>OU426902.1:10010000-11379021 GCA_911387775.1 Thymelicus sylvestris | reverse complement strand
TTTTTGTGTCTAACTATAAGCTTATATACAAATTTTCACCCTTCTTACTTCAAAACTGACGAAGTTGCCATACTAAGTTGCGCCCTATTAATTAACCCTTTAGGGGATGATTTTCCAAAAAACCATAATACTTACAAATTTTGTTTCTAGTTTGGTGCTAATATGTAAATTTTCATGTTTTTAACTTCAAAAATACCTACGTACTATCCATTAAATTAACCCTTTAAGGGATGATTTTCCAAAAAAATTTGTTAAATTTAACTTTTGTTTATTACTATTAACTTAGATTAAAAAAATCATATTTATAACTCTAAAACTAACGAAGTTGGTTTGTATGAAAATGATCTCTATCCCGTATTTTTACCCCTTAGGGGATGAATTTCCAAAAATCCGTTCTTAGCTGACGTCTCCTTGGCATAAGCTATCTCCCTGCCAAATTTCATCATAATCGGTTCGGTAGTTTCTGAGATTTTTTGTTTAATCAGTGTATCTCTTTTCAATTTTATATATATAGATGTATATTGACTGATGATATAAAATAAAATTAATAATTTATAATAATAATAATAAAAAAATCTAGTTGTCTTTGGAATTTTGATATTTTGAGATTGGACTTAGGAATTTGCCCAATTACTTGGCCTTCTTGTAGCTGCTTGTCAATCCATAGAATATGGTTTGCTCTATACGAAAATCTTAGAAAACTACAATACAACGGTTAAAAATATATATAATGGAAATTATAATTTAACAATAACCTTATCAAAAGAGATCCAATCACATCTAAATGAATGGTGGTCACTATACATATCTGTGGGTGGACATCATACATCCAAAGTGATAACAAGAAAATTTATACAATTTAATTTTAGTTTTCAGATTTTGTCAGATGCTTCGCAAACAAGTTGGGGACTTGTCTGTAATAATGTGAGGAGTCACGGACACTGGACAGAAAAAGAAAAGCTTTTCATGTTAATTATGTAGAATTAGTAGTAGCTTTTTAAGGTTTAAAAACGTTTACATCTAAAGTAAATTACTGCGAGGTTTTTTGCTTAGGATCGATAGCAAAGCTGCTATAGCGTGTCTATAAAATGAGGTTTTTCCTCACCTCAACAAGTTAGCGAGAGAGTTGTTCCAGTGAAGTGAGCGAAGACACGTCATATGGGTGTATGCATTTTACATCAGTTCAAAAGAAAACTCAATTCGCAATTAGTGAATTCAGACAAATTCAAAATCTGAAGTGGAATGGCATCTGTGTGACATTGTTTATGAATGTATTTTAAACATAATAACGCCAAATGTCAGGATTATATAACATTGCTTCCAGATCTAGATGCATATTCTATAGATACCTTCACCTTGAGATGGAGTGAGATGTTCTTTTATGCATTTCCCCCATTCACGCTTATAAGTAGAGTGCTGCAGAAAATTATAAGAGACAAGGCCCAAATAATATGATTTCATATGTGGCCCTCACAGCCCTGGTATCCACTATTCAACTCCATGGCTATATCTGAAAAAATTAGATTTAAACCTCGATATAATTTACTCTTATCTCCTTCCAGAGACTCGCACCTGTTATACAAGACCCTTGTTCTGATTGCAGCCATATTGTCAGGAAAGCATTTTTTAAGGAAAGTAATACCAGCTTTCTCCATGGATATAATGTTAGCCTCATTATCCGACAACACAAGAAATATATACGAGTCTGCTCTTGGTGCGTGGATTTCACACTACCAAACCAAACATTGTGGAATGTGGATCCTTTGGAAGGTCGAGTATCGCTAGTCATAGAATTTTTATAAGTTACTCTCAAAAAATAAAAGATTGTGACCTTAATAGCCCTTTTTGGCTGCAAATAGGATCCAAACCTTGTCCTTTATGAGTATGGAGGACTGTTAATTCCGATTATATTAATATCAAAATTATCAAAAAAAAAAAAATAGCTTATCAAAACTTCTGGTCCTAATAGAATAGGCACAACTTAATTTAACTTTACAGTTTTTCAAACAAAATACAGACATCTGACCGGCTACTATATTATCCTACTATATTATTTAAATTTATCAACAGACGTGAGGCAAAATTATAAATCATTAATTCTAACTATATAGAAACCACACCAACCAACCTCCACTGCAACTATCAGTCGATAGCTTAAACAGGTTCAGACTAATAGTGAAATAGACACTTCCATATATTAGGTCGGTCCCATAATGAACTGGCCTGATATAGTACTACGCGACATGTCGCTACATGTTGTGTTGCATTAAATAGTACGTTTAACGTGCACTTGATATAAGAAACACGCATCGACATGAAAAGCTTAGTCTTAGTTTAGCAGGCATTTGAATAACGAGAGTCGCGTATTTTTTCAAAATGTCGAAAACTGAGTATCGAAGTGTCATAAAGTTTTTGTTTAAAGAAGGTTTATCCCCTGCCCAAATAAAAGAACGATTGGATGGCGTGTATAAGGAGTCTGCCCCCTCCTATAGCACAGTGAAAAATTGGGTGAAAGAGTTTCGGCTCGGGAGAGAAACCGTCGAAGACATTTGCCACGACGGTCGACCTGCGGAAGTGCTCACTCCCGAAACGATTACTCTTATCGAAGAGGAGGTTTTGAGTGACCGCCGTTTGAAGATTAGAGAAATTGCAGCTAGGCTTGGGCTCTCTAAAAGTACCGTTCATCGTGCGATCCATGAACATCTTCACATGAAAAAAGTGAGTGCAAGATGGGTACCGAAACTTCTTTCAGCGGTACAGAGACAGGAAAGAGTGCGCTGCGCTTCGGAGTTTTTGGATCTTTGTGGCGAAAATTCAAAGACTGTGATCGAGCGGCTAGTGACTGGTGATGAAACTATGATCTTGTATTATGACCCACAAAGCAAGCGCGAGTCAATGGAATGGCGTTATAAGGGTGAAAAGCCCCCTATAAAGGCAAAGGTGCAACAATCGGCTAAAAAACTGATGTGCACAATCTTTTGGGATTTTCAAGGCATTTTGATGGTGGATTTTAAAGAACGTAATACAGTCGTGAACGGCGAATATTATGCTTCTTTAATATATAAATTACGAGACAAGATAAAGGAAAAACGAAGAGGCAAGCTGTCTAAAGGTGTCCTGTTGCTCCATGACAACGCCCCTGTTCATACCGCTGGTGTTTCGAAGGATGCAGTTCGTCAATGCGGGTTCACAGAAGTTGAACATCCACCTTACAGTCCAGACATGGCCCCGTCCGACTATTATTTATTTCCAAATTTAAAGCGGGACTTAAAAGGAAGAAAATTTTCAAGCGATGAAGAGTTGCAGGCGGCTGTCTTAGGTCATTTTGAGGATAAAAATTGTGATTATTTTTATAAAGGTTTAGAGATGTTGATTCACAGATGTCAGAAGTGTATTAGTATTCATGGTGATTATATTGAAAAATAAAATTGGTTTCGTTTCATTTCCTTCATTAGTTCATAGTTAGGCCAATTCATTATGGGACCGCCCTCGTAGATCAGAGACATGCTTTACTCCAAAAGCCTCAAACGCAGGCATTAGTGTAAAGGTTATAAGGAAAAGCAGCCGGTTGGTTCATCTTTTTCCTCCACATTTGCTTTATTTTGTAAAAAACCAGTGGTTAGTGGTCTCAAATAATTTGCTCAAGCTCGTATGCTCTTTGCATATAGATACTCCTGACACATAATGAGACCAACAGGAATCCAGTCACTTATTAATAAGAATAATAGTTAATTTAAAATTATTATTATCACTATTTTAGGTTTTTACAAACTGTAGTATGTACAGTACAATAAGAAATGGATGTTTCTTTATTTATATACTTAAATATTATTTGTGATTGCAATAATTGTATGTGATTATCATCACGAAATTATTAATGAACACCTTGAATTATTACCAACACAACTTTCTTCTTTGAACATCTACATAGTACAAAATATGAGGACGAGATTACAAAACATAATTAAATAGATCGGACTAACTTACCAAGTGACGTCCGATCCTCAATTATGTGAAGTAATCTCGTCCTCATCCGAGACCCAACCCTTCCCAGGTAATACTCTTAAAAGAGTATATAATAATAATAATAATAATAATAATAACTCTTTATTGCTTTCAACATTGTTTTACAATAGTAAGTGGCCAGAGCCTCCTTTTAAGCACAGGAGTGCCTGTATTAGGAGCCTCTGCTCTTCCGATGGCTATAATTATCTTAGCTTAAACAATATTATTTTAGCTACAAAATTAAAACGATATCCTAAGTATACCTATTTTTATTTTTATTTTTATTTTTTATTATGCTATGTTGTGTGTTTACTGTATGTGTGTGTGTATACATATGCATGTCTGCGTGTGTGTATATGTGCGCTCATGCGTGCGTGCGTGTGTGTGTGTGTGTATGTGTGTGTGTGTGTGTGTGTGTGTGTGTGTGTGTGTGTGTGCTATGCATGTAACAGTGTCTCTGTCTCTTCATAACTAAGTAACTTCAAGTATTTTATTGTAGCATTTTTACACTCATAGTATGTCATTTTGTAAATATCAGTTTTTTTATTAATTTTGTTATAAAGTTGGGCTGCCCGTCTGTTATACTGGATGCTAGCAAAAGTGGTGTTTGTGTGAGGAACTTGCACTACAAAATTTTTATTTCTCTTTTTTAAAATATCAGGGTTTTGGGGTACATTTTTATGTTTTTTTAAAATAGTTTGCAGAATATATATTTTTCTAACTGATAGTAAATTAGTCAGGGAGTAAAGCCTCTCTGTAGAGTATCTCCTCCTTTTAAAATACATTGTTTTTATTAATCCACGTTGAGCACGCTCTAATTGGATAAGTTTACTTTTTACCGCACCTCCCCATATAGTTATACAATACATCAAGACCGATTGCACCAAAGCGACGTATATTTGATTGAATAGTTTATTTTCACCGTCGTGATTTTTGTTTTTTGGAATTACGTGTCTCAGTGTACTAAATATCCAATTTAATTTTGCAATTCTATTAGAGACATGCTCAATATGGGGATGCCATGATAATCTGTGATCAACCATAACGCCCAAATATTTTGTTTGTGTAACTCTATTTAAAAGCGGACAGTTACAATTAATTGTATTGTCACAAGTGTGTACTCTTATATTAAAGTCTTGAGGGGGTTGAGAGTGATTTGATATACTAAAGCAAATATAGTTTGTTTTGGATGTGTTAAGAGTTAATAGATTATTATTAAGCCATTTAACTACTTGTGTCATTCCTAATTCAGCACTTTCCCTAACCTCTTGCCATGTTCTTCCTGTAAAGATAATAGCTGTGTCATCAGCGTATGATATTTCTTGTGCGTTTTTAATTTTTAAATTACATAGATCATTTATGTAAATCAGGAATAGGGAGGGTCCAAGCACACTTCCCTGGGGCACGCCATATGTTACGTCTGCATCTTCACTAGTGTACTGATCCAGCTTTACTCGTTGTTTCCTGTTAGAGAGGTAGTCTTTAAAGAGATTAAGGGCGGCGCCACGAATTCCAATCTTTTCCAGTTTATATACAAGGGTTGGGACAGAAACAGTATCAAAAGCTTTCATAAGATCTAAAAATATGGTAAGGCATTTGTGTCCTGTATCCATTTTATCAATTACTAGGGAACTTAAAGAAGAAACTGCGTCCTCACAAGACTTACCATGCCTAAAACCAAATTGATTAGGAGATAATATGTTGAATTTATGTAAATATTTTAAGAGTCTAGAGTTTAGTAATTTTTCAAGTATTTTAGATATTGCAGGTAATATAGATATGGGCCTGTAATTACTGACTTCATCTCTGTCCCCTCCCTTGTATATAGGAGTTATAGTAGACATTTTTAATTGATCTGGAAATATGCCTTTCTTAAAACACATATTAGCGAGATAGGTTACGACAGGAATTACTTCATTCTTAACGTGTTTTAGGAATCTTGTAGGAATATTGTCCCAGCCGGGAGAACTGTCTGATTTAAGATTCATTATTATACTCTCTACTTCATTAACATCAGTGTCCAGGAGTACAAAAGAATTGGGCTGTGTCGGCAATATATCATGACATACTCGTAAGTTACATCCGCTCGTTTCAATTATTTGGGCTAAATTTTTACCTATATTTACAAAATAGTTATTGACATAATTACTTGATTCAACTGGGGACTGCTTGATATTTAATAATTCTGTACTATGTTCTTGCTTCTTGTTACAATAAGTTATGTTTTTAATATTCTTCCATAGTAATTTGTTATTAGAAACTGAGTTGGCCAGTATTTCCCTCTCATACTGTCTTTTTAGTTTTTTTATAAGATTATTACAATAATTTCTATAGCGTGTATAACTTATTTTTAAGATTTCGTTATCCGGATCGTTTCGATATTTCTTTTGCAGGTTATTACGATTTTTTATGCAACGTAAAATGCCAGGTGTGATCCAAGGCTTGATTATGCGTTGACTACAGGGAATTATTTTTATACTTGTAGATATTTTCAAAGAGTCAATTAATATTTGTATAAGTTTGTTAGCAAGTAAATTTGGATCTTCGTATAATAGAAGTTCTTTGAGATTTTGTTCTTGCAGGTATTTTTGTGCTAGGTCATAATCAACAGTAGATTTAATTTTGCTCGACTTTATATTGTTTTTTACTTTTGATAATGACAAAAATGTAGTGTAATGGTCTGTGATAGAAGTGGACAAAACAGCGATAAATGCAGAAACTTTCTTTTTATTTATTTTAAGCATAAAATGATCCAAGCAGTTTTTCTCTTGTTGGCAAATTATGTCCAGGAAGTATACCGTGTGATGATAACATGTTTAAATAATTTATACGATTTTTATATTCATGGGGCAGCTCTGTCGTTTTAGTTTTTATGTTAATATTTATATCCCCTGTTATTAAAATACTTTTATGCGTGGCCAACGTATTTAAGTGAGAGTCGAGTGAGTTGAGAAAATTATCAGTGTTAATATTAGACGGGGAACGATAAATACATAATATAGTATGATTTAGTACATCTAACTGGAGACATGATGCTTGAGCTAATTTAACTTCCTTAACTTTAGGTTTTAGCGTATTTTTGACATAAATTACTACCCCATCATTTTGATTCAAATGACATGAAGTAGTATAGTAATTATAGTTGGGTAGCTGTGGAATAGTTTTATTAGAATTTAGTCTGCACTCCGTTAAAACTATAATATCAGTGTTGAATTTAAATGTAGACAGTGTAACTAATAAATCATCAAAATTATGATATATGCTTCTGATATTTTGAGAAATAACAGTCAGATCATTCTTCTGTACATGTATATGGTTATTTAGATCAGATGCACTACATTCAATAGAACGTGCTATACTAATACTGTCTATCTCTTGAATTGTTTGTAAGGACTTATTATCCATTTTGTGTAATTCCGGATATAGACGTCATTACATTTATGCCACGAAGCTTACAATTAATACAGATTATATTTAGATTTAATTTAATATTTAGGTTTATTTTACCGAACCCCAGTTTTTTAGTGATTTTAGTAGGTATGTAATTGTTAAGGTAGGTATATGTGTGAAGAGAATAGGTAGTGTATTCAAATGAGTTACAATATGTTTGTGATTGGAGTGTGTACAAATAAGAAGTTATATATGCAATGTTATTAACAGATATGTTCATATGTTCATACAGAGCTACAATAATGTTACTTAAAAATCTTAGAATATACAGTGCTAGCAATAACATCAAGATATCTATTACTAATTTTACCCGAGACAAACCAACATATAGTCATTTTTCTGATAACTGTAGTCTTTGAATCTGCTCCTCGCTTCGAATTGTAATAATAGGCGAAATGTCATCCTTCCTTATGTACACTTTGCCATATGCCGTCCAGCAAAACTTGTAAGATCTCGTTTTGGCAAGGTCACGCGCAAGAAAGTGAAGCCTGGACCCCTTTACCGTCAAGTGTTCCGATAAGAAGACAGGGGTTTCGGTTTGTTTCTTGAATCCGAGATGCTTGCTACATAATTTACCTTTATTCTTTATGTTAAAAACCTTGCATTTTTTGAGTATTTCGGACTTTAAGAGGGCAGAGCTGGTTTCCACCACGATCGGGGTGTTTTGCTCTTCAGGCTTTCTTCCACGCACCCTATATATATCCTTGATATCTGATTTACTTATTTTACAGTCTATGGTTTGAGAGAGACACATCACCATCTCGATTAATTCTTCCTTGGTTTCATTGCTCATCTTTGGTACATTCTTAATTTGAAAGTTACATTTACGACAATCCATTTGGATGTCCTCTATTTTATTCTCCAAGACTGTTATGTACTTTTTATCTTCCCTGATTTGATTTTCCAGATGATTAATTTTCTTTTTAAACTCTTCATTTTGTGCAGTTAAATACGCTATTGAATTTTCTATTGTGACGTTGGATTGTTGAATTATTTTTAAAGTAGATGTAACTTGTTGAAGTTCCTTTTCTTGTTTACTTGAAAACAATGTCATCATTTCCTTAATTTCATTCTTGAATTCACATATCTGTGCAACAAGTGACTCACATGACGTATTCTCTGTAGGCTTTTTATTACGTTGTGATACAAAGTTCGGCGGCGACTCCGCATCGGTAAATGATTCCGGTGAAGCCATGCGTACTAGGGTAGCAGAAGCGAGTGGTGTTGTTTATACTGCCCACTCTATTAGTGTGACGTCAGGGCTAGAACAAAATGTCCTCCCGTCTTCGCTTGCTGATTGAACGTCCTTGGCTTTGACGTCACAGTAGGCGTGGTTAGAGCGGGGTCATTCACCCAACCACTCACCATGGAGGCGTGGCTTCTTACGTCGCTCAAGATGTCGTCGCCGCGCGCACGCAGGATTGGTAATATTAAATAAATCTTACTTGAGTGGGAGCGTGACGTATGTGGCAGCAGCTAAGCGAGGTACCAGGAGTCACACACCTCTTTGAGATTATGCTTTCCTATTTTATTACACGATTTAAATTTCTCAAAAACGAATTAAAATTTAATAAATTAACGCAATACGGATTTAGGCACGTTAACACTTTGCAGTGGTCCGGGGGGAAGAGGATATACATACATACAATAATATACATATATACATACTGCTAGTATCCATAAAGAATAATTTGTATTCCGTAAGTTACACTCATGATGATCTGTATTGCCTACTCTAACCCCTTCTCCGAAAGTTGTGTTGTAGAGCTTTGAAACAATGACATTGCCAGTGGTGGACGGATGGAGCTAAGGGTGAACCACAGAGTATGAAGAATGCGCTTACCTTTAAACATTGTGACGGCAAGTAGCACAGAGCACGTACTACATAGTACAAAATATGAGGACGAGATTACTTCACATAATTGAGGATCGGACGTCACTTGGTAAGTTAGTCCGATCTATTTAATTATAATATACTAGTGACTCATCCTCTATTCGTTTCGGACATAAAATCTCAGCGAATAGCACCAAAATACATATTTATCTACCTACCTACTTTGGCGCAAATAGAATCACACGAAAACATAATTGTATTTATGGAACAAAAAAATTACTTAAAGCTTTACCTCGTCATGAAACTTCAATATAATTGACTCAATATTTCACAACAATATAATTATCTGTTCAAGCTACTCAACACCAAAAGGCACCCCCATGCACAATTTGGACTTATCTCGTCATTTGTCGTCATACTGTGCCATGACTAATAGGGGTCCATTATCACGTCATCGGCAGCCAATCGTGTGGCAACTTATGGACCCCTTCGCCGCGCCTCGTTGCACGAACGTTGCATTTTAAGGCTAATGCATACGTAACGGGTTTTTTCCCGTACGGGACGGGACGTGAAGTTTAGGGAAACATCGTTTCATAGAAAATGTATACGATAGTGCATATGCAGCGGTATCCCGTATGGGACGTGGCACGTACGGGACGGGAAGAAACCTGTTACGTATGCATTGGCCTTTAATCGGCATTTTTCATTCGCATCTTACACGCAAGTCTATACGCATTAAATTAATCATTCGATGTACGCAGTTTTCAAAGCATTTTGTAAACCTGTTATTTTCGCATTATATTTCTTCGAAAAGCTTCGGGTCTTTTTTTTCTGCTATCCACATTCAACATTATCTGTATCGAAAAAAAATATTTCGGATGATAATTTATAGTACTGTGGCTTCACAAGACGTAGAAAAATAAAACAAATATTAAATAAATCCAAGATATTTACATATTTTTGAAACAAACGATGGGTAATACTTTTCAAATAACACTTAGCGTACAGATTCAGCCCTGTGACGTATTGTTACAGATATAGTAAAATTTGAGTAACAGGTGTTAACCGACTTCGTTATTAATTACAGCTTTCATTTCCACATAGTTTAATGTTTATAATTATTATCCTATTATACAGTGTGTATTTATGAGGTATATTTTATAGATGAATACTGACGAGTTTCATTTAAGTTAAGAATGACTATAGTCCGTATAGAATGAGGCAAATCAACACGTTGTATTAAAAAAAGTAACGATTTTTTCCACACATTCAACCAAATAACCCGTACGTATAACTATCCTATCGGTCACATCTTATCAATTTATCCCTAGGCTCTTCCAGCTCAACCATTCCCCGTACATTTCGTTGTTCGTCGTCCAACCGACGTCCTCCGTAGCTGGAAATACGAGGTCCAAATAATTCGCACGCTCAAAAGCTCTCCCGTGAAAAGGGGTTTAGTGCATTGACTAATTAATGCTGCGAGTCTACCTGTTACATGATACAGTTGCATTTACCACTAGAACAGTAGGCACTGAACTAGTAAAGGAAAATACTAAACACATTCATGCAGGATTATTGAAGTAAAACTTCCATATCGACGTATTGGAGACGAGATAAAAAACTATCACGTTTTCGCAACGTTTTCTTATAACGTTTTAGCGTCACGGTGGACCTTTTGCATTGGTGTAAGCGTTTTATAATTCTATTTAATTAATAAAAATCCAAATAGAGTATAAAGTGTTGTCTTCGTTTATTCTTGTCGAATATATGCAGTTTTAAAGTATTCATAAAACAGTACGGACCAGCGTTGGTCTATTCAACTGAAATTTCTGAAAATGCCTAATACATAAATCCGGCGAGAATACCTACTGTTTCGAATAGTCTATGCAAGAGCTCATCATGTTTCGAATGTGATTCCTATACCGACGACACCACGGCTGCAGAGAAAATCATTCCGACTGAATTATTCGGGGACATCTCGTCATCTCTTCTATCAAAGCACGTTTGAAATACTATACCAATACCTGTGCTACTATCGTATGTTTCGTAAATGACCAAACAGATATCGTTAGTCTTAGGCCTACTATCCACAGCACTTGATTTAACGATTGCATACAAGCTGCATAATGAAACAGACAATAGGGAAACGCGACGATGCCGCTCAGTGGCGAGATTCTATCATTTTACTACGCAAGATGCAAGCAAGCTGCAAGCAAGCGACAATTGACGATAGCGTGCTAGATGGGCGTCTACGTGCCACCACCACTCCTTGACACCATAGCGGGAGCTGGTCGATATGCCAGCTGATGCTATAAAAACATTCTATACTAGTGGATACCCAACGTGTTCCACTCATCTGATCATGGTTTTTGTGTTGACAGTCTCTTTATACGCCATCTTTACATATTATTATCTTCAAATTGTTGTATAGGAAAAGTGGAAAATCGACTTTATCTAATGCACTGAATGTGCCTAATGAATTGTTTTATTGGTCTCAAACCATTTTCGGAGTATTGCATTTCAAATGAAAGCATTTGAATTTTGAGGCATATCGGTTGGATGGTTTCAGAGTGTATAAAGGACATCCGTATAAACATTTTTTGTGTTTCATAATAATTATATAGATTACGCATATTTAAGAAAAATTTCAAAAAATAAAACTCCTTCATTTGTTGACTCCTTCGCCGGCAGCTGAAAAAGAGTGCAATTCACAGTAGAACTGGCACTAAAAAACATACATGTAACAAAACATAAACAGGCGGTAAAGTTTCTTGTAAAAAATGTTCGGCAAACAAAACCGGCGCGGGAATACAAAATGAGCATAAAGGAGTCTGTCCACTATGCCTTACCACACCATGACTGTATCAGAGCAAAAATATTCTTTGTTTTAAAAAGTTAGACACTATTCCCACTAAATCGTGTCGTCACCGACTAACACCGTCGCATCACCAAATTGCTACGAAAAAAATACGCCATCGATCCGTTTCAGTGCTGAATGAGTCGTGTTGCTTTAAAGCCTTATGTTTTGACAATAGTCATTTTGATATAACTACGTATATAAGCCTATAAGGTCAATTTGTTTTTTGGAGCTTCTGATACGGAAGCGTTTATAGCTTAGTCATATTATAGTACAGTATAGTGGGCAGACTCCTTTATCACGAAGGCCGCTGCTTACTACACGTCTAAGCTCGGTTATGACTTGGCGAACGAAATAACAAATTCTGTTACCGGTATAACTTTGTGCCGGCATTAATTAAAAATCACCACAAACTTCCCCTCACTAATGGAAACGGAGCTCTATCTGCGAGGAGTTAAGGAGCGAATGCGGCACCGCACGCGATGTTTGCGATTCAAGTGTTGCAGTGTTTTGTTCCTAACGCATCATATTAATTATGGTTGAGTCGCGTTCTGCCCACAGCTTTGTCTGCATTTTCTGGGATAAGAAGTACAGGATCTTATTCCAAATCATGGTCTACCTGAATGCCAAATATCTTAAAAATCACGTAATTTTTACGTGAAAGAGTAACAAACATCCATATAATATTGGTAATATTTCGTTAATCTATAAAATACCTATTTAAATTCAGAACCTTTTGGACTTCCCTAATTATCATCACTGTATCAGTCATAAAGTCATGAGACTTTTTTAGATGTACCTATACAAACATACACATACGAACCACTAGATGGTAAGTCTTCATCGAAAAAAGACGTGCACAACTCATAGAGACAATATTGTCGCATTGTCAGCCAAGGAAAACCTACCTATTATCTGCTTCTTCTGCTGCTGCAACAAAAACAAAAACATTTGAAGTAATTTACTACGCGTTGCCGGCTATTAGCGAAGGAAGCGAAAACTCCAATAATATTAACTCTACGCCACTTCCGCTAACAGCGTCTGAACCTAACGATTCCTTGCTGTTTTCTTCAGACTACTGACCTACTTGATTGACATTACGTTCTTCCTACCGAGCTGTAGACCATTCCAGGATTTCTATTGTTGTAATATCTATTGTTTCTTTTCCGTACATTCAAACAATGAAATGGAACTGAAAATTAAAATTAACATCATCACTAAGTACCTCAATTAGTGCAAGAAATGAAAAAAGTTACATTTAAAGTAGATACCATATTTTAATGCTAGTCTGATCTGATATCCAGTTATATAGTAGGTATAATTTAGTTTGAGGAGATCAGAAATAGGGATTCCCATTCACTAAAAGTACCTCGTCCGTCATCAGACACATCCGATATCTCAGGTAAATACACTGATGCTAACTCTTAAACCGAAGCAGAAAGCGCTTAAACGCTTTACAGCAATCACAGCGCAGAAATAGATGCAAATAGATTCATTTTAACTATGTTTAACCAAAGATCGTTTAACATAATTTTCATCGCTCGATTTTATATTCATTCCGGCAGTCAGTCCGCGGCTTTTAGTTTAAAACGGAATTAAAAGCGTCAAGCCTAGATGTTTGCATATAATTTTGAATAATTTTAAAGTTTTCTCTCGCGAAGTTAAATTTGTTTCGTACAATTTTAAAGCTTTTAATTAAAAACGTAGAATGTGTGTGTGCGAAGTAATGCCGAGGCATTTTTTTCATTTACTTCAATTAGCCGGATGAGTTTTTGTGAACGTGCCTCCGAACAGATTTCTTGCGAAGTAATGCCTTTCAATGTTAATTGAATTCCAGACTTTATTCGGATAAAAACGTATTTCAATGCCGTTTACAATACAATGGAGGTTTTCTGGTGGCGTCGGAAGGAATGCTTGCGCCTTGCGACCTCTTTCAATGACAATATAAAAATGCTCCAAACGTTCATTGTTACTTGAGACGCTCAAACGCACACACAGTCATATGACAATATAAGACATTGTCGTGTGTTCTGTACCAGCTCTCTGGCGCTAGGATTCCCAAGTTGCGGGTTGCACATACATTCAAATATCAACAATCACCATGAATGTAAGTCGTAGTAGATGTCTATCCCGGCTAAGAACTAAACCCATACTCAATGATCCAAGAGGCACGATCACTATTAACTGAGCAACAGTGACGTCAGCTAAAGACAAAGGCTGACTTGAGTCTGTTAACCCACAGTTGGCTTGCATAATGGACAATAGCTTTAGATCCCAACTCCTTTCAGTACAGAGACAATAGCTCAGCAATAGAATTACTCATTACTCACTGACTGCAGATTACTAATTAGTAAATATGATTAAACACCTACTGCGATTAAATACTTAATCTACACACAGAAAAGTACAACTTGTTTTTCTTTTTTTTACTAACAATAAGTTAATGTTTGTTTAATCCAGGATGTTGAGCGCACTAACTTAATAAAAGCCTATTCACTCTTTTCTTAAAGACATCCACGTCATAGGTGGGCGGGAACGCAATACAAAACAATTTGATACAAAACGTTTACATTTCATTTTATGTAGGTATAGATCAAAATTTCTAATGTCCTTTAGAACGCAAATTGCAAACATGCTATATACTTCGGATTATATGTGTCACTTAACCCAAAATAGCTACATTAATTCATCAAAATTAGGCGAATGGGATAAACCAATTTACAAATTAAATACTTAGTAATGCTATTTATGATCGTAGGGATTACTTCACGGAACGAGCGAGAATTATTTTGAGTAAAGTAACTTACTATTAACAAAATTAAAAGTTTACAATTAACTAGTAACGAGCAAGCTAACAGGGAATTATACAGTTTCCTTAAAAAATCACATAATATCTGCCAAAACAGCAAACTTTAAATCAAAATGTCGGTGTATCGTATATTCTCAGCGAAAACTTTTAATTGCGGCAACCGTACATATAGATACGTATACCCGATGTCTATGAAAATAACGTCAGAGTTTAATGAATTTTGTACAGCAAACGGCCGGAATTCCACCCGAACTCATACCTAATATTCGTCATGTGCTGAACAAATAAACAGTAACATTCAAGTCAAACAGCGGGCCAGTGTTTAAGTTGGGAAATAATCCGTACAAAGTTATATCAGTGCCGGAGTGCGGGAGTATGGGAATACGGACGGTACACGCGACCTGCTTGTTTTGGAAATGTTTAACTAACTTACACGGTATGGTTCTTTGATTTGCTTTCGGCCATCATGTTTGTTAGTCACAACTAATTTGTAAGTATGATAGATAGATAGATAAATAGAACCCCACTAATCCGCACTGGAACAACGTGGTGGAGTATGCTCTAGGTCTCCTCAAAAGATATTTATTCAGTAGTGGGCTATTAATAAGTTGAAGCTAAGTCCACGGGAATCATTACCCAGTCTACTATAAAATGGTGTTCAATAGAAGAGCCATTCCTTTATACAGATGTTAAAGTATTGTATAGTACGATACTTTTGCTTCTAAGTCGGTTTTACCTGCCCTCTATAACCATTTTTCAGGGAAGAAAAAAATCACTTGTTTAATCCACTCTACAAGGAATTTAGACCTAATGTTTAACGCGTTGGAAGAACCAGAATAATATAAGCCCTTTGCTTCTCATTGGCGCCCTTTAATAACCTAAGCCGTCAACGTGTTTATGATGTGTCTTGTGTTACTGGATGTTGGTCGTCGGTAATTTTACCCGTATTATTTGACTAGCCTGCTCTACCGTTTATAAGCATAAAAGACCGTTTTCAACAAACAACAAACAAAGTCATATTGCATTCGAGTAAATAAATACTTCTATACGATAAATTTTACCGCTGACAATCCAGAGAATTTACGCAAAAATTGAAAACATATATCTTCATCGAGCGAATCGCCGGAAACTGGAACGTTTAAAATGGAATTCGGCGAATCTTTTCAAATGTCTACAATGTCCGGACGGTTACCGGAACGTGAATAGTTTAAATTCCCGGACGGACGGACGTTCCGTATTCAATCGCTTTAGCTCGAGATAGTGGATACTGGATTGATAGAGATAGGAGTCTCGACCAAGATTCCGCTCGCTCGCCACTTCGCTTACTCCCGAAACGGACGAACTTGATTTTGTTATCGATTCAGCCATGTTTTTATTACTTTTTTTTCAATTCAAAATAATTTTATCATATAACACTAAACATCAAAAACCTCACGAACCAGCAGATATTATATTACCTCAATTCGATATATTCAAAACAATATTGTCTAGCGCTAGTGGTTAATTTTTTACGTTTTTAAACTTTTTTGATTTTTTATACGTCTGACTGTGAATGCATGTGGATGGTGTACCACAAGGAAACTACTTTATAGGAGGCAGTTATTTTCTTCAATATGCGTCAATTTTGCAAACCGGTTCATAAATGACGGAGTAATAAAGTAATAAAGAAATTGAGAATCTCATCCTTTTTTTAGTCGGTTAAAGAAGCAAAACAAACAGAATATTTTTAAATAAATACAAAGGATGCATCGACAAACTGGAAATACATTCTTGAATCATTGTTCATATCAAAAGTTTTGACGCAATAAGAATTCGTTTCCTGACCCAAATAAAATTGCACAAAGTATGATAAAGGCGATACGCCAACTAGATGTACGAGGACGACGGAGGCAAACTCTGCAAGAACGATGCAACAAACTGAAAAAGCGCAAATGTAAGACATTTTTCATCGTACCACAGCGACATTGTACCACGACCGGCTCATATTTTGAACTTTGCGTCTTGTTATTTCGAAATATCTATGTAGTTTTCTACATAGCGGCTGACCTAGAAACTAACGGTTCAACCGATCTTTATTTTCGTTGAATGGGTTTTACTCATCGGCGGCCTACCCTAGGGCACGGTTATCTCCTCGAAACTGAAGAAATGCAGCGGCTACAATGCGGATTGGTTCATTCCGGGTTTTTCCGAAATTTTGTCGCGGAATCGACTTAGGCCGATTACAAGAAATGTAATGTCTATGACGTGGAAATGGAAACCATCAGTCAACCAGGTCGGCATGAATGCTATACAATAATACGTTAGAATTTTCATGTCACATGTTCATCCAAATAAATAACAAACACCCAAAGTTGCTTGACTGAGTCGATCACGCATCTATAAACGCTTTAGCATTACATCACCGAAGCGCACAACAATACAGTTTCCAACTACTAACTGTACCTGACTACACCGCACAAACGGCTCAAGTCACGACGATACGTTTAATACGCGATCGGTCTCACTCCGGGGAGTGATTGGGGATTCCTCCAGCGCCGAGTATCATTCGAAATATTAAACGGTCGAATAAACGTCATTCTGTATGCGGTGTAGACGATATAAAACGACCAATGTTATGAGACACGTCGCTCAGAACGGGAGCGCTCCCCGACGCTGAGGATATAAAAGAACGGCGGAGGCAGCGGGTGCCTACCGTGGCTGGATGTCGTCTGGAGAGCAATGCATTCCGCATCAATACGGATGCTTTGCAGCGACGGTCGGTGACATATGAGTATTGCAATTTCCGAACGTGGCGTCGTTAGTCGGGCATGGCGAGATAGGCGAGTCGATGTATCAGCCGATGTAATGATTTACGTTTGTTCCGCTGCTCGCGCCGCCCGATCCCGCCTCGTATATTGCGTCTAAAAACGCCGATGGATGTCGACACAGCATTTTATTGTCGTTCGGATGTTTTGCAAAAAAATGCCGGTTCAATTCGTGTTTTAGTACTTCGACGCTTTTGTTGGAAATATCGCAGTGGGATTGCCGGTGTTCCGACTTTTTAATGACTGCAGGGAGCATTTTTTAATTAACAATCAAAAGCGACTTATAACTTTTTTTTTTATTTCGCAACATATCTGTTTTATTATATATTTTATGATTCAGATTATTTCTATGATTATAGGAAATTAAGTTGGGATTATCATTATAAACCGGTAAAATTAAATGCACATAAATTTTATTTTTAGTTTACTTAGATGTTCATTTATCATTCATTCGTAAAGTATTCAAGGGACATTACTTTGAACATGAGATTAGGTCAAATCTGCCCAAAGTGACTTTACAGGAAATAATAAAATCTTTACTCTATGACACTTACAATACTTACGTGTTTTACTTGCGTATCTTGTAGTGAAATAGTAAGTTAAGACAAAAAGTCTCATATCACAGGCGAACAACTATAAAAGTTGTCAGACAAAGCCGGTAAGTTCGCGGACGATTCTAAAACTTGGACCTTGTAGATAGGTGCTTGAAACGGACGAAATTGGTAAAATACTTCTAGAACAGTAGCGCCCGAGGACCGACACTGGGCATTAAGTTTGGAATATCGCGTATGTTGCTTCACACAATTGTTTTTCAGATAGCAGGCATGCTTTCTTTTATCTTATGCTTTATCTTATGCTTTATCTTATGCTTTATCTTATGCTTTCTTTTATTTAAAAAAAGCAGTGATAGCCTAGCGGTTGAACGTTGGTCTCCCGAACGAAGGGGCCCGAGTTCAAACCCTGGCACGCACCTCTAATTTTCAAATATTATGTGCGTATTACAAGTTAATTATCACTTGCTTCGGTGAAGGAAAACATCGTGAGGAAACCTGCACACCGGAGAGTTCTCCATAAAGTTCTCGAAGGTGTGTGAAGTCTACCAATCCGCACTTGGCCAGCGTGGTAGACTATGGCCTAATACCCCTCACATTGTGAGAGGAGACCCCGAGCCCAGCAGTGGGACAATTATGGGTTGTTGCTTTGCTTTCCTTTGCTTTTGCTTTTTTTCTTTTATCTTGTATGGTTTGTCGGATAAATTTTTGAATACCTAAATGTAAAATTTTAATAAACGTAAAAAATCTGATAATTTTGAGCCGAGCTGTATGTTTTATTTTTTGTTTTGTTTTTACTTTTTTATTGTTTTTTTAATTGTGTTCTATTTTAAGTGTTTACCTTTAATTGTGGTCATGGATTTTTTTTCTATTCTTTTCTATTCTAGATAGGGTAACACTCTTATCTGTAATACATTAAGGTTCCCAACTTGCAATATGATATGCCAATTATATATGACATTAACCTAGTAATTGTATTTGTCTTATTTGCCATATTTTGTCCCGACTTACCCTATTTCAGCAATGTTTATCAAAATATTTGTATTTGCATTATTTTGATATGTCAGTTTAAAATTTGCACTAACTTAACCTTCTACATATAATATTCTATGGTGAAACGTACTAACGTCGTAAAGACCTACTCTTGTCTTATCAAATCAAATGAATTTCAAATCAAAACAATTTATTTATTGCAATCATGTAGTAGATAAAAGTGGTACGGTATGCTAAACGAACTTAAATGTGCCACTTATGGGCGTTGCAAAATTATACACAATCTTGCCACATTGTAAACGAAAATGAATACTCACGCGGGCAAGATTCCCTTTCAAGCGTACTTTAACATGTGTGTTTTTCTTTTTTCTACAGAAACAAGGCGGCCATTCACCCTGTAGCCTGTAGAATGTACCATCTACCACACTGTAGACTGTATCTACTAAAACATACCTTTATTGCCAGAAAATTGGATATAAAAATGGTAATTTAAAAGAAATAACGTTTATAACGTTTCCCGTTTATCGGTACAGCGGTAACGTTTGATCCTAAAACAAGAAAACAAAAGGAAAATAAACAATCGCTAGAGAATGTTTAATGTTCGGGGGTTTCGTCTTGTGATACCATTATTGATGTCTATTGTGTATTATGAATAAGAAAAACAAATTTATACTTGACTGAACAAGGAATAATTTTAAAAATCATTGCAAAATATATTCCAACTTTTTAAGGAAACCGTTTTACACAATATCTGTAAATTTAACTTGTATATCATATTATTATGTAATGTAGATATATCAGATGTTACTAAATTCCAATTTCTTAAATCTTAAATCATCTGGTCGTTTATCGACTACTTATTTCCCAAAAAAAAATTGCCAACAGCTTTTCGCTAATTACAGTTATGATAACACCTTCCACTCAAAACTTTTACGATAACTACTAGAACTTTATTTAGCACTTCACTGTCCAATGTTTTTGTTCGGCTGAGCGCTCCGCGAAACACGAAAGTTTTCTCGAGATTGAAATGAAGCGAGATTGAGACCGGCCGGGGCTTCGTAATTAAAAAGTTAATGGTTAATTGCTTAAAACGTGGATCGACGGAGATACTGAAATATGGACGATGGTGTAATAAATTCAGGAGTTTGTAACTAAAGTAACTGCGGTTGGACTCAGCCTTGGGTCACAATTAACGGACACGCGTTTAGGTAGGATTATCTGTGTCGTGGGTGCCATGGACAACACACAGAGACAAGAACATTCACACCCAGACCGAGAACAGAAATCCAAGTTCATTATTCAAATGTCCGCCTCGTTGGGAATCGAACCCAGGACCCTTGGCGCAGTGATCCGGCATGGTTACCATCGCGCCACACAGGTCGTCAAATATAAAGAAAAAATAAATAAATATAAGCATTGGATGGATTAAGTAATTACGTCATTCATCAATAATAAACAAGGACTAACATCTGATAAAACCCTAAAGAAGATCGAATAGAATAGAACCTCAAAGCCCAATCACAAATCAATCAAATTAGGCACTGATTCTATCTAAAATAGAATTTGGAGCGATACAGATCTCTGAGGGCGTCCGCTGCCTGACGATACCCCGAGTCCCCTATTAATTGTGCACCCTTATCGCACCATTGCGAACGATCGACAACCGTACCCTTAGCTTACAAATAATTAGTTTATTAGCTGGTAAATAACAATATGTTTGTGATAAGTATCTAATAATGATCCCGAGTAAAGATAAAATTATCGGCTAAATGATGAGATGAGACTTTTAATTTAATTATGTTACTTGTTGTTAAACTTATGTTGAAAAACTTATAAATGAGCTTTTTAATTAAATACCCATATTCTAATTATTTATATTATTATACTTCAAACCATTGGCATTCAAGCCATTGCTTAGGCATTTCACAGCCATTTTTTTTCACTTGTCCAAGAACACTTGGGTTATAGTTAATAGTATCAGGCGTTACTTTGCGGAAATCCATTGTTATTAAGTTAGTATTAGTCTACGTTTAAACGCGGATTGTTGCAAAGTAGACTAATACTAACTTAATAACACTTGGGTTATCAAGATGAATCTAACGATATATTAATTACATAAATCCGCGGTTTGGAAGGTTGCAGCGGTATGCACACATACATAAAAGCAAAGCAAAAGCAAAGCAACAAACCATAATTGTCCCACTGCTGGGCTCGGGGTCTCCTCTCACAATGTGAGGGGTATTAGGCCATAGTCTACCACGCTGGCCAAGTGCGGATTGGTAGACTTCACACACCTTCGAGAACTTTATGGAGAACTCTCCGGTGTGCAGGTTTCCTCACGATGTTTTCCTTCACCGAAGCAAGTGATAATTAACTTGTAATACGCACATAATATTTGAAAAATTAGAGGTGCGTGCCAGGGTTTGAACTCGGGCCCCTTCGTTCGGGAGACCAACGTTCTACCGCTAGGCTATCACTGCTTTGCAGACATACATACATATAAAAAATTAAAATGTGTGCAATTCACACGTGTTAGAAGTGAAATCTTCAAAATTTTTGTTTTCAAGATAATGAGACGAATGTAAAATTTCGGGAAGATGATAAATGTAGGTTTCACTACTCCGCTCCGCTCCGCTCCGCTCCGCTCCGCTCCGCTCCGCTCCGCTCCGCTCCGCTCCGCCCCGCTCCGCTCCCCTACCCCTCACTCTTCTACCCTACCCCCGTACAATGCTTCCTATCTCACTTTAGAATTTATGTGTTTGTCTCTTTTTACTGGACAGTTTCGTTTCATAAAATTTCAAGTCACCCCCGTACTAAAGAAGTTTTCACTTCAAAAACACACGTACATACAAGATACGCGCAAAACACATAAATAACCCTTCCTGGCAGTCGGACAAACTAACCTGTTACGAGTATTTTCAGTAGACGTCAATTTCCGACATTTAAACCTTCCGTTCCGGGACTCCCATAATTACATTAAACCGTACAAACCACATTAAGCTAAATGCAACAGCCAATACGAACCAACCGCACCGCACAGATGGTGCAACGGTGTTGCCCCAAAAAGATAATTGGAGCGAAGGCGTCGCTCCAAAAAGATTGTTGGAGCAAAAGCCAAACAGCCCTAAACTGTTTACTCGGACGTGATCGAACGAGTGGGATGCGCCATTTTCCTTCAATTACGAGGAGCTTGTCGCTTCGGTAAGTAAATACTCGTTCTTACATTCGAAGCTAATATTAGAGAAATTCTGGGGTATATTTTGTGTTCTACGATCGTAAGCCGTTGTGACTATTTTCAGTTTGCATTTTTTGTAACTTATAGATAAACTTATGTAGCATCTGTTCGAGTATGGCAGTACATATTACAACGATGTTATCATATGGATGGATTAACACCCACACCCATACTCTCAAATAATAATAATATTATTATCATAAGAGCTGCGTCTTGAACTATTTACCTAGTAGATCCTATATTTGCTTAAAACTTTGAGTAAAACAAAACATTCCCTTATACTTGTTTTAAAAACCTCGCATTTGCAACTTACTCGATAGATAACATAAATAAACGAGTAGCTTAAAATAATACAATTAAATTTAAAACAATACATAATAATTATATTTCTAAAGAACTACAGCCAACATTATAATTATCGATGACTTATGTAACTATGTTTGAACATTCATAATTCCACCGTAGACTGTAGCTACGCTACAAGCCGTAGCTAACATAATTCTTGACAAAAATAACCGACTTCAATTTTAGGGATAACTCAAAAACTACTCATCAGATGTCGCCCAAATTTAAGTGGGACCACATGACAAGTACCAGCTTTCGAAATTGCCGGCAAACGAGCTGACGATCCACCTGATGGTAAGTAGCTATCGTCGCGTCGCCCATGAACATCAGCAACACCAAAGGCATCACTGATGCGTTGCCGGTCAAGAAAGAGAGAAGAAAAAGAAAGAAATGTTGCACTTTTTTAACATTCGTATTAATATACAGTTAGATGTTAAAAAAATTAAAACGTATCAAAATCTATTACTAACAACAAACCTGTAACGGAATGAAAGCACTACATTTGATATTTATTGGAATTTTTAATGTTTATAACGATATAGAGGGCAAATCATGTTTGGAACTATGATCTTACTAGTGCAAACTCGGCGTGTTCCACTACGCTAAAAAAATCTCATGAGAATGACAAATCAGTGTTTTTGTGTTGACGTTGATGCGCCATCTTAACATATTATCTTCAAATTTAATGGGCCGAATGTGTCTATGCATTTTTAGTAGTCTTAAACCACTTTCGGATAATTGCCATTCAAATGAAACAATTTTGCGGCAAATCGGTTGAATGGTTTCAGAGTCTATAAAGGACATCCGTACAAACATTTTTTTGTGTAAGTATTATATTATATAGGTATATACTATAACACGAACTCTAAGCAGGTATAAATTTTATTCGACGTATTTACAGCCTACTGTACATTTATCCTCAAAGGTGCTCTTTCGTGACAACATTAGTTTAATAGAAATCCTGTGTGTAAACTCATCATAATTGCTGATAAGCATCTGTTTACACCGATTACCGGCTGAAAATCACCCTTATATCCCGTCTATTGTCAATAGCACACATCAATCGTACCGACACGGCGTAGACAGGACGTGGGTAGTGATTACACAAGTAAGTTACCATAGATTACACCCATTATACGCTACTACGACACGCTATATCGCGTGACGGTGCGCTTGTTGTAATAATTACACATCCGAAACCGAACTTGATGACTAATTAATTAACAATTTCTACCCCTTGATGTGCCGATGGATACAAACAGATATGTGTGAGTAATGGAGCCTTGTATGATTTACCTTTATTATACATACTAACACTTGCAGACTAGGATTTAGGTTGGCAGATGGCCGGAAAATCCGGGGTTGTCTATGTATATTACGTTTTGTCCTTTGTCCAGTAATAAGATTTTTCTGTATTGGGGGCTGCAATGAAAGGGGCGTAACAGTAGCGGCAGAGGGGAAAAAATCTTGAATCCGTCAATGCATAAAGGTCTTGTAGAAGTGCCCCGAAAATGATAAGCCTGTATCTGACAACCCTAACTAGGATGCAACTGTAGCGCGGGAAGGGTTACCAGTTGACAGATTTTCCTGACTTGTCGCGGCAACTGTCAATTGATACAGATGAGATAAAGATGACGGGATATTTATTTTCTACAACGAATTACAGATACGAGAATACAGTGGTAGACAGCATAGCAAAGCAAAAAATATATATTTATTTATTTGAAAAAGTCAGGTATCGTTTTATTTCAGGTTGCTCAGAAGAGGTCGGAAGGTCTATGTGATTGGCTGTGGCCGTGGCAAATTCTACGAGAAAACTAGAAAACGAAGCTAACAATTCCACCTATCACCTTTGCCTGACGAATATTGAAAGCCATCACATAAGTTTATTCCCTGAATATTGTCTAGCGTACTATATTATAGCATATCATGCAGAGCATCGAGGCGTCTCAGACAGGAACATTCGGCAATATTTGATACGTCGCGCGACGTACATACGAGTACAATAACATTCTGTATTCCTTATTCGAATATCTTATTTCTTAAGCTGTTATTTCTCGCACGTTTGTATTCGTCGTCTCGTGGAATAAATATTAAACGTGCGATTTGGAGGGACGATGCGTTCTAATGGATAGTATTGTGTTGAAGTCGTTCTATTGCGCGGTGCACGTACGGAAAATTGACATGAGCATAAGCATGGGCATGAGCATGTCACTGAAAACAAACTTTAAAAGTTGTGAATTGTTTGCAAGCATGCATGAAGAGAAAACCTTTTTAAAAACAATACAGGCACGTTACAAATACATTTATCAACGAAAATACAAGATTAAATTGTTTGAATGTGACAAAATTTTGACAAACTGAAATAACTAGTACCTACTGTCAATTTCGAAGCGTTTTTCTAGTAGCAATAAATGGATAACAACTACCCGTTTTTTTCCGTTCAATGTTTTAGCCGGTGGTATAAAGTCATAGTGTTGTTTAACGTTAGGTAATAATACGGTTTCCAAAGCCGCCACATTTTAAGTGGCCAAAATAACTAAGTAACCTCGGTGGTGGCGCGACAAAGCATGCAAGTTAGCAACGCAACGCTAATTGCACTGGCGTGCATGTAAAGGGTGATCGTCGATGCAAATTTTGTTCCTTTTGTGTATAGTTTATTTTGAAACTAGCTTTTGTAACGATTGGAGTTTTCCAATTAAACTTAGAACGCTTCGTTCAGAACAGCTGTGCATGGGATGAATCTGTTGATAATTTTGTTTGTGGTAAATACAGTAGATGCCAGTGTAATGTGTCTGGGATTTGAAATTAAGCCTCCGTCTAGACTGAGACCAGGTTCAAAATTTGCTCAAGTTATTTGCTAGTAGAAAGTTATGGTAGAAGAAAATTAGTAACTTATGAAGCGCTTTGCTATAATTTCCTGGAAAAGTTAAATTTTAGAAAGCAGCGACACAATAATAATGAAGATACATTATATTTCATCGGTACACTGAGCATTCAAATTTCAATCACAATAAAAAAAAACATCGCACAAGACATGCTTATATGAAAAAAATTGTATGAACTTATTGTTCGTTAAAGTTATCGATCATAGGTAGGTAATACGAGTAATATTTTTTTTCCGCAATGATAAATTAAAAACTAAAGTGGTATTTTAAAATGTAAAACGTATGGCACTATCGTATTATAAGCAACTCGGCTATACAAGAAAACAAGCGCATAAAATAAAAGTGTGCTATAGTTTTGTCACTGGCCGTATGTATATCACTATTACCGCCAGTAAGACGATTGATGACTCGTCGGGTCGTTGTGAGGGACCACCAACAAACCCTGCATGCAGATGTCACGTGATGTGGCGATAAAATTCCGCTGTCAATAAATATTTCATTCCGTTCATCATTAATCTTGTCTACCCGCGGCCTACCCCATTCAATTGACCGGTTATTTACATGGAGGTAAATTATGAACTTCCAATATCGACTCCGCTACAGTTGATTAAGTTAGGGTTGAATTTATGGGATGTGATGGCGCGAAGTTTAGATTTGTTTGACTGTTGGAGTAACAAACAACTCGAGTACATTGTAACGACCAAAAGATATTGATGAGATTTAAAAATGTTTTTCTTAAATTAACTTTAAGACATCGCTTAAACTGCGTATGTTTAAGCCCGCTTACGACATTTTCGACATGAGTTTGGGGCTAGTATTCCAGTATTCCAAGACGTCCAAAAGTAATACAACATAAAGAAATAAATATATCCCTTCTATTATTTATTATTATTACATGCATCGCAACCCTAGCTACGAAGTACGGTGATAATGCGCAGGTGAAATATAGGCAATAACGCCACTGAATGTATTCACCAGCCGATGGAACGCCCAATTCCCACGCCCTCAATTTTATTTCCCCTTTCATTACGGCATTTTAATTTTTCCCCTACAGCTTTGATAATAATACAGTAGAGCTGATAATTAAAAGTCAAATAATTGCCTACAAATTAATACCCTTGTTTTAATTATGCAGCGTAGGATAGAACATAGACATACCAAGATGATCTATGATTTTGTCCGGGAATCGAACAATGGCGCACTCACAAGTTAGCTTATGTACGTCCGAAATATCCAAACGACCGACCGTCGAGGCTGAATAACCCAAAGCTTCACGAGACTAACATTCACAGAAGCTAGCAACAGCACAGAAAAGGGCTAAAGCGATGATGACCCAGAATTTGGAGCAACAAAATAAACAAGCTCATTTTAAATTCCGGGCAAACTGACCTGCACTTGAGTCCCCTTCATAACGACACATAAAACAACAGTGTGCTTTGTATAAAGTATTCCGCTAACACCGCAGCTATTTTATATCCGCTTAACATTCCCCGCGGAGCTCTTAAATGTTGATGTTCTAAGCGGATGTTAGAGGCCATAATTAAAAGTTAGCGACGGTTAGTTTCACCTTAAAGTTCGCTCATTAAAACTTCGCACCTGAAAACAAACATTCTTATGTAGAGTAACGAAATCCGCGTGCTTTGCTCTGGCTTTCCTTTGTTTAATTTTAACAAGAGGACTGCTTTATTTTCGTGTAATTTCAACGTTATTTCTATGGGCCAGAAGTTGCAGGATAAATAAAGTGGGGAAACCTCTGTATGTTTCACTGGGGATAACTAGTGTCAGACCTGGTAATTCTTCCATGAATCAAGTTGCTTTTTAGAGCTACTGAAATAGTTACGCTCAAAGGATTAGTCAATTGAAGTGGCAATGGGTCGGGTTATAGGACTATAGCGACGATCTTATGGGATAGTTAATGACCCGAGATGAATGTAGATAATGACGTAAGTAGTGAATGACCCTCCATGCAAATCAAAGGATCGAGTTCGATTCTGGACGGAACAGACATAATGTCAATAAACATGAATAAGTAAGTAATCCGAGAACAAAGATTGTATCTTTGCTATCATAAATTTTGTTAACATACGAGACAAATTATAGCTTAAGTTAGAAACAATATTATTATTTATTATAATTCTAAGCTTTTATTTACTTATCTTGCTTTGTTTGTTAGATTGTTAGATTATTGCTTAGAATATATTATGGGGTCTTTTGTCAAATTTTGTAAGCTGAATTAGAACTACTACCTCACATCCTGGGGAGTGGACATTATACATGTTGCTTTAGAACCGAAGAATGCATTTTTGGTTAGGTACTACACACAGGTTTGTGTCCAGACGCGCGAGGGGACTCCATAATGGTTAACAATACAGACTTTACATTTAATAAAATATTATATTAAATTGTCGACTAGTTGGTAGTTGGTAGAGATCCTGACTGCGAAGCGAGGGGTTACGGGTTCGATTCCCGGTCGGGGCAGATGTTTATGTGAAAGATAAATATTTGTACACGGGTCATGAGTGTTATTGTGATGTGTTATATCTGTCGTCCATGCCACCGGTTTAGGTTTAGGTTTTTAAACCTTTAACACAGGTTTAGGTTTTTTAAGCCTTTAACACAGGTTTAGGTTTTTAAACCTACTGCGGGGGTATCAGTGTGTAAGAGTTTATATTTATATTTAATATGCATTCAATTATAATAGCTCTAAACTCCATCATTTCACCTGATTACCACTTTCAGGGTTGGATTAGGACAGAGGAACCTCCTGAATGAAACAGTTCCGTCAGATTTTTTTTGCATTATTGCACAATCACTTTGAAAACTTTTTTGTGTAACAATTTACTTATCTCTCATGACAATTCTAGTGCAAACCGCTACACTGCGCAGCCCCATAGGTGCCATTTCACATTCTTTGCATTCGCCTTGCGCTCGCGGAAAACCTGGTGAAATTCAGCGGTTCGTAAAGGTAATGTACTCACTCGTATAGGTATGTGCAGCCATCTGTGTACTCGCTACAGGTGGCAGTCTGTATCCAAAGCGAAAAAATTACATATTTAGGGATCCACACACGATTCTCTGTCCTATCGGTTGGGCGCTATTAAATGCTGTCCTGATTGAAATTTTTTGTACGACACACAAGACAGCAAATCATCGGTTTTATAAACAATTTTTTTTTTTTTCAACAACCAAGACAACCAACCAATTCTGTATGATCGAGTTTGATCAGTTACTGTTTATGGTTTCAATTCTTTATTGTAATAGATTATGGTTATAATTAATTCGACGACGAAACAAGGATTCAGAGTTCGAGTCTCGACCGAGGTTTTGTACTCGGGTCGTTTGTACTTTTAATGTCCATTTGTATACCTATGCGACAACTAAATGCCACGCAATCCTGTGCGAGGTAAGGGGGCGTCCATAAATTACGTGAGATGTTTTAGGGGGGGAGGGGGTCGAGTCAAATCTCATCAAATCTTACGTTGGAGAGAGGGGGGGTCTCGGCAAATATCACGCAATTTTTTTTCTGATTGAAACAAAAAAAAAATCTATTTTGGTCCATTTAATCCAGATTGTACATGCTTAAGATTTAATCTTAAGCGTAATCGTAATACGATTAAGATCATTCACTAAATAAAAGCACGAAGCAATTTTTTTTTCTTTTTACAATAACAATCCAACGCGTTTACGTAAGAAACCCACATTTTGAAAAATCTCACGTGAGATTGGGGGATGAGGGAGGGGGTTGAATAAAATCTCACGACATATCACCAGGGGGGGAGGGAGGGACAGAAAATTTAAAAAAACACCTCACGTAATTTATGGACGCCCCCTAACTATGAGTGTGTAATCGGTACTTCATCACGTGTACGTAGTAACTAGTATATGTATAAAACTATAAAAACTATATCGATGTTTTTCGATAGCCTCAAAGACAATAAAAGCAGTAATAGTTTCACGGTCCATTCGCTTGTGATAGAACCAATAATATCCAACATAATCAGAGCCTTCGTAATATCCTTTCACTATGGGATTAGAACAATGTATTGTATTTCTAGTTCCGCAAACGAGACACGTGTCAGCAATACAATATTATGTATCACTGTATGAATTTTTTAATATTCGCACTATTTAATTTGTGTGCTAATAATGCCTTTGGCCTTTGCCAACCTCCCTTTTCAGGAGTCTGAACATTACGAATTTTGAACACTATTATCATTATATTTTAATCTTAATAAAACTGTGTTTAAACAACTCCAGTATATTTTAAGATATGAACCCCTCACAATAATCAGTTTTTCTTCCGCTTTCAAAGGCTTGTAAATTTCTGTAAGTTCTTACTCTGTGTCACGTCAAAATATCTGTGATTTATATACTTACCTTATACATAGCAATAGTCCACTGAGTCACTAAGCTTCATTAAGCATGACCTGGTAAATCCATAATCAGCTAAAACAGTACACATTAACGTACTCAAGCAGATTGTTGCAATACATAATTATATTATGTATGTTATGTATTAATTAAAACAGTTCATTGAATCTGACGAGATGGATTGTTCAAATTAAGTGTTGCCTTGCAGTGATTCCGTAATTACGCTAAGTTGATGTGGCGCTAATTAACTGTGCGCTTAGGGAAGTCACTTCCATGCATTGTTAGACAAACCAAAATATCCGTGTACGGGTTGCCTTACCTTTGTATTAAATTGTGCATCTTTAAACTATCACGTAAAAATGGTTTTGGGATGTAAGAGGATGCATTTATTGAGCCTATGCCAATCCTCTCATACTTATGATACATTTTTTATGGTAATAGCCTGCAAACGAGCAGACGATCCACCTGATGGTAAGTGACTATCATCGCCCATGGACATCCACTTCACCAAAACATTGATTCCAGCCAAGAAAAAGAGAAAGTAACAAGCACGAAACAACTGATTAGGCTATAGCCTAGTTCACTTCTCTAATTACTATCGACCGTAGTAAGCAACGGTCTCAGCCGGGGTGTAGTGTAGGTGCCATTACACTCAAGTAGAAGTAATGATTTTTCAATATTTGCGCACAAAATTGATTCGCAAGCGGGCCCGAGCTGGGAGCGTTGTTTATGGGGGAACGTTCTGTCATCGCGTCGCCGACCTTATATGGTGACGTTTTGAATTTTCTTTGCGTGACAGATCGGACAAGCTCCGCCTACCGGGGCGCCGGACGCCTTGCGCTGTTCCTATAGGAACAGTTTCTCCTGTTAGAGGCCGGTTTCTGCCGGTTCTGCCGGTTTCTGCACCACCCTGTTTAAATTCGACGGTGATACTATTAACTATATCGACGATATCCAATATTATCCATGCATGTTGGTACAATACATGTTGTTGTACAATGTACATGCATGTTGAGGACCCTGTAGCCTAGTTGGTAGCGACCCTGCCTGCGAAGTGAGGAGTCCCGGTTTCGATTTCCGGCCGGGGCAGCTATTTATGTGCCAAATAAATGTGTGTAGTCCAAGCCATCCGCGACACAGGTAAAAACCTACTGCGGAGGTATAAGTGTGTAAGCGTTTTAAAAACATCTTTGCAGTGCCGGAAAGTAATAAGCGGTTCCACGCTTTCTTCTTCGCCGGCACGAGTTGTCGGATGATGCCTATTGGAGCTGTTCGTTTAACTACTGTTATGTGTTAATGGAAAGCCAATGGGTACAATAACGCAACCTCAACAAGAGTATCAAATAACGGAACATATTTCAAGACGACTCTCCCACCAAAACAAGGCACTGAGCACAACGGCAAAGCGATACCGCATCCGCAGTCCAATGCCAAGTCGTAAACTTCAGTCTTGGAAAAAAGATACGCGCGTTTACTTGGAATAACAGTTGTTTACGCGACACTCTCAAGTGGAAAACAGATCATACGTCACGCTGGCATCGACGCGATTCATACCCGACGTTTGTTCACAAAACTTCTCCGTTCCGCCATGCGTTCGGACAACCAGCGAAACTAGCTCGAGTTATGGCGGTCACTATGTTTTTGGCATCGTAAGCGAGAATTTATGCCGCGACGAAACTGAACTGCACTTATAAACATTGCACGCCGTGATTCATGCTTCTCCCCTTTTAGCCAGCGAGCTTGCGTAACTACTTGAAGATGGGCTTATAACTAGACACTGCCAATAAAGTTGAACGTTAACAACGATTCATTTGGCTGCTAAAGCTATCCAGGCACGCTTATTTAGCTAACCTGAAGCCTTTTGCTCAATACAAACGAGTCTTCAATGTAATCTAAAAAGTTCAGCGCAAAGCGCTGTCTTGCTGCGCCGCCGACTGCCTGCTAGCTCCTGGGCTATAATGTATCGGGTAGCGACGATAAAGACGCCGCCTCTCTCTAGTGCACTCCGGTGCGCAGTGTACTCCCCGAGCACTCGATATCATTCCTATACTATCATATCAAACGTATGGAAATATAGACGGGGAGGGAATGACTCGTCGGCTATCCCCTCTCGCTTTAAAATGCTGCTTTTGAGCGAAATCGAAGCTAATCTACGAAAATATTTGACTGTTTCCACTAAAGTGAGAATAGCTAAATCGATAGCTCCCTCTTATAGCTCCAATACTTGGCTCACGTAACGCTACACACTCATAGGCCTACTTTAGGATTCCCTGTGTCGTGGGTGCCATAGACAACACACAAAGACCAGAACACACACGTCTAGGTCGAGATCAAAAACTCACTCATTATTCAAATATCCGCCTCGCTGTGAATCGAACCAGGAACCTTGGCACGGCGATCCAGCATGGTAACTATTGTGCCACACGGGTTATCAATGGATAAAAATATCTTTGACGACCCATTTCCACCACGGCTTCGCTAACTTAAGCTATAAAAATAAAGCAGTATTGAATTTGACACATACAGCTTCACGTCTCTAATGGAACAGCCCTAAAATTGTCGTGCGCGCGGTCGGGGTAGGTACCTAACTGTAAAGTTTGCACGATACTGAATTAAGCAGAGTTGAGGCGAGGATGTGGGTCGGGACAAACACGTCGGTCAACGGGAGCGGGACACGGGACGACGTAACTTGTCGTGCGGTTTGCGTTTCACGTCGGAACTTTTTACAAAATTTTAATTTAAACACAGTGCCCTTTTTATCACATTTCGTTATTTGTTTTGTCGTTTAAATGATTTATATTGCGGACAACATTTTAACTCTTAACAGTAAAAAAAATATCAGCAAATATAAACCCCAAATGTGTGGCATGGACGACACACAACACGTTACAATAACACCTATGAGACCCGAGTTCAAATATTTATCTGTTACATAAATATCTGCCCCGGCTGAGAATCGAACCCAGGACCGCTCGCTTCGCAAGCAGGGTCGCCACCAACTAAGCTACAGGATCGTCAACCAAATCTTCCTTAAGTAATAATTACATCATGTAATAGACTTCATCGTTAACTATTGTCCTTCAAGTAATTTCGGACTCCGAAACTGTGACGTCACGTAGACGAGGGCAAATGGTATATCGCGCCAGTTCGATCACGTGCCAACGTAAACAGTTTAGCGTTGTTTGGACATAGGCATAATCTTATTCGGTATTTGTCTACTTACCATTATTTTTATAACTTTCTTTATATGGATTGCGATAACGTTACAGTTCCAACTGAAAAATATTAACGTAAATATGAAGCGTAATTAAATATTGAACGAGATGAAAAGTTTTACTAAAATCATCCGTGATTTTCTAAGTTTTTCAGTTAGTATTTAATTTATGTAAATATTCGACAAACGTGCAAACTAGCCACCCGGCCGTAAGTACCTTCACCCTTAAGGGGCCATCCACACACGTTAGGGGAGAGGGGGACGATGTAGTGTGACATTGTGTGACAAAGGGTGGGTGGGGTCTTAAATTTCGTGACGTCACATTTCAATATGGAATAATTGGTATGTATAGGTAAATATTTAAAAAATAATGGAAATAAAACTTATTTCGGAACTGCTGTTTTAATTTAATAATTTCTAGGTGTAAAATTTCATAATGTGAAGTCACACTAGGAGAGGAAGTCTCAAAAATGTGACCAGCTGTGACAAGGACTGGGAAAGGGGTCAAAAAGTCATGAAATTAGTGTGACGTAATTTATGGATGGCCCCTAAACATGGACATCGATATCACCATAGCCATCAATGACGCGTCGCCAAGAAAGAGAAGAAAGTAGGAAAAACATTACTAACAAAAACTACACATTTGCTAACGATAAGCATCACGTGGATGAAATTTATGTAATCTTATCCAGCCCCATAACTAATGCATACAATACTATTAGCAACAGCAATTAGTAGCCTTTATGATTAGAGCTGCACGTTTCGAAACAAACTAACATTAATATTAGTTGTAATACACGCCGCCTATTTAAGGCGGGATTTAATTAAAGTGTAAAACGTGAGATCAATTAACTTAGTGGATAGCGAGGTTCGGAGTCACGCTTCAATGCGCGTTTACACTGTTCTAGTAGCTTGACTTTGCTCTAAGTGTGTGATAACCAAAACCTTTTTTAAAATAGGGAAAATAAATATTTTTTGTAGCTATTTTCAGCAAGCGGATTTAATAAAGTGTTACTTTTTCTAAATATTTTAATAAGTTTCATTTATTGATATTGGCATGGCCAATAAATATCCAATAGTAAGGGATGCTGTTTAAGACCGAGTTATATGCATCTATTCTGTACGCCCTATAGTATTATGTGTATTTTATTGTAAACTGCAGAGAGAAATGACCAAATTCAACATGCCCCTAACTAAAAAACAACTTTTCACGAATAACAACTTGCACCGATATAGTTACACGCGTCAGTACTTGTGATCGACGCATATGCAAATTAGGCAAAACTAAACAGTTCTGTAAACAGACCTAAATCGTGACACACAACATACCAGTGTGGTTATTACCACAAAAACACAATAGAGCTCGTTACGGTATAAGGAAAACCTACCAACAGGATCTCGTATTCAACATACATAATCACGAAATTCTAAAATACATATGTAAGTCTTGTGGTTAGTAAATCAAGTTTTATATAGCTAACACACAATAGTATAACGTGTATACATAATTAGGAAATAACCTCAGGGAAATAACCAATAATTAAGACCAGGGAACAAAAACATTCTTTGTTGGAAATAACGTGATCGAAAATATGTTATTCACTGTTATTATCTGCTACTAATTGTCATACACAGTGTCACAAACATGTGTAACCTTGACAACACGAGAGTCTAATTATAAGAAAGCAATAAAAGCAAAGAGACAAATCCATAAATTAGATCTCTAATCTAATCTAATAAATCCATACTATCCATACTAATATTATAAATGTGAAAGTGTGTTTGTTTGTTTGTCCGTCTTTCACGTCGCAATGAAGCTGTTATTTGGTATGCTTTTTGTGTGTGGAGATAGTGAGGACGGTGGAGAGTAACGTAGGCTACTATTTTCCGCGATAAAACATCCCTATGGGAAGATCGATATTTTATTAGTTGCTAGATATTTAGTTCCGGGTATTGTTAATAGATGGTGTTAATAAAATTCATTTGCAAGTTCTGAATCACGCTATCAAATGATACATGTTTACTTAAGACATAGGCAACTAAATCTAACTAAGTAAAAGTAAGTAGAATTTGTAAAAAATCGATCTCTACCGCGAGCGAAGCTGCGGGAAAAAGCTAGTATCTAATAAATCTAATCACTACTACCTAATACTTAACTAACATTTTCTTTTGAACTAACTGGATCTAACTAGCATCTGTGACTCTGAAATAAATAATCTGTTAGAAGTTTATCCAATTTGTAGTAATTGACAGTAAAAAAAAATACAGGGTCAAATTGATTATGACAAGATGATCGCTTATACTCGTAGAAGAATGACATACAAAACTGCGTTATTCTACTAATACAAGCTTTAAGTCAATCCAGAACGCTTGAAACAACCCCCCCCCCCCCCCCCTCTTCTTTAATACCCGCGAATTAAAAATTTCAGTATAAATAAAAACATTAAAATACTAACTTACATACAAAAATTTACCGTGTATTGCGAGAAGAAACATTACAGGTAGGTATAACAAATACCAAATAAAAAAATATATAATACTTAGGTACGTACTTCGGAACAACATTATCATCATAAATTCAATGATCAAATAAACTGTATAAATCAACAGCCGTCATGTTCAGATAATCCCGGGAATCTGTATATTTATCAAGGTGTGCCGAGAGTGACCACCGAGCGATTAGTGTAAAGCGGATTCGTCTCTGGACACGTATCGCGGGATTCGCGGTTGGGATTCGATAAACTTCAAGCTTTTAATACTCGCAATACCTTTGTCCGTTAATTACACTAAATATTATATAATGTCATGGCAGAGTAACTATTCCTTACATAGATTTAGGGTTGGCAGATGGTCGGGATTCGTCTGGACTGTCGCGACATTTAACATGATGTCCAGAATCCCAAAAAAATACTAAATTTCCCGAAAATTCACTTGATTCAACAGAAAGATTTTTTTTCGTCATCAGCTCGTTTTCCGGCAATTTCGAAAAAAAAAATGTTTTCGTCTCGACAAATCAAAACTTTTTAAAGTTTTGTCCAAATATTTTAGTCTTGCCATCTGGCAACCCTACATAAATCCCTGATAGTTGACAGATGAATCATTAACAACCATAAAAACTAATAGCCAACAAAGATATTAGGTAACAAAATTGTTATATTGCACTTCCGTACTTTTCGTAAACATACCGTGACAACATTCAAACGTTACTAAAAAAGCTTAGGCTATTTTTATAAAACTGATTGATGTCAAAACTAAAATGCAACCTAATTTCGAAGTTCTCCTGTCATTATTAAATTCTTACCACACGAGACGAAACCATTCCTTTTAGAAAATGAAAGCCTTCTAACGCCATCTATCGCAAACATTGTAACTAACAAATATATCTGTCCGCAATTAATGCTAAATAATCTAAACGATATCACCCGCTCCTTAGCATACCTACGCTATAAATCACGATAGTTGGACGCCTTAAGGAGGGTCATCAAGCACGCAATTAGCGCGGAGTAACAAACGGCGCACAATTAGGCGCGCGACACAGAACGTGCATATCATTGCATTACATAAATCCCAATCGTAGCTGATCCGATTGGTGCTAATTTAACACCAGCTATAACGCATGCGTCAAAAGCTATCTTTCGTGAAGTGGATTATGTTCATTCGGCATTAACATTTCGATAAGTTCATTCGCCATTAACATTTCCATAAATGTAAATGCTGAATGAACTTAATCCAAAATGTTTTACGTGTTCTGGTGACTTTATAAGTAGACAATCACGCAACGCAGTCCAATAAAAATCAATCGACTACCCCGTCGATGACTTTTGGATGTTTATACGTTATTACACGTAAATCATAAAAGCGTAAACGAATTAGTGTTTACAGTTACGACTTACGAGTAAAGAATAAACTTTATTAATTGTAAGATGATGAAATTGACATGTTTATAAGAACAGTAAAATACCAAACATATTACGTATGATATTTCAGCATATATACATATGTAGATCTGTTATTTGTACTGAAGATATATTTCTTGATTTTTTTATCTTTTGCCTAAGCGATACAACTCTCCTTGACAAGTTAATATTAAACCACAAGCATATAACCATGACCTAAACGACTCCTTTATAGTCAATATCGTATTACCATGTATGAAGCAGTCAGCCGACGCTGCCGAGACAATATCATTAATCCGTCATCGTCCAACATCACGTCGGCTAATTGCACATGGAAATGCATGGAATACATAAGGAGCACAGCACACATCACACACCACATACCACACGACAGTCTCAGAACGAGAAACCAGTTATTAGCCGCCCGAGGCGCTTGCGATAATCACATACATTAACATCAAGTGCTTCTTGTTACGGCTGGCTTACATCGTTCCAGTGCACTGGTCCAGTGACGCAAATCAGTACTGCTTCGAGCAGTTTGAATGATGGTTCCTCGAACGAGGGGGCTTGAGTTCAAATCATATACGCACCTCTAAATTTCTAATCTAATTATGTATTAGAAATTTATCACTTGCTTTAGTGAACGGAAACATCAAGATACCAAACCTGACAAAACCAAATATGACAGGAACAATGATATGAAGAAAAAAACAGTGAAAAGCTACTGCCAGCGCTGGATCGGTCGCTTGTATGTTAAAAACAATAAAGGCGATTAATTCTGAAGATATATTTTGTTGATCTGTTTATTATGCACATTATTCTACTTTCTTTCCTTTGGGAACTTGGGGTCTTGGGACATTGTAAACCAGCCATTACACGACTTGCTTACATTATTATGACCCTAGTGACCAGCATTGCATTTTCTGTCGTGATTCTAAATATTTTCTCTAACGTTTTGTTACAAAGTAAATTTTTCCATTCGATACAACCGCTATTCATAAATACAAAAGTTAATTTACTCGTAAGCCAAATTATTTACACACAAGTAATAACAATAACAACATAATAATAACAAATTAGAACAAGATTGTTAAACTTGGTCACTTAAATGTAACAATAACATTGAGTGTTATTAACTACCATGATATAAACGACATAACAACTCACCAAAATAAGTCTCACTCGTGTCAAAATACACGAAAACAGGATATCCCATATTACCAATTATACAGACCGGGAAAACCAAAATGATTAAGCGAACAATAATGATAACTAGTTTCAGCTAAATGTAAAGATATTATTATTATATCAATTAATAATACCTTACGCATAATACTGTGTAGGTATATTGGACGCCTACAAAAAATCGGTCACCGACTATCGGTCGTGGGCGAGTAGCCTAAAACTAATAGGACCTACTATCTGACTATAGTCCTTCTTACAGTCATATTCGAGATTTATCTTAGTCTATGGATTGGTCTATGGGTTTCCTTATCACCTTACACACACTTAAAGAAATAGTTGGAACTAATGTTGAAGTTTCAAAATAATCACCCTAATCCCAAACTACGATGAGAAGTAGTAAAATTAAATCAAATCACTCAAAATGGAATCCAAAAACGTCCCACACATCCTTAACATACAGGTAACAATAACGACAGAGACATACGTGTTCTAACTTGCGCTATGCATCAACACGCTCTTGCTTCGTGGTGCAACGCGGCAACGTCTCCACACCTCGCAATTGAATATGTATGGACATGTCCCCTGTTCTAGATTGCGGAACGATCGTCGAGATCTGTTTCAGATAAATACAGCTTAAGATTGTTCCGAGTTTGCCGTCTGTCACATGCGCATTCAAATGTCTCCGTTTATTCACTAGGTACCGACCTCTCAAGAATAATGGTAGTACACTGTTATTGATTTGAGTTATTGTAGTTGGGTTGTGATCGTCGGTCATAAAACGGTTGGATCTACACCAGTACAATCCACATCCATACTAATATTATAAATGTGAAAGTGTGTTTGTTTGTTTGTTTATCCGTCTTTCACGTCGCAACGAAGCTGTTATATGGTATGGTTTTTGTGTGTGGAGATAGTGAGGAGGGTGGAGAGTAACGTAGGCTACTTTTTACCGCGGTAAAACATCCCCATGGGAATATCGATATTTTATTAGTTGCTAGATATTTAGTTCCGGATGTTGTTAATAGATGGCGTTAGTAAAATTCATTTGCATTTCACGCTATCAAAATGATACATGTAAATTACTCTATGTCATAGGCAACTAAGTCTAACTAAGTTAAAGTAAGTGAGTAGGATTTGTAAAAAATTGATCTCTACCGCGGGCGAAGCTGCGGGCAAAAGCTAGTACTAGATAATTTGCTACCGTGTATACCTAATGTTAGGACTACTTAGCAGCAGGATTGTCCGAAGATATAAAACTAATGAACAAGGAAAAAACAGGAAAAACTAAATGAATAAAATAACGAAACAAAAAAAAATATTGTAGTTCGTACAAAATTGTTACCTTGTTTGATATCGAAATAAATTCTGACTATCAATAGAACGAATCGAATGCACAATTCAAGTGTGAGTTATATATTTGTAAATCAATGAATAAACTAGTGACGCGAATGTATTTTTGATAAACAATCCGAAAGATTAATAATAATTAAAGGTATTGTGAAGTTCAGAATTATAACGCTGATTGAAAGCGATCAAACTGAAATACCGAACAAATTAAAGCGATCTAAAACCAAACACACGACAACTCTACTTAGAAATCAGTGGTTACAATATACGAGCACGTAAGAATAGTAAGGTCCTGTATAATTATAACGATGTATTGTTCCGGAGTTACATAATGTACAGGATAGATAATGTATAATTTATAATACATAACAGTCCACTTTATTGTTTAACCGGGTTTGGGTGACATATCCTAGATCTAGAGTTATTTGGGACGACAACTTACAACAAACCTACCTACGCATATCGATTAGTAAATTAACTTTTCAATCAATTGAACTTCGATTTTTCATTCAGCCACAGTAAAAATATCCCTGTTCAAATAGCGGGATTATTTCTTGACGTTTAGACAAAAATCTATTAATTAATCTTTTATTGCATTTGTCATTTGTCATTAATCTTTTATTGCATTGTTATTTTAATGTAAGCACTTGTGATTTCTGTGGTTTTGAGTCAGTTGTCAGTCATGTAGTACCTAGTCATGTTTGTAGAATTGACCTACAGTAGTAGCCGCGCGAGTTGAATGCAGAGTTTTTGTATTTCGCCGTATACAATCGCTCTGTATTCAACTCGCGCGGCTACTATAGTCATGTTTGTAGTAAATAGTCATCAGTCAGTGATTCAATACAACCCTAGGACTTGAAACTCTCCTTATTTCTCTCCCAATCCAAAACCACGTACCTTATATTGATTGATACGATGTTCTTAGATGCGAAACACATAAAGCACTCAAACAAAACCGACATAACATGGAGTTCGCTGGAGAACTGAATAATTTAACTGCCATAAAACTTGACAGGCCCACGCGAGATCTGAATTACTCAAGAGTTACACACGCACTATCAGTGTCAACGACATGATCCGTCAAAATGTCACGGCCTCGAGCACTCTCACATGACCATCTATGAAAGATAACTTTGATCCCGTTTAAATGTATTCAATCTGAATAGTTAGAAGGAAGGTCAAGCACATTTAACTTATAAATATATTCTATTTTCACAGTCTTAACTCAACCTGTTACAAAATTATTTTCCCTGCGACTAATTTAAACTACAACTACTTAACACTATTTAGACCTTATCATCCTCGAAAAGATTTTTTCGTAGGTAACGAAACAAAACTAATTTCGCCAACCACCTAATTCAAATAAATGGTTAGTAATACAAAATACCAGCCTGTGACGGATCGAACGGGGCAATTCGTTTTGGTGGCTAAATATCTAATTGAAGCTTGTGCAGAGTTTAATTTGGATATGTCCAATTATTTTATCTAGCTAATGTTAACACAGCGCTTTATACATTGGGGAATAAAACAAGAATTGAAATAGTGGAACTACAACGGGTTAATAGCAGAATAAGTAAATAACTAAATAATAAAAACCCCATATTATAACACGCTATTAATAAATGTTCTAAAAAATAAAAAGTTAATTTAATCTTGGTATGGTAAGATAAAACATCTGGTGGAACTCAAGAGGAATCTCAAGTGGATCGAAACATCGCTACCACATACATTAGTTACACAATAGCAATACATTTTGATCAGTACAGGAATACGGCATTTGATTTAATTGTGTATCTTCCTTCCGAAACTAAAATTTATTATCACCGCCATTTAAGACGAACGATAACATTCCCAACTAGAATTCAACGTTACTAGGTTCGATGAATATTCATGTTCGCATTAATAACATGTAAATTAGTAAATCATGACAGTGAAATATGTCTAATTTAAAGTTACCGCGTTAGGTAAGTTTACGAGTTGTTGGGATCTCGAGCGGGGAACAACAGGGATGTAGAGGCGCACGTCTAATGGGGTTCATCCTAAAACACATCCATCCACGGTAAAGACGGTTACGATGTTCCCTAACAAAGTTTAAAATGAATTTGCCTTACATAGCAGTTCACATTTATAGTATGAGGATAATCTTGAAATGAAGGAATTACTTTTTTGACACTTGTTTCATCTATTTCGGTTGCGACAGTTTCAAACAATCGGATCTTTTCTGTCGTATTTCTTAGTAACTTGTAATTCACTTGTTGGATAAAATCGTACAACGGGAATTTAATGACAAATGCCAAATTTTTGAAGATACGTTATGATAGAAATAAATGAAAGACAAATAATTGGGTCTGATTAATTTCAATAGTTTAATTTTATATACCTCTCCCATGAATCTGAACTATAAAATTAGATATGGGACAGAACAGAACAAAATAAGTAAACTAAAATACGACGACCTTGCAACGAATAATCAAAATAGAAAAACTATCGATAGACGTAGATAGATAAAGAGTAGGTGCTCGTTCACACTGAACTCGCGGGCGCGGGCGCGGGCGCGGCAAACGCTACATACACCGCGCGCGCGTTTTGATGTGAACACTTTCATAGTAGGTCATATGTTTGATACATATTTCGCGACCGCGCCCGCGACCGCGCCCGCGACCGCGCCCGCGAGTTCAGTGTGAACAAGCACTAGGTATTCGAGTATGAAGAGATATTGCTTTATTTGATACTTGAAATATAATTATATAGAAATGCATACGATTAATTCGAAATAAGTTTCCAAGGCAAGTCTAAATAAATAAGTACCTTCCCTGAAATGTTATTCTCATGAGATTACCTTAAGCATGACACAAATTGCCTCGAATTATCGATAGCACGGATAAGGAATATCCGCTAATACCGCTAATATCCACCACAGTGAGGCGAGCGACAGTGGAAAAATTTACCCGACGAACAGTAATCAGTCAAGTTTAGCTTCGCATTACCGTAATGGAGGTGGGAGGAGCGCTTTGGCCGATTTACACGAGGGATTCTTTGGATACGAGTATCCGCATTCGTTCTCGAACGCCCCGCATCAGTTATGCGTTCAATACAGAGATTTAATAAGGAAAATACGTATTTCTCTTACACCTGCATCCCTTGGGCTACAAGATAAACGGGATTTAGGGTTTGCGTACAATTATTTATGTGCCTACTAAAGATAATAACGTACTTACATTTTATTATATTTCAGACAGGTTTTCGGGCATTCTTAGATCTTGACACACCTAGACTTCAAATTATATTTTTTGCTAAGGACTTTTAATTTTGACAAATAACTACTTTTAATTACCAAAACGTTTACTAAGAGCATATTTTTTTACTCGACCTACTATCTAACTGTAATTTTATTCTAGTTGGTATTCAACAATGTATTAAATGTTCTAATTGATGTCAAATATTGTTTTTGTCAAATTTCTTCACAAATCATTTCAATCAATCAATCAATCAATCATTTCATTTCAATCTTAAAAGAAACCGTATAAACTATTTTCGCAATGCACGATATTGACTACAATACTTGTGGATAAGATTTAGTTTCCTGTTATAAAAGTGAAAGAACCCTTTGCTACTTCTAATAATATAAAAAAGATAAAGAATACGAGGATCAAAGAAAGCAAATGTCCCTCAGGACAACCCGACAAGACCGTATTTTCGGGTCCGTGAACTGATTCCACCTGTAATCGAGCTTCTCTAATCTTTTAGTACCTTATATCTGTCCAACAATGGTTATACTTTGATGTTTCTACGGCATTCGACCAAATTAAAACTTGATATAATGAAATAAAATAGATGGATTCTGATGATGTTAGAATTGATTTTAGCTCAGACGGTGTCACAGTTCACAGTTCGGAAGTAGTTTTCTGGTAGATTTCTACACGACTTATTTTTAGACTTACTGTTTTATATTAACCTTAATAAAAATCTTATTTTGGCAACGAACAACACCAATTTGTACCAGGGAGACATAGTAGTACCTACACTCTAGATTTCCTCTATAACAAGTAGAACCGAGTGCAGTTGGCCTCTAATGTGCAAGGCTAATAAACAACGGTAGCTCGTAAACATAATGTGAGTAGGTTTTAAAGTTCCTCAGATAAATGTACGGGACAAAGTAAAATTTAACAGCTCTCTACTTTACAGTTAACCTACAATTTATTACAGCTGTTCCATTTAATAACCTTATAATTAACAGGAAGGACCTTAGAAGACATTTTATTTTTAGTAAAAAATACAGTCAACGTTCTCACACACTCCTATTGAAATTCACTGACACATTCATCATCACTACCCATAAAAGTCCCATTGTTGGGCCAGGTTTTCTGAAAATAAAGAGTTAAAAGACCACAAGTCCACCTCGGATTCCACACACCTTTGAAAGCGTTATAGAGAACGCTCAGGTATACCTATCACACATCCTTACATAGATTCCATACAGAAATTCTTCCTTTTCTTCTTTTGCTCGACAAGCTCAAATGAAAGAAAATCATGAGCGTCATTTGAAACTGCCTTAGTAATCATCTCATTGCAGTCTTGCTGCAACACTGATTTGGCTGATGTGAATTTTCGGCCAGGTAGCATACCTACTTGCGTAACAGATAAAAGTCTGTTTTTGGATCTTGCCGGGTACTGCTGTCTTATTGTGGGTTGCCAATGGGTGGGGTGGTTGTTATGCCATCCCGCAGAATGCTTAATAGCGAGTTCTAAATGTTAACATTTTTTTTATTTCTGACATCAAATACAGAAACTCTTAAATTCAACAAATAAGAAATACGTGCAAGCTTTGAATCGTCATCTCCCACGTCGAGTTCCTTAACACAAAGCTACAACTGCTTTACATAATACTCATATTACATTAACCACGCACTTAGCGGTGCCACAGTGGAAGTGATGCGTGTACATATTGATTAATCTTCAGCCGTCACGTCTCACGTAATCGTTACGTGACGCAATATGTCGACCGTGACAATGCGTCACGTCAACTCGTCAAACTGAGTTGAGTATTGTTAGCGACGTGTGGTTATAATTAAACACGATATTTCACGGAAAGCATTAGTGCTTACATGTAATGAGGTTATTGGAGTTTTAAGCAAGGATTGATAACTAAGTTGGTTGCAAATCAAGAATTCCGAGCGAGGGATCTTTGAATACTAAACCGTAAGCTGTAACTGTCCCTCTGCTTGACTTCGATCTCCTCCAACAATATCAGGAAACGCTGGTTTTATTTGCAGCTTTATCCATATTCTAATAATGATTGTCACAAGCTACAAAAACAAACCAAAAATATGACTAATAAATCGACACAATACGAATTAACATTTTTTATGCTTTGAGCAGGAAAACGAGCAGACGGATCACCTGATGGTAAGTGATCACCGCCGCCCATGGACATTAGCAACACCGGGGGCGTCACCAATGCGATGCCGGCCAAGAAGGAGACGACATACCCGCCAAGGGCCCCATGTCAAAGCTTATAGGGAACACCGATGTAGGATTAAGTTAGTATTAGTCTGAGGTGGCTCAGTGAACGATGTTCACTTTCCGACTAACCATCGTAGAGTCAACTTACCCTGATGATGCTCCGTATCGGGGCGAAACACGTGTTGGTGCTGGTATGTATGTTGGTATATACGTTTAATTATTGTAGTGCATGTTTCTGTTGTGGGAGGGAGGGAGGTGCCACGCATGTTTTAGTGCTTGTTCATACTGACTCGCGGGCGCAGTCGCGGGCGCGGTCGCGAAATTTCAAACATATGAACTACTATGGAAGTGTTCACATACAAAACGCACGTGCGGTGTAAGTAGCGGGCACGCTAGCGACAACCGCGCGCGGCCCGCTAGCGGCAATATCAAACGCATGAGAATGTATGAGTGTGTTCACACTGAACTAGCGGCGGAACGCGCGATTATGTCAGGTAAGTTCAACCATTTTGAACTTGTCGCTAGAAACGATAGCACATGAATTCATTATGTCCCCAGATTAAAGGGTTGTTCTTTCATCTAAGATCATGTCCTTTAATACAGAAGAGTTTATTAGTACTATTCAGGCTAGAACTGATTTGATTTGAACTCAGATTTGGCAGAGTAAACACAGGCATCTTATGAACAGAAACATTCTTAATAAACTATGGAAGGAAATTGCTGATTTGTTTCCTGATATAGAGGGTGAGTACCTAAATGCAACTTTAGGTATGAATTTTCGGTTACAAAAAGATCGTCGTCCATGTTTTCAACCTCTGACAACATGTCACAATCGCGCAAACGCCTGGCGGCCAGTGTGAACACGAATCCGCCACCGCGCCCGCGACCGCGCCCGCGCCCGCGCCCGCGAGTTCAGTATGAACACTCACTTAAAGTACGAGTATATACCACGCGGATTGTTGCAAAGTAGACTAATACTAACTTAATAACAATGGATTACCGCAAAGTAACGCCTGATACTATACCGATGTAGGAAGTTCGTTCTACAGTTCACACGTACAGGGTGCATTATGTCAAATTAGCAACAATACGAATAATGTAACAAAAACGTACCATCGTAAAAAATGTCCAACAACGAGAATAATAACATGAAAGATTCCGCAGATCAGTTCACGTCGAGAGCAGAACAACAAAACGTTATTCTTACTCGAATATTATATAAAAATCTCAAACAAAAGCCTCGTCTTAATAGTTGACGTGAAAAGGAGAGATATAACTTGAAGTTACCTCGTACCTGTGTTTGTTGAATGCACCGGCTATGAAGCTTTGATATCAATGGGGCTGTTTGCAGCGGGTCTTGGGGAGATAATAGGTGACTTGGGGACAAAACACCGCTGCGCTAACGACGAGGCCACTTACCTGGAAAAAACAAAATAACTTTTATATAGAATAAGGCTATATTCGTACTGTATGAAAATACAACAACATTTAAGAGGGGATGTATGTTTATGAAATATACACCTTTCTAAAAACATGTACAATGATATACATAAACGAAACTTTCAAATAAAGACCGGATGAGTAAAACACGTGTATTGTCATAAATAGGTTTATTTTTATAATGTTAATCAGCGCTGCAATACGCGCTAAAATATTAAATAATTAACATATAGCATGTATTTTAAATTATTATACAAATGAGCTGAGATAAATGGGAATGAGAAGAGGAGCAATATATAAATAAATTCACGTTTGTAACTATCAAAACTTGAAAGAGAAGACAAGTGATGTTATTGCATAATTGAGAATTATTTTACTCCAGGCCACATGTGGGAACGATTTAAAAAGATTTATATGTCACCTACTTTATTTATCTACCTTTCATATCTGTCAGATCTATAATGCAATTGAAAAGTAAGTAATAAATAAGTTTTTTGGGTTCCTTTTTTACTTCGTTTGAAAATAAATTTTACTTCTTTTCATAACAGAATTTCAACTAAAGGTTGCAAATAAAGCACTAAAGAAATGGTATACGTTATTATTCTTATATTTCTTATCATTCCTGCTTCTTCTCCGACTACTAAGTAGTTCCCTAATGAATGCAACTGCCAATAAATAAACAACCCCGTACAGTTACGTCCTTATTATATAGAGTTACATAAAATCTCCATGAAGTTTCTGCAGGCAGCTCCGACGACGTCCTAAAGGATAATATTATGGAATTTGATATTTCTATAAAGGCGTCGCTACAAAAAGCCTGTTAACTTAATGAGAACTTTGAAATTTTAAGAACGTTTACCTTCCTCGTTTAAGGTTTTTACTTTAAAATATAATTTTAATGATGGTTGTAGAATCTTTACTACCCTTTTTCCACCGTCTCCACTCGGTATTCCACGGTTACTAATAATAGATCTCTACAAACGGAATGACATTTTATGTTGTGTTGTTGTCACTACAGACTTGTGATTTGACAAGCAATGATGTGTTTTTAAATCAAATTACTTTATTCCATGTGTCACTAAAACCGTTACTCTATCAAATGCATGTAATTTAGTACAATAAAACTACTTATTAATCAGTTAATTAAAAAGTTGATAAATAAAATAAGTAATAATGATCTAGCTAATTAAGAATCTCAAATAAACATAATATACATGCACTTAGCCCAAAGCAAAATTCCTATTATTATAGCTATTAAACATAATAATGGCGTATCTCTGTTTAAAAAGCCATCGTTCTTTCGTTGAAATCCCTTGGTTCCTTCCGCATACCGATGTTATTGTAGTTGGTACCGAAATCATTCATCATCTGACAGCTAGTGTCACGCGATACGCACGGCAAGTTAAAATACGCCTGGAATACATTATCTGCGTAACAACAATTATATCTAAACCCGTTAAGACGAGGGTCGACACCGTGTTTGTGTATATCCTTCTCTATTTACATATTACTTGGTCGGTCTCCACTGGAATTCGATTGTATATTCAATATTTTTTTATTAAAAAGAGAAAATCAGTTCATAAAGATTAAATGCAATACGAGCAAGAGAAAAAGAATCACCGACAATTATCGATCATGAGTTATGTTTCCTAGGGTTAGAATAAAAGTTGGTTACAGTAAATTTCGGTTATTTCACCTTACGAAAATCATGTCAGAGTAGGTACAGCATTACATCACCATTCTAAATTCCCGTATTTTCCTCTTTTCTTTCCTAATCCGCCAGGGTAACAGCAATCTTTACTTTCTCGTGTGGACTCGCCGATATATTATTGCTACCTCTGTATACCTTTTCGCAAGTAAAATTCTACATCAGCGCGCATTTTTCACTGTCCTTCCGAGGCACATCCATTACTTCGCTATTTCGGCGATATCCACGCTGTATCTATTCGGAGCCAGCTGACACTCGGAATGGTCGTTGCGATCACCTGCCTACGTAAAGAGGAAATAGCCCTATTTGAATTTAAATCTAGATGGTGCTTTGTAACTTTCAACTCGGATAACGTGTAGCAAGGCAATAAAGGAGGAAATGTAATTTAAAGTTTTTTAGAGATGTAGAATGATTTGCAGAATGAGATGCAGAATGATGTTAAAGTTTCCAAGTGTGTGAGTGTAGAAAAAAAATTGTTTCCATTGTTTATATGAGTCAAGTAATTCATTCGTCGGCGACCTACCGTCGGCGTTCACATTTTGTTTTTTAGTGTGCCTTATTTACTTATTGTACGTGCGTGTATATGTATTGTGTAGAAAACCCTGCATAGAAAATGTAAGGCATAATAATATAATTTTTATAGTAATAACGCTCAGTTTAACTGATATACCGACTGACGCACAACCTAAACCAGTGGACCTAAAACCATGAAACTTTGTGCTTAATATACTTGCGTTTAATATTGTGTGGGAAGCACGAAAACATTTTTAAATATTGTGTCCCTTAAAAGAGCAAAATAATTTTCCTAGGTATTATTACTCTTTTCAACAGGTGACCCAGTCGGTTTGTCGTGAACATGATATCAAAAAGGACTCTTTCTTTCCAATATAAAGCGTCAGAAGAAAATACCCAAAGATAAGCAAATAAACAGTTGTGAGATGAAAGAGAATTGAATAACGAACGCTAGACAATTTAAAACAGACGCTCTACAAGAGGTCTTGTCAAAACAATATTTCGGTCCTTGCACAGTCGAAGGAGCACTCTGACCTCGTTGCTTCTACAAATGCATTAGTGCATTACTACACTCCGTTGTCTTCGAGAGAAGTGTTTCGGATCGTTTTGACAATTTCTGTTCAATTCTCGATGGCAAACTACTTCCAGATCTTTTATTTAAACCAATTGCTGAGTAAATAAACTGTTTATTTCATAGATGAGTACCTATTACCTCTGTAATCGATATCAAAAACGTAATTTATACGTTTCAGGTAAAATCATATATTCGTATTTGATTTGATGAGTAATTTCTACATAGTGAGCACTGCCGCCCATAGTCATTTATGATAGGTACATCAGTATCACTGAATGATTTACCGTCGTTTTGTCAATCAAGAACTCGGTAACAAGATTCCTAATGTGCACATTCATTAGTCAGTTATTAAAACAAAAAAAAGATGCAAAATCCTATTACAAGTTCAATAAATGATTTCCTTATTCAAACCTAGATCATATCTACTAATTAAGACCGATCTACATATATTTCGATCGCATTTAATACCCAAAAGCTACTCCGCATTTTATATCCAAAATTAACACAAACAAAAGGTCCATACACGAACATATTACTTCAAGCGTCTCATTTCTCCCTCATCTAAGTATTCCATCTATATCCAGTCGGGTTTCGGCACCACTGCGTCTATTAAAGCAGAATTTATTAAACCAAAGAACCGAAGATAAACCGCCCATTCCAAAAGGGACCCTATTGAAAGTGTAGCAAATAGTCACGTTTATGATCTGGGGGTTGGATGAATAGAGGGCCCGTCTTAACGCGTAGTACAATATCTGAAGACGTTCGCCCATGATGGCACTAATTGAAAACGTGACGTCAACCTGAATGAGCGGCAAACGCCCGAGATGTTAGACGTTCGACGGGCGTAATATCAAAAGATTTGTACCTAACTTGTTCGTAGACTTGTCTCATCGAAGACGTGCGACAGCGATCACATCCTATCGAGAGTTTCTGTACAGTCATACAAGATTAGCCAGATTATGTATCGATGGTTAATTGAACAACTTTTACACTTTACCAGATTAGTAATATATGGAGTTATATATGTAGTGTGATATAAAGTAATGAAAAACCGGGCAAGTGTGTGTCAGACCATTACTCATTAACTCAATGCTAACATAGCCGAGTTACCTGTAGGGGAGGTACCCTGAAAAAAAATGTTTTTAATGTAGTTAATAGTATCAGGCGTTACTTTGCGGAAATCCATTGTTATTAAGTTAGTATTAGTCTACTTTGCAACAATCCAATTTTTCAATCCAGTTCAAGTTTTCCAGTTTTTCAATGTTTTATTCTACGATTCTGGAGTTTTAATAAAATGTATATCCATGCAAAATTACAGCCTTTTAGCACTAGTGGTCTCGGCGCACGGACGGACAGACGGACGGACAGACGGACATGACAAAACTATAAGGGTACCTACCGATTTTTCTTCGGACCCTAATAAAGATCTATGATCATTATACATTCCCTTATTAGTCAAAAATCGTCGGTGATCTGACCAGTGCTCACGACGGGATATCATCACACGTATTCGTAAGTCATAAACGTCGCTAAAGATGACTCCAGTGCTTGAATGAAGAAATATAATATGGCACCTGTTTCAACTCGTGCACAATGACTTACGTGGCCATTCATGACACGCGCGGAATAACGACAGCAATTGATTTATAGAAAGCAAAGGGGTATCCTTGTGAAATGTCTTTCAGGTATTTATCAAATGATTTTGATGATATAGCACGCTAAGAATATATTAATACAATTTAACAAAAGACTACCATCAGAATTTGCAGTCTACTTTACATGAACCTTTTCCCTCCGGACCGTCTGACCACCAAATCTCAACACCAGTGTTCAGTTGAGACGAAAATTTTCCCATCTGAGTACTGGACGTCAATTGGGCAATTCATTCCTAATTCATCACCAGTGATGAAGTGGGATTTTTTTGTAAAATTTAGGACTATAGTTTTATGAGACTTTTGATGAGAAGTGGTCACTGCTGGCCATAAGACATCTGCAAGCACCAGAGCCAGCAACGCATTGCCTGTTAAAATGAACCAGGGAACCTACAGCACATCTAGAAACATTCAAAGACATTTCACGATTCATTCTAGAAACAGGGCGGTGTTTGCTAGAAGCTAATCGATTGTGCACTACTTGACGTACATGAACACAGGATTAAAGTTCCTTTCTTTGCTTTCTTGTCGGAAACGCATCGGTAACCTTTTGGTGTCACTGCTGCACTCATGTCCATGGCAGACGAATGACGACAACCACTTACCATCAGGTGGATCTTCAGCTCGTTATTCGGCTATTTCCATAAAAAAGTAATTCAGTCCGATAAACGGAACCCAAAACAATATAAAAACAAAAAGTGTACCAATTACAGCCAACAATGTTACAATTTGGACAAATCTAAGCGCGCCGTTCATTACAGTGATTGATGACAGAGCTGATGCGAGAACTTGTGAACACCAAAGCGGCACAATTACTTGTATATTCGGACAAATGAGGCGAGCCGCGCCGATGGACTGCTACAAACAAACGTAATGGCGTATCCGACGTCAAATAAAGAACCCCATTAACATTCATTAACATACGTCATCTGAGTAAATTCATCCCATTTGGTTTGTACGCCACCTGACCTTAATGTAGTGGCGCCGAGTCACGCGTATAAAAGGAGAATAATGTATGAAATAATTATTATTGCAAAGAGAGCAATCTAATAATGTGGAGGTAATATAAGAAATATAATTTTCTCTCTGTATATATTATGTGTAATTACGTCTATGCGCGCGCGTGTGTGTTTAATGTGCAAACGTGTGTGTGTGTGTGTGTGTTTGTGTATATGCTTACCCATTTTGTCTGAATCGTTATGTACAAAGGTAACTTTCTACTTCTACCACCGTTCTGAATATACCTACGAAGTTGCCGACTCTTATTTATGGTCGGTATTTCAGCCACTGAAGTTCGGCGTTCGACTAGATGACTTAAGGGTTAAGTATTCTCCATTCAAAATACAAAATTCTCCATTCAAATTACAAAGAACACGAATGCTATGCGTATTCTATAAAAAAAACATTTATCCACTAATACCGACGAACTGATACTGAACTGAAAGCTAAACATTCCGTATCGCTCTACATAAAATTGAAAAGTCCATAGAAAAGATCATAAATCTCAAAATACTCAGTATTTAGCAATAGTCAACTGCTCGCAGAAAATTCACAAAATTATCGAGTTACGTCTGCAGGCAGACGACGCGACGGATAATCCCTTGATGACGGCAGGAACAATTCCCTAAAGGTGGCGTTTAGGACCAAGTACCGAATTCGACACGACGCGCAACCGAGATGTGACGAAATGAGACCGAGACAGGCGGCCGAGACTGGTCGTTTGGTTTTGTATTTTAAATGGAGAATATTTCAGCAGTGGATGACAAGTCTCTTGAGATCATATCGGCGTTTTTCAGCCGCAATCAAAAATTTCCATGAATTATAATTTTCTACATCTTTATCGTTGCGATAAAGCACAGTAGATTAAAAAATAAATTGACACCAATACAATTTTTCACGTTGTTTCTTTCGCGGATAAACGCAAGACATCGCAGTCGACCGTTACTAAAGAAAAATCATGATGCCTACATACCTACCTACATACGTCTACCTAAGCTGGAATCGAACCGAGGATGCCTTATTTACCTACCAAGGGTCACTTCCAACTAAACAATAGGGATGTCTTAACCCTTAAAGAATCAGTAGCGTGTGAACATCCATACTAATATTATAAATGTGAAAGTGTGTTTGTTTGTTTGTTTGTTTGTCCGTCTTTCACGTCGCAAGGAAGCTGTTATATGGTATGGTTTTTGTGTGCGGAGATAGTGAGGAGGGTGGAGAGTAACGTAGGCTACTTTTTACCGCGGTAAAACATCCGTATGGGGAGATCAATATTATGTTAGTTGCTAGATATTTAGTTCCGGATGCTGTTAATAGATGGCGTTAGTAAAATTCATTTGCAAGTTCTGAATCACACTATCAAATGATACAATATGTAAATTTGTTAAGTCATAGGCAACAAGTTAGATTAACTAAGTAAAAGTAAGTAGAATTTGTAAAAAATCGATCTCTACCGCGGGCGAAGCTGCGGGCTAAAGCTAGTCTTTAATATTAAAAGGCGGTTATGCCAGTCATAAGAAGTGCTAAGCTTATTTAGCTCATGTCAAAGGTCTGAAATTAGGTGAGCCCCATTGCACAATTTGGGTATAGATTAAAAATGTTATAACGGATCAAGCTGTCCCAGTACGTATGAATTTTCCTGGTCAGTCCCAGAAATGTAGTCAAAACCTCCCAAGCACCTTTTATACAAGGACTAAAATAAACTTGCAACTGTATGCTTGTCACCCACACACTGCAGACAAACCTCAGAATTGATGTCAGTTCATGAAAAAGACGATTTATTACGATCAAGAGATCAACTCCAGATATAGAGGAACATATAGAAAACGGTGGAAATTACGTCTTCTAATGATACGAATTAAGACGAAGTGTCGTCCCTAAAACGATTGCTCAGTGGATCTCGTTTATAACGATAAAGAATGGAGAAAGGATAAGTGAAAAAAATCTTCCTTGTTGAAGAATTAAAACGTTCAACAAGTTGTTGAAAGTCCTCAATATGAAACAGCTGAAGGACTAAATTAACACATAATGCTTGTTAAACAGCCAGCAAACACGGATTATACTCTTAAGGTCAAAAACGCAAAAAAAGTAAAACGCTTCAGGCCAAAATGTCAAACACGCATATTGTCAAACTAAATGACAGTAAATGTCAGCAACGCGTTGACAAGTTCACTTTTCAAACAAACGAACAATGTCTAACAAAAACAAATTCAATTTATTTTATAATAATCTGTTTCCCAAAGGAAATGTTGATTACATTCAATGTTATTATGATATACGTTGGTACTCTCCTACACTTGCCTAATTATATTCAGTTAATTCAAATATTTTTGCCTAGCAACAGTAACGTCAGACCACCTACATAATATCGCTCACCTAGTAATATAATGGCACATCTGCAAAAAATGCAAAATTGAGTTTATAATATGGTATACGTGTTTACAAGTGCATAATCTACCTAGTGGTAAATATGTATTAATGTCTATACTAGTAACCAAACCCATACAATCCGTAAAAATTGTAAAAAGAACCCATAAAATAATTTTAAACATTTTTATATAATTTTTGAAATTCGTTTCTGTAAAATATGACAAACGTAGATGTGCCATTGTATTACTGGGTGAGCGATATGTATTTGCCTTATGTTGGCAAGTTCGCTTGCCGGTGATTTTCGCAAACTTATCAAAAACATATAAAACCCGCTCAACGGTTGCCTCGACCTAAATTCGTTTGATTTGCCGGAAAAGCATTGTACTGGCCTAGAGGAAACATTCACGCATGAACTCACAACACACAGAATCGTCTTGATTTCTTCGTATAAAAAATATTTCTATCCATGGTAACTCTTTTGCTTTGTTTTATGTGATGTATAACAAACTGGCTTGCAGTGCCACAATCCCCTGCCGCTCATGGTCATCTGTAACAAATCTCGAATAGGCCTGTAGAAGGAAATGTAGTCAGTTTGTGTATCTGGAATCAACCACTATCTGAGCACGTATGTGTATTGACCCTGCTTTCAATGTGGACGAATTTTGGCTTTATTGTGGACGAAAGAATATACGCAGAGCGCTTGTCAACTGGTTATGGTCATCATCGTCCAATTTCGTATAATAACCATCACCTCTGCGTTGCAAGGAAGTGGGAAACCAAATGGAGGCAAATATCACAGATAAATTTAGTATATTATACTTACATTTGATGTCACAGGATACATTCAATTTGTTATTTACGATATTTTTCTTTTGTATTCATTGGCACGCCTGGTGTCAGTGATCGCCTTCTCAACAATTTGTCAGATTCTTTGGAATATTGGTTTTGTAAAGACGATAGTTATATTTATACTCGTAATTTGATTTATGTCGCTGTAATCGAACTTTTAATATAAAACTACATTTAAAACCTCTTGCAAGAAATATTTAGCTACATAACATATAAGCTACATATCCATAATGGTTATCAAATTGGCATACTACAATGCATTCTTACATTATCTATTCTATTAATGTCTCGTAACAACTGTCCTCTCCTCTCTCCCCAACAACAGTATATTCAATTAGTCACCATTACGACAACTGGCATGTCAAACGATTTCTATAACCCGGAAACCGTCAGAGCAAGTTTTTCTTTGTCCAAGTCGAATTACCGGCAGATGGAGTAACGCTGATAATAACGACATAATGAAACGTATTATCCTCTGAAAATAACTAATGAACGTTCTCTGGCAGCTTCCTTCCTTGAGAAATGTCTATTTGTATTAGTTTAAGAATCTTTTAGATATGATTTTAGAAATATAACATTACTTATTTTATGTATAGTACAACAGGCTTTTAACATATTCACACATATATTAAGTGGCCGTGGGCATGGCCTCTTGGGTGACCGCTATCACGAGGCCTTAAACTACGACTAATGGGTTGAAGCATTTTAAAAGTTAAAATTTCATAAATGGGACACAACCGCGCAGGGCCATATTTCTCTGAAATCAAACGTTCACAATACACTTTGTATGCGCGACATAAATTATCCGTGACGCAATACTTAATCTCGTCCGGATCGAACGTCCGTCATACGCGTGCCGGCGGGCGTAGGGTTAGCGTATTTATTTGCAAATAATATTTATTAGATAAATATAAATTTTAAAATTAAAAAAACCCTCGACAGTTTTTTTTTTCACCAAACCAAGCTAAGAACTATCTCGATCATTTAAATTGGTTGTTTAAGAGATTCGTCCATACGCTAATCTAACACAATCTACCCTTCTCGAGCACTCAACAAAACGGTAGTCGAGGCTATAGCCTTATGTTTCAGACTGAAGACTCAGTCAGTCGTTTTATGTTACGAATGTCCCGTTTGCTCATTTACTGTTAGAAGGGCTGGAAGTGTTAGGTTAGGTTAGAAGCGCTAGAAATATTTAAAAATAAAAAAATTAAAATGTGTGCAATTCACACGTGTTAGAAGTGAAACCTTCAAAAATTTTGTTTCAAGATAATGAGACGAATGTAAAATTTCTACTACTCCACTCCACTCCACTCCACTCCACTCAACTCAACTCAACTCAAGTCATTCTCCACTCATTTCTAGTCTCCACTGGACAGTTTCGTTTCATAAAATTTCAAGTCACCCCCGTACTAAAGAAGTTTTCACTTCAAAAATTAAACTTATTTCCATTTTAGAACGCCCACAACCCTAAAAGCAGAGTAGCAAAAACACATCGACGCGATTAAAAGTGATGAACGAGCGACCAGAATAACGACAGAAACGTTCCACTGATGATCTGTTTGCCGGTGGGTGTGTAAAAATATGGCATTTTTTATTGAGCACGAGGTGCGTTTACACGGATACTGCCGGATAAAATTTGTAGCGTGTAGCATTCAGTTTGTGTTTAACAAAAATGGGCTCAGACAGGTATATCAAATCTGTGGTAAGGTCTGTGGTATACCTACTCTCTGACAACTGAATTGATTTATCTTGCTTTTGGTAAAAAAATGTTTTATAGTTGCAACACCACGGTATCCTTTATCCCTTAGTCAAAGTTAATGATTCAAACATCGGTTTATGTTTGTGGTTATTATTAAGTTAGTATTAGTCTACTTTGCAACAATCCGCGTTTAACATGTATGATGGTATATACTTTAAAACATGCGTGGCACCTCCCTCCCTCCCACAACGGAAACATGCACTACAATAATTAAACGTATATACCAACATACATACCAGCACCAACACGTGTTTCGCCCCGAAACGGAGCATCATCAGGGTAAGTTGACTCTACGATGGTTAGTCGGAAAGTGAGCATCGTTCACTGAGCGTGGCGTATTTATACCCAACTCGCCCACTGATTATCTAATGATGTTGTAATAATTAGTGATTAGTAATTAATTAATTATTCAATCAATTAATCAATCGATTAATTAATTAATCAATCAATTAGTGATTCACGCCGGCAGAAACCGGGTCTGACGTAATCTGGTGATGTGTACTGTTGAAAATCCTCAGTAAAGGCGAGTTGGATACATTTATTTGTTCATTCAGCAGTGTAAAACTTGGATTATTATTATGTTTTATTATTTCTAACTGCTCTAGTATACTTAATTTAAAACCCTTTTCAGATTTATGTAATATATTATATGTATGGTTACTAGTTAAACTGTGACCTGATTCTATTAGATGTTTAGCGAAATTAGACTTATCCGCGCGACCATTCCTGTACGCGGCCATATGTTCCCGGTAACGTGTGTCAAAATTTCTACCAGTTTGACCCACGTTTTGACACACGTTACCGGGAACATATGGCCGCGTACAGGAATGGTCGCGCGGATAAGTCTAATTTCGCTAAACATCTAATAGAATCAGGTCACAGTTTAACTAGTAACCATACATATAATATATTACATAAATCTGAAAAGGGTTTTAAATTAAGTATACTAGAGCAGTTAGAAATAATAAAACATAATAATAATCCAAGTTTTACACTGCTGAATGAACAAATAAATGTATCCAACTCGCCTTTACTGAGGATTTTCAACAGTACACATCACCAGATTACGTCAGACCCGGTTTCTGCCGGCGTGAATCACTAATTGATTGATTAATTAATTAATCGATTGATTAATTGATTGAATAATTAATTAATTACTAATCACTAATTATTACAACATCATTAGATAATCAGTGGGCGAGTTGGGTATAAATACGCCACGCTCAGTGAACGATGCTCACTTTCCGACTAACCATCGTAGAGTCAACTTACCCTGATGATGCTCCGTTTCGGGGCGAAACACGTGTTGGTGCTGGTATGTATGTTGGTATATACGTTTAATTATTGTAGTGCATGTTTCCGTTGTGGGAGGGAGGGAGGTGCCACGCATGTTTTAAAGTATATACCATCATACATGTTAAACGCGGATTGTTGCAAAGTAGACTAATACTAACTTAATAACAATGGATTTCCGCAAAGTAACGCCTGATACTATTAACTATATTTGTGGTTATTGACGCAGAATAATCATCCGGAAGTATATACATATTGTTGCATATTGTACACGAACGAAGAACACTTGTAAACTCACACGATATCTACATTTCTTTTCGGTGTAAAATTTCTTAATGAGGTTGGCGAAATAATTGTTACAATAATTATACAGGACAGGTACAAAGGGCCGGCTTTAATTAAAAACAGAAGCGCACAGGGGTCGGGGTCAGGCAAAATTTAACATAAATAATAACACAAGAATAGAACAGAATATACAAAATATAATAAAAAACATATCAAGAGCGAAAAAGACCCACGATTTAAGGTTTTAATGTGTATGAATATCACAGAATTATTTCCATTATCTACTAAACAAAGATATTTGTTTGCTAATGTTTTAAATTTTCGTATTTTCTTTACTCAACTCTACAACTTTATAAGACCATTGCAACAATACCCTACACTTTGTACTAGACAAAAAAAAATATTCATCCCCACATTACCTGTAGAAGGAAGAGGTATGCTGACAAAAGTTTTTTTTTATTAAATACGAGTAACCACCCTCGCTTTGCTTCGGTTTTCCTATTTTTTTACACCTTGGGTTACATTATTGGAGTTTTATTAAGGATCCCTAATTTTTTTAAATATAGCCTATGTTCACCGGGGATGGTGTAGCTTTCTAACAGTGAAAGAATTTTTCAAATCGGTTCGGTAGTTTCGGAGCCTATTCAATGCAAACAAAAAATCAAATCTTTCCTCTTTATATATTAGTATAGAAGTATAGATATACAATATATCCATTCCAAGTTACAGCTTTTTAGCACTAAGGGCAGGCCTGGCGCACTCCGCACTTTTGGTATAATTTTACAAGTACGTGCCGCGTTCGACAAAAAAGATTACAGTCGTAATCTATCACACATGTCATCACAAAAAAAGAAGACAACCCTGACGTTGTTAGAAAGGATAAGAGTTATGATTAGAAATAGCAGCAACGTCCAGATATCAACGTCTGTTGACAATTAGCGCTGTACAAATAACACTTCGTTGTGTCGTAGCAACAGTCGCTACTTATTCAAATGATTTTGCGGAGTGACTCTTTAGTACCAATAGCTACCATTAAGTATTCTGTGCTAAGGGCCTCTGCGCTATGCAGCGAAACAATAAGGGTTCCGCTTTGACTACGGAATCCTAAAAACACAATTCATTAATTTTACTCACATTAAAGCCACGTATTTTTATTAAATGTACGGAACCTTAAAGGCAAGCGCATAAGCTTCTGGATCTCCCTTTCATAACTTTTCCAACGTACCTTTTCCCTACCATTATTTCATTCTGCCTCATTTGACTAAAAGAAAGTCCGGACCTATCATCCACGTGTAAGGCTTTCTTTAAAATATGTATAAAGTTATTACCCAGTACGAAAATACTTTCCTAAAAAGTACACATTCATTTTATCTTCAACTCCGGTTTATTTGACGGAGTTTCATTGAAATATGTGACATTCGCAAATATGTACATACATGCGTAATTAATTGGCTTTAGACTTTAGCGTTTGATGTGAAGCTTCTTTGGGCAGAGTGATGGAAAACATACAAGTATATTGCCATTACGTGTTGTTACGGTGTGTAAGTATGGATATGTGTTTCATTAATATCAACGCTACATAACGGTTTATTGTTAAAATGGATTGGAGTATTAATAAGTGAGAATTGGAGTACCCTTCACAAGTAGCCAGCACAACATTGACAAAATATTAAACGAGTTTACTTACGTGTACAAGAGTAGCATAGCGTGATAAAAGTGGGGAAACAGATACAGAATAGTACGTCGTAATGGGCCCCATTGACGATGCGATCGATCGGTGCGATCCGTCGTTGCCGACCGATCGCAACGACGGATCGGTAGTGTATGTTGTGATCGTGAACGATTTGCTTGATCGCAGACGATATCGGCGATCGCAACAAAAATCTATGCAATCTTGAATATCGCACCGATGAATCGACAGTGTGTGGACCTTTGCGATCACCGATGCGATCGATCGTTGCGATCGATCGTTGCGACCGATCGTTCGTGTATGAGGGGCATTAAATAGATCGACCGTGAGACGAAAGAAACTTCAGTATAATTCTATCTCGTCTATTGACATGAAACTGACAATGTAAATCCCATCAAAAACATAAATGTAAAGTGAGAGTCAATTTCAAAAAAAAAGAATTGAGATCTAAATGGGTGCCAATTTCTGTGTAGAAAAGCCTAAAATTTTAGTCACAAGAACATGTAATTCAAGCTCCACATTTGACTTGGTTAGTTTTCACGTACCTACCTAGGCTATATTATATCTATGTAATTAGCTTCGTCAAATCTGTTAGGTTGATGGCTTATGACACTCTCCTCTAATTTGGTTTGTTGGTTGCTAACTAAAGAAAACTAGCCAAGTCAAATGTAAAGCTTGAATTACATGTTCTTGTGACTAAAATTTTAGGCTTTTCTACACAGAAATTGGCACCCATTTAGATCTCAATTCTTTTTTTTTTAAATTGACTCTCACTTTACATTTATGTTTTTGATGGGATATCATTACTTTTTGTATAGAAATTATTAGTTAGTACTTATTCATAACGTTACTGATTAATTTTAATACATGAACTGTTATAGTCCTCTTCAACTAAATCTGTAGTTAGTGCGCCGTGGTCCGAAATACGGTACCTATTATTTCATTATTTATAAGTAATGATCTTCCACTATTGATGTCCGCTAAATATTGAAATAATAATTAATACTAAATCCCAATTATACTATCGTAATAAATACGAAAGTCGACTATACTCTTATTAGTTACGAGTGACCGCCCTCGCTTTGCTTTGGTTTTCTTATTTTTTTACACCTTGGGTTACGTTATTGGAGTTTTAATAAGGATCCCTAATTTATTGAAAATATAATATAGCCTATGTCACCCGGGGATAGTGTAGCTTTCCAACAGTGAAGGAATTTTTCAAATCGGTTTAGTAGTTTCGGAGCCTATTCAATGCAAACAAACAATCAAATCTTTCCTCTTTATACTATTAGTACGTACAGATAAGTTGTTTATGTTCGATGACATCGTGCAACAATAAATTTTGAAACAATACTTCGAATTACTTTAAACTGGTATAATTACGGAAATAATACAAAATTTTGTGGTGTAATCTTGTAGATTAGAGAAAAATAATTTTCCACACATTAAAAATAAAACGACGTAATACACTGGAAATAACGTCTCCTGACGAACCATGATCTTCACGTAAATGTATATGTGCTGTGCACTTCTCACAGGCACTTGGGACACTGAACATCTTCCTCCCGTTGAAAGCTTCAGAAAGTACTAAAACTGATATGTTTCGTTATATATTCACCTTGGAATCCACATAATGACCAGATGTCATCAATTTTGATCGCTACTCTTAAATTTCAGGCATTTTAAGTAAGTGTTCCTAATAGAATCAATTTTTTGAAAAATTATCATAAATTGATAAAAATTTACTACTTTCAGATTTATTCCTTTGTATTCACCCGACTACCTATTTGCATGCCAAATTTTAACTTTCTAGGTCACCTGGAAGTTGGATATAGTTTTGATCTATAGGTCAGTCAGTGTTAAATTTCTCGATTTTTGGACGTTAATATCTAAATAACCGTTTGAGATGTGTTTATGAAATTTGAAAGACGTATGTATTTCGCAAGTCTTAATAAATGAGCCAAATTTGACAGGTTTATGTTGAATAGTTTTTGAGTTATGAGGTGGTCAAAAGTGGCTCCAAATGGTTCGTGTAATATTACACACGGTGCTGCTCGTCAATTCTGTTAGCTAAGAAATTGACTTGAAACGCTCCGCGTGTCTAGATCATGTCATGAACCCAGTATAATAACAGTATACAATAACGCATAATGCGGGCGCACCCGTTATCATTACACAGATGTGTATCAGTAGCATCGAACGGGTCAACAGTATCAATGCGAGATCAAAACTAGTTAGGCATTTCCAATAGAAAGGCAAATAATCGCACGGGCAAAATTGCTAGTCGTGCCAGCTTACAATGCGTGTTGGAACGGAAGTGGGTAGCATGAAATGTACTGTAGATACAAAAATTTTATAATTATAATCATAGCCCATGATTGTCCTTCTGGGTTTCACTCTTCTCTCGCAATGTGAGAGATTAAAGTCCTCTCATACATTATGATTCCACATAATTATTTATTTCAGCCAAATTATGTTGTAATGTCGTGTGTATGACAGGTGTGTAATTACGAATTCGTATTTTAGGACGTATTTCTAATTTTTACGATTCGTGAATGTGTGAATCTTGATCATTATGATCACGATCCGGAAAAAATACCGCTTCACCCAAATGTGTATGAGCCCTTAGTTATATTTTAGTTATCTTATTGTTAGTTACATTTTAAGACCAGATTATCATAGCAGAGTAGCCGTACTGCTCTTGTTAAATAAATCGGTATTAAAATGCATGAAGTAACTCTGGCTTTGCAACAAATAAGCCACGTTAGTAGTAAAGGGTATGGGTGAGAACTTATTTCCAGACCTTGGTTATTTACGTCCATGTTACACTCAAAGAAAATTAAAAAGGATATTATGTACGTGAGTACAACTATATTTCACGATTAACCTATCCCAAGGTTTTCCTAAACGTACTAGTCTAGTTACATGCACGCGAATGTTGTACTAGGACAAAAGACGTGTTTAGTGACCATTTCCTCACAATAGCGCGTTAAGTGTGCACGGCGCATCCGTCACGTGCAGCCAACGTTAATGTAACGAGCGAGCGGCGACGCGGCGACGACACGCCCTCTGCGAATGACGAACATAATAATAAATATACGATAAACCTACAATGAATAGCTGTTCCATTTCTGGGCTCGTCGTTCCTTTTATCATTGAAAGGGTTAAGGATTTTATGAAGATAGATTCATAACTGTCGACTGTCTGGTGATAAAAATATCAAAATACATAATTAAAATTTATATACAATACACTTTTGTCCACGTAATATTATCAAATGATAGTTAAGTTTCATATTCTACCGTAGCCATGAAACCATGTTTGCCTGATTACTTGGTCGCGTAAGGTTCATCTTTACTACTGGATTCCGACAGCTGAGTGCGAAAGAGTTCCAGAAGTACTGATTTGGTTCTGAATGTAACCGCTAGAGACTCTGTTCAAACATGCATCTATTCATTATAACATTGGTTACAATGCTAGATCGCCGCACCAAGGGTCCAAGCTTCGATTCCTAGCAAAACCGAAATTTGAATGATGAGTTTGATTTTTTGTTCTCGGTCTGGGTGTGAATGTCCTTGTCTAGTGTTTGGTCCATGGCACCCACGACACAGGGAATCCTAGTGTGGGGCTATGAGTGTGAAGCGTTATTTTTTTAATAACTAAATAAGCTAGTAGTACCTATCTAGTACGTTTACGGTAACTTTTTAATGTACAACTCAACCAGATTAGTTAAGAATGATCCTGCCTGCCGAACCAGGAGTTATAGAGTTATATTTATGCAACAGAATCATACATCTTTGTTCTCGTAGACGTTCATAATGTCTTATCGTGATTTATTCCACACAGAAAAACCTAGCGTTGTACACTGATTGGATATTTGAGCTACTTGTATCATGCTTTTTACCTCGACATCAACAATAGCCTTTAAGAAATCACAAAAGTGCTCCAATAAAAATGTAGCGCACGGCTCAAGCTGTTCGCTGTAACGAGTACGTGCGATGCCGAGCTTTAAATCCTGAAGACGAGTAATCGACGGCCAATTTATAAGGCTTCCTGCCACTGGATCTCGCTAATGATACGTACTGTTCAATCCTTTAACACTGGTCGGTGTGAAAGAAAAGTAAAACCCTTCCAAAATTGACACTTAATGTCAAAGGAAAAATATCGCGAGTTGCGTCAACTCCGTTAAGAAGATCGGTTGAATTCACGACGTTCGTGGAGTTTCCATCTTAAGAAGACCATAACGTTTATGGTGCTGTCCTCCGGCCGTGCCGTGAAAGAAAGAAGCAGTCGTGCGCAGCGCAATTCTGCGACATTGGATGTTAAGGTTGGTGGGTTCTTTCTTACTGATTTTGGTATTGGATTGGACATACTACCAACCTACTGCTTCATACATACATACATACATTTATACAGTCCACATTACATACATCGAAGGATCGCCCCTGCGATTACCGCACAATTTTTTGTGGCCTTCGAGCCGAACATAGAGTTGGCAATTCTTTATTCATTTATTTTATTTGACATAATATATTTAGTTTGCACGTTGCAATGGCTAAAAAGGGTCAGAAGGTTCAGGAAGTGTACGAGGAGTGCATAGCTGATGTTGAATTAAACGTTTTAATCAACAAAAAGCAAAGAATTTTTGAACAATTACAAATATTATCTGACATGTCATTAAATGTAACTGACAGCAATATTCGTGAAATGTTTCTATTGCGCGTCACGGATATAGATGAGCTACGTTCATCTTTCGAATTATGTATTTTTGAAATTTATAAATGTCAGTTACAAGCTGGTATGAAAACCATATTTCAAAGTCAGGAATTGAATAGTTTTGATGAGTTGTATTACCGTATAAAATTGATTTCTTCAAAATTATTAGCGAATGATAAGAACGTTAAAACTGAAAAAACACAGTCGTGCATCGAATCTAGGCCACGTCTTCCAAAATTGGAGTTGTTTTGTTTCGATGGAAATATTGAGAATTTTAATACTTTTTACGAGACATTCTGTTCGTTGGTTCATAATCAGCCTCAGATACCTAATATAGATAAATTTCACTATTTACTCTCATGTATCAAAGGTTCCGCTTTGAACATAGTCAAAAGTATTCCGATATCTTCTAATAATTACGACATTGTTTGGCAAGCTTTACTCGACAGGTATCAAGATAACCGAATGTTAGTCGGGAATTATTTAGATAAAATGTTAAACTTTACACCTATTACGAAGGAATCATCCTTTCATTTGAATAATTTCTTGGAAACCTTTGATAACTCATACAAAGCTATACAATCTCTTAATATTGAAGATTTGAATAGTTACATTCTGTCTCATATAGCATTACGAGCCTTGGATCCATACACTCGTAGGTCATTTGAACAAAGTATCAATCAGAAGTCGATTCCAAAATTCTCTGAATTGATTACTTATGTTACTAATCAAATAAAAGTGTTGGATCATTCTAGTTCTTATGGTGCTAGTACAAGCAACCAAAACGTCGTACAAAATAAACGTCAACCAGATGTAAGTAGGTTTACGGCGCGAACTAGAAATAGTGCACAGAAAAACTACGCGCATGCATCGTCAGCAAACTCAAAAAATAATTTATCTTGTTTGCATTGCGGAGACAATCACATGATATATCGCTGTGCTCAATTTCGTAAATTGAGTGCTTCGCTACGAATCAGCCGTGCTGATGAGTTGAAGTTATGTCATAATTGTCTTAAACCTAATCACACTGTTGAACAGTGCAGGAGTGAATTTAAATGCATTATTTGTGAGCGACCACATAACTTATTATTGCATCAGGACGTAACGAAAACGTTTCTCGCTTCCTCTTATGACTCCGGTAATGCATCGATTCCTGCAAGCGCGCCCGCCCAGTCGGGAGGCCCTTCAACTGATAATAATAACAGTTACAGTACGGTTTTGTTGGGTACCGCGATTGTTTATATTTTAGACAACTTTAACGTCTATCAACCATGTCGCGTATTAATTGATTCCGGTGCACAATCCAATTTTATTTCCGCTGCATGCTTACAACGTTTAGGTTTATCTCAACGTAAATGTCCATTTAGCATTTGCGGATTAGCTGATGGTTTAGTTAAGAACTACGGCATGACGTCATGTAGCTTAAGGCCGCGTCACACTGATAAACCCGTTTTTAATATTGATGCTGTTATTCTTCAGAAAGTAACTTCAGATCTACCTACCATTAAAATTCCTGAGCATATAATAAAACAGTATGATAATTTATTTTTAGCTGATCCTCATTTCTATAAGCAATCGCCAATTGATTTAATTTTAGGCGGTGACGTTTTTCCCCATATTTATAGTGGGAAGAAAATTATTATGGGTCCCAATATGCCAGCCGTGCTGGACAGCATATTTGGGTATATTATAACAGGTAAATTAGTTACACCGTCGACTAATGACGTCACGGATGTGAACGTTGTAGCGTCTACAACGTTGGTGTCGTACACCACTGATGATCATTTAAATGATACTCTTAAGCGATTTTGGGAAATAGAATCCTCGCCGTGCGATGTTCCTTTAAATCCCGATGATGAAGTCGCTGAAAAACTATATATTGAGAAACATTATCGTGACGAGAGTGGCCGATATGTTTCACCTATTTTATTAAAGCCAAATCACGAACCGTTAGGTAATTCGTATGACATAGCCTTTAGGAGACTCACGCATGTCGAGCACCGACTTGCGCACTCACCCGAGTTCCGGAAGGCTTATTCTGATTTTCTGAAGGAGTACGAGTCACTGGGGCATATGGAGCTATATCGTGGTACGGAGCCGTCTAAATATTTTATACCACATCACTGTGTGTTACGGCCTTCTAGCTCCACAACACCGTTGCGTGTGGTCTTTGATGGATCACAGAAAACTAGTACTGGGGTGTCACTAAATGACAACCTTTTGACCGGCCGTAAATTACTTCCAAATATTTTAAAAATTATTATTAACTTTCGTCTCTACGACATATGTTTTACGGCGGACGTGTCAAAGATGTATCGAGCCGTGCTCATCGACCCCGCTGATAGGTGTTATCAACACATATTATGGCGTGATACACCGTCAGACCCAGTACAAGTTTACGAGTTGAAAACGGTCACTTACGGACTGCGTAGCGCGCCTTACACGGCCATTCGCACGCTGCTTCAACTTGCCCAAGACGAACGGTCAGACTGTAGGGCTTCCCGAGTTCTAGAAGAGGGTGTCTACGTCGATGACTTTTTGTGGTCATGTCAATCTGTAGATGAAGCTTGTACCTTACAAGACGGCTTAATGAGTCTTCTGAAAAAAGGCGGGTTCGAATTACGTAAGTGGGCTAGCAACTGTCCCGAGCTACTGACACGAATGAAATCAGAACAAATAACGCAAATAAATTTTCAAGATGATACGTTATCATCATCCATAAAAGTCCTGGGATTGACATGGTTGCCCTCATGCGACTTCTTTTCATTTAATTATAATTTAAAAGATAATGACGGAACGAAACGTTCAGTACTTAAGCTGCTTGCTAGTATTTACGATCCGGTTGGTTTTATTTCGCCGTGTACTTTCGTTGCCAAATGTATCATGCAGGATCTTTGGAAACTGAGCCTCGGCTGGAATGACCGTTTACCATACGAATTGTTACAAAAATGGGATAAATTTATCGGTCAATTACCGATCCTTTCACAACTTCGCATTGAGCGACACCTTCTAGTAAATTCGTTTGTAAACGTACAATTAATCGGTTTCTGTGATGCGTCATCACTTGGTTACGCAGCTTGCATATATTTTCGTAGTACTGACAAGGATGGGAACGTCAAAGTCAAACTATTGACGAGCAAATCAAGAGTTGCTCCATTGAAGCCGTTAATGTCTATCCCTAGGCTTGAACTTATGGCAGCCGTGCTGTTATCGAAGCTAGTTCGTTTTGTCGTACAAAACGTTAAAGATTTTAATTTACCAATAGTTGCCTTTAGCGACTCGAGTGTAGTTTTGTCGTGGCTACAAACTCCGCCATACAAACTAAAAGTGTTCGTGGCTAACCGTGTTAGCGAGATTGTTGACGTGATTCCGCCCAATTGCTGGTTTCATGTAAACAGTGAGAACAATGCAGCCGACCTCTGTTCTCGAGGCGCGCTGCCTGAACAACTTTTAGCAGTAGCGGACGAATGGTTTAGTGGCCCTGCATGGCTTGCTGGAGATCCGCATTGTTGGCCAAGAAGTACGTTAATTTTAAAAGAAAATGATATCATTCCAGAACTTAAAACTAACGTAGACACATTTACCTTTAATTCTTATAATTTAAATAACTTTAATGATCTCGAATATTCCTTTAATAAAATTTCATCGTTCAGTAAACTCGAGCGCGTAACAGCGTGGTGTCTTCGTTTTGTAAATAATTTAAAATGTAAAAAATCTGATCGAACATTTGGTTCACTAAAGTCTTGCGAGTTAAAGCAGGGACAAGATTTAATTATAAAAGTCATTCAAAATAATTATTTTTATTCTGAAATGCAAATGCTGGCAAAGGGAACTCATGTATCATCCCTTCGCAAACTATCTCCCTTTATAGACCCTGATAATTTCCTCAGGGTGGGGGGTCGAATACAACAGTCGGATTTACCGTATAATATAAAACATCCGGCACTATTACCTAAGAAGTGCCACATAACAAATTTAATAATTGATTATTTTCATAAATTGTACATGCATGTAGGACCGCGCACCTTGCAAGGCATTTTGAATAATAAATACTGGATAATAAACGCTCGTAGTGTAATTCGTTCAGTTTTGTCGAAATGTCGGGCTTGTTTTAAATTTCGTCCATACTCCACACAGCCTATGATGGGTACGTTACCTGCAACTAGGCTTAAGGCCAACAAGGTGTTTGACCATGTTGGTTGCGATATTGGTGGTCCATTCTTTATAAAAGAAGGTATGCGGCGAAATGCAAAGGTTACTAAGGCATATTTGTGTTTATTTGTATGTTTCTCTACAAAAGCAGTGCACCTAGAAGTACTCTCAGATTTATCTTGCGAATGTTTTCTGGCCACATTTGATCGTTTTGTGGCACGCCGCGGTCTCTGCAGTTGCTTATATTCCGATTGTGGAAAAAACTTTATTGCAGCAGCTAAACATTTAAAAAACGTTACTAATTATTTTAATTCTACGTCTAATTCTGATGAAATTCTTTCTGGATTATCCTCGCGAGGCGTCGAATGGCGTACAAACCCGCCTAATGCAGCTTCCATGGGTGGTCTGTGGGAGGCAGGCATAAAATCAGCCAAACATCATCTCTACCGTGTAGTAGGTGATAGGTCCTTGACTTTTGAGGAGTTAAGTACCTTATTTTGTAAAATTGAGGCAATTATGAACTCGCGACCATTATGCTCCCTTTCAAATAATCCTAATGAATTTGAAGTTCTGACTGCGGGTCATTTTTTAATTGGACAGAATTTATTAACTGTTCCGGAGAATAATTTTGAAGATGTACAGATGAAGCGATTGTCACGTTGGCAATGTATTCAAAAGGCATCACAATCATTTTGGAAGCGATGGTCAAATGATTATTTGCACACTTTACAGCAAAGAGAAAAGTGGTTCACCTCAATTCCAAATGTTAAGAAGGGTGATTTAGTGCTTCTTAAATCTAACTTAACCAAACCTTTGCAGTGGCCTCTTGGCAGAATAGAAGAGGTTCACCCTGGTTTTGATAACATTGTACGTGTAGTTACTGTACGCACGCAAACTGGGGTTTATAAAAGACCGGTAAATAAAATCTGCCCATTGCCATATGCAAACTAAATATAAAATTAGGTTATTAGGTTAGGACTTAGATTAGGCACATACACTCAACTTTTTACTTAACACTAACAAGTTTCTTTATTTTATTTTGAATTATTTCGTAAATATTCATTAACACAAATTATTAACACACTCATTCTTCACACACCGACACTATTAGGAAATCATCACACTGATTTCGGTGGGGGGTATGTTCAATCCTTTAACACTGGTCGGTGTGAAAGAAAAGTAAAACCCTTCCAAAATTGACACTTAATGTCAAAGGAAAAATATCGCGAGTTGCGTCAACTCCGTTAAGAAGATCGGTTGAATTCACGACGTTCGTGGAGTTTCCATCTTAAGAAGACCATAACGTTTATGGTGCTGTCCTCCGGCCGTGCCGTGAAAGAAAGAAGCAGTCGTGCGCAGCGCAATTCTGCGACATTGGATGTTAAGGTTGGTGGGTTCTTTCTTACTGATTTTGGTATTGGATTGGACATACTACCAACCTACTGCTTCATACATACATACATACATTTATACAGTCCACATTACATACATCGAAGGATCGCCCCTGCGATTACCGCACACGTACTTACGAGTTCGGCTTACGAATGGGGTGCGATCCTTTAGAAAAAAAGGAAGACCTCTTCATTCCGTCTCGCTGGTAATTAAAACGGAACATCATATTGCCTATGTCGTTAGTCGCAAGTTTGCCAAGTACTAGGGCACTACGCCGTAGTGGACTGCCTTAACCCTTCCTATTAAGGAGAGATTCGGCGCCCAGAAATGGAACAGATGCATTAACAATGACATCATCGCCATCGTACTAAGCGAAATAATCAGTCAGTTTCATATTGTTTCATATGCTTGGTTCTCTTCAGAAAACTAATCGATTGATGAGACATTATGATACACGGTCCATTGCAGTAGAGGAGAGTTTATTCAGATTCAGAGGGAAAGTTCCTTCCTATTTAAACATTTTAAAATAGTCAAGATACTCACAATTTTTGTTATACCGATATTTAGAACCAGTGACGTGAATCGAATAGCACAAATATTAAAATTTCAAGTATTCTGAAATTATACGTGTACGTTCCAACAATCTTTATTATACGGATAAAGCTGACTGCACCACGGACAATGGTACAAATCGTGGCATTAAATAATCGGCAAAAGCGCTTAGCAAATTGCTCGTTTACTAAAACACATCTATTTCGAGGCATGAAATGTTTGTAGCTTATAGCCGCCGAGTACAATAGCCACTTGTACCATATCAGGCGAGCATGAGACGCAAAGCGACGTTAACGTTAAAATTAAAACAAAATAAAAAAGTAATAAAATACACGTCATAATAATAATAATAATAATGACAAAACGTCCATAAATAAACTAGCTAATGTTTTCAGCTACCTCCTCCCTTACATATTTACGTTACTGAGTAAGTAGGGTATTTTTATTTATTTTTATTTCTAGCCGCTACTTGGGGTGAATTCCATAAAGTGTGCTTAGACTTGACTTTATTCATCAACACTTGTCCTCCCTATACATACAACATCATTGACACTTGTTGAGTGTTCAATGTTCATATTACCACAGTATACTTGATCACTGACACTTTGTTAATACGAAATAATTAAAAAGTCATACAAGACGACTAATGTTAAGGTTGATTTGGGACCATTACTTTAGTTCGGATATTTTTAGATCTCTCCATTGGTGTTTTGACATAAGACAAAACTCGATCGTCCTGTCGGCTGGGAATTGGGATGAATACCATTATGTAGTATCCGCTGCGGTTTATCCAACAAACAGGAAAACAATAGATAACTACGTTCAGAGTTATATTTTTCGAGCAAACTCAACCAGACGACGCTCAGGAGTTTTCGCAAAATGAAAACTAAAATTTTTCTGTCATTAAGCGTAAAATATGGAGTAACGTGGCAATTTTGAAGTGAAATGCGGGGATTTAAGTATATTTATTTTCAAAACGCTATACAAAGCTGTATACAGAAGCTTATTTAAATAAAATACAATTTCTGATAACACAGCGTCACAATAAATTACCAAGAATTGCCACAACAAAACAAGAATTAAAATATTGGTCATCGTTCCCAGTTAGAACATACATTAATTATTAAAGGTTTATTATAAGAAGCTTATGAACCTTATCTTTATGTTTTCGTTCTTACAATGAACAACCTGATTTTTACATTTAGGTACTCGCATATATTTTTGACACGATCGAGGTTATCTGAAAATACTGAAGTGAAAAATTTGAACTGGTCTGAAGGAAATACAGATTGTGTAAGAACTAAGATTATTGGCGATGATACATGGTTTTCATTATACCACCACCACTCCTTGAAGACAGATTTTCTGAAACGTATTTGTCACAGATTTTAAGAACAAACCAACCATTGAAGTCAGACAAAAAAAATCATTATTTACTACTGCCGTAAAATTTTATCATCATAAATCGGTGGTGCTTTTTGTTGCTGGTTTCCATGGTGGTAGTATATACATTAGAGGCAATCATTACATATATACAAGGCAAACCACGTAGGCTGACCCCAGATAGGAAGTGACGGATATACAACAGACATGAGTGATCCTATAAGCATTTCATTCTCTCATCCAATACACGTTACCTTAAAACGCTGCTAGATATAAACAGGTATGTATAAACAAGCGCACTCGGTACTGCAAAATCGTTGAATCGTAATCAGATGAAACGTAATATTCGCTTAGTAATGTACTGTATCGAGTCCCGGATGGAGCATAAAAATGCAAAGTGTAACCCAGATTCGGTAAGCGATCGCGGCGTGATTGAACAACAAACCAACAACTTCTGACAATATTAGCGTGGAGGATTTGAGAGTGAAAGGATGGGACTGATTTGCATCCGCCATTTGTTTGAGGATCGGGAGAAACGCTTTCATTTCCACCGTCTTCTCTCTAGATAACTTGAAGCCGGGCCATTGTTGTATTGTTCCTATTACAATTACCTTCTTATTGTGATTTAATAAAGCGGGCGAATGCGGCATCCTGACCGCAGCTTTTGAACTAAGTCTAATTTGCGTATTGAAGTTGACAGTTGGCACAGTACATACAGTACTTTAACTCGGCCCTATTCTTGAAAAACTTGCCTACAGCCGCGCGGAGCGTAGCCGCGCGCTAGGGCTGTCCGCCGACAGTATTTTAATTTTATCAAACGACTTGAGTTTCTTTGTAGTTTTGTATTTAAAAATGTTATATTTTCTATTTTAATAAATGCAATTCATCTATATCTATACATCTATATCTATACAAATAAATAAAATTGGAGTGTCTGTTTGTAATATTAAAATAACCGCTTTTTACCAAGTGCATTTGGATGTATACATGGTACATATACCAAAACAACATTTTTCACAATTTTTGTCTGTCTGTCTGTTTGTTCCGGCTAATCTCTGAAATGGTTGGACCGATTTTGACGGGACTTTCACTGGCAGATAGCTGATGTAACAAGGAGTAACTTAGGCTACTTTTATTTTAGAAAAAAAAAATAGTTTGGCGCGATACGAAGTTCGCCGGGTCAGCTAGTTATGAATAAAAAGGAAGTGTTCCATAAAAATATATGTTGTGTTTTTATTAGTACTGTGAAGGTTCGTAAGCCTTCAGTATTGTATTAGAGACAGAGACTCTTAGGGCATGGTAAGTTCTTCTTGCAGGTTAAGGTAAATAAAAAAAGTACAACTGTCCGATTCTATAAACTTTATACCTATTGCTAAATTAATTTATAACATTGAAATCAAAGTTACAGTAGCAAGTAGCAATAACGTTTTAATGACAAATTAGACGCAAATATTCAAATTACAATTATTACAAATTACAATTTCTGCAAACGTTGCATTTATTAGTTTTTTTTTTTATGTAAATAGCCGGCAAACGAGCTGACGATCCACCTGATGGTAAGTGGATATCATCGCCCATGGACACCAGCAACACCAAAGGCATCACTGATGCGTTGCCGGCCAAAAAAGAGAGAAGAAGAAGAAAGAAAGAACTGGCTCTCAAGCCCCCAGCCGGAACACGACGAGTCATTTGGCGGCTGACTCATCATACTCAAGGGTGGTAACTATCCAGGCGAACCCCATGGAGATATAATAATAGTACCTAATAATGGTATTAATTAACAATTAAAATCAATATTACCAATATAATCCGTCGAGGGGCCCTACCACCAGCGGGCCGGATTTAGTCGCCTTTTACGACACCCATCCGGCGTGGGATTGGGGTTAGTATCCTAAGCCGCCCCAATACGGCAAAAGTAATAATAATCAACCATTTGATTTTTTTAGCCCCTTATTTATAAATCTAGGCATTTTACTCGGTGGACTTATGAAAAATAAACAATTTAAGTACCTAATTATTGCAATACGTACTTGTTTTTATTTATTTATCCTACATGCACTGATATCCTTCGGCAGGACCGAAGACCTTGAATATAATAATTTGATTTCTTATTAATAATTACAATACAATAATAAAGTTGATATTAATCAATGATGCAATAATTATACAATACCTACTTAAAGTTACTTACCTACAATAATTATATTATGTATATCTACCTACAAGTACGTATTACATATTATATTATATTGTATAGTATTATATATACTATATAATACGTACTTGTAGGTACGTATATAAAAATAGTCTTAACTTTGGGAGTCTCCAGGTAATTTAAACAATGCTAATCCTGGGTGACTTAATGTCGTATTATAACACCCAAAAACCGCACAATATCTTGTATTCCTGTTTGCCATACTTATTAAATAGTCACACGCCGCACACGGTCACCACAGCCGCAGTAAGGAACTAAACGAAAACAATTTGTTATTTGTACCGTGGGCCGCTCGGCCTCGGCCGTGGCTCAACCCGCGCTCGTTCGCCACAGATACTGCCCTTTACTACACTTATTCCGATGTGTGTAGGTATGGCGCGCGTTTCGACCGTTTGTATGAAGAGCGACTACTGTATAGATCTATATACTGTGCAGTTGGGAAATATATTTTTTTAGAGAATTCGTTATAACAGCGATTAGGATTAATTAGTTATAACAGGAATTAGGGCGATCTTTGGAAGTTCTATATGCTAAGCGGAAGGCGTGTGATTCGGTTCCCATCCCAAAATTTCTTTGTGACGTTAATCAAATCATGTCTTGGTGCCTAACTTAGTGGCATAATCGAACAAAATCTCTGTATGTAAAGGATTCCCAAAAAACATTCTACCTACCTATGGATTTTTATGCAGTTTTAATTCAAAGAGATGAGAGCGACCCGTTGTTGTAACGCAAAAATTCCATCATTCTTGGCATCCTATGTAGTCAGGAATTTTCACGACGCGTTGTGGGACGTGGCACCGCAAAGTTATTGCCTCACCCTTAATCTCTACGGATAAGAAACATGTTATAGGCGATGTAGTACGTGATAAATCTGTAATTAAAGATTGGATTGTATCGAAATACGTAACTATTTAGGCTTTGCGGAGACGAAAAGCAAATTGATTTGTTATTTAGTGAATATATAGACATAGGCTATCTACGAAGCTGAGCAAATCGTTACATACTCGTAACAATCTAAAGAGTTCGTTCATATAGTTGTCCAATAGACGTTTTTAGATGAGAATCGTGCGGGGTGTTCCAGGCAAGTTGCGTTCCCAAAACTCTAGATTAGGGAAAATTGGCATTGAAAGCAAGGGCATTTTTAACTATATATATTTGCCATGTAATTTTGTGTGCCTGTGGATTATATCTTAACAACAAATACTAAAAACAGAATAAAATAAATATTTAAGTAGATACAACAAACCTGATTTTTTGCCGTTTTTTACTCGATATTAATAACGGCAACAGGTAGACGCTAATGTTGTATAGATAATGGTACGGAACCCTACGTGCACGAATCTGACTCACACTTGGCCGGTTTTATTAGTTTTGTTAGTCACTCTCATAGGTAGTAAATATCTCCAATCGCGATCGAAGTATATGAAATGTTGTCTCCTATATCCAAATCTTAATCTACAAGTATATACGTTGCTAAATGGCAAATTACATTATCTGCGCTAAGCCATTTTCCATCCAGCACCCTAATTCACGTAATTTAAGAAGTTCGATTGCAGTGCAGTTGCAGTGACGTTCCGATCAAAATAACACATTCGGTATTCTCTCAGCTTTTGCGAGCGCTGTCGAACACGCTCGCGTCACGCGAGCGCTAGTCAAACACGCTCACGTCACAAATAGGTATTCTGTTGATGCTCGTCAAGATAGCGTGTTTCCGATCGCAGTTTGAGGGTATTCTCATAAACTTTTAACGTTGAAATAACATCTCGGTACGAGTTTTTAAGCAGTTTTGTTGACGCTTTCTTCATGTTAGAAGTTACTCATTGCTTACTTTTGTCAATTAGACGTAGAAGTCAGTGAAAGTAAAATTATATTTCGTAAGTAAATTATAATTTAATTATTTAATAGACGTTTATCATTTTTAATTATTAATTACCGTGTTTTTGAATACAATACCTCTAACCTAATTAATTTAATTTTTGACGTGATAACGTCCATTAAAACGATGAGTGCCGCACCGGGCGCATCTTTGAAAAAATGTAGCGTTCCGCGAGCGAGACAGCGGCAAAAGCGACGGAGAGAGGCACTATCGGCTACGTTGTCACGTTAAACTAGCGTCCGTAAACCGACTTTACAGACAACCATTTTTTTCTAGTGAAAATGAGTTTGCGCTTTGGATGGCGGATGTTAGCCTTAGCTAACGAAGTAGATGAACGAGATCGCCAAACTAAAGCGCGAACACTTGGTTGAACGTTTGGTTTTTTAAACATTTTTAAACAAAAAGAAAATAAGCAGTCGCAGTCGGCTCGAACTTTGGCGCACATTTTGTTTTGACACTTTTTTTATTATTAATTGCATTACGAGGCAAAGTAAAGACCTTCATTCTGCCATATTGAGGTAACATAATTATGACTTTTTTTGTGAATTGAAGAATAAATCATTACTTTTTTTACAAAAAGTTTCACAAAAATCATTATTGGGATAATAAATAAATATTCTTCAACGTTTTTTAATGGAAACATAATAAATTGTATTTGATTAATTAAAATAAGTTTATTTGTTCTCTCATATGACAACACTAACACAGAGTACTAAATAGCCGAAGAAAAGTTTGGCAGGCGCGCACGGAGCAGGATGCGTGCAGGAGAAGTGAAGTTCACGCGCAGTTTGCGTGCAGTTGACGCGCAGTTCAAAAATTACGAGAATACGGTTTAGACGCTAAACGTCAACCAACGTCAACTTGATTGCCGCGTCACTGCCACTTGATTGCAGCGTCACTGCAACTCAATCGATGCGTCTTATAGTTACGTGAATTAGGGTGCAGAAGTAACATTACGAAGTAAACACGGCTGTATAAAAATTTGCCAAAACATTTAATGATGCGATTTTTCACAATTTATGCGACATTAAACTTGTTGTTTTATTCACAAAACGTAACGTAAACAATGGGAGTATTTTATTATCTAACTAATTTAGTAAGAAACGACGTCGATAAAACTGTATTACGGGCATCGCGGTAACATCGTTAAAGTACACGTCACTTTGCTATTATGTCAGTGAATGGCGTTTTTAGGGTTCCGTAGCCAAATGGCAAAAAACGGATTCCTTATAGATTCGTCATGTCTGTCTGTCTGTCTGTCTGTCTGTCTGTCTGGCTGTCCGTCCGTATGTCACAGCCACTTTTTTTCCGAAACTATAGGAACTATACTGTTGAAACTTGGTAAGTAGATGTATTCTGTGAACCGTATTAAGATTTTCACACAAAAATAGAAAAAAAACAATAAGTTTTGGGGGTTCCCCATACTTAGAACTGGAACTCAAAAATTTTTTTTTCATCAAACCCATACGTGTGGGATATCTATGAATAGGTCTTCAAAAATGATATTGAGGTTTCTTATATCATTTTTTTCTAAACTGAATAGTTTGCGCGAGAGACACTTCCAAAGTTGTAAAATGTGTGTCCCCCCCCCCCCCCCCCTGTAACTTCTAAAATAAGAGAATGATAAAACTAAAAAAAACATATGATGTACATTACCATGCAAACTTCCAACGAAAATTGGTTTGAACGAGATGTAGTAAGTAGTTTTTTTTTAATACCACATAAATCGTAAACCGCAATTTACCTCGATCAAAGTTACAACGAACTTCAAGAACTTTTATATTATGTTACTTGCTGCTACGGAACCCTTGATGGGCGAGTCCGACTCGCACTTGGCCGCTTTTTTATTTTTAGAAAATGTTTCCAAAACTAAAAAAGCAGTAACTTTGTTTCCCGAACATGGAAGTGTAATGAAGGTAAGCCACATATTGCGGAACTGTAAAAAAGAAAAAATTGGGCGTATTAATCTTTTAGGAAGTGAAAGTTCTTTACGACATACATATCTCATTTTTTTTCATATTTATTTTACTTAACTTTGATGTTGTTATTAAATTAGTATTAGTCTACTTTGCAACAATCCGCGGTTAACAAATATGATGGTATGTAGGTATATATGTACTTTAAGAGATGCGTGGCACCTCCCTTCCTCCCACAACGGAAACATGCACAACAGTAATTAAAATTATATACCAACATACATACCAGCACCAACACGTCCTTCGCCCAGAAACGGAGCATCATCAGAGTAAGTTGACTCTACGATGGTTAGTCGCCCAACTCGCCCACTGGTTATCTAATGATGTTGTTGATAATTAGTGATTCTTGCCGGCAGAAACCGGGTCTGACGTAACCTGGTGATGTTTACTGTTGAAAATCCTCAGTAAATGCGAGTTATGTTTGTTGTTGTTGTATTTTTGTTGCATTTTGGTAAATGAATTTTACTCGAATTAATGATAGATTCAATTTCAACGTTTTAATTTTAAAAGGTGCAGTCACTGAACTCAATAATAAAACGTATCATCAATCAAAGTTTTTACAAAAAAAAATATTTCGATCTGAAACCATCAAGAACTAAATAAATTTTCTTCCACTTATCTACAGTTCTACAGACATCATCTATACACATTTAACGATCATATAGACACATCATCCGATCAATAGTAGTATTCTACGTATCCTATAGTTCTACACTACATTCATCATCCATAGATCGATTATACGAACACATATACCTACACATTGTACGATCCATAATTTAAACGTATGTATTGAGTTTCCTCACCGTACCAACGGCATTTAGTTGAAGGATAACCACATTCCGCGCATTTCAAAACCTAAACGTAGAGTTGTGCGATCTGACAATCAAATGTAAATCAACCAATAATAAAATTTGAACTGGTTGGAATCGATACGTAGAATATTCGGTAGAAATTTAAACGAATGCAGGCTTTGTTCGATGTACTTAGAGACCAAAACATACTACAGTATTATTTTATATCATTGAATATTATTTCAGTATTCCTTTCCTTTCCATTTCGTATTCGAAACGTGTCGATTTACTTTCGGGCTGTTTGAAACCTTAACACCAAAATGTTAATGGCTGAATTATGCTAAATAGTCCAACTTTCCATTTTTAAGGAATAACGATGAATTGAATATCTTCGACGAAACATGGATTAAAGTAAGACAATGATTATAAAGTAAACTATGAGTGTAATGTGAAGCAGGCTGTATGAGAAGTTGCAAACTTTGCCTTCTTCACATTTTTCATTACCTTTTCAATTATGTGTGCCTTTAGTAATTCAAGTTATATTTATTTTGTGTTTTATTTCAAGAAGTAAGAAAATTCTTCTAAAAATTTTGTCAAGTTTGAGTTGGGTACTAAAGCATAGGTTTAACCGAAGCGAAGTGTCACTAGTTCATACATAACGCATTAACATGGCGAGGATCCCGCACGTGAATTTCCAATACAAAATACAGGTTCAGAAATGGCGTACACATCTCAATTTTCTCGTCAGACAGATTGCATGCAGAGTACATATTCAAATGTGATCTACAAGGCCAGCGCTTAATACATAACAAGTGGCCTGGGGCGATTGCCTATATCCTGCAACGGGGCGAGGTCGACTGGTGCAAAAGCGATGTCTCTTTGTGATGCAAGGGCTTACAGCCTAGATTTTGGTTAAGTTATTTTTAACAATAGGCTGTGGCATTAATACAATTAACTTTGAGACAAAAGAAGCACATGGACCAAATTCTAACATCTGTTGAACGTTGGAAGAATTACATGTCAGTGAGCTTTTGAATGCTTTACTATTGTAAGTATTTATTGAACCCCTTCTCATAATGGTACATTCTGCAGGATAAGGCTTAGTCACCTTTTCACCTAAATGACAAACGACCTAAAGATCCAGCTCATGTTAATTGAGCCTGATGAAGTATTGCAATTCAGCCCTGATAAGAAGGCAATCAGCAATAATACCATTGAACAAGTGAACGACCAAATCGAACTTAATTTAGTATAATTTTCAAGATTGACTATATCTGCACTTATTCCATTAAAAAAAAAACAAAGCAATAATCATAATTCATCCACAAATTCGACGACAAAACGCCAAAGTAAATCCATAAATTGCTAATACGTTCGTAAAAAAATGGTTCCTGCGGGTCAAAGTGGCAATTTTCCTACATTTAGCTATTTTAAAACAGCCTAGCGTAATCGTGATTCACGGCCACAATCCGCTTAGCCTCGACCTTAATGGCAGAGCGTGTAACAATTTTCGGCTTTTCTTCACCATTCCTCCCAATTTTCCGTGTAAAATATACGCAGTCGGTACACGACTAAGTATACACTATACAGGCGTGTTAATCTTTTATTTGTACCGTGGGAAAAGCTTAAGGCCAGACTATTATAAAGACGCTACCGGATTTTGTGGGACTCATTTAAACTCACGATAGGCTTTCGGAGAATATTGAGTTGAATCGAGACATCTTAAGAACGAACCAACGGTAGCTGTCTGTAAGTTGCTAATGCCACATATACTTCTAAACACGTGTTAAATCTAGTAGTATTTTAGTTAGGCTTCAAAAGGATATTTTGTAACAACTATCTTTCAATGGCATTTTCGGTAAACCTTTCATGTTCACTAAAGAAAACATAAATAACTTCTTTACTTCATTATCTCAGACTAAATTAATGTTGCATTTGTTAAATGTACACAATATGTTAGGTATAACAGTTATAAATGAATGTTAAGTAAAACGCATGTCAGGTGTCCAATTAGCAAGCAACATTATACGGTCCTGGCTCTTACATAAATAACTAGGGAGTCTGATGCAATTTTATTTTAGTGCAAAGTAATATAATGAACTACAGAATAGGTCGAAAATTACTATACTAAAAATTAATATCTCTACATCATACACAAAAGTAGTTCACTATATTATTATTATTATTATTACGATGGTACCAAACATCGGATAAAGAAAATTAAAATAGACGAATAGTTATGTGACTTTGTAAGTGTTATAACAATTGATATTTTAATGTCTCTTAATACATCATCATAATATTATCAAACTATTACAATTCAATAGATACGTTCAAACTTAGCTCTAAGTATTACCAAGTGATATCAGTGACGCGTCCATAATCTGCTGTCAAATATTAATATCATCGGTGAATGGACAATAGGCTGAGCTAAGGCCGTGTTTACTAAACATAGTACATAGTGGAATGTGTATGTGAGAGCATGAGGGCAGTACATAACGTAAATACGAATGTCAAGTGATCCTCAACGGTACAAGGTAGGTCCATTATCCCAGTAAAGGTATTATAAGGTAATTAGATTGTACCTGTGAACGGTCCAATTAATTGTAAATGGCTAGACTATGTCTAGAATGTATTAAACTTTGAACAGGACATATTAATTATAAAATTGTATAGTATAGCCAATAATTTATGCAAGAAAATGTGTACGGTAATTTTATATTGTGGTAAATAAAGCAAAAATAAAATGAGTCTCGATAACATTCGACAATGCCGTAACCATTACGTGATTGCATATTGGCAATAACCCAAATAATAAAATTGCTGATAATTATACCAATAATTGAAGGTTACTGCAAAAAATATAATTTAAGGTAAAAGGAACATAAATAAATAATAAATAAATAACGCTTCACACTCATAGCCCCACACTAGGATTCCCTGTGTCGTAGATGCCATGGACAACACATAACATAGACAAGGACATTCACACCCAGACCGAGAACAGAAATTCAAACTCATCATTCAAATTTCCATCTTGCTGGGAATCGAACCCAGGACCCTTGGTGCGGCAATCCGGCATGGTAACCATTGCGCCACACGGGTCGTCAGAATAATTATATTATTAATTATATTTTTAATGATATATAACGTATGTAATCGATTCGATAACATTTTTGTTTCCGAATATGTTATCTCTGCAAGAGATCTAAATGTATTTAAGAAAATAAATATTTTAATAAATTATCACTTCGAACGCATAGTTCGAACGCTGTCATATTACATCATGATAAATATCTTGATAATTTCGAAATCTGAGATGTGATATGATTATTGATATGGATAGATCTGTGCCTTGTGTTGGGTTGTGTCGTTAATTGGTTAATACCAATCACTGGGAAATGCTGGGAACAACTAATATCTATCCAGCTTATTTATATACCTTTGTATCCATATTTTAAGGCAGAACCGGGTTAATAATCCTGCAAAACCGACGGATTGATGATACGGTTCTGAAATTTACACAATGAAATTCTGTTACAATTTTTTCCCCAAAGAAGAGATCGAATGAGGGCAAACTATGTCATAAAGCCAAGATTGATAGACACCCTAGATGAATAATGCCACTCCCATTCTCTAAAAACGGACCCTCGTGTAAAACAGCAACGGGAGGAACCGGTTATCCTTCATAGATTTCCATCAGCGCGGAAAGGTTGGCGCGAAAGTATCGTACTAAATTGCCTCGTAGGAAACGCAGGGGCAAAAAAAGGAAAATAAGGCGACATCCGGCCGACCCGACGGTCATTACGTTAATGCGAGACTAAACTTGATTGATGACAGCGCTCGCAGCGAAAACTGTTGACCTCCCCCTCACAGCGATGTCTGTCGCGCGAAGGCGCCGGAGATTCCGGTTCGTAGGCCTGCCACGTGGATGAATCAAGACGGGACACGATGAATCATCACATCATCGGAGTAAAGAAGAGTATTATTCTATTCCGACGACCTGTGACAATGACGACCCGTGTGGCGCAATGTTTACCATGCAGGACCACCGTGCCAAGGGTCATGGGTTCGATTCCCAGCGAGGTGGAAATTTTAATGATGAGTTTGAGTGTGTAAGTGTTGTTTGAGTTTGAGTAAGCATAATGGAAGTAATAATTATAATAACGAGAAAATGACAACCGTATTTTAGCTTTAAAAGTAATTAAGCGAAAGTAAAAATTTTCAGGCGACGATCATTGCGACTATGCAGTCAAGTCAATTAGATAAAATAGGCGGTCAAATAAACAACAAACGGGCACAAGCCATGTTGTTTACCGGGATCTTAGGTATCAAAAGATAAAAAAGCTCCAAAATTGTCCGGATTTTTTCCAAGAACGCATGTATTCCACAGGCCTCGTTATTTAATCGTGTGTCAACAGACACTGACACCTTGTGCTTTTAATTACAAGGCCCCAAGCTCGCCCCTCACTCTCGTAGACAAACACATTATGGCTTAGAATAACGATCTAATAAGTCAGTCATATATTCTCTTGTGTAAGTATAACTTGGTTCAAAAAGGAAAAATCTTTGTAAGGTATAACTTTCCTTATTTGAAAATTATCAGGGTTAGGTAAGACATAAAAAATGTTTATTGAAAATTTAAGCTATAAAACAAAATACAAATAATAGTACACTCTCCTAAAATTATGTCTTCCAACTAGCAGGACCTATTACCATAATCGTCAAAAACCGATCAATCATCAAGTCGCAACATAAGGGCACTATACCAATGTTGTGATGATGATAAATCTCTATCCATTACATATTATATCATCGCATCCATTTAAAAGGCTTGACTTCTGTAGCGATAGTATGTTTTAATCACACACGTGCATACGAAATGAACGAAAATATTTAAAGCAGCACATATATCTGGGGAGTCAAATTTGTCTTTACAATTAATTCATTCATAGAATATGAAAATTTTAAAGAGGCCATAAAAGAAGCGTTGTATATTATATACGCACAATATGTAGGTACACAAGAGATTTTTCAGTTATTAAAACCAATGTTTTTTTTACTTACTGCTGTATTCGGATGCTACTTTTTATAAACTAACAGATTACTTTAAATAATAATTGTTTCTTTATTTGACGCTGCTGATCGGAACAAAATAATTAAATCCCACCAAAAACATTTTCATGTAAAATGTTGCCAAGACAAGATTATAATTAAGGCTCTACATGAAAAAGTTGTCAGATTTCATGTAGAGCCAAGCTTCTAACTCTACACGCCCTAACTATACAAGACCTATCTTCACAAACGCTACACCGTAGTCAAAATATGTGGCTTAGCCGTTTCGTTACGAAAAGTACTATTGTTTAACAGAAAAGTAATAAACAGTGAATTTTTTCACCTCAAGCCCATTTTACCATACCACCTTAAGCCATAAGCCCTAAAGCTCAGGTAGCTCAGTAGTTCAATAGTTATTGCTTGAAAGAGTAACAAACAAATATATTAACTTTCACATTTACAATATTAGTAGGATGAACTACAACCGTTTATTTCGTGGCTCAACCACCGCGTGGTCAGCCCCGCCTCGGTTCATCCTCGCAATTTTCACGAGCATTGCGAAAATTTCAACCGGGAATTCACATCATAGCAATGTAAATTACGTAAAAAGAGATAGTGTTTTAAACTGTTTGCTTAACCGAGATACAGTAAATTTATAGAATTTAAAAGATGAAACTCAAATATCTCATTTATCCAGTAGGATACTCGATGAGCGCGAGGTTAAGGGTTCGATTACATTAAAAGGATTTTATTGAAGTGAAAACTTCTTTAGTACGGGGGTGATTTGAAATTCGATGAAACGAAACTGTCCAGTAAAAAGAGACAGACACATAAATTCTAAAGTGAGATAGGAAGCATTGTACAGGGGTAGGGGAGTTGAGTGGAGTGGAATGGAGTAGTAAAACTTAAAATTATCATCTTCCCGGAATTTTACATACGTCTCATTATCTTGAAAACAAAAATTTTGAAGGTTTCACTTCTACCACGTGTGAATTGCACACATTTCAATTTTTATTAATAATATTATAATTAAAACATTATTAATATTGTTACTGGTAATAAAACCTGTAATATGTCGATAAAATTCTAATATTCCACAATGACTTGAATAAAATTAATTAATTACATGTAAATTTTCTATTTTCTTTGTTTAATATAGTCAAGATGAACTTTTATGTAGGTATTCATGGCTCGTTACAAGTTTCCAATTTGCCAAGTTATCAAATGCCAAGGTGTCCGTTGGGAACAAAGGTAATAAATATAGGCGTAAAGGCATAAATAGATGTACTTAAGTAACTATTAAGATAGCATACCTGCAAATGGCATTTTCGTAGCCGTCATTAGCATGGGAACATTGACATTTACTAAATATATCCAGAACTAGCTGTTGCCCGCGGCTTCGCACGCGGAAATTATGCTTATTTATCATATTTGTACGCCTTACAGAAGAAAATTTAGAAACAGGTTCATTTATATTGAAGTACTTATATTTAGGAATTTACATACTGAAACCTACGTGTATACTACGAATAAGTTCAAGGGTTTTCATGTGATGCCCGGACAGACAAACAGATAGACAGGCAGACAATAATTTTAAACAGTAAAAAATATCTTCAAAACGGTTCTGTTGTTTCCATCCGTTCAAGAGTTACATATACTCTCTCTCCCTCCCCTCTCCCTCTACCTCTCCCTCTTCCTGTCCCACTCTCTCTCCTTCTCCCGCTCCCTGTCCCTCTCCCTTTCCCACTCGAGGTCCTTATCCCGCTTCATGTCCCTCTCTCTCCCACTCTCAGTCCCTCTCCCGCCCGCACCCGGTCCCTCTCCTGCTTTCTGTCCCGCTCTCACTCCCTCTCCCGCTCCCTGCCCCTCTCCCTCTTCCGCACCCTCTCCTGCTTCCTCTCCCGAGCCCAGTCCCTCTCTCGCTTCCTGTCACTCTCCCATCCCCCTTCCATCCGTAAAGTTCTCTACATTAAATTTTTTTCTCACTATAAGCTTAATTAATATTTTCATATTACTGAGTTCAAAATTGACGTAGTTTCTTAAATATTTACAACCCCTTTATTTAACTCGTTATGGGGCTGAATTTCGAGAAAATCGTGATACAGTTATGTAATTTTTGTGTCAAAACTGACGAAGTTGCAATACTAACTTACACACACTTATTTAACCGTTTAGGGGTTGATTTTCCAAAAAAATACAACTTTTATATTTTAATCTGGCGCTAATATATAAATTTTCATGTTTCTAACTTCAAAAATGACGAAGTTGCGTACTAAGTTCCATTCTCTAAATTAACCCTTTAAGGGATGATTTTACCAAAAAAAATTTGTTAAAATTAACTTTTTTTCACAACTATGAACTTACATAAAAAAAATTCATCTTTATAAATCTAAAACTGACGAAGCTGATTTGTACGTAATGACTTACAACCCCTATTTTTAGGGGATGAATTTCGAGAAAACAGCGATACAATTATTTTTTGTGTCTAACTATAAGCTTATATACAAATTTTCACCCTTCTTACTTTAAAACTCGAAGTTGCCATACTAACTTCCACATGCTTATTTAACCCTTTAGGGGATGATTTTTCAAAAAAACCACATAACTTTTGAATTTTGCTTCTAATCTGGAGCTAATATGTAAATTTTCATTATTTTAACTTCAAAAATGACGAAGTTGCCTACTAAGTACCATCAATTAAATTAACCCTTTAAGGGATAGTTTTCCAAAAAAATGTGTTAAAGTTAACTTTTGTTTATTACTATAAACTTACATAAAAAAATTCATATTTATAACTCTAAAACTGGCGAAGTTGATTTGTATGTAAATGATCTCCAATCCCTATTTTTAGGGGATGAATTTCGAGAAAACAGTGATGCAGATATTTTTTGTGTCTAACTATAAGCTTATATACAAATTTTCACCCTTCTTACTTCAAAACTGACGAAGTTGCCATACTAAGTTGCGCCCTATTAATTAACCCTTTAGGGGATGATTTTCCAAAAAACCATAATACTTACAAATTTTGTTTCTAGTTTGGTGCTAATATGTAAATTTTCATGTTTTTAACTTCAAAAATGACGAAGTTGCCTACTACGTACTATCCATTAAATTAACCCTTTAAGGGATGATTTTCCAAAAAAATTTGTTAAATTTAACTTTTGTTTATTACTATTAACTTAGATTAAAAAAATCATATTTATAACTCTAAAACTAACGAAGTTGGTTTGTATGAAAATGATCTCTATCCCGTATTTTTACCCCTTAGGGGATGAATTTCCAAAAATCCGTTCTTAGCTGACGTCTCCTTGGCATAAGCTATCTCCCTGCCAAATTTCATCATAATCGGTTCGGTAGTTTCTGAGATTTTTTGTTTAATCAGTGTATCTCTTTTCAATTTTATATATATAGATTACAAGCGGAAAAAATTATATCCATTTTTATATTATCGAAATTAGGCATGACCACGACCAACAAAATAAACATGAAAATCTGTGTCACAGCAAATTGTGCTTAATCAAAGTTAGTCAAAAATCACGACCAAAACAAACAAACATGGCCACAAATATTTTATAACAGAGCCAGTTAATAATATCCAATCGAAATACTTCAGTTATAATTATATGTACACTAGCTGCCCGGACAGACTTCGTTCTGTCAAAAGTTTTTTATTTTGAGATGTAAACTATCCTATCTTTCAAGTTGGATCAAACTGCACACGGTGTGCAAATTTTATTAAAATCGGCTAAGTGGTTTAGGAGTCCATCGAGGACAAACAACGTGACACGTAATTTATATATATTAAGAAGATTATGGAAACCTTAACATGATCATGAAATAAATCTTGACTCATAATCAGACCTCGACCTCATCACATCTTAAATCTTACAAATCATAAAATATAAGTGGAAAAAAAAATCGCAAAGTCTTAATTCAGGTCAGATCCAAACTAGCCTAGTCACGCACGACACTAACATACTACAACACGCACCCATTAGTCCACAGATACAGTAGCGGTATCATTTACCTTGCCGATAATAAATCGGGTAAAACAATGGATAAACGTTAATTAGTAAGGTAAAACACGCTACAAATCAAACATTAGAGCAACCGCATCCCCCAATTAGTCACACGTCGATGTACCTACACACATTTACAGTCGACAACCGTGTATAGTTTACTGAGACGTGCGATAACACATTAATAATTATAGCCGCTATCGGACTATCCTATAGTCTATCTAGACTATCCTATAGTATAATCAGTTACAAATTGTTCCTTTTTTATGGTATGTGAAGTCTGTTGTACACTTACATACGTTGTATACTATTGAATAAATTATCACAATATTTTTGTTGACAAGAAACCTAAGCTCAGAAATGAGACAGTTACGGATTGTAACAAAATAAAAATTATTTGCCGTAAGTTCAAACTTGTAATAACTGATAAGAAAAGTATAATAATTAATGTTTAGAACTTTGATTATTTTTCCCCAGCTAAAGCGAATATTGCTTCAGTAAATAAATAAATTGACTTTGCAATGAAAAGTGCCTACTGCGGCTAGTAGCACCGTGTGAATACACCATGCGTGTAAAATTTAGCACGAACCAATTTGTTTGAATACACTCTATAACAATCTATAAAGTCCTAATCGGACAAATGCGACAGAGTTCCGTACTGTAGGTATTGTGTCGAAAAATATTTTATCCTATGCTATATCTTATTGCAGATCATTGTAGTGTCTTTGTAAATCCTTTCAGTAGTTTTTGTATGAGAGCAACAAACATCCATACCTACATTCTCACAAACTTTCACATTAATAATATTAGTGGGATTTTCCATAAAAAAAAATTGCTGTAAAATCTCAAGAACAAGGATTTTTATATAGACATTCTATGAAAATGTTAATGGGCTTCTATTCTTCATTGGGTCTACGGATCCGTAAAATAACTAAAAGAGATCACAATCTACAAATTCCTTAATTATTACCAGTAGGTACTCATCAATGCTCCATAAACAACTACGTTCGTATAAAATGAACGACTTATTTGTCGCTATTAAGTCTGCGCCTCTTGCGAAATAATTAATCTGTCGTCCATTTAACTGATAAATCGATTTAATGTAGCGACACAACATTAATTTACATCCTCCGAAGCCACTTTCGTAAATTCATTATCAACAAGTTTGTCAATTAATTACTAGGTGTTACGGAAGAACCTGTTTTAGCATACATGATTGGTGAATGTTGAATTTAGAGTTTTAGAAGAAAATAAACATTTAGAGGACAATAATTTAATTTATTAATAATTAATATTACGGAACATTAAAATTTCGTTCAACGTCTAATTTATAATGTGCAAGTTATCAATACATCCACTGTAGGCACTATATTTTATATGTGCATTTCAGGACTCAGGGGCTGTTTCCATCCGATCCATACTTAAACCCTTGAGTTCGCTATGATAAAAGACCACTTGCTATCAGGCTTCGCTTATTCCTGGATTAATTATAGCAAAAACAGACAAAACCAAATCACGAAAGGTTTTCAAACGCATCTAAAGAACCCTGAAAATTTCGACTAGTTAATTCCCAAATGGATTTAATTAACCCTTTAGGATCCAAAAGGCGGCACCGCGGCGTGCAGGTAATAGTTTTCACGTTTCACACGCAACGAGAAGCCGAGCTGTCTTGTGGTAGCCACCACCGCGGCACCGCTGCGGTAGTAGGGTAGTGGAGCAAACTACACTTTAACTAGGCTGGCGCTTCCTCGTTTTGTTCCGGTGATTTCATTACAATACTTCGCCTAGGTTCATTTTATTATTTAAAATTTAGCAGTGCAACTAGTAACTTAGTTATTGAAAAAAAATGGTTGTCTGTAAAGTCGGTTTACGGACGGTAGTTTAACGTGACAACGTCATGACCGCTCCAATCAACTACGATCGCCTACGCTCGCTACGCCGCTCGCTACGCTACGATACGCCGACCGTAGCCGATAGTGCCTCTCTGTCTCGCTTTTGCCGCTTTCTCGCTCGCGGAACGCTACATTTTTTCAAAGATGCGCCCGGTGCGGCGCTCATCGTTTTAATAGACGTTATCACGTCAAAAAAGGTAAACATCTAGAGCGTTTGTCGTTATAAACCACGTATTATATGAGTACAGCTTACAGCTTGCTTGTAGAAATATTACTACACTAGTTTTTAGTCAAGATTGTTTTCAAATAAGACTCGTCTAAAGAAATTGAATATATGTACTGTAGACGTCACACCTCTCACTTTGTCACTGAAGGATATGGATAGGCACGTACATATTATGTTAACAATATAATGTAATGAGTCCGTTCCACTCCAGTGAACCGAACCCCTTTTCCTTTATAAAAGCTGATTATAAATAGAAGACTGTAAATTGAAAGCAATGTTAATAATATTTCGTCTACCCTTTCATTGGACGTTTCGTACCTCACTGTTAATTCGGAATAAAATTTAAATTGACTAGGTACCAAAAACTCAGAGATGAGTATAACACAGTATAACACAGTAAACAAAAAATAACGAATACCTATTCAATTACTACAAGTATGCAGAATTGGCTGTTTGCAGAATACGCAATCGCATACGTTCCATCAACTTGGGAGACTAAGTTACTGACGTTGTTATCTACGTAACTTGGAGACTAAGTTACTCATATATTGTAATGTCACTGTCAGTAACTTGGTTTGCTAGCTAAACACCTGTGGCATACAGACCATACAGTTAGATTAGGTTTAATATTTGAGCTTAGATAACGACTCTAATAATCTGAGTTTTACTAATTTTACTAACAAAAAATAACCGACTTCAAAGTTACTCAAAAACTACTTGTCAGATCTCGTTCAACTTTATGTTAGATAACATGACAAACACCTGCTTTCGATTAAAAAAGAATCATCGAAATCGGTTGGCGTGATATTGAGTTATTCGTCCATTTGTCACGCACACATTTAATACAAATTTAAGACTTAATATGGTTTTCTCATGGATGCCATTGTCAGATCTCATTAAAATGTATGTGGGACCACATGACAGGCACCAGCTTTCGATTAAAAAAAGAATCGTCAAAATCGGTTCGCCCAGAACTTTTCTGAGGTAACAAACATAAAAAGGTGGTATTGTGAACCTCCTCCTTTTTTGAAGTCGGTTAAAAATATTATAAACTACTAGTTTCCCGCCTGCGGAGAGTTTTCATAAAACGTGTGACGTATGCCAGATATATAGACGAAACTCGTTTACAGCGTTATCTAACACGCAGGCTGCGATACTCTAGCCATCAAATATCTAAACTATTCGACCTAGAAACTTGAAATTATCTGCATAACTGTAAGTAGGTATTCTACCGTGAACGCTACGTGTGAATTTAATAAATGTATGAAAATTTGTTACGCATAACTTTCATCTAGAACGAAATACCAACTGAGAAGTTGGTGTACATCACTAAAAGATATGACATTATTGTAATAAACATTCGAAATTTGATTTGAATTTAATTTCGAAACGTTGGTAAAAGCAAAAATGACGTGATAAAATGATGCCTAAATTAAGCGTCACATGTTATAAATGCAGGTTGCAAACAATTTCTAGTCTTCTAATAAAGCATACACACCAATTGGATAGTTCATTGTTACGAAATTAGTATGATACTGAAATCGGCGACAGTTCAATATACACGTAAGCAAAAACGAAAAAGCGTTTGGTGAGTTAACCGGCGCTGTAATTGCCATGTCACTCCGAACGATTGATACGCATCACTTGGGTTAGTAGGGGAGTCTCGTCATAGAAGATTCATCATCTTAAAAAATCGAATCGATTCGTCGCTGCAAAACATAATGTAAGAGAACAGTAGTAGATGGCTTTAGGACATGCAGAAGTGGTGGTGGCAAAACTTATGCATTCCATAAAGAAATCTTTGGAAATATTTCGCAAGCAGCAAACTATGTAGATTCTACGCGACGGTATCTTGGAATTAAGTCTTATTTCATCTTAATAATAGAAGCCCCGGGTAATGGCTTCAACCCTTAAGGCCCACTGTTCAGTTGCACCAGTACGGATTGGTGGAGAAGCCCCAGTTAATAGGAATCAAAAGGTACTATTGATATCAAAGTTGATTCAGTATTAAAACAACAATTTAGCTAACAGTACACGACCTACGCGTGAGTAGGAATGGCACATTTCACCTATCACTGGATATTTCACTTGTTAAATAAACTTCACCTTTTCACACCTGTGACATGCATCGAAACCGTCTGTTACATTTAACGGGACTGTGAATTCACCACAGTATTCCTTTTACTGTGACTTAACGCCGGCCACCGGCCAAAATTCACAGAATTCCATCGTGCGAAAAAGAGAAAGCAACATTTGTGACTTGAGCCGTGCGTGAGCGAGAGCGACACAGACACTAGAAGAGAGAATTTGTTTAAGTGAAATTGCATCTTATTCGCAACGTTATTAGACTTAAGTTTGTCTGATTTCTTTCAACTTGCTTCGTTAATAATATCGCTACGGTACAAAAACTTTAAATGAAAATGAGTCTTATTTTAAACTGTAAGGTTTTGATTAAACTATGTAGGTAATTGATATTTACAACCACGTCGTGTCTCGTGAATTCGTGAATTTCGTGGAACGAAGTACGATAACGTTGACTCGGTGAGATTTCGCTTCACAGTTCATAATCATTTGTAATCTTTACTCTGCGCGCCCGTCTCGCGCACGGTTTCGTTGATATTTTAAACATACCTAGTGATAATAGTTAATGAATGAATACTGTTAGTTAGTAGTATAGATAGATAATAGTCAGGGTCCTCAAACTTAGTACAATGAACAGGGAAAGATGACAGATATTATGATACTAAATAAAGACGCATGTTCATTACAAACAGTAAACCATTGCAAGAGGTTTTTTCGGTTGAGTGGCATTATAATTGTAGTTCCATAATATTTATACAGATAGCAGCACTTGTTCCTATTTTTTCGTTCTATAGAGATGGACGCAACGCAGATAAATATTTTTGTGTTTTTAAATATTTTTTATATTTTATTCAATCGGAATGCTGAAAAATAAATGAATTAGATAAATGTTATTAGACATATTATTAAATACAAAATATAATGTTGTATTATAATAATGCAATGACCATAGACAAGAAAAATGTTTTAATTTTGTCTTTGGTCTCTCAACGTCAAGTTTGATGAATTTGACATTGTTGTTGATTGCGTTTTTCCGTGGTTTTCGCCTAAAAAATATAATTTTATGTGAATTGTGTGTAATTTGAGTCGAATGCTGCTGTAATAGTTCCTCCAGTTATTATCATACAAAAATCCGAGATATTGTGTAGTGTTGTGCGTGGTTTTGAGTCAAGATTTTTTTTTTCCTTGTGCACCTTGATTTTACAATATCTACAAATTATTATTAAGCATTGCTGTGTACCTGGATGCTCTGAAAGAAAACATAAATAAATTCTAAAAATTATTCAATTTTTTATTTCCAATGGTTCCTCCTTCAAAATACCATAAAATAAACTGTAGTATAGACTATAGAACTAGGAACATTTTCTATTGGCTAGTGTTGCCAGGTTGTAAAATTGGATTTACGGTAGATCTACGTAATTATGTGCTGCCTGGCAACACTGGTTGACTTTTAGTTCCAGAACACTCTATAATGGCGCCACTGACGCACATTTCTAATCTTAGGCGCGAAGTTTGGTCTCTATTTCAGTATATTACAAAGTACTCTGTGATAATAGTGTACTCGAGTATTGACAAGCCGGTTGACAGTGACAATTGCAATTGCGACAAAAGTTGCGATGCATGTCATTTGTAGGAACTTCAGTGGGTTTCACTTAAGTCTGCATTTCGCTTATCATGGCAACTTTTACTTCAAGTGCGGACTTACGTGAAATCCACTGTAGCCTGGGTTCGTACAAATGACATCCATCTTAATTTTAATGTATGTGTAACCTGGGCCATTGTACCTAATAAATATGATGCTTACATAAAATACATACATAATTAAGTATGTCGATTGTTGTTTACTTGTAAAACAAACTCAATAATCTTACAAAAACATATTTATCTGCCCTAACAAAACAACAAAACATACATAAAAATAATGTAATTTGCATACAATTATAAAAAAAGATATAATACTACACTACGTAACAACTCAGTGGTGGGGTGACTGGCAACAGTAGGTAAATATTGGCATAAGTTTATTTTTTTATTTTTGAACCGATTGAAATAGTGCAAACACTAAATATTAATCCAAACTCATTACAATACATCAGGGAAAACGGCATCTAAACGGGTTGAGCCGTTCCTGAGATTAGCCAGAACAGACAAAAAATACAGTTTTATTAATTTATATACATATATTTAATATTAAAAATTTTTTTAGGGGGATTTTCATGTAATTGGGGCGATTTTAGGGGTTTTTGAACTAGTTTTAGGGGGTAAATATTTTTGAGAGTTGGCAACACTGTCGCCGGTAAGTTGACCGCTGAGCTTTGGTAATGACTGAATCAAGTCACTATCACTGCGAAATGTAACGGACGGAATAAAATGCACCCACTGTGACAATACTCGTCAATAATGAAATATACCAGTGGTGATTTTTCACGGGTGATTTAACAGTGACAAAAATAAATAATTTCACGGACTTGATAGTGAAATAAAAGTAACGATATTTCCCATCGCTACGCGTGAGGCAAGTCCCAAAAGTCTGTAAATCGAATTACGATTTGACGGGCGCGCGGGCAACGTAAAGGCGCGTTAAATTAATTGTTTACATGTACGACGATTTTTTAGAACAATAGCATTTGGCAAGCACGAAGTATTCGTATATTTCGTACATTCGTTCGTTCTCTCCAATAAGCCGTATGCATTATTCAAAAGCCCGAATGGATTTCGGTGGCAGGAGCCGAATTTAATTTCACCCGTAATTCACCCATGACCGCCGTCAGACACACCGTTCGGTAAAAAATGAATACATTACTTAATTTAAATATAAACTCAGGGGATTGATTGGATCGTGTGTGTTAAGCTAATTTTATATTATTTTTTATTTGTTTATCCTCGTTGTTGTTTTTGTTTCGTGGTGCAATTCATGTAAACAGTACCTATATACTTTGTTGTTTGAAGAAAAGAACCATTCATTAACAATTTAAAATTATTCTACCAAAAATTAACCCCTGAAGAAATCAGCGTACAATCCCCACACACAGCAAATATAAATCCCCACTAATTAGTTTATTACAAACCGAATGCCCTGCTATCCGTGCGTCTGTTTCATTTCGTTACGCATTAAATACAGGCGGCTTTATTTGTGAGCTTAATTGCTTATTTCATTAAGGATTTTGTGGGTTCTTTTTTGTGGCCACGTTTAGCTTGATTGGAAGTGAACTCAAACAGAGGAAATTTGAATAAAAGGGTCAACGATTCAATCGTGTGAGAATCTTAAACATCTTAACTTGTCGTAATTATGCATAGACTTAAATATATAATTATGTAAAAATATTAATGAATCCAATACAATCCATACAAATTTTAAAAATTTGAAAGTGTGTTTGTTTATTTGTTTGTCCGTCTTTCACGTCGCAACGACGCTGTTATATGGTATGGTTTTTGTGTGTGGAGATAGTGAGGAGGGTGGAGAGTAACGTAGGCTACTTTTTACCGCGGTAAAACATCCCCATGGGAAGATCGATATTTTGGTTAGTTACTTGATATTTAGTTCCGGGTGTTGTTAATAGATGGCGTTAGTAAAATTCATTTGCAAGTTCTGAATCACGCTATCAGATGATACATGTTTACCTAAGTCATAGGCAACTAAATCTAGCTAAGTAAAAGTAAGTAGGATTTCTAAAAATTCGATCTATAGGTACCGTGGGCGGAGCTGCGGGCAAAAGCTAGTACATGATATATTCAGTAAACGACTAGTGCCTACTTGTGAGTCATTGTGAGGTGCTTTTTATTCGACTGCGCCAGAAGGAGGGTTATGTTTTTCAAGTGTATGTATTTATATTTCTTTGGCACGCTCTGTAGCTTAAACGGCTTGATCGATTTCAGCTTGAGAGGTGCCGTTAGATTCGTCTTAATTGTGAGAGTGACATTGGTTACATCAAAATTGAAAAAAAAAAAAAAAAAAAAAACAAAAAAAAACTCGACTGCGTCTACTAATTAACTAAAAAGAAAGAAACAATCCCAGTAGTTTAGAATGTTGTTAAAATTAATACTGAACAACTACACCATAGAAGGATTAACAGTCGGGACCCACTCTTCAATCAATCAAATCTTGTTTGTTTTTATTTTTGTGTTGGTTTTTGTTTTTTTTTTTTATAATTGAAACTTTGTTAAATTTCAGTACATACAACTCGATGTTGAATTTGGTTAAAAATACATATAAATATTCATAAAACTTATCAAAAAAAGCAAAGCAATACACACCGTACACAACAGACTCTAGAGATGATCGCTATGAATCACAACATTTTTGAAACGTTAACTCAAGAACAGAATAGTTCAAAATCAATACAATAATCAACAAAATCTGATAAACTAAAACCTCTCCTATTAGCACGTGCCGATAAGCTAACACTGCCACAGAACACACAAATACCAATACAAGTTTCCCTAATTGACATAACCGGCAAACAAGCACAGCCCGACTGCAAACTGGCGCCTGCCGCAACGCAAACACAGACAGACAATTTCCTTGTGTCCACATGGACCATGTGCGCTAAATGTCTCCTTCGTAAACGATACTTACTTATTACGACGCACTCACTTATTAATAATACCAGTTTCTGCATAAAACAAAATCAGGAATATATAAACGTCCCAATCATGAATAAAAAGGTGTGTCAGCTCCGACGCACAAGTGGAGTGACGATGATGATAGAAAAAATGACATAAAATTTGACAAAAAAAATTACTAAAAAGTTGACAAAAAAATCGAAAGAAAATTGACACAAAAAAATTTGACATAAATAAATAATAGTTTAAAAAAACTAAAAAACACGCTTTTATAGAAAATCCAACTAAAAAAAAATAGAAAATAAAATTGAATTAAGAATCGCGTAATTGTAATAAAAGCGTGGGGTGCTTTTAAAGATATTATCCCTTCTACTCATTGACACCATGCACTTCACGCTTGCTCCAAAAACATACAACCTTGATAAAATCTATCCAAAGCTCTAATCCTTGACGATAAGTAATTTTACGTAAAGTGGCTCGATTCAGATGTCCGAGAGTACTTGTATTCATTTTCCTAGAATATATTTATGTACAAGATACTCGGAACTGATACTCAAGTGAGGTCACGAATCACGATAGCAGGACAGCACGTCCTCGGTACTCCAATTGATACAGTGAGAAGTTGAGAACAATTCATCGATGTTGCAACGCCATTCAAAGCGATGATGACTTCACAACGCCAACGTATCGTAGTACTACCGCACGATTGTGATTGGCAACGCAAATACTATTCTACGATTGTATTGCTTTGCATTGCCGACTATTTGAAACCCTGAGTTGTCAATAGGTCAATAGTACAGCTTAACAATTTTTCTATGTACAGCCTGACCACCAAATGGTAAGTGGTCACCGTTGCTAATAAACATCATTAGTAGCAAGAAAGTAAGAGTAGTTATGCCTTGCTGGCCAAAAACCAAAGATCACCTTTAGTTTAATTCATAATTAAATCGAATTAGATCGATTAGTCGCCAAGTTTAGTAGATAGATGAGTCGCCACTTATGGCAATTTTTTTGGGTGCTTCTGTTTTTCGAAGGACAGGTTAAAACATCGATCTATTGCCCCCTTATTCAGTAACAGCTGGATAATCCATATCGATTTTCAAACGACACTTCTTCTTACACTTGGGATTGTCACTATCCTTTCCAAATAACAAATACGGCAAAAAACTACCCTACCAAGTTCAATGACTATAAAATTGTCGATGCAACACCCGATTCAGAACTGATAACCCCTAAACTACTTCGGAAGGGACAAGTGTTATAACTATACTTGTAACGAGGTGTACTAATACCTCGTTCATTACTCCTTTGCTGGCAGATGCATTTTACTTATAAATTTTTGAATATTGACATTTTGGCTTTACAAGAGAAATTCATCTGTCAGCTGGGTTCCCTTCGGGAATCATGTATATATACTTCATATACTTACGTTATTTTTATTTTGGATATTTTTATTACTTTTATTCCGTAACAGTGCTATTTAATGTCATTTATAATTTGATACAGTGTGTTATGGCTATTGCTTAATAAATATAATACTTTGAAGAGTGGGTGTTGCGCCTCATTAATATGTTACCTACCCCACCCTGAGAACCTTACCTAATACTTGTCGAGGATCTACACCCTCGCATGCTATTGTTACAATAATTACTGTATTTTACTTGAATATTTGCCAACATAACATAAATCCCTTCATATAACTGTAAGCGGAGACCAAACAAGCGACAGTTTCGCAAGCGGAATACATCGGAGATTGCAGCATTGTTTACAAGTTGTGCAATGAAACACCAACGCGAATGTACTACGGTGAATAATTTTAAATTAAATACAGCTATTGCGGATTCATCGCCTCAACTTAACCCGCAACATCTTTGCATGAGGGAATGAGTTTACTAAAGCCTATTAGTATCTCAATGTTTTTAATGACGACGCGACGGCCTGAACGCCGCCGCGCCGTGCCAAGTGTCCTGGGTTCGATTCCCAGCGAGGCGGAAATTTGAATGATGAGTTAGAATTTCTGCTCTCGGTGTGGATGTGTGTGTGTCTTTATGTGTTGAGCGTATAGCGTTTAAAAATTAGTGCATAACGTTTATTGCGAGTTCGTGTAATATATGTGTTGAGCGTATAGCGTTTAAAAATTAGTGCATAACGTTTATTATATTTGATTTGTTTTCTTAAAAGGCAAATACTTCATGTTGAGTCTGATTTAAACAACTTGTTGAAACTGACACCAGGGGGCAGTTTAATAAAGTATCTCACAGATATTAATACATTTTTGTCTTTTGATACAGAACCCCGCACGTGAGACTTGTCCATAAATAAGGTGGAAGTTCGAAGGCTAGAATACTAAAACGCCTTAAGTGATACGGGAGCCTGAAAGTAAATCTCCGCTGTCCAATACACGGATATCATTTTAAATCACTAGAATCTCATAACTCAGATAGTTACGGCAATATCTATTTTACCACGTAAACGAAGGATGTTCAAGTAATATTTTCTTACACGAACTTATACTGATACATAGAAACGTGTAATAAGTAAACCCTTTAGTTACATATAGGTACAATATGTGTAATCCTGGACAAATAGAGCAAAATTGGAACCTCTTACTATGGACAGGACAAAAAATGGTGGCTTCAAAAATCAGTTGAGTCCACTCCAAATCCATATCCAGCAAGTATCTCAGTTAGTTGGTGAAAAATCAAATTGATTTCTTTCTTACCGATCGCTACAAAGAGATGAGACCAATGACTCATTCACTGGACAAAGAGCGATTGACAATTTCGATAGCCAGTAGACCGTGAATTATTTGCTAGTAGATTCTCTGAAATTTATCACGCTGTATTAAAATGTCGCATTATTTAATCATTCGAACCCAAAAGCCTGATTAAATCCGTATTACTCTATTCACGTTATACGAGGTCTATCTAAAAGTTGGTTATGTGTAAAATATGAAAGAGATTTAATGCATGATATGTGTTCGTTTGAAGTCACTTTGTCCAATTTACGCCCGAATAATTTAATAACGACGTATTATAAGTTTCATAATAAAGGATTTTACGTAAAATTCGGCTACGTTATGTATTCTAGATTTCGATATAATAAAGAGATTTTTAATATATTTTCTGCTTGGACAATATTTTCCGAATAAAACGCTTCTATTTAGGCCTAGATTAGATTTACATATTTTAGTTTTAATTCTTATTTGATATTGTTAATGTCACGGTCGTTTCTTAAAGATTAAATATTGTAAGATAGACAGACGAATTTTTACATTTAATTTACGACATAGGTACGTATATCATTAGGCCATCTAACTAGCGTATTTTTATCTACTACCTACACTTTAACTTTCCGTTCAATAGATAAGAAGATAGAGCGACACGAAAGATTACTATTTACGACGACATAGAATGACAATAAACACCTGTATCACATAAAATGTCATTAATGTAAATATTATTAATATTTAAATTATAATATTATAACAGAGAGCTCTATTTCAATTAGGATGGGTAATATAATCCGCGTAACGAAAATGTCGGCCCCGTAATGTGACTTCGGTTACCTGACACTTTTGAGGGGTGTTCGAGCAACGAATATTCAATTCGCAACAGCATAAATAATAAAACAACGGTAGAAGAAGCGAAATCAATGCTATTTTATATATTTTTATAATCCAAACGAGTATTTTTGGGATTACCTATTTACAAAACCGGCAATTTTTTTTCAGGATCAATCTAGTGTCTACTTGCCGCCTGTTACACTTCTAATCATAGAATCGTCTAGACCTGAAAACACAAACTTAATAGTTATGTAGATACATAATTTTATTATCAGGTACATAGTTACATTGAATCTACCACCCTTTCGAGTTCTATTTCGGCTTGGTGTTTGAGAGCCAGTTCTTTCCTCCATTCCGTGATGGACAAGGAGTGGGCATTTTTAACTGACTTCAAAAAAGGAAGAGGTATTCAATTCGACTGTATTTTTTTTATTTTGTTACCTCAGAACTTTCGACTGAGCGAACCGATTTTGATGATTCTTTTTTTAATCGAAAGCTGATGCTTGTCCTGTGGTCCCCCCACTTAAATTTGAGCTATATCTGATAAGTACTTTTTGAGTTATCTCTAATTTTGAAGTCGGTTATTTATTGTCACGAATTATAATAACGCAATATTTTAACAAGTCCACACAGATATGAACGGTGAAAGTGAACGGTGAAGGCACCGAACACCTGCTGGTGGCAGTAATAATAAAATATATCACCAGGTAGGTACGTGAACGATATGTGCGATTGGTATGCGTTAAGCTGGGTTGGGGCTTACTGGCTGTTACGTAAACAGAAATACCTTTTGAAGGTTCTTCCAGCAACGAAAATTAGTTCTGTTCTTAACACAGACCTAAGCTTTTCTTTGAACTGGCTTACGAGCATGTCCTGTAACGCGGGTCAATAAGATTAGCTCAATCTCAGACGTACTTAAATAGTTTTTCTTTACTATTACGTAGTAAGTAACCCGATTTTACCTAACTAATAATATCTGTAGTAATAATTGATTTACATTGAATAGTGAGAGCAATACCGTTGTCTAAATTTAATAAATTTACTGGTAGAAATCAACTATAAAAAAACGTATAAAGTCCAGATCAAAACCTTTTTACGGCGACAGCTTTAGTATATCAAAACCTACCGAATGTAAGGTTTCGCTTCGACGGACCATAAATACTACTAAGTTACTTTGTGCACCTTCTTTCATCACAACCTGATATCCTTATCGCAATGGTGTACGAAAGCGACAGTATTTTAAAGTTAAAGTAGTTTAACACCCACTTACAATAAAAGTGAAAGAGCCACCAATCTTTACTTACGATACATCCTGATAAACCACTTTCGCGCGCTGCATCCGATTCGTTAGCTGTATTGGAACCGAAATGCTGGTTACGTCAGCGAACCTTCAGAGCAACATTTCTTTTTACTCTTAAAATGATTCCAATAACGGAATTTTGTGGACGACAAGACATAAGGCTGTGTTCCCAGTAGGCAAACTGTTAGCGGCCGACTGAGTTTGCGGCGTATCGGTTTAATACGCCCTTCCATATATATATTCCACAGTTTGCTAGTTTTGCGCTCACTATACGCAGTTTGCAGCGTTACGCGCGCCGACTGTCTCAGTAGTCGGCCGCTAACAGTTTGCCTACTGGGAACACAGCCTAACAGTTCATTTCTGTATAAGGTTAATTAATTCTGGATGGTATTTTTTTATTGTTTACTCGAAAAAGTACCAAATGAGTAAATTGGCAATTTACTTATCTGTTTATTTATTTTTTATGGTCTTCACTTCTACTACCCTATTTTAATTCAAGTAAAAACTTAAGCAAGAAATCCATTTAATACCATGTAGTTACAAAGTAATAAATAGTTACCCATTATCATTTTATTAAATACGTTTGTAGCGATATTATAAGCTTTCTTATTTTCTACTTCAATTGTAAAAAGAGCATAAAGTTTCCTTTAAACAATAAAATTTTGCGGGCTTCCAAAACTAACAATAAGTATCTACTAATTACAGCCAAGTAAATGTTCATAGTCCATTGGTGCTTTAATAGCTGGCTATTAAACGTAAACTGCTCTCTTAGGAAATGTACAGTCACCAGATCTGCTGATGAACACCGACTTATATACAACAATTACCTACTATGTATCACTTGTAAAGGAGCTTGCGAAACAACTACATAAGTAGGTAGGGATGTATTGTTTACCCTACTACATGCCGAATAAATGTTTTTGTTAAGACGAATTTTTTCAGACAAAATATTGAGGTAAATCCAAAGACATGTAATGACACGAAATGAGGACAGATGTTTCGATGTAGTAAAAAATGTCGTAACGACCAAACAAGACTTAAATAACTATTATATCATTACGCTGTCACTGCTATTAGGTTAATAGATTAATACCAAAATAATCGTATCTACCTAATATATTGTGTTGTCATCTTGATAATTCGTCAGATATTAGACGACCAAACTTGAATTCCACTGCGAAGATTGCATATCTTCATTTATTTCTGATTCAGTTTCATCTATTCTTTTCTCATGTGTTCCCGTATTTAGATATGAGCCAAAATAATCCAAAACACGAGTTTTTAATGCTATTATAATATTATTTAACTTATTTATAAGTAATGACACTAAAGACGATGCAGCACACGAAAAACGAATTACGTTTTAGGTCTGCATATATACAATAGTGATGTGATGGCATCAACACAGACTAAATAATTGACTCCTATTATTGTTTTATTTCCATATACTCCAAATGTGTAACGATGCAGTGTCTCGAAGGACAACTACATGGTTATTTAAATCTCTTCGGATGCAACATATCGTATAATCCCGGTTGAAATTCACTTACAGGTAAAGTTCTATTATATCATTATGCTGTCACTGCTATTAGGTTAATAGATTAATACCGAAATAATCGTATCTACCAAATATATTGTGTTGTCATCTTGATAGCAATGAGGGAATTGATAGCCTGTATCAAAACTATTCACTAGGTGTAAATTTACGATGTTATTATTGTTTAAAGATGTAAATTAACGTATGATTTATATCATAAAATATGAGACATAATCGTTCTCCTTTAGTTATAATCTGACTGGCTGACTAAAAAAATATTTTTCCAAAATGTAGACATTACCAGCCAGAGAACTAGACAAACTATTAAACATTGAACTCCAAGTCGGCTAACGCTAGCACGCGAGCTCTATACGAGCATTTACAAATCCTCTTTAATATTTATGAGCCGAACAGTCCTCGACATTTATTCTTCGACACGATCCAATTTTATGTAACTGTTTAAAGTTTAAACGTATTCGTGTAAAAAATAGAGCTATAATGGAACAAGATTTAGTTGTGAATGGTACAGGAACTATTTATCTTTTGACGATCAGAGAGCCGAAAGATGTTCTGTTCAACGTAAGGACCGCGATCGCCGCGGGAGACGAGGCGACTTTTTCCAAAGAACGAATCGACTTTCTATTTTATTGTGTTCGCGTTAACGCGACATTGATGGCGGCACTTATTGCACTCCGCTCGACTTCTCATTCCGTCGGAATTGTCCGCAGCGAAATTGAACGCTGTGACATCTTAAAACTCGCTTACCGGTTCAATTCCAACTGAATTTCTCAATTCAATTGTTCTTCCTTTGAACGTACCTGAAACAAAAAAATTTAAAGTTGAAAATTTATTACTGACGGGTAAATAATGAAAGCGACATGTGTTTATGTGTTTAACATATGTATCTACAACATAAAGGTCCGATGAAAATAAACAAGGCATTACAAAGCGGGGGTTTGGCACATTCAAATGACGAGAGTAAATAGCCGTCGCGTCCGGCCGGCTGGCCGCGCGCCTCGCACGAGGTATTATAACAACGAAGTTGACAAGTTTAATCGAAAAACAAACGGAGCATGAATATCGTCGTAAACGGACGGCTCGATGAACGCGAATAACCCGTGAGTGACGAAAAACATCACAAAATTTAGCTTTATTAAAACAGCACTATTGATTTTTTAACAAAACCGTCTGCGTCGGTTTATTAGAGGAGCTGTAGAGCATTGACGCGGATGTATGCAGCTGCAGCTAGTGCTGTTACAAAATTAGTTTACAAGCCCGATAACAGCGGGCTTCATGAAGTTCACTAATAGCTATGGGAAGTTTGTGCCTGTGTATTAATATTTAGCTTAGCATGCTTATGTAAGCCTGAATCCGACATACGGAGAACTTGTTGGGACCGATTTTAAAGTTTTAATTAATCCTTAGCTAATATTATTTATGCGTTCAGTTTCCAACGTCTGGCTTAGCGCGCTGAATAAAATAAGAAAACAACAAAACAAATAACAAAATCGCAAATTGCTTTTCGACACATCGGGTGCATCTCCATCTCATCGATCAGATGTGTTTCAATAGTTAAGGTAAGTCGTGATCCAATACACTCTATCAGTCAGGCGAGATCTGTTTTATTATACAATTACAACGATACCAATCGAAGTAATTTAACCCTCTCAATCTCACAAGTTAGTTAAATCTCTAAGGAGGAAGCGACAAAGACTGCAGTAGCTTAACTACCTTCAACGAAGCCGATCTATTTCAACAGCTTATTGGAAGACAATAGAGCCGAATCAGATAGAGATTTGTTGGAGCACAGAATTGTTATCGATCGAATGTGTTTAATGCTCACTAAACAGATGTATCTAGTTAGAATGATCATGGAGATAAGCATCTCCATGACCAACTATCAATCGTTACCGATCGAGCTGATCGAGTAGCACCTTAGCGTTGCACCAATTTATCATTAAGTTACTCTTATCATATACATATAACTATTAAATTAAAATAACAGCACATCCCATTCATAGTTGTGTACTATGTCCCGATCTCATTAACTTGGGTAATAACAAGCATCCAAATTATACAGTAATATAAAATGGGCAGTACTCATTACTGAATAAATTTCAACCAGTAGATCCGCAAAGAGCAGAATTGAATTAGCGAGGCAAATCCCGTGTTTATCTACTTACTTCGTTTTGAGTTTACATTCACTAAGTTAGGACGCGGAAGTTTGCTTGTGGCACCACTATTGCTATGTACAAAGTTCGTCGGGGTTATTTACTGGCGTGTGAAAGCATTCTATATTTATATGCGTTCACAAACACTTATCACGACACAACAACAGAACAACTCACACAATATACAAACCCATTCCCGAGGGTCCGCTTTATTTTTATGGAAATAGATGCTATAAATATTATGTCGCAAAATTTTTACAATTTTCTTACACAAAAGAAAGTTCCCAATTAGGTACGATTGCATAAATACACCATATAATTAAGTGCCTCGATTTATTTCTTTTAATTAGCTCATTGGTTTGTCTACCCAATACGAAACCAGCAGTCAAATCCATCACCAAAACATATTATGTAACGACTTGTATGACTACCTCAAACATGACATCACGTTATAAATTGATAGACACAACCTTTAGCATTACAAAATTGAAATATTAGATAAGTTTACATTGTTGTCGTGTGAACGTTGGGAGCTATGTATCCACTCAATTGTGCATTGTATTCAATCAGTTTCTAGAGACAAGCATACTGTCTCGTGTACTCGTAAGATTATCAAAATACTTTTTAAGGAGTGTGTTGCGCCACGTCTATGGGAAAATACGTATTTTGTCTTAATAGCTGACAAACAAGGGGACGAGCTGCCTGATGGTACGTTGGTCATGTATCTGATTACCGTTGCACAACCGACGGCTTTACGTGCCCTTCGAAGAATGCTCAAATTTTTTTGTTACAGCTATTAATTAGCTCAAACCACAATTTTAACTGTCATACTTATTTTTATGGAAATAGCCGGCAAACGAGCTGACATCCACCTGATGGTAAGAGGCTATCGTCGCCGATGGACATCAGCAACACCAAAGGTATCACCAGATGCGTTGCCGGCCAAGAAAGAGAGAAGAAAAAGAAAGAAAGAACTGGCTCTCAAGCCCCCTGCCGGAACACGACAAGTCGTTTGGCGGCTGACTCATGCTCAAGGGCTACCCAGGCGAACCCTATGGGGAAATAATAATAGTAATAATGGTATTAATTAACAATGAAAATCAATATTACCAATGTAATTCCTCGAAGGGCCCTATCACCAGCGGGCCGGATTTAGTCGCCTCTTACGACACCCATCCTGCGTGGGATTGGGGTTAGTATTCTAAGCCGCCTCAATACGGCTAATGCGTTAATTTCATTGTTTAGCGCTAACAGCTATGACTTTATGGCGGGTGAAGTAATCTCGGAGTGAAGTTAGAAGTGGTATACCTACTTCTAAAACATAAAAATAATGTCGACTAGGTATAGTAGGTATACAAAAAAGAATGGTAGCTAAAATCCATAAATAAAACACTAATAATATAGTTACACAACTAGAGAAGTTACATTAGATCGATATGAATTACAAAAAGGAATTTTAAAGTATTCTGTTTACATTTGCCGAGCACATAAAAGAGTCGGAAACAAAAACGAGTTAATTAAAGAAGCCGTAGTAAACATTCCAACACCTAGTTAGTAGTTGGTGATTAAAGAGCACGCGACTTGTACCTCGTACGTAACAGCTAGCTAGACGAAGCCTACTACAACCTACAACGTGTAACGATGCGCGTTTTGTCATACTAGTTACTAGTTTAGATAGATATACTCTTTATTGTTTGTACATGACATATACAATCATACAAGAATAACAGTTAAGATGGAAGACAAAACAATTACAAGGCGGCCTTTAGCGATTTCTTCCAGGCAACCGCAGTCTGCAACCAATAAGAAGGATACTTAAAAACATACATAGAAGGCATCGGCGTGCGTATAGTCATCAGAGAATATACAAAAGAAAGAATATATACCAAAAAAAGTAATTCAATTGAATGAATAGGTAAATGCCACTGTTTAATTGAAAACCTACAACCTCCGAACGTATGCGTAAAGCAAAGAAGCTGAAGAAAATGATTATCCAGCTTGCATCTTAGGAAAACCGAAACTCTAGCAGAGCCCATACTACAGTCAAGTCAGCAGTCTATCAATCTCGGTGGCTAAAATACTTACTCGTCAAGTGAAAATCTTAGAAATAGATCTTAGATAGATCTTAGACTTCGATGTTACTTACTGTTGGTAAGTAGGTACATTAAATAATATCTAATAAGGAAAAAATAGGATACCAAGAAAAAACAGACTTCATAATAATTATGAAGTCAGTTTTTTCAATCAATTCAATGTCAGTTTTATCAAGTCAGTTTTTATGTTGAATTCAACATCCCAAGAAACTGATATTACAACTAACCTACTTGCCAGTGCATAACTGATTTAACAACTAGCGCAATTCGCATCAATTATCCTTATCAATTAAATTACATCGAAAACAGAACTAAATTACATCATAACTATAATACAAGCTACTTAATTGGACGATAATTTATTAGATCCCGATTCCCGAATGATTGATCGTATGATCTAATAATTACGGAGTGTGATGAGCATGTGTGAAGTTGGCTATCCATGCATACGATATCGGATCACTTTATCTGAATTATCTAATCGATTAATAAAGACGTAATCGGTATCGATAATCTAGAATATTGACTATTCAGTGGGATTTGACGGTCGCTTAAATTAATATGCATGTTGTTAACAATAATAGGAGACCGCGTACATTATCCCTTAAGACGAGGGCTTAATAAGCAATTGATTTATTAGCCCACTGACAGGGTTACAGATAATATCAATTCGATTTATGACATAGTAGATTAACTCGGTTTAATTTGTGGCGTGATACCTTCTCTTCTGGTTTAAAGGTTTTGGAACAAGGAAACAAAACATATCTTTAATTTTAGTGTTTATGTTAATTAATAGCACAATCGGAGAATTATCCCTTTAACTGGTTAGAACCCTGCGAAGTTTGCATTCGATTCCCGGTCAACTTACGCCTAAGTTACAGGTAAAAGTGTGTCTCCGGTCGTTGATTTTCCCTTACATAATTGAGAATGTCTATGACACCTTCAGAACTAGTAATCTTATTGTGGTAAGTGTGTAAATGATTATTTTTATAATTTTTTAATAGCTACTCAAAGGTATTTCTTATGAGGTAAAGACACACAACACATGCAGTAGTAACCCTCGATTTCAAGTTAATGAGCGGTATAAGAGCAAAACAGTCATAAACAGTGTTAACACTGAAAATCAGGATGGATCGTAGCTGTCCCGTGTCATAAAATGATTCAGAATACCTATGTGCCATACGATGTATTTTCGTCGCTTCTTCTACTTTACATGTACAGAATTCAGTTAGCAGATATCGTACTGTAGGTATTTTAGAGCAACAAAGTAAAAGCTTCTTTCTCATAAACTATGCTTAATTTAAGAACTCGAACGATATTGAATACTTTTTTTGCAATTGCAAATCTTTATTGTATAAAACTGTCGCAACGTTTTAACAGATTATGAATGCAAGGAACTCGGTCGGGAATTACCGATTCAATAAAGTCAACACACGCGCGCTCAGCGAGTCACGCTAGGTTTACAGCGGGTTATAATTTATGGACAGGACATCCTGATTTGAGCGCTGGTAGGTAAATTATAACCGGTATTACTGAGGTTCTATTGGTATCGAGAAATTATAGGAAGACAAACTATGAAAATACATATAAGTAGTATGTTATTAACCTAATTTTCATATAGGTATTGGATGACTTTTGGAAAATTGTCTTTTAATAATAATGTATTGATTTTACGATAAATAAAATACATTAAATAATGAAATATGAAATATTTAGTTCCTTACCGCATACCGGCTAACAACTAGCTCCTTCAAGATTTAATTATGTGAAAAGTATTAGACGTGTTTTGTTTGCAGTGTTGGAACGTCAATAAAGAAGCATATTTCCTTAACGGCAACACCTCCTTGGTCACTTGCACTGACCATTTTTCTCATATACGAAACCTCTTTCGCTACACTATCGGTTTAATTATTTCATCCTGTAACTGTATCATTGTTTATGTATAGTACCTATGTGTATTCGTAGTTTTAAGTTTTTTTATTGTATAATTTTATTTGTTTGTTATTTGTAGTATTTTGCATGTATAAGTGTCTGTTTTTCTTATGAGCCTTAGTTGCCTGAAAATAAATGAATTTGTAACAAGATAACGTGCCGTCCAGTACTTGCTAAGTCCCGCATTATTCCTAACGTGTGGTAGCACTGCAACGGAGTGCCGAGCGAATCACTTTAAATGATTTTCCTATCGATTAACCAGCGCTCCCTGAACACACTGAACTGTTCTCTAGGCGGCTCCATCGTTTAACGTTCAGCATTCCAGATATAAAACTTCTATTATGGGCCTTGTTGACAGCAGTTTGTTCAGAACATGGCGGTGAAATTTTTCTATTTCCTACTTGTAAATTAATTAAAAAAGTACGTGTATTTTTTAATAAAATTACATTAAAGTAACTTATTGAATGGTTCGAAATAATTAGATTTTGTACCTAACCGAATAACTTAAGCCACAACAACAATACGCGAGTTTGATTAGTTAGGTACCGCTGTAAAAATATTTGGTATTCGAAGTAAAAAATGTTAATATATAAGAATTTTTTGCCCTTAATGCTTTTCAATGGAACTAGAGCAAAGCTTTTACAAGCGTAGATATGTGTCCATAATTAGATACACTCATAATGTTGTAGCGAGTTTACAACAACCCTACGTAAATATGTTTTATAATGTAAACATGATAACTCACTATCATTATGGTAAATTACGCGTAACAGGGTACGTTTATAACGCTAATGAGTTTAGGCAATATGATTGATATACGCATTATTCGCGAATAATGATGAACGCGCATTTAACTATCTTTTGTTACAACACTTCACACGATGGGAACTATAATCACATAGGCAGACGAGGCGTATACATACGAGTAAATCAAGATATAAAACCTTTCGCTTGTGTGGCTGTATTGTTATTGCCCCAATCCATCCACTGGTACTCACAAGTCTGGTAGGAATTTTATAATTTAAGGCGCAAGAAAACTAATATTAAAAAACTAATATTAAAACCAAACTAAGTAAAAATCGCATTATTTGAAATACGCAATTTAAGCCCTTTCTTTTATACACACCGACGGCTGCTTTTTTCTTAATTTATTATTTTATATTAAAGGCGCAGTATTAAATTTGATACGACATCAGTAACGTCTAATAACCTTAACATCGGACAAACAAGACACTCGCCTTCAGATTTTTGCATGTTTAGTCGAATTAGTAGTACATAATAGAATCTGCAAAATAGATGAAAATACAAATACGGACTGAAATCATAACTTTTAGTTTTACTTCGTCGTATCTGAGCAAAACTGGGGTTTTCATGTCGTAACTAAAAAAACTGACACTAACAAGAAACGTAGACAAACCCCAAAAAGCCATGGAACATCAAAACGAAATCCAGTTAATAAATTGGTTTCTACTAAACCCATTAAAATTAAATACAGCATAAAGGGTTCGGTTAATTGGTTTTCGGCAATTAATAAAATCCATTTTCATAAATTGAACTGAGCAATGAAAATGTGGAGCGCAACGACGCGGCGGCCTACAAAGCGACCACGGTATAATTGGGATCTATTGTAGAGTGCATCACACTAATGCCATTAGTACTAGCTATTGATCCGTGGAGTGCTCGGAACAGGGACTCATTCTGTTATCGGTCACATGAGGCGCTCCTAATGGCTCAGGCCGCATTCGTTAGTGCACTTCTACTTCTAACACGGGCAGGTAACTATTAAATCAGTACAGTAGTCAGTAACACTTGAGTCTTATTTGGATTGTTAAAATGAGCAATGTAATAGGAGCAATAGGTGTTTTATGTATACTGCATTTTTTCATTTCATGTAGAAAAATATGGTAATTTCACTGCGATATGAAGGCGTGGATGACCCTTTAGTAATCCCTTACATGACAGAGATGTAATAATCGTGTTCATACTGCCATAAGGTTGATTGGCTGAGTATGCTTTCCATAACAACAAAGGCAAAATTATCCTTTGAAGCATCAAACAGAAGTTTGATCCTTTGATTCCGTATAATAATGCATAAACTTCAAATAAATATACGATAACCGAAACGAAATAGTAAAATCACATTACTGCATAAACACGACACGTAAAGCTCTCAACAATCAAAACCTCCCAAGCGACTGCAAATTATGTAAGCACGAGACCTAATTAAGGCCTAAACTAAAGCTCTTTGTTTTCCGAGAAAACAATACAACTCGAAGCTCGCCTGTATAAAGGATGCTCGACAATAATTAACTAACACGGGCAGGAGTGACGCCAACGTGCTCAAGATCAGGCGACATGCACGCGGGACCGGGCCTTAATAACTACGAGATATTGTCTCCACGGGCGGGCACACACGATATTTTCACCGTAAACTCTCTTTTTAAACATACAATTTCCATCAGAGCACTTTTTGTATGCGTTCTAATTTGCTTATTAAAAATAGAGAGGCCCTTGTGTCTTGGGCCCCAATTTCCTGCAGATAGTATTTTAGTCCTAATTACTTATTAAGGCCTAAAAAAGGAGCTTATTTTCTAGCCGGAAACGCAACTTAATAACTACGAGATATTATCTCCACGAGCAGGCGTCACTCGTCACACGACATATTATCGTAAACAATTTCAACATTTTTGCATTTACAGTACAATAACTGCTATAAAGTATAATTCTAAGCATCGAATTACCTTTAGCAATATGCTAATACGTTTATTACGAACCACACCAACATTACGACAAAGACTAATATTTTAATTATTAGAAAATTAATTAATAACTGATACAAAATCTTCACTTTGTACTAACTACATATTCTTGACTTAAGTTACAAACGAGTATTTACTAACAAGACTAACATCCAATTACATATTAATTTTAATGAATATTTCGGTTAGTAAGGTGGAAAACCAATCCTGCGACGAAATTATCTCATCTATCTTGTCTCGCAATGTGTTTCTTTTATAAACGTTCGCTCGGACAAATATCTAATGATATTAAGTAATTAATATTTATGACTTTTTAGTTAAATAATCCAGACGACCACTAACATTAAATATGGGATATATTAATCTTAAAATAATGCGAGCCTTTCCTGCCAAGCTCGCCCCTCTGCCCGCGCGTGAAGCTATAAAGGCCACTAGCAACAACTGTCCATTAGAAAAAAAATAACGTATTGTATTATAAATCACCGTGTGTATAGTAGGGTCAATTTGCAGACGATACAAATGTAAACAAACCACTGAAATAGTTTTCTATGGTTTTCACCAGTTGACATGAATTTGTACACCAAATGTTTTTTATTTAGACATACTACTGCCAGTTGGTGAAAACCCCTAGAAAACTATTTTACATTAGTATCGGCTGCAAATCGACCCTACTATAGGTGCCAATTGACCGAACTACACAGCAAAATAGGGCGCACTGAAAAAAGCGGTTAGGGCTTGTACCGGCACAACTACGACTACTACGAGTAAAACTGAGTGTGCTCCTTTTTCGTCGTGTGTCCCAACATCAACCTAATTTAATTTTTTATTTACTATACATAACCGTAACTTTAGTTTTAGTAATTTGGTTATGAAAACTGGCGAAATAAATATTTTCTATTTCTAATTCATTACCAACCAATCAACACCGTTCGCGCACGAGCCGTGAGCACACACTCTGAGCGCTGGCGTGTCTCTAGAATGCACTAGACATCCTCAGGTATAAATTCCCAGATTTGACCGTGACGCCATGCACGTCTGCACCAAAGCACCTATTAGTTAAGTGCAGCTACCGTTACAGTTCTGAGAACTGCATTGAGCGTAAAGTTGGCGACTGTGCCACGTTGAAGCGCGGAACTGTCATTGACACTCTAAACAAGTTTTACGCTAACTTACGAGAGCGCTGCACTCGGCTTTATTCACGCGTCGCGAACGACGTCAATGAGAAAATGAGAGAGTAATTGTTAGGGGGTTATGTCTGGATCGTGAAGCATCTTGCACTCTAAACAATCCCTCTAAAACTGTGCAAGGGTTTTCGACTTAAGGATGTTTGAGCATTTGGACGTGAGTTTGAGAGATTAATTGTTTAAACCTTTTATTTTTATGTATTATACTTATTTAAAAATAAGTTTGAGGATAATCTATAACTTTGATATGATTCATATTTATGATTTCAAAGTGACAATTTATCTTTTTGCGCCATGTCAACAATACAAATCACGAAGAATAATCTAGGTAGGTATACCTACTAATTTACCATGGCACAAAAAATATATAATATACAGCCGCATGTATGAGCGAGTGCTCGGAGCTTATCGAACTCTCCGAGTCGGTGAACGTGAAATTTTATTTATGTGTTATTCTCCCAGGTATTAGCGGCTTCGTACAGTTCAAGACCCCTCCCCAAAGTACACAAATGCACTAAGAAATGACCAAAAGGAACGAGATTTAAACATTACATTTACACACCACCTCGCTTAAAGTAATAAATGAACTGCCCATATTTTTATTTATTCTTTATTGGCCCTGAAAAATACGTGGTATATAAATGTAAATTGTTAAAATAAAAACAGCATCCCTGTATAGATCCGGTGATCTTATTTTTAAAAGTTCTTAAGCTACCTATTTCTGTAGTTTTCTGCAATGTATGTACTTTTAAGGTATTATTTTCGTGGCATATAAAGTTTCTTCATTATATCGTCTTTCTTATAATTATATGTAAAAGATAATACATAATGATTACGTCATAGAGGAGGGGTTATCAAATAAAAAATAAAAGGATAAAAACTTATGTACCTACATCTTTTATAGAAACCAATTTACTTAAAAACAGAACATAAAGAAATACTACAAAAATATACCGTTCGCTTAAGTAATCTTTTTTCTTAAAGAGATGAAAGTTGTTTTTTTACGATTTCAATGCATTTACGGAATCGAATTACCGCTTAGCATCTCACTTGTATAATAATAAGTACAAAGCTTATCACGATTTAACCACTCGTTCTAACAAAAGATACGAGCGATTACAATCTTTTGCTTTGCTTACATTTCGTTGAACAAAAAATACATTGTTGTGTAAATTGGTAAGTTGTTATGTAGTCACAGACATGGGAATCAAGCAAATTCATTTTTGTGTTTTTGGAAATTTTGTTATTTTTAAACGACTTCAAAAAAAGGAGGAGGTTCTCAATTCGACTGTATTTTTATTTTATTTTTTTATGTTCGTTACCTCAGAACTTTGGACTGGGTGAACCGATTTTGATGATGGTGGCTGTCATGTGGTCCCATATAAATTTTATTGAGATCTGACAATGGCATCCATGATAAAACCATATACGTCTTAAATTTGTATTAAGTAAGCGCGACAAATGGACGAATAACTCAAATCACGCCAACCGATTTCGATGATTCTTTTTTTAATCGAAAGCAGGTGCTTGTCACGTAATCCTACATAAATTTGAACGAGATCTGACAAGTAGTTTTTGAGTAACATTGAACTCGGTTATTTTTTGTTAGTAAAATTTAGATTATTTTAATACAAAATATAGGGGTAAGTTTACTATAATTCGCACAGAGCTGAAAATTGGTACGAATGTTGAGAACATCAATATAAATGAAATGTAAAAAGTCCCCATCGATCCTACTGCAAAAAATGTTCAAACCTCACAAATATATTTTATACTTTTTAACTACACGGTAAGTTTTACCGCCTTTACTGGAATATCTACTTTGACTGGACTACTAGCAATCGAACAGGACTTTAGCAGAGTTCTAAAACTGGTTGACATAGCGTTTATTCGTCCGTATCTTTTAACATATTCTATAGATCCCAGTACAACCAACTCCATACACTTACTCTTATAACTAACTTTGGTCGAACGCGAACCGTAAACTTTTTAAATTCCCTTAAACGATTTTCGTTGTATAAATATTACTTTCTGATTGTTAACTTTTTCGTTCTACCTTTTAAGATGTTTTTTCCTCGACGTGGTAAGTGGAAAACTTCTGGGAGCCGATATATCACGAGATATGTTTACGGTTTTTTTATTTACTTAGAAAATATACTTCGAATTTATTTTAATCGTTGAACACAGTAGTCAAAGTTTCTTTATGGCATTTCTTCTCCTCCATGACAAAGCATCTTAACGAAATGCTGCTAGATCAAAATCAAAATGACGTGCATTATGAATAAAGCCTGATTCACACGGAACCCGTCATTGACTATTCAACAAAAAAAAAACAATACGTCATGACGTATACAGGTTCAGATTGCATACGGAAACGAGTTTTTTCACAATTCGTCATAATATCCGAATAAATGTTCACACTTGATTTACATTTTTTGACAAACGTGATTTTAAAAGACGGTAAGATCAATTAAGATGTGTCCTTCATTTTTCGCGATTCATCATTCGTGTGAACACGGCCAAAACCATGGCCGCCGTCAAAAAAATTACGAATCGTGAAAAATTACAATACTGCAAAAAACACGAATCGTCCTCGTGTGAATGAGCTGTAAATGATTTTGATTATATGAGGCATTAAATTTTTGTGTCCATAATATACTCAATTTTATATTAACATCAGCCTTAATTAGATCTCAATGTCTTTCACATGAAAAGAAACGGAGGAAAACTTAAACAAAGATAAGACGTTTTACGCAAGAACAAAGCTCCACTATCCTTTTATTTTTTGTGACCTGTGCATTCAATTTGTCACGAGGACTCCTCATTAACTCGACGCCGACACCCAGATCCGCAATTTCCGCAAAGAAAATCAAGATGGAACTTTTTCCGCTAGCTCGCATCCACCCTTATTGTGATTAATAATGCCATATAAATAAATAGCATAAAGGAAATGAGAATAAGTGTATCGGAACATGGGGCGTGCGTTTATTTATCCTTTACGATCCCGCTTGCTTCTGGTTACAGGGTTCTTGTGTTTGGTTTCGCAAAATAAATCGTTCGCGAAGCTCTTAACTTTTTATCACAACATGATTACAACAATTTCAAAGTTAACAACGACTGTCTTCAGTCATGATAATAATAAGTAGTAGCTTGTATTACATAACATTGGATAGTCAGAACATGAAGAAAAGGGACTATTTACTAAAGTCATTGATAAAATATACACAATGTAACCACTTCGCAAAAGCTACACCGAAATAGAAGACATAATGATAGCACAAATACTTCAGATGGATGCAATTAAATTCCAACCAAACCGAGCCCGTTGAATAATCACTGTGCAAAGTAAACATCTTTAGCACTTAGCCAATTTGACTTTGTCAGTAAAACCATTCCATATTACTTTACCCAACCCTGTCTACGGTTTTATTAAATAAACTTCTCGGAAACATTCCTCTTAGGTGTCTTGCTTTGAGTACCCTTGGAAGGTGACAGACGTCCACTCTCGGCGAGAAAATGTAATATCAGCATGGAGTCCGAGAACTAGACTAGAACATTCCTTTTTGAAGTTTAAAAATGTGGCCTGACCCGAGCCAAGCGTCCCGTTGACACTGACAAATGACTGGAGATCTTGAGACATTCGGAAAGGTGATCTGTACTACGAACTCTGGTCATGTATTGCGCTCTGCTAATTCAGATTCTCGAGTTCTGTACAAAGATATATGTAAGCAGGATTACGAGTATTACAAACAAGTGCGCTCCCTGCGGCTTTGCCCGCGTTTCTCCGGGGCAATAAATACTCTATATTTTATTCAAGATCTAGTCATCATAGTTACCAAGTCTATTGGATGCTAAATTTCATGAAAATCCGTTCAGTAGTTTTTGGGTGAAAGAGTACCACATCCATACATCCTAACAAACTTTCACATTTGAATATTTGTAGGACAAGCAAGATTATTGCATATCGTTATAATGTCTGGCTCAATTCACGTAGCAGCTTATTATTGACAAACATCTACAACTAACTCTCGGATTCATAACCATACATGCAGATGACATCTGCGAACAAAATAAGTGGTCAGTCATAGTTTGGAGACTTAACTTGCATTCTTCATTCATTCTTGAGTAAAATATCTTTACTTGTTTCGGTACCCACGCCTGAAAGTGTAAACAAGCATTTTCCTCTCTTCTTTCTTGCTTGGCTTGCTGTAGCCACTTAACATCAAACTCCCGTACGGTCAAAAAAGTGCTAAAAACTACTACGGTGACCTATCTAAATTCCCATCACTACTCGAGCATGCTCGAATCAAAGACTGAGACATCATATCTAGAGGTTTAAAAACAGTGTCGGACAAGACGACCGGTCAATGTACGGCACTCGAGTGGCGCTACGACGTTGACAAATGACGAGCGCGCACTTTAGACACAAACACAGGTGATCCGAACTGCTGTCCATCTATCGCGCCTCAGTAACTTGGGTACAGATTCTGCATTGCGGAATCTTAGGGAAAAGTTTTTACAGAAGTACAGAAATATATTGGGTATGTTATAAGGAATACTGTGCTATTATTGTTATTATTATTAGACAGCATTCGTTGAGCCTTCTCGAAGACCTTCGAACGGTTCAGAGCTAAATCTATGGAGTAAAATCGTGAGCTAACTACCTACTAATGAGTTACGAACTACAAACCCAAACTCAGGTATACGTTGCTTTCAGATTGTTATTTAAATGACTTCACGATGAGGTACATAATTATAATTTTACTCCGGTGCACCTAATTAGGGATATTTTACTTTAAACTAAATGTTTGAATTTATAAGTGGAAACGTTATAATGTGGTTTCCTTGCTGAGAAAACAATCACATATGTTAAGAGTAAGATACTCATTATAAGTTTCAGTGCTTGAAACTTAAAAAGCAATGTGGCTCGATTCTTGATGGAGCGTACCTACGTAAAGAAAAAAATCAAGTACACCACCCGATGAAATCACCCAAAAAAAATGTCAAAAATTAAGTACACCACCCGATGAAATCACCCAAAAAAAATGTCGTAATGAAGGTCGTAGAAAATCCGAGAATCCATTCGGCGGTCTAAAAACGAAGGCGGTTTGACACGCGGTCAATAGACGCCTTTCGAGTACTCCCGCGACGTTGACAAATGACGTGCGCACTCGAGATAGCCGGACAGGTGATCCGAACTACCTTCCATTTATTGTATCCTGGTAGGCGGACGCGATGGTCGAATTTTACGATCAATCGGGATCTTTTTTATGGCAGCCAACAAACGGTTTGAAATAGTTGACGGATCATAGGTAGTCTTATTATTCTAAGAGGTAGTCATGGGACGAAAAGACATAGACAATCTTCTTCATGATATCCTTCACTTGTACCGATACATCATTATCATTGATAATTACCATTTTACCTTTGATTTTAGGAAGGTACCTCAAGTTTCGATTTTTTGATTCAATAAACTCATTAATAACCCTCACCATCTATTCAATTCTGTATTCTCAGTCTATAACTTTTATAAAATCTATAACCTTGTGTTGAGTTTCATGTTCTATTAGAAAATCACGTGTTGTTTCAAAAATATTTCTGTACGACCCCAGAAGCTTGAATTTTGTATTAAATTCCGCCATAAAATCTCCCAAAGCGCTGACTTGTTTATAAACGGCAAACCCAGATAAACGAAAAAGATTTTGAAACACTTTCAGAGTTTCAATAAAATAAAACTACAAATCGGAACACTTAAACATAGAACTTACACACGACATTTTAATATTGGCAATAGTTATTTGAAACTCTCTTTAAATAACACGACATCAACCAATCTCTACTGCAGGGAAAGTGAGAATATACAACTTGTATGTTAGGGCCTGTCCACATCTCCACGTCACGACGTCGTCAACGTGGAACGGTGCGGTAACGTGCCACGTTACGTTGCCGCAACGTGCAAGTTTACGTTAACGTAACGTAAAAATGCACGTCGCGGCACAGCAACGTTACACGTCGCCGTGGCTTGCAAATTCTGGTACATTCTTTAATAGGGTTACGCAAAATTTCAAAAGTATCGATACTTTACTCGATGCCAGTATCATATCAAAAGTATCAATACCAAAAAAGTATCGAAACAAAAGTATCGATACCTCCAGGTATCGAGTACTTTTTTAATACATTTATAAAAAACCTGAATGGAATGTTGTGTGTGTTGCAAAGTTTCGCAAAAAAATCTAGCAGGAACGTGTCTCACAAAATAGTCACTGATATCCAACCTATATGGTACACATATAATTATATATATTACACAAAAATATTTGTACGGATGTCTTATATAGACACTGAAACCATTCAACCCATATCTATCAAAATGGTTTCATTTGAAAGGCAATAATCCGAAGATGGTTTGAGACCACTAAAGCAATGCATTAAGCACATTCGGTCCATTGATAAAGTCGTTTTTCTACTTTTACAATACAACAATTTGAAGATAATTATTGTAACGATGGTGCATCAACGTCAACACAAAAACACTGATCTGTCATATTTATCAGAAAATAATTTATCGTAGTGGAACATGCCGAGTATCCAATTGTAGATATATATTATGAAACTGTCAGACAGTTAGTCCATGGAGTATAGAGGGTAAGGAGAGCCATCTCATATGAGAGGAAAGTTGAAATAGTGTCCAGTTGTATACTGATAATAGAGATTCCAATACCTACTACCATCCAGCAACAATAGCGCTATTGTCGGAATAACTACGATATGAACATAGCTGTTGTAGACGTAGTTAAGTTAAGAAATATGTATATAGGCAAGAACTAAATATGGCATGATGAAAAAATACAATATTACGAATTTTCTCCAGAATATTATGATAGTTTATTTAATAAACATTTATTTTCTTCATAAACAAAAATTTTTAATTCAAAAATTTCTTTAAAATCGCAGCAACTCAATTATTATCATCAGAGATTATCGATGTCAGACATATTTTATTGTTAAAAAAATAAATTAGAAGATTAAATTATCACTTCGCCAGTATTTGAACTCAGGTTCCGACAATATCCCAATAAAATAGGCCACCGTTTCTTGTTTTGAAGTTTCGAATTTGTCGTACCCTATGCTACAGCCTATCAAACCAAGTTTATTTATGATTACCCACATTGTGTTATTTTTTTTTTCATATTGCCGGCGATGCGTCGCCACGGCTTATATCACCATGCCAAAAATCAGGTTTACCCCTCGCGTAAAGATGTTTCACATCAAAATATCGATATATATATCGAAAATCCGATATTTTAAAAAACATCAACAGCCCTAAACTGAGCAAGCGCATCGTGCCACGTCGGACGACAGTGCGACGGCCGACGCGTCGTCCCACTGCGACGTCGCCGTAACGTGCACTAGCACGTTGCGGAAACGTAACGTTGCACGTTACCGCACAGTTCCACGTTGACGACGTCGTGACGTGGAGATGTGGACAAGCTCTGTCATTATTTGTACATTGTTTGTACGAAATAGGTAATGTAATAATTTATTATGAATGCAGTATAACAAAAACATTAAAGAAATTAGACGACAGATGAATTGAACGGATGACGACTTTGCGACAATATGAGCTCTTTCGACCATCCGATTGGCCATTTACCCATCCATTAATCTGACTGAAGAAACGTACTAGATGGATATATCTTTGATCATTAATACGCTTAAATGGAGTTCCCACAGTTACAAATTGATAACACAGTTACAACTCCCCAGGTGGTAGTCGTGGTACTCGTGGTAGGGACATAGACAATAAAACATAGGTTGTATAAGTATGAACCGACTATAGGTTCGTGTCTTGTGTTGTTAATATCCATGGGCATATGGGCGGCAATGATCAGATCACATACCATCAGCTAGCAATCGAACCTAAGACCATTCGAACAACGGTCCGGTATGGTAACCATTACGCCACGCGGGTCGTCATTATAAAATAATGTAATTATTTTATTTATTTATAAAATTAATTAATTAATTTTTAATTCTAATATGAGTATGTTGTTCTATGGGTCCTCATTAATTTTGTCGTTACAATTTGTATTCAAAGACGATTTGGACAATCGCAGGTCTCGATTGCGTAACAACACGCGAGTGAAAGTAAACAGCGAACATTGATAATGCTTTGTGCCAGTGAGTCAAGGTAGAAACTGCGTGACGTCACAACCTGACCAAGTTAATATATTCTATGTTATTAATATTAGAGAGAAACAGTGCGTTCTGTTTATCTGTGCTATCTATGAAAATTGTGTCACGTGTAATATTAATAACTCTTTTAGAATCGTATTTCATATTAATTATGGGAGTATGAAAAAATGAGGAGTAAAATCAAACTTTCTCCGTTACGTTATGCGTTATACGTTATATTTGTAACACAGAATCTAGTTGACGTTGTTACTGATTTGACGATGGCAAACTAAATGGCGTTGTTACTGATTTGACGATTGCAAACTAGATGGCGTAAAGGCGCGGATTGACTATGATTTAAAAGCGTTGATTTCACATACACAACCGCATATCTACCGCTAATCTAATGTTACATTTGCGTGACGTTGAATAGGGTTGAAAATTGCAAAGCATATTTTTGTTAACGATGTAACTAGGCTGCGAATAACCATTTAATTTGCGGGTTTTCCTTTGATAATTCAGAATATACGCATTAAATGCAATATTTGTCCGGTTAACATTTTAATAAAACCATACACCTATTATATTCTTTTAAAAAAATTGTTACCGCTGAAAATACTGTGAATTTCGAAGCTAAAGTTTATTTTTGTGAAGCAAATTTCGATTTTTCTATTTAAAATATTAAACAACTATTTAATATTTTATTCGGGTAACATTTTTCTTTAGACCTTTTTCTATGCTCTGTATTTTTTGCGTGGGATATTTTCACTGGGTTTCCTTCTACTTGAGCGTCAAAGAAACCCAGTTTTGTGAATATTGAAGTAACACCGCGCTTATTAAACACCAGTCGTGTGTCGAAGCTGACCCACACAATTTTTTTTTGTACGAACCGACAAGCGACTCTACTTCCCAATAAAGTATACTCTTTAAAGCCTCAAATTAAAACAAAATGATTACAAAATATAAAGTTTAAACTATCTTGAATAACAAAAGGATACTTCCCAAGACGTTGTTTAACTACCCACATAAAGGCACTAAAACGTGTGTTAAAATATTTCTTTCTTAGCGGCTCCGTCCTCTCATTGTTATGTGCCCCTCGGGAAGCGAGGCAACTACATGTGAGCAAACTTTCGCCAACTATTAAAGTAAGAAGATAAAACTGCCATATAACGCCTACACTTTTACAGAACTTGCGAGTGGAATTACGCGGCTTTTTGTATAAAACAATCTCGCGTGAGTCGCTAATCCGTGGAAGGCGCAAAATACGGCGCGTTAGAAATAAATCTTGTATCGTGTCCTATAGCGTAAGATTAGAAGCCGTGTGGGAAGAGCTTTGTTCAAATAATTTACTTTAACTTACTTTGACCAAAATTAGCACTTCAAAGCCGATTAATTCGCAAACCGACCCCTGAATTCGTCATTCTTACCTCGATCGTCCGCTGAGGTGTACGTATCGTCTCAGTTGTACAGTCGCTCGTAAAATTATAGTGATGTTCAACTATGTTCAGTCATGTCGATAACAATAGATTGTCGATAAAATCATGGACAAGTTTTTAAAAAAATCATCTTCAAATCCAAACTTAATTGCCAAGAGGCCCCGTGAGGAGACACCCATTCCGGCGGATCACTGGCGGCTACCGAAGAAGTTCGCGACTTCCAAAGAAGTCCCGAAAGATAATGAAACTGTAACAAGTAATCGTTTCAGCAACCTTCCAATAGATGATATAGCCGAAGAAACCTTCAAAAAGGCTACAAAGAAGAAGACGATCAACCAGGTACCACCTATATTAATTGAGCTTTTAGGTGATTGGAGCCCCCAGAAAATCAAAGAGGTTATAGAGAAGTATGAAAAAGGATTCCACCTTCAATACAGAGGAAAAAATAGAGTGAAAGTTCAGTGTTACACAACAAAAGGTCACCAACTCCTTAAAGAAGGCTTACTTAAGGAAAATGTGGCGTTTCATACATTTTCAAGGAAAGACGAAAAGCTTCCTAAAGCGATCTTAAAAGGTTTACCAAAGTTCCTACAGTGTAATGTAACAGAAGAACTTAGTTCAATGGGGTTTGCTGGAGCTACCATTACAGAACTAAAAACATATTACAAGACTGAGTGCCCCCCGATTCTCATTCAACTACTCACAGGAACTGACATGAGTAAATTCAAACAAATTAAATATATATCTAACTGTGTTGTGGAGATTCAGAAATTCAAGCCAACCAATAAACCTGGTACTCAGTGCTTTAGATGCCAAAACTTTGGACATGCATTAAAAAATTGTAATTTACCGGCACGATGTGTGAAATGCACCATGGCACACCCCACATGGGAGTGTACCAAAAAGGATAAAGAGGCACCAGCGATATGTTGTAATTGTCAACAGGAGCACCCAGCAAATTACGCACAATGTCCTGAAAGGCTTAAGTACCTTGAACGCATTCAGTCTAGGCGTGATATGATACGCAAACCAGTCTTCGGTACTCAAGCTACGGATAATAATTTTCCAGCATTGAAAGTAAATCCCTGGGTCCAGGTCACTGCGCCCACTAAAAACAAGCCTCAGCAAGTTAAAGTACCCTTGAATATGTCTACTCATAAAGTATGGGACAAGAAACCAGTAAGGGATTCTATTAATTTGGAGAAGCAAAAACCAGCACTCACCAATACATCTTCATCCGAGGAGCCAATTATCCAGGTTCAATCTGTGACTCACGACCTAGCTACTGCTGAAATGTTAGAAATACTCAACTCTATCAAGTCGTTAAAAAATGAATTCATCAAGTGTAAAACTTTTATGGATAAAGTAATTCTAATCTTAACTCACTTAGGTCATTATGTCTAATACAAATAATGAACTCCGCATTCTTTATTGGAACGCAGATGGCGTTCGCAGTAAGCAGCAAGAACTTACTAACCTAGCGGTAAGTGAACTCAACACTGATATTATAGCTATCTGTGAAACCCGATTAACCGATCGCTTTCAGCTTAATATACCTGGATTTATTTGCCACCGTAGGGACAAACATCGTCATGGTATTGGTCAAGGAGTGGCCATACTTGTTAGATCTGATCTGACTCATAGTTCTGTCGAGTTACCGACAACAACTAATTTAGAAGCAATAGGAATATCGCTCAACCTAGGTAATTATAACACCATGATTTTCTCAACTTACCAGTCACCGAATCTTCCTCTCTTGACAAGCGATATAGACCTGCTTATGACTGCAGGTAAGCATGTGATAGTTATGGGTGATATGAACGCCAAGCATCCTTATTGGTCTCCAGGGTCAACAAACCCACATGGTATCCGGCTTTATAATCATATGTTAAACAGTGAGTTTATTATACACGCACCTCAAGACCCTACTCTCGTGCATTACAGAGCCGAGCTCAAACCCTCCATTCCCGATCTTCTTATGACAAAGAACATTTACGAACTCAAGGATATACTTACAATACCTGCTTTGTCATCCAATCACCTACCTGTATATGTATGCTTTAGTGCTTCGGTCCCTCGTAAAATAATAACTAAATTTAACTACTCCAAAGCTGACTGGACCAAATATCGTCAAATTCTAAATAACAATCTCACACTGTCATCCAAATGTTATGAAACTGAAGATGAAATTGATTCCGCGATTAATATTTTTCAAAACAATATTACTGAATCGAGAAATTTATGTGTACCTACAGTTGTTACCAATCTTAGTAACTCACGACTTCCACGAAAAATCAGAAGATTAATTCAACGCAAAAATAAAACGCGCAGATATGCTGCGGCAGAGACTGATGTTCCTGTTCGTAAAGATCTTAATCGTAAAATTAAGTGTCTTGAAACTGAAATCAAGAACTCACTACAGGTTTATAATGATAAAAAATGGGAACGCAAGTTAAAAAGTGTTGATAATCCAAGTGCTGATATATGGAGGCTTGTGAAAAGTATTCGGTCAAATTCCGCTTCTGCAATCCCTCCTCTCAAGCTTAATAACGATACTGTTACCAAAAACCAACAGGAGCAATGCAATGCTCTTGCAAATGCATTCTATGGCAACATGCTACTTACCCATTCTTGGTTTAGTGATCAGCAATCGGCTGTTGACTGTTCTCTCGTAGCTTTGGAAAACTTCCCAACAGATAGTAGTTATATCTCGTTAGTTCGACCTTCTGAGCTAAAACACCACATTTTAAAACTTAAAACGCGTAAAGCGCCAGGACCGGATGAGGTTTCTAACTTACTTATCAAAAATTTACCCCAGAAATGTATTGTTATACTTACTAAAATTCTAAATGCTTGCCTTCGCCTTAACTACTTCCCTCTGTTATGGAAGACTGCCCGGGTGATTGCGATACCTAAACCAGGTAAGGATTCATCTGTCCCCTCTTCATATCGACCAATCAGTTTGCTCCCCTGTTTGGGAAAGCTTTTTGAAAGGATCATTAACAACAGACTTTATCAATACTCCAAAATTAAAATATTAAACGAACAATTTGGCTTTCGGGAAGGTCATTCGACAGTCCAGCAGTTGGCTAGGGTTGCTGAAAATGTGTCTCACAACCTAAACCTCAACGTATCAACTGGTATGTTCCTATTAGATATTGAAAAGGCGTTTGATACTGTGTGGCATGATGCTCTTTTACATAAACTCATGTATCTAAATGTGCCAATGAAACTGGTAAAATTAATAAAATCTTACTTATCTGATCGCGATTTCCAGGTATATCTCGGTGATTCTTCATCACACCCACTACCTGTTCCTGCAGGTGTGCCACAAGGCTCTATACTGGGGCCCCATCTATTTCTGATTTTTATCAATGATATCCCAATACAAACACGCACAAACCTGGCCTGTTTTGCCGATGACACTGCTTCATTCAGTTCATCCAGTGACGTAGATCTTATTATTGATCGTTTACAACTATCCATTGAACTTCTACAGCAGTATTATCGCACTTGGAAGCTTAAGATTAACTCTTCTAAAACTGAAGCCATATTGTTCACCAGAAAACGTTCCCTCCCTAAACGAACCTTAAATATAGACGGCTATAATATCCCATGGAGTCGTACTGTTAAATACCTGGGTGTCTTATTAGACCATAAGTTAAACTGGACTGAAAATACATCTAGATTACGCCTTAAAGGCATCAGAGCACTTAATGCATTAAGTCCTGTTTTAAATAGATCTTCATGCCTTAGTAGTTTTACTAAATTGAATATATACTGCACTTTAGTACGTCCCTGTATTACATACGCTTGTCCAATATGGAGTAGCACCTGTCCAACCAATATTAATAAACTACAAGTTATACAAAATAAAGCAATCCGTTACTCTTTCAATACCCCTCTTTATACAAACATCAAAAAATTACATACCAACATTGGGCTACCCAGCTTATTTTCATACATTTGTAAATTATCCAAAAAATTTTACTTATGTAGTAATCCCAAACATAGCAACCCATTAATTCGTAGTTTATGCAAAACGCGTAAAAAAGATCTTAAATATATCGACAGTTACAATCGATACAAGCTTCCACATCACTTATTCCTCGACGCATCTAAATAGGTACGGTCGATCACTTAGCTACTGCGCAATGTCTGATGCGCGCGCGCCGGCGTAATCGTCCGTATTGCATTTATATACGAGCGGTTGTGGCTTGCGTGCATATGCTACGGAGATCGTAAACTTGCGTGTTGTGTATAACGAGATAACGTTTTAGTTTGGTTCTTGCTGCTTACTGCGACTTCCTCAGTTGTATTTTTATTTCAACATACCTCCAACTGGTTAAATTATTAATGAAATTATATTGTTGTTAATCGAATTGTTATACTAAAACAATCGAAAATTAGCTTTCATAAAGAAGCTATTGAATAGCTTATTAATTTTGGACAATTTGATTTTAACTACTCATTATGAATGCATTGTAAAAACTATAATGTTTAATATGCAAATAACATACCTGTGTTTACTATATCTAGGATTAAAATGTACACTAGATATGTATTATGTAATATTTATTTTCAAATAAAGATCATTTAAAATTGAAATTGAAAAAATTGACCCCTGAATTGAAAAATGGTCTTTGTAGACCGATAATATTTTTAGAAGAGGTTTAATTTTTTTCTAGCAATTTTTAGTTCAAATAATTTAGGTTTAACTATTAGTAATAATAACACCTTTCTAGCACTAAGGGCTCTACGCTCTACGCTGCGGACGGACTACAAGGGTTGCGTTTTGAATACAGAACCCTAAAAATTATAAAATCAAAAATCTGACATCTATGGTCACCTCGAAACTATGACGCGACTATGAAGTTCAATAATAAATTTGAAATGCTTCTTTGATATGTTTCACCACACCAAACTCTGGAGCTACATCGAATCATGCGGGTGAAGTATTCGAGTCGAAAAGTTCACCACATTACTCTGTAATTGATAAAGTTTAATTAATATACAGTAGCGGCAAATATTTGTGAAACTGATATCTGTTGACCATTAGTTCATTGTCATCATCATTCGTCTTGGTTGAAAAATATTTAAATAGCAATTTCAGACAGTTGATATTTAACCCGCAAATTCAATTTAATATACATACAACAATAACAGACTAACTTTCCATCTACAAAAACTCAATTAAATAAATGACAGGTTGTTTGTTCAAAATGAAAGTTTGTTCACTGTTCTTTGGATCGTTGGTCGCAGGAGACTATCGAGAGAAAGTACTAGGCATCCAACATTTGGCAATGTCGTTACGTCGACGATAGGACCACAAATATTTAATACAACTGTAGATATTTACATAGATTAGAAATATCATCAGCAATATTCGACCATTTACTAAAGTAAGGAGATAAACATCAATAATGCTACAATTAGTAACGTTGTAAAAGGAAATCAAAATTAATGGTCTATGACTCTATATTTTAATATGGGTGTATGTATTACTATTTTATCTTCTTCATATGATACACTAGGTGACCCTCTATTATTTTAGCAGAGCATAGAATTGACAGCCTAGCTAGCGCTAATTAGTGCTTGTTAATTGTTGTCATAATACATCGGTAATCGATAACATTTTTGTTAATTATTGTAGTATGTATAATTTTTGTTGTTCAAATAAACCAGGGCGGCATAATCGTAGTGAAGACACAGCCCTACAAGAATAAAATATCAAAACACGATTAATTAAAGTTAAACAAGTCATGCTTGTCTAACCTTGAGAAGTCACGCATTTCGCGCCCCAGTTAACCGCACCGGCACGCGAGCGTCGCCGTCACGTCGTCACGTCGCCGCGTCGTGCTCGTCACGTGTCACGTCCGTCGCGGGCTGTCACACAGTCACGAAACTACGTCATCATATCCGTGTCGATACTCTAATATCATTATATATCGTGAGTATCCGTTTTATGTAATATCTACTTAACTTAAAATGATAATAATTAAAAGGTTTGCTCGAAAATAACCGATTAAAATTTTCAATTTACATAAAGATTACTTAATCGTAATCATGGCTTGATTAAGATATAAGATTGGAAGAAGGAAAATTGAGGTCATGATTGGGGTCAAGAGTGGTCACGATGGGTTAAACCAACCAAATCCGTGGTCATCTCCATACGAACGATGCAATATTACATAGACCGCCTAATACCGCAACAATTGGCTAAACATCGACAACCAAAATGTAACAACAAGGTCGTAATAATATCATAATGACTCCCAATGATAGATAGATGAAATTATTAGATAACGGAAGGAAATATAAATATATGATAAACCCTTCATTAACGTATATGACAATATCCGTAGTCTAATTGTTAACAACACTAGCGCACATACGTTAAAATCCATGCTGACTGGTGCGGCATACTTGTGAAATGCGTATCTAATTGATCTTACAACAAACATCTGACGAATTGCTCTGATTATTTCGCTATTTTATCATTTTTCACTACTGCGAGTAGGTATCTACTCCTAGGCGCAATACTTAGTTTAGTAACTGAATTGCCATTGCAATTTTAGACGCGATGGAGACGATCGATTGCAATAAATGAATATTTTATTTTTTTAGGCCTTGCACTGTTATATTAAATATTTCGTTGTATATTATGTAAGTATACTACATGTGAACTTACGAGGGTTAGATAATCTTAAACGTTTTAATCACCGTGAAATGTTACATTATTACAATTTACTTTACTTTTTACAATTCGTAGATATAATTTGAGTTTGTGCCAACTTATCTCACAAAACGAAAGAACTTGTATTCGTAAAGATAGATAAAACAAATATCAAAACTTCTCTGTTTTTAATTCTTGACTTTTAACAAATTTCAACTCTGCGTTTGGAAATTCCGATTATCTCAATAACAGAAAGAACATTAACTGAACAACTTTTATCTATACATAGGTATAGTAGATTATGCAAACAATGTTAATTTGAAACTGTATGATTTGTGAGCATTCAATGTAGGTTACCGTATCGTGCTAGCAATATTATCTAACAACGAGCGTCGCGTCGTTCTGGACATGTGTATTTATTATTTAGAGCGCATCGAACATCATTACAGTTGCGTTAAAATTCATTGAATTTAAATGATTCAATGCACAATCGTGCTGTCACATCGCAAACGTACCGCTGCCGTTTCAGTTTGACATATTATTATGAATGGATACTGACTGCTTGCGTGTAAAGTGTAAACAATAGGGACATTATAATTTTCAGTTCGTTAGACTCTAAATATTACCAATAGCGTTATGTCAATAATGCTTACACAATGTTGCTATGATAGATGATATTTGCAATTTGAGATCCACATCATTCAAAATAAGTGAACCGGCCTCCTGATTAAAAGTCGTTACATCGGTGTCACCAATGCGTTGTAGTGTAGGCTAAAGAATGCGATGAAGACATTAAACTGACTCTCCAAAATTGCCAACGTAAAACTTGGACCATTTCATACATCATGAATGCATCATACATCATGCCAGGCATGTAATAAACTTACTACAATGAGTTCCACAGGGATTGTCTTGATAACCGAACTGATTATAAGACGACTTGTGATTGACATGGATTAGGGAAAGCACGAACAATGTCAATCGTAGGTGATTATCTCAGTTAAATTGGATCAGGCACGGACGTTACTTGGGAGAGCAACTTTCAATAGAATCATCTGCCCTGAGAAATACAGGGAAATATTACTAAGCCATTAAAGTTAGCGCACGAGACCAAAATTATGTATTGTTGCAATACAAAAATCTGTTATATTTGAAATATTTTCAACAAAAGCATATATTTTGCTTCAAATTAACTCTCGATAAAGTAAGTTATTTACTTTTTATATTAGCATCATCGGTAACTTAATCAAACAGTAGGAAAAGGTATCGTACATTTTTAAAGCCATATTCGTCAAAAAGTGATTTAAATAATAACTCGCAGTTGGACTAATTCGATTTTATTCCTGTATTTATATGCGACGATATTTTACGCTAAACTAGCAAAACATGGTAAGCCGGCGCGGGATGACCGCAATACATTTGTTTCGGTGTAGCTTAGCTCATTTGCAGCGCTTGCGGTTTTGTACCAATGTAGCATATTAATAAAGTAAAGCATTCGCGTAATACCGTAATTAGCCATAACATGTTATTTTTCTCCATAAAATGTCATAGGGCTCGTTTTAATCAGTGATCTAGCTATCTATCTAAGTAAGCTCCAGGCTTATCAAACTGGATGTCTTTACTGAGGAGTAGGAGATCGCGTTATTGCATTACGGATTTATGAAGTTTGTTAAAATTTCATTGTCTGCTCCGAGAACGACTAACATGTTCTAACCTAATGGTTCTTTGAGGCCGAATATCACCCATGGAAAACTTAGCAACGCGAACGTGTGTATCGTGTTGCTATTGTTGCTACGCTTCATTTATATCGTCCAAATAGTGAGCTGATTATAATGCAATCCGTGTCAAGAGCGGCGAGGCCTTGAAATCTTCGATTTCGTGCTCATTACTGTGGTTGTCTGGCCATTTGCTGCAATCAACGACATTAGAATGCGGATAATGTTGTTGCGTACCCATTCGGTGGAACGTCACGTCTCGTGAATTACAGATATATTTGGGAATCAGCTGACAGCATGAGTATGTAAGGAGTAAATTGACCAGTTGAGATTATTAAAAGAATAATAGACTAGACTGCACTCTAGATCAAAATAATACGGGTTATAATCTTAAATTAAAATTTAAAAGAGCTCCGACAGTTTTATTTACACTCGATTCTGTCTGTCACCTTTCATACAAAAAACTAGATCAAAATCGGTTCATCCGTTTAGGAGCTACGATGCCACAGACAGATACACAGATACGCAGATACACAGACACATCAAACTTATAACAGCCTCTTTTTTTCATCAGCGGTTAAAACGCAGATGAGTAAATTAATTTGGCAATAGCAGAGCTAGGCGCCAGCAGGCTCAATCAAGAAGGAGCCATTGCACCTTCAGGAAACAATATAGTACGCCTGACATACAGAAATTTATGTTGACAGCTAGATATAGATAAACAAAATACAAATATAAAAAATTAAGGACATAATTACCTCACAATTTTACACCACGGCGTCAGTCGAAGACTTGTAATGCCAAATCCAATAGATTACCTGGAATTAAAGTAACTTCATTACAATTTTATCAATCCTATTGCAGTATTACTGACAAAGAGTAAATATTGAACAATAAACAAAACATTAAACAATGAGAAAAAAATATGAATAAACTTTAGTACCCGATTATACCTAAACAGATTCGGGACCAGTTCTAATATATCCTTGTCTTATCTGTTTGTTAAAACTGTATCGCAGTTTCAAAGTGTTGCGTAGAGTCAGCAAGTAATCCGTTACCCGAAACTAACATGAGGGCAGCAATTTATCAGCACCGGTCTGTTTGCCGATACATGAATATATTAGGAACCTGCACCACATAAGCAAGTTACTACGCACTGTCTTCGATTCTACGCCCAAATCCAGTGAAATTGTGTCTACACTGAACTTAATATCTTTGTTTGTGGCTGAAATAATTTAGGACTGATTTTATTAAATTCTTTCAGCGGTAGAAATCAATAACATTCCAATTCAAAAACAAAACTCCAATTTAAGCCATGGTATCAAATGGTGTGTGCTGCTAAAACTATTGATGATGCATAAAATAAACTATACGTTTCTAGAAGGTACTCATCATTACCCATACCTCTCAAAGCGAAGCGAAGCGAGGATGGTACTAGTTACTCAATAGTCAATATAGACGTTAAATGTTAATCTCAGAAACATCTGACTGCGCGTTTCTACTTGAAGGTTACGGTGTCACGGTCTCAGTTTGCCAGTGATTGAGTTGGGGGAAAATTAACTTTTGTTAAATAAACCACAGATGCTAGAAATGTTTAGCTGACTCCAATCATTATTAGGAGAGTATTCATATAAAACTGACGCAATATTGTGTGATATAATGACATTTGAATTATTAATGTTACATTTATATAACGCGTTTTGAAGGAACTGTGTTTTTCAAAGGCTATTTTCTAACTCGCTTCACAATTTAAAGCCCATAATTAGATATGGTAATTGGTCAGCATACACAACAGTACAAACTTTGATTGTAATTAGCTTGTAATTGGCCGTAGGGTATGAAGTCCTGAATTCTTCCTACATTGACTAACTTCCAAATCTTCATACTGCGAACGTATATTGGTACGCTCAACCGATGTCCGCGCCCGACATCGACGTAGAAAGAATAGCAACCTTAGCAGGAGTGTAACAATATAATTAATAAAGTCTTCAAAAAGATTCCCTCGTATGCAATATCCAACGTAATTAACTACAAATTCGATAACATTAAGAAAAACAACAACATTAATTAGTTTTATAATCGCAGCACTACAGTCTTTGATCAGCCGCCGAGTGTACACAACGATCAATAGTTTCATAGTCGTGGCCCGCACAGTTGATTAGAGTCAGCACACAATCTGTTGCCTGTCCCGGATTTAACTTGAGGGGCGGCAATTTATCTAGCGGCCCCCATCTGCTTGGTCATTGGTTTGCATAAATTACGAACGTCCGGCACATATGAGAAACTTTGAAGCCTATGTTTGCCGCAACTAACATAACAGCGTAGTATTAGAAGACATGTGCGAACAGACATTAAAATGTATGTTATCCAGTGATGTTTTGCTCGTTAGCTTAGGGTACAAACGTATAATATGTTAGCTAGTACATTACGATGCGTTGCGTAAAATGATCTTTTGTTTCATGGGGTAAAGTTATCCGCGCAATAATATTGTATACGTGGTGTAATTATCTAAAAATATTTTTAGTGTAGTTTTTATGTATAGTAGACTCTGAATATTCGAAGCCAGTAGTAAAATAATTATATTGACGATTCCGTCACGTAACACAGTGCAATCTTTAAAACAATATACGAAACATCGTACTGATCAAAATAAGTTATTATAACACGAACATCATGCATAAGTCGCGCGTAAAAGCTAACATTTACGTTCAATACACGAATGAATGATTTTCGAGTTCAGAATTTAAACTAACAATAAAAATAATGGTTCTCCGTAACGGCCAAGCACAGTGCGACTGACTACGAATTACTAGGTTTTGTTTTGCATCAGTATTCCAAATTCAAATAGCGTCGTTCTTAGTTGAGAAACATAACGTTTTTTGTATCTTAACTTGACCACATGGTAACTAATAGCGAAATTCAAACTGAATTTGAATTGGAACTACCCATTTATCTCAAGTTGAGTTCACCACAATTCACTATCATAGAACGAATAAACTCAGTCAATTGCTTAGGAATGGTTAAAATTGTGTATATATATATAAGTGCATCTTTGGAAATAAATGTATTTTCTTTCTTTCTTCTTCTTTCTTTCAAATTTTTCTTTAAGCAAAATTTAATGCTTCTACTATAGAATTTTTTTGCAAATACTCGGCAATACTCGGCAATTAACTACCTATACATATAAAACATTAAAGCTATGACCGCTTAAAACGCTAAGCCATTCCTCAACGCATCCACCACAACGCGACCTAAAAACCCTTCAGGCTTCAATGCAATTCGACACTTCCGATTCAATTTCTATAATATTACATAACGCTAACAAATGACGATCTCCCCTTTGTCCGATTACCATTTTTACTGTCCTCGTGGTAGTTTTGTTTGACTTAGAGACAGACCTTGCACGGTCCAGTTATGGCCGATATTAATTTACCCACATGGCCGACACAATGCAGCAACTGGCACAACTCCAAGCAGTATCTCTGTCACCGAGTAAATTGTACCGAAATGTATTCGACGCTCGATAAGCAAGTTACCGCCTGGAAGAATAGCCATCATTCTAAATAATGGTCGATATCATCGTGGCACTATTATTTAAGGAAAACGTAAAGTTTGGAACGCTACCAAAGTAAACATTTACAGTTAGTTTTGTTGCTTCTAGTTACTTTACAAGTTCGAGGAACAAACAAGTATTAGTGCATTATTCATAGTGTATTATTAGTTCTGATTCTTCCTTGTCGATTTTCAAAGAACTGCCACAGTATTACTGCGGTACAGAAGATCCATTCCTTGCAACTTGATAAAATCAAACATGCGAATAGTCTACGCAATAAATGATGCGCAGCCGTGAAAAATATACTTTCGAAATAGAACTAAGGCCTCATTAGAGATCAGTCACAAATATAGTGTTACCTTTGAGGTCTGGGAAAACCGCCATTATTGTAAACTTATCTTGTTGCCAAAGTAACAAATAAACAACGTATAAATTATCACATCATAAAAAACCACGGTACAAAAAAACTATACATCTTCTTTAGTTCTGTTCCTTATCTAGTAAAAGGTTGTAAGCACAGGTGGTTGTAAGACTACATTCACAATGTAACTTAAAACTAGTACAAATTATATGTATAACCTACAAATTCTTCTTACCAACCTGTAAGGAGGTACAACGAGCAATATGTATGTATGAGGCACCTCAGTCAGTCAATTAAGATTCTGTTTCATGGTCGTGGCCGCCTTAACTAGCGCGAAGTAATTATTCTCAACACCATCGACCTTCGTACTTGACCCAAGTGGTTAGGCGGAGATGCATTTTTTACCCACTTCACGTTTGCAGTGTCAGCGCTGTTACCCATAAAATAGTCGTATTAATCTAATCTAATCTCGCCTTAAGGTTTTGACAAAACAAAGGAAGTTAGACGAGCTAACCTATATTATTTTAGGTCTTAAGTTGTATCGTATCTCAATATTTTTATGCAACCCATGACTGAACCCTGCTGAACTCGTACAAGAACAACTCACAGCGTGGGGAGTACAGGTACTACAGGCCATTACACTGGTCACACACCTTTGAAAACATGAAGAACTCATAAGTGTGTGAGGTTTCCTCACAATTTTTTCTTTCGAAGCAAGTGATATTGAAATTAAATTCTATTAAGCACTTATAAATTAGATATTGTCAAACTTGGCGGGTTTTAAACTTTTAAGACTCTATGATAAAATTATTATAGTACAATAAAATTAGAAGTGACTATATTTGTAGACTATCTTCTTATCTCTTTCTAACCGCAAAAGTTACTCAGTTAAACTCTTTTTAAAAGGCACTATCAAATATCTACCAAACAAAGGTTAGATTTTATGATTCAGTTCCATTTTTCGGTATAATTTTGAACACCGTACAAAAACATACTATTCTGTGAAGTTCATCAAGTTCATCGATATCGTTCCTCGAACTTTTCAAATATCTGTATATTGACTATTGTATTACTTTTGTTTCAAGGTACACATTTTATCTTGCTATTCAACGTAAAGCGGCACGAATCACAACTTCTAGACACGTCAAGTCAGTTACGAGCGAAATCAAGCTGTTACATAAAACTTTACGAGTCGCACTACACAGCACATGTGAACGGCCGCATCTTGTACTTACATTTACTCCTAAACGATAAGTTACGTTAAACTCGACCTTACAAACTTGTTTTAGAGTCGATTTTCTTATGAGTGTCGTCCTCGTCAACATCCGTTGGCCAAGACCAAGTCACACGTGATCGAAGCACCAAGTTGTGTAACGTTAACGCGGGAGAACCATGACCTTTGTTGCAGTTCGTTACGAAGCTCATTATGTAACCAACACCAGTATAAACACTTTAAACTGTAGATGGATTATTTATGCAAATAAATGGTAGCAGTATTTCTCTCGCCTCCAAAGTGTTGATTTCTCAACCGGTTGGGTTGAAATAGGAAGAAATAAATTTGCGCGAATAACGCCTTGATGTTTGTTCTTATTTACCGACTAGTTACTCTTGCTTCGCGTCGGAAATTATACCTCATGTTAAGAAATAGCACGGGAGCCGCTTCTGGACAATTTTATTTTTAGTTATTATTATTGGACAATCTTATTTTTAGAAACCCTCAGAGTTTTGACAATGGAACTATGTTTCGTCATGTCCTTGTCTTCCATTCCATAAATATTTAAATTTTTTATTTCACAAGATTTTTATGGATTTTAAGTCATTTATAGTCATAATTTCTTTATCATCTTCGATGCCGGTTTACCTAGAATTGGACAGGTTAGTAAACATTTACGTAGATGTTCATTGTGTCCCAAAGCGAAGTGAAAGTAAATCATAAGTTTAGAATCCTATTTAGGATTAGAACTAGGACAATCCTATTTAGGATTACAGATGTAAATGCGACGCTCGAGATCCATCGCCTGAATAAGTTGACGCCATATTTGATACGTCGCTGGCCCTAACACCGTTCGGACCTAATCACAAGGTTGATAAGACACGATACGAGATTGTGAACGCGACTGGTACCGCTAATGGTGGCTGCGTATAATAAAATAGCTGTCAAATGCCATTTCATAACGAAAACCAAAGCTTTCCTTTAAAGTTACAATAAATCCAGTAGACAATAAACCCTATTACCAATATTTGCCATATCAATTTGCAAGAATGCCGAGTGCCAGCAAATGCATCGGATATAAATCTTTAAGCGTAAAGTCGCTTTAATAACTGAAATGGAACGAGAAACGGTCTTGGCTGGAACGTTCCCGTCAGGAAATCTGAAAAGACAAAGAGAAAAGGAAACTGGAAATGTCATAAGCGTCGGGGTGTACCATCGTAGTTTTAAATGCCAATATCAATTTAACGCGCGAGACGTCCGCGTCATCAGGGCGAGTTGGGAGCGCGCCAAGCGGCGATGTCAAGCCAAGTCGGGGCAGGGAGGGAAACAAGCCTCTCCATTATTAAAACGCCTATACGTGTCTTCCAGTACTATTAAGGCTGCATTTTCGGTAGGCAGCGGGGCGACGCGGATGGCGGGATCTTAGTAGCGACATGCCACATTACTTACACAACTGTAATTGTTGCTGCGACTGTTAGTAATCGTGCATGTTCTAGACGAATTATTGTGAGTATATTCAGACATCATTTTTATTTCTTTATAGCCGACAAAAAAACAGAGGTGGCTTATGGTAAGTGTCGTCGCCGTTGGATTAAACTGGGTGGGACAGAGCTTAACGACAACCAACAGGAGAGACAGGTCGCTACAACCTCGTTCATCGTCCAGCAGGGTGCTTCGAGCAAGGGAAGCCAGGATGAGCTTAAAATGAATGGAATCCCTTATATTCTTTTCCCCAATTGTTTTTCCGAGACAATGTTCTATAGCTTACTAGGTCCGTAACGATTTAGTCAAATTATTGTAACATTCTACACTTTACCAAAATGAATAATTACTTGACGACTGGCGAAACAGCCAGCAATATCAGTTTGTATGAAGTGTTTCGAATGGGGAGCGTGTATCGCAATGGGACCGATTGTTATTAGAGGATTACGACACCGCCAAACAATTTACATTTATCGCTGGGAAGAGCGAGTTTTAGTAGCCGATCGTGACACTGATAATAATAGGTTTGCGGTTATAGCTTGTCAAAATTAGCTGACTAGTATTCATTTTAATGTGTTTCCTCCTCCTCCTTCGGTCGTACGCTCACTACTGAGCATCGTGATGTTCCGATCTCATTTGGATGTTATAACTACCTGCCGCCATTTTCCGCAGTCTGAGGCACAGTGTATGGCTTCGCTCAGTGCGATGTTAAGTTGTTCAGACACCTGATCTGTCCATCTTTTCGGGCTCCAATGTGACCCCTGGGTATCTTTCCTTGCCTTCCATCTTTCCGGTTATCATGAGCTTCTCCAAATTCAAGGGTATTTCAATGTACGGTAATTTTCTAATGAATGATCCTGATCAAAGCGTGCCTCTACTATTAAACATGGAACCTAATAGTTCAAACAATGGACGTAGAAAGAAGAAGCAGTGAGTGGAAGCGGAAAGAGATAAGCGGATGCGTGTGCCAAATGAGCGGAATACATTTCTATTCCTGAACCAAGTAACCTCGAGGCAGTGTAACGGTAACGGCTGTAATAAAATCATTCTTGGAATAAAAATACTTCTAGGAGCGGGAATTATAACCTTCGAAGACCATGGAAACTTGCTCGTTCGCCGCTGATTCTCCACACCCGCTCCGCTAATGCTAAAAAAGTGTTGAGGATAGCCGCTCGCTTATCCGCCTTCCGCACCACTTCATTTTGTATACTAAGCTATGCCACAAAATCGTGTTTTGACCGTCATAAGTTACACGATGGGCCGTTTTATGTCTGCCACGTTATAAGTTGCCCGCATGCAGCCAATTCCCACAGCTGGCTGGTATGTCGAATGGCGTCGTGAATCAACCGGTTACTTGGTTACTAAACTTTCCAATAAAATCGCCTTTGTTACTTAATGCCTCTGCAACGTATGGATTGGATATTGGAAATCTATTTTTAGACTTTTTTCCGGTATCAAATTTGACGATTGAAATTGTCTGTAGTTTTTGAAAAACCAACTAAGTAACACACTTCCCGGCCGGGGCAGATATTTATGTAACAGATGAATATTTGTACTCGTGTCATGGGTGTTATTGTGATGTGTAATATGTGTCGTCCATGCCATTTATTAATATTATTATTATTTATAGTTGGTTATTAAAAAATCTAAAGTTTCATGGCTTGGTTGTCTCAGAATAACCGTTCGTGTGTTGGCGTATGATATCTTTGGAAAAAATAACGGCTATTCAGAATCGTTAGATATTCTGCTTTGGTTTTGAAACCGAATTTTGATGCTTTTTTTTAAACTACAAGTTGGAGTAGCAAATAATCTGGTTTTAGCCGAATTCCTATGGCCCTGTTTCTGATGAATACAAAGTTTGTGGTGGCTGCAGTTGCCACTTATTATGCGGCAGACATCTTACTATTTGTAAATGATAAAACATGATTACAATCTTAACTTATATTAGCACGTCAGTCGAGATGACTGAATTGTAGCCAGGGTATTATTGCCAAAATTGTTATATGGCGGTATTTGCATTTCCATCGGCTTATCGTCGAGCATCTAGTGAGCCGCCTGCACGAGGCCTCCAGGTCATCAGACCCGTCACGCGAACGTGCAATCAAAAAACTATAGCCAACTCAATGACCCGTCACCGAAAACGGTCAAATTATCATAATTTCCGAAATGTTCTCACGAAAACCCTCGCCTTCTAGGAACAGTTGCGCTTCGAGTCGATTCCGTGAAAGGAACTACGAAATATTTCAATTCTTCAATATTTCTCCGCTAATGGCATTATGATTGGGTAATGTGTTTGCTCGTTTGAAACCGTTAATGTAAATAATAAAATACTCAATATTTAGTTTATAAATAACAAATTGTATTACAGCGTATGTAAATAAACGATAACCAAAACAAACTTTTGTAGGCCGGGAATCCAACATTAATCCTGTTGTTGAGCAGTTTCGAGCGTAGTATGTATGTGAGACCGTTGATGACAAAATTTCCTAGAGTGCTTCCGTGCTTCGGAGAGGATTAGAACATGAAGTCACCAGTCTAATGAGATTGGGGGGTGAGAACATTATCTACTGAGATAATGTTATGTCTTCTGTTCTATGAATCCTCAATTAAATAGATGATGTAAACCTGTTCAATTAAAAATGCAGACACATCCGATCCTAATGATTTCAACTCGAAACTATACAAGGTCACTTTAAAATTTTAAATTCAAGTCCATAATATATTTTAATTGCAAATAAATTAATAACAAATCTTATATTAAATCTACAAATAAATTGCCAACCAAAACGTGAGTTAATTACTGAGACGCTATAAAACTTTATGCTGACCTTGAATGTTTAGTATTTATTAAAAGCTACAGCTAGTAGTAACCGAGAAATAAAGTTAACAGTGCAACTATCTTAAACGTAAAACCTATTTGACTGGCTGATTGTCCAGCTCAGTCCTCAACTCCTCAGTCTGTGGACACTGGACAGTATAAACAGTGGCGAGCGGCACTTCCAATGAAGTGTAGTGTTTTGCACGTTCGCTGCTCGCTGAGAACAAGCGCAATAAACTGCGGACATCCTGATAGATTAGAACTAAATAATGATTCCAAAGTCATCAAGGCAGCAGTATTGTTAGTGATAAAATTTACTGGTACCTACTGCAAAACTATTTTGGTTCTGTGAGGAACTGAAAGAATAAAAGCAATTTTTAATCAAGTAATTTGTTTCATTTATCTGCTGCAAGGATTCTAATATTCTTCTAGATCTGGTTGTTTTATAATTTAATACTAGACTTATTCCTATGCGCATAAAATACAGCTTTTAATTTGTAAAAATAAAATACATACTTCAATTATTTGTTCAACCCTGCCTGTCGAGCGATGAGACTCAGATTCAACCTCCGATGCGCAAGAGGAACAGAAAGTTTATTAGACAGATAAAATGTTGACGATGTCGTAATAGTGTACGTTCTTGCCATTTGCGACAAAAGGAATCCTAGTGCAGAACATTTAAACACTCACACACACACATACAAACACACTAGGATTCTGTATCGCGGGTGGTATGAGCATAAACACAAAAATAATAACATAAACATTCACGACCCAAGAACAAATCAGTATGTATTACCATAAAATCAGAACTGACCTCGAGAATCCTCGGTAAGCAAGGGCTACGAAGCCCTATAAATGTAACCACTTATTAAACCGTAAAGGATATCTGATATACCCATAGATTATTTATTTCAACATAGAGCAACCGAAAAGGCACTAACTTAACTATCCACTTACATCGAACGGAAGGTCAAGAGGTACCTTAATCCAATCGTGAGCACGCAACCTTTAACTTAATGCCAACTATCTCTAGTTGTTCAATACCTAGATTACCTAGTCATGATCACGAAACTAACTACATATAAATAAGGCTATCCAGTGAATACCAAAATTTGTACCTACTGTAAATATTACTGTTAAAGTGGTTCCTTAATATTCCCCGAAATTCAAATAATCTTCTATTTCTAGTTCAAATTCTATTTTATATTATTTTCATAATATTGTATGTCGATCACATAGAGGGGATGTTCTTAGAAATGCAATAATTATCTAATACCTGAAAATATTAAAGCTCGTCATTTATTTAGCATTGGTTTTCGGAATCTCATTCTCTGAATTCCTGGGGAAGTAATTTATAGAAGTGTAGGATTTACTTTACAACATCATTGCTAACGAATATTAAACTTCTGAGATTTTCTGAACGACTAATAAAATTCTGGACACAACAACATAAAAAACAACTGATGATCTTTAACTTACCTGTAACGTCCCTTGACTGCAAAACACAAATTGTTACAGCACAGTACAATGTATTGCACTAGAGCAATATGACGTCACAAGCATTTATTTAATACACACACTCAATGCCCCATTCACACAGACGCAAAGTGGGCTGAACCGCGGGCGCGCAATTACGCACTGCTAATGATCCGGACCACGAGCAGTCGTGAAAAGAACAGATTGTCAGGCTCAGTGCATATTTGTAACGTGAGTCAAGTGTCCATGGAGGCTAGCGAAAAACAAGTGTTCCTGTTCAGACGTTGCCAACTGTGCTAGGTTTTATGTTTACAGATCCAACATGGGTATCAGATAATTGTAGCGACGCTCTGGATGTTCAAAGGTACGCTCATGTGTTCTTCTCAGTGGCAGGCCTGGCTACAACTGACGTCGGTCGCAAACATACAATTATTACTAACTCCCTTTCTCGTGTCCATAAGAACGATCGTCAGCTCGTTTGCCGGCTATTTCCATATAAAAAAGTACATCAGTCGCTGGTACCAACCTGCATTGTGATTTGTGAGCTATGCTGAAGTTACAACGCACTACGTTGGCGTATGAAGAATTCAGGCCTCAGTGAAGCCAAAAAAAGTTTTTATGCAACCGAGCTGGTGTTCTGTCCGAATCTTAAAGCTTAAGTTAAGAAATAATCGCGCTGCATTCTTTAGCTCTGTTTGAATGGGCCATTGAGTGTACTGTGCAATGTGCATTAAAATCAAAGTTTATTCTTGCAAAGGTCGCTCGGTCATGTAACTAGTAACTACCCATCGTAATTCCACAGGCATTCGTGCAATTTAACTGTCTAGATACGTACCAAGTACTTAATACAACTTGTTAATTTGGTCTTTCCTTCTTGGTCGCAACATGTTTCTGTTGTTAACAATATCATGTACCTAAGTCGGTGACTAAATACCATCAGGTGAACTAGCTACTGACTCAAGACATTCATTTGTGAGCTAATAACATGGCAAAAACCCGAACTCAGCAAGTTGAGGAAAAATCTTTCGATTTTGTAACATCGATTACAGTGAATTATATAAAAGCTGACATTATTAAACACCTTCACCTTCTAGTAACCATGTAGTAACCACACGTTACGGTGCAAGTAGAGTTGCCGTTAGACGTATGCAAGTTGCATTCACAGAGTATGCCACAACCGTGTAATGGAAATAATTATGATTATGAGTGCGACATAAATAAAGCCATTAAACTATTGGCATTTCGATACTGACATATGCGAACCGCTTGTATAAAGTTTACTACTTGTCGCCTCTTACGACACCCATCCAGCGAAGGGATTGGGCCTAAGCCCAATCCACGACTAACACCAGTCACAGGGACAAAATCCGGACCGCTGGTGGTAGAGACATTTCACGCTTAATGCTAGAATGGTGATAGCTAACCAGGCAGATAAAAAAGGCATCTCTCATGCATGCTAAATTTCAGGATTAAACTTCGCCGTACAGGGCCCAACGACTAGATTGAAAAATTATTGGAAAAAAAGCACTTCTCTGACAACATACATTAAGGGGTCCGTAATCGGGAAAATTTATGGGACTCATTATGTCAGCAGCAAAATTTTGCGAATACAACCTTGGATTTATCATGATAATGATAAAAGAATGCAAAGTATGTTATTTTAGCAAAAATTTTATTGAAAGTATTGCCTAAGCCCCGGTCATCACGCTTGCTTTCAAAATTGCATCAATAACAATTTTGAGAGTATAGGAAACTTCACAATTGGAGAAACATTTTATCCTTGAAACATTTTATTCCTGAATATGCAACCAAATATTTAATTTTACTTACTACTCATTTTATCATCTACTCAGCATATTTCGTCTAATTATGATAAGTTATTATCTTGAAAGCTTACAGTGTTTTTTTTTTCTATATAACCTAGGTTCAACTTTACTTCTTTCTTATAAATATATGTATGTACATATGTACCTACCGCTATGAAATCCCTAAAACCACTGTGGTGGAAGAAGGTGGGGACTCGCAGAATATCGAAAACCTTAACCATAAAACTAATCCATCGTGGTATTTTAAATCTTTATCAGATTGTAAGTAACTAATGGTGTTCAAGATAATACCAGTACCGCAGCAGTAGAAAAAGGGGTGATTTTCCAGTTTATAATCAGGCAACAAAAATATAGGTCAGTGTTATGATATAAATTTCGCTCAATTACATACTTGGATCCATTATAGGATCGAGTTCGACCATATTATGATGGCGTTGGAGTAAATTACTTCCGAGTCGCCACACGCGACTATATTCCACGCGAGCCTTCAACCTTCATAACGTATTAACTAACACAACTTGTTACGAAACTATTTTGTATAGAGCGAAACAGCTGCGCGATTAGGACGCTCGGTTATGGAAATTGGTATATTGCTTAGCTTTCATTAGTGTTGACATTAACGAAAATGTTACCGGTACATACAAATGTCATGTCAATAGGCCCTGCTCATTTTGTGCTATTGGAGGTCGTTATGCTCCGTATATCGCACAGTTTTTTCCTCACATTACTCATACAGGACAAAAGGGTTCTGTACCCGATAGTTCAGGTATTTCTTAAGTCAATTTAACGAGTTTCGGCGTAGCGTCGGATCCTGTTATTATTCGGGTTTCCTCAAAAGAAATTCCCTTTACATTTTCCTTCCTTATTGGCAAATAAGGTCTCGTTTATAGATTTGGTGTTACGACGAGTGGTGATTACCATTTACCAACAATTAACACGTCTGCGCCGTTTTTAGTTATTGATATAAATAATAGTATCACCTTAAAACCATCCTAGAATATTATGAATTATGGCCTAGGAGGTCGGTTATTGTCATGAAATATGTCGAGCACGGGGAAACACGATTTATAAAAGGCATATTTCTCAAGGTAACCTTCGGGCGATTTAGCTGTATTATTGAGAAGCGGCAGAGCAACATAATAGTCGCTACAATAACTCTTACTTAGCACAAAGTGTTCCTGGCTCACGGCCAACGTTTGCAACAAATTGTTCTTTGATGAAACATTGGATATATTGAACACTTAGGCAGTACCTAATCTATGAGGCTTAGTCGACGGATAATTAAAAGGATAATATGATAATAAATATGGGCTTACAAATATAGAGAAGCCATAGGAGTTTTGTTTAGGTATATTTAAGTCTAAATTAAGCCAACTTGAACCACCCGTGGTTCATTGCCCATTACAGAAAAATCCTATACCAATTAAAGGAAGAATTTCAAATTATAATTAATAAGTCCTAACTTCAGGTTGGAACACAGTAATACTTAGTCATGAGCAGTCATACTTAATCATAGTATGCAGCAGAGCAGATATACTTTAAAAAAATGTGTGTTACCCATATCAAATAAAACATTAAACGTATCTTCTATCGTATACAATATCAGATACGATGAAGCTGGCAAGCATTTTGAATATTCGACGTTTGCATTTCAAAATGTTGATAATGACTCTGAATTGATGTAGAAACCATTAAACGGAGAACAAACATACAGTACATCGACGTTTAAATTCGGGATACGGTGTTATACAACGTACTCGAATGAAATTAACGTAAAACAAACCAGTCGTTTCAGTGGACCGTGAAATGTTAACAGTGAAATTTGTTAGAGCACGCATATCATTACATAAACATAATTTATACGTTCAGCGTATGATTTGCTGATGCTTGATGGGAAGATTGCTTGGATAGCCATTGTAGACTGAAGTTCATGGGATTGTCTCTGCCACGGCCGCGAAGTAGACAAGTCATCATTTTTGACCAAAACCAATACGTTAGACAGTTTTGCCTGACTTGTATCTTCATGCGACTTGATAACTAACAATAAAAGCGTAATGAGCTTGTCAGTCTTTGTTACCTTTTTTTACGAAATATTTTAGTAGGATATATTTGCACTTGAAGTTACTCCGCTGTGTATTTTTAGAAGCAACTCGAAAGTTTAGCAATCTGTTATTGATTTGTGTGTATACGTAAAACGAATATAAATCAAATTCTTCACAACTGGTAATTATTTAATGATAACAGCCAGGAAAAAGCCAGAGTGTCTGATGGTAAGTAGAACAAACCTGTTTTGCAGAAGTACTGGTTTTGTCATTTCATTTTGCGCCAAAAGTAACCAAAGTAGAACCCACTTGTCAACAGGTTCTGATTTTACCAGCTCTTAAAACCAATCATCATTGAATAGCAAACAACCCACAAAGAACTAATCTCAGTACCCAACATTAAATAGCAATCAAGCAATCTCGCCAGAGACAGTTCTGAGCTGCTGACGCCCCGGGCCGCGGAAGGAGTTCAATTGTTTAATCGGCCAACTCGGCAACTCTGCCGATACAGGCCGTCGGCGCGGAAAGTTTGTCCAACAGATAACACCGTTCCAACTTGTGCACTCAACGCGTTTGGAGACTAGAGACATTGCAGCCGAGGTGCAGTTAGAAGTAGAACGACGTTAGGACAACTTAAATACTATAAAGATGTGTTATGCGGAACTGCACCAACATTAAGCAATGTTTGGGCTAAGTTCTATAGTGGCAGTTACAATGAATTTCTGAGAGTTGTGCTCACGATCTCTTCACAAAGCATTGAAACAGTGCGGAGTTATCTATAGGCTTCTCAAATATAAAGAGAACCGGGCCGTGTATGCAGTAACTAATGGAAATGAATGGAAAAAAGGGCGTCGTTGACCACATAGTCACATACCATGAGAATGGCATTTTCCGATATCACATTCATCTTAGTTGTTAGGAGTAGCAGCATCATTGATAATGAAATTTTAAGAACACTGAAAAATATGTGAGAACGTCTGTTTCTTTGCAATGAATCTATTAGTTGTGTTTGTCTGAGGCAAAATTATAGAGCGTAATCGTTCCCCACAATCTTAATCTGTGTATGTTTTGGGCTTCGGCTTCGTTGTGTTGTCTCAATACGAAGATAATCGCCAGATAAAACGCACTTCATGCTCGATTACCAACATTTTACAGTTAACTGCTGTTCAAAATCTCGTCCAATAACGTAGATGTTGTAATCGTGTGATGTAATCCAATGTGCAGATATTTAATTTGAAAACAGACACCGCTCTGCTATCTGCGTTGTACACCGTGCAGCTCAGGAGTAATGAATAGACGAATTAAAAGCAGGTCATTACTGCCGGCGTACAGCGTTGCAAAATGTTTCGTAAATGAACAACAAAATTGTGCGGGCGCTGAATTAAAATCGTTGTAGCAAATATGCTTTTTGCGCTCCAGAATTTTTTTTTACAATAAGTAATGGTTTTACTTCCGCCTTTTATAGCTCGTTTGTCGCTATTATCATAAATAAAATACTGAACAATTAAGCTGAATAATTGCTTGCGTTCACATTCGCAATATTTATTTCGTAATTTCATAATCATTAGATATAACATTTTTAACGCAAAACATCATCCCATCACAATGATATTTAGGAATTTTGTCTGTAGTATCTCCTATCTTCTATATGCCTCCTATAGGCCTATTAACTGGCGATGCGGTTTTTATTAATGAATTGTACGAAACTTGAGAAAACATTGATGATCTTACAATATCGAATTGAGATGTGACCGTTATTATACGATATAATAATAAAATAACCTAACCTTGTATTAAAACTAATCAAATCAGTAACAATAAATTGTGTCTGCAAAAAAACTGGCACATAAACGCAAGGTAGCATTAAAGTTTTTCGTAAATTTGACATAATTTTCTTTCTATTTCTAAACAATCATGTTTATTCAATGATCACGAACATAACAACGAAGAGGAAAAACAAAACAACATGTTCTCATTTTTAAAGGCCAGTTGAACACGTACGAAGTCAGTTAAAATAGGTACAACCATAAAATCAATGTCAAGCAATTTTTACTGTACAAATAAAGCATTGTAATGAGGGTGAGGAGGATATATCGCTCGAATTAAAACTGCTGCGTAATTGGCAATGTGTTGATCGCGTAGACGCACGCAAAAAATGTTTTTATGACTTATAGTTTCTAGGAAAGTTAACTTTAGAGAAAAAAGTACAGAACTTATGAGTGATAAACAGTTCGGCTTTGACATCTGAATCAAAATCAAAAAGTTAAGATATTTTCAAAAGTATTTAAATACCCAAAAAATACCACTCCATGAAACACTTCATTTCTGCAATAATGTTAAGGACTCTTTCAGAATAATAAAGCTATTAGTGAAATATAAAAATTAAACAAAACAAATAAACAATAAAATAAATAAATAAACATCATACAACTTAGTATGTAAAAAATAACAATACAATTTCATAAATCTTATAGCATTCGAATATAAGAGAAACATAACTCGCAGCAGTAAAGTTAGCGTCGCTAGTTGCTGGGTTGTTGCCTGACGTTCGTTTGTTGCGATTAATGTGGCCCGCTATGGGCCATTACTCGAACCAAACGCAGTTTTCTATTGAACATCGCAATAACATTTACAATAAAAAGGGTTTCAAGTACGACGTTACAAACTGCTTGTTTACGGATGTCTAAATCTATATATTAAGGAACAGACTAAGAGAACAGTTACACCCCCTTTTCTCCACATTTTAGCAGCATTAATATTTCATTACGATTTACGATAGAACTGAACCGTTTTATATTGTAGAACACAGAAAACTGTATGGACTCGTATGGAAAGGTATTAAGAGTAGAAAAAAGTGATTAAATTATAAAAACTTATACTTGCTTACAATTGACGACAGAAAGCACTCGTTAAAATAACAAAAATGGTCTAAACTGAACAATCAATCTTTTATAAAATAAATGTCAAGTCAATCCTCCTTTCGAGTTTTCCAGCCACAAACATCAGAAGTGTAATTTCTATACCTATAACTACGTAGTATCTAACATAGCAGTAGGCAGTTAGCCAAAGCTAAGGAGCTTTGAACCATTCAACCGCTATTCACAGTCGAATGGATGGGATTGGACGTGGTTAGATGTTGGATTAATACGCTCCCAATGATCACAACACGTTGTAAATCGAAATGGGATAAATTATACCCCCGGTATAGTATTATGTATCTAATCGGCAAACGAGCTGACGATCCACCTGATGGTACGTGGCTATCGTCGCCCATGGACATCAGCTACACCACAGCCATCTTAAGAACTGGCTCTTAAGCCCCCAGCAACACGACCTACTACTACCTACTAACAAATTCAGTTATATTGTGCCTCTTCTACAAGATTTAATTTCGGAAATCTTCGTTTTTAACCACCAACTGTGAAAACGTGATGGCTTAACGATCTCCAAAAGAAGGGACTTGACTCCATTATCTCGTCCTTTATTCAGCTGAATGCACGAGGAGACGTGCAGAGATTGTATTACACGTAAGAATAGGACCATTGCCGAACGATTGCAAAGCCGCTTTCCCTAAAACATCTATAATATCGAATCAATACAGGTTTTGAAATGAACAGTGTAATACAATACGAATCCTCTTTATTCTATACACCAGAAGATTTACAGATACCATTAATTAAACTGTACTTAATAACTATTTTACAGGTAAAATGTATAGACAAACCTATGTAGGTAGAGCGGTCGAGTATTTCCCTTGGGCCTGCCAATCAACATGAACAGTGTCTGCCCATGAAGGCTCAAGGCATAGCTTGCGTGTGACGTGGTTCCGTTTTACAATACACGTCCACATCATCCCTCGCCGCCGGAACCCGCTGACAGTGGCCGCTTTTACATTTGACGACACGACAACGATGTGTTTAGTATTAACTTGCACTGTACCCGCGGCTTTGCTCCTGTTTTCCGGTATACTAAATACCCTTTATTTTATTTCAAATCCTGGTCTACCTGTGTGCAAATTTTTTTGAAAATCTGTTCAGTAGTTATTGCGTGAAAGAGTAAGTAACAAACATCCATACAAACATTCACATTTATAATATTAGTAGGAAGTGATGCTGCCACACTGCAGATTAAAAAATGCTTTAAATATTATTTCATAGGTTAACATATTTTACTTTTGTTACCTTTAATGTCCGCGCTACTCGCACGCACACATGCAACTTTGCGTGTACATAACACACACATAAAACCGTGTTGTCCAATGAAAAAGCGGCCAATGAGTTTTTCTTCATTAGCCGATAAGGAGATTAGGAAAGCCCCCACTAAAGAGACCTTTAAGAGATTGGTCAAAGATCATTATCTTAAATCCTCTGCTGCTATTAGAGATTCATTAAGGTTTTCGTATAAAAACGAGATTATGATATTTATTAGTTTATTATTATTATTATACAGTGAAACTTGGATAAGTGGGACCTGGATAAGTGAGAAACCTCCATAATTGGAACTCATGCTGAGGTCCCAACACTTTGGCACTGAATTACCTCTGTTATTGGGACGAGGTAAGCCTCTATATCTGGGATTTGTTCTTTCGATTTATCATCATAGTTACCTCTATAACTGAGACAACGAGTAAATTTTATATGCATAAACCTCTGTAACTGAGATAACATTGTTTGTTTACTCATTCTTATTCTACCCACAAGTATACATTCGCACCTGTATAACTGAAATAACCTGTATTCTCACCTCTATTAATGGAACCCTCTGTAAATGAGACAGATATTTATTTATACCTGTATATCTGAGACACTGGGTAAGTGGAATACCTCTATAAGTGAAACGACTATGCTGGTCCCTTGATGTCTCACTTAACCAGGTTTCACTGTATTAGTATATCCCATCAAAAACATGAATGTAAAGTAAAAGCCAATTTAAAAAAAAAGAATTGAGATCTAAATGGGTGCCAAGTTCTGTGTAGAAAAGCCTAACATTTTAGTCTCAAGAACATATAATTCAAGCTCCACATTTGACTTGGTTAGTTTTCACGTACCTATCTAGGCTATAATATTATATTTGTATAATTATCTTTGTTAAGTTTGTTAGGTTGATGACCTATGTTACTTTTCTAAAATTTGTTTTGTTGGTTGCTAACTAATGAAAACTAGCCAATTCAAATGTAAAGCTTGAATTACATGTTCTTGTGACTAAAATTTTAGGCTTTTCTACACAGAACTTGGCACCCATTTAGATCTCAATTCTTTTTTTTTAAATTGGCTTTTACTTTACATTCATGTTTTTGATGGGATATCATTACTTTTTGTACAGAAATTATTAGTAGGTACTTATTCATAACGTTACTGATTAATTTTGTTACCTTATACATGAACTGTAATAGTGCCCTTCAACTAAATCCGTAGTTAGTGCACCGTGGTCCAAAATACCTATTACTTCATTATTTATAAGTAATGATCTTCTACTATTCATGTCCGCTAAATATTGAAATAATAATTAATACTAAATCTCAGTCTGTTATAATAATAATAAATACGATACGATACGATAGTAGTAATAATAATAATAAATACGATAGTCGAATATACTCTTATTAGTTATAAGTAGTTTGTGTTCGATGAGATAACGTGCCATAATATATTTGGAAAAAATACTTCGAATCACTTTAAACTGGTGTAATGGGGTTTGTCCGGCTATTTGATATTCTGGAGTTCGGCCGTGGATTGAAACACAATGTTATGAGATTCACGTACATTTACTTTAAAAGACCCAAATTATTATAATACAATATGTTACACGCGCAAGCGACCACGACTCAACATGGCGAATCTCTCGAGTCCTTGTACTGTGCGAGAGAGATAGAGAGAGCGGAAACGGTAGTGACCGCAGACTAACTAAGCGGCATACGCCACAGAGTAAATAGACGCGTCTGTGGTGTTACACTGGTATAATTTCGGAAATAGTACAAAATTTAGTGGTGTACATGCCATACAAGATAAGAGAAGAATAATTTTTCACACATTAAAAATGAAACAATGCAATACACTGGAAATAACGGCTACTGACATCTCACTAATCTGTACGTAAATAATACGTACTTTTGCTATGCACTTCCAACAGGCACTTGGGACACTGAACATCTTCCCCCGTTGAAAGCTTCACAAAGTACTAAAACTGATATGTTTCGATTTAAAAAAAATTAAGGGTGGTATTCCACTCGTTAAATATTCCACATAATGACCACCTGTCATCAATTTTGATTGCTGTTCATAAATTTCAGGCGGTATAAGTAAGTGTTCCTAATAGAATCAATTTTTTGAAAAATTATCATAAAATGATAAAAAGGAGGTGGCCAATATTTACCCCGGAAATGGTTAAAATACGTTTTTTTGTACAAGGTTTTAGTCCTCTGAAAAGACATATTTTCCATTTTTTATAACATAACTAGAATTTTAATTTTCTTCTGAACTCCGCCGTGAGTAGTTATAATAAATTAACAATAATAATAAGTTGTACTGTATACAAATATACTTTTACTACCTCCATTGCTATCACCCTGGTCACTCACATGCGCGCAAATGTTTGTCATTTTTACGAATGTTTGCACATATGTGAAGGGCGGTCAGGCAAATGGGTTCGCATATGAGTATACAAGCCCATTTCCGCTTTCTCCTACACTTTGTTCACGAATGTTCAATCTTGCTGTTGTTATTATGTTGTGGTCATTCAAATCCATTTTCAATACAGAAAATAAATGGTAGTACGATTAGACGCCACGAACCACGAAAAATGAGGAGATACATCACCTTTTTAGTCGTGTGTGCAACTGGTCGCACGAATGTGTGGGAGACTACACGAAGGTTCGAGGTTCGCGCGCTTTGATGTGCGACAAAAAACCGACACAGCTTGGAAAACCCCGAATGCATCCAAAACTTCGCATAATCATTCGCGAAGGTCGTCCCACACTTGTGGGTTCGCGTATTCGCGCGAATGTGAGTGACCGGCATCACTGGAGGTTGACAATTGGCTGACAGAAGTGCGAATGTCTACTATATTGTCATCATTTAAGTACTCTGTGATTGTCATTTGCCAAAATAATATTTTTCAGTTTCATTTCTGCAAAATATTAATTGTATTTGATTTTTTGCCATGAGGTGCATTAATTGCGCGGTTGATATTGAGCGCATGGCACGTCACTCCATATCTTCCTTAGCAAGAAACCTGCAATCCATATTGGTAGAATGGATCACTGCAGTACAGGTAAAGCATTTTTTTTTACTATTAAGTAGTGCTTACTACGACTAGGTTCACGCGGCAATGTACCTACAATATTCATGTTTTTTTTTGCAATACGTTTAGAAAATAAGTTCTATTTTATAATAGGCTCCTAACATGTTTTCTTTCAACTTTTAGGCAAAGGCTACTATACTGTAGATGAGTACATAAATGACAAAGACGCATGGAAATGACCAGCTCTGCAACCAGTTCTGTACAAGTTGTATATTTTTTTGTAATAAATATATCAATGTATTTTTATTTTTAAAAGATGTGTTGAGGAGATTTTTTACAGCTTTTCTTGTCCTCCATGACAAAGCACCTTTGCGAAAAGCTGGTTGATTAAAAAATTACGTGCATAAGTGTATCAATGATACCTAAACGAATAAATGATTTTGAATTTGAAAAAAAATTGAATGCATCGCCTTATTTGCCTTATTTGGTACTATTGTTATATTTTATTCCTTAATTTTTACATATGTGTACCTAAATGTATATAATGAAACACTTAATAATATCAATATGCAGTTTTATTTATATTACGTTTGCTTGTGAATATTTACAGATAGGTAGGTGACAAGTTAATACGTATATTTTATTTAGTACTGCTGGTATTTCTTTTTGTAGGAATAAGGTCATAAAGTCATAATTGTAAAAGATATATATTAATTAATTATCCAAAAGATAAATAGTATTTATTTAATACAAAAATCGCTCTTTAAAACACTTTTTCACGATTACATATGTTTTGCAGAATGTCAAACTACAAAAGCTAAAACTGCCCGTAAAAGGAGAATCCCGAGTTCTAGAGATTTTTATTGATAAAATTATCAAAGTAGATATTGTAAGCTTTAATGTAAGGTAAAAATAATATGTGTACATTATACTTCACAAATGGGGCAAATGCCCATACAGATGTTGGCCACCTCCTTTACTACTTTCATATTTATTCCTTTGTATTCACCCAACTACCTATCTGCATGCCAAATTTTAACTTTCTAGGTCACCTGGAAGTTGGATATAGTTTTGATCTATAGGTCAGTCAGTGTTAAATTTCTCGATTTTTGGACGTTAATATCTAAATAACCGTTTGAGATGTGTTTATGAAATTTGGAAGACGTATGTATTTCGCAAGTCTTAATAAATGAGCCAAATTTGACAGGTTTATATTGAATAGTTTTTGAGTTATGAGGTGGTCAAAAGTGGCTCCAAATGGTTCGTGTAATATTACACACGGTGCTGCTCGCCAATGTTAGCTAGAAAATTGGCTGACATGCTCCGCGTGTCTAGATAGTAGTATATAAATTAAAGTTATATAAGTATTCTATTAAAATAATTTATAGTTATTTATACATTTTATTTTTTATTATTCCATCCATCCATCCATCAGCCCTTTCAGGTCCACTGCTGGACATAGGCCTCCCCTAATCTACGCCACTCAGACCGGTCCTGAGCCTTCTGAATCCAGCGTATACCCGCTGTCTTTTTCAGGTCGTCGGTCCACCTGGTCGGGGGGCGTCCTGTGCTCCTTTTACCGAGGCGTGGTCTCCATTCGAGGACCTTTCTTCCCCAACGGTTATCGGTCCTTCGAACTATGTGGCCAGCCCATTGCCACTTCAGCCTGCTAATTCTCTGAGCTATGTCGGTCACCCTCGTTCGTCTACGGATTTCATCATTTCTGATTCGATCGCGTAGAGAAATACCGAGCATAGCTCGTTCCATAGCCCGCTGAGCGACTCTAAGCTTATGAATTAGGCCAATAGTGAAGCACCACGTCTCGGATCCGTTTGTCATCACTGGCAACACACACTGCTCGAACACCTTCGACTTCAGGCACTGAGGTAACTTTTTGGACGACAAGATATGACGTAGTTTCCCGAACGCAGCCCATCCGAGTTGGATTCTACGAGTGACTTTATTATTATGTATTATTATTGTCATATTGCACCTTTGTTTAATAATTATTGTTACCACCTACCACAACCTCTCACCTACACCATGGGTTGACTGGGAGAGAATGCCCTATGGCATTAAGTTCGCCCTTTGTAGACCTAGCTAGTAGGTTTTGCAATAAAGTTTATAAATAAATAAATAAGATACCGACACAGCTTTATAATTCAAGTGGCGCTGCCTCATTGCAGTAAATATTTGAAATATGAACACAATTACATTTACTGCGATACCGCAGCACCTTGATGTACGCCAGTCGCACGCACACAAAGAAGTTTGCGTGTGTACTGTATACAATATAAACACAAAGTGTCGTTGTCGTGTCGTCCATTGAAGAAACGGTCAACGACAGCTCAATTCAGCTCATATAGCTATAATGTAACGGCTCACGGTAGAATAGAGCAGCGTTCGAGGCAAGTCTCGCCCTCTCGAGTTCCAGCTAACGAAACTGATATGTTTATTGGTTTCTTGTCGTAATTTTATATCAATGCTGTTTCATAATTAAGTAACCTTAGATACTATTTTAAAAGACAAGACAAGGCTATGACTGCATTATTTAATATAAAAAGTTAAAAGTACTAATTTAGGCGTGGACAAGCGATATTAATGAAGTTTGATTCTTTAATTTCGCTGTTTCACCGAGTATAGAGTAACGTACGGGGAAGCTATAGGTTGATGTAGACTCTACATTGTAGAGTCCACTGTGTATAAACTAACGACTGCCCTGAAAAATCTAATATTTATCGACAAGAAGCAACGATATATCCAGTTGTCTACACAGCTTATCCTAGTGAGTTGTCTGGCGTGACGACGACACTGAATATGCGTCAGTGCGTCCCTTTTCCTTTAGGAATTGTACATACAAAAGCTCAAACTCTCTTTTTTATTCAAGAGTTAAAGAACCCAAGTACCTCGGTAAGAACGACATAAATAAGTTTAGATGTGGAAATATTGTATGATCAATGTGAGTATATTTCTGGGATTATAAAGCTTACGTTTCACATTTTTTTAAAGTAACAGCCAATAAGCAAACAGACAGACATTATATAATTAAATTTCTATTAAGAAGGATGGATGTACCCCAGTCCGTTATGAATTATTACCACTAAAATTGGAATCCATCTCTCTAATTATACAGATTGGTAACTTCAAGATAACAAAAACTTCCGCGAACTAAATGGCTCAAGACAAAAGTGACACCATTTTGAAGTGGGTCATGTCAAATGACGAGAAAATGAATTACTCTAAACGTAAAACGTCACAGTTTTAATGGTCCATAATCTGCAACTTTTGCATTCAAACAATTTTGTTCTTGTACAAATGTCCCATTTTAGTTTTATCTAGATCAATGATAACTCAAACTGTAATTTATTTACTTTCTGCAATTTGACGTAATAAAATAAATTAAAAACATGCAAACACTTTTGCTTGCGAGTGTACATCAGTAGCAAGCTAGCGAGGGTGACAATGTGAGAACATTACGACACCTATCATTAGGGCTGCTCGGGGACTAGAGGGCTATTCAGTGTAACGCACGGCCGCTTCGGGATAAATTGGTACCGCCACGTCATACGTATGCCTACAACTTAGAATACAATCTTGTGTTTCTAATGCTATAAAATGTAGTGAACAGGTGCAAAATTATGACTATTGCAGTTACTATTTCCATTCAGCAGTTTAAGTGTCACTCTGTTGGGTCCTACTTGAACTATTGCTTTCAAGAGAACTAACAGCCATGGTTTAATGCTTAACCGCTACTTCTTTCTAGCTCATTACTGTGTCCTCTGCCTAAAGGTTGTTTAGAAGAGATCACTCCATAGCGATAAGACCGCTTTTGTCATCTAGTACAAAAGCGGTCTTTTAAATTTTCTAAATAATTCTAACGTATTTGAATACACATAAGAGTATTCTATCTATCTACAGGTGATTGTAGCTAGACTGTGATTTTATGATTATAGACATTATGACATAGGTAACGACTCGACCTTGCATCATCATCATCAATCATTGACTTCTGTGTATAGCAGAGGCTATAGGTTTCCACAACGATTATGTTTAACTAGTAACTAGAATTATGTTTAACCAATTCAATATTTATGTTAATGAATAATAACACACACTCGTATCTATTCGCGGTACTATTATACATAATTGACTCACAGCTGCAGCACATCTATTGTCCGAATAAGAAATCTTTTGACTCGTCAAAACAAATGTCGACTATGTTAGCAGTTAGCAGTGTTAGCACACATTGAGCGTTCGCGATGATTGTTTTAATCTGTTCCCACGCCTCACTTCTCATCTAGTGCATGTAAACAAAACTGTGAGCTAGCTCGCACGACCTCGCAGACCCTAGTGTTTACTTACATAGACAACGTATTTCCGATGACCCCCGTGGCGTAACGGTTACCATGCCGGATCGCCGTTCGAAAAGTCCTGGGTTCGATTCCCAGCGAGGCAGAAAGGGTATAGCCGGATAGCTTTGGGAAAAGTGCCCCCAAAGCCTGGGGTTCGAAACTATGTCCAAATGGTACTTTATATAGAGATAACATGATGTGCAAAATTCCACCCCCCCACTACCCCCCAGGGGGCTACGGCACCCAGTTAAACCGAAAACTGTTTTATTTTTTTTCTCCAAATCTATGTAACTGACGCAAATCAAATTTTGCACAAATATTGCGGTGATATAAAGTAATAATATAAAAAATCAAGAGCTCTCTAAGTACTCCCTATATTGAAAAAAAAATAAAAAAATGAATTGAAACATCCTGTATAATGATTTCCTTTGGTGGCACAAACACCGTTTTTTTTTTAAATGTGTACCAACATCCAACCTATGTAAAACCCAAGTTTGGTCTGTCTATCATAGGTGGAACACTATTAAATAAATTAACTTATAACGTACTTTATCTAGAATCTTGTTTATTTTTCATATAATGGGTTCTAAAGAAGAGTAACATAAAAAGCTTATTGTTAATAGACGGATATAAAATAACTTTAAAAAAAACTTAAATCCTCCTATTAATCGTCATCACTATTTTCGTTAATAACCGTAGAATTATCTATGTTATAATCAAACATATTTGTCAGAATTTCTGCAGGTCTTATAATTCTGGAAATACATCTGGCATGAGATAACTAATAAATCACTGTAGCAGTGTGTGAGCAACAACCGGCAGTGCGATTTCCATTGGGGCATGTGCAGCAGTGGGTGTTGATACCTCTTTAATTATTGTGATTGGGTTCATAAGTAAGGAAAATATGATAACTCTTTTTACTTATATGTCGAGATTGGATATGAATTCTGAAAAGCTTATTTTCTTTAGAGTATTCAAGGTAAATGCAGCCATCTGTGTTTTGGAGTTCGGCTAAGTAGCATATTTATTATTTTAACTGATACGAACTGCCAAAGAATATTTCTAGATCCTTATGTGTTAGCTCAGGAAAGTCCAATAAGACATTACTTGATATATTTTTAAAAATGGTTTTTTTTTCTTATCCATTCATTTGCCTTTACTAACTGTGTCAAGTTATTGACACACCATTAAATTGGATATTATTTCGTAAAAGCCTCTTTAGCGACGTCAAAACACACACGAAATAATATCCAATTTAAAGATAAAATCCGCCATGATAGTCAATAACTTTGAATACAAGAGTATTCAAAGAAATAATCTTTAGAAAGAAAATGAGTTTTTAAGAATTCATATCCAGTCTGGACATATAAGTAAAAAGAGTTATCATATTTTCCTTACTTATGAACCCAATCACAATAATTACAGAGGTATAAACACCCACTGCTGCACATGCCCCAATGGAAATCGCACTGCCGGTTGTTGCTCACACACTGCTACAGTGATTTATTAGTTATCTCATGCCAGATGTATTTCCAGAATTATAAAACCTGCAGAAATTCTGACTAATATGTTTGATTATAACATAAATAATTCTACGGTTATTAACGAAAATAGTGATGACGATTAATAGGAGGATTTAAGTTTTTTTTAAAGTTATTTGTATATACGTCTATTAACAATAAGCTTTTTATGTTACTCTTCTTTAGAACCCATTATATGAAAAATAAACAAGATTCTAGATAAAGTACGTTATAAGTTAATTTATTTAATAGTGTTCCACCTATGATAGACAAACCAAACTTGGGTTTTACATAGGTTGGATGTTGGTACACATTTAGAAAAAAAACGGTGTTTGTGCCACCAAAGGAAATCATTATACAGGATGTTTCAATTCCTTTTTTTATTTTATTTTCAATATAGGGAGTACTTAGAGTGCTCTTGATTTTTCATATTATTACTTTATATCACCGCAATATTTGTGCAAAATTTGATTTGCGTCAGTTACATAGATTTGGAGAAAAAAAATAAAACAGTTTTCGGTTTAACTGGGTGCCGTAGCCCCCTGGGGGGTAGTGGGGGGGTGGAATTTTGCACATCATGTTATCTCTATATAAAGTACCATTTGGACATAGTTTCGAACCTCAGGCTTTGGGGGCACTTTTCCCAAAGCTATCCGGCTATACCCTTTGAATGATGAGTTCTTTATCTGACTGTATGTTTACTTGTTTTTGTGATTTCCATGGCACCCATGACACAAGGAATCCTAGTGTAACCAATAAACTGTCCATCTGACGGTAAGTGGTACAGCGAGACAAAAAAAACCTGTATCACTAAAGGCATCACGGACTAGTTGTAATCTAAAAGGAAACTGGAGGACTTTTTCAGTGACGTAATCGCATTTAACCGAACGAGCACACTTGTACGCATAGATTGCACGAAATCATGATTTATGTATGCGAGACATTAAAAGAGATATGATGCGTTCAAATCGCCATATACTTAACTACTTTTGATGGATATCCATAAATATCAGTACAGGACAACGGCTTTTTAAGTTTTTAGACATTCTTTCAATTTACGACAAGAAATTAACTGCAATAAAGGAGTCAGAAATGTACATATTGCGTAATTCTCCGTAACGTCCTCAAAAAATACCTGAAGTTTGCTAAACCCCCTCACGAACTTAGTTGACTATGGGCCCACATGATATTATCTATCTAAAATTAATTAGAAAGCTTTAGTTTTGGTGATGATGTTACCAGAAAAAAAAATAATTGATCAAATCCCCTTTTAGCTTAATATTAATTTTGCACCGCAGAAGCAGCCACTGGAAACATACCTGAAACAATGCAACACGTTCAGTTAAAAAGTCATCATTTCAAAAGGCTGTCCGCTGAAGTTAGTGGCTAACAATAAAAGAGTTGAAAACGAATTGTACTGTTATGGTGGCCACTCACGGTCAGTCCATCGCGTCAAATGGCGTGATATACAGCCAAAATTTGATCGTGAATGTGAAAAACTGATGGTGTGATTTAAAAAATTTGTATGTCCAATCGCGCCATTTTGACATATGTCGCTTGGCGTGGCTCCAAAAATGACGCGATGGAATGACCGTGAGTGACCACCATTACATTTATTGTTTACTTGTTCTCAATTCTTCTTTGTCATGCAAACGGTACACTTCGAATAATTCTGGCGCATATTAAACATTCGTTTTCAATTTTTGCGAGATTTTTAATACAATTTACATTTTAAACTCGAGAACAATAAGATTTATTTCAGTCTGCGCGCTTTGTAGCCAAACTCGTACGCGTCAGTGACAATTCGACAAGTTTATTACCTCATAAACCAACCGAGGACGTCAAAAACAGCCGCGTTAATTACCAGTTCTGCGATACGAGAATTAATATAACATTCATTCCGTCATATCTACATCGATACCTTTCAAAAGTTCGCTGTAAATGGTTGAAATTCGTGTCGAGTGAATCTTACGTGTGAGCTCTCAACAGATACTGTGACTTTCGTAAGTTAAGCGAAGTCACGTTAGGGTATCGTTAACGTGGGAACTTCTGAATGTCATGTCGTCGAATTATTTCAAGTTATTTCATTTTAATTGATATATTATATTTATTTAAATTTTATTTTTTGGCCGGCAACGCGTTGGTGACGCCCCCAGTGTTACTAATGTCCATGGGCGGCGGTGATCACTTACCATCAGGTGACCCGTCTGCTCGTTTGCCTGCTTAAAGCATTAAAAAAAAACATATTTGCTGGCTGTAAAAATCACGCAACTCTAGATGGATAAATATTGAACTAAAACATCTTTTATTTGTTACGAGTATGTTGTGTTCTGTTATTCTCAAACTCAACAACGATTAGACCTGTACGATTAAAAACATAATAGTATGTTATAATAAGTATATTTCACAGGATTAAAACTGAGAAGGCACGAAAATCCTTTAGGTACAGAGCATCCACACGAATTTAAATACGTCTCGGCCTGAACCTGAAGATTAATGAATCTTTCGCGAGGAACTGTTCAAAACGAGCCAAAGATTATGTAACAGGTTTTTAATTTCACGCGTCATTTCTCTCTCATTTTATGACGTCTTCGGTTAAAGGACTGAAACAGCGGAAAAGAACAAATTGGAAACGTTGTCAGTAATCAAGAGACGACTTCTGAACGACGGAGATAAAGTAAGGGGCGCATTAAGACTAGGGCAAGATCATGGAAAAGATATTATGAAGTTATCCTTAATTATTTTGTTTACTGGTGTTTAAAGAAGTCGTATAAAAACAATTATTCTCTTTTTCTCTTTATACTTAGCCACGTATTAATTATGTATCTCTTAATATTATTAATCGTAAAATTAACTAATCCTACAACACCCTAACGGTATAGCGTAGGTTGATAACAACAGTCCTACTCGTGCGAACAATGCACATAACTCTGATTACTGAATAGTCACCTACAACCACATTCACACATGAACACAGAATCTAATTCTATTAGTGGTCTGTTACAGATGTGCTGCTACGTGTAAGGACTAATTTATTATCCTCACAAATAGGTCTGCCGACAACCCCACCTAACGTACGGAGGTCCGGCATTCGGAAGTACTTCCTATGTTACATACTGACGGGGATATTGAAAGGAAGAAATATCGTTGTATTGCGTTACCAAAAGGCAATATCCACACATACACTAACACTGCTTCACAAATTGTTTTTGCTGTGAAAAAGAGGTGGCGAAAAAACTGCATTAAGTACATAACAACGAATAATGCAAGTAAACTCTAAAATGCATTTGCTCCTTCGATAACAAAATTACTTCCAAATTACGAACCCCAAAAGTAAAGAAGTCTTGACTACAGTATGACTTGCATAAACAACGCAACAAAGCAAACACAAATAAAATTAAACTGACATTCGGAAGACAACATTAGCTTTTATTTTATTCGTCAAAACTTCACTCGGTAACCGAAGTGATTGGCGACGTAATAAAATCCCAATTCCCGCAACGACTTGTTTAAGTTCAATATTCATTAGAGGAGAACCGGATTGCACAATGAACAGTGTTGCAACACAGAGTACCTAGGTAATAGTACATTCTACATCTACAATGTAAGTGTTAGAAGTAATCCGTGGCTCGGCGATGTTTCGACTATTCCGCGAGCGCTGCAGCTCACTCGTAATGATCCTATGACGCTAACCCAGCGAACGTTATTAGCGTTGAGTTGCTTTGTCTCCAAAACGTCCTTAGCAAATGGGGATTTCGGCGAAATAGGTGTGTGCCAGCTAAGTGTATTGTCTCTGTTTCTCGCTGACAATGTAACGCTTTTGTTAGTCTCGACGTATTATTTCAGAATAGGCACAACTGTAGGGGATATTTTGAAGCTCACACTTCAACATGTTTCATAAAGTTTTCCGTTCGTTTGCATGCAATACAACTCTAACACATGACTAGTAGTTTCTGTAGTTAAGTTGTAATTAAGTACTTAAAAAAATATCAAAACAAGTTCATAAGTTAATTATTTGTGTGTAACTACGGACTTATACAACGTTTAGTTTTGTATTGAGTTATGTCAACTTTCCTAATAGGAGACCAATAACCAACCGTATTTGCTTAAGTAAATTGATAGTCCGTTGTAAGATTTTCAGATCTGCTTCAAGCCATAGTACCTGAGGCTACTATTAGCTATTGTCTGTGTATAAATACCCTATCGTTTTACATCAGAAATTCTTACGAAGTTATTATTTCTAAGTTTAACACTATTATCGGAAAAGGATAGTTACGCTTGCCACGGCACGGTAGTGCAACATTATTTTCGTCCAGAATACTGCTTAGGGAATATTATATCCTTCTAACGAAGTTAACTCTGACCCAAATTGTTTAACCTACAATTTGTAATCTGCCATACTAGCACCCCAGAGTGGGAACTTTAAATGAAAATTATTCCAAATATGCTCTAATGGGTATTAGCAACACATGACGTACAGAATACTGGTTGTTGTAAGGGACTGGCCGCGTCCTGACCCTTCGGACTAAAACTATTCGCATAAAAAGTCACAACTTATTCTCTACGAAAGACAATATTACGAATCGGCATAACACTTTCAGAGAGATATGCAACAAACTTCTAGAACAGCCGGAGATCGCGTCAGAAACACGCAAACCATCTTGACTAAGCTACTGTTCCGGTATTATCCGCTAGAGCGCGTTACAGTATAATAAGCGAAATACTTCGTCTCAAGCGCCGCATCCTATCCATTTTGCAAAGCATTCCATTTATTCCGTTCACTTATTTCCGTCGAAGGGATCTCCAGATACGAGCGAGTACGTTTCCTTTATAAATATAAACCTAATTCAATGTGAACTCGACTGATGTTTCTTTCCAATTTAACAGATTAGGCTGGCTTATTTAAGTCAAATAAAATAACGCCAGCTATAAGGAAATACAAGGAGTTATGGTTATATTTACTTTTGGGAATCCTTAGTTATGGACTAGGGAAAGACCATTGTAGTGAGTTTTATATTACCATTTCCTAGTTATTTCAAGTAAGTTAGTTTTAATGTTTGAGACAACGTCGTGGTGGGATAATTTATCCAATATTTTTTGCATTCATTATTTGATAATATCGTAATTCAACAAGTTAACTTACTTAAATAAAAATTAAATTACTTCATCTATACAAGCTTGTTACAACATACAATCATGCACTTTACCATGCTTATAATTATGATGACTGTAGTCCAGTGGGTATCGATTTGCCAGCTGAGCCATGGGTCCGGCGTTCGATTGCTAGCCTATGGATTGCCGGTATTTTATCTGTCACATCACTCACTCTGCAAGCATACATATATCTACGCTACGAGGCAGCCAGTAATTTACATTACTTCTGCCCTTATTAACCGCAATATTTCTGCCCTTATTAACCGCAATATTCCCATACTAAACCGTCTCGCAATTAATTTGCAACTCTTCAAGATGCATAATCCACATAAATATGTTCCGACTGCACGCGACTAAGGGGCTGTAACTTATATTTCCCCAGCAGAACTTGGGTAAATATTTGAATTAATTCAGCCATAATTTATTTAGCTGCCCCGTTGGATTGTATTCACAATACTCGTTGGCTAGCGGTTTTCACCGATTTTCCGGTGTATTCCCAGTGCATCCCATTATAGGTTATTATGGGACTATTAGAAGACTTGGCTAGCTTTATTGTGCTATGTAACAGTTTATTAGTTACAGCGAGAGAGATAAACAATACCTCTTAATTAACAAGCTCTATCAATTATCCCTGACTAATACACTTATCATTCATTTGGCACATTAACCCATCGGTTTCGGTTATCATAGTTTTATTGATTGAAACTATCCATTGAAGATAGCGCTTGTTTATAATAATATGTTAGGTCCTACATTGATTCACGCAGAAGGTATAAATGTATGGAAGATACATACAAATGAAAAATATATAAAAAAGCCTGATAAAATCAAATACATATTCTAATCATCAAAACAATTGTATCCGGTAAGGTCCAATATTTTTGAATGTATGAGACATTTTTCTTGCAGCCACACGAAGGCAGGTAAATAAGTACTTATCCATGTTTTAAAAGTAGTAAAAATACTTTATACTAACTTATATAAAAATACACGACAAAGCCCGGTTTAAACCAATTTTAATCTTAATGTTTTGAAATAAACTCCGCAGTGCCGTTTATTTAAAAAGTTTTAAGTTCCGCAGTAAAGAGCTCACTTTCACTCGACCGTATTACATTAAAATAAATTTCACTTTTATTACGATGGTACTGCAATGATAGCATGTAGAAAAAGCGAAAACAAGGAAAAAAATATCAAATGAATGTAGACTGCAATGAAGTCTAAACCAGTAGTAAGTAAATAAAGTTGTTGATCACGAACGCCAGGGCTTTTAATATGGCTTTTGTCAACATCAAATAGGTAAATAATAACCTTTTTTATGTACCTACATAAATAGCCGACACTAGATATAAAACCTCATACAAAAATTGTCGCGAAAAACTATCCAGTCTTGCTAATAATTTGAAAGAAATTGACGTAAAATTATAAAACATCAATCGTATTATAGCTTTTAGCTTTTTAATAGGTCACTCATATTACGGTACCTGGAAAGCTAAACTCACTTTTGTGAGGTTTAACATTTTTTACGAAAAAAAAATAAAGCCACAGGCCAGAGTGTATATTTATTTCTGAAGCTTATTTTAGCACATCCGTTACCTATTAACGTTTATAAAGAGAAGTCGAGGAGATGTGCAATAGTGCCACAGACGCCGATGTCCTCGGCATCACTTTGACGATCCGATTTCATTAGCCACTGTGTGTTTACCGGGAAATATGACACGGATCGAGTTTCATAGGACAGGATCAGGATATTAACCAAGTAATTTAATGAACCTTATTTAGAATAATTACAGAATAACACAAACAATGCGTCGGATCTAATTCATTATACATAAGATCTAGATATTATTATGGTTTGTGTAATGTTTATATCTTTCGTATAAGTAGGTACATAACTACGCAATAAAATCATTAAGTACTGAGCATTAAATATTGTGCAAAAAATAAAAAATCTCACAAGGCAACAGCATCGATTCTATCGACCTTAACCTGCATTTTTCGTTGAATATTTTAACCGATTCGCTTGCCTTAATGTTACCAACTTAAATTATTGTAGTTCATTTAAATAAGGTGGAAATATGATTTTGTTCAAAATACTCGTATTGTTGTTGAAGATAAATTCCGTTTCCGTTTTTATTTTTTGTTTCCGTCTCTGATCCGTTTCCGGCGAAAATATTCAATTTTAAAAATACCGACTTCCTTCCTTTTTTCTCTTGTCCGGAAGTCGAGTTTTGAGTAGAGATCGGTAAATTTGGCCATTCGTTTGCTAGATACCGAACTAGGAGGTTGTACTAGCAAATAAAAGTGATATAATTATACCAAGTGTGGTCATTTTATTTATTTCCTTACGAATAACGTAGAAATGGTGCGGTTCGAATAACAGTGTAGTGCTGAAAATTAGTGAGGTTATTGTGTGAAATCTACCAATACCTCGGAGGTGTTTAACATCTCAGAAGTTGGATACCACTGAAGTATTTTATTATTTCGGTGTGATCCCATACTGCCCACGATAATAAGAACAAAAGACGTGTAAGTACGAACAATAGTTATTTTTCTTGAAGGTTAGTTACGCCATTTTTGTGATTGTTACTGCTTTTCCCTATCGAAATACGTTAGGTTTTATACAATTTCTAATATTTTTACACTTTATATACTTATACCATTATTGTTTGTCACATTGTGATACTTCGATTATGAGTCATTTTTTTTTTCTTCTTTTTTCTCTGCATACCTAATGAATATTGCCTGGATACAGGAATGCTTATATATAATTACTATTATTTTTAAATTAATAATTAATCATTAAAACAGCAATTTTCTGTATTATATTATTTATTCAGGTCTTAGTTTCATGCGATTTATATTTTCTCTTTTTTTTTCTCTGAGGTTAAATACTAAAATGCCTAGACGAAGGAAAAGGGCACTGTCTACTGAGAGCGACTCTTCACTAAGTAGTGATCACAGTCGCTACGAGAGGCGGTCAAGGAGAAACAGTAGCCGTGGGCGCCATCACTCAAAGCGCCGCCGCAGCAGTAGTACTAGGCGCTCAAGACATCAAGACGCGGGCGGATCCAGGCATTCACGGCGTTCCTGGAGTACCAGGGCCCACACCGCTGGCGTTGTGCAGTCCGCTGGCGTGGCTCAGGCCGCCGGCGTGGTGCAATCCGCTGGCGTGGCTCAGGCCGCTGGCGTTGTGCAGTCCGCTGGCGTGGTGCAGTCCGCTGGCGTGGCGCAGGCCGCTGGCGTGGCGCAGGCCGCCGGCGTGGCGCAGGCCGCTGGCGTGGTGCAGTCCGCTGGCGTGGCGCAGGCCGCTGGCGAGGCGCAGGCTGCTGGTTCTTCGAGCGTGACCACAGGCTTCATCAACGAATCAAGGTACGCAGATTCTCAACGATTATTTTTTGAAGAATTTATCAACGTGATGCAAGGTATCAGGGATAAAAATACTGTAGAACGTGACAAATTTCCAGTCCTTTATAATGTAGTGCCCGAATTCGATCCTCTATGTAAAGAGCAAACAATTGATTCATGGATTCATAAAATAGAAGAATGCGCTCAAATATATGGCTGGGATGAAAAGCAAATCGTTCATTACGCTTTACCGAAACTTACAGGGGTAGCAAAGGCATGGTATCAGGGGTTGCCTTCACTATTGTTATCATGGTCTGAATGGAAGGTCAAACTAAAAGAATCCTTCCCTTCACGAGAAAATTATGCTGAACTGCTTACAGAAATGTTAGGCAAGAAAGCTCGATACGGCGAGTCGCTTGAATTATATTATTATGCCAAGATGAACCTTCTTAATCGTTGTGATATTAAGGGTAAACGGGCTGTCGATTGTTTGATTTTTGGTATCGAAGATAGAGGTGTTCGATTAGGAGCCCAAGCCGTAGAGTATGCGGAACCGGAGCAGGTTCTTAAATACTTTAAAACTATCAAAGTAGGGCAAGATAGGAACCCCTTGAATGATATACGGAGCAAGGACAAACGTACCCACTCGCACACTGGTTCAAATCCCCTGCTTGACAAGACTCACCCTAAAACCAATAATAGTCATTCCCATATAGTCTGTTACAATTGTAACGAAACAGGGCACACCTTTTTCCGTTGCACAAAACCTAAAGTGCAATGCACAAACTGTAACTTGAGAGGTCACACGGTAACTAATTGCCCAAAGAAAACTCAAGAAAGCGCGGACGGTACTAAGAAAATTTTAAGAATCGAAAGCGGTAAGAACTCTAGTTTAAAATACAAAATTCCTTTAAAGATTAATAACATAACTTCGGACTGTTTAGTAGACTTAGGTTGCGAGGCTACACTAATACGACTTAGTGATGCCCAGCGGTTACAAATTAAATGGGAACCGGTAGAAGGGCCTATACTTTCGGGATTTGGTAACACGCGTTTTCGCCCAATAGGTTCAGCTTTTACAGATATTGAGATTCAAGGCATTACTGAGAAAAATGTTGAAACACTCGTAGTCGACGACTCGCATATTAATACTCCAATCCTACTAGGTCACACCTTTACCGAACGACCGACTATTCAGATTATTAAAACTGACACTGACCTAATTTTTCAAAAAGTTACCAATAATAAAACTCATAAATGTTTACTAATTTGTTCCAAAGACATCATTGTCCCAATGGGAAGCATCAAGGCCATACCAGTATCTTGTGATGATCGCTACTCGGGGAAAGTTTATGTGAATGGGTCTATTAGGGCACATAATGAGAAGGACTATTATCTGCTACCGGGTGAATATTGTATTAACGAAGGTTTGGGGAATGTTTTAGTGCAAAATATTGGACAGCAACATATTAGATTTATCTATGGTGATTTAATTACTCGAGCGCTAAAAATTGACATTGAACTGCAGGTAAACCAAATTCTCGTAACCGGACTTCTTTCAGATGCATCACCAATTAACATTGGTAGTACTATTACGGTTGATGAAAAAACTCAACTTGAGAACCTGTTAAAGGAATATAAAAGTTGTTTTTCAAATAATCTCAGTGACCTCGGGTTTACGACAGAAACGGAAATGGTGATCCATCTGGAAGATTCGGAACCAGTAGTTTATCGTCCGTATAGACTCTCTTTTTCTGAAAGGGAACACGTTAGAGGCATGGTACAAGAAATGTTGGATCATGGAATAATACGCGAATCTAGTTCCCCATATGCTAGCCCTATTGTGTTAGTCAACAAAAAGTCTGGAGAGAAAAGGCTTTGTGTCGATTATCGCGCACTAAACAAAAAGACTAAGCGGGAACATTACCCTCTCCCTAGAATAGAAGACCAACTTGATCTTTTAGCCGGTAGTTCTCTCTATATAACTCTTGATTTGGCTTCGGGGTACTATCAAATTCCCATCGCTGAAGAATCACGTGAAAAGACCGCATTTGTGACACCCGATGGCCAATATGAATATAATCGTATGCCATTCGGGTTGGTCAATGCGCCCTCTGTGTTTCAACGCACCATGAACAGGATTATACAAAAATCAGCCGTTCGCTCCTATGTTCTTGTGTACATGGACGATATATTGATTCCATCCAGCTCATTTAATCAAGGCTTGGTTAGGTTAAAAGAGGTACTCGACCTTTTAAAAGAGAACGGACTGACTTTAAAGCTGAGCAAGTGTAACTTTTTCTTCGACAAAATTGAATATCTTGGATATGAGGTTAGTTCATCAGGTATTCGACCAGGTACCCAAAAGACTGAAGCCGTAGAAAAGTTCCCTACTCCTCGTAATGTTCATGAAGTCCGAAGGTTTTTAGGGCTTGCAAGTTTTTTCAGACGGTTTGTCAAAAATTTTGCGTTAATAGCTCGTCCACTCACAACTTTATTAAAGAAGGACAGTCCTTGGAAATGGAATGAAGACGAAAGAGAGTCGTTCGAAACATTAAAGGCGCGTCTCATAGAACGACCAATCTTGACTATATACAACCCAACCGCGGAAACACAACTACACACAGATGCAAGTAAGTTCGGAATAGCAGGTATACTTATGCAAAAGGATGAACACGGTTTATTCAAAGTAGTGGCTTATTATAGTAGGCAGACTAGCGCTGATGAGCAAAAACTACATTCCTTTGAATTGGAAACCCTTGCAGTCATCGCTTCGTTAGCTAAATTCCGAATTTATTTGCTAGGTATTCGATTTAAAATAATTACGGACTGTAACGCGCTTCGCAGCACACTCATAAAACGAGACTTAATACCTAGGATTGCCCGTTGGTGGATACAATTCTTAGAGTACGATTGCGAGATTGAGTATAGAACTGGTGAAAGGATGGCACACGTCGATGCCCTGAGTAGAAGCCCTGTAGATTCTGAAACGAATGATCAGCATATCATCGACGTTCTCGCTGTAAATACGGAGGACTGGCTTATTACAGTACAACAAGGAGACGATGAAATTAAAAATATCGCAACAATTTTAAACGACCCAAAAACTAGAGATGTAGTAGACATTTTTAACAATTATAAATTGAAAAATGGCAGAGTCTTCCGTATTACCAGCGACAACGGCGAGCGTTGGGTAGTTCCAAAAGGCGCGAGGTGGCAGATATTAAAAAGTAACCATGACGACATTGGGCATTTTGGGTTTGATAAGACGCTTGCTCGGATTCAGGCATCGTATTGGTTCCCCAAAATGAGACGATTTGTTAAAAAGTATGTTGCAGCATGCCTAGAGTGTGCCCATCATAAAACACCGAGTGGACCAAAAGCTGGAGTAATGCACCCCATTCCCAAGGTAGATAGGCCTTTCCATACGATCCACGCAGATCATCTTGGGCCTTTCATCCGAACTCGTCGAGGGAATACCTATATTCTTGTTATAATTGATGCTTTCACGAAATTCATAAATCTCACCGCAGTTCGCAATACAAAATCTTCCACGAGCATCAAAGTTTTTAGAGAACACTTTAGTTATTTCGGTACACCAACACGGTTAATTACTGATCAGGGGACAAGTTTTACCAGTCATATGTTTAAGTCATTCATGCAATCTACGGGAATTAAGCATATTTGTAATGCAGTGGCTACACCACGTGCAAACGGCCAAGTTGAGCGGTATAACCGCACAATTTTGGCCGCACTGGGGGCCATGAATCATGATAAGCCAAACGGTAAATGGGATGATCATTTGCCGGACATTCAACTTGGTATAAATACTACCTTCAATGCTGCTACTAAAAAGACTCCAACTGAACTTTTGTTTGGATATAATGTTACGAACCCTTCACAGGGAATATTAAATGAAGTTATTTCTGACACGACCCCAGATCTGACCGAAAATGACTTGACGCAATTCAGACATGATGCTAGTCAAAACATGCAGGCACAAGCAGAAAAGGCTAAAGTTAACTATGATAAACATCGTAAAAATAATGTATCATTTAAAGTGGGAGATCTCGTTAAAGTTATAAGAGCACCTATAGGTATAGAGGGTCAATCGAAGAAGTTAGAGCCAAAATGTCAGGGCCCTTATCGTATCAAAAAGGTTCTGCCTAATGATAGGTTTGTGATCGAAGACACCCCAATTACTAGAAAAGGTAGGCGTTATGAATCGGTTGTAGCTATTGACAAAATATTCCCATGGGTAACTCTTACTCACCAAATATCCTCTGACAATAAGAGCTCTTCCGACAGTGAATCCATGAATGATGAGAATGATGATGTATAATAATGTTATGTAATAATGAACTATATTTTTAAACTGATAAAAGCTATTTTTTTTAATGTTATTAAGTGAGAATTGAGCAATAATAATTAAAATTTATGATTATGTACGTATTATTGTGATTCAAGGATTTGGAGTGACGGCGTAATATGTACAGGTCAACGTCATGGACTTGTGCAACTCTGAGGTGATCAACGTCATGGATCAGATCAGAGGCACATTGGTTGATTAAAGTCATGAATCAACAAATGTGTTATTGTTCCGTCATCTCTATAAAGGCCGATCAATGTCATGGATCGATAAATGTTTGTATATTATAGTTAAATTTGAGAGATCAAGGTCATGGATCTTTCAAATTATTTGGTACTTTTATTCATAAATGTCATGATGATTGAATAATGAATAATGGAAAATTGCTAGAGATATATTCATGTATTAAAATATCAGGAAACAATTATTAAAATATTAATCAAATTAATCTGCACTTCGTTCAGCTTTTGTCAAATAAGATTAATTGATGATTAAGATAATATGGCAATGTACTTATTATATAAGGTTATTCTTATTATTATTTTGTTATTGTTGTTGCTCATAATTAATACGAGAGACTCGTATAGCTTACGGATGGCCGAGCTGTTACCAACTTAAATTATTGTAGTTCATTTAAATAAGGTGGAAATATGATTTTGTTCAAAATACTCGTATTGTTGTTGAAGATAAATTCCGTTTCCGTTTTTATTTTTTGTTTCCGTCTCTGATCCGTTTCCGGCGAAAATATTCAATTTTAAAAATACCGACTTCCTTCCTTTTTTCTCTTGTCCGGAAGTCGAGTTTTGAGTAGAGATCGGTAAATTTGGCCATTCGTTTGCTAGATACCGAACTAGGAGGTTGTACTAGCAAATAAAAGTGATATAATTATACCAAGTGTGGTCATTTTATTTATTTCCTTACGAATAACGTAGAAATGGTGCGGTTCGAATAACAGTGTAGTGCTGAAAATTAGTGAGGTTATTGTGTGAAATCTACCAATACCTCGGAGGTGTTTAACATTAAGATGGAGATATTCGTACACGCTTATATATATTTTGTCTGAATCTAAGTAATTCAACTAGGTATTTAAGCATCACTTTTAAATGTCAAGTACCCTGATGACCGAGTTTTCTCGGTATTTTTTTTTACAAACAACGCCATCTACTAAGTAGCTTTACTGTTGCTACTCACCAATAGATGTCAGAAAGAGTCAATGATATTGTAGCACTTTTTCATTGCCCGAAAACACGGATAAAACGACATTTTCTAAAAATGAATGCTAGCTAGATCGATTTATCGCCCCCGAAACCCCCTGCCATAGAGGTATTATTATTAGTATAGAGGGAGTGTAACGAAGTGGGAACAGTAGGCACGGGTGAGAACAACACGACGTTCCCGTCGCGAGCGCTTGTAGTCGTGGTTGATTGCTAGCGGTGTGCGGTTCTAGAGAGATTTTTAAATATTTACGTATCAAAATGGTCAAATGTGCAGTTCCATCTTGCAAAAACGATAGTAGGAAACACACAAAACTGAAATCCAGTATCACATTTCATCGGTAAGTTGATTTTTATATTTATTTTTAAGAAAACAAATCACGCATCGCGGGTGTGAAGGAGACGTGAGGGGCGGGCACGGAAAGACCGCCCGCGCACCGCGCTCTCCTCGCGAGACTGTTGTGATGTGATGCGACCAACGCTGTAGTCGATATTTAAAATATGTTTTGAAATGTTTGCTATGAGAACAACGTATTATATTTATGTAACTTTAATAAAAAAATCAAAATCTTATAAATATTTATTATAAATCATTGTAGTGTGTGTTTTGTATGATATACTTTGTAATATTTATAATGCGAAAGTATTTTAACGTTAGCTAGGAATGTAAATATAAGGGCGTATTCACGTAGAAAGCTGGCTACCGGCGCCGATCTGCCAGCGCTTATCGGGACCGGTTCGCCCAGGTAGTCGGCGCAGGTAGTCTATAGTCCATTTTTTTGGTCGAGTCTAAAGTCGTAAACAAATATGGCCGACTTCTAATGTCAATTTGCCATAGACAGTATATATAATGAAACTTGGAGTCGGTTCATATGATACAGCGACTAAATTTCATTATCTGTTATAGAAAATGACTATGGGTATTGATAAGTACCTACTTAAATATTTCTGTTTAAAATTATTTGCCATGATGCGAACGAAAAATCATTGTCATTGTAACCTTGAGTAATAGAAAAAGACAAAAATAACAATTCACAGTTTTAAAAATATGTCTCTAATTTTCAAGCGTAAAGTTAAAATATTATTATATCGATCAAGAAATCATTCAAACGATTTAGAATATCGATTTGTCTTTCAATACTTATGAATCAACGACAATCTTAAGTTCCTAGCTGTCAAATTGTCATCGATATATTGTTGCTGTGCAAAGAAGTTTTGACAATGTTTCGTGATAAATAGAAGTTTAAGTGAAATTAAATTAAATTAAAACAAGATTAATATTAAAATGGATGATTTATTTAATTGAGTCTATGTCTATATTTTCTTTGGTTGTTTTGTACCATAAACATTTACTATCGTTATTTAGTAATAACAAGAATACTCGTGTAAAACTAAAAAACTGAGTGACTTTCGTATTTTAAATAACCAACAATATAGATCACACTAACAGCTCCATCACTAGGAGAATCTGGTATTATGGGTGCCATAGGTACAATTAATGTACTGTAGTACAACAAATGGTGTAATAAGTACCTGGGCAAATGAGCTTGCTCAAGTGAAAATAGAGAAAACAAATTTTCCCAGATATGAGAACTAGCTAGATCGATTAGTCGCCCTCGTAAACCATAACATTCTAAATTTCATCGAAATCGTTAGTGCTGTTATCGAGAACGTGGTAACAAACAAATATATAAATAAATATACATACCTATTTATATAAAAAAATTCTCGTTTAGTAGTAGGAAATAAGATAAGTTATCGAAATAACTTATCGATACCTCGTTGCCGATCGGCACGTAATTGATACATCCCTATCCGTCATACACGTATCGATATACGTATCTATAGATCATCTGCCTACGATGCGTACCGTTCCATTTGTGTGATACCCGCACTCTATACTACTCTATGCCCCCTGCTTACTAAATTTCATGAATGAAAATGGTAGGCGCCGTTTCCGAGAATATACATATAGATTTATATACAAGAATTCCTCGTTAAGAGGTATTAGATAGATTATATAGTCGACAAACAAGCACACGAGCCACCTGAAGGTAAGTAGTCAGCAGTCACCCATGGACATTAAAGACATCATCAATGTACATATAATAGAAGCGTGAAACTACTTGTTGACTCTTATGTAATACATTACTACCGAATCGGGTTACGAATTATATCTAGGATGGTAAGTAGCCAGACATGCCAGTATATGTACCGTGGTTATGGGGATTACACTAGGAGATACAAAGCCCAGCCACCTCTAATGAGAGGAACCTTAGGCATTCCTTCCCCCTATGTAATTTACTTGGACCACGTGCGGAAATTAGTATTTGAGCAGAAGACAACAAAATATAACATAGAAATATTTAAATGAGCAGGAAAAATAATACACCTTTTCAATATCTAGAATAAAATGTAAATGTATAATAATAAAAGAAATAAGCTATTAAAATAAAACTTACTTAGTAATTCATATCGAATTCATAACATTTTTGATTAGAACTCATTTCGCTAGTTCCGTTCATTGAATAACATGAATGAATAATAACGATCCAGTAAATTGGTACAAGTTTAACACTGCCTGAATCAACGATGTTTGTTTATGCTCAGCAACTGGAAGATGGAACTTGTTCGGTATGTAGTCAATTCACAAAATAAAAGTGTATACTAATAATGGAAGAAGAAAATTTTCCTTCCCTTTAAAGCTTGTTGTGCGCACAGAGGAATATGTAAGTTGGTATGAGTAGGTACGTTTGTATGGAAAACAATTAGGGAAACGTCACTAATATGAAATAACCACATAATATATTTTTTATAATATTATTTATTAATGGCAATGTCAAGTTAATATCGAAAAAAAAAATCGAATCTCATCGCTGACAAGGTAAATAAATAAGCAATTATCGAATAAATTTTGCAATTAATTGATCCATAATTAAAACTAAGCCTTTACAAATATCTCACGTGTTTAATGATTGTATATTGAACGACTAACACTACTGACGCGTTAATTATTGGCAACATAATTAAAATGTTAATTATAGTACGAAATTGAACAACATGTTTGCTAGTTATAAAAATTAGAGTGTTATTCGAAGTTAAATCTTTGAAATATTATAAAATACAATATACGAACTTTATAAACGAACAGGAAGTATAATTTGTAGATGAAACTGGATGTATGAATTAATTTTCAGCCAAGTGACTGAAAAAAAGGAGAAAGTTTCCTGCACTAAAATGCTTCATTTAGTCCTCCTAGTACCTCCGTGGTAATAATAGTTGTAATATCAGTTCGGATTTATTCATTAGCTGATGACCGTAAACAAACGATACTGAACCTCCTCATACTACTCCATGTACTTCCACTAATTGATATCAGATTCATTCAACAAGCGTCTTTCTATTTCTACACGTCACCAATTGATGAAGCGTTAAGACCCGGACCGCAACTAGTTTACCAGCAGTCTGCCAATCCGACGCGAGCGTAAGCTTTCAAAGGAGGGACATAAAAACGTAATTTCCGTAAGCCTTTTATTTTCCACGTTACGTCACCTAAGCGGCTTACCGAACCCCCCATCAGTCACGGGGGCTCGAGGCCGCTTACAATGCAGCGCGGTGCCCCGGACCTCGTACACCGCATACCAAATCTCATCGACACGTGGTTGTACTCTACTAACTGATGCGGTTGAATGCTCGGCTTAACCGCACGTAAGTCGCATAAAAATTTCATATAAAAAATTGTTTTTATTAGTTCCGTACACAAGTTAACCCTTCCGTATACCCTTAACCAATACTCTCAGGCAAAATTGTTCTTACGAATCGTGTCGTAAAGTAGCCTGATCTTTTCATATGTTCTTGTTGCCACTTCTTTTTGTTGCCAAGAAAAAGCACTGCCTCCGTCATCTACTGATAAACTACAACTGCTACTAACCCCAGATTCCCGTAGTCACAGATATTTTAAATCAAAACAAATCACCTCAATCCCCCTTTCAGCACAGACATCTACTCGTAACAAAGACGTACCTACTCAACACACTATCTACCATCTGCTCCATAACTGTCATTAAAGCGTGCGTATAATGACGGCTCGCACCTGAAACATTTCAATTGCGGGAGTTGTGACATCCCTACAACTTTTTATCGCATAAATCTTATCCCCCAACAACAAACCAAAAGCCTTTCATCATATTCACGCACATACGCAACGCTGTGTGCAGTGCTCTAAAATAGGATAATGACAGGCTATGCGTCAAAACACGACGAGTTTCAAACTACGTTACCATGCAACACACATACCTATAGTATTTTAATGATTGCACACACGTTTTGCAGTTTCAACGCATACTAACGAGATGTACCTACTTTTTATCAGAGTTTTAATGTTACGTATGTAATATATTAAATCTGTGTGAACTGTGAAAGTACTTGCCATATCTGTCTCTGTCGTAGTCCGAGCGTAGAATTGACAATATCTAGAAATGATCGGCCATTTCATGATAATATTATGGTCACGTTTCGGGAAATGGCCAATTTTCGTTTTACAATTTGGAGCGTAAGAGGCTCCGTCTATCTTTGTTTCCATGCCAACCTCTGCTCGTGATACACCCTCCAAAATAGTTTAAACTCAAATTATGAAAGAGCTCTTTGCCTATCTGGTTGGCTACCGCCTACCACCCTCTTTCTATACACAGACATACATAAATACATACAAGATACGCGCGAAACACATTACCCTTCCTGGCAGTCGGGTATTGAAACGTCAATACATCATTTCATGAAATGTGAGCATATCAATAAATGGCCAGTGAGTTCATTACATTGTCATACGATCGGACTGCGATCTTAAGAGTTAAGATCATTGAAGTTATAAATATAGCATATAAACATACCCAGTTACTAAGGTTCCGAAGGACTGACACAGGATACGAAGTTCCTTTCAAGTAATGAGATACCTAATCAAGCTCAACTGAACACAATAATTCCGCTATCAATAATATCAGTAACAAAATCATTAACGCTACATACCTAGTTCAGTTATCATTTTATAAACAAACACTTACTAAAAATAAATAAACTAAATAATATATTAAGTACCTGATTGATATACATAATATATTGTTATTTATTTATTTAGGTATGTTTGAAAAATTTAATACTTACGTATAAGGAATAAAATAAGGAAAAATTAAAACTTAGAACACACGTCTACCTCATAAATTTTAATGTTGTTGTTTCTGATTAAAACCAAGGCAAGTAGATCTATTGCTTACAGGACAATCGGTCAATAAAAATTAAAAAATACAAACAGCCATTATATCCTCATATGCCTAGTAAAAAATATTAAGGTCCATCGAACACTTCTATTACTATGACCACTATGCAACACACAAATATCAAGCTTTTGAACGAAACAAAACGCGCAAGACAACACACATTACAAAAGACAACGAACAAATTACACTCCGATTCCAACATCGAAAGCAAAACGAACGAACGAACTTTAGCGTAGCATCTCCGCGAATACGCCAACTTTTGTGTTAACGACACTGCTTCCAAAAGTGTTAGGAGTTACAAATGCCGGGAGTGAAATGTTTACGCCTTTACAGGTATGGCTTCAACCCATTAATGGCCCACTACTGGGCCGGGTCTCTCCTCTTGAGGAGGCCTAGAGCATACTCCACCACGCTGCTCCAGTGCGGATTGGTGGAGGGGTTAGTGGCCAACCCGAGTGTCGGAAGTTTTCAAACCGCCCGAGGGTCTCCGACATGGCTTAACGACTGTTATCTTATGATAACAACCGGGACCGACGGCTTTACGTGCCCTCCGAAGCACGGAAACGCTCAAGAAATTTTTGCCACTAGCGGTCACCCATCCAACTACCGACCGCGCCCGCTGTTGCTTAACTTTGTCGATCACATAGGATCGACGCAAGCCGCCGGGCTATGAGCGCTTTACAGGTATACAGCTTTTAATATACAGCAGTTCATAATTACTTGCTCTGACAATTAATGAAAATGGATGGAGGAAAATTAAAGGCTCTTATTTCGCTGTAGGTCTTTTTACTACGCCATTGTAGCGAGCAATACAGTTTATTACTCCTGCCTGAACGTTATACTACACTAGTAACCCCCATTTCAAATGCAGCTTATTCTCGTGTTCGCTTTTATAAGGTCTTTAAATTGTTGTCAAATTTAAGCTTCATCCCATTAACGACCAGCGGCATCCGATGTTTGAATCTTTGTTCAGAGTTAAGTAAGACAGTATCTTTTGAGAAAATGATGTAGGTACAAGAATTTACTGTGAAAGAACGATGATTTTTTGTAGGTATTTCGAGCACAGTGCCGGTGATTCCTGCAGCTACAGACGTCCTGAAGTCCTTTCATTACATATAAAAGTCGTACACGACAAGTCGACAACACGTTCTTCACATATAACCGCACTAAAACGGAGTATAAAAAGTCGAACTAAAGATATCGACAACACTGTAACGTTGCCAAAAAGCTCATCGTAAACGAGAAGTATTTCAGCAACAAAGTCTCTGGCAAGACACGTGCTCCGAACAAGGCACTAGAGGTCGTACTCGTAGTTACGTAACGTAAAAGGTTGCCGTCGGCTCTCATCCACGTAAGTTTCCTGACCACGGAAAAACAGTCGCACATCGTGACAAACGCGGACGTGACGAGCCTTGCAATAGGGGTGGGCGGCCGCTGCCAGCGCAAATTTCACCGCTAACCGACTTCTAGGTTTCAATTCTACTTCACGTTTGTAGATCTAAACGTATGGCGCAGAAAAGAATTTGCCATGCAAAAGCTTGTAAGTATTTGAATGTTCGTTCGGATTTTATTTTTTCAGTGTTCTATTTATTCTGTTTTTATTTTGTAGAATTGGAAGAGTTGAGAATATGGAGCGAAACAAAGCGTCAAAATTTACATTAATTTTGTATAAATACATCATGCTATGTCAAAAATTAAGAGAAATTATGATATTCAAGTTATGATAGCTCGTGGCTCCGGATGAAAGTGTATGGCGAAAGATTCGGCCATTTCAAGATTATTTATTAATCTTCGTTTGTTACGAAGGCACAGTATGATATAAAATCTAAATCTAACTGTACTCTTGCTAGGAAGGTTTTATACACTTCAACTTTCAAACTAAAATCAACCACGAAATGTTCTTCAAGTGTTTCGGTAACAAAGTTTGTGGGCTAGATAAGAAGCGTATTTATAGCTTCCTTCTTGGCGTCGTTAAGAACTTTCCATCAGGTGCTCTGTCCGTTCTTTTTCTACTCGTATCAACATAAATATCCTGCCATGTTCCACCATTTACATAGTCTATAATCTTAAATTAAAAAAAAAAAACCGACATTTTTATTTACACTAAACATAGCTAAGAACACTCTCGATTAAGTCACCTTTCATCCAAAAAAAAACTACATCAAAATCGGTACATCCGTTTGGGAGCTACGATACAGACAAACAGATCCACAGATACACAGACACACATATGCACAGATACACAGACACGTCATGTAACACCCCTCTTTTTTCGTGGAGGGTTAAAAATATATAATCTACTAATTGAGATATTCATTTAGAATTCGGGCGCTGAGCCACGAGCTCACAATTTCCGCATATTCTATTTCCGTTTTCGTCAAATTATATTGAAAGTCAAGTCACGAGATTCACTATAGAAGTGGACTCAACCGCTGGATGCTTTCAACGCTGCTTTTAAATTCTCCAGAACTGAACGCATGAAAAGATTTTTACGCGAATAGCGATATTTCAATATATGTATGGGTTTTCTGATTTTCACTGGCGTGGTACGATGCTGTTTTCACTTTTCAATGTTTAGTGCACTCCTTTTCTTTAATAATAATATGTAATAATGAATTTAGAATCGTTTGCTGGAATAGTTTTCCAATCACATTGAAAAGGTAAGGTCCAACACACTAATCAAATGGAAAAGCAACATTATTTAAATGAAAAACTGCTACGATACATCATATAACTCATACATAACCTTTAGAACTCTATGGACAAAATAGAACCTTGTCTCTCTCTATCTCGCTATAATATAGATTGTACAGGAATTCTATTTTGCATATCCATATATCACTGTAGTTCTATGCACATAGGGCGTGCCAAGTACCTCCGACGTACGTATTACATTACGTGGTTGCTACATATGTAAAACTATGCGGGTAGGTAATACCCGCGTACACAATTCATATCATTGAGTTACGAGTATGTTAAACTTACCCCAAAAAATGGTATTTTTGAAGGTGTTTTGTTCATAAATGGTACATAATACAATTCTAAAAAAAATATATGTTATTTTACAGTCTTTGTTCTTTCGTTCCCTCATACTTGATACACGATAGCCGTTATTTCATTGCATATAAATAAATCACAAAGTTGGGTCTAATCTGGCATAAAAATGGAGTTTTATTCGCGTTTTAATCGCTTCCAGATAATAAAAAATATACCACAGTATAGGTCCTAAAGATACCGATATTCCTTGGTGATCATAATTTGAAATTTTGAAAAACTTCCCTTTCAATTCCTATTTTTTCCCTTTCCACCAGCTACGAAACGCCCGACGCGTTAATTTACTCAATTTTACTCTCGCGCCAGTCGCCTTCGAGGTAGGACCTGTGCTAATCGGCATCGCAGCCGCACGTTGTCGAATTTCCGACACCAATTTTAATTTCGAATTTGGCGCGCGCGCCTTCTGAACTTATATTACACTGTCCAAAGTATCCACACAGCTGTAATTTGAAATAATAAAAATTGTTCGTTTTTATACTTTAGTTACTGTTTATAGTATTTAGGTATTGGTATAAGTCAAGTGCTAATTACACAATAATTCTTGCCGTATTAGGGCGGCTTAGAATACTAACCCCAATCCCAAGCCGGATGGGTGTCGTAAAAGGCGACTAAATCCGGCCCGCTGGTGGTAGGGCCCCTCGAGGGATTATATTGGTAATATTGATTTTAAATGTTAATTAATGCCATAATTACTATTATTATTTCTATTGTAAGAATATTGTTTTTTAATGTTGTTTTTTTATATTGTTTTTGAGTATTGTTTTTTTATATGTATAGTATAATATGTATATTTGTATATAAGTTAAACAGGGGAAGGAAGGGTAGAGGGAGGGTAGCGGGGGAGGTGGAAGGGAGGGGAAGGGGAGGGGAGGGGGGAGCGGAGGGAGGTGGAGGGGAGGGGAAGGGAGGGGGAGGGCCGGCAACGCATCAGTGATGCCTTTGGTGTTGCTGATGTCCACGGACGACGATAGCCAATTACCATCAGGTGGATCGTCAGCTCGTTTTCCGGCTATTTCCATAAAAAAAAAAATATATCGTAAGAATAATAACATTGTTCGTGTTTGTACTTTAGTAACTGTTTATAGTATTTTGGTATATGTATAAGTCAAGTGCTAATTACACAATTAATTTATATACTAAGAAATATACATATAAATATAATATAAACTTATTTATATTTCCTAACTGAGATACGCGTGATACACAAATAAGTAGGTACTTACATACAAAATTGATTAATATCATCTAAATACTAACAAAATATAACCAACTTCAAAAAAACTCAAAAACTACTTGTCAAATCTCGCTCAAATTTATGTGGAACCACATAAACACCAGCTATCGATTAAAAAAAGAATCATCAAAATCAGTTCATCCACAAATAAGTAGGTACTTACATACAAAATTGGCTAATATCATGTAAATACCTACAAAAAATAACCAACTTCAAAAAAACTCAAAAACTACTTGTCAAATCTCGCTCAAATTTATGTGGAACCACATGACAAACACCAGCTATCGATTAAAAAAAGAATCATCAAAATCGGTTCATCCACAAATAAGTAGGTACTTACATACAAAATTGATTATTATCATGTAAATACCTACAAAAAATAACCAACTTCAAAAAAACTAAAAAACTACTTGTCAAATCTCGCTCAAATTTATGTGGAACCACATGACAAACACCAGCTATCGATTAAAAAAAGAATCAGTAAGAACAAATAAGTAGGTACTTACATACTTTGACTAATATAAATGTATAGAGTTTGTACTACCTAATGTTAAAAAAGTTAACAAATCTCTCAGACTGAATAATGAAATATTGCACATGGAGGAATCCACGGTCTTTTTAGGGGTGACCTTAGATAGTAAACTTCAGTGGGGCCCACATATAACAAATCTCGCGACTAAACTCGGTAGGGCTGCTTATGCTGTTAGGAAAATAAGGCAGTTTACTGACGTCGAAACTGCTAGGATGGTTTATTTTGCATATTTTCACAGTATTATGTCATATGCCATCTTGCTGTGGGGCAAAGCAGCCAGTATAGAACAAATTTTCATACTACAAAAAAGAGCTATTAGGGCTATTTATAAACTTAGATCTCGTGAAACTTTGCGTGACAAGTTCAAAGAAATAGGTATACTTACAGTAGCCTCACAATATATCTATAGTAACGTGGTTTTTATACGGAATAATATAAGCGCGTATAAACAAAATTTTGATATCACTAATCGCCAAACAAGAAAAATGCACCAGTTAGTAACGCCATCTTACCGTCTTTCTAAAGTGAAGCGATCTTTTATGGGCCGTGGTGTACAGTTCTATAATAAAATCCCAAAGTTAATACGTGATTTGCCAGTGGAATTATTTAAGAAACATGTAAAATCTCAACTTTTAGGCAAAGGCTACTATACTGTAGATGAGTACATAAATGACAAAGACGCATGGAAATGACCAGATCTGCAACCAGTTCCGTACAGGCTAGTGATACTTCTTTGTAAGAAATATACCAATGTATTTTATTTTTAAAAGATGTGCTGAGGAGTTTCTTTCGGCTTTTCTTCTCCTCCATGACAAAGCACCTTTCCGAAAAGCTGGTAAATTAAAAAAATGACGTGCATAAGTGTATCAATGATACCTACATGAATAAATGATTTTGAATTTGAATTTGAATTTGAATATCATGTAAATACCTACAAAAAATAACCAACTTAAAAATCGAAACGAGGTTTTTTCAAAATGGCAGACTTGTAGGTATGCCAGGTTCCGTAGAAAAATGTTCAAACCCTTTGGATAAGATATTTTACAAGTATATTGAGAATGATAAAAAGTATAAGAATAATTTAAAATAAAATACCTAAAATTATGTAAAAAATAATAAAAACAAAATTAAGCTAAAATTATCATTACTCTTATTTTATTGCACCTAAAATTCCAATGAATAAATCAAAATAAAGTATACTTTCACCCCAACTCAGAGCAGTTACTAATAATAATAATAAAAACCCTTCCACACTCATACCCCCGCAGTAGGTTACAAGTATTTACCTGTTTCGCGGGTAGCATGGACTACACATATAACACATCACAATAACAGCCATGACACGAGTACAAATATTTATCTGTGACATAAATATTTGCCCCGCCGGAAATCGAACCCGAAACCCCTCGCTTCGCAGTTCGCAGGCAGGATCACTACCAACTAGGTTACAGGATCTAAAGCTACGCACGGGGTCATGAACCTCACGGCCGCGCGCGACCGGCTCACGGCGTGGCGGTCGAGTTTACACTCAGGGGAGCGGGGTATAGGGGAGTGAACAAAATGCCTACAACGGTCGGATAATCTCGCCTTAAGTTGATTGAGAAATGAATATGTAATAAATAAATAAACACTCATACTCCCGCAGTAGGTTTATACCTGTGTCGCGGGTGGCATGGACGACACATAAAAACATCACAATAACACCAATGACCCGAGTACAAATATTTATCTGCCACATAAATATCTGCCCTGGCCGGGAATCCAACCCGGGACCTCGCTCCGCAGACAGGGTCGCTACCAAATATAGCCTACCTGCCAACTATAGCAGAGTCGTCAAAATGTAAAATGTGTAAAATGATAATTACATAGCATTTTATATTAGTTAATGTAACTTAATATGGTTGATAGTGTCAGGCGAAAACAATATTTATTTGAGATTTTGATTTGACACTTTTTTATTTTATTTTGTTTTGTTAACTAATATTTTATTTTCTTTTGTTCGTGTATTAATTAGTGTAATTGGTGTTTACCGTGCTAATTAAATAAATAAATAATATCCCAAAATGAGAAAAGAAACAAACAGTTCTCATTGTAACAATATTGAAAACCCAATTGGGGGTATTAAATCATTTACGCCGTAAGCCATGAATATGCAGGACCATAAAGAGTCGGCACGGCTTCCCGCTCCCTGCGGAGAAATGCTCGCACCGGTATTATTGCCTCACAATTTACAACCATCATAGGCAAATGAAGGACGACATTTGATAAAATGGAAGGGTTATTCGTAGACTGAGGCCTGACTCACACTTATCAGCGTCGATTCACATTTTGTATCAAGATACTGCATCAATTCTCATTTCACTTTTGAACAAGTCAACATATAAGAAAGAATGCTGAACTAGCGAACGCGACAGAACATGATTAATCATAAAAGAACCAAAGCAGCTGATTACAGCGAGCGCAGACAGACGTTTCATACCTGACGTACCGTACCAGAAAAATACAAGTCGAATAGAACATATTTATCACGTTTCGGTCGTACAGCAAAAGTTAAATGCCAACGTAAGATTTGCACGTTAAACAGGTCAGGGTTAAACACATAACTTCATAGTTGCAAATTAACTCGCATCGTAAATCACAAACAATTATGAGTAAGCACACCACCTCATTAGGTATTTAAAATAATGAATATGGATATAATAATGTGTCTGAGATTTGTGGAAATTGCCTAAGAAGCAATGGGCGTGCGTTCGGCAGTTCATCAAAAGTAGTATCTGTTTTCCCATACAATTTACCACCGTTAAACTGGCAAACAAAACGCCCGGCAGCTTATTTACACGGCTGCGCCAAAAGGAAGTCCGAACGAGCGGATGGTCCGCTAGTAAAAGGAAACAAACATAAATCACTGAATTTACGACAAACATCTGAAATGTTATTATTTTTAAAAGAAAACGTCTGAACAAACAACTTGTCGGTCTGAAGCGCTCAACGCTCGCGGCAATTTCGAGAAATTAACTCGTGTTGTTCGGAAAACAAGGGCCGTAATTTATAACACCAACAAACTGGTATTATCAGAATTACCGTTAACGGCTTATTTTGAATTTACCTCGTGTTTTCTAAATAAACTGTTTTGATCATCGTAAAGGTGAAAGCCGGTAAAGTTGGAATAAGAAGATTCCACGGCGTTGTTGACCGTGCAACTTAGGCGTTGTGTAATCCGACAATTTGCCGTGCTAACTCGCAAACACAACAAAACATATTCCCGAGGCTGAAAGGAAGTTACTCCGAAAGGCAACTAGCTGCCTAGCTGGTGGGAAACCTTATATTGTTGAATTTATGATATGCTCATACGCGGCGTTCTAGTTTCAGGGGCCATTCGCGCTTATATCTGTGCGATATTTCGCTGGAAATAATAAGCGAATGTGTATAGAGGATAACCAAGTAGAATCAATTTCGTAGCTGGTAATCTTCTCATTACACCTTCTGAAAAAGGATAGTCGTAGAAACTTGCAAAATGGTTATCCTTTTAGTGAGATTTCGTGTTAGTGTATTAGTCCAGTTATTTTGGTGCTTTAATAAATATCCTGTGCGTGCCGATAGCAATTATAACCCTATAATTCTTGAATTGTTTTGTCCGCAATTTGGCGCTGGCGTAGCAATGAAGTGGGGCTGAAATGTCCTAGATAAGTGTTTATAGACCAATTTGTGGGAAACGAAATGAGGCTTATCTGGGAAGCTTTAAAAAGTGACATAATTCAAAAATGGTATTAATGTAATTATACATTTTGTGATGATATTTAACGCGATAAAATATGATAATAATTATTACGTTATGTCATTAAATTTGAAAGCAATTCAGGTACTATGCGCTATGCACCGGAGTGTTAATGATTTAATTTTAAATGAAATTGCACACTGAAATTACATTATTTAGCTTGTCATCGGACGTGTACGGTTTGGTTTGATTGAGCTGAGTTTGGTTCGTTGGTTGGTTGAGAAGAGCGCTTCTCGTTGAGAAATAGTTTTGAATCCGGAGCATTGATGACACATAATTATCTCAAGCCTACTTATAGAATAGAATAGAATAGAATAGAAAAAGTTTATTTTGTCAAGCACAATGCAATGCAACGAGTTACAATGTTACTTAATAATTAAATTAAACAATAAACAATGTACATAACATAACCCGCTGCAGAACCGCTCAACAAAAAAGGGACCCACTCAGCATATGCCGCGGCCAGCCACGGCTACTGGTTTTCAGTGCGCCCTTTGTTGCATCGCAGTTCGGACGAAATGTCAGCTCGCCGCATAAGTACAATAAAGTATTCTTCTACTACAGTTAAAATAAAATAAATGAGATAGACAATTTAAAATGAATTAAAAACACAGATAAAAAATAACAATTAAATATAGAAAAATGCTTATTCTTACAAAACTAAGATCCAACAAAAACTTAAATATTTGATGTAACGAAAAAATAAAAAACGTTTCTAGTATTTATGGTTAGATGTGAGATGAAATATTAAGGGATAAGTTTCCATACTCGAGGCAGCGCAGGCGCAAATAGGAGCCATGCTGGAGCAATGTGATGCCACGTAGCAAATTAGCCACACATGTTAGGTAAGTATGATGCTCATATGTAATTAAAATAGGCATAATTGTGTATGTAATGCAGTAAAGTAGTAAAGTGCGTGCACAAAGAAAGTATACATGTAATGACCGAGCGTGTGTGTGTGTGTGTGTGTGTGTGTGAATGTGTGAGAGTGTGTGTGTGTGTATGCATGTGTGTGTGTGTGAGTGGGTGTTTGGGTGTGTGTGTGATTGTGTTAGTTATAGTGTTGTTTTCTGCGTTTGCAGAAGGTAATTTTTATAGGTTTTTCTAAAATTATCTACTGTTTTCAGGTTACGTATTGGCGGTGGTAAATTGTTCCAGCATTTGGTGGCGCTGTACTTGAAGCTACCACGAAATGCTGCCGTACGTTATAACAGGTATAAAAGTATTAATGGCTTAATAATAATACCTCACCACTCGATTTATGGTAAATTTTGTTCACATTAACGCTAAGCCGTGGTATGTCACTCATAATTGTATCGGCATGGAAGCCATGTAGAATCCATGTGGCTTCCACATGTCCATTGGTTTATTGAAATACTGGGAGAAATAGACATTCAACTCAATGTTAGAATATTACAAAAAAAAAGATAACGAATTGACGTTCACTTTACTTTTTTGAGGCAGCACATAGAAAGGTTAGGTGCATCAGTAACTAAATTCAGAAATATGTATGTAAATAAATTTTATGAAATCGAAATTGCAAATGAAATTCATCATGGATAACAGTAATAATTACCACTTGGATTTTACACAGCACCACAGCACATACGATTACATTCTAAGTCTGCCGCAGTGCACTCAAACAGGAGTCCTTACGACGCATACTTCGTTAGTTGTTTTTCGGCTCGTTTTTCGGCCAAAACTAAAGCAATTTCTGCACGTGTGCGCCGCGTATCGCCTTTCACGAGTTATATCAATCGCGTCAAAGTGGGTCGTAACTCGATACCTGGCTAGTCAAACAGTGAACGGATCAGACGATGCCTGAACCGCCTGAACGAGTTACCTAGTTAACAGTTGACGCTGAGTTCGTCACGCAATGCGGAGTGCCGACTTACTATACTGCCGTTAAGTTGCCATTTTTTACACCGTTATTACCCTAGTAATATTTATGAGGCTGCTTATCGAAATACTTTTAATCGCCTGTTAAATGGTTTTATGACGTTAAAAGGACGGCTACTGTTGCAAATATTACATAGTATTTACTATTGGACATTAAATCTTATCACCTAGTACTTATTATAATTGTGATGTGACAATCTACAAATGAGCTACAGTACGAAATGTTCTCTTTAGTTAAAAGAACACATGGATCCTTTTATATACAGGGTGGATTTTTGAGACGGGTCAGTAAGGGCAGGTACCTTAACCGTTATAGTTACAGGAAAACGTTCCAAGGAGACTATCCATAACTTTTTTAGATATTCTGAACTGCATTCACAGATTTTTGAAAAAATGTATGGTCAGCGAAAAAAGTGCTAAAATCCAAAAAAAATATATTTTTATGCCTATCGATCCTACTTCGTATGGGGATCAAAATACTCTATGGGACCATTTAAGGTATGAGTACTAGAAATGTTAGAAAACGCTAAAATCATTTTCCATACATTTTGTACTGAAAAACGATAAATCAACTCGAAATATTCTTTATCGCCAAACAATCCTATTTCTTACTGCGATTATAAGATTATTTAAGGCCTGTTGAAATTTAAATATAAAAACTACGGTAAGACACAACATATCACACAAACTTAAAAATAGGTTATCTATTATTCAAAATGACCGCCGTTTTCACGAATACATAAGTTCACTCGGTTTTGTACTGAGCAAGTAGCAGCGGAAAGTTTTCTTTGATGGATATTATTTAAAATCCTCGTTAATGCCTCTTTCAGCTCCTGAACACTTTCGTACATTCTTTTGTAGACTTCATTTTTTAGGTGGCCCCACAAAAAAAAAAAAAAACTCGAGAGGCGTTAGATCGGGGCTGCGAGGTGGCCACTTAATTGGACCATGTGTTGGACCATGGACCACTAACAGCACCTCTTGCAGCGTGTCTTCGTGAAAACGGCGGTCATTTTGAATAATAGATAACCTATTTTTAATTTTGTGTGATATGTTGTCTTACCGTAGTTTTGTATTTAAATTTCAATAGGCCTTAAAGAATCTTTCAATCACAGTAAGAAATAGTATTGTTTGGCGATAAAGAATATTTCGAGTTGATTTATTGTTTTTCAGTACAAAATGTATGGAAAATGTTTTTAGCGTTTTCTGACATTTCTAGTACTCATATCTTAAATGGTCCCATAGAGTATTTTGATCCCCATACGAAGTAGGATCGATAGGCATAAAAATATTTTTTTTTGGATTTTAGCACTTTTTTCGCTGACCATACATTTTTTCAAAAATCTGTGAATGCAGTTCAGAATATCTAAAAAAGTTATGGATAGTCTCCTTGGAACGTTTTCCTGTAACTGTAACGGTTAAGGTACCTGCCCTTACTGACCCGTCTCAAAAATCCACCCTGTATACCCTTTGAAATATAAGTCGCTAATTTTAATCACTAATTTTAATTTTTTACTTATAAATCGTAGTAATTTCCGTATCACTCCACGCGAGCATTAGTATGTGTATATCCGCACCACCTCCGATAGTTATGTTATGTAATCCTAGTGCGAGAGAATGAACGTTTTTTTCTTCTAATTTTAACATGCACTTACAATTAGAATCAGTAAGCGCTTCGGGCGAATCTTCGTTCCATACTACAATATTAAATCGCGTGATGAACACTAAAATACATATTCAACGTGCAATTACGTGCAGTGGCTATTAAAGACACGTGTCGGTGTAGGGTTGTCAATTGTATTGTAAAATATAATACTACTTAGGTACAATAGCTGTAGTGCTAAAAAAACATTCGGAAGCAAAATACTATTATTTGAATATTTTTTTTTTAATAATAACAAATAAATAATATATCAATATAAATTTTTCCTATTTAATAATTCATGGAAAACAGTGGCGTAGCTAGCGCCTGACGTGTCCTTTATTTTTTGGAAGGAGTCCCGCTCTGACGGGGTTCGTGGAATGTTCTGACATTTCAGATTATGCACACGACGTGACCTGACGTGGGCCCTCTAGCTTGGAGGCCCGATTTCATTAATACCGCAAGCTAAAAAGTATACCAAAAAAGTTTTTAGGTTATCCAAAAATATAGTACAAATATCCGAAAAAATGTTGTCAACCCTAAGCCGTTGTCTATTTTCGCCTATAGCAAAGTAAACAATTATCTCACGGAACCAGCATTGCTTGCACGTATTCCTACACCACTCACAGGCCGCTGAGCCATATGACCTTCCTGTGAGGTCGCAATTAAATTAAATAATATTCCTTATCTGTGCGACTTTTGACTTCCGCGCTCTTTTACCGCCGCGTGTTTCTCAAGTCTCACATTAAAATAATTGAGAAGTTTTAACTTGTTACTGCCATTTAATAATTCACATTTTTATTTGGCTTAAGCAATGATGGCTCAATTCAGAAGAAACAGAACCGGTCAGAGTGACGCATGTTAGGGTAGGCATATGTCCAGTGGACCAGGCCTGATGGATGCATTATGCAATAATGTGCTACCATTAAAATATTCCTAAAAACTACGCTTAGTAATTCTATGCTAAAAACAAGTATTTTTGATGTTGATAGATCTAGCCAAACTTTTGTTGTTAGCAAACAAAAAACAAGAGACAGCTCACAAATGGATTGCTATACTTAAAGATTGACACAAAACTCCTCATTTATGCGTGTCATCTTCCGTAACAAGTCTTTCAACACAAGGCTACTTGAAGCAACTTGTTTCACAATAACTTGTGAATTGGTAGTAGATTTAGATGCTGTAAATACAGGTTCTAGTCATCATGGTCAACAACTAGAATCGTAGCTCTTGTCACCAAGCGATGTTAAGTTTATATATTTTTTTTTTTTAATTTTTTTTACCTCAGAACTTTCGACTGGGTGAACCGATTTTGATAATTCTTTTATTAGTCGAAAGCTGGTGCTTGTCATGTGGTCCGACTTAAATTGAGCTAGATCTGACGAGTAGTTTTTGAGTTATTTTGAAGTCGGTTATTGTTTTCTTGGTAAAATTCAGATAATACTTCAAGAAAGTCCATTATTTTTCTATTTCTAACACACGGACAGCTATTAAAAGTAAGACGTGTGCGTACGTACAGAATCCAAAAACCAGTTTGTAAAACCTGGTATGTCGGTAATCCCGCTGCAGACGCAGAAAAGAAAACCATCTCTGAAGCATAGATTTTTATTAGCAATCATTTTATTTGTTTACCTACTCAAAAAATTCTAGTGTCATCTTTTATTGGACACTTAACCGACAGGAGCCCTTAAAACGCAAGCCCGCTGTCCCCGGACAAGCGAAGCGAAATATGTGTTTAAAAGGAAAATAAATAACTTGAAGTAGCTCGTCTATTATGGAGTATTGTTGTAAATACTCCCGCATTGCTGAGCATCTTAACAGTTTGCAAAGTCTTTCATTCTTCCTTGTTTTCTTTCGCTTTGAAAGCTTTACGGTCTTTCATGTATTTGTAAGTAACGGCAACATTTATGATGACTTTTGCGTAAATAATAAAAAGTTTATTTTTATGACGCAATTTGTTTTACTTAAACACCAAATACATTCTTTTGCAGCTCATTTCGTTATAGTATTGATAATACTATTCTCTAGAATAAGTATGGAATAAGCTTGCGAATAGGTGCCTAGGTAGGTACATAGATAAATAATGGTACTCAATGATCAACTAAATAAATTAAATTAAGTAAAGCAATGTAACATAAGGGTAGACATGTTTACTTGAAATTTGAATTGAGTCATTTTCCTGCAGTTCTAGTAAATCCCATCCAATAACATTAAATTAAATTCAAGTGGGAATTTAGAGTTATCTTATTTTCTTATCAATTTCTATTATACAAAGGTACGTAATAAAACAAAACAGTGGAAAAATAGAAACATGTTATCTTTTAAATAAACCAACAGTTTCCCTGTAACTTGTTTAGAATATTTGTTTGAGAAAACCCAATGTTGAGGTTAAAATTTATGATTATTTCTTATGTTATTAATATACATAAGTCGATAAATTATTATCATATAATATTTAGTCCAATAATATTTATCGAACGACTGATCGTTAAGCCAGCACGAATATCTAAACTTCCTTGATTTCTATTGCAAATTATGATGCCGATATTATCAAAAATTAATATAAATTATGTAGATATTATTTTTAATTTTAATAAAACTGTTCTTTAATCATTGATTGATTGATTCAACTTGATTGATTGAATCAAAAACTAGATATCCAGGTTAACCGTGCATTTGAACGCCCAGCTTAAAAAATAATTTGGGGTTTCAAGTCGTTTTTAGGGTTCTATAAGGGTTCTGATTTTACTTCAACTATAAGGCTTATAGTTTCGTCATGTTTGTTCGTCCGTCTGTCCGACGCAAAGCGCCGAGACCTTGCTAGAAAGCTGTAATTTGGCATGGATATGACTTGTCTTGTTGTTGTCTTACTTTCATTCTCTCTGTTCTTTTTTGATCCGTTACGTCCGTGATGTCTTTGGTGTGAATGATGTTCATGAGCGATGGTGGCCAATCACCGTCACCTCTTTTTTCAGCTAGTTAAGTAGTTACATAAAAACAATCATACAAGACTTAGAACTAAAGCTCGTTCCGGCTCTAGCTCTAAAGCAAACAATTTTGCAACATTCGTATTATATATATCATAAAAATGGCATACCCGTCATTATTTCTAGAAATGATACGTTGCACTTAATATTAAATCAGCATATTTCTTCAAGGACTACGTGGACTTCAGGCCGTTAAAATTCCTCTCCCGTCCATAACGCAAAAGATGTGGCTCCCTGGTGCGCCGGTTGCGGGACAGCTCCAACAGCATCCTGAATATGATCGCTAGCAGGTTAGACTGCATATATGTGAGACATTGCTGTGCTGTTTCAAATGGAATGGCACAGCGGTGACTCACAAAAATTATTTTTATTTTTATTTTATTTTAAGTATCTAGGTTAAGCACTAACATAGGTTATAGGTTTTGTAATACTAACAAATATGAGTCTTGGTTACTCGAAATAAAAATATTATTATATTATTATTATTATTATTATAACACTTGAGAGCCCAGATGGGTCATCGCAGAACTTAGCGCTGAGTAACTATCAACATTATCTTTACAAAAGACACATTTTTAAAACGCTGGATTACGCGGAAGCGAGCTGTGGAGTTGTAAGGAAGATAAATCGCAGTACTTTAGCTGCATTATCCTCGCAACTCATTACAGTCTCTTGCTGACGGTGAGTTACATCAACATTACGTGTGTGTGTCAGTCCTTGCTTTTTTATGGGTTACGTTTGTTAAAATGACGCAGACTCAAGACAGCCAGGAACTAACAACCATAAATTGTGAAATTCATAAAATTCCCATAAGGCTGTAACTGGCAACAAAGTTTTTTACGTTCTCGTGCTAAATAAAAATCTTAAACGTAGTTGTAACACTCTTCCAAATATAATAAAAAAGTCAATTACCTATTACATCATTTAGGATGGTTTAAAAGTTACTGGCCGATAATTTCACGCGAATTCTGGCTGTGCACGTGGCGGAATAACGTTCTAATTAATACACAATAACTGATAACGTAACCTTTGAGGTCACAAAAGATAATAATTATAATATCAGCCGTCTTCATTGCACATCTCGTATATCCAACGAAGCAAAGATATTAAATTAGCAAGATAGCTAAAATGAAAAAAATCTTCAATAAAAAGTGTTACAAAAACGGTTACAAACCTTGAGTTCAAACACTGTTAGTTACACTTTGTGTCGAGTGTTTGTATCGACCGGAGCACCAGCAAGGTTACCCGTTCACTAATAAATTTATAATTACCGAAACATTTCTTACATCCGCCTTTTATTTGATTACATAGATTAAATAACGGCAAGGAAACCTCAGCGAATTTCATTTTAATTAGGTTACCTGCGTAACAGCTGCGTTTGAAAGTAACTGACAGTAAAGTTTGTTTAACTATTAGTCACTTTTGCCCGCGCTAGATAATCTGCGCCGTGGCGGATTTGAAAGTGTAGACAGGGAAGTAACCATTCTCTAAATCAATATTGTCTCCAGCAAGGCTAAAATCCCTTATCAATCCAAGAAAAACAAATTTCGTACTGTCTTGAAATTGTTGGAACTTTCCAGAAAAGGACTACTTACTTTCTAGGTAATTATAAACATTAATTTGGCAACCTGCTATAAAATGACGAAGTACTCTCCAAGTTCCGCAATCTTTACCCAATACATTTTTTAATAAACTTCAAAAAAGAACTTCACTCACCGAGATTGAAAATACACGGAAAATTTTTCAGCAAACATTTTTGTCCGTCAATTTAAAGCCCATCTTTGGGTTATTTCCATTACGATAACACTGTAAAGTACCCTCGGAACGCCCCGGGTTATTATGGCCAATAAAACTAGTCGACCAGAACCATGGGACCAGTGCAACTTAATTCGCGGCCCATAATGTTTCTGGGGGAACGACCATTGATCCTTTACGACGTTTACTGCCGTACGGAGAGGACGCCACATAAATTTTAGCAAGCGTGTTCTTAAAAACGCAATCTACAATCAGGTTCGTCGGAACCCGGATGTTGGCGTTGCTGCACAGCTATTTTGCCAATCGCTTACTATTACGCGTGATAACCAATAATAACATTAATAACCAATTCAGGATGATTGCAATTGCAAGAGTTATTTAACAGTTTATTTTGATTACAACTGATTTGAGGATTTCAAAAAGAACACTGCGCATCGTGATTAGTAGGTAATTCTTTTTTTGATGTAATTTGAGGCGTGAAATAAGAATCGTCTATTACATCACACAAAACGTATTTCTTACCGCTCACAACATAACTTTTACACCGCACTGCTACGGACATAATATTATGTACGAGTACGTTACATAGGTACGTAATAAGTTAATAACCCAGCGAATGGATCCTTATATTTCCCACATTTCTCATTGAAGAGTTCAATACTGTTCAAGCTTCGCTTATCTACAATTCTACGTTTGAAATCAATCGACTAATAAAGTCGGTAACCTGTTTTAGTTCATTTAACACGATGAGAGATGCCATTCGCGTCGAGATTCGACATTCGACACCGTCATCGTGACGCCAGAGTAGCGTTTATCGGCAAACTTGTGCTATACGGGTGCAGTGGCCTGGAAAGTTCGTGGCTCTTTGCGTAATATGGGAGCCCACATAACGCATTTTCACGTCGACTCATTATACTCCAGGCGAACGTAGAACTGACCTTTTCTTCTAAGTATGTCAATAAATAACATTGTTCGTGTCGGACATACACAGGTCCCATTTTGCCATTTGGTGAGTTTTGTTAAATATAAAAACTCCGATACTAAGGTAATTCAACTGTAATTTAATGCAATCTCATCGGATTCATTCCGGTTTACTCCAGACGATTAAATTTTACCACAATGCTCCAGTGCGGAAATATTCTTCCTAAAATTATTCAACATGGCTTAATGACTCCTCTAAAGTTAACTTCTACTATTGACCTTTATATTGTCTCTAAAGTGCTCAAGATTTTTTCATCATTGAATTGATGAATTGATCATCTATCCAACCAAGCGGGATTTTTTTCTTAACTCGGCCAATCACGTTTTACGCGCATTCGTATTGGGTATCATTTATTAAATAATATTTATAACAGCTGTTGTTAGTTTCAAACAAGTAGAAAATAAATAATAATGAACGCTGTTAAATGCTCTTTACAACTCTTTTACAGTCTTTCGTTTAATGTTTATGGGTGAGTAATAATTGTTACTAATAACTTAATTTACAATCTGACTGATTCAAATTGTTAACACCCATTACAACATTTATGCTATTTTTAACGACTGACTACGCAAGCAGCAAAGCAAGGTTAATGCTCAAGTATGAAGCATACCTAAACGAAACAAAACAGAGCAATAAGAGGAAAATAACACAATAAAAATTTTGTTTCAAATTATTTAGTTAGGATAATATAATAACAGAGCAAATATTTAATAATCAAAATTTTACTAACAAAAAATAACCGACTTCAAAGTTTCAAAAACTACATAGTTGTCAGATCTCGTTCAAATTTATGTGAGACTACATGACAAGCGCCTGCTTTCGATTAAAAAAAGAATCATCGAAATCGGTTGGCGTGATATTGAGTTATTCGTCAATTTATCGCGCACATCTTAACACAAATTTACGACTTATGTGGTTTTCTCATGGATGCCATTGTCAGATCTCAATAAAATTTATGTGGGACCACATGACAGCCACCAGCTTTCGATTAAAAAAAGAATCATCAAAATCGGTTCGCCCAGTCCAAAGTTCTGAGGTAACAAACATAAAAAAAAAAAAAAAAAAATACAGTCGAATTGAGAACCTCCTCCTTTTTTGAAGTCGGTTAAAAATGTAATAGATATAGTCATATAAAAATTCCGACGTTCCCTTATGACAAAAGGTTATCAAGAATTGTAATAATAACTAGCGTAATGTTATCACATTCATAAATTCACTCATTTAATATGACAATCATTACGTAGCGATTATGCCTGCTTCACGTATTGAAAATTATGCTTACTTCAATTTGATTTTTAACTATCGCTTTCCAAGAAAATACTAAAATGTCTGTAGATTTCATAGACAGCTACATCCGAAAACAGACAATCTCCCATATATCTATGGTCACGGCCAAGAGCGAGCCGCAGCCAGCCGCCTAGTTCAGAGTCTCGACTCCAACCCGAGACTCCCTTGCAAAGAAACAACATTACTACAGGGTAGTTTCACATTGTTCCAACGGTCATAAGTTTCCGCTTAGGTTGAGTAGATAGCCACCGTGGACTATCATGATGCCGATTTGGACATATTAACTATACAGACATGAGACATAATGTATGTGACATGTAAGAAGCGCTCGCTAAGTCAGTCTAAACTAAGTGATCGATAAAGTTAAGCTAGTGGCAAAAAATTCTTGATCGCTTCCGTGCTTCGGAGGGCACGTAAAGCCGTCAGTCCTGGTTGTTCAGCGGTAGCTAGACACTTGCACCAAAAGCATCAGGGATATGATGCCAACCAATAAGGAAGCGATCTGGTTTTCTGACACCATGACCGTAACTCGATTCATGGTCAAAAAATTTTATTTTCTAATTATATCTGTCATCAAATGATATTGACGACCCGTGCGGCGCAATGGCTACCGGACCGTCGCGGCGTCGTTTGAAGGGTCCTGGGTTCGATTACTAGCGAGGCAGTTTGAAGGATGAAATTTGTTTAAAAATTCTGTTCTTAGTATGCGTGTGTGTGTTGTCCATGGCACTATGGGGATATGAGTGTGTAGCGTTTATTTATTTACTTACAATTAATTCTGCAAGGTTTTATTTTCTGCAAGGTTTTATTTAGGGCATAAAGTAAATTTAATATGTATAAGTAATAATTCAATCGGGTTAGAACATTCAACATGCTATAGATATAGCAGTAGCTAGAAAGCTACTGCTATATCTATAGCATGTTCTAACCCGATTGAATTATTAGTAGTACTATTAATACCTTATTAGTACTAGTTTCTATGTACGTAATAAAGAAATAATCACAAGACAATCATTGAAACTGGTTCGATTGGATAATTGTCCGATAATCGCGATACATTAGAACTCGCCTTAGCCCGCCCTTGACGATACAAACAGCTGTACACTACTGTCAACCTTTTGAACTAATTAATTGATAGAACCATTACTTCCTAGAAACAGGAAGTGAGAGGATGTGGTAACAAAGATGAAGGACATATTATTATCTTTCATAATGACAGCAAATAGGAGGTTGCTATTTAACAAAGTGGACAAAAGAAACAAATGTAGTTCTACTTTACAGAAATCATGTAGTACCTAATTAAATATGTAATTAAAATATAAATTAACAGAAAATCTATTCTATATTACTATAGTAAAACTCAAAGGGCAAATTTTCTGTACATTGAATATATTTTTTAAAAATTTTGATTAGGGGGCACTTCAATAACGTGTTAGAGCACAAAAATATTTTTTTTAGAATTATTGTCTGTTTGTCTGTCTGTTTGTCTGTCCGGGCATCACATGAAAACCCTTGGAACAGATTTTAATGAAAGTTGGTAAGGTTGTTACTTATACTCCGGGTCATATTTTAGGATACTTTTTATCCCGGAAAGTTAAAAGGTTTCCCCGGGAAACTGGACGAAAGTTTGTATGGAGTATTTTTAAAACATCAACCGATTTGCTTCAAATTTTCCACAAATGTTCCTTGCCTAAATTGATGGAACACATATTTTTCAGTTTTTCAAAATTTTGCAAAAAAAAAAAAAAAAAACAAATGAATGTGAATATTGCTTATTTTTTCAAAACCCGCTCCTGGAGGAATCCTTTATGATTTTATCGTGGGTTTCAATATTTGAATTACTAAATATAATTATTTCAATATAAATTCACCGTTTTTAAATTTCCTTCTGCAAGAGGTACCTATAAATAAGGTAAAACATAATTTCCGTATGCAAAGCTGCGGGCAACAGCTAGTATTGTATATTTTCATTGTAACAATTGTGTTAAAGTGGAAGCCATAAATGTATATTTTTTTTCATCTAATACCTTTAAACAACCAATTCCTTTATATAATCTGTGTCTTGGAAACGGCTCCAACTATTATCATGAAATTTAGTATACAGGGGGTTTCAGAGGCGATAAATCGATCTAGCTAGGATTCATTTTTAGAACATTTTATCCACAATGAAAAACTGCTACAATAGACATCTATTTGTGAGTAGCAACACTAAGTCTAAAGCTACTTCAGTAGATGGCGATGTTAAGCAACACTAATAATTTCCAAAAAACATAATTTACCCAAAAAAAATACCAAGCAAAGCTCGGTCATCCGGGTACTGTAATATAATAAGAATAAATAAAACTTTATAATAAATTGGAAATCAGAAAATTATTGTACTTTTATTTATTCCTAAATAGCTTTTTATAGCTAAGTATAGATAAACAAAATAAAAAATAAAGTTTTTGCAACTTCATTAAATTTTTATAAAACATTTATTTATAAACAAAAAGATAAATTAGATAAAAATTATGGAAAACAGAGAACTTGACAATGCTTAAAATGCAATTTATGCTAAACAACAAATACAAAACTTAGAAAGAGCAGTGAAAGTAGATATTTTTACAATAAAAATCTAGATGTAAGAATAATAGCCTTAATCAGGTGAAAAAGGTTAATAAATTTATTGTTGGATTCTTATGTGCTATATATATAACAAAATCTATGTTTTTATCGCTTAGTCACGATTACCTTTCAAGCACTATTGTCTTTATTTGCCATATCATTGGAAAGGATCCACAGGTGGCAGGTTTCCTAATTGGTATGGTGGATTTTTGACAAACAAACTTTTTAAAACTAGCTCACAATGTTAATGTTGTTAACAAAACTATTTCATCACTACTGGCGAGAGAGGCCATGAAGAAATACTTCTAATAACTTTTATGACTGCAAAAAATTTACTTTAAAACAGCTGTGTTTCCTCGAGTTTTCAATCTAACTGCAAGTTTTTAATATTCACAATGATATTTAAAATCTTTCATCTTACGAAGATTATAATCTAGGTACACTATGACAACCTAAACGTAGTTTGTCTTTAAAACAAAAAGTAACATCGAGAATGTGTGATTGATAAAATACAGTTTATGTCATATTTGATATCAAACATGAGACAGGAAGGATTCAATCTACACGCAGTGCGGTAAGACCAGTGTTTATTTTACTTCCTAGGTAACAAGAGAGAACAACTTTCGCCGACCGCTGGCGACCCAGCCGGCGCACACGCACCGCAATCACCTCTCCCAAATACTCACACCACGAACAAACATCCAGTAGCCTCGTATCAATAGCCAGTCCACTATTACGCAAACTCAACCACTAACCATTTACTAACGTTATTTCTCGAAGCTCAGGTATTGTTTACATTTACAAAAATTGTGTATACAACTACTAGGAATATCGGACGTGGAGCATTTTAACTGAGGTTCATATCAAGAGGTAAATTAAAAAATACATTACTAGACTTACCGTTAAGTTTATGGCACCAAATCCCAAACAATATAAACTGTCACAAAAACGCTACACACAAAACACTTAACTTGACTTTTTCACCTCTTGACATCTGACATGGCTCATCAGAACGAATTTATCACAATTTAATTGCACCATAAAAACATCGAAGTAAAAGCGCTAGCATCAAAACAATAAGATATAACAAAAGTTGTGCAAAACGATCGCAAAATAACGATACAAAACGTAAACAGCTGCCTACTTTGACAGCACCGTCTAATACACTGACAATTGAATTGAGTTGCCAATCGCAAAACTACTTTCGCCTTCGTTTTGCGACATACCAACATACAGAAAATAATATAGGTACTACGTAATGATGACGTAGAATTACGGCTTGCGAAAACTTGTTTATTTGGCATCTGAGTTTGAGTTTGACACACTGATTTAAATCGATCGATACCTACCTTAGCTCTTTTTCAACAAAATCGATTTTATTTATATTTAATTTAGATCACTTCTACTTCAATAATTTCAGATTATTTAAGTAATCTCAGTATGTAATAATAACTGAAATAGCTCCCCAACGGGCTTGTAAAGTAATTTTTTGTTTCATAATAATATGTTAGAATATAATTTTGGCTTCATACTCTATGATATGTAAAGGCATAACTTTAATTTTATTAATTTCCATACTACCTACAGTTCATTTGCTTAAATCAGGCTTTCAGCAACGATATTGGACTTGGTATACAAATGACTACTTAAGATAGTACTTTATAAAGAATCAAAAATAGGTAGGTACGAATGGGGAAAATAAATCAAAAAATGATTTGATTTTTTGATGAACTTAATTAAGTAATCAAGATCATTCTTTTTTTAATTAAAATAAATCAGCTCTATATACGCCACAAGCCACGTGGGGCTAAAAATAGCATTCATAAAAAGTTTTATTGCATACATTTTTTGATGGACCAAAATATCATATTTTGATAAAAATCTTCAAGGAATTAAATTAACTCGAGTAATTTTTTTCTTAAAGGTTATACTGCAATTGCAACACCAAACATAAATGTCATTTCTCGTCACCATCATCAATGCCGTAATCTGTCACTCAATTGTATCGGTTGATTGTATTTATCGCTTTTCATGCTTTTAATACTGTGAGAGTAATTCCTTTGTGCTGCGCATAATATAATTAGCTATAAAGTGGCGTAATCAAATCCGAGATATGTCGAAATTTGAGGATAATCCGTTTAGTGATCCCACCATAGACAATCCATTTGCCGTAAGTAGTCTTCTGAGAATGAAAATTTTGTTATCAAGATTCAGGTTCAATAATCATCAGGGTATTCTTCTAGGATCCTGCTGTCCAGCAAGTGGCACGAAGTACAAACAATGCGACCCAAGGATTGGATGACTACAACCCCTTTGATGGCCAACAAGGCGGAAATCAACCCACGGTAAACTTTGTATACATATTAGTCATAATAAAATTTACTGATTTATCAGTATCAATAATACGCCGTCTGCGGCAAGCTCCAAAACACATTAAATAGCCTTATGTTGAAATGTAGCAATGCAGTACAGTGGGATCTATAATAAAATCCATTATAACACAAAGACTTGTGAATATTCATATGTTATAAATTGATAGAGTTTACATGTTATGTCTATTAAAAATATGGAGCTACAATAGACCAATAAGAAATCAAACTGTTAGAATTAAATAACAAATACACAATCCAATGAAGTTGAGGAAAATTCCCAAATAAAATTCGACTTTGTGTAGCCCGTCCAACAACCACCACAGCCAGCTATCATGCAAGCAGTGTCACCTCCCGCGAGTGGCCAGTACCGGACCAACCAACCGCAGCAACCACAGGCACCTCCGACAAACTTCACTACTGCTGACTTCCAGGTACTGACTATTACTTCTGTACTATTATCGCCCCAACTCAGAGTCACTAACGCTTTCTTTAATCACTCCTTAGTAAAGAATCACCATACAAATTCTGTACTAAGAAGCGATTTAAGTAACCATTAGTGACTATGAGTTGGGGCGTAAGTGTATTAATCAGATTATTGTTTGGGTCAATATAAATAAATGTACTTAAATGATGTAAGATATTTTAAGTGTGTAGATTACAATGAAAATAATATTAAAATATAAGATTAGTTTATGTGTTGTTAATTTTAGTAATGGTTCGGCATGAACATTGTGTTAGCAAAGTTAGATAAATATATAGAGGGACCAAAGTTATTTCAGGAGTTTTGTAACAGATTTCTTTTAGATTTGTTTCAAGCTGACTAGTAGAGATTGATGTTAAATCTTAAGTCTGCTTTAGTTCCACATATTTATTAAAGGTCAATAAAGCATAATTGACGAAAAAGTCTTTTGACCCATTGAATTTTTTTGGCAACTATCATTTTAACTTATTATATATGACTTCTAATTATTAAGTGGGACTGATTCTTTTGGATTGTTTTTAAAATTTTTCCTTTCCTACAATTTTTTTTTCTGTTAACCTCAAAAAGTCATTAAATTCTTCCAACTATCTCTATTAATACTATTACTCTAAAGGTTGATGCATACGTAATGTGTTTGCCCCGTCCAGTAGGGGATTTCGCTGCGAATGCACTGTCGTGTATACATTTTCTATGAAGGGATGTTTCCAAAACTTCATGTCCCATCCCGTATGGGAAAAAACCCGTTACGTATGCATTGACCTTTAATCTGTTTATTAAGTTTTTGAACTTCTATAAAACCCAAACCCGTTTAAAGAGATGCTACTGCTAATTTACAATACTAATTTATCCACCACCCAATGTAGCTGTGGTTTACTTGAAACAATTTACTCCACTTGTGACAAAGCCTTATTTAGATATTGTTAGAATTTGGTGTAAAATTTAGGAATATCTGTGTCATATTTCCTTAATGCCCAGCATCACCAAAATAGGCAAGGCTAGTGCACTAACATAATCGTAATAGCTATTCAAATTCATATACAATGTCCAATACAAGCTATATATAGATGCATGCAACTAATACACATTCAATTTGCTTTTCCCAAATGCACAACAGGAACTGAAGGTAAACACGGTTTTTACATTACTTTGGTGATTCATTTGAATACACTTAATCATTATGTTATTGCTTTATCAATCCTTCAGTGTTGTTATCTATATCTGTGGCTTATCTTGTTGGTGGCAGGTAAGGTTGATTACTCTCTTTGTAATGTTTTGATTTTATTTTTAAACATGCTTAGGAAAACTTTGATGATTTGAAAGATATTTTTAACCAATGTCAAAAAGGATAAGGATACTTTTGAAATTGACTTTACCCAATAATGACCCACTATATGGGTCATAAGGTATAAGTTATAAGGAGTTATAAGGAGTACCCACGGTACCCACGGTATGGGTATCTCCTTCTGGGAAGGCCTTGAACATATTCGAATACAATGCTCCAGGTGATTGGTAGGGAGTTAAGTGGAAAACCCATTTGTCGGAAGTTATTGAGCAATTTACTTTTATCTATTGGTCATTGATTCAATTTCTAATTTTTGGATTTTGTAGTCATAAATATTTTTCATACCTTCAGTGTTTTTAAAGATGTCTTTACTTATAATGATAGATTAATCGAAAATTCCAAACGAGATAATAAAATAAAAACCAAGTAAAAGGTTGTTGTAGGGTAATCATCTATAAATAATGAACAAAGTCACCATTATCTTAATATTTCTGCACTTTGTTCTTCTGTTTAAACTATTATAGTATTACTAGCTGACCGGGCAAACTTTGTTCTGCCGAAAATTTAGGGGTGGACCATCCTTAACATTTAGGGGGATGAAAAATAGATGTTGTCCGATTCTCCACCCTAGCCGATATGCACGCAAAGATTCATGAAAATCGGTCGAGCCGTTTCGGAGGAGTTCAACTTCTAACATCGTGACACGACAATTTTATATATTAGATTTTTCACCAAAAATTAGAAAGTTTGCAAGAGAATTTTTTAAGAAAAAAAATGCATGCCAATGTGGCGACGATGACGTCGCCCTGAATCACGCTATCGAAGTTTTCAAAGATCGCTAGCATATATACAATTGCTCCGACATGATCAGTCGGGGCTCGGCCGCCTCCCAGGCAACACACCTCGCCTGGCGGGAGATCTCCCTTTGCCAAACTGGGGACCCTCGACGAGAACACGTCGCTTCTGAGTACCGATAGCGGCAGCAGGCATCCCTCCCCCCTCACCTCACCGCTCACACCCGACGGACTGCAGCGACCTCTCTCGGCAGACCGCACACCAGCTACGCTGACTCACCGGGCGCATCGCAGCGTACTGTGTCGACGCTTCCTGTGTCCGGCCAGCGACTGCCCCCACCCACGGCTACATGGACGGCTTGAGCGCGCACCGCTCGCCCTCCGCATCTGTCGTTCCACCCTCCCATCCCGACTCACCGCGGATAGAGGGCATCTCAAGGGCATACCGACCTCACATCTCGACTCACCGAAGATAGAGGATCATGAATGGCTGAATCAACGAGAAGGTGTATCGACCTCCGGTCTGAGCAGGGGGGTGATGTGGCGACGATGACGTCGCCCTGAATCACGCTATCGAAGTTTTCAAAGATCGCTAGCATATATACAATTGCTCCGACATGATCAGTCGGGGCTCGGCCGCCTCCCAGGCAACACACCTCGCCTGGCGGGAGATCTCCCTTTGCCAAACCAATATTTTGATTTAGTTAGTTGAAATCAAGGCAGCAGCAGTAAAGTATTATATGAGTGCTGTCTTCACAGAATTGAGATGCATTCAATATTTGTTTATGTCAGAGTTAAATCAATTTACAATAAATAGGTGATAAAAAATTTAGTGACATTTCCGTGCAATAGTCTCAATATCTATTATGAACAGTTACAGTAGAAACTGGGTTCATTGGAACTATATGTGCTATAGTGCAGTGTGAGAAAGAGTCCCACTCTTTCACTCTACAATGAGATATAGGACCCAGGATATTTTTTAAGGATGAAAATTAAAATGGTATGGAAAGGGATAGGGCCAGATATATCCCCTAGGCCCTAAAATGCAGTGTGTAGAGTAACCCAAAAACAGTACAAAGTTTGTCCTGAAGGCAAATGACCTGGCAGTGCTTCTAATTGGAGTCAATCACCTATCAGTTTCTGTATTAAATTGTTTACAAAAAATAAGTTGACATATTGAGATGGAGGATCTTAATCTTGGATCTTAGATCTTGTATTTTTTAAATTGGCATTAATTTTATTACGCAGAGGTTACCCTTAGCTCACCAATGACAAATATGACATCACAGAATAATAATAGCGATTTATTCAAATTAGAACCATTTAAAATGCTTCTTATTTGATATTTTTTTACAAAATAGTTTAATATCATTTTAAAATTTATCATATTTCCAATAGTCCATCATTTCATCAGTTTTTTATGTATTATTTCACAGTAATAATAGTCCTTGATATAGTCAAACATTTTCTTAACACTTATCTTGACATTTTACAAATATGTATGTTTGGCCACAATATGCAATTTGTTTGCCCTAGATAGCATGACCACACACAAATATAATGAGAAAATTGTATGCGTGGGGTTCTTTGCAAGTGTAGTTTAATGTCCACAAGCATCCTTAATATTTCTACTAAAAATACCTAATATTCTCTCCAACTAACGCTTAGTACAATTTTTCGTCTCGATAAGCGAAGTACAATGATTCCTATTGAAACTGAATTGCAGAGACGGCAAGAGGAATTGGAACGAAAAGCAGAGGAATTAGCGAGGCGCGAAGCGGAACTCAGAGCGGGTTCGGCGGGCAGACATAATAACTGGCCGCCATTGCCAGCCTTCTGCCCCGTCCAACCATGTTTCTATCAGGACATTAATGTGGACATACCCTTGGAGTTCCAGAGAATCGTACGGCACCTCTATCACCTTTGGATGTGTGAGTATTTAAGCTAAATTAAATGCTTTTAAATTACAATATTGTTAATTCATGATTAAAACTAAACTCATTGTGGAGTCAACACATCTGAACATATTGTGGCTGAACTGACACAATCCATACAATTGAACTGACCACTGAGTTCAGCTGTGACTATGTTCCATGCCATTGGGTCGAAATATCGGTGTACTAAATCTAAATTTTACTAACAAAAAATAACCGACTTCAAATAACTCAAAAACTACTGGTCAGATCTCGCTCTTTATGTGGGACCACATGACAAGCACCAGCCTTTGATTAAAAAAAGAATCATCAAAATCGGTTCACCCAGTCGAAAGTTCTGAGGTAACAAACAAAAAAAATACAATTGAATGCCTCCTCCTTTTTTGAAGTTGGTAAAAAATAAATATCGTGAGTACCCATATTATAGTAAAATATTGTTAATTGTTAAGAATGATGAATTGCTAAACTCGTTTAGTAAAAGTATTATTAAGAATGATGTGAAAGTATTTTTGGTTGGGGCAATGTTTTAAGAAGGTCAATCTAGCGTATATGGTTCATTGTTAGAAACACGAATTTCCACATATTGTTGCCAATCAATGCATAGTGCTGCTCGAAATACAGCTGAGGTCAATTGCGAAATGATGTAGCAGTATTGTGACTTGTTTATGCAGTTATTTGACACTGAATTGATTGCAATTTAAATTGTTATTTTTTGTATCTTTGATGATTGTAGTATATGAGAGATATAGTAATATGAGATGTAATTATGTTTAATCGTCAAGCTCTACTTCACATTTTATTGAAGGCACTTAGTTGACTTAGTAACTTGCATTAGTAGTAGTAACTTAGTTATTATTATGAAGTAGTTTATTGTATTGAATGACTGCTTGTGTGTTTAAATATATATCTGTAATATGTGTCAGTGCAGGTACTGAGAGAATAATTAATCAGAAAGTCAGGAAATATTAGGAGAAGGGAAATATTATGATTCATGAATAAGGTCATTATGTTTGCAATTACAGAGCAATTAAATAAAAGACAAACACTTTACGTTAGTGTATAAATAACAGTACATATAACCTGGGATTTATCTACACTAATTATTTTAATAAATGAATAATATTCAATTGTTATTTTAAATCATTGTTACCTGGAATACAAGATCGTCAACTAATTTTTAACTAGATAATAGACAAAATATAAAAAAAAAATTATCAAATATTATCTATTAATATCAAATATTGCTTGTCACTCAGAAATAATTTAGCTTCATATTGGTGAAAGTCCAATAGTTTTTGAATTTATCTATTACAAACAAACAAAATATCAAAACTTTCCACGTATATAATATTTTACTTTAGATTATTTATAAATATTCCTCTATTAATAAATGAATTATCTTTTTTTCCAGTCCACTCATTGGTGTTAGCCCTGAACATAATAGGCGCGATGTCGTTGATGTTCGTGGACCAAGGCGTGACGATATTTGGGCTATCCATCCTGTACTTCATCCTGCTGACGCCGTTTAGCTTCATATGCTGGTACCGGCCGATATACAAGGCGTTCCGGAGCGATTCCTCTTTCAATTTCATGGTTTTCTTCTTCATATTCCTGTTCCAAATCATCATTACTGTCGTGCAGTCGATTGGATTCAGCGGCGGTGGTTCTTGGTTAGTATTGCATTTGTTTATTGTTAATTTATTAGTTTAGTATTTTTTTATGGAAATGACAAACGAGCTAACGATCCATCTGATGGTAAATAGGTATTGTCGCCCATGGATATCAGCGACGACAAAGGCATCACCGATGCATTGTCGGCCAAGAGAGCTTTCTCGCCAAGAAAAAAAAGTTATTATCTATCATTAATCCTCTATTATCCAGTCACATTCGGTTTGGACTCGATGTAAACAAACTGTTGTCAACCACACACAAACAGGTGCATGAAACTTTTTGTCGTAATATAATGCGTTTGAACTAAATCTGCAGTTCGGTTGGTAGCATTGAAATAAGACCACCCGGCAAGACCGGCAAGCCTCGTTCCGTTCCACTCTTTTTCCACGTGACTGGAGTATAGTTGATTTTTATTACTTTGACTGCTATGCAGGCCAAAAAAGAAGAGATTATATTATCAATTTCAAATCTACTTGATTAGTGTTAGATTTCTTTTTTTACCAATGGTAACTTAATTTTAGATACAAGACTTATTAGTTATTTAGAACAATTTCAAAAGTTCTACTGTCTGTTATTTATAAAAAAATGTACAATGTTGAACTAAAACTTTCTAATAACAAGAGTTTGGTTTGTCAAATTTTTCACTCCTCCTTGTGTGGTTTTGATCAGGCTTTTCCTTGAAATATCCATATATTATTTGCTTTTTATCATGAATACCAGTATGACTCCTGTAAAATGTATTGGTGAATTGTTTCCAGCGGATTGATCACAAGCATCAACGCGTTCCAAGTGAGCGTCGCGGTCGGCATCATCACCCTGATGGTCACCATCGGGTTCATCACTGCGGTCGTCGCTGACGTCATGTTGATGACGAAGGTAATGTGATGTGACGTGTTTTGTTGCTTGGTAACTTGGTTCTTCGAGCCCCATTTTTATAGATTAATTGAAAGAAACAAAACTTACGCCCCAACTCAGAGTAACTAACGGTTACTTAAATCGCTCCTTAGTACAGAATTTGTATGGTGATTCTTTACTAAGGAGCGATTAAATTAACCGTTACTGACTCTGAGTTGGGGCGTTAGATTCGTATATTTGAATACTCTATTGATGTAATTTAATTTAATTTTGTAGTTTTAGATACGTACAACGTCAAAATAGTTTCATTTGAAAAGCAATAATCCGAAGGTAGTTTGAGACCACTAAAACAATGCATTAGGCACATTCGGCCCATTGCTAAAATCGATTTTCCACTTTTACCATACAACAATTTGAAGACAATATGTAAAGATGGCGCGCATCAACGTCAACACAAAATCACTGATCTGTCATTCGTCTCAAAATATTTTTTAGCGCAGTGGAATTGGGTATCCAAATAGTAAAGGCCAATGCATACGTAATGGGTTTTTTCCCGTACGGGACGGGACGTGAAGTTTTGGAAACATCGTTTCATAGAAAATATATACGATAGTGTATACGCAGCGGAATCCCGTACCGAACGTGGCCCGTACGGGAAGAAACCTGTTACATATGCATTGGCCTTAAATAATATGAATACTGTGTGTGTCAGGTGCACCGCATCTACCGGTCGACGGGCGCGTCGCTGGCCAAGGCGCAGGCGGAGTTCACGACGGAGATCATGCGCAACTCGCACGTGCAGACGGCCGCGTCCAGCGCCGCCGCCGCCGCCGTCAACGCGCAGATCGCGAACGCTAACCGGTACTAGCAGGTGAGTGCCTGACTGGTGTGATAGTTATTTAGTTAGTACTAGCTTTTGCCCGCAGCTTCGCGCGCGGTAGAGATCGATTTTTTACAAATCCTATTTACTTATTTTTCTTAGAACTTGCAAATGAATTTTACTAACGCCATCTATTAATAACATCCGGAACTAAATATCTAGCAACTAACAAAATATCGATCTTCCCATGGGAATGTTTTACCGCGGTAAAAAGTAGCCTACGTTACTCTCCACCCTCATCACTATCTTCACACACAAAAACAATACCATATAACAGCTTCGTTGCGACGTGAAAGACGGACAAACAAACACACTTTCACATTTATAATATGGAAGTATGGATTATTCTACTTTGCAACAATCCGCGATTAACATGTACGATGGTATATACTTTAAAACATGCGTGGCACCTCCCTCCCACAACGGAAACATGCACTACAATAATATACCAACATACATACCAGCACCAACACGTGTTTCGCACTGAAACGGAGCATCATCAGGGTAAGTTGACTCTACGATGGTTAGTCGCAAAGTGATAGTTATTTATTTATTTAAAATTTATTGAATTCATATGAATTACATTGGGCGGACTTAATGCCTAGTGGCATTTTCTGTCAACCCTGGTGATGATGAAAAATCGTTTTAGGGTTCTTTAGTTAAAACGGAAGCTTTACGTATTTTTAACCCCCGACACACAAAGAGGGGTGTTATAAGTTTACGTGACCATGTATCTGTATGTTTGTCTGTGGCAAACATACAGATACAATGCGGCACTTTTTATTGTTTATGCCTTTAAAAGATTTTTATGCAATATATCATTTTCAGGTACCATGAAAGATCAAGCCGCATTTAGACTTTTGGAAAGTACATAATCGTTTACCTTGAATCAAGATAATGTTAAAAGCTTTTTCTGATAATAAAATAAAGTATTCGGATATATAAATATATTTTCTTGAATTAAATATTGTATGTACCTTGTGTGTTTCATGTAATGTGTGTCATCTATCTAGAACTCTGCATTCTGTGTCTAATGTGATTGAAGGCGTTAGGTTTTAATGTTGAGTTAAAACTGTGTATAACTTGCATCCATATTTCCGTTATAAGTTACTGTGTTTATAAACTTTATAGTAGATATTTGTCTGTCTACAAAACTATCCTAAATAATTCTTAATACATTTCTGTTAAATCTATTATTGGCTGTCGAAAATACATTGAGCATTAAGCTCAGCTGTGTATCTTGATAGTTTTATTATCTTCAGTAAATTTATATAAATAAATAAGAGTACAGTTGTTGATATCTACAGAAATAACTCTGAATCGATATAAAATCATTGAGGGATGATAACCTCTATGCTATATACTCATAATTTTATTGTCTCTGACCCTTTGTAGGTGGTTTTGTTAATTATATATCAAAAGCAGTGAAAATAATGGTTGATGAATATTATTCATTTATCAGATAATGAAAGTTACTTAATACTAATATCCCAATATTCAGCTTGTTATTTAGCGGAAGCATCTAACTTTTAAAAGTCAGCCTAACATCTTAGTAATATGGAAAATAATGGTTTTATTCTTTTAATTTCTTAAATTTGATTAATGGATTAAGAATTATGCTTTTGCGTTATCAGAAATGAAACATGTTTTTATAAGTGAATTATTGCGTATAAATAATTAACACTTAATACAAAATGGTAATAATCAAAAGTATTATCGACACTACATGAACGATAGTCATTTTTTCGATCGTCGTACTTGCATTGGTGATAATGGAATCTTACGATTTATAATTATTGTGGATTCCTTGGAGATATAAATATTTATTAATAATTTAATGTGTTTTAATAATTAACCATTTATTATGATTTAAATACCCATAAATTATGTGGTAAAATTACCTTGTAGCTAACATTACCCGTTACTGTCATATTTTGGAATCTGTAGTGATTTTTTATTTGTGGGATTCTATAATTATATCTTTCTGCTTTCGACTGCCCCTTGCCCGTGCCAGTAAAAAAATTAAACATTGTTGCCATCCGTTGACGCTGTAAGTGTTAATATTGGATTCATGTGGAAAATATGTCGTCTGTGTGTATTGTACAGGTAATTGTTTGTGAAGAATTTATTATTTGACCATAATTTATTCAGGCTTGAGACTTGACTCGCCCGTCAGTCGGACTGTGTTACTAATAAATAACTATATCAAAATAAATAATACATTATTATATAAAAATAGAATTAGTAATAAATAACTAAATAATCTAACGGCCAAAAGTCGTATGGCTGTGTAACGATTGTAACTTATATTGAATTATTTAACGATACGGCGACTTAGCATTTGGATGACAAAATGTACTAACCTAATCTAATGTTTACATGTGCAATGTAAGGGCAATGCCTGTTAATGTAAGAATTAATAAATAGTACTTATTGAACTTCATCATCTTTGCTTTAATCGAAGTCATTAAAGAGAGTTTATTCACATTGACAATTAAGATTACTTAATTACAGATTCATGAAAGGTTTCAAGAGTTTCATCTTTAATAAATTTTGTGTAATAAGTTACTTACCTTGGTATAAACTAGTATTCCGTTCCAAGTTTTCTTATTATATTTTGTCACATAACTAAACGCGCTATTTCGTTCACTACCTACTGTTTAGGTATTGCACTTACACATTCAATATGCTTTGCTCAGATTTGTTTTATACATCGTAGAGAGAGCCTATTATAATAGTATAATTTAGTTATTGCTAGTTATAAATGTTATGTTTATTAAATACGCGAGCTTGAGAACGCTTTAAAATTCTACGTAATATTAAAATAATGTATCTAATAGTCATTCGGGGTCTACTTTACATACAAAGGCGAGGCATTATTTTGGACAGAATACAATTTAGTTATTAAAGCAATTTAAGCTATTTTTTATTAGCGGATGATGCCATTCTAAATAAATTATTCATTACTTCATAGCAAAATTTATCATCAATCAATTTGCAATTTCCAGTTTATCAGCATTCCAAAATCCATTGTAAATAAAATTCCAGGTTTCGCGAATTATTTTATACACTGAATATATACTTCGGTACTCAAGTTAAAGTTATAGTTCAAGTGTGAAAAATGTTCTTAATATTTTAAATTAGTTTCAAGTATCACCCCATATGTTTGCCCCATGTGTAATAATATCCTATAGATGCACAAGACTTTATTAGTTTAAATATTATAGCAATAAGTAATGGAAGTTGGCACCGAACCAAACTAGTCACTGACTGTTTTGGACGTTATGCAGAACGAAAGCCGCTTACAAATCTACCTTTATATAATTCACTTTACATGTCTTTCTAGGGCATCTCAATAACTACTTTATGTATCTGGGCCTAGTTTATTGTAAATTATTATGACACCGTCCTTACCCAGATAACTGGTAAGCGAAGGCGCGTAGATTTATCTAAAATGTTTACTGTTTTGTAACGATTAAGTCATGTTATAAACTTATGATTAATATTAAATATAGTTTCCGATCAACGAGTTTTATTTCATTTCAACCCTATTGAAAATGATCATATTTAAATTTATAAGACAAAGTTTTATAAATTATTAACAACTCCATTTATAGTATAAAATATAATAATGTCCCTATTTTTAACAATTATGTTAGAATACTTTTAAGATATAATTTTATTTAGAATTGATTAAAAAAGAAAACAAGGATTTGTTTTAGAATAGTTCTAAATTTATTTTTACACAAAAAATAAAACATCACTTACAATCTAGTTCATCAGTTATTGTAGAGCATCAGTTGTGAGACATCAATATTATATCCAATGGTAATTAATGCTGTATAAAATATACATGTTATTACTTCTTGTACGTTATCAGTTATTATCGATTGGTCTTGTTACTGAACACAACAGAAATACAATAAAACACATACTGAAGCACTGAATCCCTGTGTTAAACGTGACTCGGACATACACAAATGACACTTAACACAAGCAGGACCCGATCATTAATATATTTTGTGAAATAAAGGAATCTTTCGGTATCTAATGTATTGAATTTTTCCGCAAACGAAGTCGCGGGCACAAGCTCGTCATGAAATAAAATGTCAAACAATAATTTTGTAGAAATAATTTTCAATTTATCTTTTAATTATTTTGGCCATACATTTTCCTCTAAAATTCATTCATTACTATGGGTAAGGAAAAGTAAATAAAAGTAGCCAAAAAATAAAAATTTTTGGATGTAGTCTTTAAATCATGATAGAAAAAGGTTTAAATTTAAATCTATAACATAAGTACTATTATTTCTTCTGTGCTATAACGTTAAAAGTTATTGAATTCAGAGTTATAACCCTTTTTAATGCTAACAGGACTCCGCTATATCCTACATTTTACTAATAACTCACTAAAAATACCATCTTGATATCGTTATACCAATTCTGTTCTTGAATTTTTATAATCAGTGGATAAAATAATTCTAAAGTGATCGTTTTGCTCAGTAGTGTCATTACGAAAGTAGAGGAGACTCAAATAACTAATATCTGTAGAATGGCTGCTACAAATTATTTTAGACTGTTTCTAAAAACGTTGCGAAGTAGCCTAAGCATCATTCTAGGTTGTTGAATAGATACTTGCTTAGTTCAAATACGTAATCACTATGTAAACATGACTTTAAAATTCAATAACATAATTTTATTATGAAGATGTGCTTCAGTACCGTGATCAGTCCACCTGTAGGTAAACTGGCATAATATTTCTAATAGTAATACATGAATTGAATGAAGATTACCTTTGTATCCCTTTCTTAAAATGCACGCACATAGAAGTGTTTCACATAATTAACTTTTACACAAAGAACTGTAGAAAGCTAAATTCTATAATATTACTAGCTGACCGGGCAAACGTTGTTCTGCCAAAAATTTAGGGGTAGGGGGATGAAAAATAGATGTCCGATTCTCCACCCTAGCCGATATGCACGCAAAGATTCACGAAAATCGGCCGAGCCGTTTCGGAGGAGTTCAACTTCAAAAAAGCGTGACACGAGAATCCTATATATTAGATGTCAATTACACTTAATTTATTTGATGAAAATAAAATATGAAAGTGTTAAATGTGAAGTAACCTTTTGACTAGGAATGACATATTTCACGTATCACTGGATATATCACTTGTTACAATATACTTCATTTGTCACGACCGTCCGTTACATTTATCGCGAACGTGATTTCACCACAGTATTCCTTTTACTGTGACTTAACGCCGGCCACCGGCCAAGCTAGATATAATTCACAGAATTCCATCTTGCGAAAGAGAGAAAGCAACATTTGTGACTTGAGCTGTGCGTGAGCGAGAACGACACAGTGCCACCAGCTAGAAGAGAGAATTTGTTTAAGTGAAATTGCATCTTATTCTCAACGTCATTAGACTTTAGTTTGTCTGAATTTTTTCAATTTGCTTAATTAAATAACGCTACGTTACAAAAACTTCAAATAAAAATAAGTCTTATTGCAAACAGGGTAAGGTTTTGATTGAACTATGTAGGTACTTGAAATTCACTGCGACATGTAACGGACGGAATAAAATGCACCTACTGTGACAATATCGTCACTGATAAAATATAACGGTCGTGATTTATCACGGGTGATATAACAGTGACAAAAATAAATTACTTCACGGACATGATAGTGAAATAAGTGTAACGATATTTTCCATCACTACTTTTGACAATATGACGTTATGCAGATAATCTATGCGTTATGCAAAGCGCGATTCGCTAGTTTTTGTTATTAATTAAGTCATATAAAAGTCTTTCAAATTCGACCACTTAATTTATACAGGAGTAGGTACAATCTTCCTGTACACGGTTCCTAGTGCAAAAAATAACCATAACTGACTTCTTTATTATATTGTCGTTGTCAAGGTTGAACCTGTTATGTATACATACATTCACATAGCAGTCTTTTCTTATATTTTATTGTACTTATATTAAAAATATATATACTTTGACATTCCGTTATCATTTTATCATAAAAATTTGGCCAGAGAATGAGAGAACTGTCCACTCAGGTGAGAGAACTATCCACTCGGGTCATGCAATGCTATCTCAAGACGTGAACATAACAAATAGCTTAACAACGACAATGCCTTAACAAAAAGCCATTGAAAAACAAGGAATACGGATAGTAATCACCCTCGTCAAGTTACATGCAACAATCGCTAGGTGTGAGGAGTAGTGGCGTGGGCATGCGCGCCCAGCCTCGCGGGGTCCTGGCTGGGGTAGTGCAGGGGCGGCGCGGGGGGCGCCGGGGTGGGGGGCGCTGCGGGCGGCGGGGGCGGCATGCCTCCCCACGCCCAGCCCGGGCCGGCGTAGTGGTGCAGGTTGAAGAAGTCGTTCGGACGGTTTGAAGGCGGGGGCATCTGGAAATGTAATTACACCGATGTATTTAGGCTACTCTGTAGTCTGTAGTGAGACATTAAAGGGTTGATACCACTATTGCTAATTTTTAAGCCTACACTTGTAAATTGCTCCCGTAAAACGAAAGTAACAAGGAAGTACAGGCAGTCTTCGACTTACGTCGTTTCGATTTACGTCGTTTCAAGTTACGTCGAACAATGTTTTGACACTATTCCTCAAACATACGTCATTTGTTTCGATTTCCGGCATAGGAGAATTCACTTGTCGCGATGTCAATGACCGTGATAAGTGCATATACAGGGTGTTTCAAAACTACCCGTAAAGCCGAAAGGAGGTTAAATGAGGCCTTCTAACGAGTCCATTCACAATATTTAAGAACCGTTATAACGCTGTATAACATACTCCAAAAAAATTAAAAAAATATTATTATTTTCACTGATGTGCAAACCCTATTTCAGTAAAACCAAAGAGTAAACTACGCAGAATGTACCTACATTTCTACCTACTTCGCGAAATGACAAAAAATCTAAAAGACCTAACGAAACAACCTAAAAGAACACTTACTTTTTCATAATAAACGTCAAATTTACAGAAACGGCTCAAAGTGTGCTTCGCCTTGCTCAATACACAACCTCGCTCGTCGGATATGACTTGTATGCAATTTCGCACCATCGTCGGTGTTATTGATGCGAAAATCGATCTAATCCGCTGTTCCATCTCGGCAACGTTGGACAATCGGAGAAATACACTCTGTCCTTCACATAACCCCACAAAAAGAAGTCCAAGGGTGTGAGGTCCGGAGAACGAGCAGGCCCCGGCATGGCACCGGTCCACCGCGGCCGATCCATCCTCGCGGAAAGCGAACGTTAAGATGTTCCCGTACGTTGCGAGCAAAATGTGCCGGAGCTCCAGCGGAAACATTTTTAAAGCCAGTACTGGAGTATAATGGCATCCTTGTATTGAGGTAGCAAACATTTATGAATGAAAAATAGAAAAACTATTAAAGTAGACAATTACTAGGTAAAATAGGTACGTAAACCTTTCTGTTAAATAATCTAGTTCCCTGACATGACAGTTTACTAGGGTTGACAAAATTTTTGGCTTTTATAATTAATTTTATTTTTTACGGGGTATTTAGTAACACGGTGTATAATTATTTTAAGAACATACTTTTGATAATAAAGTATGTATATCCTTTGATATAAATGCAGTTTTTTTTTTTAATTTCGAGTCCGTGTGGATCCTAACCCTTGAGTTTTACATGTAAACATATGAAAAAATATGTCTCGACTTACGTCGTTTCGATTTACGTCGCGTATTTCGATAACCTAACATGCCGAAAGTACGAGGACTGCCTGTATACACAAGTCTTAATACTTAAATTACGAAAAGCTACTTGCAAAGTGTATTTACTTTTGCAAAATGGTGACTAACGTGTTACTTATGTGAAAAAGCTAATCTTATTAAGAATGTGAAGATGTTTCTTACTATTTCACGCAAACTACTGAGCGGATTTTCATGAAACTTAGCACACAAGTAAACCATGAGCTAGAATAAGATATAAGGTATTTATTATCCTGGAAAACGCGGACAAAGACACGGGTAATAATAATAGTTTAACATACCTGCGGCGGGAAGGGCATGAAGGCGGGCGGCGGCGGGGGCAGCGCGCCCGGCAGCCCCGGCACGGGCTCCAGCGCCGGGCCCAGCTCGTTCTTGTCGTTCACCCCTTGACGACCTGCCACATACATACATTTAGACGTTGTGACATGACCTTACATAACACATTTAAGTTTTGTATTGGCCCCAATTTCTTTACATGGGGATTTGGAAAGAATTGTTTTTTTATATAAATAGCAGGCAAAACAAAAGCTTATCCGGTAACTTATATATATAAGTCATCCATTATCAATGTGTTGTCGGTTGTCGCCCAAAAAGGATGTGGAGGATTGTCTTTCTTTTGTTGTAAAGTGATAGATGCTATCCCAATGTTGTGTTCAGGTCACAATGTTAACCCGCGAGCACTCGCGCTATGAGCATTTTGCTCACAGTAAATTTAAAACACGCGCCATTTTGTCAAAATTATTCGTACGTACATCGTTCATTTGGTAGCTGAGTTTTGTTCCGTCCCCCACCCCTGTATGCAGTTCACTTGTCGCCAGTGTGCGCCAGTCACTTGGACGAGGTGGTTTGTTGCGCCGTATACCATCAGGCGGCGTTTTGCTCATCGCGCGGGTATCGACGTTAGTACTTTTTTTACTCATGACTTAATTTTTTTTTATCTTAGCGACAGTTTTACTGCTACTTTTATGTAATATTATGATTTTACATTACTGAAATAGTAATCTATTATGTATTTATATTTTGGAACACTCTTAGGAAGAATAAAAGGGAAATTCCAAAATTTTTTTCTTGACATCAAACAAAGACCAGAACCTAGTAGTATCTTTGGTTTTTATAAGAGCAAGGTTCTGGTGTCTTACGTACCAAACAAAAAGAATAAAAAAATGTTCTTATGATATAAAGTACACTTCATAACGACGACCGAATCGATCTAACTACTGGAACTAACGCGAAACCCGAAATTATCACCTTTTATAATAAAACGAAAGGGGGTGTTGACGTTGTAGATGGACTAAAAGAAGAGTATTCTGTAGCAAGAGTGGCATGTAGATGGCCGCTGAGATTATTTGTCATGATCCTAAACATAGCCGGAATAAACAGTCAAATCATTTACAAAGAAAATACGGGTATAATCATCATGCGCAGATACACTTGAAACAACTAGCTCTTCAACTAACACAGCCACATATCCAAAGAAGTATTTCATATCCTCTTCAGCAAGTGATGAAACGTTTTGTACCAGAATCTGAGTTACCAGAAGAAGAAAAACCAAGTGGTATCTGCGCGGTTTGCCCAAGATGCAAAAATCGCAAGACCAAAAAGAGCTGCATTTACTGTCAAAAATTTTTATGTACCGAGCATAGTCGTACACTATGTGATATGTGAATAGCTCGCGTATATGACCAATATTAGTTATTTATACTTAGTTTAAAAGTTTTTTTTGAAAAGTTGTTTTTTTTTCATTTTTTCCGTAAGACTGCCTTACAAGACTGGAAAATTAGTTGCTATGATTGTTAATTAAAATAAAAAAGATTAATATTGTTAACTTTTTGAATATATATTTTGTACAATAAATAATGTGTATTTTATTTAATAAAATATTTTTTAATTCATATTTTTTGGTAAAACTTGCATTTATTTACATTCATAAACGTGAGCAAAATGCTCTACACGCGAGTGCTGATGTAATTTCTTGAGGCGCGAGTGCTGCCGGGTTAAGAGTGAGACTAGTTGAATTGTGATTCAGAATCACAATTCAACTAGCCTCACTAATAGTAGTAGGTAGTTTCCTCATAATGATTTCGTTAAATAAAACAAGTTAGCTTAATTAAAGCTTTACATGGAAATAAAATTTTAGTAAAGCTAAATCAATAAATAGTTTATACTGACCCTGTGATTTACCCCACTTAATGGTCAATCTCTTGCCACCAATAACTAGCCTATTGAACGTCTTCTCAGCGGCATGTTCCGCCGCAGCCCTAGTTGTGTATTGTACGAAGGAACATTGGGCTCTCGGCACTAAAGTTAATGATCTGAAAATGTAACAAGTACAATTATATAAAACTGTAAATACATGAGCATTGTGTTAATGGTAGTTATTCTGCTTCTTATCATAGCAAAAAACTATGAAGCAGACAAAGTGATAGTCACTTTGTTAAGAAAAAGTGTAATCAAAATTTTGATTGTTATCAGGCCATATTTAAGTAAACAGGTAAATTGCCAAACTGTGCAAAATAATTAACTGTCACAGATATTGTTGTTGCTAAATTTGGATATTGGTGGCCAAAAGGAAGACACCTTTTGTTAACGGGCTCGGTAATTAAAAATTATAACATGTTATATCTTTGCTTAAAGGTAAGGATAGATGCGAGTTTGTTTCTGAATTGAATTAGATTTCCTACCTAAAAGGACACTACTGGATTGCAACTCTGGCGTTGCAAAGAATTACTCACCGTATTTCTCCATATTGATAGAAGTGTCCTCTAAGTTCTTCTTCGGTGATATTTTCAGGTAGATTACCCACATACAGTGTTGTCACAGTCCTGTCTTCTGGAGGAGGTAAAGCGGGCATAGCAGCCGCACGACGCATCAGTTTCTCTGCCACTGGATCATTAACTCCATAATACCTAAATTAAAAAGTAACATTAAAAGTAAAGCAGAATTCTTTTTTCTAATATAACCTCCAACCATGCTCATGACTGAAGACTATTATGGCCATATGGCTGGATGTCAAGAACTACCAATTGAAAAATAGTGTCAGTTTAGAAATAATAACCAACTTAGTACCTGTCCTTGATGTTTTGATCAGCCAATGGATCGTCTGGGTCGGTTGGCTTCTCATGTCGGTACGGACATTCCTCCCCACGCCGACATTCTCCCTTAACCCAGAATGAACAAACATGCGGCCTGTTCCTCTTATAGTATGGAGCCGTTCTCGCCAAACGTAACAGCAAGTCAGACGCCCCCTTCGACTTCAGAGCAGAGTTGCTAGGCTGGCTCGGATCAAACTTAGACATTTGACTGTCCAAATTCTGAATATAGTACTCTTTATTAACTTCATTTCTAGGCAGATCATCCTGAATTTTAAGAGCAGCATCTCTAACCTGGATGGGCAACCCATACTCAAGGTCTAAGAGACATGTCTGGCATACATTTTTTAGCTTAGAACATGTCTGACAGATCTCAGTCTTCTTAAAACGCATTCTAGAGCCAGGGCACCAACGGAACACAGTGAACGGACGAGCACATATTTTACACTCCTTTCCATATTTTTCTTTTGTCTGTAATAAAGTAAATGAGTAAATCAATTAATGCTTTTAAAAACCGTTTCGATAGCTAGTTGAAATCAGAGAAGCTATCACTAGAGCAAAAATGATTTTTCAGCACAATTGATATAGACATCAGCTTAACTGCTCGTCTATAAATAAATAATAATAATAAATTTATAATGAGTCAATAGCAACAATTTAGGCCTTCAGAAAGTAACTTACCATTCGAATGTATGGATTGTCTCCTAGACATGTTTGGCACAGTATTGGAAAGTCCTGTAACAAAGCAATTGCACGTGAACGAATAATAATTTGATACATACAAGAGTTACTTGATCACGGAATTTACTGAAAATTAATATTTCCAGATGGGTTGTACTTACAGAGTCCTCCCAATTCTGTCGATTATATGTGTTTGTCGACTTTGACACTGCCATCGTGTTTCGTCTTGACTTTTGCTAAATTTACAATGAGAAACTGTTCATATGCTTCTTAATTTAATAACCTTTGAAACAACAAGAAATAACAATCAAAAGTTTTAACCACCACTGTGTTTTTTTACGAAAAACGAAAAAAATCCCACACATTTGCAGTTGCTCACAGCTTGACAAATGACAGCTCACATGTAGCATAGACTATAGAGTCTCGTAGCGATGCGCGACTCTGAATGATTCCAGTCGAATTATTCGACTTAGTAAATCATTCGACTCATTCGAATAATCTATAAAAATTAGTAACTAATTTGACTTGAGTCGACACAAAGTACTAATAGTAACCTTTCATTCGACTCGGAACTTTGTTAGCGGCTAGCGAACGGCGAACTCGGCCGTCCTAACGAAGAGTGCAATAAGTCGAGCTTTTGGGCAAATTGACTTTAGACCATATTGGTAATCACATAAGGTCTTAAATCAATTTGCCCAAAAATTCCATTGAATGAACTTGAAGGAAGCGACTACTACCGCACGGCGGCGGAGTGGTGAACGATAGACATGGGCGGTATAAACGATAAACAGTTTAAGTAACTATTTATTGGTATCAGGTGCCTCAATAACTATTTATTGAGAGAAACCATTTATTCGTAAATACGAGGTATTGCGAGTTAGGAATAATATATTTATTTTAAATGCAACTGAACAGTATATCGCCTTTATTCCTTTTGCAATAAAGTTCACTATTAAGGATTCATTTAATCAGTTATTCCGTATACCGACATTAGCGAGAATAAGATTATACCGATGATACAGTAAAACTGATATACCGAGTAAACATTTCAATAAATAGTTTTTAAAATAAACAGTTTTAAAACACTTTATCGGCGACAATAACAATAAATAGTTATGGTATTACGAAAACGCGTACTGAGCCATGTCTAGTGAACGATCATACATAATAATAATGATATTCATTCCAAACTGACAACTGACTACGTGACAGTGTTGCCAACCTCGACTAAGCATCCCCCCCAGCGTCATCTCGAAATTCCCCTCTTTCCCCCTAACACTATGTTTAAGCAGTAATTTATTTAAGTAAGTAAAAGGAAAAAGAAGCTCACCAGGATAAATTGAATTAATTCATCTTCTAAATACGTAACAAAACCCGACTTTAAAATTTCACCCTAGAAAATTCCTCTAAAAAAGGTAACTATTGAAACATGCGTCAAAAAATTGTACCTCTAGTGTATGCTCCTAAAAAATATGGCCCCTAAAGATACCCATATTCATCTAACTTACCCCCAAATTTAGGTCGACAACCCCCAAGTTGGCAACACTGCTGAGTGAGCGTCGAATGCGTGAGCGACTCGACTCTTAGAGCGGCTATTATTACTGCTATTAAATTAGTTACTAATTTAGCAGTCGACTAGTCGTCAGCGTCGAATGCGCGAGCGACTCGACTCTTAGAGCGGCTATTAGATTAGTTACTAATTTAGCAGTCGACTAGTCGTCATTCGAATACGAACGTTAGTATATTACTAATATTCAAGTCGAATACGTACGTTAGTAGTCGTAGATTATTCGAATAGTGAGATCATTCGCAGTCGCGCACCTTTAGAGTCTCGTACACAGATGGAATAATTTTTTAATGAAATCATAGATTATGGACACATTATGGCATAGATGTAATACATTTATGATTATAGTAGTCTTTGGCATTTCAACTAAAATATCTGCTCTGTACTTTAGTTGGCTATAATGTTGGTAGCATTGAAATAGGAGTATAAAAATAAGGTCTTGACAAGATAAATGAGTATTAACGTGTATTGTAATGCATACTTCTTCATAAAAGTAAGTCATTGCTTTTATCAATTGGTTTTTCTAATGTTGCCTGACAAGTTGTATCCACTGTTTTCACATAATATTTGATCCATTTGTATTAATTTGTATAGTCCTATTTGTATTTTTTTCACTTAATGTCACTGAGCAATATTTATAATACCTAATTGCACTCATTTTCAATCTGTTTTAGTTATATTAGTCCAGTGCCGATAATTTTTGAAACGAAAAAAAATTATAGTAGAATGAAACCTATTGCAAAAGGAAGAGAATACCCATCAAAAACATAAATGTAAAGTGAGAGTCAATTTCAAAAAAAGAATTGAGATCTAAATGGGTGCCGATTTCTGTGTAGAAAAGCCTAAAATTTTAGTCACAAGAACATGTAATTCAAGCTCCACATTTGAAATGGTTAGTTTTCACGTACCTACCTGTATATTTATATAATTATCTTCGTTAAATCTGTTAGGTTGATGACCTATGATACTCTTCTAAAATTTGGTTTGTTGGTAACTAATGAAAACTAGCCAAGTCAAATGTTAAGCTTGAATTACATGTTGACCTTTCATGTAGTCGTTTCATTGCATTTTCTGAGAACATTTACCATAGTAGTGTAGGTTTTTATATACCATTAGAAAGTAAAGATTCCAAGGAACAAAACGACAACCGACTTTTTAAAAAATCAGATATTTTGACGTGAGATTTTTCGACTGAAAATAAGGTTGTTTTTTCGGAATAAGGTCAAAATATGGTGAAAAAAAATATTTTTTTGAATCAAAAAAATTACAGTATGTTAAGGGCATACATAAGTATTCACCAAATTTCGTAAAAAAAAACATTTTTTGTAAAAGATAAAAATAAAAAACCAAAAACGTGGTTTTTTGAATTTTTCACATAAATTTTGAGGTTATCTGAAAAAGTGTAAACCTAAAGTTGTAGATCTTTTTATTACCTACAACTTTGCCATTCAATTTTTTTCAATAGGACTTGTAGTTTTTCCGGAAATCGAGATAAACCATTTTTTCCCTTATTCCCCCCCCCCCCTTCCCGACCTCAGATCACCCGCAATTATTTTTTTCCTATAATCTTCGTTATATTCTTTTCCTTTTGCAATAGGTTTCATTCTACTATAATTTTCTTCCACTTTTTACCGTTTTTAGTGCTATCGGCACTGGACTATATATAAATACAGCTATGTATGTGTAAAATATTTTAACTTCTATTTCGATAAAAATCGAATAATTTCTGCAGGAAAATATTTTTCCGAGAAATTTAATTACCTAATCAACATGCTGAGGCACTTTCGAAAAAACAGTCCAAGACCCTAATAAAACGTTTTATTTTAATTTATGTAATATGTTTTATAATGTCCCATAATAGATATCGTTAAATTTACCTTTTGATAAACTTGATAGCATTGCTTTTATTATGTCCATAAAATTGTTTTTAAAATTTTTAGGACGCTTACTTCAATGCTACCAACATTAAAACCAACTGCAGATTTAGTTGAAACGCACTTTAGTCTTTGCTCTTTCTGTTTATATCACTATGACTGTGACACTGACAGGCATTGACTGTCACTGTCTCCGTTCGTTCACTTCACTCACTGACTGACTGTCACAAAAGAATCAAACATTGAAATTGAAGATTTCAATTTTGTATTGAATTTTCATTATGTTTGTCTCATGTTCTAATTTAAAATAAAAATATTAAATTTCATGATATTACTTTCATGACCTGAGTTGGGTGGAAGTAAGTTTTTATCAAAATGTCCATTACTACGTTGGTAAGTATACTTCAATTTTAGTAAGATAAATATTCGTCTACTCGTGCCATAACCCGGTATTCTGTAAACAATGCTTATTATTCTTCTAGTACTATCTGCAATTAAAAAAAGAGAACGCACACGAGGATTCGGTATGGTGTTGCACCTGGAGTCAAATAGAAAACACAAAACAAAAAGAAACTAATGAAGAAGAGAATCATGAAAACTCCAAGTAAGTAACTTCTTCGGTAATAGATCGCGAGATAATATTATACAGTTTACGTCCTCCCTGAAGGTCTATTCTAAATATTAGAGGTATAACTTTCAAACCTTGTCGCTCCGTAATAATTTTGTATAGTAACAAGTTGCTTGGTTGTTTAATTGGCAGTATTGTTATTTTTGTTTAATTTATGTAATAATTTGATATTTTCAATTCAACACATTTCTTTAATAAATAAAACTTTTTTCTGCAACTGAATGAATCATACTAATAAAATTCTAATAACCATTACAGTCATTCTACACACTCCCAAAGTGCCCCAGAAAATTACATCATAACTGGGGGCTTGGATGATATTATAAAGGTCTGGCAGCTGGAAGATGGAAAATTACAGGAAAGGCATCAGCTGGAGGGCCATTCCCTGGGCGTAGTCTCTGTTGTAGTCAGTCCAGATGGGAAGAGTAAGTTAAAGGAGTTCTTAACTTAAAAGCAAACATAATATTATCTTTGTCAAAGACTCTTGTGTGCACTAGTGAAGTGTATTGTCACATAGCAGTTAAATTATTATAGTATCTGTTGCAAATAATATCCTTTAAAAATGGTCACAGTTCACTGTTTTGTACTTGGAATGTTGTAATCTCAAACAGCAAGCAATAATTCTAATCATGATTAATATTAAAAAATAAAGTCAAAGTAGTTTGACTTTCAATTATTTATATTCATTATCTTTTTAGCTTTAGCTAGTAGTTCTCAAGATTCATCACTTATATTATGGGATATTGTTACGGGAGACAAATTGAAAACAATGGAGACGGGGACAGCAGATGTTTGGACATTGGACTTCTCTCCCGATGGGAAGCATGTGATCAGCGGAAGTAATGCTGGCAAGATACTGATATTCTCTGTAGAGACGGGACAACAAGAACAAGTACTGGATACAAGAGGAAAGTTTACGTTAAGTGTTGCATATGTATGTATGTTTTATTTAATTGCCAGTAGATACATAATATTATAGTACAAATAAGTATATAGAGACCCAATAAAATAAGTAAGTCAGTAAAACCTGTGAATGAAAATATAAATATTGCATGTTTTCCAAATCTGTAAAAAATTTCAAAACCTTTTTTTGATAGACTAACGGCCGGTCTCAATAATGTACTAACAGATGGAAGACTGTGGATAGGGTATATTATCTGTCATATTTGTCAATTTTTGCTTCTGAAAAATTGACAAATATGACAGATGACAGCCCTATCCACAGTCTTCCATCTGTTAGTACATTATTGAGACCGGCCGTAAGGATAATAGATCTGATAGTAACATTTTAAAATTTTATTGTCACTCTTGTAAAGATTTTGATGAATTAGATCATTCATATCTTGAAATAATTTTATTTCAGAGTCCAGATGGAAAATACATAGCAAGTGGTGCTTTGGATGGTATTATTAATATTTTTGATGTGGCACAAAGCAAACTGGTCCATACATTAGAGGGCCATGCAATGCCTATTCGTAGCTTATGCTTCTCACCGGATTCTCAACTACTTCTTACGGCGTCTGATGATGGACACATGAAGTTATATGATGTGTAAGATTTTTTTTCACATGCTTCTATTTTATAATGTTAAAGGGGTTCTTCACACAGATATACTTATGCTTTATGAGTAAATTATCGTAAATCATATATAACCTGGTCTATCTTTGATGTTCAAGTTCAATTTCAAACTCTGATTTGGGTACTAAAAGTGGTTAACTGTTTCTTTTACCTCCTCCCCACTCCAACAACAGGAGGGAGCAAAGATCTCTTACACTATACATATACATTAAACAATATCTGTACACTTCTGTGTTTAGTCTGTGCATGATGTCAATAAAGTGTTTCATCTGTCCAGTGTTCATGCAAACCTAGCGGGCACTCTATCAGGGCACGCGTCGTGGGTGCTGTCGGTGGCGTTCTCCCCGGACGGCAAGCGGTTCGTGTCGGGCAGCGCCGACCGCACTGTCCGCGTCTGGGACCTCGACAGCATGCAGTGCCAACATGTGTTCAAGGAGCATAATGATCAGGTTTGACCAGAATATTCATATTATTATGGCTACTTTCGTAATTGAAAACATAAAAGACGAACGAACGTCCCCACGTATGGTGGATATATCCTTTTGTCTTATGTCAACCATAACATCCCTCCTGTACGGATGACGCGCTTTGTTTCGACATTTATTATGCGCACTGCGAGGAATTGTTGATACAAAACAAATACTTATCCTAATCACATGCCAGCAGACCAGGACCTAAGTGGCCTATGAGGAAATAGAAGCCGGCCTCCCGACGGTATCCTAAATCTTATCAACTGTTTCTTGTAGATTTTGTGGTAGAAGTAAAAAAACCTTACAAAAAATGCCTCTGATAAGAAAAAAAAAATCCTACATTTCAAATATATCTACTTACATTTTGTAAATTGTAACTTAACTTATTGTTTTAGGTTTGGGGAGTGAAGTTTAATGCAGAGAGCAATAAAATTGTATCTGTATCTGAAGATAAGAGCATAAATATTTATGACTGTCCGTTGTAAGATTTTGTATGTGTAAAGTTTTAAATACACCAAAATATTTGTAAGAATTTATGGTTATTTTATTTTCTATAAAAACCTGCGAATATAAAAACTTATTTGGCAGTCTTTCTTGGTCTACACAATGAAACTTGAGATTTTTATTAACACAAAGCAACAGATATATCAGTGATAATGTTATGGTAAAAAAATAATGAGAATATACCTACATAATATATTGTTTAAACAGCAGTTTAACTGGCCGGCTGACTGTAGAGTCATGCCGATATAATAAAAACATTTGCAAAAGTATAGGTTCTTCGTTACTCCAATGCAGCAGTGGGAGTAGAGTCTGGCCAACGAAAGTAGAAAATCGGTAAGCCCGCGAAATTTGAAAAATTCGTAGATGGCAACACACAAATTAAAGCTATAACTGATGTTGATACTTGAAAAGTAGAATATTACTATTTATAAATACAAGTGGTTCATATTATTACAATTATTATTAAAATTAGAGTTTCATGTGTTACATCAACCAACAAACCGAGGAAATACATAGATCAATTATTATTAAGTGTGAAAGTATATTTCTACGGACTTCAAAATGGCTGGACAAATTATAACATTTATGATTTAACTAAAAGCAATTTTATATGTATATAGATAATTAATAGTTAATCATATACATATATACATTAATATAATATAATAAAATCCTTTAATTATCTGTGATATTATAAATTATACATACCTATTAATATTATAACATATTATATGAATTTGTCATATAAATAATCAACAACCGAGAACTATTGTCAAGTACGGCGAATCAATAGAAAAATAAACGCAAATGTCGCTATACAATTTATTTTTTGTAATTTGTAATTGAACATCAAAAAATTTATCAATATTGCTCGAATCACTGTTTCTAACATTTATAATAAAATTATTCAATTCTTCTTCTGTGATTCTATCGCATTTCTTATATTATTATTGCTTTTTTTTAATGTACAACATGGTCAGTCATGAGGCCGTTTTTTGCCCAGAGTACTCCATACCCCATTATTTGATTACCTACTCCTGAAAAATTGACGACCCATGTGGCTCAATGGTTACCATGCCGGATCGCCGCACCGAGGGTCCTGGGTTCGATTCCCAGCGAGGTGGAAATTTGAATGATGAGTTTGAATTTCTGATATCGGTCTGGGTGTGTGTCCTTGTCTAGTGTGTTGTCCATGGCACCCACGACACAGGGAATCCTAGTGTGGGGCTATGAGTGTGAAGCGTTATTATTATTATTATTATAATAAAATAATTGTTTCATTTTTAACATACCTACTCAATTTTATTTGTAGGTAAATAGTTACTCTAAAATTCAGTAATAGAATAACGCATAAAAATTATCTGTTAGTGAAGATAATTATAATCTTAGTTCTCTATGTATTTATTTCGATTTTATGTACCCAATATCCTCTAGATTTGACAAATCTTTGATTCTATCACGTATTCCGTTTTCTCTTTCAATATTTGAACCCTTCCACTTGTCTGTGAAAAAAAACACAAAAGATGTTCATTTAAATTAAATTTCACGCGTTGTTTATATAAAAATAGCACAAAAGTATCAAGTATCTTTTACAGTTGATCCAACTCACCAATAAATGCAGTTACGACATGTAAACATTCCACTTTTTCATATAAACATTATGAATTTCTTGTTGAGGCTCTTCATACTTTGAAATTATCCTAAAAAGTAGCTTTCTCGACCCACTTTTAATTGTTTTAATAAATAACGCAGCTTATTTCGCGATTAGAAAATATTAATGACATGACGTGACAGTCACACATCTGACAGTAGTGACAGTTGTCAGTAATTTTGACATAAAATTGGTGCTGCCATTTAAAATTGTCGGCATTTTACGATTTTCTACTTTCGTTGGCCAGACTCTAGTCAGTAGCTTTACCAACCATAGAGCAAAGTATTTAAAAAAAGCTACGTGTCATTTAAATGGCAACTTCGTCAACTGAGTCACTGTCACTACTGCAGGGTTACCAACTTAGGGGTTTTCCCCCCAAATTTAGGGGGTAAATATGTAAAATGGGATTTTTTTAGGGGTCTAATATGTTTAGGGTTATTTTTAGGGGTTTTTTTGTGACACTTTATATTTGTTATTTATTGATCAAAATAAAGATGTAAGAGGCCCTGGAACAAATTAGCCAATCAAAGGAGACTGGGACTTTTGGCATTTAAAAATAGGATAGATTAATCTGCAATCTGGAAAAAGAGAAATCCAAAAATGAGTATTTGTGAATTTACCTTATAAAATAAATCGATATTGTATTAGGAATTGATTTATTACTAAGAATTTATCAGTCCAAATGAACCAAATGGCAATGAATGAAGAAACAAAAAGTTTATTATTATCACCGTATTTTATATTACAATTCATTTTACTAAAGGCATAGAAATACATGCATAATTTATAAATAAACATATATTTTTAATTAATATTTACTATTTTTCCAAAAAAAAATTTTTAGGGGGATTTCCAAGAAATTTGGTCGATTTTAGGGGTTTTTGAGTTACTTTTAGGGGTAAATATTTTTTAAGAGTTGGTAACACTGCACTACTGTCAGGTACTTAACTGACAGCAGAAAACATGACAGATTGACAGATCACAGATGTTGTGGAGTGGTTTTGAAATTTGAAATAATAATTTTGGTTTACTTTGAAATCATCTTAATATTTTACACTTTACAGTAACCTTATACGATACATAATTTAAAAGTTTACAAGACAGGGAGTAACCAACTAATAAAACAATAAATAAGACACAAGAAATGTCGGCGTCTGTAGTAAGTTTTACAAAATACTGTAAGATTTTTTTCATTATATTTACTTCAATATGTTACAACAAGTGTGTTTTATTTATTGTAGTATTCAGTATCGCTGAAAAAAGAAAATGCTCATGATGATCCTATTTACTGCTGCGCGTGGACTCGAGTCAATGTTGGTAGTGATGGGAAGTGAGTAACATAATTTTGGCTGTTCATTTTAGAACTCTGACACCTGTAATAATCAAAAAAATAAACAAATTGTAAATCAATATGTGCAATCAGTACATTAATGGAATAATTAAGGCTATGCTATATAATACTATATTGAAGACTATGTTTTACCAATGAAATTGTACACTAAACCTAATGGATATAAAGTGAAGTGAATCTGATACTTACAGCATCCAATAACTCAAGTTTTAAATCATATTAAAAATGTACTATATTAATAGATAAATAGGACTGATGCCGGGGAATTTAGGGATTTTTTTTAGTTTGAAATAATCACATAGAATATCTTTTTTCCTCTCAATATCTAGAGCTGACCCCAAAGATATAATTGTGACTGCTGGTTCGCTAGCACAGATTAAAGTTTGGGAGTGGAAGTCAGCAGGCAATACAATGGAATTAAAGAATGTGTTAAAATATCATATTTTAGCTGTAACATCACTTGCTGTCAGCCCTGATGGACATAGTAAGTTTCTGTTTAACCTATTATCAATAATAATATGCTTAGATTTTAGTTTAATCTGTAAAGGAAAAATTTAAGAAATAATTAAAAATAAATGGAGACTGCAGGTTGGCTGCTTCTTTCTAAACTGGCAATGCATCAAGTAATCAATAATTTTCATTAAATTGGTTTCATCTGGAATGAATGAATAATAACAATAATATCTTGAAACTAATTTTTATGGAGGTTGTTGTACAAAATTCAACATCATCAAGTAATTGATTAATTAAATTAAAATAATTTTTGCATTTCCCAGCGCTTGTATCAACTGCCATGGATTTCACATTAATTATATGGGACTTGATGGCTGGGGAGAAAGTACACAAAATTCAAGCTCCTAATGTTTGGCGGGCCACATTCTCACCAGGGCCACATTCTCACCAGATGGCTTACGTATTGTGACTGGATGCCATTCCGGCGATCTTGTTGTCTACGATGTTGCAAAGGGTACTGTAATAAGCATCAATGATACTAGAGAGCAATTTGTAATAGCAGTCGCCTGGGTAAATATATAATCTTAATATATATAAATTACGTGTCACGTTGTTTGTCCGCGATGGACTTCTAAACTAATGAACCGATTTTAATCAAATTTGCACACCGTGTACAGTTTGATCCAACTTAAAAGATAGGATAGCTTACATCTCAAAAAAAAACTTTTGACAGAACGAAGTCTGTCCGGGCCGCTAGTATTATATATTTTTATTTTTTACCTTGCTTCTGTAAAGGTAACTTCAATTTTCAAATTGTAACTGTAAAGTTTTAATCACAAGAGTAACTTTCTGGCTATTAATTTGTGGCAGTTTGGTTGTTCTGGACTTTAGAAACGGAACTCTTGTGAGGTGGCAATATTTGAAGAACATTTACATTTCAGTGTCCAAAAGACACCTATGTAGCAAGTGGATCGACAAATGGAGCTGTGTGTGTGCTGGACTCTGTTCACTTCAAAGTCATGCACACATTCAGAGACCACAAGGAGTCCATCAAGAATCTTGCATTCTCACCAAACTCCAAGCTACTTGCAACCTCTTCCATAGATGGCTGTTTCAAGCTGTATGATGTGTAAGTTATAATGTTCTATTTTCTACAAGCTTTTATTTAACTTGCAATGTATGCTTCCTTTCATCCTACGGAGTTGAAATTTCAAATATTGCTTTCGTTCTGATGACAATGCATTTTATTTAACAATGGCTCCCGTGACGCCGATTATTATATTATATTCAAAAAGTTCCCATAGTTCCTTGTGTATCCGATCTACAGAACTGAATTTTGATAATTATGGGACCAACCTGCAAGTATTCCCTTACAAATAAAAAATAATTTTCGAAATTGATTAAAATGGCAGAGTTCTGAGGTAATTTAACAAACATAAAACGTCCTAAAACCATTTTGGTCTAAAACCAATTTGTGTGTCCAGAGTTGCTGGAAAACTCCTACATTCCTTACAACGATCGTCTTGGGCACTAGCGGTGTGCTTCTGTCCTGATGGCAAGCGGCTTGCCTTGGCTACTGGGGACGGTGAAGTCATGATCGCTTCAACCGACGGGTTGCAAGTGTTGAAGACCTTCAAGGAACATGAAGGAGCCGTAAGTATCAGAAAAATTGGTTATATAAATTCCAATATGATGTGATAATGATTATGATATAGTGTGATATGATTTATTTACATTCCAATAAGTAGACTCTACATAGTAGAGGAATTGTTTTTTATTCATACAGAAATATTTTTTTATGTAATGGTAATTTTCCATGCACTGTATAAAAACTTTAACGTTTAAGATTCTTTATTTCTCAGAAGATTTATAATTGATACGCCCCTGGTACTAAAGCCTTTTCGGAATCCATCTTGTTTGGAATTCTGAAAGTCATTAAATCTGCGTGCTACCATCTAAAAAGGGAATCAGCATAATATAGTTATGAGCATTTTATCGTCCTTTTTGAAGAACAGTGTCCCTAGATTTCTGCTCCAAGCTTCGGGGGCGTAATCATAACTCTCTCTCTCTCTTTACTTCAGAAAACCTAGGCCTGCATTCGAAACGACTTATTCTCATTTTATTTACAAAATATATCCAATGTATAGATCACTCGTTCATTGCTAATGCTATTACAATGTGGTAGGAGTGTAGGTGGAAGTAATTTGTTGAGATTATTTTCATGTATTGCTTTATTTTCAGGTATGGGAGCTACAGTTTAACAAGAAGGGTGACAGATTAGTATCAGTCGGCAAAGATAAAAGCCTGAATATGTACGAATGTCCCCCGCTACCTAAAGTGACGTAAATAGCGACGCAATGTCTTGAAAATTAATCTGTTTAATTACAGTCAAGCTAGTCGAATACAAGTTTAACCATAACGGTCGGTGTCTGTAATCGTAATCCTGTAACTAATCCATTACTATTTATTAGAGAGTTATATATAGTTACGGCACCTGTGCTTTTATAGAGGGTTCGCAATGTACTACCTAATAAGTAAATTGTTACTTGGTTTGGTACATCCCCGAGAATCTATTGTTTATCCAAATGAGTTAGTTATACGAAAAAAGAATCGGATCGATTTGTTACAGGAACTTGCTGTAATCTAAGATTTAATCTGACATCGTTGTTATGCCCAGATGTTACTATTATTGTTAAGCTATTTGGTATTTTTGTATAAAGTTTTGAATATTTAATGGTATTTTAATTTATAGCAATCTAATTTGTAATATTAGGCAGAATAAAATTACAAAATACTTTAGATTCTATACACATTATACATGTATTGACATCCATCCATCAGCCTTTGGAAGTCCACTGCTGGACATAGGCCTCTCCTAAGCCTAATAAGCGGCACTCTGACCGGTCCTGAGCCTTCTGAATCCAGCGGGTACCCGCTGTCTTCTTCAGGTCGTCAGTCCATTTGGTCGGGGGGCGTCATGTGCTCCTTTTTCCGAGACGTGGGCGCCATTCGAGGACCTTTCTTCCCCAACGGTTATCGGTCCTTCGAACTACTTATAATGGCCAGCCCATTGCCACTTCGGCCGACTTATTCTCCGTGCTGTCGGTCAGCTTTGTTCGTCTACAGATATCGTAATTCTACGCGTAGAGAGATACCGAGCATAGCTCTACATATGTAGAGCTATGATTAGAAACATATTCTCATATAGGTATATAGGTAGATACCTACATAGGTACATACCTACCTATCCTATTTTATTTTTTTCATCTAGTGATTATGCAAAATTTTAAATCTCAAAAATCTTGTCTACATTATAAAGGAAACCTTTATGGGAAGACGAAATTTCTAATCAGCCACGAATAATTGAAGTAAAATAAAAAAAATAAACGTGGATGCGGTTTCGTCTGTGGAAACCAAACCCTATCTATTCTATCTAGCTATACCTATTGATTTCTGGCACAAAGTAAGCGCTCGGTCCCTTCTATCCGCGCTGCGTTTCCCGTTGATTAATTTTTGATAAGAGGATTGCCACGCAGCCATTCCTACTTACGAAGCTTGCCACCACAATTCATTCGTCTAATCCGGCTATTAAAGTTGTACAAGTGCTGATATAATTAAGTCTTATTTGTCAGTGATTTAAACACAAGGTGCAAAGCATGCACAATAATATTACATATTTTGTTTATAAGTTGACAAAAGTAGTTTTTTTTTAAATAAAAAGATATAAAAAATAAAATACAGTGAAAAAATATCTGTGGCTAGAAAATTAAAATTATTGGTCAGGTCAGATAGTCTACTCGATATGTTCAAAATGGTTGAAATTAGAGATACTGCTCTTAAAAATACGTGCGATAGCTCATTCTGTTCGGAATGATGTCTAGAAAAATGTTTCGGAAGCGTTTACCAGCACGTAAAAAATTGCAAAAGTTATTGACAAAATAAAGTTGAAAAAAAAAAGTATTTTGTTTTTGGTAATCACTTCGAAACTATTAATATTTAAGAAATTTTAAAACAAGATTCTTAAAGTAGAGGAAATTTCCAAACAATGACTCGCGACTCTCGGAACTCTATCTCCATTATTTATAACTTTAATTTAACGCTGAAAATGGGTCTCCACGCTGCATTTTTAGGTTGCGCGTGCGGCGTCAAAACCGAGTTCGTCACACTCAATAATTTTTTAAGGTATTAATTATTAATTAAAAAAAATAAAAAAAATATGGTGTATTCGAAACACTTCAAAGAATTTGCTCCCGTACGAAATTTTGCTTAAAGTAAATTTTTCAACAAGTTAGACGATTGTTAATTAACTAAATTTTCTCGAACTTCCATTTTCATTGTACATTAAAAAAAATGTTTAAGTAATTGTCCTATAAATTTTTCGCTTCGTGGAGCCTTTCTTATATACATGCTTAACGAGATCACGTCATAAAAGTTTAAAAAGTTTTAATACTTTGTGTATAATAATTTTATAAGTTGAACAAAAAATGAAAAATCCAAATAATATTATTGAAAATATTTTTTTCTCAATTTATTATTACATAATCGTTTTGGCATTCATAAAAGACATTTAATGACTTGAAAAAAAAAAAATCCCTCATTTTTTTATAATTTTTTTTATAAACAAATAGACTATTTCAATGCTTTCAAGAAAAAATTTCTTAATATCTTATTCTTTACAAAACATTATGATTTTTGAAAAAAAAATTTTTTTCTTAATAATGATATTTAATTGTTTATAATTGTTTTTTAATATTTCTATTGTTTGAATAATTAGTTAATAATTTTTTTTTCTTAAAAATTATAATTAATCATCTTTAATAGAAATGTAAAAAAATATTTTTTTTATCAACAATTTCATTGTTTTTTAACTTAACAATTTTTTATAAACAAATTCTCAACTTTTTTATATATTTTTTCTGAAACACCTAAAAATAAAAAAAACAACGATGTATAACAAAGTACAGATAAAAACATTTTTCAATTTTTTAATTTCGATTCGATAAAAAAACGAAAAAATTGTTTGTTCAACTTATAAAATTATTATACACAAAGTATTAAAACTTTTTAAACTTTTATGACGTGATCTCGTTAAGCATGTATATAAGAAGGGCTCCACGAAGCGAAAAATTTATAGGACAATTACTTAAACATTTTTTTTAATGTACAATGAAAATGGAAGTTCGAGAAAATTTAGTTAATTAACAATCGTCTAACTTGTTGAAAAATTAATTTTAAGCAAAATTTCCTACGGGAGCAAATTCTTTGAAGTGTTTCGAATACACCATATTTTTTTTATTTTTTTAAATTAATAATTAATACCTTAAAAAATTATTGAGTGTGACGAACTCGGTTTTGACGCCGCACGCGCAACCTAAAAATGCAGCGTGGAGACCCATTTTCAGCGTTAAATTAAAGTTATAAATAATGGAGATAGAGTTCCGAGAGTCGCGAGTCATTGTTTGGAAATTTCCTCTACTTTAAGAATCTTGTTTTAAAATTTCTTAAATATTAATAGTTTCGAAGTGATTACCAAAAACAAAATACTTTTTTTTTTCAACTTTATTTTGTCAATAACTTTTGCAATTTTTTACGTGCTGGTAAACGCTTCCGAAACATTTTTCTAGACATCATTCCGAACAGAATGAGCTATCGCACGTATTTTTAAGAGCAGTATCTCTAATTTCAACCATTTTGAACTTATCGAGTAGACTAAGACGTAGTATCCATCTTCACCGAATGAATCCGACGGAAACTAATTATTTCAAGAGTTAGCAGTAAGCACACATACCTATCTAAGAGGGAATATTATTATGATAGATACTTATCTAAGTAAGTACCTATCTAGATATTCCGAATGACTATAAACTTTAAATAGGAATAGTGGATCACTATAAAATTATAAATAAGTAGTTACATTTGTTGTCATGTTTGGAGGCGTATTAATGTTTACGGTGCAGTAGGTAGATGTCCTACAAAACTAAATTACTTTAGTTTCCTTACAGAAAGGGAAGGGAGTCTATTACTAAAGCCAAGCTATGCGTCCGACGGACAGGCTAAGAAGTACCTACCTACCTACTTTATAGCAACTCCCTCCAGAATAGTCCTTTTCACTTTCAGCACTTCAACTCTGATTCTTCCACAATGCTCCTTGAAATCTCACTTTATTATTAAGACGCAGGTTGTATGGTTTTTCGGTTATTAAACTTTTATGCCACAATGAGACCAATAAATTGTCAAGTAAAGTAGGTATACAGAGAGATATAATGGAGAGCATTTATCGAAAATATTTACATTGGTAGCAAGTCAATCGGTATCGGCTTAATTTGTGGGGAATTATGCGGCCGGGCCCGCCGGGAAATCAACTTTACATTCAATTTGCCGCCACGGCACAGATAAAAACCAATCTCCCGCCATTTTTACCTGCCGCTCGCCGCGCCCCCACGCGCCACGCCAGGATAAACGCGATGCGTCGATTGAAACACAACTTTGTTTATTTCGATCAATTTCGATACAAATTCTATCAAATAACTTTGATCGAGAATTGCAAAATTGTTGGAATGAGTATGTACGATTTACCGGTTTTGTTTTAGTTAGGCACGTAGGTACGTTGTATCTACTATGTTAGAATAGGTGGGTAGCTACCTACTTCGAGGGATTCTCTTCCAAATAATTTTACTAAACCATGACAGCCCTCTACTGTGGCAAAATTATATCTTTAAACTAAGAGACTTCTTTTTGTTTCACATTTATACGGCGTCTATGAACGAAACGATCGCATTTTTATAAGAGTAACCGAGCATGCGAATTTTTCAGCAGAAGAGACTACATCGGTATTAGAAACTTTTCGACCCATTTAATGGCACCAAATTGTTCAGTTAGAAACGTGCTGCATCGATCCTTTTCATCATTTCGCAGGTAAAAATAGCTGAAATTCGGGCTCTTGGGCGTAACTGGGCACTTGCCAGTGTTAGTTGACAAGCCGTATTGTCACGACATCCAGGCAGGTATCGGTTTCGTAATCACGGCTGCGCCAGCTCGATTCAATGAGATGAAATCACTATGCGGCTCTATGAATAATTCAGGTGCGGTTCACCACCCCCTCCCGCTCGCGTATTTCCCCCACAGCTATCGGCTGGACATTGATATAAGGTTGACAACATATACTGATGATATCGATTTCTGTTAGGGGTACGAACTACGACGTAGGTATGTGTCTACGTAAGGTCCGTGGTATGTGTATTTGCAAATGTACTGAACTAGCATTATTTATATTTAGGTAGAGTCACGTTTTTTTACTAAATCCTATTATGTATGTAGGTATATTGTTTACCTACCTATTAAAATATATACTTAAAATTATTCTTTACCTATTTGTTCAAAACCTCATCACTAGGGTTGTCAGATGGCAAGACTGAAATATCTGGACAAAACTTTAAAAAGTCGGGATTTGTCGGGATAAAATATTTTGTATTGGAATAATTGTCGGGACATTTTGTATTTTGTCGGGACTTGTTCTTGATACATAGCCTATGGGAAAATCTCAATCCCAAACTACTCAGGCCAGACCTCAACGTGTGACATCTAAACGATAGGAAAGTAGTTAAAACAATAATTTTGGTTGAGTACCTAAGTCCAGGTTGGACTGAAATTAAATTGAAATGTTGGTATATTTATGCGCACAAAAGAAGAAAATATTCGCATCCTTAACCCGACGAGGCCAGAATACAATAAACACATAATATTTTCTAAACGTAAAATAAATATAGGTATTTTTTGTGAGATAGTCTCTAGAATAATTGAACAAAGAAAAATTATGTATAACTATTTACATACTTATTAAAAGTAGAGCTGTCATGTCGACCATGCATCACTTTTCTTCTAAAAAAATCCAATGCCACCAGTTGGAGTATACCTATGTAGTCGCCGTACCTCAAAGCTTTTAACTGCAGGCTCTGCAGCGTGCATTGAACATTGACATACGAGATTGTGGTGACTTATTAAGTGATAAGTGATGATTGATTGATGGACAGTCGGAGGATAGACGCATGTGATGTGACATGTGACCACCATTTAACTTGTGACATGATGGTGAATCCTAGGGATTCGAATGGAATTCCTTAATTTCAACAAAAACGAGAGAGATATTTGGATGATAGAGAGAAAATAATAAGTATGATGACTTGAAAAAATAATTTACTAGTAACTATTCATTAGAACAAATACCTATAACAAATGACAACAACGGTACTAATCTAGTGAATTCTAGTGATGGTAGGAGATGGCAGGGGAGGAGTAAGAGACCGAGGAGAGAGGAGCGGAGTAGGCGAGCCTGGCGACGGGAGCCGCGGCGTAGGAGACGGGAGCGGGCGCGTAGGAGACCCTGGCGACGGGGGCGGCGTAGGACACCCTGGCGACGGGGGCGGCGTAGGAGACCCTGGCGGCGGGGGCGGCGTAGGCGATGTTGTGGGCGGGAGCGGGCGCGGCGACGGGGTGGCCCTCGTAGCGCACGTTGGCGTTGAAGCCCTGCGCGTGGTCGGAGGTGTACTCGACGATGCGGCGCACGCCGTCGGGCTGGATGAGCGAGTAGGAGCCGTGCACGGCGTCGCCGGCGCGGGACTCCTGCTGCTCCTTCACGTCGCCGGTGTGCGCGTCCTGCACCGAGTAGTTGAACTCGTAGTGCGCGGGCGCCTCGGGCTCCGCGTACGCTACGCTCGCGACCGGCGCCAGGGGCACGGCGGAGGCGGCTACGGCCAGGGCGAGGACGACGATGTACTGTTAAAAAATAAAAATAATTTAAAACATAAGAAAAAAATAAGTATTAACTTATTTACATTAAATTATATTAATAATTTAATGGTTTCTAAATTCATAATATTTCTGAATTCAATAGACACGACTAGGTGGCAGCTAATCTTAATATATATAAATTACGTGTCACGTTGTTTGTCCGCGATGGACTCCTAAACTACTGAACCGATTTTAATGAAATTTGCACACCGTGTGCAGTTTGATCCAACTTGAAAGATAGGATAGCTTACATCTCAAAATAAAAAAACTTTTGACAGAACGAAGTCTGTCCGTGCAGCTAGTGTCTATATAATATTCATTATTCTGTATATGAAATAATCCCCGGTATTCTTAACAATATTTTTCTCCTTCATATTTTACCTTAGCTGCCATTGTTGCTGGTTTGGATGTCGAAGTTAGACTATAATTTTTACTGACTCCCGCCAGTTTTTATACATGAATTATCAGCAACATTTTGGGCATGGTGACAGATACAGTGCCGCGGGCTACGGCCGTAATTAACGAGTTACAGTATTGATAGTGGGGTGAAGGTTGCCGACATTGCAACGGCAAGGCATGTGTAAGTAGATCGACCAGATTCAAGAGATAGGAATTCGAAACACCTTGCGAAGCTTCCGATCCATTGTAATTTAGCAAGTACTTACGTTTTGGGTAGGCGAAACGAGATGGAATATAAATATGAAACGAAATGATTCATAATAATTATGCATGTCATAATTGGCGTTGATGAGTATAAATTGGATGGCTGCAATATTTAGTGCATTTCCGACTGTCGCTTCCCCGTCGACAGTTGCGAACACGGTGCGAGGAAAATTATTCAGTGATTCAACATAATAATTGCTATTTAGGTATTAGTTTTCTTTTGAATAAGTAGGCGGTAGTTAGTTATTTTTTTATTTATGTAAATTTGATCTCGTACATCATTAAATTTATCCATATCCTGATTTTAACAGACACTTGAATTAAATTGGTAACCCAGAAATGCTTATTTAGATGTTAACAATTATTTTTCATTTTTGTTTTAGAGTTTCTAGCTTTCATCCAGGTACCTACAAATCCAATGGCTAAAATACATATCTCTATACATATAAGTAGTAGAAATCAGTAGGCATGATGTAGATAGACATGTCCTTTCATATAATATGACCTACATACTACTTACAGACTCGATATTAATTTTTTCGTGTTATTTAGCAAACTGGCTTCCGTTCTGTCCGACTGGTTTTCACGGGCACCACAAGGCTGTCTTTCAATACTAACTTTTAATTTAAACATTAAAGTCATATCCGAATTACTTCATTAGTTTATCTGAGGGGAAGCTGAAACACCTGAGCTTCTTACATTGTTCGGTGAAATTATTTGCTCAAGCAAATAATTATATAAGATTTATATCAATATAAATCTTGTATCTTATTTTTTTAATAAATAATAGTTATAATTTTACTTTTGTTATTTTCGTTGTAGGTAGGTATATCAATTAAATAAAGTACCTAACGAGGTTTTTTTTATTCGAAATGGGTTTTAACTTTTAACAAACACTGTTCGAAACTTAGGGTTGCCAGATGGTCGGGATTCGTCTGGATTGTCCCGACATTTCACATGATGACAGGCTCTAGTTTTTTTTTGTGGTTAGCTCGATTGCCGGCTATTTCCAATAAAAAATTTGTGTACCGACAAATCCCGACTTTTTGAAGTTTTATCCAGTTATTTCAGTCTTGCCATCTGGCAACCCTAATATCACTGCGTCCGTGACTCTACCAGGAGCAGTTGAGTTATGAGAAAAGAAACGACAAGATTCGAACATCTAAGTACCTACATACATATAGAATATTTTTTATGTAGGTAATATACATTATATAAAAAATATTAAGTATTAATAGCTCTTGTTGTTTTCATTAAATTGATTTCACATAACCAAAAACAGATAAATAATCTAACTAACTACTACCTATAGACTGTACTAACAATATTTCTTCATAAAATGTAACTCAATCGCGAAACTTAACACCGAGTGACCCTTACCCGCATGACCTTTAAAACTCACATGTCACTAAATAAGGTCTCGATAAAGTTTGGAGAAAGAAATCAAAAGCCGTTTTACAACCTTGGCCGATTCGCACCGGGTGCGGTCTGGTCAATTCGCGTGCATGCTCCACATTCGAAGCATGTTCTGATTGTTGGAATTTTGACAACCGTACCGGCCACTAATCACCGCCTTACGGATAACTAAGTGTAAGTAGGTATGTGGTTAGGTATTGCTGTGATGCAATGCTTTGAGTAAAAGCACTTGAGATACCAGAACAAAACCATTAAATGGTTATAGGAGGCAGTATCAGTACGTATTCCCTACAGAATAATAACTCAGACATAAACAATGAATTAATTAGGTCTTACGCCCCAACTCAGAGTCACTAACGGTTACTTAAGTCACTCTTTAGTAAAGAATCACCATACAAATTCTGTACCAAGGAGCGATTTAAGTAACCGTTAGGCCAGATCCTCACTATAATGCCGCTCACAGTCCGTTCTCGATCCGATCTCGGTCTGGTAAAGTCGTATCACATACAAATTATACAATTGGAGCGAAACTTGACTGTCACGGATAGTATGAATGCACACATATATTTTATACTACATAATATTTTATCAAACCGAGATTGGACCGAGAACGGACTGTGAACGGCATTATAGTGAGGATCTGACTCAATTATGTTATTAATGACTCAGTTACTGAGTTGGGTCTTAGTCTCCATCCATTGTTAAAAAGCTGATCTCTATTGTTTGTGGTACAGCAAGCCTTCTGAGCAATATGTAATGCAACGGAGTTCCTCTTCATGGATGTCGCTTTGTTACTAGTCAACGGTATATATGTCTGTGCTGATGTCAAGTGGTCACCGTTCCGCGTCGCCCATGGACATACATAAGTACCTAATACAAAAGGCATCATCGATGCTTTGCCGATCTAGAAAGAAGACGACGAAGCATTTGCCCGTTAACTGTAAAAATATTTAAACATATCGCCGTTGCAGGGTTGCAAGGTGATTCAACAAGCGAATTAACTTTTTCTGCTTGGCCGGCAAGGTGTCAGCCGCCTCTGGCGTTATAATGTCCACGGGATTCAGCAACTCTACCTTTAGATGACCTATTGCAGTCGTTGGACTCCAACTGACACAAAAAATCCCACGCGTAAATTGGTATTTTAATGTCGATTAAATTTTAAGTCATTATATAAAAAAAAAATTGCTGTCAACATTAATAAGGTTGACATGCGACGAGTTTCGTAACAAGAAAATAATATTATCTAGTTGTGTTGAACTTGACTAAAAGCACAGCTAAAATACTTCGAATTAAACGTAAAAATTAGTTACTTGATTGTCATGTTGATCAATAGTCAATGTTGATCTCCAGTATTTGGTTTGGATTCGAAACTGCACGCACATTTAATTTTTAAAGTTATGAGCCTGTTAGAATTTAATTATCAATTGCTTCCATGACGGAAAAATTTCCTGACCAAATCTGTAATTCTAGAGATTCTCCATAATGTTCTTAAAAATTGTTTGAGTGAAGCCTGTCCAAAGTCCACCTACACTTTGGCCTTAAGAACTTAGCCCCTCACATTGTAAGAGGAGACCCGAGTTCAAAAGTAGGTTAGTTATTTTATGCCGAAACACAACTTACCTGAATTTTAATGAGCTGAGCTTTCGTTCTGTTACTTCTATTTGATGGAGTTACTGTTGTTTCAATATACTGACAAGAATTATGTAATATACCTATAATATGTATAATTTACATATTACTTCAGAAATAGCTATTTATGTCTCAGTAAAATCTTCTTGACTGAGGAGGCCTAGAGCGTAGATACTCAACCACGCTGCTGTAATGTGGATGGTGCACAACTGCACATTCAACAGATATTTAATGTTTAAACAGTGTTATTAAGTGTTGTGTTATAACAATACTTGCAGCATTATTAATTTTTAGACGACCTAGAAATCTGATTTAGGTAGGTATGTTGCGTTATACGTTTAGTAATAAATTTTAAAAATTACTTTATTAGCCAACTGGTAGATACAAGTTTTGTAGTAATGTGGTTTAACCAGTGAACCAGGTGTCCACTTTAATTTTGAGATTGGATTTTTCGCATTAGATATTTAAATTTTGCACACCCACGGTGCCTGTGTGGATTAGCGAAGAGGTTTGTATGGACTATGGCCAACCCAATTATTGTTAGTATTCATGAGGCCTCTGACATGGCTTAATGACTGTTATCTTACGATAACGACAAGGACCGGCGGATTTACGTCCTACCCTTCGACGCACGGAAGCGCTCAAATAAAACTATCGGTCACCCATCCAAACACCTATCGACCGCGATTCTAAACGATTACTAAAAACGTTGTTAAAAAATCACCTCTGACGTTTCTCGTCACCTTTTGTGTCACAAATCTTAAAATTTCACTCTCATAATTTTTTACATTTATTTCATAACGCGCCTAAAGAAGTACGAGTATAACTTCAAAAAAATTGTCAGCGGCTTACTAGTCACAGGTATTTAACACCGGTATTTAAAAAAACTTATGATTGTAATTTGATATTTCATTATAACCACGACCTCATTCACAATAGTTGTCAATCAAAATTTTCATTAAATAAAAATACTCATGACAAAGGTTGGCCAATTGTGATTTCAGATAAACTGACAACAAATAAAAATATGATAATGTTTATTAAACTGAAGTGCTTCGATTCTAATCTCGAGCAAAACTATTTAATTGCGTCACTAAAATAATGCGTTGAACATTCTACGGTGGCAAGTAGTCTTGATACAGTCGCCGTGTGATAATGAACTTGAACCACTGATCATCGAACGCTACTTGAGTGGTTAAACTCGGAAATTAATTGTCGCTTTGGTGAATGAGTACATCGACTTCAAGAGTGTACCTACTTGAATACCATTGAATTCAATATGATTATCTCAACGATATTCGATTTAAGTCTATTGCAGCTTGACTTGCTCTCGTTGCGAGAAAATATAAGAGCCCAGTAAGGGGTCTCCGAGTCCGTATTTAGTGTTCATCTGGTGTATTGAGAAAATTATGTAATAAAAGCTAAATTTAGATTTTAGATCCCAATTGTCCTCGAGGACAGTATCAGTTCCTGAATATAGGCGGCCTAAATTGACCTAATATAAGATATGGGAGAGCTTAATAAAAAGTAATTTTATTAATACTTACATGTATTAATATATGTATATCTATACTGAATGCGAACAATGTGAAGTCTGCCATGTACCTAGTAGGTATGCTAAGATAAATAAAACCTTTCTAAATTCATGTAGGTAGGTATCAAGAATACCGAGTCGAACTTTCTGCTACATGAATAAATTAGTATTGATTACTACACTAGCTTTTGCCCGCAGCTTCGCCGGCGGTGTTGCCACAGTTATAACATTTCCAGAAATCCATTTACAGAATTAGTTACCACAGTCATGAACTGGCCATACAAAGCATTAATGCCTAATGAATAGCTCTAGCTAGACCTCGTCAATTATGAGGAGAGTGACCCGTGACTTGTAGGCTGCTAATGGAAGATACCTAAGAGTTGGGAACAGCGGATAAGTATACGCTTGGAGCATCCTATAAATAAAATAGGAATAAATTAAGAATTCCTAAGCAAATCCTCAGCGGATATGCGGAACATTAGATAGGTAGGATAGATTTTTTTATATTCCCGCATGTTTTACCAGGAAAATAATAAAAAATAAAGTTCTTGAGAAAATAATTTACTAGTAACTATTCATTAGAACAAATACCTATAACAAATGACAACAACGGTACCTACTAATCTAGTGAATTCTAGTGATGGTAGGAGATGGCAGGGGAGGAGTAAGAGACCGAGGAGAGAGGAGCGGAGTAGGCGAGCCTGGCGACGGGAGCCGCGGCGTAGGAGACGGGAGCGGGCGCGTAGGCGACCCTGGCGACGGGGGCGGCGTAGGAGACCCTGGCGACGGGGGCGGCGTAGGAGACCCTGGCGGCGGGGGCGGCGTAGGCGATGTTGTGGGCGGGAGCGGGCGCGGCGACGGGGTGGCCCTCGTAGCGCACGTTGGCGTTGAAGCCCTGCGCGTGGTCGGAGGTGTACTCGACGATGCGGCGCACGCCGTCGGGCTGGATGAGCGAGTAGGAGCCGTGCACGGCGTCGCCGGCGCGGGACTCCTGCTGTTCCTTCACGTCGCCGGTGTGCGCGTCCTGCACCGAGTAGTTGAACTCGTAGTGCGCGGGCGCCTGGGGCTCCGCGTACGCTACGCTCGCTACCGGCGCCAGGGGCACGGCGGAGGCGGCTACGGCCAGGGCGAGGACGACGATGTACTGTGGAAAATAATTGTAAAAATAATGTAATTGTTTTTAGACATATATGAGCAAGTAAACTCTTAAATACATTATACTCGTAATTAGATACGATGAAAATTCAAAAAAGATCTTAAAATATTAGATTTTTTGTCATGAAGTTCTTAAAACCAATTTAGTTAATTGTCTTAACTTAAATAATTATAACAAACATATTTTTATGATAATTAAAAAAAAATCATCATAAATAATTTTTTTAACATAAAAGTTCCAAACAAATCTTTAAGCTACTCACTTTAGCAATCATGTTGATTCGTTTGTGTTTATCGAGTGATAATGTTATGCACACACCGCGCAAAGCTTTTATACTTGCAGTGTAGTAGCACCACTCTATAATACCCCGAGGCGCCGGTTAAATTACGTGACTATTCGCAGAGCAAAATCATGTAATATCTGTGCTTGCTGTGTCAGATTCGTTGAGACGTTAAAAATTGGAGCAGGGTCAAAATTCATTAACAATTTATTAAAATATTTTTTATATTAATTTAATTTTGCAAGGATAGCAAATGACATGCTAAAAAGAAATATATTAAATTTCATATACTTATAAAAGAAGGAAGTAAGTCTGTAGGTACTTAAGCTATTAGAGTTAATTGTAGTTCAGCTTGCAGGACGCTTAAAGCTTGCAACAAACAACCAAAGTATGTAACAAGCGCACTCTGCAAGCATCATTTTTAACCCCCGACGCCAACAGAGGGGTGTTATAAGTTTGTCGTGTCTTATTAATTATTTAATCTGATTTTTAGTCAAATTGACTACTATGCAGGTCTTGGAATCTGTACTACAGCTATGATGGTACTTTTGAATGGTAGGAGAATTATTTATTTGCCTCATTAGATACTACCCTCCTGATAAAATCAAACATAAAATATGTTTTATGTTTCGATTGCAGTTTCATAGAGCGTATAAGAAAAAGTTTTCTCACCAACACCCGGTGTTGTTGACCACTTATAATTGGGTGTACCTAGGTACATGTTGATCTGAATATGCATCAAAATATAGTATCAATCAAATATCAAAATGTTAGCGCTTTCATAATTGTTGATAATAAAAGAGCTCGCAGTTTGTCTCAAAATATATTATCTCTTACACGTTCATTCCCTTGCATTAGGATTTCTTATGTCGCTGTTAGCATGGACATTTATTAACTACTACAACAAATGTTTATATCTGTATAAATGTGTTCTCCGGCTAACCGGAGACCAACCAAACCCGCTTCAAATATAACTGTTTACTTTTCATTACCATAACAGAAACTTCTTAAATTTTTATATCTAATAAAATAAAAAATAAAAACACTAAAAAATTACATGGATATTTTTTTGTTTTTCATGTAAAAATTGATAAGCATTTTAGTTCAACAATAAAAAGTGTTTTTTTACAATACGCCGATTCTTATCTCTATAAATACTTTCTTATACATATTTGAATAAGCTTTTCTTACGAATAGCTTGCTAAGACCCAAGCACGGTTAATCAGTCTGGAATAATTTCCAATGCAATGATATGTGACCACACGAACTGCTAAACATATTAAGGCATATTTATACATGTACATAACATGTATAAATTATATATTTAGCAGTTCGTGGTGGTGTTCATGGAGTTGGTGGTTTCCGTTTTTCAGGGACGGTAAACTTTTATTTTTATTTACTTTGTTCTTCCTGTTACGTGTAACTCAGGACAAAAATATAATACATGAATTTTTTTGTACAAATTTTAAGGAATAATCTTCAATTTCCAAAATATTACAAGCTTCTATTATAATTAATTTGCTTTATTCGTTACTTTTTAGCACTTAGCATAGGTATATGGGTCAATGTTGTAAGCTGAATTAGATCTACTTTTATTTATCCTGCAGAGTTGATGCAGGTTGCTTTATGACACTCGTATCTAATGGCTACCGGATACTACGCTCTTTAGTTATGGCTCCAAACGAGGGAACTCTTCAACGCACTTCTCTACAGTCATGTATAATGTCTTGTTCCCCTGCGGCTTTGTCCGCATTTTCCGAGTACCTGTGTGCTAAATTTCATGAAAATCCGTTGTGTGGTTTTTGTGTGAAAGACTAACAAACATCAATACATTTTCATAAGCTTTCACAGTCATAATATTAGTAAGATAGGAAATAATAATAATAATAATAACAATAGAAGTTTATGTTTAATAATATTTTTAGATTTGATTTGTATTTTCGATCTACACACACGTCGCGTCAAACACGACAGGCACAATGATTGCGTATAGTTGGCGTTGTTACTGCTAGTAACGTATTCGTAATGAGTCACGTTACTATAGATTGACCGCCACCAGGCGATACCTTGCGGGTATAACAGGGGGTAATACCACACAAGTATAAAAGCTCCGCGCGGCGTGTTGAACGCATTATCACTTGATAAACCAACGAATCAACATGGTTGCTAAAGTAAGTAACCACAAAAGATCTGTTAGTGTGGTTTTTCCTATTTATCATCTGATTTTAAGCAATAAAATTCTAAACTCAAAATAGATTTACTTTTGCACTACTATGGACCGAGAAATAATTAATTATTCTAATAACAATAACAATTTTTTTTACTGTTTCTTCATAAAATTTTCGTAAAAATCAATTCAGTCTCTTTCATGATCTTTTAGAAACCGTACAATAAAATCATCACGGACCATCCCTTAAACTCCTGATATCTTATTTGATGTCGTACACGAATTCATTATAATTATTTTTATATTCCACAGTACATCGTCGTCCTCGCCCTGGCCGTAGCCGCCTCCGCCGTGCCCCTGGCGCCGGTCGCGAGCGTAGCGTACGCGGAGCCCGAGGCGCCCGCGCACTACGAGTTCAACTACTCGGTGCAGGACGCGCACACCGGCGACGTGAAGGAGCAGCAGGAGTCCCGCGCCGGCGACGCCGTGCACGGCTCCTACTCGCTCATCCAGCCCGACGGCGTGCGCCGCATCGTCGAGTACACCTCCGACCACGCGCAGGGCTTCAACGCCAACGTGCGCTACGAGGGCCACCCCGTCGCCGCGCCCGCTCCCGCCCACAACATCGCCTACGCCGCCCCCGCCGCTAGGGTCTCCTACGCCGCCCCCGTCGCCAGGGTCTCCTACGCCGCCCCCGTCGCCAGGGTCGCCTACGCGCCCGCTCCCATCTCCTACGCCGCGGCTCCCGTCGCCAGGCTCGCCTACTCCGCTCCTCTCTCCTCGGTCTCTTACTCCTCCCCTGCCATCTCCTACCATCACTAGAATTCACTAGATTAGTACCGTTGTTGTCATTTGTTATAGGTATTTGTTCTAATGAATAGTTACTAGTAAATTATTGAATCGTAATACATATCTTTTTTTCATTCTTACAATACAACCAGCCGCAAATTAAAATTTGGGTTTATTAGGAACAAATCACACTGTCTCTACATAGCAAACCTAAACGTTAAAGAAAATTATCGTTACGGCACAGAAGACATACCAACTACACCATAGTACCTAACTTAGGTAGTTTATTTGGCATCAGTTGCTTACAATGTTTCAGGAGGAAAAAAAGTAAAATGTTATCTGACTCAAATCGTTTAGTGCCAAAATCTGCCCACAGGGTAACGTGAAATAAAACGAAAATTAACCCTTTCAAAACTTTGCTCCGGTCGTACAAACCGCTCTATTCAACAAGGTCATCCTAGCAAATATCCCATAAAACGAAACAAACTCCCAATTCATACTGTTAAGAAAAATTTATTCAACTTGATTGTCGGCTCTAATTTTCCACGGAGGGTCCGAGGAATTGCACAAGGAGGCGTCAAAGCGGCGGATCCGATATCAAAACGCTCTAAACGAAGTTACGAGGAAGCGTGCGGGTAGTGTTGGGGAATCAATTGAATTATGTAACATTATGAGGCGAGTGGCTCCTGTTACGGGGCACGTCCGCACCCCATGAGCTGACGAGGACGCATTACTCGACACCTATTCTTTCACTTAAAACAGTTTGTTGTAGCCGCTATAATTAAACCTAGTTGTTGCATGGCGTCCATCTATTAACGGCCAATACTGAGCATGGGTCTCTGCTAGATGCTATTGAGGATGACAAAGTAGCCTTAAAATGAATAAGACGTTGTCAATGTTTCTTCAGCTTTAGTAGCGCCTCGAGCCTGCTATAAAATTACAAATTCATATGGGAGCGTTCATAGGATGACGGCTTAGATCGTCGCATTTGGATGCGAGACAGCTAATGCTAAAAAATCTTAAGCGCTTCCGTGATTTGCTATTTCTATTGTATATTGCGATCGTTATGCATCTCGACGAAGGGGCCTGAGTTCAAATCCTGGCACGCACCTCTAATTTTTCAAATATTATGTGCGTATTACAAGTTAATTATCACTTGCTTCGGTGAAGGAAAACATCGTGAGGAAACCTGCACACCGGAGAGTTCTCCATAAAGTTCTTGAAGGTGTGTGAAGTCTACCAATCCGCACTTGGCCAGCGTGGTAGACTATGGCCTAATACCCCTCACATTGTGAGAGGAGACCCCGAGCCCAGCAGTGGGACAATTATGGGTTGTTGCTTTGCTTTGCTTTTATGCATGTCGAAGGCCTGGGATTAAAAGGTCGAAGTCAAACTGTCAAACGCTGTTAGTAACCTTATTAGTTCCCTGTGACTATAGGTAAAACGGCTAACCAGGGCATGTCTCCAAGAAGCAGGTTAAGGTGATATTTATTTTGTCTAATATAAGTTGCTTTCAACACCTATTTAAAGATTGCAGGCAAATACACATTGACAGGATCGTGAAATGGTTATTAGGATAACACTCCCCCGGGTCCTATTAATAGGTATGTGATGTGAATATTTTACTATGCAGCATCTTTGTTCGTACGATAAACTCATGGGAGGGGAACGGAAAGTTGCAGTGTTATCAAAATAACATTGACATGACGTGAGTTAGACAAGTTCAAAGGCTTCACAAAAATGTATTCAGTGCACGGTTTTCTTGAATACCTTATATTTGTACAAGAATACTGGTAAGGTACGTATCTATGCCCAGATAGGTATAAATCTACATGTAATCAACTAAAGTTTGTATCTACTTTTAAGATATGTGATGGTCAGTAAAATAGTTGGTAGAAAGCCCTGCAAACAGAAAAGGCTAGTTTCTTTTGGTTTACTTGGATAAGTAGTGTAAGTACGGTCCAGCCTCCAAGAGCCCAATTCTCTCTCCGTATACATTATCACAAATTGGACAAATCTCAAAAAAAATGGCGAAAGTCTAGTACTGTAGACAATTTGTTATAATTTATCGTAGATTTAATGGGTTATTCCCATTTGTCCCCACCACGTTTGTCACCACTGGTGACAAATTATAACAGATTATGTCTAAGTTCAGCATTAGATATATCTATAACGGGAGAATTGAGTTCCAGATATTTTCAACTGCTGACTATTGCTCTACAAATACAAATACAAATACAAATACAAATACAAAAGCCTTTATTAATTCCTTGAATTACTTACATTCATCTAAATATTTGAAAAATAAATTAACTAAATTATCATAGCGTTTGTTACACAATTCCATTTACAATGTTAAATTACATTTTAATTTATAATTTATTACAGTACAATGATAATTATATTGATGCATAGAAAAAATAATTATTGTTATTATAACTACTACGACTATTGCTCTATCACACATTAAATTGAAAAATACCCTTAGTATGCTTTCTCCACCTTCTAATAGACAAACACCTTGAATACTCGATACGAGAGGAGATCTGACAGTCAAAACAGCTGTGTGTTGCTGTTGTGCGATAGTTTCCAAACAAATAATCCAACAAAGTGATTTATCAACGATAATGAACGAAGCGTGTATTTGATGAATAAATAACGAGAGTGCCCAAATGTTTTGCCCAAGTTTTTTCTCCGCCCACAAAGGGTTGGATCGTGTTAATCCCGCCATTATCGGATGATGGACTGCACGAGACCGCCGACCGAAATTATACCGAATGTTACTCATAACATCACGTGAATTATTTGACGTATTTAGTGTATGTTTGGATAATGATTACCTTTTGTAAAATATTTTAATATGTAATTGATAAATATCTACCAAAAACTTTTATTATAACTTGAATAATTTTGAGCTAGGAGTAAAGTGCGTCGGATAAAATAAATATGTGAATACATGTCTTAGTAAACTTAAAAAATCAGATAAGGCAACACCTTTATCTGTAGTAGAGTAAGATGGGGCAAAATAAGACAAATAAAACATAAATATACTATAACAAATATCTTATAATTATTATAACATTGTGTGTCATTTTTTGCCCCGCTATACTCTACTTCAAATAACAGTGTTGCCGTATCCAATTTCATAAAGTTTTTTTATAGCCTGAAGGGTAGACGGAAAAGCAGACACACCACCTGATGGTAAGTGGTCACCGTCGCCTATGGACATGAGCAATACCAGAGGAATCGCCAATGCATCGACGGCCCTGAAGGAGAACTCTTTTTACACCTTTTTTGAAGAACCCCATGTCATACTGCTTCGGGAATACCTCAGAAGGAAGTTCGTTCAACAGTTTGCACGTAGGTACGTGGCAAAAAAGTTTGTGAGAATTAATACCTTAAAGATAATGAAAACAACTGAGGTCGACCCACGAATGCTAAGCGTATCTTTAAAAGCAGGAAACTTCACGGAAGGGCTCTACTGCTTATTCTACTGTGGCGTAAGCTTACTTTAATTGAACGATTGATAAAAATATAATATTCAAATCTACTAAATTATTCATTACAACATTCTTACGTAGTTGAAATTTGAAATTTGAAACATTCTGTCCATAGGTCACAAAGATTCTGACCAACTACGGTTAAATGGATGAACTGACTCTACATCAACTCTACATCATGCATTGAAATTAAATAAGAACACGGGGACATTATGACCAACTAAATGGACCAACTGACTCTACATAAAAGTGTATCGGCATTGAAAGTTAACATACGATTTTTTAAGTGGCCGAACATTTTGCTGTATCTAATTTTCAAAATAAATCAGTCCCATAACCCTTCAAACGCGGGCGAGCGTAACAGTTCCATTTCAGATAATCTAATCGCATTGTCAGCAATAACACGGCTGTCAATTATAATAGGAATACGGGAATACGGCGCAGAGAGAGATACGGCAATTAGACGGCGGCAGGAAGCTCGCGCGCTTGCGCACCGCCTAATTGTTTCCGAGACTACCCGTGCCCACCCTCCCCCTCCCCCTCCCCTCGCCTCCCACCCCCGTCCACCCTCACCCCCGACGACAACGGCTACGGCCGCTACGGGTGAAATATAAGTTTCCTACTCTTTCGTTTATGAATATTTAAATATAATCAGAGATTTAAATATTTGTATGTGATCTAAGTGTTGAGTACTTACTTACCGACTTGTACTGTGAATTATAAGTATGTATCATTCATGAGTGGGTAGATATCGACTTAGTGACATATTACACAAAACATCCTATAGCTTGAAAATTTGATCGAAGGTCTTATGTTTTAACCTTTGAACACTTCTTATTAGTGATCGAAGGTTTTAACCAATACCGTCTTGCATTGTCTATCTTTCTTGAAAGTAATAAATTACCTTACACAGTTAATATACCTAGTCTTATTATGTCAGTAACAACTGAAATGAAATGAAATGAAATGAAATGAAATGAAATGAAATGAAATGAAATGAAATGAAATGAAATGAAATGAAATGAAATGAAATGAAATGAAATGAAATGAAATTAATTACAGACAGTACCTACTTACTACTACTTATTACATTATTTAATTTAAAAAAAAAAACTCATGTCCAAGCAGTCTTGTCATTTAAATACTCATACTAACATGTACCTACAGAGAAATCGTGCATGAAATGACTTAGTTTTCCAAACACAAACCAGAGTAACCAAACTTACTGTATGTTATGTACTGGCTGTGTAACTACAGCCTGAACTTAAATATATTTCCAACGTAGGAAATATCAGTGTCACCGGCCACAATACTGCGAGTATCAATATTTTTCCATGCGTGGTACACACGGGTCATCCGGAAGCAATCCGCAGTACAAAGCATTTTGTTCACATTGTCGGTGCGCGTGGCGGCGCGTGCCGCCGATATTCGCGGCAATGTTTACGCTCGTCAACTATGTCGCGTGCTATTCGAGAGTAACAGGCGTTAGAAACTTAATGGGACTGGTATTTAACTATTATATACACCCGGCCAATAAGTCCCTCAAGCCGTAATAATATTAAATCTTCTATCAAAGTAATAAACTAATATTTATAGTCAGTTGGATTTCCTGTCTGACGTCCTCTGATTATTATGGAATACCTATTTAATGTCAGTGGACTGGGAATAGTATACCTGGTAGCTACATTCTAATATATCAATATAAACTACACCTATATCAATAGTCAGCAAATGAGGAGGTGCATCTCTTGGTATCTTCGCCTATGCATATCCGTTACAGCACACAAAGAGATATTTAGGGTTAAGTTGCTTGTCACGCTGCTGATCATTCACACTGCTATCATTTACAAAATCATCCAAGTGCCTAGGTACTTTTATTAAAAAATAAACAACTTATCAACTCTTGAAAGCGCTGTGCGTTATTTATTTTAAGGATCAGTACCACCAATCGTAAATTTCGACCATTCATTTAGAAGAAAAAATATGATAATAGACATGTCTCAATAAATTCCCAACACAACCCTTGTACAACACAACCCTTCATTAGCCGCGTAATGACACGCGAAGCACTCCCTTGGCTCTAGCGACGTACTCCCCCGACATCTGCTTTGTTCCACCAAAATCTATTTAATCATATCGTATTGCTAATTTCGGGATTAAGCGCGCGTTCCGTCGGTTATTGAATTATCTATTCCGTTTGCGGACTGTCCCTTTTCTCCCCTGAGCCCTGCGCGTCCTAGAGTTGTGTTGATGCGATGCGGTGCGCTGTGCGGTGCGTTGTCAACTGTTAGTGCTACACGAATAATAAATTTTATTAACAACTTTCATGAAATTGTGTGTTTGTAAAACTATGGATGTTTTTGTACCATCCATTATTTTCATTAACTTTAGCCTGATTGTAAACTGCTAGTTGATCAACAATTTTTTTGTGATGATCGTAATGACGTGATTTGTCATTCATTTTTTATGTCAATTCCTATTTCTATTTCTACGCTACGATATGTAAACATATGAGTTAGAAGTGTGAGCAATGTGTGTAAACAAGGTATTTCTTATTAGTCACAAAGGGGGCGTCCATAAATTACGTGAGGTGTTTTATAAAATTTTCTGTCCCTCCCTCCCCCCCTGATGAGATGTCGTGAGATTTTATTCAACCCCCTCCCCCATCCCCCAATCTCACGTGAGATTTTCAAAATGTGGGTTTCTTACGTAAACGTGTTGGATTGTTATTGTAAAAGGAAAAAAAAAATTGCTTCGTGCTTTTATTTAGTGAATGATCTTAATCGTATTACGATTACACTTAAGATTAAATCTTAAGCATGTACAATCTGAATTAAATGGACCAAAATAGTATAATTTTGTTTTGTTTCAATCAGAAAAAAAATTGCGTGATATTTGCCGAGACCCCCCCTCTCTCCAACGTAAGATTAGATGAGATTTGACACGACCCCCTCCCCCCCTTAAACACCTCACGTAATTTATGGACGCCCCCAAAGTAGATATCAAACTTATATTTCACTAATTTCAAACAGTTTCAAGTTAGTTTAGTTATCTACATAGTTATTAATAGGTAGGTACGTATGTAGGTACAATAAATCCTTAAGCTAGATGTTAATCTATCATTAAACATTTTTCCCAATCTCGAAATCAATAACATTTATAAACCAAAATGCGTCATATTCTTCTAAGTCAGTGTAAGTAACTGTTAACGTACTCGGCACTACAGATTAGTCCCAAGCAGCCACAAAAGTCCCCGCAGCCAGCTTAACCCTAGAGTGGGCGCGATTGGAGCATTTTGCCGCCCTCCGCAAAAAAACTTAAATAATTCTTAAAACTATTGCGCAAAAACTTAGCGCTTTTTAGTAGCTGCCTCCAATTTTGTTTGGAACCCTTGCTGAAAGACGGGATGCCATCAGTGCGCGGGGGACCGCTTGAGAAGGAGTTTCTCACCATCAGGTGTCATCCAGCGGCGATTTGCTCGACGCGCGCCTACTCACGGAAGTAAAAATTGTGCGATTATTTACGGTCTAAGACATTTATTTTCTCAAAAAAAAAAAATACAATTCGCTTATTATGAGAAGTAAAAGTGATACTTAAAACTCAAGATAAGAATTACTTGTCAATACTCGTAAATAAAAACTAATTAGTAGTCCGACACTCTTAGTTCATCAATAAATTACAGTAATGTAGGTAGAACGAAAAACTGAATGTTCTATTATGTATTATTATAAACGCAAGTCTATTGCAATTGGACATTCCATAATTCTGAGAGTAATTAAAAAATTTGTAGAGAAATGAGAGTGATAGAAACAACGAAAACACCGGGCCTGCTGCAAAGCCTAAAATGATTACATTTTACAATTAAACCAAAGGTGGTGTTGATGTTGTGGACCAAATGAAAGAAAAGTATTCTGTTGGTATAATGACTCACTGATTACCAATGAGGTATTTTTTTTTCGATGATTAATATCGGCAGTATAAATAGCCAAATAATTTCCAAAGCCAACAGTAAACACTTCATGCTACGCCGACAGTTCTTGAAGGAAATGGGGATGCCCTGGTTAAGCCATATATGACCGAAAGGTTTACTGTAGACACCTTAAATATTCCTCTGAGGAACTAAATTGGTCGTTTTGTTCCTATAGTACAAGCATCATCTTCAAAGAAAGAAGGTATATGCAAGATATGTCCATCAAAGAAAAATAGGCGCACGAAAAAAGGGTGTTACATATGTTTAAAATTACTGTGCAATGAACATTGCACATACATATGTGAAGACTATTTCTACAAAGCATATAGTGTAGATTCAGAAAACATTTAATTTTGGTATTTTTTTTCCATTTTTATAAATATTATAGTAGGATAATGTAGGATAACTTAAAAAAGTGACTTAAAATATTAAATTTTCTAAAGTTACTTGTGAACCAAAGTTTCTTAATCGGAGCTCAATAAATATGTTGATTTTTCATTCACTATTTGTGTTTTAATTAAATCATGAGAAAAAAAATAATTTAATTGCAGTATTCCAACTTAAAATTGTCAACGAAAACGGGCGGCAAAATACTCTACACGCGCCTACTGACGTTTCGCGGAAAGACGCGCCCACTCTAGGGTTAAGGAAAACTCATCAAATCTAAACTTCTAGGAGTTCATTGCGCACGGGCGATAGTTTTCTAATCCACCCACACAATAACCGGGCGTTATTAATTTCGTATCGCGCACAAAAGAGCATGTTGCTACAAATATCGGGTACAAAAGACGGAGAAGTAATTAATGTAAAGTCGTATTGGCGGCGGAGTCCCGGGGGAGGCACCGCGCCGCCGCCGACACAATACGGTAGTTAGGGTTGGGCGCGGATCGGCCGACGTTTAACGAGCAAATTATTTAGTAAATGTTGCCAAATAATAACATTAATGTGGGGACGTGGGGCTAGAGGCTGGTGGCTGGAGCGCGCTCTGAGCTAAGCCGATATGTTAACGTGGATTTACTGAGACTATTTTTCGGTGATGACTTAGAAGCTTTACACGTTGATAGAGTTCTTATTTGAAAGTTTTGAGCTTGGTTTTACCGTTGATGGTATGGAGAAGGTTAATGCTTTTGAAAAAATCTAATTCTCCGTGGATTTTGAATACCTATTTGTACCAAATCAGATATACAATAGGTATTCCAGATTTAACTGATACCTACATGTCATGTAAGTACAGTCACCTGCAGAGAAAAGTAACCCATCTGTTTATAAACAGACAGTAACAGATGGATTACTTTTGTCTGCAGGTGACTGTAACTCAATGCTTTAGTCCCACAGTAGGTATATTTTTTATGTAAATAGCCGACAAACGAGCTCATCAACGCGGTAAACATCTAATGTAGAGTCCATCTACAAAAGACATTTCTGATTACCTAAAGCAATATTTAAACACATCAAGTTAAAAATCTCACCTTTTGAACTTGAAACTCGAATAACAAACGAGTCAAACACCTCAAGAAATCGTGTACAAAGGAATACAAAAAATATCTGCGGCCTATCCACAAAGCGTGGTCTGGAGCCGACCCCTTCCCTCGGGAGGGTGGCCAGCCAATGAGAGTACTCGGTCGTCCACTCGACTGCGTACCGACTACCGCCGTACCAGTGCAAACAGAAGCGAACCTGAATGCCACATAATTGAGTGTCCTCGACGCTCACCGATCCATTGTCGACTCCATTAAAGTAATTATCGGCTAAATGCTCGCAAATTAACGACGGTTTTATTGATGTTCACGCACCACTGACTTGATTCTTTGGCGCGAATTAGATGACGGCTTCTGTTCAATGACAATGATTTAAGGGTCATTAGAAGAGCATAGTTGGGGATGTAATGTTAGCTAAGTTAAATGAAGCGTCATTAGTTAACACTTGGATAAAATTGATGTCATTTCCGAATATTAAAGTTTAGATGAACTTTGTTTAGGAACTAAATTACGAACATGTTCTGCCACTAAAGAACCATGTAATTAGGTCGTAAGATCGGTTTCAAACAATGAATAATATACTTAGTATATTCGTTCACTGGTTTCAAATACTAAAATCGTAATATAATTATGAGATTAAAATCGTAAATGTTCGTGTGATCCCATTCAATCATACCGTAATATATGTATTTACGAATATAGTTAGATAATATGTGACCAAGTAGGAAACGAAATTTTATTCTTCAATCTTTCCAAATGTATGTGGAGATCTAAGGTACATACTAAGGTACCTAATTAAAGTTAAGGAAGATCATGTATCATAAACGTGGTAGTTTAAATCGAAAAAATCTATATCTAAGAAAGATGAAAAAGAAAAAGATAACAGTAAGAAAAAGTTTGTATGTGCACAACACAACGAACCAGTAAAATAGTGATCAGCGTTTATTTATTTATTTTACAATATCTACAAATTGCTTGGCATTTATTGTAAATATTAGAACGAGATCTTTGAACAAGTATACGTGTATCGAGGGACATTAACAAATAATATTATTGGCTTTTTGGGTAACGCGTGGTCTTTAGGTAGTTTTAGGGTGCTTTTGTGAGCAGTTATTAAGAAGCGGGCTGTATAATTAGTCACTTGTTAGTCTTGTTACTCCCTATTACACTCTTGTCTGTTTATTTGATCACATGGATTTCCAAATACTGCCATTAATCAGCTTTAAGTCCACTGTTACCTCTTATACTTCTATTTAAATGCTGTTATACTGCTACTGTGCAGCTATTGTGACCTTAAGGCTGTATAATTTGTGCCCAAATCAGTCGTATAAGGGCTGTAAAGCTTGCTCTACAGCTCTTGTACAGCTGACTTTTACCACTTGTAGTTCACATGTGAACCATTAGGCAGCCACTATAGAGGTCCGAATGCTACTTGGGATATTACGGAACATATGAGAGTGAAGTGTTCCAAATCAGCACATCGCATCGTGAATATCGTGATATAGCGCGGTGTAGCTATGCAGTCCACGGCCACCGGCCACCGCCGCGATGTATGTAAATGGAAGTAATTGTTTTCGCTCCTGGTACCGTTACCCTCAGTCAGTACCCTCGTTTCAACTCAATGCGACTTCAACATCTGAGTCAAATACCTTTACAATGTACTGGAGATTCATATGATATTGTTATAATGCAAGCATTACGTTTCAAAACGCTGCTATACAATAAAAACACGTACCTATTTTAGCGAGGTTCGCATTTCACCCTAGTAGATCTAGTAAGGCACCCATGTCTTGTATAAGCCCTTTTCCCCTTTATTTAGCTTTAGAAAACATTCAACTTTATTTTTTCACGATAATAAATGTATAATAGTGTTTCCGATATTAATACATTATTATCAAGCAAGGTTTAGATAGGATTTTAAAGTTAAGATTATGAAGAAAATATGAAGAAGTTTAAAACCACAAGACGAAACCACACATAGTTATGTACCTACACCTACATAGACATAACTTAATATTATTATGGGAAAGGTTAGATTAGTCTACGATCGTGGAAAAAAGTGATCACAAAATAGAACCGGATACAGTCGATCGGAAAGTATTTAGCTAATAGATTGTAGTGCGTGGGAGTCGTCCCGCGTCCGCCATTGTAGCGCCTCGGTGGGCAACCCATCACTTAACTCCATGCACGCATTTCGACAACCTCACAAAAGTTGTTAACACTCCACTAAGCCGAGATTAAGATAGTATCTGGAACAGGACACGATAAACACTTCACGCACAAACAATTGTTAATATTTGTGAATTCACCTTTCAAGAACAGTTATTTTGAAGTGTTGAAAAAATACTGACCGTGACGAGCCGTCGTCGGACGAGGCATTGTGTCCAATACAGTCATTGTTGGCAAAATAAATGCATTGTTGCGGTGTTAATGCTCGCGCAAAAACTGTTCGGACAATAATTTCGTAATTGAATTAAGCACAATTTGAGACATTTTCCGTCCAGTCTGTTCCCGGAAAGGAGATGGTGGGACATGACTTTCAGCGCTTGACGATTTGACAGCTGTGTAGTTTCCTGATGCTTTCCAAAGTATTATTATGACATTTATGAAGTGCTCGTATTACATTGATTGTTTATTAATCGCACGTGTTTCTAACACTAGCAAATACCGGTACATTGAAATCGAAGTCGATTATGTCGAAGTAGATCAAAGTAGAAAATGATGTTGCAATAAATGTAATTAAGTAGTTTGTAGTTATTTAAATGCAAAATTAATTTTTCATCGTGAATATTCAACTATTATAAAAAGCTTAGCTAAACAGCTTTTAACAAGGTTAGTAATTATAATGGTATTTTAAGTTTTTAGCCGATGAAAGGGAAAAAACATAGTTTAGAATTAGTTGATGGTTTCATTAGTATCCTACAGCAAAGCACATGTCTCTCTTTTTAAATAAGAAGGCCTTAAGCGACCTCTACCAGCAGCTCTAAATTTTGATTGTAACTTTACCAAACGGTTGCTATTTCAAATAGATTCATTCCCTATTAGATTAAGATTAAAATTACTTCTTTTTTTTGTTATCATGTTCTTCAACTTCTCTTCTAATCTAATATTATGAACTTCTGTAATTTTATTAACGAGTGGGTAAATCCTAGTCTCCCACGACACAGGGAATCCTAGTGTGGGAGCTAGTGTACCTACATGACTTTATGTAAACAAATTTTCATTTTTCATTTTCATTTTTTCATTAATATTTGATACTGATTATACTACAAACGAAATTTTGAAATTTATGTCTAAAATCTGGAATATTCAATGGTCATCAGTAGCCACGCACAATGTATAATTTCCGGGCGTTTTTGCGCGCGAACAAAAACTTTCACACAAAGCTCACCCAAGGGTTACACTTTAAGCTGTTTAAATATTTATGGACTATTTACGTATTGACAAAACAGAATAGTCGACAATGGCTTTCGCGTATTGTTAGGGCCGAATATTTTCATTGGTGAGCAATCTAGGGCCACTCGAGAGCTTCCGTACCGTACTTCGGAGCTTTGTGGACTCGGAGCTTTGGGGTGTAATCCCGTATTACACCCCAAATTATTTTATTGATTTATTATAACTTGGAAAGGTGACAATCAGCAAGTATACTTACTATGATCCATAAAATTATAAAAATTGATTTGCCAGTACCAAAAAAAAAATTAATTCCATTTGCGTCGATCCCTCGGGTATTTCAGTCAGGATAATCAACATTTTCTTAATTTTCCTTCGTAGAAGGAAAGGTTTTGTATTAAGTCGTGATTTATCTTTTAAATGTTGTTAAATCCATTCAAATCAAACCTACCGTAGGTACTAAGCAGTAAAAGCTTAGGTTGCAACTAGATTAAACAACTAAAACGCATGTCACATAAATATGGGTGTTATCAGTTACAAAAATGTTGAGTTTGTAGACCATCTTAATAAACAACATTTTAGGTATTCTCAGATTCAAGCAATGCAGAAGACATTTATTTTCTTTGATTCCATGTCTACTAAAATGCAGACTGATATTCTTCTAGGAATCATACAAAAGTGATGTCTATTCGCTAAAAGTATTACCACAGTTCATATACATTTCGAGTGTTATCATTATTATAAATGTTAAAAAAGCGGCAAGGGAATCCACTAAATTCTGAATACGTAGTTTTCAAGAATCACCATAACCTTAAATTAAATCGATTGGATTAAAATGAAATGTTCGGTAAGAAAATTTAAATTCCGAAATTGTAAGCCTATCCCTATGTATTTTTAGACATTACGCCCCTAACAGCTATTCACATTACAAATGTATTACTTGTAACCACAACATTATCGTGATCACAGTAGCCAGTAGCCACAAATTCAAGTACCGTCACAATGGGGCGGAAGCACATGGCATAATCCACTTAGAGCCGCTAATCCACGCGCTTCGGGTCCCGTATTGTCGTCGAGTGCGCTGTGCGCTGTGCGCCCGACTGCGTGTGAGATAATTCAATTACAACTGTCATTACTGCTGTTGCCCGCAGTTAGCGGTGGTGACTTGTGGTTAGTAATTAAAATGTTTGTTTATTTATTTATTTATTTACTCTTTATTGTAAACCTATAACTAGATCACAATAGGCGGACTTAACGCCTGATGGCATTCTCCACCAGTCAACCCTAGGCGATAAGCAAAAAGTTGCGGTGTTCTTGTAACTATAACAATATCTAAATCACTGAGATACAGGAGTAAGATATAACTGGAGGATTTAAAGTTGCCGAATTAGTAAAATAAAATAACTGTCCCCAGTTTCTTCTACAAGTTCGTTGTAACATTCTCATTCACTGAAGCCAGTAGTACCTAATTATTCTATTATACCTCCAAGGGAGGATTGAATTTCAAAATGACAATGCTTAATAACAGGATTACTAAGAAAGTTTATTGAAAAAATAAAAGAAAATCTGATCTACGAGTAAAATAATTTATGTAGGACAGTTTTTGAAAGATATTTAATTACAAAAATGAGAACTAATTTCATTTCAGTTTTGGTCATTCATACATCCGATTAAAGACTGAAGGTAAGGAACCGAAAGAAATCCGTCTCATCTATCATACCATGTATCTTAGACTCGGGAGCCTATCTCCGATCTACGCTCGACGCAGATAAAGCGACACCCTAAAAAATATTTATTGTGTTTACACAAATACGTAGGTGGTAATCCGAGCAAACGCTTACGTATTCAAAATATTAAGTCACGGGAACGAAGATGCTATTGTGTAAAAAGTTCACGCAAATCCTTAATAATATTATTGGGTTCTAATTTCGTTTGTGATTGTTAATCGTGGCTGTATAAAAGTGTCAACCTCTGTGAATAGAGGTGCCAGCATGTATTGAATTACCTATAAGTGAATGGGGCGAGGCGCTTGAGGTATTGTGTTTCGATCACGACAGAAAAAATATCCTTACGAGACGGGAAGCTTCTAAAATAAGTCTTAGCAGCGTTTAATAGTGTATATTTTACATAGTTGAACATAATGTTTAAATATGTCGTCCTAATAAAATAAGGATGATAGCTTGAGTGTCGCAACGGGCCTGATACTTTTGAATCGATTTTTCTTTGGAGATTGTGTTCCCAGAAAAAGCAATATTGGCCATGTGGCTTTCAAGAGGTCAATGAATCTAAGGCATATTTTTTGTGTCATATTCACTCTCAGAAATAACAAAACCAGACTTATTTCGCAATCTTGTTATTTTATTAGCGTTATTATTTTCTTTACTAGGTACGTATGAATGCACCTTTTATTTTCTAAGTAAAATCGCCTCTTATGTTTCATTACATACATACATAGGTACTACATTACATACTGTATATGTATAACTACTGCTGTATAACTACTACTGTATAAACATGTAACTTGGAGTTTTCAAATATTCTTAAGTTTAATTTGACTAAGCGGAACTTAGCAGCAATTTTAATACTCAGATCATTATAGTCAGGTCATCATAGCATTTCAATCAATCAATAAACAAATAATCAGTATTGTTTATACTGTAACAGGTAACTGAATAATCTGCAGAACAATAATTTAGTCTTCACTTTCAGGTATAGATATACCTAGTTATTAAGTAGCTATCTATAGATGTTTATTCCACGTCTGTTTTCAAAGCCCCAGTATCTGGGGAGGGAGGGGTGAACTGCGCAGATTAGATAGACGTACAACTGGCTTCCTCATAATTAACCCCCGTCGCCTCCCTGCCTCAAATTCTTCCTGAAACATGACGTAGCCAGAAAACAAACTGTTTTGTTTCGTGTTATGCATGCCTTTAAAATAAGCATCACACTTAGATACAAATGTTTTAAATGACCTATCGGAATATTACCTTTAAGGTAAATATGGTAAGCAATTTTTCTTTTAGTTAAGAGCTTAATTTTCAGGCTAAATATTAAATATTTTTGTTTTACTTAGTGTATGTAAGTAGCAAATTGAGTGAAAGTAATGGGTTATTTTTTCTAATTCCTAATATAATTATTCTAGCAAATGAAATAAAAACATAAAAATACAATTTAACCCTAAAAAATCACTGGTATGATTTGAAACTTCAGCTAATATTGGTTCATACCTTTAACAGTAATTTCATAAAAGACATGCACTCTACATTTTCTCTAACATAAATCAGAAATTCCCTAAAGCGCCCAACTAACATAAAAATGTGTCATAAATGCGTATAAGCTATCTATTCATAATATATTTAGGATCGCAAACTAGGGATGTTCAAATCTGTAACTGAAATATACGGATACCTAGGTTCTGCTATGGATGTCTACTTGAATGATATTTCAATATTCCGATTATATTTTGGTAGAGTTTAGGGGAACTCTCAAATAGGTTCTTATGTATTAAATTTTCTTCTTTCTTTTTCTTTCCCTTTGCTGGTTAGCTTCTTGTCAATCAAGTTATAATTTGTTAGAAAGATACCCTTTTTTATCAGCCGACTTTTGTTTCAGGGTTATTTAGAAGTTATATATTTTTCAAATAAACGATTATCTCTACAAGGCACATCCCTAATTGTGATACAAACCGCGATGCAGCGTCGTCGGCAATGCGGGAGGCGAGGGGGGGGGAAGGGGCGGAGGATTATCTTCAAATAAGAGTATTACTCGTTCGGAGGTACGTCACCACGTGCTTTGTGATGCGAGCGGCTTCCCACACAAGAATATCACATGTCGCATCTCCGACAAGCCTTTCAAATGCTTGCCTTGTGTAGGTACGTAACGTATAAGTTGATGTGAGTTTAACCTGCTAACTCTTTTGTTATAGTCTAAAATATGATAAGTCATAAAGTACAATTACAAATTTAGAATCAGACAACTGGTTTTTTGGAAGTGACTACAGGTGAGTCGATGATTTTTTCGCCCTATTACTTACCACTTCACTTGTTTTCGGCTCAAACAGCTATATTTTTAATTTTCGTAGAGCTTTAGAATAAAAGTTACCTACCTGGTATACTAAAATTAAATTTAATCCTGCATTACGCCTGTAGAGTAGATCTTTTGCTATTCCTACAAACGGAACGAATTACGAATGTATCAAGTAATATTCTCAATTATAAGACAACGTTTCCGAAAATTTATACTCAATGTATGTATGTTATGTAATGTCATGTAAAGGAAACGTAAATAAATTAACTCGAACATCGCTACGTGTAAACGTAATACGCGGCGCTATTTGGCAGTCTCGTAGGTCTTCAGAGCGCAAAGTTTCCAGTACCTAAACATAAACAAATTGTGTAACCGCTGTGAAACTCAGCCGTCGGCGTCGGGGGCGCCGCGGCGTCGATTTACATAAAATTATCAGGGACGTCGGGAATCGTGCCGACGGCGAGGCTCTCCGCTAATACCTCCTTTGTGACGCCAAAATATTTTGCGAACCGTTTTCCACACAAAGTCTGTAATTCAATATACAAGCCGCCGCTCTAAATAGGAATAAAAGTTATTCTCGATGACAGCTCCCCGAATATAGGTAGGTACGTAAGTTTTCCAACGAATTTTTCAACGCTGAATTGAGTTTTCCTGCCGATAAGTAGGTACCCGGAGAATTTAAATACGTTTTGTCAGTTCTATTCGGATGGTTGGTAAATAAAATTGATTTTTCAGTGCGGTTGCAGCCCTTCAATAGTTCGTAGTGACGAATGTTGAAAAGCGATTCGATTCCTTCGATTTTAGATGCGAAAATAATTTTGGTTTCATTCTTACAAATTGTCACTCTGTTTTATATATTTTGTTTAGTTTTGATGTTGATTAAATTAAAATGTTTGTGTCCAATATTGTTTAACTTAAAAGTTTGTGTCAACGACGACTTCCATTGTCAAGACAAGAGGTTAATTTAATACGAAAGAACGTTAACGTTAAATTAACTATTGTTTCCAAATTCTTTACAAGTAATTTAATAACAACAGATTTGGGCAAAGTAACTTTTGACACCTAGGTACCTACTATTTAATATCCACTAAGTAAGTATGACTACCTTTACACATAGGTAATACCTAATACTTACACAGTACACACACACACCTAGTACTTCGTACCTTTACCTACACAGAAGATATACGATCGTTTATTAAAGTAAGAAAGAAATTATAACAATAAAAATTTTAACCACCCCGCTCTACACCCGATAATCCCGCGCATACTAAAATATAATATCGAACTAGCGCATACTAATATCAAACACGTTCAATTCATAGTTCCCACCTAAATAAAGTAGTCACTGGGTCACAGTGTATCCTACATGAAAGGCATAGTGCCATAGGTACAGTCGCCTACATAAACAATGCAAACAAATTAAACTATAGGGTCTTTTGAGCGGCAAATAAATGAAATAGGTAATAATATCGAACACGATCAATTCATACTTCTAACCTAAACAAAGCAGTCACTGAATCCTACATGTACGGTACTAGGTACAGTCACCTACATAAACAATGCAAACAAAATAAACTGTAGGGTGTTGTGAGCGGCAAATAAATGAATTTATACAAGTGGCCGGGTAGCGGACAAAGCTTCGTGAGAGGTGGGCGGGGCTCCACGCCCACGTCTTGCCAGCTTCGGCAATTAGAACAACAATGAAATGCTTGAATAAATCAATCTACATAAATTTTGAATGTATTGTATCTGTATATTTTGGATTGTATTCAGCTGTGCCTATAGTTGGTCAGACTGATTAGGGCTGACTAAATCTACGCAATGAAGGAATGTTTTTACAGAGTAACTCTACAGTACAGGGATTCTGCTTCTGACGTCGGAAGAAAGCCGGCATAGTCTCGACATGACGTCATTTTGGTAGAGTTGTCAGATGATACAAAATAAGTAGATAAGTATCTAATTGTAGTTAGGGTTGTGTGTGAATATACGCACTTTGGTAGATATAATATATTTGGTAGCCAAAACAAAATAACTCAAAAACTACTCGTCAGATCTAGCTCAAATTTAAGTGATATAATGTGGTCCCAACATGACTAGCACTAGCTTTTTATTTAAAAAAACTTGAGAGGTGTCAAGGGACACCCGGATGGAACGAAGTTCGATTTAAATTTCTCACGAAATTTAATACCTTAGATTTGTTTTGGCACAGTCGCTTGCATGTTTTTGCTATCCTAGTACTCTGGCTTGTTTTCTATGTAAAAAAAACTACGACGGCAAAAAGTGTCGTTACCGGCAAAAAGTGTCGTTACCAAATTTTCCGCCTAGCCCCCTTTCGCAACGCGCGATAAGGAACTTCGTTCCAAAAGAATCATTAAAATCGGTTCAACCAGTCAAAAGTTCTGAGGTAACAAACATAAAAAAACAGTCAGCGAAGCGAATTGAATACTTCCTCCTTTTTTGAAGTCGGTTAAAAAATTAGGAATATATTCATTCGTACGACATCCAATCCGTACGACGTTAGAACATACTTACATGTACAATGTACATACCTGTCCATATAAATCCCCGCTCACCCACACATCTACATCCATATTAAAATGCGTGGCGTGGAGCGAGAGTCCATTGTTTTTCGCGTGAATTCGCTTGTTTTAAACTGCGTGCAAATTGCGTGTCACTCGTGACCATGTTTATAATTCCCTTTTGTATGTAAATGCACGCGCCATTTGTACGAATCAGGCAACTGCTGTTATTTGTGTCTATTTAAATTTTGACTTTCAAAATTTTATAGCTGCCTACTTATCGATTAAATATCATACTAATATTGTAAATGTGAATGTAAGAAAACTACTTACCCGATTTGGCTGAAAGGAATGGAGATAGCCTATACCTTGGATTAAAACATAAGCTACTTTTTATCCCGGAAAAGTTTAATGTTCTCGCGGGATTTGTATAAATCGATCTCTACCGCAGGCAACAGCTAGTAGGTTATATGTAGGTTAACACTTACCTAATAGAATAGCTAGAAACCCATTAGGTTGATATTTTGGCAAAGGGAGATCTCCCGCCAGGCGAGGTGTGTTGCCTGGGAGGCGGCCGAGCCCCAACTGACGTTGTCGGAGCATTTGTATTTATGCAACCAATGCAGAAAACTTCGATAGCGTGATTCAGGGCGACGTCACGTCACCGTGTGACGCGTGTGCGCTGTCGCCACAATATAATTTGTAATGTACCTACCTGGCTTCAACCCATTAATGGCCCACTGAGCACGGGTCTTTTCTCTTGAAAAGGCCAAGAGCATACTCCACCACGTTGCCCCAGTGCAGATTGGTGGAGGGATTAACGGTCACCCATCCAACTACTGACTGCGCCCGCTGTTGCTTAACTTTGTCGATCACTTAGACCAACACAAGCCACTGAGCTACAAGCGTAATGTACCAAATGGAATTATAATCTGAATTTTACCAAGAAAAAATAGCCGACTTCAAAATAACACAAAAACTACTCGTCAGATCTAGTTCAAATTCAAGTGGGACCATATGACAAGCACCAGCTTTCGGTTAAAAAAAGAATAATCAAAATTGTTTCACCCACTCGAAACTTCTAAGGTAACAAACATAAAAAATACAGTCCAATTTAATACCTCCTCCTTTTTTGAACTTGGTTAAAAATACAGATCAAAACAAATATATTATAATTAACAAATCACCAAAAAATTTTTTTAAATCCGTCAATCGATAGCAGAGATTTAAAGTGTGCATTCTTGGACTCGCCTGTGACGTCATTAAGCCTATCGGATTTCTTGAGACTCGTAAAAGGACTAAGTGATAATTTAATTTGCCTAAAATTCATGATAGATAATGATAATAAATTTCTTGTTAAAGCAAGCCCTCAAATTAAAGGAGTTCATAATACGAGCTTCTTTGTGTAGGCCCTGTCACGTAACAAAACCTAAGTAGAACTTTATGAAAAAATTCGTTCAAGCGCAACTTCATAGTCAAACTTTTTCAATTTTAGAGATATTTAAATGAAGGTTTCATTTTACCTTAATTTTTGTAATTAATTTACACTATTAATTCGTATTAATTTACGCTTGTAACAAATTATAAATTTCTTCACTGAATTGACCAACACGCTTATAAACATGAAATAAGATATTTAATTAATGTTTACCTACTTTATTAGTTATATTATCATGTGTCTATTTGAATAAAGTCATTTGTAAATAATCTTAAATAAAAATTTAAAACCCCCCGCCAGTTATATTTACACTAAACATAGCTTAGAACACTCTCGATTAAGTCACCTTTCAGACAAAGAAAACTAGATCAAAATCGGTTCATCCGTTTGGGAGCTACGATCGGATGCCACAGACAGACATAGAGATACATGCACAAACACACAGATACACACACGTAAAACTTATAACACCCCTCTTTTTTCATCGGGGGCTAAAAATATCTGGAGATTTCATGGGTTACAATGTTACATACAATCATTATGTCAAAATTAGTAATAAACTTAGAAATAAGATCATCCATAAGTTGGTAAGGCAAGCAAGTACAAAAGTCATAAGGTAATTACCTACTTCTACATAACCTTAATGGATTCCCCTTACAACTCCTTACTTAATTCCGTGAGTCAGAGCGATCTTTTTGTATTAAAAGTGACTATAACACTAAATAACAAGCTTTAAGCGAAAAATGAGCTTTAGGTCGTAATTATACGATTAAGTAGTTTTAATACCACTTTTAATCAGTGACTGTAATTTTAAGTCACAGAAAGTTGTGCATACCTACTTTCCCACGTTACATGTTACGAATACATTTTAATAATGGATCTCAATATAGATAAGTAATTAAAGCAATAAGTGATAATAATACAATAGGTTATTATAATCGCTCTCCGGTATATTATCTAAATGATTATCTAAATACTTATCTAAATGATTACAACCACTACTAAAAGATAAAGTTATACAAAAAGAATCTTTTATTATTTCGCAAGCGACAACCAGCTGCTAATAGAGCAGAAAGAAAAAGAATGTCTACGAACTGCTACGAACCGGCTACGGATGCCGTAGCGGCGTCTACGCTACAAATGGATAAATATTTCCTGTAATTTCCTCATTCCGCGAAACAGTGCTTTCTAACAAAAGCTCGCGCGAGGAGACAGTAAACAAAATGGCGTATTTAAATGGGCGGCAACTGCATTGTTGGGCGAACGGTTCATCGATACTGCTAGTGCTGTCCCACTCGCACCCGCGATGCGAACCTCTTTATTTTCGCTCCTCATTCACAACAGGAACAATGCACTAAAACTTCACTACTCACATGCGAATTTAATCCGTATACGCTCTACATTAAAATACATTTTTGATGTAAGCTAGCAGCGAGCCAGCTGTATCACGGACGATCGCGGCGACATGTGAAACTGTTGCACATTGTTCCGTCCTTTTCACTCCGAGCGCGAGTGATATATTTTTATAGCGGCGTCTCAGTCGCGCTCGCCTCCTGAGAAGTAATGTGTTGTTGCTTGTTGTGATATCTCCAAAATAACAGGGAAGTACTCGGTACGAAGTTGTCATTTGTAACGGTTTTCCTTAGTAGAGACAGCAAAAAAGGGACTTCTGAAGGAAATATAAACAACATAAAGAGGAGTATCCTAGAGAACCAGACACAAGTTATTTTATTCCTTACTTATATTCAAAGTTTATGGTAAACATCTGTTGCATTATATTCAGTTGATAGTTACATTAAATAAATACGTTTTTTTAATACAAAATAAGCTAATGCTTGACTACAGACCACTTAAGGTAAGTAGGATTGAAGTCATGACTTAGCAAAAGCACTTTTGACATACCTAGGCCAATATTATAAGTTAGGTAACACAAATTAAAATAAATAAAAACTTGAATGTCAAATATTTCACCATTCAAGTTATTATTTTATACCTCTATGCTATATGTATAATTACAGATATGTTAAGACACGGTCCGTATCAAACAATTGCATCAAGGCGATCGCGCGTGCGTTCGGTCGTTTGCCAGCTCTTTCATCAGATCATAATTATCATCATATCACGTCAAGGAGTGTAGTAGTCAATCAAGGACTCTACATATATGTACGTGTATACCTATTTCGATTTAATATTGAGGATATTTCTCGCTTCTATGTTATTTACATCACAAAACTTAAATATTGTTTTTTAAAATGATTTGTCTGCAGTCAGTACCGCCAGCCTCAAGGCAGGGCGCGTAGAGTCGCGAAGCCGTCGGAGAGGGGCGTCGCTAAACAAAAACACGTATACAACGAGCGGGTTCGCGGTGATTGGCTGGCGGGCGCGGCCGCCGCCCCCTCCCCCGCCCCTGCCCCGCCGCCGGCGTCGCCCGCGCGCTGCGCTCGGCAGCCGCCACTCGCGCTCCAACCTCCGCCACGACATGTGCAGCGGAGCCGACGGAGGGCCCTGGCCGCTAGGCAAGGACGCACCCGCAGTGACCGCCGCCGCGATCGACCACTACCGACTCCAACTGTACAACTATGCCGTCGCCGAGCGGCTGCGCCTGTACCCGCCGGCCGTGCCGCCGTGCTACGGGCCGTACGCGCCGCGCCTCGCGCTCTCCATGTCCCTGCTGCAGCAGCGCGCCCTGCAGCCAGAGGAGCCGAAGCCCCAGCACAGCTACATCGGGCTGATCGCGATGGCCATCCTCAGCTCGCCGGAGCGCAAGCTGGTGCTCTCAGATATCTACCAACACATCCTCGACAACTACCCGTACTTCCGGAGCCGTGGCCCCGGCTGGCGGAACTCGATCCGTCACAACCTGTCGCTGAACGACTGCTTCGTGAAAGCGGGGAGATCCGCCAATGGCAAGGGACACTACTGGGCCATCCATCCGGCCAACATCGAAGACTTTCGAAAGGGAGATTTCCGAAGACGGAAGGCGCAGAGGAAAGTGAGAAAACACATGGGATTGGCGGTGGACGACGACGGGGAGGACTCTCCGTCGCCGCCGCCGCAGTCGCCCCCGCCGACGGCGTTGCCGCTGCCGTTCTGGGGCGCCGCCGCCGTGCCCGGGGGAACGCGCGCCCGGAAGAGGCAGTTCGACGTGGCGTCGCTGCTGGCCCCGGACGACGCGACGGAGAAGCGCGGGCGGCGGGACAGCAGCGGGGAGGACGAGGCGGAGGAGGACATCGACGTGGTGGCCAGCGACCAGGAGGAGCGCGCGGTAGAAGAGGAGGCGCGCGTGCTGGCGCCGGCCGCGCACTACCCGCTGCTGGGCGGCTGGTGGCCGCTGCAACCCGCGCTGCTGCAGTCGCTGCGGCGGCACACCCCCCCGGCCCCCGCGAGCACGCCCCCGAGCCCCCCCGATCATCGCCCGGATACTTAAGCAGTGAATTGTGAACGCTCCCAGTTGATGTACAAAGTGTAAATTCAGTATTAATCTCCCGACGGACGAACTCTCATAGGTGTAAGGTGGAGTAGTATTTTTGTCTTTAAACCGTAAACTATTGCTCGTTACATTCGTATAATTCGCGACAACGTTTCAGTATAATAGGGTAGATCTGTACGTAACGCTCGTTGATATCTTTTTAATATGTTCAGCGGTAGTTCTGTGCCTTTCCGTGCGTAGCTATTCTTAGTTATTATTATTCGTTCCGTATTTTACTGTTTCTTTCTCCGAATCTGTCCGATTATAGAATGTAAATTATTGTAAATGTGAACTACTTATTTTTAACTGTTTTTTGAAAGCAATCGTTCATAAATACTCTACTTAATGAATAAATTATACTTATTAGACCTAATAATAAAGTCTGAAAAACGACCAAGTGACTGTAGATATTATATTCTTAGAACTACTTGTATATAATATAAAAGGTGTCTACTCATTGTTGTTATGTAACATGTAAACATAATGTTGTTTATTTACTAGAAATCTTTGAGTTGATAATTATAACTATACGACGACTCTATGAAAATCTCTAATTAAATAGAAGGTGTAAATTATAAATATCTTTTATTTCCATTTTAAATTTCCTCTACAACTTAATTTCCTACAATTTAATTGCAAGACTTTACTTATTATTATTATTTTTAATAGAGTAGATACTACAATTATAGTGGAACTTAAAGTAAGCTCATTTAACATCATTTGAAGTAGGTACGTATCTACTTAAAATTAAATGAAAAAATGGTGAGTTAGTTCTTAATTGATTGTGGTGAATTGTGAATTCCATACATTCAGGAAGATTTACCGTCGGGTAGAGAATATATAATCCATGGTATACCTAGGTACAAGCATTTATTGATCAGTCTTTATTTAAGGGAAATTTTACAAAGTAACTTTACAAGCCTTATAAATTAGCAATAAATGATCGAATAGGTGTAATAGGCAATAAATGATGAAAATCATGAGACTCTGAGGGACCATTTAAATTGGAACTTTACCCCACACGGATAAAACTTTCTACACGGATACTTTCGGTACTCTATCCGTTTAATGCTCTACCTACGGGTTCATCCCAGGGGTTTTTAAGAGTATAATTTTGTTTTCTCATAAGGCCAGACTGCTTGGTGCTACAGCAACATTTCGGGTTGGTAAAGATAACAATGTTCCGCTAATATTTAGACCGTACCGTAACCGTCCAGTACCGTACCATATCAGTGCCGTATCAGTAGGTATATACGCAAACAAAGAGTTACCTAATACCTATCACTTCTCTTTAAATAAATCATTTCAAAGAGAAACTTTACATAAGAACCATATGTGATTTTCTTGAGGAAGTGTCAACGTTGCATCGCTTACGTAACCTATCCCGACGGCTTAGGTCAATCGTAAGCCCCGATCATTCGAGATAAGCGACAATAAGTGCGGTTTGTAGTTGAATGGGTGACCAGAAGTGTCGTTTTGTATCAGCATTACATTCTATAATCTTAATATATATAAATTACGTGTCACGTTGTTTGTCCGCGATGGACTCCTAAACTACTGAACCAATTTTAATCAAATTTGCACACCGTGTGCAGTTTGATCCAACTTGAAAGATAGGATAGTTTACATCTCAAAATAAAATAAAAACTTTTGACAGAACGAAGTCTGTCCGGGCAGCTAGTATTCTATATATCTTAGGCCTTAGCGTAGACTCGATCAAGATGAATGAATAGATTTGCGTGACCTACCTGGAGATATGGACTGCTCATGGGTTAAGTTTAAGTACCTAAGTACTGTTTGTACCTGTGTACCTGCCTATTGGGGATCAAGACAATACACGTGACTAACCACAATGGACTGCTATTCTATCCATGGATTGTAAACACATAAAATTATTAGAGTTTAAGGAGCTGCATAAATTCTAGAGCACAAACCAACTTACCTACATTAACAAATACACCTACAGTGTTTAATTACTTTTAAATTCAAAATCGTTTATTCATCTAGGTAGGTATCACTGGTACTCTTAGGCGCTCCACCCACTGCACCGCGCCCCGTCGCGGTGCGCGGGATGGCAGATTTTACCATTGTATGCAAGTATCTCAATATTCTCAATTTATATAGAAATCACGCCTAGCAAAACACACTGCCGTCGCGGCACCGCGCGGGAAATCGCCCCGCGCGCAATTGCGTTATCCGTCGCTCCGCGCACCGCGGCGGGACGCGTCTTCAGTGGGTGGAGCGCCTTACACCAAATACATAAAGTATAGAACCATAGTATGTAGTAGCACCATAGCAGCACCATAAAATAAAATAATATAGGTACTCGTTGCACAATGTCGTAATAATATCTGTCTAACGCCCCAACTCCATCACTAACGTTTACTTAAATCGCTCCTTAGTACAGAATTTGTATGGTGATTCTTTACTAAGCAATTTAAATTAACCGATAGTGACTGAGTTGGGGCGTAAGAGCTCCCTCGTCTAGAGCCCACTACACAAGTTAGATACACACTACTACACGACTTACAAGACTCATAATGCCTTCGCTGTTAAAAAGTCACCAGACCTAACGAAGAGCTATGCTTTTAAACATGAAAGTCCTGACTCTACAGGCTTTAACTCTACAACACCTAGCTTTATCTTGCTCAAAACGCAGGACTTGTATTTTTCTTGGCCTTCGCAAATACATACATCGTATTTCATGCAGTTCATCGTGAGACTCATGAGCGGAAACTCGAACTTTGATTTAAGTTACCTACGGCCGTTTTCAGTAATCTATCTATCCGTTAATAATCCGTGGATAAGTACGTAGGTAAAATAATCGCAGACACTGACTTTTTCAGTCTTTTGCTAGACAAGGTTAGTAGTAGGCGACCATTGGTAAATTTATCTTCTTATGATATACGTATTATATCGAAGTCAAAAAAAAGTATGGGGTCGACAGGCCCCGCAAAGAAACAAGTCGATTGAGTCCACTTTGTCAAACGCCGGACTTAAAAAAATACATGCATTTTGTAATTACTCACTAAACAAAGTAAAATAATACCTACCTAATTAGAAAAGCGCTGCTACATTTTAGTGTGAGCTATAAAAATGCATAAATAATCTTCGTTTTATTTTTATAGCTATGTATTAATTAGGCTACCTTTAAAATTAAAATGAATTGGCTCGATTCAGGAGTACCTCATACGGCTCATACCTGATTCATCAAAATAATCTGGTGCCACTTAATAACTTAACATCTTTACTGCTAATTTATTTAATGATAATTTAAGTAACGCAACTGAATTTAACACTAATCATTATACAAACTCAACCGATTTCAAAACGTAAACTACACTATTATGATATTTGTTAAAAAGTGAGCTTCTTGTTTGTAAATCGTATAATTATTGTTGAATAATGCTAATAGTGTCTAACGAGCCATTGTTACGTTTTAACAAAATGTTTAACAAACGATAAGTCATTACATACTCGGAAATACATAATGTTAAACGACGTTAACAATAGCTGGTTGTATGTAAAGAGGATTTTCTCACGCAACATTTGTATTGTATATGGCTATTGCAAGAATAATCTACGCTTCGCGGTAAGGTGTAATACTTCGGGTGTGATTCATGGTTCATGTCCATTATCTAAGTATGTATCTACCTATGTTCTCAATGTTATCATGTGAATCTACTTAAGCAGATTTTAGTAATTAAGAGAAAAGTGATTTACTATTTCTAAATTAAGTTATCTATAAGTATTTATAGTACTTATTTATAAGTACATACTATTATTTCTTCTGTGGTATAGGTCAAAAATCGTTGACACTTATAATCATGTACAATTTATTTTGCATATCTTTTGTATATATTCCTATCCTACATAAGTACCTACCAAATTGCTTATAACATGAAAACACTGATTACATTATAAAATGTAATATAAATTTAATATAATAACGTACTTATGTAGCAAAATATATTGTTCATGTTGTTTGAAAATACTCTAAATATTATGTAATAAAATCTAAAAAAGATATTAATAACAATAACAATTTTTGGTATAGATAATATGTATATCAGAAATACCTACCTATAATGCATATTATTATGATGTTCGCCAAATTTTCATAAAATTCATCATTATCACTGGTACACTTATGATTGCCAAATTTTTTGATTCTACCATAATTTCAGAAAAGTGCTTCATCAATCGTTATGGAGGAGAAGAATTGGCGAAAAATAGTTTTTTTTTTTGTGAATATGGCTGAAAATATGCATTTTCATTTTATCAGATCTCATGAAGAGCCAAGTTCTTATTTTTATAAGGCTTTAAATCGTTTAAATTTAAATTAGCTCGTTTTTAAACGAGTCCAATTTATTAAGCAACCTCATTGTCTTTTTTCATAATTTGTAATCCTAACATATGACAACACAAAATAAAAAGAGTTTCAGAATCAAAGATATTTTACCATACATATAATATCATTGTTCAGAATAAATTATCGTTTAATGCAATGACTTATTTAAAGAAATTACCATTTCAATAAAAAGTAGTGCCAAGATGATTTACCAAAGACTTGTCTAAAAACGGATTTTACATCTTGGACAAAAAACATGGCTTTGAGCGTTCAAAGGACTTTCGTAGTACGGTCACCAAGACCCAACCAGTCGAGTAGGTAAATAATCATTTATGTGACGGCGGGCAGAGCGGCCGCCCGGCCGGGGCAGAAATTTATGTGACAGATAATTGTTTGTTCCCGGGTCATGGTCATTTTTGGTGTGTCATCTAGGTCCTGTATACCTACCTATAAACGTTCTGTACATGCCACCCGCATCACAATCCTTAATTCGTCTACATGAGTATATTTCTATTTATTTACATTACATTCTCGACTCTAGGTTATGTATTTTGTATGTTGTGTGTAAATTATAAAGCCGGAATTTAATAAAAAAGTTGATTCATTTTGAAAAAGGAACCATTGAAAAACTTTTGCACTTGATGAAATCATTGTTGTCATTCAATACCTACCGCTTTTCTGTACGTGCGATTTACACTTTCTATATCTGGTTACCCAACAGTTGAATGTTATCAGGTTATCGCAGGAAGGTATTTAGTGGTAATCCGTAAAATCACGAACAGGTTGTAGGTACATGTAGGAAGGGTATGGTCTATGCGTCAACTTCCTGACTGTTCTCAATAGACATTGTAAGCCCTGCTCTTATCCGGATTAGCCGCAGATAAAATCGACGAACACCTTTATATTGTTGTTTACACGTCCAGTAATTGTTGTTACAACGTGAACTTGTGGAAACGTTTACCAAATTGAGTAGTTGTAGTGTCTCACATTTCTATTTTACTTAGGTATTTCTTTATTTCAATATCTACAACATAATCATTATTCGGCTTGTGAATTAAATTGCCAGTTTTTTGTTGTTGTTGGTTGTATTAATTTGTTACACCAAATAATTTGAAAATAGAACAAATATTTCTTTTTTTTCTTTCTTGCAATGTTCAACAACCAGCAAGATAAACTATTCTTGTACCGTATAGAACTGTAAAGGTGTTTCAAATTTCATCGGCTGTGCTATCTCGTCCCAAATCCCTATTCGCTGTTTTGCTATGCTCAACGTAAAGTCAAAGCCGGCAAGTGTTGCTAATCGAATGAGCGTTAATGAATGGCTGACGCGGGGTACTGTGAGAGTATGTAAATGGGCCCTAATGGCTTTTATAGGGGCACCGGGTTCCGTGCGTGGCGATGGTTGATACGCATGTCGCATACTTATGCTACGTACCTGGACAATGCGTGTTAACTACTGGACACTAAAACTTACTGACTTAGCGTGTGTGAACTAATATCCTGTAACCTGTTACATTGTTCCTATGGTTATCTCCTGAACTATTTATAGAGATAAGTATAAGCGTAATTTAGAAATATTTCTAAAAGTAGGTATAATACATAGAATTACTATTACTAGCGTATAGCCGCGAACATCGGGTTCGGGGGTGTGCATTGGAGCCGGCCGGCTGCATTTCATTCTGTCACTCAGCTGTCACTCGGCTGCGCTCATTGCGGCCGCATGTCAAAATTGTTTACGAAAAAACTGAAAAAATGCCGTCGTGCGTAATAAGAATGTGTCACAATTGCAAGACAAAAAACAAAAAAGATAATGTTATCACTTTATCATCAGTAAGAAAACAAAATCTTAACTTAAATCAACTAAAACGAATTTAATTAAATTATTGAGCAATGTTCCCGCCATTTTGAATGAAAAAATCATAAGGAGCGTTTGAACTTGGCAAGCCACTAGCGTGTTAATGGACTAAATAAGCTTGCCGACGCGACGCTTGTGACTAATTTAAAGTGTTGGATTTTTTGACACGAATCAATGGTAATTACGTTTGAAATCGTTTAAACGCTTTTGCACGTTAAATAAAGTTGGAGTAAGAGCTTGTAAAGATTTGGAGTCGGAGACTGCTTGTCTTGGTTCGACAAGTGTCATATACAAAGTTACTCTATGGCAAGTGTGCAAACGAGGCTCCTAGTTTGAAAAGAGAACGGAGGGCAAGCCGGCGGTGGAACACACATTTTGTTTGAGATAGCTTCTCTATGTATAGTACCTCGATGGTATAATATAAATTTATTTACCTTACAGGTTTAAGAACCTACTTTAGAAACATATGGCCGCGGTGATGAAGCAAATGATTTGTGTATGATAATGATAAGCTCAAACCATTGTCAAGACAATGTACTGTGAAATTCGAAAAGTAAAACTGATTGAAAATATTATTCTTTGGTACTACTTGGTACATAGTATAATCTAAAATAATTATTTTTACCTGAATTGCAAATAGGAGGAGGGTTTTTTATTTGCATAGCCCAAACTTTCGTTTCCTGTTTTGATCATTTTGTTATTGTATAGATCCTATGCTCAGATTATAGAACAAAAGGATCCTATGTATAAAATTCTGATAATGAATTCTGAAGTAAAGAGAGAATTCTTTAAAGGATAAGAATTATTCAATCGTGTTTAAGGATTTTGCAGTTGGTAACATTCATATTACAAAACCAGTCCATCAGACCTCAGTGTCTTTAAGTAAAAATATGTAACTCGAACTCAGTTTTAAGACTGGATCGTTTTTATTTGCTGTTGGTAACATTAAGCATTTGTATTTAATTTCATGTATTAGACTTCGATAATTTTTCCCGCTTTTGCAACATTTTTCATTGATGCTCCGCTCCTATTGATCGTAGCGTTCCTCGATAAATGGACTATCCAATTTAGTAGTTCCTACGCGCGTTCAATCAAACAAACCACCAAACGAAGCTTTATAATATTAGTATAGATAGCACCATTCATTGATGGCGTATATTAATTTATTTTGGCTGATATTTGATGTAACAATACCAAATGGCTTGCCTATCGATAGGTCGAAGCAAGTAATCGAATGAGGTCTGACGTGAGACCGCCGGTGTAGCATGTAAATGTGGCTTAATGACCCTTGTACTGGATATACCCTTGCTGCAAGTCTTCGCGTGTTCCAATGTTCAGTAACTGGATGCATCTATATGCTGAATATGCTTGGCCTTTGATGTCAATGTCAATTGGAGTGTTAAATAGGTATGTTTGTTAAAGTATTGTATTATTCATAAACTAGATTAGTGGCGTTCTACAAGGCATGGGTCTCATAGGTATGAGACCTAACTCCACCTAGTAGAAATAGAACCTAACCTTATTTTTAACGTGGGGAATTTCTCATGGATGCCGCTGGCTAAAACCACCACGGGTGTTCCTCCTCTGCTAGAACCTAACCTAATGTAACGGAAGAGGCTTGGAACATATTCCACCACGCTGCTCCAGTCTGAATTGGTACAACGGATTGGTGCTGGTTAGTGCCAACCTAAGCGAGGAAGCTTATAATTCTGCCGAAGGCTTTCGACATGTCTTACGTTTTGCGATAGCAACCAGGATCGATGGCTAACGTGTCCGCCAAAACCCGGAAGCGCACAAGAATTTGTTAGGTACCTACTCCTAGCGGTCACACATCTAACCACCGAATACGCTCCTTGGTCGATCACTTTGGATCGAAAAAAGCAGCTGGATCTGAAATAACTTTCATTACCTATTGTTTATTCTCAATTTTCAGGAGAAAATTTAAAATAACTATTCGAAGATGAACTCCCGTACACTGATTTTTTACTTATAAAAGCACAGAAGAAATAATAGTAATTATGTAAAAGTAACGTTTAGATAAATCTTTTACTACTACATGAATACATGTAGTCAAATGTAGTAAAATAATCAAGAAAGTATTATTTTTTATGTAACTAACCGGCAAACGACGATCCACCTGGTGATAACTGGTCACCGTCGCCCTTGAACATCAATAACAATATAAGCATCAGCAATGCGCTACCAATCTAAAAAGAAGAGACAGAGAGAAAGAACAAGCTCTCAAGCCCCAGCCGAAACACGCCTAGTCGTTTGGCAGCTGACTCAAGCACGAGGGTGCCCTGGCAAGCTTCATGAAATTCGTTATAACAAATAAATATCGTAAATAACGCTTCACACTCATAGCTCCACACTAGGATTCCCTGTGTCGTGGTTGCCATGGACAACACACACACAGAACACTTCACACCCAGACCGAGAACAGAAATTCAAACTCATCATTTAAATTTCCGCCTCGCTGGGAATCGAACTCAGGACCCTAGGCGCGGCGATCCGGCATGGTAACCATTGCGCCACACAGAGTCAAGCACACTCAGTTCTTATGTTGAGTACCTAACGACGAACACGAAACATATACTATGCTGCTAGAATAGATGTTGATATTAGATGTTACTGTTAGCTACATCAACAATTTGCATGCCTTAGTAGTTACCACTGCATCGTTTAGGCGATGTATCAATCAAATTGAATTGTTGCCAGACTACTCCCGGAAGCCACTTTGATTAAATGTAAATGGGTGAATATCAAATCGGCAAATTTTACGTGTCCACGTTGAGAATCGAGGTGTAAAATGATAGAATGTTTCTGATTTTTTTATATAGTAAACTACGTAACTTCTTTTAATTGGGGCCACATTGTTTTTTTAAATATATGTGTAAATAAAAAATCAGGGTAAAAAAAATGCCTTCAAATTCCAGTTTGGTGGTATGTCCCAGCTCCATTTTTTGATATAATTTCATTTACTGTGGTGACAATTGAATTTAAAATAAAAAATATATAATTTCGTTACTATACACATAAGACACACTATCTAAAAATAACTAAACCATATTATAAAATGTTATTTAACATCACAGGATACTCGATCAAAGTTTGTCCAAGAAAAAACCAAAATCTTGGGTGCACTTGTTCAACTTACTAAAACATGAACTTTCTTGCATATGCGATCATTTAAGTTTTATTATTTCACATGGCACAGGAGTGTGGTAACGCTTGAGTATAACAGGTATGTGATTAGAGCTATGACTTCCCACCAAAACAAAAGTACCCGCTTGGGTGGCACAGGGGGACAAGAATTGTTCAATTTTTGGTGGATCGATTTGCTGTCTATTTTAAAGTGCTTTTATAGTAAGCTACACAATATAGGTATTGATTTGGATTACGTATAAAACAGTTATATAAATTTAATTGTAACTTAAGACCCCTATTTTTAAAGATTTTTTTTATGCGTGGTCCAAGTTTGGTGGCTCAATTTTGGTGGATTTGGTGGCGTTTATACGTGACCAAAATTTAAAACAAGCCACTTGAGCGAAACTAGGGCTTCAAAGTGTTCGCCAGGGATCTGTTTATTGGGCAAAGTCAGCTTACGAGGTTGAAGACCGAGTCCAGCACCATGTTTTCGTCGAAATCTGAAGTTCTGAGGGATGGTCGTATGCCTCCTCTCAAGCTCCAGCTGCCTGCGAGAACAATAACAATCAAGCTAAACTGACCCGACACTACACACAGGATATCCCGGACGCCGCCTGAATAAGATAATAAAGGCTCTCAAACAGCTTAAAAAGAACAAGGCTCCGGGAAATGACGGATTCACAATAGCTTCTAAGACCTGATGGGAAACCTCTACTAATGACGCTCCAAAAGCTGTTCGTTTCCATCATCAATACTGGAACTACCCCGGAAGCGTGCAGCAGAACTGTGGTGATACTGGTGACTCTGTTCTTCAAGAAGGGCGAAAAAGCCCTTTTAAAGTACTTTATAGGCCATTGCATTTCTGAACCACGTTTGTAAGCCGTTTGCGAGGATGCTCACAAATCACATGGCAGGTTTGACGAATTCCAGCCTCCCGAACAAGCAGGATTCCGAAAGGCTACAGAACCATAGACCATAATATACACATACTGAGGCAGATTATACAAAAGACCAAGGAGTATAATCTGCTGTTATGTATTGCTTATGTAGACTATGAGAAAGCCTTTGATTCTATCGGTATCGGTATCGGTACTTAATTCTCATATCAAGGTGTTGAAGTGTTTGTAATCATCAGGTACCATTTCCGTCAGAGTATACGACACAGTTACGAACCCTATACAACTGCAGAGAGGTGTCAGGCAAGGGGACGTCATATCTCCTAAACTGTTCACTGCTACGTTGGAACTTGAAAGACGTGTTCAAGCTGATGGAATGGAAACAACGTGGTATCATCGTGGTCAATAGTGACATCACACACTTGCGATATACCGATGATGTAGTCTATCTGGCAAGATCCCTTGAGGAACTTGGTAAAATTATAGGGGACTTGAACAGTGCCACAATCGGTGGGTCTTAAGATGAACATGGACAAGACGAAAATCATGTCCAATGTCCATATCATGTACCTACGTCCAACTTCAAGAAATAGACTCGTAGAATTCAACTCGAATGGGCTGCGTTCGGGAAACTGCGTCATATCTTGTCGTCCAAAACACTATCTCAGTGCCTGAAGTCGAAGGTGTTCAAGCAGTGTTTGTTGCCAGTGATGACATACGGCTCCGAGACGTCGTGCTTTATTATTATTGGCCTTATTCATAAACTCAAAGTCACAAAGCGGACAGAGAGAGAAAAACGGATGGAGAGGGCTATGCTCGGTATTTCTGTACGTGATCGAATCAGAAATGACGTAGACGAACAAGAATAATCGACATAGCTCATCCAGTACGCCGGCTGAAGTGGCAATAGGCTGGCCACGTAATTCGAAGGACCGTTGACCATTGGGAAGAGGTCCTCGAGTGGCGCCCACGTCTTGGAAAAAGGAGCATTGGAAGCTCCCCAACCAGGTGGACTGACGACCTAAAGAAGACAGCAGGCACCCTCTGGATTCAGAAGGCACAGGACTGGTCAGAGTGGCGCAAGTTAGGGGAGGCCTGTGTCCACCAAGGGCTGATGGATTGATAGATGTTAAATAGTAATATCTATGTTTTTTAACAATAGAGTTTTATAAAACGATGAAAGTTATTGATAAGTCCCGAGAATTCGTGATATTAGCCACTTTGAGCTTTATTTTATTGATTTTAGAGCTTTTGTGATAGAAAAATCCAATTTTGGTGTCACTGATTTTCAATTTTGGTGGGTACTTTCGATTTTGGTGGGCGATTATCAATTCTGGTGGCCACACTAGACTTTGAACTTAAATATCTCAAAAAGTTATCGAGGTATTCTCAGACCTCTTGAAGGTTCTTATAGCTTAGACTTTCTATTCTTATATCAGGTCCTCATTTTTCACGAAAACTGAAGAGAAAATTTCGCCACCAAAGTTGAAAAAAAATGCACGTTTCTGATATTCACCCAAATAACATTACGTCTTGACTGATAGGGAGGATGGTGCAGTTTGGAATCAGTTGCATACATGAGATTGCTATATATTCAGTAGATTGGTAGGTACGTTATAAAAATGCGTTTTCAATTTGTTTGAACGTTTACATGTTAAAGATTTCAGTACAAAAACGTTTACGTTTGAACGATTTCAGTAGGTACCTAAGTAGGTAACTTGTAGGTACGTGTAAACCTTTTCAGCATGTTTAAACGTTTACGTCTCAGCATTTCCAGCATGTTTAAACATTTACGTGTAAAAGTTTTAAGTATGTATATTTAAAATTTTAAATATTTACAAGTAATCAAACGTTTATATTTATACTTATGTTTGCGTTAACACACTCACACCCCGCACTATAATAGGAATCCCACATCAGAAACACATACGAAGCTAGCTTTTCCGTCGAACTGCCATGAGATTGTGTATTCTAATATAAATAACTTTATGAATTCAATTTGATACATAATATTACTAGGTTCAAAGCAATAATTTAGGTACTAAATCTGCTTAAATCCGGGTCTAACACGGGATATCGAATAAATATAAATAAGTAATGTGTAATAGTGTTGGTGTAGCAGGGCCGGCCCGTCCATATAGGCGAACTAGGCGACCGCCTAGGGCGCTGGGATTTGGGGGGCGCAAATCGGGACCATCGAAATGAAGAAAATTTTTTTTTTTATTTAAATCAATGAAAGATCACACAAGAATCACACAGACAAAAATAATAAGTATAATTTTCATGTCTTTTAAACATTACGAATATAATTTCCAAAGCTATTCCGGAACAGTATTTATTTTAAACAATATTTTGGTCATAGAGACTATAAGAACGTAGATGCAACCGAGTAGTCATGTGGCGAAATACAAACTACCGAATAACTATTGTCTATAAGAATGATACCGAATTATGTCACGAAAGGAATACAGTTATATCTATCTATGGGATTGGCCAGTTAGATAGCATGCCTAATTTAGTAAGCAACTACAATAGGGTTTGCTTACTCTGTAGGTAATTAAATAGTAAATGCAGTTTTTCTAAATAAATTTTCTAAAGTTAGACAATATTCCTCCAGAAATTTTATTAAAATTCTATACCAACTTTATGCTCCGATCATCTGATACAAATACTTTTTTTAAGTTTTGCTTATGTATGTAACAGCAACAGCGTAAACTACAGAACTAAACAGAACACCTTTTCAAAAGTTGGATATATGTATTTCTTTGTAGACCTAGAATTTCCTTCTATTAAAAATAAATATCAGTTAAAATTAGTTTTCACTAGACAAAACGCGTTTGATAAAATAGCTTAATAAGCATTCTATTTTATAGGATTTACTGATCTTTTACTAATGCCAGGCTTATTGATACGAGCTAAGCGTGCGGAGTACGTCTTAAAATTTTCAAAATCTTGTGCGCATTAAATAAAATCTGTCTTCAGTCTTGCTTCATTACTGAAGATCGTGATTATCACGCGGAGCTTTTGCAATGAGTTGTCTCAATTTTTGGCGATCAGTAGATTGGTAGAATGCCGTCCATCCATCCATCCATCAGCCCTTGGAGATCAACTGTTGGACATAGGCCTCCCCTAACTTGCACCTCTCTGACCGGTTCTGAACCTTCTAAATCCAGCGGATTCCCGCTGTCTTCTTCAGCTCGTCAGTCCACTTGGACGGGGGGCGTACTTTTCTCCTTTTTCCGAGACGTAGACGCCATTCGAGGACCTTTCTTCCCCAACTAGTAGAGAAATACTGAGCATAGTCCTCTCCATAGCCCGCTGTGCGACTTTGAGCTTGTGGATTAGGCTAATGATAGTTTTTTGGACGACAAGATATGACGCAGTTTCCCGCATTCAGCCCATCTGAGTTGGATTCTACGACTTCTTTCTAGAAGTTGGTCTTACCCATCTGGATCACTTGTCCCAGGTAAATGTATTCGTCTACAACTTCCAGTGCAGTAACGTCGCAGGTGTGTGATGTAGTCGCCATTGATGTTAATACCACGTATTTTCCATTCCATTAGCTTGAAACGTCTTCCAACGCAGCGGCAAACAGTATTTGGGATATGACATCCCCTTGCCTGACACCTCTCTGCAGTTGGATGGGGTTTGTTGCTGCATCGTGTACTCTGACGGACATGGCGGCAGATGAGTACAAATACTTCAACACCTCAATACACCGGTAGTCGATCCGCACCGCTGGAGAGAATTTAATACCGCCCAGATTTAGAACCTGGTCTTGATATAATTAAAGGCTTTCTCATAGTCCACATAGGTAACACATAACGGCAGATTCTACTTCTCGGTCTTTAGTATAATCTGCCGCAGTGTGTGTATATGCTCCATGGTGCTGTAACGTAAGCAGATCACAATCCGATTTTCAATATTACTGCAGTTGCAGATAGATGGAAGAATTACCTATTGCGCCGAGCTTTACCGCAACCTGGACACACAGCCCAGCATGCGTGTGAATGAAACTTTTGAATACCAGCCAGTCATCCTCCAATCAGTAATATACAATGCCATCTCCAGCTTCTGTCCTCAAGGAACTAAAGATTAACCCAAGACTTTTCAGCGTTGGCCTACACCGTAATCTTAAATACTTTGGACATATTGCAAGAAGATCTCGTGACATTATGGTGAAATTGATAATGACAGGCAAGATTAAGGGCAAGAGACCTCGGGGCTGCCGTCCTAAAACATATTAGGATCAAGTATCCAAACACCTGGAGATACCAGTCAGTACGGCACTAAGCCCTTTCTAGTGGTGCTCCAAAAACTGCTGGAATCTGTCATCAATACTGGAACTACCTCAGAAGTGTGGTGACGCTGTTCTTCAAGAAGGGCGATAAAGTCCTTTTGAAGAACTACAGTCTCATTGCACTTCTGAGCCACGTTTGTAAGCTGTTTTTGAGGGTGCTCACAAATCACAATCGCACGCAGGCTCGACGACTTCCAGCCTCCCGAACAAGCAGGATTCCGAAAAGGTTACACACACACGCATGCTGGGCTGTGTGTCCAGGTTGCGGTAAAGCTCGGCGCAATAATTCTTCCATCTATCTGCAACTGCAGTAATATTGAAAATCGGATTGTGAACTGCTTAATTTTACGAAAGAGATCCAGAGCTTTCTACTGTTCAGCATGATGTTTTATATCCATGTAGATTTCTTCATAGTAAAGGTTTTTATCCCGTCTGCATATTCTTTAAATTTCTCGACATAGTTCCGATTACTCTGCATTGGAGATTTCCGAGTTACTTATTCGCCTTGTTTGAGCAGCTTCCATTTTTCAATCACGACCAAGGCCTCATTCGATAGCCAGTCCTTTCTCAACTGAGTTGTCTTTGGCTTTTTCTTCTTCGTTTCCAAATGACTGAGGTTCGTGGTTTTTGCAATTAGGATCTTTCAGGCTTTTCTATCTTGTGAAAGTTGTATGGATGCGTGGACGATGGCTTTACAAGCCTGCTTAACAGTATCGGGCTAACGGGTTGTTGGTCTCCCTTTACTTCTTTTTCCTTCCACGTGGTGGACCACTATCCGTTTCTTTAAATTATCCATCTTGCGCCCTACCACCTGACCAAAGTACTTGAGAATCCTACTTGAGTTCTTTTACTATAGATGTGTTGGTGCGAAGCGCTGTCCATGAGTATGTTGTCTTTGGCAGAGTCTCAAATTTGGTAAATCTGGTCCCAGAACTGACACCATTGTATAAATGGGTTTTCAAAGTTTACGCTAACATTAAGCCATGTTTCTGCTTGCTTCTGGAGATGTTTTATTATAGGTGGTGAAAGATTAAATGTTTGCTTGTGGCACTCACGGAAGCTTCTAGGCCAACGCAGGTTCGCTACCTACAGTTGGTACCATACAAAAAACCACAATGATCTAAAATCCTTAGTAAAGTTTATGTTAAAACAAAAATTATGAAACAAAATTGGAATTCTAAAAAAATTCTAGATATTTTTTTTTATTTCAGTTTAAGCGTTGAATATGCAACTGCATTGATTAAAATAAAATTAATTTGAAATTTGAATTTTTAGCTAAAAGTATATTATATTTTTATTTGAAATTACCAGTAGTCAGTTTTGTAGATCGGCAATTTCACATTATTTCTAGTTCTAACAAAGGCACATAGTAAAACTAGTCTGAACTAGAGAAAACACGTCCTTTAAAACGGGTTTGTGGGTATACACACACTTTACACTTTATTTTTTTACATTATGGTTTTGTCAAAAAAAATCTTAAGAGGGCGCCGTTTTAGTTTTTCGCCTAGGGCGCCAGAAATGCTCGGGCCGGCACTGTGGTGTAGTAATAAACTCGTAGCACAATAGATGTACTATTCAATATTTACAAAACAAAACACGGCCGTAATAAGGAGTCCATTAACTCCCATTAAGTCCGGGGTCTCTAGAAGCGGAAGAGCGCAGATAAAACGTCCACTCTCCCGGAATAGCCCACTCGTCCACTCCCGAATCTAAACGCCACCAATTCCGTCAAGTGTCGACAAAGGCCGACTTTTAGCCCCAACAATGAGTGGATGAAGCAAATTACCGCTTTTCGACTCTTGAAAGCGCTCATCGGGCCGCACCGACTGGGGCATTGTCGCCGAACGGTTTGCGCCTCGAAACAAACGATAACAATAAACAGTTAAAAGGAAAGTGTAGTATTTTGCGTGAAGTGCGCGGGACAAAGGGTGCGCGGTAATAGGTGTTAATGCATCAGAATCGGTGAGCATTGTGAATGGGCCGCCCCGGGCGCCTGCGACCCCGACGTTCGCGCTATATTTTTATAACAAATCTACGCTACGATGATTGACAACATTGTGTTTTCGAACTAACGAACTATTTTTGTTTCGCTCATGCATAACCTATTCTTTGCCGTCTTTGTGCGTTGAATCCGATCTAGCGGAAACTTAATATTAATAAGCACATTCTTGATAAAGATTTAATAAGAGAGAATTTGCATTTATACTTACTTCTAGATTAGCGCTTGAATAACCGTTTCCTCACTTCCATGCTATCGCGACGTTTCAAAAATATTTGCAGAGGTATGATATAGGTATAGGTATGATAATAACGTAAATAGATTAACGTAAATGTAAAAAAGCCAAAGAAATAAATGATTTAAGGAAAAAGCTGGTGGTTTTAAGCTGTTTGTGTATACCGTACTATGTTCTACAAACCATCCCTTAATTGTCGGTAAGAGAAGGAAACTGCATTTTATTAACAGGGATAAATTTACGGTGGTCTATCGACATTAATGGAAGCCGTAGATCATAATTATTTTTACCTGGATAACAGTCCCAAATTCACGCCTACCCACATCCGATACAGGGTGTTGGGGCAATATTTACCGGGGTAACTTAATAGCCTGGAAAAAGGACTCTCGAGTAATATGACGCAATCAGGGCCAATACTTCACAAGGCGTGTAGTTCAAACACCAGCAAAACAAACAGCTGAAGTGGTTGGAGAGCCGACCGCCCGCAGATTCGCACTCCGTAGGTCTACAGTCTACACCCTATATAACCCCTACGGGTTTGACCGGGTACCGACACTACCGACAGATGTTTTTGGTTAGATGTTTTCCTCACCTTAACTGCTCAACGGTTGTATTAAGAAAAAGTGCAATTTTTTACCTTCATTATTATATTGACATAATTTTTAACTATTTTTTTCCGTAATTCATGTTTTGTGTGTGTTTACAATCTGCATAATAATTTTATATATTTTTTTTATGGATATAGCCGGCAAATGAGCTGACGATCTACCTGATGGTAAGTGGCTGTCGTCGCCCATGGACATCAGCAACACCAAAGGCATCACTGATGCGTTACCGGCCCAGAAAGAGAGAAGAAAAAGAAAGAAAGGTACAAATGCAAATTATATTATATACCGTTTATTAATAATTGTATGCTTGTAAGTTTGGATTAAAGTATATATGTAAGTAAGTATCTAAGTACGTAAGCAAACCAATGTCAATAAAATATAAGCTCTAATGTCCAAACCTTTCAAAAAATGCCCGAATTTAGATTTACTTAGTTTGATCTGTTCAGTATTCAATCTAGCTCCTAAAACCTAGTATCCATATTGGTGCCTCTTTAGGACAACACGCACGGATAGCTTCAGTTGTCCGCTAGGCAGACATTGAATGTCTCAAGTCTGAATGTTAAACCTGAGTTTAGGGGCAAGGAATCCTCTAAAGTTGTTCAAATAAAAAATTCTTATATTATATGTCTTATCTTAATATTTCGTGTCTCATTTCACAATGTGTCAGATAAAAGCTGCAGTGTTCAACACGTTGCTAAGAGTGGGTTAAAAGACTTCATATACCTTCGTTTCGATACATTAGATACCTATAGGTACCTGAAACTCATAATTTTCGCACTTAGTTTGTGCGGTACCTAAAAGAAGATAATTATGACTTTTTTCTTTTGAGATACGCAATTGGTATTATTTTATGCGAAATTTATTTTGATTTTTTCTTTTGAAACATTATCCGAAACATATTTATTCATAGGTACCTAAGTAATCATAGTTATATTCGTAATTACATAAATCTCTTTCTTATTTACTGCGCCTGCCTTTTGCTAATATTAAAAAAATACAGTTTACTTTCAGCGACACGATCATGAACCCAATGAAGTGCTTTGCCAAGTAGGTAACACTGCGAATCGACATTTCAAAGTCAAAGTCAAAGATAATTTAATGTGGATCATAGGTACAATGTTATAGTTGATAGTGAGATACAATGGAGATCGCTATATCCTACCTGTGATAGGTATACAATAGCCTGTCATAGGTAGTCTAGAAGCAGTATAATTCATTGGCATATACAAAATGGGACACCATCATGAATTACAACTCGTTAGAGATAAAATAGCCAAACAATTTGTCGGATTGGGATCCAGCGCGAATCCCCTAAACCGGCAGTCGGTAATCAGCATTTGGCTTCCTTGGCCCGCAGCACCAATTAAATGTGCACACGCCAGTGGCTTTCAATGGGCTCGGCGGCCCACCACGCTCCACTACACGCACGTCACAATCGACATTTGATTCGCTAACTCGTATTATGGGAGGCATGGGAGCCGGAATCGGAATCCGCCATCGATTATTCGCATTCGTTCGATTATTCACAACAATGTTTTGTTCCGGATTTATTGGAATGTTAACGACAAAAATATGCGGATTTTGCGTAATACAATTTATTCTACTATTGAGTACAATTCGTATGCTTATGTACGTTTTTTATGGTTCGTTTTTATGTTGTTTATTTAAACGATAGATTTGTTGGAAATAGTCATGGTTCGTTCGATATATGTACAATGTTTAAATTACTAATTTCGTCTCTATTTTTTGTACTTAAAAGTAACATAACATAGATTGACTCTGTTCCGAAGTTTTCTCCGGGAAAAGCGACAAGCGAGCTTTATATCTAGCTAACCTGTCTGAGATCTTAGTTACTATTTCGAAGGCTTACTTTTAATCATTAGTAGGTAGGTATTATCCACTTCGATATTTATTATATGTGGATTGGCTAATGTAGAGATCTTAGGACATAAATATATTGGTATTTCTTATAGAAAGGTATCTAAGTCTGCTTCTCATACAAATACAGAGTAAGATGTTTGTTTGGGAGAAAAATGTGTAAGGGGTCAATTATTAATTAGAAAGAAGAAAGAAAGAAAAGAAGAATCTTATATGGGAGTAGAGGGTGGTCAAAAATGGCCAAAATTATCGTCACGTAATTAGTGAATGACCGCCTTACCCACGGTACAGAAAATCTTAATTAGCACAAACATATCATTCATTTTATGTGTGTAAGAATGATCACAAATGATGTATGTATAGGTATATACGGAACACAGCAGTATACGGTGTATACCACTCGTATTTTCCCCTCTTCCTACATCCACATCATTTGATTTCAGCATTACAAGCACTTGTTCTAAGCTTGTCATAATAAAATTCGATAAATAAATGTATCTTAGTCCGGTTTAAATTCATAAGTGTTTATCAACAATAACAGACCACCGAGTGAAGGCGTAAAGCATTGCGCACACCTCAGACGATAGACTACTCTATCTAATCCGAATCGTATCGTAAAAGAACGTTGACCTTTAGGTACCTACTTTAATTTATATTGAGAATTTTATTGAGAAATATGTATAAAGATGACTGTCTATGGTGATGTCCCTAGCAATTTAATGTTAAACTTTCATGGTACAAAAATAATTAGGTGTTCTCGAAATTATGTTTCTTAATAGTCGCAATAGGTACCTAAATCATGTTTAAATCATGTTTGTCATAATATAACTATTACGACAAACGTCCACAACTCAAAATGCAATAAGGTCCCGCGTGTTCCTGATAGTGTGGGAATTATCTTCCTATGACCGCCAGTGATTAACAAAAATAGTGACACTAGGAAATGGGAATAAATTGATAAATCGACGGCTAAGTTTATAATTTACCAGCATCTAAAATAAATAAAAGCAACGGTTAAGTTTAGTGTTTATGCTTTAAATTAGTTTGTATGTATATTACTATCGGAATCGGACTGACAGTAACCAATTCCAAACAAAAGTTAAATTTAATTTGAAAAAAGCGTCACATGACACATCACCTCGCTTTGCGCTTGATGGCACGTAATGAGACCGATCATTTCGAAAGCCACACTATATCGATAGAAAAGTTTATGACATCGATGTTATTTCGTTAAACAAGTCCGCTTTTTATTCGGTGATCAATCCTTTCGAGAGCGGACGGCGCGACGATGTTATGTTTGCTTTGCTACGATATTGTCAATAAACGACCCACACATATCGTGTTCGTGTATAAAAAACACACGTGTATTATTAATACGTTAAACGTATCGGGCGACGGTGTTTGTACGCTTCGGCCAGACGTTTACATACATTACATAATCGTTTTACGAATAATGTTTAATGTGCTGCCAACCGCAGCTTAGGTTGGCGGGAAGTGGATACTGGATACATTTCAAAAGGCTTCTTCCTCTCTTAATTTGTAATTGAAGATGATTTAATTTTTATTTATTTTGGGTCGCACATCATTTTTACTTATTATTAAAAAAAACTTATTTTCAAAGATATTGTGGAACCGTTAAGGCATATTCTTTGTTATCTAATATTAAATTAATTTCATTGACTTTTATGTATAGATTTACGTTCATGCAAATTCACAACACAATAGCTAGCTGCAAGATACAAATATTTTAGATACTTTTATTTTAGATAAGTCTTCATTATTTTCACAAAATCGCCACTGATGTTTCTCTTACTTCCCGAAGGTTGACTGGTAGAGAATGCTTTTAGCATTTAAGTCCGCCTTTGTACCTCTCACATTGTTGTAAGGTTCAAAACTTTAAATAAATAAATAAGTTAGATACATATACGTATATTAACATGTTTAATAATAATTGTTGTGACATAATTAATTACCTAGTTAATATATTGTAATTTAATTTAATCCATGTTTATTAACAATTGAAGTCAATTTTATTTACTTAGGTGTAATAATTTTTTTATGTAATTCAATTTGTGTCTTTTGGGTAAATAAAGGTTTATTATTATTATAATTTAAATACAAAAGTGATCAACAAAAAATTTTCGAGTTAACATTTTTTTATAAATTTTGAACATGTGCCCTCACTCATCCTAGTCGCTATTGTGTACGTATCCCCATATCATGGGGTGGATAGATGGCGTGAAGTTTTGTGACGAAGCTGTACAAAGACCAAGCCCTTCGGAGAACCACGTGGAGTGTTGACTCAGAGCCGGGACAAAGGAGGCAAACTCGCGCGCCACTTACCTCCACAGATTATTTAGAGACCCGTCCGAAGTTTAAAGAGATGACTCTGACGTTTTTCAAATTCATAATCTTTGAAATTGTTCGATAGTTGGTATTTCCATTTTGCATTTTTTGTACGAAATTACTTTTAGATATTACTAGCAAACCGCCCCGGCTTCGCACGGGCAGAATATAATATCTTCCTAAGTACCTATAATGTCTTAATTTTTTCTGTTGTAGTGTGGTAGTTGTGGTGTGGCCTCTAGATATCAAGCAAGTCGGTTAAATTCAAATGTAACTGATAATTATTTATTGTCCATTCTTATTTATTCCATTATTTAATTATGCAATAATTTTATTTATTTTTTTATTTTTTGAGATCTTGCGTTACAGCCAAAAAATCAGAGGGAACTCACTTTTATTATAACTACGAGTACTAGTGATTAACTCAAGAACTATAAACAGTCTAAAACAGTCGATGAATAAACTTACACAATTATAGTTTGTTTTATGGTAAATATAGCAATAATACAGCAAAAATGCGGAGTTGGTAAATCTGTTACTATACGAATGGGTTCAGCGTGTATCTGAGTAGGAGAGATATTTTGGTTCCACATTATCTAGTAATACGTACGCACAAACTTACGACTCGTCGTAAGAATATTGACTGATTTAAAAAAATCAATAATAAGCTTCAAAGAATGCTGTTTTATAAATATGAATATAAATAACGTTAAGGATTTAGGTTCTGAGATATTTTCTTTTAAATGATAAGTAAGTGACCAGAAAGAAGTAACTGTAAGTGCAAATGTTGCCCGGTCAATCTCCGAGAGAGTGTTTGCACTTGACCTGCCTTCGTTATAAACTTTTTGAGTAGAGACTAACTCGGTATGAGTACTTCAAGTACCACTAGTCTGCATCATGTGTTATTTAAATTTACATTTGATTCTGATACTTCATTTTGGGGTCACATTAGATTTAATAGTACATATTTGCTTTTTTATGTTTTTGTCTAAACTGCTAACACTAAAGTTAAATAACTATATTTTTAGCGATGAAACTGATCTGATCTAACTGATTTTATCAGTCTTCTTTTTTATTTTTATTTTTGTTGCTTGATTTGATTTTTTATTTATTTTTCTTACTCCAGTAGGTATACAAAAAAGTTTCTAAATAGGACTGCTATAGATAACTACGTATAAAAATAGTAAACAGGTTATTTTTGAAAGCACAATTTCTGTCGGCCCTATCGGCCTTTACAGCTTCACCCGAAAAGAATAACAAACAGACATACAGACTAGAAGACAACATAATCTAAATTTTACTAACAAAAAATAACCGACTTCAAAGTCTCAAAAACTACATAGTTGTCAGATCTCGTTCAAATTTATGTGAGACCACATGACAAGCGCCTGCTTTCGATTAAAAAAAGAATCATCGAAATCGGTTGGCGTGATATTGAGTTATTCGTCAATTTGTCGCGCACATCTTAACACAAATTTACGACTTATGTAGTTTTCTCATGGATGCCATTGTCAGATCTCAATAAAATTTATGTGGGACCACATGACAGCCACCAGCTTTTGATTAAAAAAAGAATCATCAAAATCGGTTCGCCCAGTCCAAAGTTCTGAGGTAACAAACATAAAAAAAAAAACAGTCGAATTGAGAACCTCCTCCTTTTTTGAAGTCGGTTAAAAATGATAATAGACTTAGTACGATTTATTTCTTACTAGCTGCCCGGACAGACTTCGTTCTGTCAATTTTTTTTTTTATTTTGAGATGTAAGCTATCCTATCTTTCAAGTTGGATCAAACTGCACACGGTGTGCAAATTTGATTAAAATCGGTTAAGTAGTTTAGGAGTCTATCGCGGACAAACAACGTGACACGTAATTTATATATATTAAGATTATGAAGATTCCTACATCAATATTTAAGTTAAATATTTGCTGATAATTCATCGAATACGAAGCATGTCGTAATTATCAAAAGATTCGCTCTATCTATTTGCTTTCCCAGAAGTTATTGTTTGCGATTCCGCATAAATTCCAGGTAAATTCACCCCGAACGGCTAGTAATAACAAACACGTTATCTAAATATCAGTAACAATGCTATAAGAGTCCACGGTATGCTCACAGCCTAAACGATATTTTCTGCAGTCATCCAATGGACGCACATAGATTTATAGATCAACGGAGAGGTGCGGGAGGGTGACATATTTTCCCAAATTGTACGTCTTACTCGAGTACTCCTTTTTTTGGGCATAACGGCTCTTGTCAAGCTTGAGCATATGCCAATCTCCCCTGCTTATGGAGCAGAGCACCCAACTTATTACCATTACTTATGATGACTACTTATGATTTTTATCAGCCTGGCTAACACCACAAATAGTCCTTTCTGTCTGTAATGAATCTGTCTATAATGAAGCGTGGTATTTTGATCTATAGACCCATTGTAGGGCCTACTTTTTCTGTCATAGAACTGAATGAAAAGCTGTAAGTTATTACACTGTGGTTTCACCTTCGCCTCAAGATTTTTCCTGAGTCTCGTAGCCTGCATCCTAAACATTACGTAAACAGAGTTCAAAAAACTCGAAGCCCGATATCGGTAGCTCATTAATGGTCGAAAGTTTTGGGCAAATATTTAACCATTCCGACTCAATCGTAATTACTGAGTTTTGTCCGCAGCGAACAAAGACTGGTAGTTGATATAACAGGGCATTTATTTATGGTCCCGAAACAGAGGAGCTCATTAGAAACACATCGGGGTACATGTGTAAATAAATACACCGAGATATTTCCAGCGAGATGCGAGCGTCTTGCTAAAGAGTAATGTGGACGTTATTTCTTCCACATATTGTTAGTAACGAGTATAAGCGTTGTTTCTTTCTATATCGCTTTATTCGAATTGAATTAGTAACAACCCTTTTATTCCTTCATCTGAGGTAACAACCATTTTGAATTGAACAAGTTGTAGTTCCGCCCTTATCTAATAATTTTACAGTAGTGATTAGTGAATACAAGCAAGATTAAAGTAACATTAAATTAATCTTTCTAATCTTGCTGCCTATTAACCTATGAATCACTGACGTCTTGTGAATTAAACTAATGCTCTGCCCGCCAGATTTGCGCGCGTTTTCCGGGAAAATAAGTACCTACCCTATGTCGTATTTCAAATCATGCAAAATTTCATGACAATCCGTAGTTTTTGCGTAAAAGAGTGACAATTATAATCACAAACTTTCATATTTATAATATTGTAAGGTAAGTTAAGACTTGTAAATGTCCAACAGCTCTTGAGCGCAAGTTTCCCGGGGATTGCGTAGGAGAGCATTGACAACAACGCAGGAGCAGTTTCGGGTTACATCTCATATACAACGCAAACAGAGGTACCCAACACACTCGTACGTATCGAGTGTCATGGCCACAGGGTTTTCTAAGCAAATAATTGAGCGATTACTTGTATTATTATCTGAAAGCTTGGTAGCTCTTGGTAGAGTCCTGCGTTCGAGACTCGGCCAGAGCATTTATGTAACATATACCTCAATTTGTTAACGTCAAATTTGTTAATATCACAGAATTTCTCATTTCATTCAGCATTTCAATATCTCAGTATGAATTATTTGGCTAATCCGTTATGCTTGCAAACCATTGCAAACCAAGTACCTACGAGTACAACGTATGTACTTTATAATTATTACATGTAAGTTAGTATTCCAATATCTGTACCTAAGTATTAAGTATCTTCTATTATTCCACGTCAAGTAGGTACTCAAGGTCCAGACCTTCATTTTTTTAAATATAATTATGTTCATCACATAGAACAACTTTTGCTAAACCGGCATTCAATTTATTTGAAAGTTTGGCTGATCACATATTATTTGTTTGGTCAGGTACCTACCTCAGACCTTCAACTTCTCACTACCTTTGGTAAATGCTCATAACGTAGAATAACTTTCCCTAAAACGATAATTCACTATCTTTAATAGTTTGGCCGATTCCTCGTTGTTCTTTATCGACCTCAAACCTTCATCTACTTACTTTTAGTAAATGCTCATCACATAGAATAACCTTTTCTTTGATGACATTTCAACCCCTTAATGTTTCACGCCACCTAATCCAGAACATCCATTGTTAATGAAAGTAGCATCGTCGCTTTCTAGAAAAAAATTTGAGGCCGAGACATAAAACTTTTAGATGTATTTTTCTCGAATTGATAGTAGTTGTTCGAAACCACAACGTTTAAGTGTAGGTAAATCATTAGCGACCGAAGTGCAGTACCGACAAGTTGTTACTTTCCATTGACTGTTGATCACATCTTTGTCAAACGCAAGACAAACCACTCGGCCGGTGGTTCGAGTGCTGGGTCCATTTCAAGCGTCTCGTCTCATCTCGTCTCATCTCCGAGCGATCACTTGTAAATGGCTCTGTTTGTCTGTTTGCCTTCACATTCTTTTAGTGAAGTGTTTCGACCTGTCATATGACCCTCGGGGTGTTATGTTATAAAAATGCCAGCGATCCTTTGTTTTCAGACCACCGTGATATTTCTTGTTATACTTAAGATTTCGATGTTTAAACAACACTTGTATAAATTCCGTGATATAGGAAAATATACGATCGCATTTCCTTATTCAAAGAATCTTCTTTCATTTTAAAATCTTCCATTTAATTTTCCACTCCTATATAATTTTCCAGATACCTATTCATGCTTAAGATTCCTAATAATATTTTAAATACTAGGGAGTATTTACATCTCACGGTGTGACTACTCAGATATGAAGGTAATGGATATTTCAATTTAAAAAATAAAATAAATACAAACTTAGATATAGTTATATAAATGTTTATACGAATTCTATTACACAAAATTATAAATACAATTTATCGCTTTAAAAAGAATTCGAACATTGCTAAAATTCAAACATTTTCCAATAAACTTCAGAACGTCAAAAACATCTGTCGAATCGCTTACAGTAGGCAGGTAGGTACCCGCACTACCCAACTACCTACTGATGCCAAAATCCGAAAAATATCGCCTAGAGATCTAAACATAGATTTTTTTGTACTTTTTATTGATTAATTGTTTATTTAAAGAATTATATTGTTTATTTATTTAAATGGATTAATCGTTATTTATGTTGATTTATGACGAAATGAAAACGTGTAATAAAGAGCGGACGTTAAACACGCTCATCTCAGAATCATCTGGGTCAATTTCAACAAACACGAATTTTGCCTAATTACAGTGGCGAATTTAAATTTGCTGTTTCTGATAAAATTTTTTGGCTTAAATAATAGGTAAATATTAGTACTACTTAATCATATACTAGAGATCGAAAAAAAATTATTAGTTCATGAGATATTTCCATTTGAAATTATCAAATGCCACCGAAATTATTAAAGGACCACCGGAATTAAAATCCAAGCCACCGAAATTGATTAAATTTAAACCTGCTGTTTCAAATACATTTTATTTGGCATAAATAATATGTAAATAGTAATAATAATTAGTCACATAGTAGAGATCGAAAAAAAAATTATTAGTTCCGGAGATATTTTCAAATTACATTATCAAATGCCACCAAAATTAGGACCACTGGAATTAGAATCTAATCCACCGAAATTGATTATGCCAATGAGGAATAATAAAGGCAAGATCATCTAATACTTTAAACTCTTTAAAGATACATTTTGAAGAGTAGGAGTCTAGATGAACGGACTCTTTCGGATCTACAACTTTTGTATTTACACTTTTTTACATAACCTCAAAATTTATGTGAAAAATTCAAATAACCAAGTTTTTGGATTTTTATTTTTATCTGTTACAAAAAAAAAAAAAAAAATTCACGAAATTTTGTGAAAACTTACCGTTGTATGTCCTTAACATACTGTAATTTTTTTGATTTAAAATATTTCTTTTTTCACCTTGTTTGGACTTAATATCGAAACAGCAACCTAATTTTCAATCGAAAATTCTCACGTCAAAATATCTTTTTTTTTTAAATCGGTGAGATTTTTATTCGTTGGAATCTCTACTTTCTAATGGTATATAAAAAAACTATAAACTACTAACTACTACTACTACTAACTATAAATTACTATGTTAAATGTTCTCCGAAAAGGCAATGAAACGACAACTATTTTCGCATGCTTTTTGCAATCTTTATGTTTTTGTAATTGTTTTGTCTAACAAAGTAACATGAAATGTTACATTTTTCGATTAATCTTAATATATATAAATTACGTGTCACGTTGTTTGTCCGCGATGGACTCCTAAACTACTTAACCGATTTTAATCAAATTTGCACACCGTGTGCAGTTTGATGCAACTTGAAAGATAGGATAGCTTACATCTCAAAATAAAAAAAAACTTTTGACAGAACGAAGTCTGTCCGGGCAGCTAGTTAAAGTGTAAATTTTAATGAATAGCTCAAAATTGTACACAATGAATGACACAAAAAAAATTAAAACTCGAATCCAAAAAATTTTTGCGAAAATAGTTGTCGTTTAATTTTTACCAAACGTGAAAAAAATTTTTTTTTGTAAAAGATAAAAATAAAAAACCAAAAACTTGGTTATTTGAATTTTTCACATAAATTTTGAGGTTATGTAAAGAAGTGTAAATAAAAAAGTTGTAGATCTTTTTACTACTTACAACATTACTATTCAACTTTTTTCTACAGGACTTGTAGTTTTGCCGGAAATTGAGAAAAACTATTTATATATAACTATACCCTTAAACCCCCCCTCCCCCACTTGCCGAGCTTAGATCGCCCGTAAATTATTTTTCCTTTAATTTTCGTTATATTCTCTTCCTTTTGCAATGGGTACTACGATAATTTTTTTTTTCGTTTCAAAAATTAATCGGCACTGGTCTATACACGTCCCTATGCGCTTTGATTTGCCACCGGAGCCACCGAGATTAGGCCATCGGACTTAGAATTAGAGTCAAAACTTGAATTTTAAAGAACACCGTTATTCTCAGGTTAACTTTTATTTCACACTTATGGCTGAAAACCTTTAATGGAAGCCTCCATAAAATTTCTTGATAATCTGCTTTGTAGTTTTACTAATATACATGACATCGGAATTGGATGATTTTGTATTCCTGCGCCACCGCAGTGAGTACTTACGTGTTTGACAGGAAAATTACGCAGCCAATCGGTCATCCTAATACGCAGTTTGCAAGAGCACAACTGAACGGTGCGGGGAGAGCCAGTAAGGTGTCTTCCAAATCGTTTCGTAACAAGATATGAAGTATACAAAATGCGCCACCGGTATTGCTTTTTTTTGTAGGACATTCTTAAAAGATGTTTTAAGAGCTGTTGCACTATGTTAAATTACTCCGTGAATATATATTAGTTGTGTTATTTAATGTATTTCTAAAAAACATTCCTTTTTAATAAAATTTATTTACCAAAAAAAATTAAAAATATAAAATATGTAAATAAATGGAGGTCGGACAGTACACCGGAATTAGATTTTAGGTCTTAGATATTTTTTTATTAAGAATCTATGTATTAAATACATCTGAATACTTTGCTATCATGTAGATCACTATTTAAACTACCTATACCTATAAAATTATGCATAATTGTAGTTTACCTCCACACATTAATTTTCAACCTCGCCGTCTCAAAAATGCTCTTGGGAAATTCACCCATCTCAGAATGTCTCAATTTTATATGCAAAATTACCAATTAATTACATCCTACATTTTCTAATGCAAATATAATTTTATTACATTTAAGTAGGTATCAATTTGTTCACTAAGTAGAGGCAATCCCTGCAATCAAAGAGATCTGACATAAGGTAAGTCTGCGAACGTTTACTAAAAGCGGTTTCCATCTGTGTGTTATCTGAAAGTATAGATTCAAACAAAGAGCAGTCGGGAACGTACTCGTAGTACATTCGCAGAGCCCCTAGCAAGGCAATTTCCCAACACGTAGGGAGTAACTGACGTGCGTCGTATTGGGTTAGCGCGAGGCAGTCGAGGCAGTCGAGGCACTATGCAAATGTGGCCCGTGCCTCGGGCGCGCTGTTTGTGTGGTAATGTTTATTAGTTATGTGTTATGTGTTACATAAAACTGTAATGTAACTTGATTGATTACCTGCATTTTCTTACAACGCGGTCACGTTTAATACTTACCTACTTTAATAATATTATCTACATTAAAGCACATCAAATGGTAGTCAAGAATTAAACAGATGATCCGATGGACTTTTGTTTCTACAATAAAAATTTATGTCATGCAAAAAGTAGGTATGCCACTTTTGTTTTAATTTTAATTGGTAGGTATTCCATAAACATCCCAACTAGGTAGGTACTAAAAGAAAATGAAAATTTCATTTGTTTTTCATATTTCTGTGCTTAGTTTCTGTGTATGCGGATGCCTGTCAATTGTCTGCACCCTTGTTACATTATTGTGCCCCTGACGGGAAATAAGGGGTTATTTACAGCAATACAAATACGAACATCTATCTACAGAGTATGCACAGGGCACAAAGTGTGCACACGAATCAACTTTGAGCTGTGTAACAAACGCATTTGCGGAGTGAGCGCAAATTAGGCTATGAAATTTATAGGCAGGAATAATATTTTAAAGAAATACCTAGGTACAATATTATACTAACCAACCATTAAGCTAACAGAGTGAAAGTGAATCTTGAATGTACCAAAGAAAAGAATTATATTATAAAGCAGGTATTCCTGAATCAAAATAAAAAGTTTCGTACACTACAATATTTTTAAACGTCCTCCAACGATAGTCGACAACATGAGATAAACGAGTAAATAATTATATTATTTGTAGAAGAGAGCCGCGGACAGATGTTCCGGGGACATGGCGAAACTACAAGGGACTACGGACCCAGTAAATCAGAGATTATCGAGAGCGGAACTGAGACCACAATACCTACCTACCTACTTTATAGAGATACTTCCGATACTCTCAAAAATAAATAATAAATATAATTTTATGGAAATAGCCGGCAAACGAGCTCACGATCCACCTGATGGTAAGTGGCTATCGTCGCCCATGGACATAAGCAACACCAAAGGCATCACTGATGCGTTGCCGGCCAAGAAAGAGAGAATAAAAAGAAAGAAAAAGATAAATATAATTAACACACATTCATAGCCTTCACCCCTCACTAGCCCTCGCCCCTCATCCTAAACACACATAGACCGGAAAATGGGAACAGAAATTCAAACTCAATAATAAAATTTTCTGCCTCGCTAGGAATCGAACCCAGAAACCCTTAACACGGCCCGGCATGGTAACTATACGTCATGCGCGTCAAAAAGTAAACAGAGCAAGCAAGCAAACGCCTACTTTTGTTTTTTACGACGAGTAAAATATGGCCATTCCTACTTCCCGAGTTCCCGACCCGTATAGCAGTAATAAATCATTCTAACTTAAACAAAGAACGAGGTACAGGGTACAGGCGGCTCAGCGCGGCGTTGATTGGCGCTCGGCCTTTGTTTCCCCAACATGGCTGCCTGCCGCAAACTACAATACATAAAGAGAAATTACCCGTTTCTTCCAGTTAGGCAATGCAAGAATGCTATATTTATAACTATCTGTTGCCCGCAGCTTCGCACGCGGAAATTATGCTTATCATATTTATCCCCTATTTCACCCCGTTGCGGGTTGAATTTTGAAAAATCCTTGCAATGGATGCCTACGTCATAAGAGGAATACGTTTTTTGTTTTTTTTTTTTAATCTTTATTTATTAAAAGGGGTTTTGTCACAATGTGACTATGTCACCCCCGTACAGGCTAACACTTATCACATAAATAAACACATGGGTTAGAATATAATCAATATAAGGACTTGTATAGTTTTAACAGTATCTTGGCTCCCTCAGATAACGGGGTAGCCAAAATACTGTTACAACTTCCGACTTCACAGGTTCTTTTTAGTTGCATCAAATAAGAGGAATACGTGTGCGAAATTTTAAGTTTCTAGCTCTAAGGATTTGGCCTGTGCGTTCATCATCAGTCAATCAGTCAGTCTTTTATATGTATACGAGTACTAGCTGCCCGGACAGACTTTGTTCTGTCAAAAGTTTTTTTTTTGAGATGTAAGCTATCCTATCTTTCAAGTTGGATCAAACTGCACACGGTGTGCAAATTTGATTAAAATCGGTTCAGTAGTTTAGGAGTCCATCGCGGACAAACAACGTGACACGTAATTTATATATATTAAGATATATGTAGATGATGGTTTACAAGTGGCGTTTCGAAATATATCGATATAGATAATTACAGGTTTTTTTGACACTATTCCCGTCCATCATGCACGAGTTTTACCGAGATTATTCCTTTTAGTTACAAAACTTAGTGCCCTCCAACAGGTTTCACACTCTACTCGGCCCTTGCTGTAGAGTACCTATAGAGATTGACTTGGATTCATGAATGGATGGATGAAGTCCGAGGATGGAGGCGATGGGGTTCCTTTATTTTATTTTTTCGATAGTTTTTATCTTGATTCCTACACCACCCGTCTCTTTCATGGTGTCTTAAAGCGTCCTTGCAATATTCTTATTATATGTTATTTACATAGGTAAGTACCTTACTTACATACTATTACGTACACGCGATAATTTAGAACCAGGCTGTGACCGCCCTTTTTCATAGGCAAAAACTAGAGAAGAGCCCTATCAAAATTGGTTGTCAATCTTGTTTTGGAGGGCCATTGTTAATTTGATTGGATTGAGTTCTTGACGAAAGCGATACCGCTCGCATTGTTTGGTCGATTTTACATAACGAGGCGGCAAACGCGTTCTCTCTTTGTGGCCGCACCATTGTGGGGGAGTATCCAAACGTTTGAGATGTGAATTGAAAGGCGCCGCGTGATGACGAGGCGCGAGCCGACGCGTGACGCAAGCCATAGCCGTCGGCGGACTCGGCGGTGTCATTTTATCAGTAATATTTATTTTATTTAATAATTAAATAATAATTACAAACATTTACAGTAACGTTTATAGTAAATAAATAAATATGAATAACTAGATGACCCGGCAAACTTTGTACCGCCTAATAACTCCCCCTCACTCTCTCCCTCCCCCTTCCCCTATCTATCTCCCTCCCCCTTCCCCTCTCCATCTCCCTCTCCCTCTCCCTCTCCTTCTCCCTCTCTCTCGACTGTCAGTTATAAAATAAAAAGTTAAATATGTTGCTAAGGTTAGGTACATTAGAAAGTTAATATGGCCGTTAGTTTTCAAAGAGATCGGACCTCATACTACAGCTATGAAACAGACAAATTTCTGAACGCATCTATAAATATTTGACAACCAAATGACAATTTGACAAAAGACATCAAATGTTTCACAGCTAGAACAATTTGTATTGGAAAATTAAATTGTCAGTTTTAGTCGGTTTTAGTATTTTCCGACTTAAGATTCTCACCGTTTAAATCTTCCCTGAAATTCCATGAATATTTCAAGGTCAAAATTAGCCAAATAGGTTGAGTTTTAGCGAGACAAAGGAACAGCAATTTATTTATCTTTGTCTACAATTATTAATTTTATCATTTTGTTATAAGATGAATGTTGCTAACCAAGTTGCCTGTAGAAATTTATTATTTAAAATTTATCAATATATTAAAGCAGATTTTTTTTCATGCATACATGTACTATCTGCAATTAATTATAAAATATAATAAATAATTAATTTAACCGACACTTTAAAAAAATAATAAGACCGCATCCGCTCTCAATTCGAGCCAACCGACACACAAGTTGCGTTCACCGCGCGGCTCTTTGAACTGTCCAAATGATTGTTTTATATTTGTAAAGCCTGGAACGGTGCCCCTATTCGGCTGACGTAATGTTGCATTTCAATTAGTTTCACAAGCGTTTTGTTTTACGACAATGGTTTGTGTCGAATAGCGCTGCTATATCATTTGTTTGATTCATATCAAAAGCGCGACGATATGTGAGAGTTAATTCTTTTGTTTCAAAAACTTTGGAAACGTTTTTTCTTAGTTTCTGTGCATAGAGAAATGTAAGGGATATTATAATAAGTAAACCATAGGCAACCACGTAAACTTTTCGTGGATATTTTGAAATTACATGCGGTTTAAAAACATTAGACACGTGAGGAGCCTTGCAAAGGTTTCGGAATGGTTCCTTAGGTATGATGCATGTCGGTACATTTGACAACTTAAATAAAACTTGAAATCAACTCTTCTTATTCAAGACTAGCGCTTGCTCAACAGTCGTAGGACAGTTTGTGGTGAAGAAATAGTACCTTTTAATTTCATTTATTTGCAAAAGGTGCATACCCTGTAAATGTTGAAAGAATAGCCATCAATAACTCTACATTCAATACACTCTTTTGCTTCCTAATCCCAGATAAAATCGTGAGAGAACAATTTAAAGCTTGTTTTTTGCGCGTTGCGTGTCACTGTCCGTGTTAGTTCTAAATTGGTTACTGTAATTAAGCTAAGAGAATCACTAACAGCCTTTAGAATGTTATCGCTGTGCCGAGTGTCAATTATTTCATCACTAGATCAGTCGGCGCCGGCGCGTGATTCTATCGTATTTACACGTCAGCATTATAGAATAACACTATGCGGGTTCATTTCATTTTTTTGTCTATGGTTTATTTTTATTTTTGTTTCTGAGTTGTTCATTCACTTAGCTATGCCCAAACTCTTTGATTGGAATACGTTACTAAGTTTTTAAAGAAGGCCAAAATACGGTTTTCTGAAGTTCCAACGAATAAGCTAAATATAATAGTATTTTAGAAAGAAAAAACATTTATTTTTAAATCCTACCGTCTTTTAAACTTATTTTAATATTTCCTAAGTAGATAGGAATATAAAAAAAATCTTGTAGGTATGTAGGTACACTATATCTATAGTTATACATATGTATTTGACTAAATTAGGTATCTATCTCTAATAGAAAATTAATTTTAATTTGAAATAAAAAACTATAACTATGCAAACTGTGAGTTCTTGACTTCTTGCATTAGGTACGTCTTATCTACCTTTCTGTCTTACCTTTTTTTTCATTTCTTGACACATTTGATATTATTTTACCATATTGGCCATACCATATTACCTATGATTGCTTCACTTCAACATATTATACCTAGGTATTGTAATAGGTTTATTGCAAAGTTACAAGTAATAGGCGCGGTTAAATAATGGCGCCAAATGAATATTGTCATAAACATAATATCCTCTTAAATAGAGAGGTTATTTCGCTACAAAGAGTGCATTAGCGCGTCTCTAATCACGGTTCATGCGGCATCTGTAATCACACGCCGCGGCCGCCGGACATGGATGTGGGATAGTAAAGAGTCGCAGACTGAAGACCTGGGGGCTGGGGACCTAGATGTATATTGTTCGAAATTTACTATCGATTATTTTCTTTCTTTCTTATTCTTATTTCTTTCTTGGCCGACAACGCATCAGTGATGCCTTTCGTGTTATTGATGTCCATGGAGGTTGGTGGCCACTTATCATCGTCGCTACTTGATAGATCGTCAGTTCGTTTGTCGGCTATTTCCATAAAAGACGATGTATTTGTCTACGGGCCCTATTTAGTATGACAATTTTCCCTCTTATTGTTAGGAAATAAATAAATAAATTATTATTACCATTATTATTTTATTTTATTAAAAAAATCTGTTCGTATCTGATGATTATTTTTTTCATTTTTTGTTTTTACGTCATCATTAATTTAAAACAGTAGAGACACTTACGTAAACAACATGCTTCCAGCTTTAAATTTCAGTTTTATTTCCTTTCACCACAAAATGCGGAAAAAATATGTGTTAAAGCACTCGGATCATTATAGAAAGTGTGGAATTATGCCGTAATTTTGTGTGAAAACGTGTCAATTAGTTTATGAGTGCCAGAGTCGCGTAGCGCCTCCGCCGCCTCGGCTGTTGGATGACAGACACCGCCGTTTCCTAAAACATTTGAAAAGTGGCAAATCATTCCTTCCATTTACGATTTGGTACTGCAGTTGTACGGAACATTTGGCTCGAACTTCACAAATGTCATAGAGTTAAAAGTCCGCTTGTATCATGAATGAGTCAATAAACAAGAACCTACTAGGTGTGATTGGAATTAGATAAATAATTATAGTTTTAAGCTAAAATAGTTGATTTGATACTATAAATTTACTTCCGTAAGATTAACATCAACAACTACGATATCCCTAGTTGGCATCTTTATTAGATCTGAACGATATCAATAAATCAACGCGACGGCAGAACTAAGGGAAGGGTCCTTGGTAACGGTAGATTTCATAATGTATACGAAAACGTAATAAAATATCTATTTGAAAAAATATATATTATATCTAAGGTTATACAAGAATTCATGTATTGTTTATTCTATTAATTTTTGGGCTTAGTATCGTATTAGTAGTAGGTATGTAGTAGCTAATAAAAGCTCATTCGAGAACAATAATTACAGTCACAAAAAGGTATAATATATGACTATCTTCTCTGTAATAACATGACACATTTTAGTTTTACCACTAATTGCTACCATTTTCGTTGGTTTGTCAATTTATAACAGTTTCATGGTGGCGCAACTTTAAAACAACGACGAGCACTGAGATCTATACCACTTAAGTTCAATATCCTTTATAGGTTTTAACACGATGGACCCATCATACCCCTAGCCATGCCCCTGGTTGTAGGGTGGATACTTCTTATTAAAACTATACCACCGAAAATAATGATGTGAAACATAAACATAAAAAGGTGGCGATCTCCTGCGCGGTATGGCGTGCGGTGCGCGTGCAGTGCCATAATGTTTGGTTGTTTACGACGCCTGCCGCCTCGCACGCACAATAGCGACAAGTGTTACTGTTGTACTCGTATTTGTAACTGTTTTACATCGAAATTAGTGTAAGAAACTACTTCATCATCATCCACAATCTGTTAACTGTCCCATTGCTGGGATTAGACATTCTCTTAAAATGGGAGGGGTACAGACAGGCAAAAGTCCACCATGCTAGCGCCAAGCGCGGATTTGCAGACTACTATATTATAGTAATGTTTCTTTAGCTACGCCGTAGCACAGGATAAAATCAGCCGTAGCTCGTAGCTAGGGTAGGCACGTACGCTATCCGTACCAATCCTATCCTACTAATATTATAAATGTGACAGTTTGGATGTTTGGATGTTTGACACGCAATCGCGCAAAAACAGCTGATCGGTTACAGATGAAATTTGGTACACAGTACATTTCAAATGTGACCAGTTGTGACAAGGAAGGGGGAAGGGTCAAAAAGTCATGAAATTAGTATAACGTAATTCATGGATGGCCCTTTACTTCCTTTACTTCCTTACTGATACATTACTCAAAAACACAATTTAAAAACAAATCTATCCTACACAAAAAAAATGCAAGTTGTAAAACAAACTACCGCAACAACATTTGAATTGAGAGCTGTGAATAGAATTTCTTGTTCCCACTTTTAAAACGAGAAATAATTGTTGTGTTATGAATATATTAAACTAAAAGCTTAATAAGTACAACAAAAAGCGCGTTAGAAACAAAAATATTTGGCAGCGGCCGCGGCTCCAAATAAAGTCCGACATGACGGCGTGCAATGCACAGTGTAATTAAGCTTATTTTTGTCTATCAAAACATTTTTAATTGGTTTTAGAGTAGGAAAATACTGAGGTGTATGATTAGCGGGGTCCAAGCTGTATATTTGCTTAATGGAAGTGTAGAAGATAAAAGCATGCGCTATCGCTCGATCGCTCGGTAATTAGAGAGGCGGTCGCCGCCGCACCGCCTTGCCTCTTCCCTAAGCCACTTAAAGCTACACTGCCTTCACGTCGCGTCGCCATCTTAACGCATCCATGTCGCGAAAAAGTGTCGTAACTAATAAAGTAATAATAGTTCTCCGCATAGGTGAATGCTTTTTAAATTCAACTACTTGGATAAATTTAATATCATTTTAACTAGTAGTAGACCTCCATCGCGGGTCTCAAGTAAAATAACACCAAATTAAATATTTATAACATAATAAAATGAGTTTAACTTAAGCATACCTATATGTTTGTGTGATTATAAAAAAAAAATATCATTCCAAATTCTAATTTAGGTACTCCCGGGTTCTATTAACGTTCAGGTAACTGGCAGGTCATTTGTAGGTAAGCCTCTTAGAATAATAATAAACCTAGTCTAGGTAAGCCTAGTCTCTGTTCTCGAACTGCAGTCAATAAAATTACATTATTTAACTGTAGCTGGTTTGGAAGATAATTAGATTTCACTAAATAATAGTAGGTATATGAGTAGGTCAGTACATAATAGCTCTACCTAGAGCTTTAATATTTTCATAGATGTAAGTAGTAGTAAGTACCTACTTATATCTATGAAAATATTAAAGGTCTACACGGTAAGACACGAACTGGAAGTCATCTTATAAACCCACCTTAAATCTTTTTTATTACATTAATGGCTCATAGCGTCTAAAGTGTTAGCTCGATCATTCCAAGTTTTTATGTTTTATTAAAACAATGTGTGAAACAGCGCACTCAAGCACTCCCCTGACATGTAATCGGTTGCTTTTAGTAAAATTACTTTATAAATATTCAGGAAGAAAGCGAAAAAAGTTAATAACACAGTATCGCGCGACGCTAATTGCAAATTACCCGTGCATTAATGTAGCGCTCACAGCTCACACGTCGCGACCGACCGCCTAAAATATAACGGCCGCATTTGATAGCATTCCAATAACTAATATTATTATGGAAATATTATATGCATAATGTACAAGCTTCTTGCTTGGGTAATTTGCGCGAATTTCGAATAAAAAAGCAAAGCAAAGCAAAGCAACAACCCATAATTGTCCCACTGCTGGGCTCGGGGTCTCCTCTCACAATGTGAGGGGTATTAGGCCATAGTCTACCACGCTGGCCAAGTGCGGATTGGTAGACTTCACACACCTTCGAGAACTTTATGGAGAACTCTCCGGTGTGCAGGTTTCCTCACGATGTTTTCCTTCACCGAAGCAAGTGATAATTAACTTGTAATACGCACATAATATTTGAAAAATTAGAGGTGCGTGCCAGGGTTTGAACTCGGGCCCCTTCGTTCGGGAGACCAACGTTCTACCGCTAGGCTATCACTGCTGAATTTCGAATATGGTTAAAGAACTAATAATTCCATTTTTTTTTTGTTAATTACCCATTGTCGATAATTGGAATAATTAGTGCATAGATATGGTGTAGGCGGATTTACCATTCTATAGGTACCTACACGCTTACGGCCTACGTGCCATTTTAAGCCACTGGTCACTAAAAGGCGACAAATCAAAATCTAATTGGATGCCTGTACTTAACAGGTAATCAATAATGCGTGTTCGCTAGAAATTATTCGGAGTAGAGAGGAAACAGGGCGCTCGGCAATTAGCAAATTAACGCGAGCAAGCTTCCAGCGGCAAATGTGCTTCATTAACCTTTGTCGCGAGCAGACAGCCGCTCTAGTGCAGGCCTCACACTGAGCCCAGTTTATATAGGATATAATATGATAGGCTTTGGATGTTCTACATATGAGTTAAGCAGCGAGCGCAGTCAGTAGCGGATGGGTCACCGCTAGTTGCAAACATTTCTTGAAGGTTTCCATTTCAGAGAGCATGTAAAGCCGTCGGTCCCGGTTGTTATCGTAAGCCATGTCAAAGGCCTTCGGGAGGCATGAAACCTTACCGACACTTGGGTTGACCATAGCACTGACCCTTCCACCAATCCATGCAGCAGGGTAGTGTGGAGTATGCTGTAGGCCTACTCAAGTGCTAGCAATCACCCATCAACCGAATCAAATCAAAGTTGGTTCTTTGTCGCTCACTTCACGAAATTTTTGACTCTTTGACATGTATGTACTTACCTATATGAGCGAGTGACACACCACATTTTGTTTTAAACATCCGGTTGCAGGGCGCACAGTAGTACAACTGACCGAATGTATTTTATAGGTGTAGTGTAGGAAGCTGGGCTGGTTATTTCTATCACTACGTAGGTAAGCTGCAGGCGGGTAAATGGCGCTTGAGAGCATCCCTGCAGCGCAGGAATTCTTACAAAGGAACGAAGGGCTGCGATCCGTCTGGGTTTCCCCAGATTTGTCCTAGTTTAAGGGTGGTGCGGGGAGCTTCCAGGCGTGGCTTTTAAAAAAGGTCTGGGGAAAACCCGGTCACTTTCAGCACCCGGGGCAGAATCGATAGCACACGCGGATTATGTTGCTCGTACAAGACTCAGTCTCATAAAATAAATAAATAACGCTTCACACTCATAGCCCCACACTAGGATTCCCTGTGTCGTGGGTGCCATGGACAAACACACTAGACAAGGACAATCACACCCAGACCGAGAACAGAAATTCAAACTCATCATTCAAATTTCCGCCTCGCTGGGAATCGAACCCAGGACCCTTGGTGCGGCGATCCGGCATGGTAACCATTGCGCCACACGGGTCGTCATCGTCGTCGGTCGTCATAAGGATGAAATCGCTCGGGATCTCGATCTTGCGAGAACGAGATTGAATTTCCTAGTTGTGATAAAGACGACAAGTTTGCATTGATTAATAAGAAGGTAGGTACATGCAAAAACATCCCAATTGATTTCACACACTAACTGTTTCACGTGGGCTCGTACACAGCCGAAACCCTGAATAAATAAATACACGGTAAACGGTATTCAAAAGTAATTTGTTACTCAACGTATTAGACATCGATATTTTGCAAGTATCTTGAAGAAAACGAGGCCAATCGACAAAAACAAAGTCACAGGTGAGCGTGTCTGAATATTTCCTAAGCGCGCCACACTAGATAACGTTATTTGGACGCCTAATGGAGTAAGTGCTTTGCCAAATGGCCCGCGCCACGGAGCTTTTAATGCAATTTCGTCTCCCTTTGTGAGTGCGAATTGGCGCAATCAATCCATTTACACTTTGTTTCGCCAACACTGCACTACCCGCGCTCAACTCCCGTAGCTTTTAGCGACAACTAAATTGCCTTCCCGACACTTCCTCTTCGCCCCCGCATATTTAAAGTGATAATAATTCTATTTTAAAGTGTTGTGGTAAAAAGGTTCTATCTTTCCATGCAATTAACGGTCCTATATAAAAAAATAGAAAAAGAAAAAAAACCTGACTGCGTAAAAAACTAAAAAGAAAAAAACAAGCCCAGTCGTTTAGAATGTTGTTAAAAGTAATACTGAAAAACTACAACATAGAAGGATTAACAATCAGTTGTTCAGTACATTCTAAACTTCTGGGCTTGTTTTTTTTTCGTTTTTTTTACGCAGTCGGATTTTTTGACTTCTTTATTATAAAATAATGCTAAAATTCGTAATGTCGTCTGGTTGTCCCTGTAGTGAAATTTAATTATTGTCATGTCTTTAGTGACACTCACAAGGTTAATACGAATCGATTGATGTAAGAATCATTAAAATCGGTCAATCCGTTTGGTCTCTACAACCTACAACCCATAACACATACATAGACTGATAAACACATTAGTTACTCTCCTTTGCGTTCGCGCAGTCGGGTAAAAATACAAGTGTCAGCTAGGTAAATTACCTTTAGGTACCTACCTCAGAATATGGTATGTCATACAGTCACCACCGTCATACAGTTATTAGGGGACATAATTAGTTTTTTAATATTTATTACGTCAATGTTTATCTGAGTAAACATAATAATTAATATCCTTCTTGCTCACGTAAACGGTTTATAAGAAATATTGTAATGTCATTGTGACACATTTAACTGCAATGGAAATTAAACAAACATTTTTATGAGTTCTACTCACGTACCTTTCGATGGTAAACGGTATTAATATATTTTCATCGTGTATCAATTGAAGATATCGCATAGCTGCGTGGTATAAAAGATAACTTAGAATAAAAAATCCTCAATGTCCCGAGTTTCTAATCGTAAGTCTAAACAAAATGTTCACTGATTTGTTTTATTACTTTCCTAACAGTAAGGTAGTAACAAGTAGTAAGAAATCACATACCTAATTGATTATTAGGTAATTAGATGTAGCTACCTAACCACAGGATCTAATGAACTACTGTGATTAGGGAGCTTGCTACGTTTAACAATTTTATTTTAAGAACTGCGTGATATTTATGAAAGTTATTTTTTGATATGACCCAAAAGCTTAAAATTACTAGGCATATCATAAGAGTAGGTAGGTAATAAGTACGTAGGTACATACGAAATCCCTTATTTTAAAAGTAACACACAATGGAAGCATTTAATATTGGCATACAGCGTGATGTTTTACATGATCGTAGAATTCTTAGAGTCGGTGGTTGCATAGATGTTCGGAAAGGCCAAAATTTCTAGAGCGCTGTCATGCTTTAAAGGCTGATAAAGCCATCGCCAAAGTTCTTTGTTACCGAGGCTAAGCAAGCAGCAATGCAGTCTGCAGTCATCAGTTGGATTGACGACTTAGGTACCTCCTTCAGCACACAGTTGAAACAGACCTAATAACTGTTCTAGTCTTTAAATTTTTTATATACAAAAATGCATCAGGTAAACATGTAAAACGAATGTTGCTTGTAGCTACTTCCGCGTCCTAATGGGCGAATCGTATTTTGTGTTGGAATTTGTGTATTTTCTTTCATGTCTTAATTTTAGGTGAAGTGATCTTTCCGCTAACTTTTAACAATCTAGTTTTAACAATCTTAACAAACAGTCTTAAAACACCGTTGATTGGATGTCAATGATTATTTCTGATTCGTCATCCCCCTTCCCGTTAATGGGATTTGAAAAAACTAAAGACACAAACTATTTGCATGACTTTATCAATTTTATTTTTATTTTAGATATAAATCGTAACATTGAACAAGATCGAAGTGGTACCGATGCGGACATTGAAATTTTAAATATAAATTCCCCGGACTACACACAAGATTCAGAGCAACACGAAGCTTCTCTAAATGAAGCATGGCGTTTTATAAACACAGCAAGACATCAGAACTTCACTCAAAATGAAGATATTCGAAGAAATTATAGGGACTACGACTCAAGTCATATGCACGATAGAGATCAAAGTTTATATGAAAATACAGAAGCAATTTATGTTAATAGACCTAATACTAGAAACACTACTTGGTATAAAACATCTCAAAACAGGAAACACGAAAGAGATTTAAATTTTTCTAACATCAACGATTATCTCGATGCACTAGATTCATCTGACGAAGAAACTCAAAATGAGGCTGAACAAAATTATTTTGATATTAAAAATGCATCACAGGACACTATAGAAGAATACGATGGCACAATCTATGCAGTTTCCAACGATGGACCTATGTTAATTTACTCATACAAAAACAAGTTTTATACATCCGATGCCAATGAAGTTCTAATCAATTCGCCAAACCAATCCTCTCAAAGCAACAGCACTGGGTCTATTTCTGTAGAAAATTTGAATGAGGAATCGGTTAATTACGAAAAAAGCTTTTATAAAATTTCAACTTCTTTTCACCCATTTATAATACCAAGGCTCCCATTAGCTACGTATATGTTGCCCACGGTAACAGAAATTCTTGAACCCACTAGACAATCTCCTAAAATTACTGAATTATCAGATAGAGATGATGCATCGGTTAAACAGAAACCAATTAATAGTTGGGTAATGAACGACGATGACAGTTCACACAGTGACGCTGATAATACCATTGAAACTAACGTTGAAAATTCTGCTGACGAATCATCACCAGACAATAAAGAACAATCGTTGCATTCACCTGATAACTATACTAAGAATCAACATGAAAATCATTTACACAATAACAAAGTCCTTTTCGATTTACATTCGAAGGAAAGTTTCAATCCGATATCAACAGGTGATTCTACAAGAACTAAATACAACGACAAAGAAATTTTAAAACAAAGAAATAACTACCTAGATGCCAGTGAAGTAATTCAAGTTGAGTCAGAATCTAAGGATATCGAGACCGATTCCAGAAATTCCAAACATAGAAACTCATCTCCAATAGAACTCCTATCAAAACACAGTAGCATACCGACACTACATCTATCCTTGAACACTGAAACCGATACCAAGGAGCAATCATGGTTTAAAAGGTTTATAAAATGTATTTTGTGCTGTAAATAAGGTGATAAATAAATAAAACAATGTCTGATTTTAACTTTGCGAATTTATTAAATTCAATCACTAATAACTTCCAGTAATTGAAGTACTTACACAAAATAAACCTGTAATCAATAAGGTACTTTGCAAAAGAGAAAAGTTTACGACACAATAAAACCATCGAAATGATCTATATACACGCATTTTACATCAAACTTGCAAGAAAATTCTGATCGTAATTTATAATAGTGCTATGAGGAAAATTACAAAGTTAGCAGATTATAGATTATATTATAACCCGTCATTGCTGAGAGCATCTGCAGTTAAAAAGTTTTAATTATATTTAACAGACAATAATCGAAGTGTATATAAAATCGCTACTCCAACAATTAGTTGGATAACTATAGAGGAATGTAAATTCTCATGCTTACTGAGTAGATCCGTTAATTCGATCCAAATCAAGGAAGTTGACAACTTAAACTTAACCTAAAAGTTTTAAAATGCATCAAATGGCATGTTATCCTGTACCCGAGGCAGAGAATATCACACTGGCCGTACCCTAAAGTTTAGTCCATAGACAATCACATAAACTGTATACATTAAGCCAGTTCATTTCATATCCAAATGTATACATAAAAGAACGTTTCTAAACTTTTCGGGAAATTATTATGCATTTTACTTAGCGCTGCCGTTTAAAAACAAACTCCATAATACATTCGAAATTGATTTTCCTTTCTGTATCCATATTTACATAAGCTCAAAATTCATAAAACATTTTGTCAAGAACAGCATAAACTACTAGGTATTTTAATGAGTATTATATTAAGTGATAAAACCTACTTGATAGTCTCATAACAGTTCATAACCACGACGAGTCAACAGCCGTCTATAAGATACATCAATTTCATAAGACTCGTTAAAAATTTGTGATGACGTTTCAAGGCCAAAGCATGCGGATACAATATTTTTATGTTATGATTATACAATTTTATATTTCCAAAAACTTTCTTGGATTCCATGATTTCTATCAAAATCAAATCACAATGTAACAAAAGCGAACATTTTTTCCACCTTAGATTATTTCATGCCATTGTGTTGAAATGCAAAAGTTGAAAGTATTGTGCTTTACTCTACAAGTCTGGCTTAGTTGCAGTGGCGGCTGGTGGATCCTAGAAGTGGTGGTGCACTGTATCAGCGTATTTTTATTTTAACGATTGCCAAAAAACGGTTATGATTTTCGCGCGTAGACGTAGTTATATTCGTCTTAAAAGTGTCCTTAATAAGTATTTGAAAAAAAAATAGATGATAGTTTGAAAAATAATCCTGTCGATTTTAATTCCAATTTTTGTTGAAAAGTTTCATTATTGCTTTCAAAATAGTCGATGTTAAAGTTTAATACTCATTTTCACAGCTATTTACTCACACACAATGTCCCACAATTCAGTAACTATAATATTATAATTCTGAAAATCCTTGCAGAATGTAAACAAACGCAACTCCTTTTCGCTAGGCGGCGCCAGCCGCGCGGCGACGCGACGTAGCGCGCGCGAATTTCGTCAAACCTCGTTCCGCTATCGGTAATCTTCGGTTCGCTTGTGTGCGGCGCACCAGAGTGGTCTTATTTCGCCATACATTTTCTATTGAACTAGCTCTGTCTCACGCGCCAGGCGTTTTCGGTTGCATCTCATAGGAGTTGTATGAGCATTCGCCGTGCGATTTGGCTAGCGCACCGTGAACCATTTTACAGCGATTTTCGCGATAATAAGTCTTAATACTTTATCAAAGAGCTTAAATTGGTTCATCATAATTTCGTTAATATTGAATAGATCGCTAATCAGACACTGTTATACATTTTTTTGTTTTATTTTTCTAAACATTAAAATCTGGCAGTTCGGCGCACGAGTGCACTTAAAGTACAGCCGCCCCTGCTTAGTTGTACTCTTTAACGAGCACTTGTGGCTGTACCTAGTTATAATGTAATAGTTTAACTATGGTGCATTAGGATATTCCTGCGGTGACATTCTAATTAATAAATAATTTCAAATTATCGTATATGCAGTTGTATTTTACGTAAATTTAATACGAGCAGATTTGACCAAATTTTGCCAAGCTAACCACGGTTGACACCATTCTATAATCCGGCAAAATGAAATGCACATACAACCTTTAGTTGTGTTTTATAAACGTGTTTATTTATTATTATTAGACTTAGACGATATTTCATCATTTATTAGGTGAAGTTATCATTAACCAGTATTTCCAACGCACTATAGCAACATTTTATTAAACTTATAAGTTAAGCAAACTGGTATGTAAAGTGACGATTATAACATGTGACATTTCCCTATAATCGGCGCAGAGACCGAAGAACACCGATGTCTTTAACATAAATACACTAAACTTATCCACTTTTGGGTATGGACCATACCTTATATATAAGCAGTTTTATTTTGTGGCCACTGGATTCAACGCCAAGCGGTGACACTAGAAATAAACTTGTTGATTAAAATAATAAATAAAATATATAAAATATATAAAATAATAGCAAGTGACGACAATTGTTACCATAGCAAGGCAAGTAGAAACTGTGAAGTTTAAGTTAATTCAAAACTCAAAATTTCCCACGCGTATTGAAGTCTAATTTTTTTTTGGTAACACTAAAGCTAAATTAAAAATAAAGTAACAAAGTTAACACTAAAGTAACCATCAGTTAAAATTAATAAAAAAGTCGGTTGACGAAAAAAAACAAAATGGTACTGAACTGTTTTTTTTAATCCTTGACTAACGTCCCAACTTTTCGAGTTTTAGCTCGAAATGGCGCGAACCAAGCGGGCACAACAATATGAACACGATAGCATATCCAGTGTACTTACATTAAAGAAATCAATGTCAAAAAAAATCATTAAAGATGTGCAACACACCAGAAATGTTACAATTAAAGTTGTGATAAATGTAAAATCAATATTATTAACATCAGCAATGTAAGGCATTTATTAAACTACACATAGTCGTCACCCCTATAATTAAAATAAAAATTAAATTAAATTAAACATTACTTCCATTCGCACAACTACTGAGACCAGCTCAAATATAACCTATGTTGCCGCGCAACCAATCAAATTGAACCTACACTTGTACATTCCATTTTAATTTAAGTATAAAAAGGCGGGAAGTGGGAAAATTTTCTCCTACAATATTTTATTGTGAATGTTTGAGGTACGGTCGAGCTAAAAATTAACAGTACATTAACTTAGGGTGTCTAAAATAGAATCTATAATTAGACGAATTAGTTACACAACTGGTATCAGTAAATTTAATGCAACATTGAGCGAATTATTTAGAATCTTTATTTCTCAAAGCATATAGAAATAGAAACCTTGCGAGGTATGTATACAAGGTCGGATTTTAATGTGTTAAATAAATTAAAAAAGTGGTTTGTCACTGGTAATAAAATTGCTATGCATACATGTAAACAAACAAATCAGAGAAGCATAGCATAGTTTGAATAACCCCGACATAGTCATTATAATCAAAAATCACTTTTGCATAGAAATTACCCAATGCATTCAATTCATTTTTTTTTTTTTCATTGCAATTCATAATTTTACTGATTTTTTAAGCAATAAATATATTATATAATATGTAATGTAATATTATCGATGTTACTTCTGTTAGTGATAGTATAAAATCTGAATGACTATTGAACTTGTTTGCTCACATAATACATTTGTTACACGGAGATAATAGTTCACAGCTATTCTATAGCATATACTTAAAATCCGAAAGGTGGAGTTCTTAGTTATTAACAAACTATATTTCTATGAATCATAAGTTTTTAAGTATTAGCATTTAGTTATATATCAGATAAACTGCCGGGCCAGCACACAATACTATAAGTCGAACTTCAAATAAATTACGTCATTAATATCTAACTTGACAAATACGAGTTTAGAGAAGTTAATACAATTTTTCTATACAGCCAGTAACGTCATAATTTAGGGTCGTGTGGCTCCCTCTGGGCAAACAATCCCCACAAGCACACATACAGAATGTCAACCGCATAGCTTAGACAGACTAAATACATTTCAGGGAGAAGAGAGTCTTTGAAATTCATGCTGCACGAAAGATGACCTTGAGAGTTGATTCGTGGGTAAACCGTCTTATCACGTTTCACTATCGAATCTTTAAGGTACGGATCAGATACGAAGGTATACCTATAAATGGTGTGTAGGCCTCGTCACGAGGCGGAGGGGAGAGTGGGCTCCCTGCGTATGTAGAAGAGGATGTAGGGCTTGCAGGAAGCCACGGCGCTGGCGTCCGTCGCGCGCACGGTCTGGTCGTTGAAATGGAACCACTGGTCTTCGTTGATAGCGAACGCCGTGTAGTGACCCGAGCCCGCGCTACGAATAATATTTTGTTATCAATTAAAAATATAAACAATAATTAATAACAGATGTTAGTGTCTGCGAATAACCGTCCGTGGTTACGTTACTGCATGCGCATTACGAAAAACTATGGCTTTACTCTCGAGAATACATTTTTCGTGACCTTTTATCCCGCCAACATTAAATGATCCAAAATTTTAGAACCGTGCTCCGTACTTATTGATGCGAAGTAAATCATTACGACAAGTTTACAACGACGCAACACTAAATCCACTCCCACTCGACTCACAGGGAAGCTTTCAATTTATGAGCTTTAATAGCCTTTACAGTTGAATTTTCGGTCCCACTTCTTAAACATTGCAAAGTGAACCGTTTAAACATTGCAAAGTGAACCGTAACCAGCACGCATTAAAGTCCACATTCCTCGACATACCCGGAGCCGTGATGCACGACGACAGCGGCCAGGTCGTAGAGGCTGGTGCGCGGGGAGAGCGGGGGGTGCGGGGAGATCGGGGAGTGCGGCGCGCGCGGGGAACGCCGCGTGTCGCTGCCAGTGTTCGCCGCCACGAACCGAGACATGTCCAGCGCTGACAGTGGAAACGATATGTTCGTGTCCACTTTGCTCCTGGAAATAGAAAAAGGTATTAAACAAATGCAAAAATTAACCTGTTAGGTGGTGGCGTGTTAAATATAGTCCTGATAAGATCCGGCTCGAAGGACCATAGTTATGATGGAAATAAAAGCTCACAATTTTATTCATCTCAGCGCGTAAGAAGGCGTCAGCCTTGACGTTTTTCTGTGGAACGCGGATGACAAACTGTTCAAACCAATACTGTAAGATCAACTGCCAGTTATTATGTAGAGGTAATAGGTCCTTTCCCAGAAATGGGCTTCATTATGTAGCGACAGCGAGTGACTATATTAACACATGTTATACAAATGTTAACACATCTATTCTACATCTATGGTACTAATGAAACTCACCTAAAATAATTGTGCCATCGAAATCTCTTGAGGTGTAAACATAGTACATTGGGTAATCTCCGTATCCAGAACTGTATGGTGGACTTCTGCTTGCACTTGCAACTACTGCAGAAGTATCGTTCCTTGTCCGCAAGCTCTTCCACCTGTAATATTGAACTCACGATTTATCAACTTAACAAAACTTACTAGAAATATAATTTTTATTTTATTTTATTTAAAGAAAAATTTGTAAGTCTTCAGAGCAAAATTTTCCGCTCTGCCAACTCCACTCTGCCCCACTTCTGACTAATATGTTTTAACTTTATCACAAACATTTCCGGTTCATACAAAAATAGAAGGATAATGATTTTAAAAATTGTTCTAATTGCATTATAATTTGTAAAATAAATAACTATTTTGTGTTTTTAAATTAAATTTAACCACATCTCACAAATTATTAGTTTGTGTTTCTGTTCTCGGTGTGTGTGTGTGTGTGTGTGTTGTGTGTTTGTGTGTGTGTACCTGTACGAAGCTGTCGAGACAGTCGTGCAGCGCGACGGGCGCGTCGTGGCGAGCGTCGGGCAGCTGCAGCGACAGGTCCAGGAAGGGGTCCAGCTTGCGGGACTGCGCGCCGCACGCCAGGCACCGCACCTGACACCGTTACCATACCACACTTATATTATAGCACGGAATACATACATAGTACCTATTGGCATAGAAGAGTCATTTACACAAATAGTGACTCTAGTTCCGACACAATAAAGTCATTTCAGGTCGCACAGCGCTGATCGTCAACAGTCGTTGACATCTAGATGGTGCCTCTCTCTGATCATAACTCTTATCCTCTCTGACAACGTCAGGGTTGTCTTCTTTTTTTTGATGACATGTGTGATAGATTACAAATGTACGACACGGCCGGCGCCTTGCGGCGGCGCGTGGCAGCCCTTCTGAAATTGGCCCGACTCGTCAAACACGGCACGTACTTGTGCATATTCATAAGTACCAAAAGTGCGGAGTGCGCCAGGCCTGCTTGTAGTAGTCACACACAAAATATAATCTTTACACTAAACATAGCGTATAACACTCGATTAAATCGTCTTTCAAACAAAAATAAATTGTAGTATTTTTATAGTTTTGGTTGTTTCTAATTTCCCCTGGCTTTCAAACAAAACGCATCATAATGGGTCCATTCGTTTAGGAGCTACAATGCCACAGACAGACACAGACACGTCAAACTTAAACACCCGTGTTTTGGGTCGGGGTCATGGAAGTCGGGGTTTAAAAACAGAAGTACCCACCTCACTTTGTAAAGTGCCGCCGAAGACGTCAGTGACGATGGAGGCCGAGGCGGTCCGCGGCACGAAGCTACTCTCCGCTCGCTCCGGCGGCAGCAGCTGAAGCAACTCCGTGTGTAGCCTGACAACATGTATTTATGGAGTTCCTTTAATATGTTAGGTGAAATATACATAATATGATAAATAACCCCACACTCATAGCCCCACACTAGGATTCCCTGTGTCGTGGGTGCCATGGACAACACACAAAGACAACATTCACCCACATGTGTGTATGTGTAAAGCATGTTGTTTTATGAGGGCTGCAATGTGTAGATGTTTCATGACAAACCTGTCAAGCATATAAAGCAGGAACTCATGGGCGTCTTGTTGTTGGTAACCCCGAAACCGGGGCACCACCTTCCATATCGCCAGAAAGAGGCACTCCGGAGAAATGGCTCCTTTGGAACCGACCCCACCCGTATTCAAGTTTATAAGTACCTGGAAAGCAAATAATTAAAGGTGATCAACTAAAAATATATAATTTTTAATTGCCGCAAACGAGTAAATGTCGTGTGATAAGTTTGTGGTGAACACTTGAACAGGATATACTTAACTACTCGTAAAGAGTCCAACTTCTGAAAGGAGAAATTACATGTCTCGTATTTAACTGTTGTTTGCAATGAGCAAGGGAGGTTAATTGGATTTGGTTGGATGGCATCTTACACAGAAGTTTCTTTTTTTTTGAAGAAATGCTGTTCCAGCAACGATAATAATTGTATCATAATTCATAACATCGAACTACTGAACCTAATTAAAAAAGGAGTGTTTATTTTACCTTCCTAAGTTCCTCAGCCATCACAACCTCGTGCACCTCCTGTCGCGTGTAACTCCGCGAATGGTACACTTTCCGTCCATTACTCTTCATCTCCAGCGACGGCAGCTGACTGAAGTAACAACTAAACTCCTGTATATTGTTCAAGCTCTGCAACACAGCGTTCATGAAGCATGTGTTACCTAAATTCTTTAGACCTACAATTTTCTTCTCCCGCTGACTCTTTCCATTGCAAGGTGAAACCTTCTTCTCTTTAGCTTTCGACGGTTGCGGGAGGTTTTCCCCCGCGCTCGTATCTTCTGAATGAGATCGTTTGCGAGACCGTAGTCGTAAAGTGCGTACGGGCTCGTCGAGTACCTGTACAGAAATTAAATTGTAAAATTATGAACTGTTCTATTTTAAAGTAGGTATTCAAACGTTTAGGTGAAAGGTTAGTAAGTAGGTAGTTAAAATTAATTGTCATATCTAAATTAAAATTACTGTAAAACTGTCTCACCTTAGTTACTTTTAATGGTTTAGTGTCAGCTTGATGAGATATATCTGTAAATGCATTAGGTAAGTCACTTAATGAGCTACACGGGCCCGAGTCAATTCCCACATTCTCTTCTCCATTTTCCGCCGTGTTCACTAGGTCTGGTGGAGATTCCGGCTTCTCATTCTGTAATGATGTACTGGACATGGGGCTATTATGACTTTCACTCTGTTCTGCTTCTTTACTGAGATCACCATTAGGCTCTGTACTGCTGTTTGTATCACCATTGTAATGTTCATTCACTCGCTTAACACTTTGTCTTATTTTACATAGAGTTTCGTTTTCTGAATCATTTGAAACATAGTCGTCACATTTGTAGCTGAAAAAAAAAATGGAATTTCTCTTTATTAATACATCAATCCACTAAGTACCCGGCTTGTACTACTACATTAAAATTTTTGTATGGAAAAAGTCTATACTTCTTGAATAGACCAAAATGTGCCTAATGCATTGTTTCAGTGGTCTAAAACCATCTTCGCACTGTTGCCTTTCAAATGAAACTGGTTTGGGGCACATCAGTTGCATGGTTTCTATAGCAGACATAGGTAGAAACATGACTGAACTGCACAAATCTGCAAAAACTGTCATGGTTGAACATTCCCATCCCACAAAAGAAATTATAAACTGCTCATGGAAAAATTACTCGAAGATGATACGAGATAAGATGAGATTGGTGGCGACTGGGGTGAGGTTTAAGGCAGCATTTATCAAAACCTATTCAAAATTTTAATTTCAATTGAAACTGGTTTTATGTTTAATTTCTTTATACTTACCAGTAAACAGAATATGCCTCACAACTCATACATAATTGATGGTCAAAAGTCTCTGCATGATGCTTAGCATGGCCATTCATGTAGCGTCCACAGCCAATAGCCCCGCATTGCAAACACAGCCAGTTTTGATCGGTCACTGCACATTCTGCAACAAAAAATACAAAACAACATATTATAACTCCCTAATTCCTCTATGATCAAAAATTCAAGAGAGACCTCTCATCATGAGGAACCATATCTGATTATTTATTGGCTATTAAAAAACCAGCCAATAGAAATATACAAAATACAAATCAATGTTTTAATCCTTGTCACTAAACAATGATAATAGTTGGCCAAATCTAAACTAATATTAAAAAGAGGAAAGTTTAGATTTTTTGTTTGCTAAGGATAAACTCATAAACTACTGGATTGAATTCAATAATTCTGTTACCATTATAAAGCTACATTATTTCTGAGTGACAAAGGCAATGTTTGATTAAAATTAATAATATTTTTTGATATATAAAATACAAGCTGCAAAACAACCTCTGCCAGGTCTGCCAGTTTATTATAACAGGAAATTTGTTGGATACAAAATAATTCTAGACACAAAATAACTGGCTTCAAAATAACTCAAAAACTAGTGGTCAGATCTAGCACCAGCTTTCGATTTAAAAAAAAAATCATCAAAATCGGTTCACCCAGTCAAAAGTTCTGAGGTAACAAACTTAAAAAAATACAAGCGAATTGAATACCTCCCTTTTTTTTGAAGTTTATTAATAAACAATAACAACAAGAGTTTAAGGTACATTGTAGAAATTACATAGAATTTTATGAAGCAAATGATATTATAAACTGCATTAACATTAATAAAATTAACATATAAATATATATGTATTTCTATATCTAAATATATGTTTCTATATCATAAGTAATTTTATCCATGCTTTGTAACAGGTTGCTAATAGACACCACACAGGTTTTTGTGAAGGATAAAAATACAGGAACAACCTGATGCTAATATGGGCTTATCTGAATCGAATACATTCAAATACACTAGTGATGTCAGAGATGAACCTAACTACGCAAAAACGAATTCATGCCAGCACTAATGTAAATGTTATGCTTAGTGACTCATGTGATTCCGTTTTCCGTAAACTAGTGTTAGTCGATGGCACCCATGCCGACGCGACCATTTTAATTGGCGTCGGCCGGCACCGCTCTTAAACTTGCGTCTTTTGGCGTACAGACGTACTGATTTCTCATTGCAACATGCCTCATTCATCAGTCGTTAAATCTAAATTATGCGATGGAATTAATATAACATTAACGCATCGCACGACGTCAGTTCAATCACGGTCATCTATGCCGCACCCCCCTCCCGCACCTCGTGAACAGCTGATTATTTTAAGTTCGCTGTATTGATTTTTCATACTAACCTCCGATTCGAAATTACTTTCACATCATTCATGCACAAATAGTACCTACTATTACCAACACTAATTAAATAAGTAAAATTAATTAATTTATATTATTACCTGAACAGCTGAAGTTCTTTGTGATCGGTGTGTCCTCAACGATGATATCCGCCTTGATGTTATCTAACAAATGCGTACATTCCATTATTCATAATAAAATTATTCTAAATTTAAGTAAATAGGAGCCGTTTTTTAATTCATAGAAATCAAACAAGATTTTCGTAGCTTTTAGCTAAATGGCACTAAAGATACTTGGAACTCGAACGAAAGAAAGCGACATAACTATTTCACACTTTGAATAGGTGAGCGAACGAGCAAGCAAACATAACAATTTGAACGTTCCGATACACGCAAATGCAGACAGCAAAATTTTCTAAAAATAAGGTAATATTTTTAACACAAAGTAAAAACAACTTTTTTAGCTTACTCCATGAATAAAAATAAATAAAATTTATAAAACCGTACTAGTTTTATACTGTTACTATTATTACCGGTATATCTTTCCGTGCAATAAACGACTCGTCGACCGTCGCGTCGTCGTCGTCGTCGTCGTATTCCAACTTCCATCCATACGTTTCCAGCTTGACTCGAATATTGCATTGCATAGATTTATTTCTCGAATGCTCTAGTACAGAATGATCCAAATTAGAGTCGTTTCTTCATTTAGTTCTACTACTTCTACTTACTGGATAAAAAAAATGTTTTTTTATGAAAATATCATAATATGTGTAAAGAAAAGTATTGCGAATTGGTTGCCTAAAAAAATATTTTCAAGACTATCTATTATTGACTATCATTAAATTCATTAAATCTAATAAACAGCGTGGAAAAAAATGTGGTTGGAGGAAAAGTAACCTAAATATTAATGATGGCAAATTTTACTAAACAACATTCCTTTATTTTATAGTTGCCAACCGTCCTGTTTTTCCAGGACATGTCCTAGTTTTTGTAGTTTCCTGGGACGTCCTGAATAGTTTTTAAGCAGCGTCCTAGGCAGTGGCGTAACTATACCATCTGGGGCCCGTGGCAAATTCTTTTAATGGGGCCCTATCAGTAAAAATCGTCACGTTGTACTCAAAGGAGACGGAAAGGTTGTGGGGTACTCAAATCGAACTGTGGTTCCGCGTGTATGTAGTACTCGGTAAGTGTATCCATATCCTCAAACCGTAGGGCGCACTACATACTTGGTCATTGCCGAGAAAAAAATCCTAAAGTATGAAATTTTTTTTTTATTAAAATTTAATAACAGCTTGTTATAAACAATTACTTTGACTTTTATACAGTAGTAAACCGCGAATTCAATAATTTATAACACATTAAACGCATGGAAATTGAAACACAGTCATATACCTACTGCACAATGGGTGCATCCTTCCTCAAGTATTTGTCTGTTTGCAAGAGCAAACAGATACATTTCGACCCAGCGTTCAAAAGCAAGTTGATCTACATGAAAAAATATGAAAATGTTGTCGTCACATCGTCAAGATCCGGAAAACTTAGGTACTACGTCTATACGTGGGCAAAGAAAAATTTTTTAATTTTTTTTTCAAAAATTTTATAAAGATTTTTTTTAAGATGATGGGATCTCTTTCCTTTTTAGGTTTTAATTATTAAAAAGTTATAAATTCGTCGCCCCGAGGAATAAAGTCGTAATCGACGGTTACCACTGTTTTAATGTTTTTTCATTTTTGGCATCTACGAGTCAATGGTGTACATTGACTAAATATTATTTAGATTTTTATCTTTGAATTTCATAAAATTAGAGCCAATTTTATTTTAATTATTCGGAAATCATGTACAAATTATAACCCATAATATAGTCGTAGTCACATATTTCTGAACAACTATTAGTCTCTTTAGATCAGTAAGACGTTTATACCATTTTATTCCGGTGAAAAAATGTGTAACAAGTTTCGGTAACACACTTTAACCGCAAAACTCAGCGACTTATACATTTACAATTAATTCATAAAAGTACAATTAAAGGGTATCGTAAGTGATGAAAACTGTCGAAAGCATGATAGAGTTTTACGGGAATAAAATTGTTATGTAAGTGCGAGTACTGGCCACAGCACTTGTCTACGGTTCTCCGTTTGAATAAAAAGAACAACAAGATATTTAAAATAAAAAAAATATATTGTCATGAATGTAAAATTCTGGTTGTTAAAAGAATAACAATAAATGTGTATTATATTATGTTCGCCACGTCTTTCCATGGAAAATAAACCCCAACAAATTGGTAGCAGAGCGTGGTTACGTGGTTCTGTGTTTCCGTGGATATAAATAAAGGATAAAAATATGGCATCGACGAGTTACCGAAATATCGAACCATTGTCTAAGGAAAATTACGATACTTGGTGCCTACAGGCACAAGCCGTCCTGATTAAAAACGACTATTGGGATATCGTAAGCGGCACGAAAATATTGTCATCAACTGCGGCGGCGGAGGAGAAATCTGCGTTCGAAAAGGAAGACCTCAAGGCAAGAGCTGAAATTTTACTTTTGCTGTCACCTTCCGAACTAAAGCAAATAAAAGCATGCAAGTCGTCGAAATCAGTATGGGACAAACTTAAAGCTACATACCAAAGCACCGGACCTGCACGTAAGGCAACCTTATTGAAACAGCTAGTTCTCAAACGTATGACAGCTGATGAGGACATCCGTGATCACTTAAATAATTTCATGGATGTGGTCGATAAACTCGCGGATATGGACATAAAAATACCACCAGAACTGCTCAGTATAATGCTGCTCTACAGTTTGCCAACGTCATTCGAAAACTTCCGAATAGCCATCGAGTCAAGAGATACACTGCCAAATCCTGACGATCTGAAAGTAAAAATACTTGAAGAATACCAAGCCAGGAGCGGTAAAGAAGCACCTGATAGTAGTGAAGCATACCACTTTAAGAAAAATAAACTGAAGTTGTACTGCAAGAACTGCAAGAAGAAGGGTCATACTACCGAGTCATGCTGGGGAAAAAAGGATCGCTCAAATGAGAAGCCTAACAGAAGCCAACCAAAAACCTTCAACGTCTGCCTGAGTACTGCAAATTCAAGCACCAATAAAAACACGTGGTGTTTAGATAGCGGCTGCTCATCTCATATGTGCGGCGACAAGACAATGTTTTCGGCTCTGACCCCTGAAAATGGAACCCTAATGTTGGCGTCAAATAAATATACGAGCAAAATTGAAGGCAAAGGAAAAGTTACAGTCAGTAAAGAAAAAATAGACTACAACTTAATAGACACGTTATTCGTTCCTGATGTGTCAGTCAATCTACTATCAGTGAGCAAAATAACTCACAGAGGACACAAAGTCATCTTTGAAAAGGACAAAGCCTATATCGTAGAAAAAAGTGGCGAGGTGTCACTGACAGCACAGAGAAAAGACGGTCTATACTACTTCGAATTTGAGAAGAAAGAAGTGTCAAACTACACTCAAAATGGAAATGGATGCGACTTAATGGAATGGCATCGAAAACTAGGCCATATAAATGAAAGGGATCTAAATAAGATGGCTCAAGACAACCTTATCTATGGAATGAAACCGACTGATGAAAAATTAGAAGCGTGTGAAACCTGCATAAAGGGCAAGCTGTCAAGATTACCATTCACGCGATATGAAGGCCTCTACACAACGGAAAAGCTGGAAATTATTCATAGCGACGTATGTGGACCTTTCGAATGCGAAACGTTAGCAGGATCGAGATATTACGTGACATTCATAGATGACTTCACTCGATACTGCCACGTCTACTTCATCAAAAAGAAAAGTGACGTTTTCAACACGTTTAAGCAATATAAAAGCGAAGTCGAGACGTTCCACAACAAAAAGATAAAACACCTGCAGACTGACAACGGCACTGAATATCGCAACAAAGAATTTGACGATTTCCTCAAGCTTCATGGCATCCAAAGAAGATTAACCTCAGTATATACCCCGCAACAAAATGGGATAAGCGAGAGGAAGAACAGATCTTTGCTAGAAAAAACCAGATGCCTATTGATCGAAGCAAACGCGCCCAAAAAGCTCTGGGCAGAAGCGGTACATACGGCCAACTATCTCATAAACCGTAGCCCTTCGAAAGCGTTAAACGGCGATATACCATTCACCAAATGGATCGACCGAACACCGTCTGGAAATCATCTTCACGTTTTTGGCAGAAAAGCTTTTGTCCTGAAAAAGAACAGACGAGGAAAGCTGACTCAACAAGCCAAAGAGGGCGTATTCATGGGATACTCGCTGACCACAAAAGGATACAGAGTATATATACCTGAAGATGACGACGTGGTGATAAGCAGGGACATTAAGGTTATAGATCAGATGTATTTCAAAGAAAAAGACACGGATTATGAAAACCTTGTACACGAAGAGGAACGCCATCACTCGAACACATCTGAAAAAGAAAAGATAAATAAAAGAAAAAAGAACAAAATTAGACAGGAAATAGAAATCGAAATTACAGAGAAGAAAAATGACACAATGAATAATAGAATTCAACATCTAGAAAACTTACCTCTAGAACCTGACGACTTAGACGAAATTGAATCATTCGACGACGCATCGGAGATCATAGAGATTCCTGAGAATGGGAGGCCACAAAGAGAGAGGCACCCACCTGCATGGACTAGAGATTATGTACTAGATGAGACTGAAGAAAGTCAAGAAAGTCATTTACTCAACGAAATTACTTACCTGTCTGACGGAAATGATGATGAGAACGACGAGTACTGGCATGATGCTATAAAAGCAGAAATAAGAGCACATGTAAAAAACGGTACTTGGAAAGTCGAAAAGAAAGTTGAAAATGTGAAAGTCGTAGACTACAAGATGGTTCTGAAAAACAAAGTTGGACCAGATGACAGCATCACCAGAAAAGCCAGACTTGTAGCACGAGGCTTTACACAGCGACCAGGTATCGATTACAATGAGACTTATGCACCCGTCGCGAAACTAAGCTCGATCAGATCTGTTATCGGAGTAGCTGTGGAAGAAGGGTTAAATCTGAACCAAATGGATGTCACAACCGCGTACCTAAATGGTGAGCTGGAAGAAAAGGTCGTGATGAAATACCCTGATTACCTAGAAGAATACCTGACAGAAATTATGGTCGAAGAAAGTACAAAAGAAGATTTAACTTTATACAATAAAACAGTTGAGATGCTGAGAGACATAAAGAACAATCCAAAAGAGAAGGTTTGCCGTCTCATTAAAGCACTTTACGGACTCAAGCAGGCAGGGAGGCAATGGTACAAGAAGCTCGACACAGAACTAAAACACATCGGTTTCAGAGCATCAGAAGCTGACCCATGTGTATACATACTAGAGAAAAGAGGAGTTAAAATTATAATAGTTATTTATGTCGATGACCTATTAGTTGCCTACTCGTGTCCTAGAAAACTTAAAGAAGTAAAAGACCTGCTTAATTCAAAGTTCGAACTAAAAGATTTGGGAAGACCAAAACGGCTCATCGGTATAGATTTAACATTTAATAAGGATGGAATTAAAATTTACCAACAGAAATTTATAGAAGACAGTCTAAAGAAATTCAAAATGGAAGACTGCAAATCTATATCAACACCAATGGAGCCAGGCCTCAAACTTGAAAGATGTGGAAGAGATGAAAGTCAACATCTTAATCTTCCTTATAAAAATTTAATAGGCACGCTGATGTATCTGGCAGTGGCAACACGTCCTGATATTATGTTTGCTATAAGCTACCTATCACAGTTTAATGACTGTTATAAGGAAGAGCACTTTAAGTGCGCCAAAAGAGTACTTCGATACCTCAAAGCGACAAAGAATGTCGGCTTGACATTCACGAAGACCGGCCAAGACATTTACGGTATGGCTGATGCGGATTGGGGCTCCTGTAAGCTCGACCGAAAATCATTTTCAGGCTATTGCTTCAAATATGCTGGCACGGCTATAAGCTGGATGTCGAGAAAACAAAAGAGCGTCGCCCTTTCGACAGCAGAAGCGGAATACGTCGCTTTAACCGAAGCTGCAAAGGAGGCGATACATTTGAAAAATCTGTTCAAAGATTTAGGAGCTGACTACGAACGAGTTGTCGTCTTAACAGACAATCAAGCAGCCCTCAAATTGAGCCAAAACTCAATGGTGACGTCGAAGTCAAAACATATAGATTTGAAAATGCACTTCATTAGGAACTGTATCCAAGAAAGAGCAATCGACGTCAAGTATCTGCGAACCGAAGACATGGAGGCAGACCTGCTAACCAAGGCTTTAGCTGGTCCGCGGTTGATAAAGTTGCGGAGCAGCCTGGGACTGTCCTAATCACAATAGTGCCGTGAAGAGGAGTGCGAGTACTGGCCACAGCACTTGTCTACGGTTCTCCGTTTGAATAAAAAGAACAACAAGATATTTAAAATAAAAAAAATATATTGTCATGAATGTAAAATTCTGGTTGTTAAAAGAATAACAATAAATGTGTATTATATTATGTTCGCCACGTCTTTCCATGGAAAATAAACCCCAACAGTAAGCTTACTTGCTACACATTTTCATATAACAGTATTATCGTTTTTTGGTGATAATTAAAAAGATATTTTTTTTATACAATGCAAAGATATCCAATCATTATTCTGCCTATGATAAAACAAAACTCGTTTTTGTCTTCTGTAAAATTTACTTTTCTCTATTACCACTTTGTTCTCCGGGGGCGTCGAATTATTGAATTTGCGGTTCAGTAATGTATAAAAGTCGAAAAGAAATTGTTTATAACGAATTATTGAATTTTAATAAAACATTTTGGAACGAAGTTCCTTATCGCGCGTTGCGAAAGGCGGCTAGACGGAAAATTTGGTAACGAAAAGTGGTAACGACACTTTTTGCCGTCGTAATTTTTTTACATAGAAAGCAAGCCAGAGTACTAGGATAGCAAAAACATGTAAGCGAGTGTGCCAAAACAAATCTAAGGTTTTTGCTATCCTAGTACTGACTGCAAGGTACTTCGTCCCATCCGGGTGTCCCTTGACACCTCTCAAGTTTTTTTTTTCATACTTTAGGATTTTTTTTCTCGACAATGACCAAGTAGTGCGCCCTACGGTTTGAGGATATGGATACACTTACCGAGTACTACATACACGCGGAACCACCGTTCGATTTGAGTAATCCACACCCTTGCCGTCTCTTTGTCAGTTTAATTTTAATAAACTTCGAGATTTTCAGCGTACTCAATTACACGTTGTATATGTCTCACTAATGGTCATAGGCCTACTCTCTTAGGCGAGAGGGAATGGTCTGTAGTCCCCACGCTAGCCCAATGCGTATTGGAGACTTCACATTCATCCATAGAACATAATATCTCTATGCATTCATCATCTATTCGCTAGCTTTTCGGTGAAGGAACAACATCGTGAGGAAATAAAAATAACAATTTAATTTCAATAAGATATAGATAGAATATTATGGTCTTTAGTTGTCTCACTTTGGATTTTAAGCAGAACTTATAAAAATATACTTTTCAAATAAAATACAGTACTCAGGTACAATGTAAAAAAAATTTTTGAGCTCGCGGCCTCTTGGGCCGGGGCCCTCTTGGGTCGGGGGCCCGTGGCATTTTGCCAGCCCTGCCACCCTATTGTTACGCCACTGGTCCTAGGTTTTTAAATTTTAAAATTCGCACGCATATTATGCCCCATATACACGCGCGCGTGAGCCACGAGACGATCCGTGAGACGCGCATGTAAATGAGCGGTTAAATTTTTTACTATTATAGGCGGCCTCACCAGGGTTGCCACCTTTTTTTGTAGATAAAATAGCTTTTTTTTAAAAACATTGCAAAAAAAATAGTACTATTGGGAAATTCAAGGAAAAAAAATAGTACTTACACATTTATTTTTACTACTTATTACTTTTCCATGTGTATTTGTCTTAGCTTTGGTTAACAAAGTCTTATTATGTTTAAAATAATAGATAGTAAATAATGTAAAAAAACGTTCAATTTGAAGTTGACGTTCTGAAATTCCCAATGCTGCGTTGCGGGTGCGTTCCTTATACAGTTAAAAAACTCGTCAACTGAATTACCGATGAAAATAGATAGATAGATAACTCTTTATTGTTTGCACACCACAGAATAAGCACTCATACAAGGAGAACAGAATAATTAATAAGTACAAAACAACAGGCGGCCTTATCGCTTCATAGCGATTTCTTCCAGGCAACCTAATTAGAAAGAAACATATGTAATATATAGAGGGTATCGGCGTGCATAAATTCAAAAGAGACTATAAAACAGAAATAATAAAATCAATAGAAAACAAATACAAAAAAAACTAAAAAATAAATAACTAAATAATCCATACGTGACAACAGTGAAAGGAAAAACTATCATTCTTCACCACAGTAGTGAAAGGTGAAAATATAGTATTAATCGTACTATATTATTTTTCTATATCATAATATAGTACAATTGACTGAAATATAGCACGATACTATATAATATAGTACGGGTGGCTACCCTAGGCCTCACGGCTCGCAATTATTGCAACTCTATTACTCCTGATTTCTCCAACAACTTCAAATCCTGTTTTTTTTTAATTGGAGGCTGGCAACCCTACTTTATTTTCACAATAAACTGCATTCAAATTCAAACATTGAAATATTTTTACTATAATATAGAACGAAAAGATGACGGCTAAGTGTGGAAGAGGAAAACATATTGCGCCGACCCCAAATAAAATTGGAAAATAGGTAGGATGATGATGATGATAGAACAGACACCGCGAACATCAGTTTCGGGGGTGTGCATTGCAGTCCGCTGACTTCATTCCATTCCAATAATATACAAAGTTACTCTATGGTTGTCCATCCCACCCGCGGGCCGCGACACAGGTGAAAACCCGTGTGGCGCAATGGTTACCATGCTGGATCGCCGCACCGAGGGTCCTGGGTTCGATTCCCAGCGAGGCGGAAATTTGAACGATGAGTTTGAATTTCTGTTCTCGGTCTGGGTGTGAATGTCCTTGTCTAGTGTTTTGTCGTTTTGTAGTTTGTTGGAGAGAGGGGGGGTCTCGGCAAATATCACGCAATTTTTTTTCTGATCGAAACAAAAAAAAATATATACCATTTGGTCCATTTAATCCAGATTGTACATGCGTAAGATTTAATCTTAAGCGTAATCGTAATACGAAGCAATCATTTTTTCTTTTTACAATAACAATCCAAAGCGTTTACGTAAGAAACCCACATTTTGAAAAATCTCACGTGAGATTGGGGGATGGGGGAGGGGTTGAATAAAATCTCACGACATCTCACCAGGGGGGGAGGGAGGGACAGAAAATTTTAAAAAACACCTCACGTAATTTATGGACGCCCCCTAGGGAATCCTAGTGTGGGGCTAAAAAAAAACCTACTGCGGGGGTATTTATTATTATTTGAAGTTTCGGGCCTGGGACAGTTGTCCCAGGGGCCACTGCGACCAGATTTGATCTATTGTAGCCGTACCCGTTTCTGAATTAGATCTGGTCTTCAAGTCCTACCACTCCTACCGCTCGGACGAACAGTAGGATGTTCCTGGGTTCCAGATCTCTTACTCGGCTGGGTGGGATTAAGTGGCCTCCTAAGATTCGGCTTCTGCAGTGATTTATGGCAGGGCAGTCTACTGCGGGGGTATGAGTGTGTAAGCGTTTATTTATTTATTAACGTTGCTCAAGTTACTCTAATCAACTTGAGACGCTTAAATGGCTTAAAGATAGTTGATAAATTGTTGCAACAATCATAAGCATAAAAAAAAATTCTTAACGCATATTCAGTGTGTTTTATCAGACTTCAAATAATTCTTGACAAAAAATAATAGACTTCAAAATTAGGAATACCTAACTCAAAAACTACACTACACATCTTACATTACATTGATTAGGTGCTTGTCGGTCTTGGGTTTGATTCCCAGCTGGGGCAGATGAATGTTCTCGGGTCTTGGGTTCAAAAATAAGAATTAATAAACTCAAATATCTCAGAAAGTAGGTATATCACTTACATTAAAATTGTATCACTGAATACCATCTGAATACTTTTTCATCGTAATTAGTCTATCGATTTATCATATTTTATTAATGTGCGCCGAAACGAAAACTTTTTTTCTATGGTTTTGAATTCAAATATCTTAGAAAGTACATCACTTACACTTTTGTAAATCACATATCATAATAATTAGAAATAATTTTGCTCTTTTGTATCTCAAAAAGTTGATTTATTGAAATAAAAAGTGGAGTCATTGCTTGATATTTTTTTTAATCTATGAATGAATCTGAATACAAAAAATTAAAATATTTATAAAAAAATAATTCATGAAATTGCTACTTTTTGGCCCCAAATTTGAAATCGACCGATGATGCTGCTGTACATTATAAAGCAGGTATTGAATCTTAATTGATTTTTTATTATATTAAGTGCAGCCTTATTTTAATGATGTATGAATGAAACACGTTGATATTATTTATGGTTTATTATCCTTAATTACGTCTGCCTCCATAACCACTCTGGGTAGCTGGCTGTGTAAGTTGGAGGCCATTGATGTTGTTAAAGTCAAGCATTTTCAACATGTCCTTGGTGTCGGGATCTACTTCAATGATGTCATGCTCCAGGGCAGACACCTCCGGGACGTAGTTGTCTCGTCTCTCACGTTCTTCCTCTTGAAGCTTGATGGAGATTCCACGCACTTGGGAATGTCTGAGACGCCTCATAAGATGAGTGGTGAATCTGTAAATAAATGTATGAAGTTATTTTATATGCTATGTAGTTATTGTATTTAATTTTGATTTAGAGACTAGGTTGTTTGAAGCAGAAATGGTACATCACTTTTGTACAGATATCTTTTTAATATTTTTAAGATCAATAGGGCATAGATGAATTTTATCAAAAACATTACATAGACCACTTTAGTTCCAGGTAGGGCAGATGCTCTTGGCCCTAGCATCACTTGGACAGAATTCATATTCTCATAGTCATATTCATATTATGAAGACTACTTTAGGCTAAATTAGGTGGTGAATTCCTATGACTCAGATTCCTAATGATGTCATGGCATAAAAATGCATAGACTGGGTTAACATTTTTCTTACACACAAAATTGTAAAGAAAAGCCTATCCTTATTTCTCATTACAACACATCCCATTGCTGAAGTGTGGTCCCTGACACTGAGAAGAAAAAGCCTGCTATGATAATATAAATGCAGACTTTTAGGATAACTTATTTACTCACAGTAATTTCATTTACTATGTAAATGGTTAAATTAAGATGTTTCTTTGACAGCTTTTAAATTGTTGACTCCAAGTAATATTTTTGATGACCAACATCTATCTAGGACCGTAATTATACAAAACTGTAATACGGATCAGTCCAGCTGTCATTTATGTCACATTCAGCTGCTCCCCTTAGAATAAATAGTTATCTCAGATAAATCTTACATTGTTGTTTACCTGTCTGTGACAATCTTTGCATTTGTAGTTATTGTGATAATTCAAAACAATAATTAATTTTAATTATTTAAGACTTCAGCCTATTAGAGGCCTAACTGCAAGGTACAGTTTCTCCTACGACAGTCCTGAAGTGCACTTCACGATGCTGTTTTAGTGAAAGTTTTAGAGAAAGTCAGAAGGTTTAAAGTTCAGCTCATGATTTTTTTTCTTGCTTTTGCATTAGAATAAAATAAATATTAATTAAATAGCACATAGCCAAAGAAAACCTCACCCAGCAATTTTGTTACGAAGGGGCTTCGTAGGAATGATTGCTATTTCCTCGCATATTCTCTTGTTAGTGTCAAAATCAAGAGTTAATCTGGTATAGTATTTTTCAATAATAATTTTCGCCGCTTTCTTGACGGTTTTAGTCCTGACACGACCCTGGAACAGTACAGGTTAAATGTTAAATAAGTCATTTAGTATCCAACAAATTTATACATTTATATGAAAAACAATAACACGTATCATATTTGAACAATGATTAATAAGATTTACATAGATTTATATGAGTAAAACTATTTTACCATTTTAAAAACACTGCAGCTTTAACTTGACAGCTAACAGAAAGAGAGAGAAAAATTTGACAATTTTAATATAAAATGACATAAACACAATACAGATAATACAAGGTATTACAGATTAAAACGGATTAAAATCTTTTCTATACTCATTCTTTGTCTATGGTAGGAGTAGAGTAATAATTTATATCAGAGTGAAGCTTTCAAGGGGGCGGCCGTGGTTAAAAGATGATAACTTCTAGAAAAGTTTCCATTTTGAAGAAAGTATTTCTCAAAACTTCCAAAGTTTCCAGTAGTTTTCAGAAACACCAAAAGTTCCGGAAACTTTTGAAGTTTTGTGAAATATATTTTAGGGATGTTCGATCCAATCCGATCTACTTGTGTGTATCGATAAAATGGGATACGATCCACCTGATTTTTGTATCGATAAAATGACATTCGATACATTACACATGTAAGGTGGATCGGATCATTCGCATTGAATTAAGGAGATGTGTATTTTTTTTTAATTTAGAAGAGTTTAACAAAACAAAATACTTAGCCAAATATTAGCCGATCGATAATTTGATAAACATGTAAGGAATATAATTGACAGACGATACAGATTGGTGTATATGTATGTATGCTTAAGCTTAAGTATATTATTGTAACGTAAGGTTGATGTATCGCCATTAAATTAAACAGTCCGTCTCAAGCAGCTGTGTCTTTTACTCGCATACACACTAGTGGTGACGATTTCTACCCACCCATTACGAAAAAAAAATGTCTGCTAACTTTGGATTAATAAAGAGTTTTAATCACAATGTACAGTGTGGGAAAACGTACAAAGGAATGGAATATGAAGGATTAACCCTTTCGCTGCCAGTGTCTTGAACATGGGAGTCAGTCTGAAGCCAACTTTATTTTTTGATGTTTATTTGTTTAAAAAGGATTCAAATGTTATTAATTAAATATCATTGGCATATATAAGGTAATCGAAACGAAAAAATAAGGAATCAAAATTATCACGCACCGACGCGACACGGCGCGCTTTGCGAAAGGAATTTTCAAATAAATGTTGTTCAGTAGGCATCTCGCACTGGCGCGAGACCAGCCCCTCACCGTACACCCTGCGTCTCGCGCCAGCGCGAGACCGATAGCGAAAGTGTTAACCCATAGAGAAAAGCACTTTTGTAAGTAATATGGTACTCTGTGGTGTTTGCAAATCTGTCATGTCATTAAAATCTGTCAACTGTCATATTTGTTCGTACCGTTCCGTTCCGTTTTCCGTTCGTCCGTCATCGTGTGAATGTGTTTGCCGCCTTGTTCCTTGCAAAGATTGGTTATACTATTCGGCGTAGTGTTCCTGTTTTCGTTAAATTAAGCCCGTTGCTTAGACGAGACTTGCAAAGTTACTTTGCAGTTTAATTCATTTGTTATTTGTGTAAATTACCGACAAATATCCAGCAAAATGTTTTGGGGTAAGTGCTGTAATGTAACCGGCAACCTCACCACGTGTTCCTAACTGGAGCACATTTATTTGTACTAAACTATAAGCATGTTTTTTTATTATATTTATAATCGATTGTCAATTACTAAAGGAGTATTAATTCTTTAGGTCTTATTATGGAACCGAACAAACGGTACACCCAATTGGTGGAAAAACCGTTCCATATTTCGCAAGCAGCCATGGACATTTCCACGGGAGATAACGAACCGTGTCAAGCGATGGTGGTCGTGGAAGGGAAGAACTTCCTAATCTGCACGCTTCAAAAGACTAAATGCATTCAGGTCCCCTTGGACCTGTACTTCAAATCTGGCGACTCCATATCTTTCTTAACAAATGGTAAGCATTGTGATATTGATATATTTCAGTAAGCTACACATGCCACCGTTGAATATAAAGGTCTCATCACATGTCACATGTTAACATACATAAGGGAGGCCATACACGATCAAGTGTACTAGATGAAGAGTCAAGCGGACTTGACGGGGCATCCAATATACTTGATCGTGTATAGCCACGGTATAGCTATCTGCCATACATTTGTATCATGCACACTGGATGGCGCAACGGCAAATTTGACAAGCCGAAACTACAGACTTGACAAGTATACTTGATCGTGTATGGGCTCCATAATACTGATAATACGTAATGTAATAAAAGAGGAACTAATAACATATAATATTCACAAACGTCTCTTGCTTATGACGTAATGAAGCAACGCTATGCAAAAAACACTATTATGTGTACATGATTTTAAACTTAACTCATCGTGGACTGAACACATTTTTACTGTAATACGGGTACTCACGATATACTTATTTTATTTATTCGCCGATATTTCGACCCAGTTGCAGGGATCGTGGTCACGGCTAGACTGCGGTGGCGCGGAGAAACTCTTGACAGGTTGACAGACGACGTTGATTAACGTCATCCGTCAAAGACTATTAATCAACGTCGTCTGTCAACCTGTCAAGAGTTTCTCCGCGCCACCGCAGTCTAGCCGTGACCACGATCCCTGCAACTGGGTCGAAATATCGGCGAATAAATAAAATAAGTATATCGTGAGTACCCGTATTACAGTAAAAACTATTATGTGTCTTCGTAATCACTCAAGTATTACTTTGCTAGGTGCATAGTGCTGTTTACAGCCCTGTAATTGGTCCATTTGATATGGCAAACTTCGCTCTAATTATTAAAAAAAAAAACCAAAGACAAAGATGGCAATACAAACAATTGATCCATCATCATACATTTTTTGTATTTTAGTTCAATGCTATGTGTTCCGTAAAATAGCTCAGCAGCTACTTCAACTGTTGATATGATCGTGACAATTGCATTACAAAGTGTGTAATTGTGAAAATTGCAAAGATTGAGAAGCTGTATTTCAATACATTATTTTGTATACATTATGTTGTCTCATATTGGGTTTTAAATAATTAATCATTGTTATAATCATTTTTGCATAGGCAAATGCAACATCCATTTAACTGGTTACCTGGACCCTGAATTTGAAGATGACGTGTCTGATGAAGAAGAGGAAGCGGAAGATGAGGAGCAAGAAGAGGAAGCACCAGCAGTCAATGACAAAAACAAGAGGAAACTTACAAACAACGTGGACGCACCTGCTAGTAAGAAGGCTAAGGTAACATGACTTGAATATTGACATCTATTTCTGATCTTGGAACCTGCATGTGTTTCATATTATAACAATATTCTTTCTTTCTGTGTGACCAATATAATATAGAAATCCTTTGGCTAGTTCCATATCATGCCAGTATTACAAACTCTATTGTAAAGTAAAGGTTAAGAATGTATTCTTCATGAGAAGAGTATTTTATTATTAAATTTTTTAACTTTATAAAATGAAATTAAACATTTCATTTTAACCATACAGCAAGACAAGAAAGCGGGTAAGAAGGCTCCGGCTAATGCGGCTTCCGATTCTGATGATGAGGATGAGAAGGATCAGCTACAAAAATTCTTAGACGGAGAAGATATGGACACTGATGATAATGATGAGTCTTTCAAAGTCAACACCTCTGCTGAAGCTACCGATAGGTAAGTAACTCACTCTTATAATTGTTATTATAACTGTAATGTGATTGAAGTTTTCTTGATATCTTAATTTCTTTCTTTCTGTTACTGTCCTTGTCTTCCACCTAAAGTTTGTCTGGAAGAAATTATTTTTAGCAATAAGACCACCTTTTGTTTATCGTCTCTATTATGTGATCATTTTTTGTAATTTTTCATTTTTGATGTACAGTAAAGACATATTGTTTTATATTGTGTTAATTATTAACTTCTGTTTGAAATGAAGAAAATTTAATATAACTTACAATTATAAAATAGTGGCTCTGATGAAGAAGAGGATGAGGAAGAAGAAGAAGACGACGACGATGACGAAGAGGGCGAGGGGGAGGAGGAGGAAAAGGACAGCTCTGATGAAGCAGAGACAACCCTCGACACCAGCAAGGAGGAGAAAATTGACACCTCCAAGCTTACAAAATCACAGAAGAAGCGACTAAAGAAGAAACTCAATCAACAGAAGAAAGCACAGCAACCTCAAGTGAATGGTGTTGAAAAGACCAAGGTATGGTGGAGTAATAGGGCTATTAAGTTTTAGCTATATAAATTCAGGAGAAAATAAAGTGCCGCAAAGGGGCGTCTACTAAAATAATTGATTGTACGTCAATAGATGGGCACTTGCCTAGAGCACTGTAGACATTTGATTTGCGTCTGACCCTACATGGAGCGACTTGTAACGATCCAGTTATTATCTGTGGTAGATTTGTAAATTTTTTTGCTAGATCAAAACAGAATGGTGCTAGTGTGACAGATATATTTTTTTGAGAACTCAAACTTTGTGTCATAATTTCATGTTAAAATTTACAGAAGGAAAAGCCGGAAGCCCAACCTCAACAGAAGGCAGAAAAGAAGAAGCCAGAGGGTAAAAAAGAGGCTCCGGAAGCACCAGGGGACAAGAAAGAGAAGAAGGCCTTGAGTGGTGGTGTGTTCATTGAGGACATTAAAGTAGGCGCGGGCCCTATTGCCAAGCCAGGGAAAACAGTAATGGTCAGTATCTTGTTGATAATAATTATGTTCACTAAATTGTGTATAAATTTTTATTGGAAATTCAAAAGTAATCTTTGATGTGGATGTCTTCAAAAAAGAGTGAATAGGTTTTTCCTAAGTTAATGTGCTCACCACCTTTGACCACATCTCCACTTACCATCAGGTGGGATTGTGGTCAAGCATTAGCTTATTTGTGCAAAACAAAATCACTTCTTTTTGGTTTAGTAATGTAATGACTCCTGAATTTCAATGTTAATATTGTTATTTGAAGGTATATTATGAAGGTCGCCTGAAGCAAAACAACAAGATGTTTGACAACTGCCAGAAGGGTCCCGGGTTCAAGTTCCGGCTGGGAGGCAAGGAGGTGATCTCCGGCTGGGATGTGGGCGTGTCTGGCATGAAGGTTGGCGGCAAGAGGAAGATTGTCTGCCCACCAGCGATGGCGTAAGTATCTCCTGATCTGTGTATAACTTAGGGTTTAAATCAAGCAATAAGTAATTACCTTGGTTCTATGTGGAATTTTTTAGTTCATATATACATGTTTTTTCTAATACATTGTGTAAGTTCTATGAGTGGCTGTTTTAACATTGCAGTGTAGGCTTTGGATAACATATTTATTTCAAAGAAAAATGATAAATATATAAATAATAATATAATAATAATAAACATAAAAGTTATAAACATACTAATTGTATGACTCAAAGTAAGATGTTGCATTCTAGTTATTATTAATACAAGTTATTTTTTTTTATATCCACAGGTACGGTGCTAAAGGCTCTCCCCCAGTCATCCCTCCAAACTCGACACTAGTATTTGAAGTTGAATTGAAAAATGTGAAGTAGTATTCCACCGATACAAGTGTTTGGTGTAAAGGACATTGTTTTCAAAATTGATGTGTTTGGAGATTGCCAGTGAGTTGCATGCCGTGCAACATTTAAATACTATGCTGACATGAGCCACCTGTAATAATGTTATTTGTTTTCATCTGAGGGAGAGTTGGGACACTTAAGCTTGTTATAGATGCCTCATGTTAGTTTATTAGCTATTAAGTCATTGAAAGTTAGGGTTAAGTTACATTTAACTGACTATTCTTTAGACATGTGTGTAAAGAATACAAAATACTGTTCACTGTCAATCCTAGTAGAATATTTCACGACAAGTGAACATGGGTCATATTATTGAAACAATGACATTAACATTGGGTATTGAGAGTAAAACATTCTACTGGGATGACAGAGCCATCATTACCGTAACATGTGTGCTTTAAAGATGTGAGTTTTATTTTTATGATGAATCATCCATGTATAGTCTAGTTTAAATATCTACAATTATACTCCGTTGACTAACTAAATCCTGAATTTTAAATTTATACTGTTCACACACTTATATTCTTGACTTCCATTATACAATTTGGTATCCTGATGTGTTAATAACAGTTTGAATATATCCATTATACAATTTGGTGTCCTGTTGTAATAACAATTTGAATATATTAAAATTTAAACAAGTTTTATTTGATTACAAACATTTAACGAAATAACTTTGCCATTACTTCGAACTTTTTTTTGTATGGTACCTGGCATACACCTACAAGTTCGTCATTTTGAAAAAACCTTGTTTCGACGGCCAGTGATGAAACATGTGCCAATAGACGGAATAAGTGATTACAATCAAAAAGTATTTCGTGACGAAGTGTGGTAAAGGATATAATTACTGAGTATTTGAGTTCAAAAATAAAAATGATTATTAATAAACTCAAATATCTCTGAAAGTATCACTTACGATATTTTATCACTGAATACTTTTTGATCGTATTTTTTTTGACTCACCACAGTTACAGACAGCACTATAATTATAGCATGTCCCAAACTGTCTTACCTCTAAAATAATTATCGAATTTATTTTCAAATTTAAAGTTTGGTATCCGAGAATTCTGACAGAATTTTATAATTCACACATCTACCCCTAAATGGTCCATCAGTTAGTACAAACTATGAAATTTGGTACAATTAGCTTGGCCTTATATTAGTATTAATGTTGTAAACTCGAATAGTGATGTTGAGATAACTAGTAGAGTATTTTTAATGTACAATGATCCCGTAGATTTGAGATTATAGATTGGGCATACTTCGTCTTTCTGTAATATAATGATTGACTCCAATAACTGCAGCTGACTATGAGAGTAGCTAAAATATAATTGCTGTTTCTATGTTAAGAGCCTTATTTTTTTACAGTGTGAGAAGTTTTAATATGAGGACTCCATTGTAATCGAGAGTTTACTATACTAAGGTAAAGTTGCTAGAGTTAAATAGTAATAAAAGTTCGTTTAGATTTAATCTGGTAAGTTCATTATTCCAGTAAACTGTATTGTGAAACTGTTATTTACAAGTCAGAATATTATTTTCTTCTATCTACTTTAATTCCTAAGGAGGTGATGACACAGCAAATAATAGTTTCACACAATAATGTAATGAACCCATTTTCTATTAATATCCTAATAATATTCCTACATTATTAAACCAATTGTTATTCTTTAGATAACGGAAATGAATATATTTTCACATAGGTCAATTCCATTAAATGTTAATTATATATTAGGTATATTTTTGATATCGAAACTAGTGGTTTAGCAATTGTGAGATATATAAACGATGTTACAAAATGATTTTGCAGGCATAACTTGTAATAAGGTACATTACATTTTTTCAATTGTGGACATGTCAATAAATAGTCTGAATTCATTTTGTTTTTTATTATGCTTGATACCAACGCAACGTTAATGTAATTATGTTAATATTGTTAAATAGGTGGAACATAGATTTCAGTAATAATGGCTATAAATCTACGCATCTGGTTTAAGATGTCAATTAATAGTGGAGTGTACCCTAACTAACACCAGTTCAAAATCGGGCGCCCACCTTGTCAATTCGCACATACATGTCTGTGGTACGCACACATGTCACATGTATTGCATATACAATTAGTTACTTACATGAACTTTAAAAGACGACACCGACAATGATGGGCAGGTGGCAAGATCAACACAGTAATTCACCACAATCACCACAGAATTATTAACGATCTAAGAACTTTTATTTACATATTCATACATTTTACCGGTCATGTAACCGTATTTAAAAGACAGCAAGCCCACGCCGGTTGAGTGTCGCCCTTCGGAGCGTTTAAATCCAGCCCGCTGGCGATAGGGCCTCGCTCGGAGGGACTGGAAAAATCAGTGTTGGTTAATATTGATTTTAATATTTTATTAATACCTACTATTATTATCTCTACGTGGGGTCCGCCTGGATAGCTACAGTCCTCTTGCTTGAGTCATCCACCAAACGACTCGTCGGGGTTCCAGCTGGGGACTTGAGAGCCAGTTTTTTCTCACTTTTATTTCCATCTTTCTTGGGCGGTAACGCATTAAGGATGCCTTTCGTGTTGCTGATATCCATGGGTGACGGTAGCCACTTACCATCAGGTGGATCGTCAAATCGTTTGTCGGCTATTTCCAAAAATATCTGTCATAAATATTTTCCTGGGCTAGGAATCGAGGTCTGCCAGCTAAGCGACGCACCGACTGGGTACGTAGTCACTACCAGATTGCTAGAGGGTCAAAACCACGTCACTATCAGGTCATTATACCAAGTTGCTACGGGGTCACTACCACGACGTTACTGTGTTAATACAAGGTTGCTACTGAGTTAGCACCACTACCAGGACACTTATAATATATTGCTGCAGGGTTCGTACCAGGGCAGGGCGCTACGGGGCCAGTAACAGATTGTGAGATTGCTTTATGGTCAGCACAGGTCACTACCATCTACTGTTACACTACAAGGTTGTAACATAGTCGTTATATTTTTATAATAGAAAATAGAAATAATATTCTTCTCCCCACATATATATTATATTCTTCTACCGTTTACTTTTACTAGTTATTAAGCACTCACACTTGGTGATTTTATTGCATTATCGTTTATAGATAATCTAAATTTTACTAACAAAAAATAACCGACTTCAAAGTCTCAAAAACTACTTGTCAGATCTCATTCAAATTTATGTGGGACCACATGACAAGCACCTGCTTTCGATTAAAAAAAGAATCATCGAAATTGGTTGGCGTGATATTGAGTTATTCGTCAATTTGTCGCGCACATCTTAACACAAATTTACGACTTATGTGGTTTTGTCGTAGATGCCATTGTCAGATCTCAATAAAATTTATATAGGACCACATGACAGCCACCAGCTTTCGAATAAAAAAAGAATCATCAAAATTCAGTCCAAAGTTCTGAGGTAACAAACATAAAAAAAAACAGTCGAATTGAGAACCTCCTCCTTTTTTTGAAGTCGGTTAAAATTTAAAAATATATTATAGTAGCTTTTGCCCGCAGCTTCGCCCGCGGTAGAGATCGATTTTTTATGAATCCTACTTATTTTTACTTAGAATTAGTTGCCTATGACTTAAGTAATTTACATGTATTGTATCATTTGATAGCGTGATTCAGAACTTGCAAATGAATTTTACTAACGCCATGTATTAACGAATTCCGGGACTAAATATTTAGCAAGTAACAAAATATCGATCTTCCCATGGGGATGTTTTAACGCGGTAAAAAGTAGCCTACGTTACTCTCCACCCTCCTCACTATCTCCACACACAAAAACCATACCATATAACAGCTTAGTTGCGACGTGAAAGACTGACAAACAAACAAACACACTTTCACATTTATAATATTATATATATATATATATATATATATATGTAGTTTATAATATATATGTAGTTTAAAGTATGGATTCGGTTGAAGAATTTCGTTAAACCATTTTTTTATAGGTAGTGTGGAGTTGGAGGACGGTTACGAGTTAAATTTTACATACATACCTACTTACAGAAAAAAATATGTTTTCACACAATTTTAATTTTGCAGCAAAATTATTTTATTTCCTTGTAGTTTTATGTTAGTTACCAGTGGGTAACACGATGGCTTTTTTTAGTATCTATATCTGTACCTAATATGATAATTTACCTTGTCACCATATTGCATTTTCAGTAGCATTAAGCAACGTGTGTGTAGATAGTGAAAATGCATTGTAAATTTAATTTGAAATCATTAAAACAACAAAAACCATGATAACTAAAAACATATGTAACTAAGTAAATAATTTCAATGCTGTCAATATCAATATATCTAAATATTAATATCAAACAAGAGATAGGTAGGTGAGTTTAAAAACTAAAACCCGGTTTCGGTAAAGCTCGTGCTACGAAAGCCCTGAAACCGCGTAACGTGGCGTAACCCTCCGTAGCCTTCGCCATAGTCGGGTCTGTCGGGTAACTATTGCGTCTGGCCTTGCCTTGCTATACTTTTCTGGTCATTTATCACCCTCTTTGCGCCATGTGTCTCTGAGCAACGTTGGCACTGCTGCTCAGTTGATTAATTATTGATTATGGAAGTATATATTTAATTGAAAATAAATACTTAATACATCAGAAAGTAGGCACTACCTACCCATATGAAGTATTTGATATGCGCCTTTCTGATTAAGATCTTATAAATTTTATACACAAAAATCAGGTTAATTAATCTAAATGCAATTACGTTACGCAGGCATTTCAAATCACATTCGGCCTGATAAGTGTAAGGGTAACGCATCAGATATTGACGGTATCTTATATCTATAATAAATTATGATGAATAGGTATATTATGTGATTTGATGCATCTGTTCTTCGTAACAGTTTTATTGATACTTACTGATTAAAGTGCTTCAATAAAAATTAATCATTTCGTCTCGTTAATTATTACAAGCTTTTATTTAACTTGCAATGTATGTATTTTAAAAGGCTCACGTAATTAATGGACGCCCCCCTATTAATTACGTGAGGCTTTTAGGGAGGGAGGGGGTCAAGCCGAATCTCATCTAATGTTACTTTAGGGAGAGGGCATATATCATGAATTTTTTTTTCGCAAGAAACAGTAAAATTGCGAGAAAATATTATTAAATTAATCCTAGAAGGATAACCTATGTTTTTACTCGCAAGTTGAAATAAAAAGATAACAGTGGTGTCAATTTTACTACATCCTTTCGTTGTACGAAGTTGAATAGGTACATATATATTTTATGTTTCCGATGACAATACATTTTTATGACTAGCATGACCTGATAATACTTTTAGGGTTGGCTTCAGATAAAGGAACTCCTCTCTTATTTGCTTCAATTGTATTTGCTAACTTGTTTTTAGTTTTTAAAACTAATAATTATTTTACCTATATACCTACTGTAAGCAAATGTGGTTTTATTTGCTAGAAGAATAAAGGTAGAATCTGGTAGATATCCCCACCAGTGGAGACTTCTTGGTAGGGATTTTTGAAATAATTCATCTGATTTATTTGACGGCCTGCAGAATAATAATAAACCGGACAAGTGCGTGTCAGGCCACGCGCAATGTAGAGTTCCGAAGTAGTAAGTTTATCGACTATTACTCAGTAACTACTTATGTTAACATAGCCGTGATAGTTTTCCTTGTAAATTCATTATATAACCTATTTATAAAAATAGTTGAAAAAAAAAATTCTACTATTATTACCTATATAATTAAATTATTGATTGTCATACTTTTAACATTTAATATTATTCGTTATTGTTTCTTAATGTATAATTATTTTATTATTGACATAAGCTATTATTGTACGCCCATATGTGGCAGGGATATAGCGGATAATTTACTTATGTAACATACCTGTGTACCTATATTCCACAATAAATTGATTTGATTTGATTTGATTCTACGATTCTGAAGTTTTAATAAATATTTATACCCAGGCCAAATTAAAGCTTTCGAGCATTAGGTCCCTTAGGTCTCGGAGCTAAGTTTTGGATAGACGGACGGACGGACATAATATGACGAAACTTTAAGGGTTCTGATTTTACTTCGGAACCATATCACTCTTTACTTTCGGAACTCTTGTCGTAAAGAGAACAAGATCAAAACGTTTATATCAGATTGTAAACACTGATTACGAGTTTAATTATCAAATTGTTTTCGATTATCGGGCTTCATAATCAGTATAACCAATCATCAGGAATTGCAATGATTAATACAACGATATAAATAGGGGAAGTGACATATTTCCTCGTTCATTGGTATCAAAGTGGTGTTTCGTATTCAAGAACAAAGAATAAACTCACGCGCCGACATGAGAGGTAAGTGTTTACTGGATCGTTTTTTAAATTATGGAAATGTATTTTATAGTGGATACTGGCACGCTATATAGGTACATAGATAGTAGTTAAAACCTTCTTTTTTAGAAGTAGATACGAGTACAACAATTGAAAGTGCAAGAAATACCAACGTAATATTTTTATAGGCAGATATATCTACTAGACAGTCCACTCACTATAATCAATTTAATATAACGATAAGGGTTTTAAGGGGCTCTTTCCATTTTAAATCTAAGGCAGCCATCCTTGCTCGTATATATAATATATATATATATATATATATATAATATATATATATAATATATATATATATATAATAAATAATATCTAATAATGCCCTGTTGAAAAACTGACAACGGCATAGGGCATAACGTCTTTGTATGCATGGTTGTAGGCTTGTAGGGTATTTATAAACGGTTTTATTTAGCTTGTCTTGCTTGTTTGTTTGTTTGGGTCAAATGTTGCAAGCCTAATTAGACCGACTTCCACTTATCCTAAATACTTGAAATTTAACATTTTGCTTTAGTTCTGGTGAAAATGCATTATTGTGATAATCATGACCTGATACTACACACAGGTTTGGCTCCAGCCGAGGAACTCCTTAATGGTTAACAACCACAGAACACCTAATAATTAGTTAGATGTTCTGTGTTAACAACACAGTGCTAATCATTTACCATAGCATCTACATTGAAACTATAAAACCGTGTATTTAGTTATTTAAACTATTAACTTGTATCTACTTGCTAGCTACCACGCTCCTTCGAAAATCAGCAGTGATTTGCTTATTTTAAATTACATAATGGAAAACGTGATGTTTGAATTAAGCTGCTTTAAATAAATATATTAGTCTTGTGAAGTAAATGTTACTTTAAATATATCTTCAGTAAATCCAAAAAGGTATTTATACCTTATTAGTGTAAATAAATAATATTACGATACTTTTCATTAAATAATCAAACTCAGAGAACGGATTTCAATTAGATTTACATATTAAACAGCAAACACATACCAAAATTATTATAGCCTATTTGGTTTTGGTGTCCGCTAAAATAGGTTTTGCGTTTCTACAAGTAAAAAAGAGATAAAAAATATAAAAAAAACAATATTAAAAAAAATCATTTCAAAAAAACAATATTAAAAACAACAATGTTAAAAAAATATTCTAATAATATATAAAACAAAAACAATATAATAAATATTATAGTTAATACTTAATAATTATTTTTTTCATAACGCGCGTTTTTAAAAACGCGCCTGACATTTTTCGTCACCTTTTGTGTCACCGTGTTACAAATCTTAAAATTTCACTCTCATCGCACAGAGTTACTTAATCACTACGTTTCTCATCGTTCTGTTATTAGTGATCGAAGCTCTCATAATTTTTTACATTTATTTCATAACGCGCCTAAAGAAGTTTAACTTCCAAAATAAAAAAAATCAGTACGTAGTATAGTTATAGTACCATGTCCATAAAGGAAAGTGAGATTCAGTACAAGGTAACAATGGTATCAGTGATAGATTAAATCAGATTTTTAAGAAGATACGAATCAAGGCAAAGATAAACTTCATAGAAATAACAAATGAGTGGTCACGATAAATCGGACATAGCGGATAGCGGTGGTTGTTAAACGTAATCTGATTAGCTTAGGTTAAACAAAATGATAATAATTAGTATAAGGTACTAGTGGATTGACTTCATGAATGGACCCAATATGCCTAATGCAATGTTTTAATAGTATCAAACCATCTTCACATTATTGCCTTTCAAATAAAACCTGTGTGGGGGGATATCGGTTGGATGGTTTCAAAGTCTATATAAAGGACATTGCCTGTTCTCATAAACTTTTTTGTGATTTAAGTATATAGTTGTGCTTCGGTGCATAGACATAATTAAGAGCAATCTTTCATAAAAAAATATTTTAAATTACTTATTAACCACAGTTAAATTGTGCACGCTGTGGCACCCTATAATTTTATTATGGGTACACTTATTTTAAGATATTTTTGCATTTGTACTTATAGCTTGATTCCTGTGTTATCTGTGTTGGGTGTCCTTAATTAAATAAAAATAAATAAATAAATACTTTCACGATAATCTATTAGTTTGTTACTAAATGCCTAGAATACAACAATCTAAACAATTAAAATCATTTAATCCACCTCTAACCTTCTCATTTTTAACTTTCAGGCGCAGTAACAATATTGATCTGCGCAACCACATTAATCCTCGGAGAAGCGCACATATTCTCCTTTAAGAAACTTGAAGATGAGCCAGAAAACAATATCGTTAACGATGATCCAAGTCTAGCACCTACTATCTGCGCTGCTGAAGGTTCTAATGGAGTTCTGGTCGCTCATGAAAACTGCAGTAAATTCTATATATGCAACAATGGCAGGACAGAAGCTATGACTTGTCCTCCAAATCTTTTATACAATCCAATCAAGGAACAGTGTGATTGGGCTGAAAATGTTAAATGCCCTGCCAAACTTCCTGACGTTGAAGTAGACGGCAAGAATGCCAATGCTGCAACGCATGACGACAGTGTCGAAGATAAGGTAGTAAATGACAATTATGATTTAGCTGACACAATTTGCGCTGCTAAAGGATCTGATGGCGTTTTAGTCGCTAATAAATATTGCAATCGTTTCTATAAATGCGATCACGGAGTTCCAGTACCTTTCCGTTGTCCATTGAATCTTCTCTACAGTCCAATTAAGGAGCAATGTGACTGGCCCTACAATGTTGAATGTGGCACGAGAATAATTCCTAATCCTGATACTGACAAGGATGACGACATTGCCGACGATGGCGAAACATTTCCTGATGACGATGCTGCTGCCGATGACGACAGTGCCGATAAGGTGATAAATGATGACTATCATTTAGCTCCCGCAATATGTGCTGCTGAGGAGTCTGAAGGAGTTTTAGTCGCTAATAGATATTGTAACCTTTTCTATAAATGCAATAATAAACTTCCAGTACCTCTCCGGTGTCCATTGAACCTTCTCTACAATCCTAGGAAGGAACAATGCGATTGGCCTGTCAATGTTGAATGTGGCACGAGAATAATTAAGCCAGATACTGACAAGGATGACGACAGCGCGGGAATATTCCCTGATGACGATGCTGCTGCGGATGACGACAGTGCCGATGATAAGGTGGTAAATGACGACTATAAGCTAGCCCCCGAAATATGTGCTGCTGAAGGGTCTGATGGAGTTCTAGTCGCTCATGAAAATTGCAACATGTTTAATAAATGTGCACATGGAGTTCCAGTAGCTCTCAGTTGTCAGTTGAACCTTCGCTATAATCCCAAGAAAGAACAGTGTGACTGGCCGGAAAACGTTGACTGCAATGGCAGAATAATTTAAGAAACTTCTACTTCTTTTTACTCTTTTAGTTATTGGCTAAATATTTGGATTAAGTACTTTTTATAAATTTTCTTTCATGTAACTTATTTGTTTGTGTGTATAATAAAAACAGTTATTTATTCACTTGTCGTATTTATTCATAATAATAAGGATGTTGTGCAAGAAACTGATCCAGTTACTCCACTTGCACCCACCACCGCCAGTCAAAATAAGCGTAGAAAATGGAGTAAAGAAATGAACGAATTCATACTACGCACTTACTATCAGCTTACCTTTATGGAAACTGACATGAATGGTTATTTACCCTCACTACACATAAAGTTTATAGAGAAATTCCCAGAAATGCACATGATTAGTCGACAGAGAATAGGCGATCAGAGAAGAGCCATAGTAAATAAAAAACTTCTTACACAAAAAACTATAGATAATATATACAAGGAAGTTAATGAGGAAATAAACAATAGCCGTGTAAATGTTGACGAACAAAATACAGATAAACAATATGACTTGCCAGATAAACTACCTCTCACAGTCTCCGATGACATATCACCAAATATAAACACCCAAAAGTTAATTAAGACACCCCAAACTGTTCAAAGAATGCGCTGGACCAAGGAACATAACGAAGCAATCATGCGAGCTTACTACAAAATAACACACCTTGAAGAAAACATATCAGCTTACAGAGGCTTACTTCATCAGGCTTTCATTACTAAATTTCCTAATCTACAACACATATCGGAGCAAAGAGTGGCTGACCAAAGACGCCTAATAACACATAATAAATATTTATCCGAAGAAAGACTACAAGAACTTAAAAGAGAAGTTATGATAGAACTAGTACCACAGACTAAAAACAACTCCAATGATAATGCTAACAGTTTAGACACATCTTCAGTAAATCAAATAACAGTGACACCTGACCATTACATTCTTGATTCTGAAGCAATATGCAAACACACTACAAATATTGACATAGAAGTAACTTTTGAAACAGCTTACAGCTATTTCAAAAATATAAATCCTACAGAAAGAGCTTATATTCCTAAACAAAAACCCTCAAGAAGACTCAGTACAATAGTAACTTACATAAATGACAATATCTTACCTAAATATTTAAATAGTGGTATAGAATTTAACACTTTTCAATGTATACTATATTGTGCAGCATGGACAGCTGCAAAGAACAACGGAGCCAAAATAGATATACCACCAAAACAAGAAACTGGTTGTAGATATAACAAAAGGAAACCCAAGTGGCAAATAAGGCTAGAACGTAGAATAGATGATCTTAGAGTGCAAATAGGACGGTTAACACAGTACATTAGAGGCAACAGAAGTGAGAAAATGGTAAAACATATAAATTACATTCAAAAGCATTACAAGACCCACTCGAAATATGAAAATCCTAATACACATCTTTTAGAGTTTTTGGACACTTTAAAACAGAAACTTACCACTTACAGCAATAGATTGAAAAGGTACAAGACTTGCACGTCACGTAAGATAGAAAATAACCAGTTCACATCAAACGAAAAGCAGTTCTACCGACAATTAGGGACACACGCCGTACACAACCATCAAACAGCCCAGGTGAATCAAAACAATGTTAGGGAAAACGTTACACAACATAATACCCAACATAGTAGTTCACCTTCAGCTGAAGAGCTACATGCGTTGTGGGCAAATATTTGGGAAAGACCTGCTCAACACAACAAGGAGGCTGAGTGGATCCGAAATGAACAAAATAACTACGTTAACTCCGAACCAATGGATTTTCAATGTGTTCCAACTGAAGTCTTCCACTATGTAATCAAAAGACTACATAACTGGAAGTCCCCGGGTTCAGACAACATTCATAATTTCTGGTATAAGAAATTCACACGTACTCACCCATTTATCTATAGCTACATTAATCAATTCATTAACACACCTGAAACACTACCTGATTATATTACTCAAGGAACCACATACATGCTACCGAAAGACACAAATTTTCTGTCTAACCCATCAAAATATAGACCAATAACATGCCTTCAAACATTTTATAAAATACTAACATCTTGTATAACAGAAATGATATACAAACACATAGATAAAAACAGTATACTATCAGAGCAACAAAAAGGTTGTCGAAAATATAGTTACGGTTGTAAGGAACAACTTGTAATAGATGCTATTATACTTGAAAAGACTCGGCAGAGAAGATCTAATCTATATTCCATGTACATAGATTATAAAAAAGCATTCGATTCTGTTCCACATACCTGGTTACTTCAAACTCTAGAAATATATCGCATACACCCCCAAATTATTTCATTCTTACAGAACACAATGTCGAAGTGGACAACAACATTAAGATTAAAAACTGACTTAAATACTATTGAAACAGAACCTATTAAAATACGTAGAGGCATATTCCAGGGGGACGCTCTGAGTCCTCTGTGGTTCTGCCTGGCACTCAATCCGCTCTCTAATTTACTAAATTCATCAGATGCAGGATACAATCTAGAATACAAAATTAACACTGACTTACAGACTGACAATTCAGTATATAAAATAAATCATCTCTTATATATGGATGACATAAAACTTTATGCTACAGCAGAAGACAAATTACAAGAATTAGCTCAACTTACAGAAATGTTTTCACAAGATATTCGTATGGAGTTTGGGATTGAAAAGTGTAAAATAAATTCAATAAAAGCAGGTCAACACTACGCACATCATTATCCGATGCAAACTGGGGAAACAATAACGCCTTTAACTGAAAGTGAGGTATACAAATACCTAGGTTACAATCAAGCACATAAAATACAACACAAAGACATCAAAAACTCCTTAACTAAACAATTTAAGTACAGATTAAATTCTATATTAAAAACTCATCTTTATTCTAAAAATACTTTTAAAGCTATCAATACTTACGTAATCCCTGTTCTAACATATTCTTTTGGAATTATTCAGTGGAACAAAACAGAGTTAAAAACCCTACAAAGAATCGTCAACACCACAATGACCCACCATAGAAAACATCACCCTAGATCATCAATTCTAAGAATGACTTTACCACGAAGCGATGGAGGTAGGGGACTAATAGATATCTCGAATTTACATAACAAACAGGTCAAAAACTTACGTACATATTTCCACAGCAAAGCTCTGTCTTCCATTTTACATAATGCAATAGTACAAAACGACAAAAAACTTACTCCATTGAATTTATCGGATAAAACACTGCAAAAAAACGAATTACAGAACGACAGACAGACAAAACTTAATGAATGGATTCTAAAGCCACTACATGGGCGACACATTCATGACTTGAACCAAATCACCGTCGATAAAGCAGCATCGAACGAATGGCTCAAGCGTGGAGAATTGTTTCCCGAGACGGAGGGTTTCATGCTTGCGATTCAGGATCAGGTAATCGAGACAAAGAACTATAAGAAACATATAATGAAGCTACCAAATTCATCCAACGATTCCTGCCGAAAATGTAAAGCGTCACCGGAAACAATCCAGCATGTAACGGGTGCATGTAGAGCAATAGTCTGATTACAAACACCGACATGACCAAGTGGCAACAATCATCCATCAATATCTCGCATTCAAATATAAACTAATACAGGAAAAAACAGCATATTACAAATACACTCCTCAGACTGTCATAGACACAACTAACTATAAACTCTACTGGGACCGAACCATACTTACAGACAAAACAGTTCATTACAACCGCCCAGATATAACTCTACACGACAAGAAAAACCAAATAGTATACTTGATAGACATAGCAATCCCTAACACACATAACCTTTCCTCAACACACACTGAAAAACTAAGCAAATACACCGATCTAGCCATAGAACTGAAAACACAGTGGAAAGTAAAGACAGTGAAGACAGTACCTATCATCATATCATCTACTGGAGTCATACCTTACACACTACACACAAGCCTTAAACTCTTAGATATTCATTCGCTTACATACATTACCTTACAGAAAGCAGTCGTACTCAATACGTGTAGAATAGTTAGGAAATTTTTTGCCTCTGACAATACCACATCGGCTCTCGCGCTTGGTTAAGGCCCGCACGAGAGTTTGGAATTTACCCTTACGAGGAGACAATCAATATACATGTATATAAACATAATAATAATAATAATTTTTATTTCATCTCCACAAATTGGTAATACAGTTATGTAACATACTTTAGGTAAGGTGTTTGCAATTTGTAGGAGATCTGGTACCTAAACTAAGCCGAAGCCTGTGACATAGTAATCATAAAGCCTTCATCAATTTCCTTCATGTGAACTACAACTATCAGTTACTTTAAAAGGTAGTCTAACAAACCTCGTCTTTTATAGGATATTAAGGTATTCCATCTCGGTGATTAGGAAGAAATCCAGGATAGATAGGTAGATAACATGATATGACTGGCATAAAGTACTTAGTAAAATGTATAGTTACCTATCTACTTCAATTATATCTATAATAATAAATCTACATTAATATACTATCTATTTCAATTATACTACAATCCTTTAAAACAGTTTAAATTATAAAAAGAAAACACTTTTAAATATCTTTTGGCAATTTTTTTTCATCCTTATTTGGGGAGCACGAGGTATGAGCAGCACTAGTTCCTACTTATCTTTAACCTAGATTTAATGAATAGCAATGGCTCAAATTGACACTAAATTTAAATTAGCTTTTATACTGAGTAACTATACGTAATATACGCAGATTTTACCTATTAAAAAGTCTAGAGAACTTCCTGAAATCCCAAGCAAGCTGAAAATTGGAATTTAAAGACAAAACTACAAAAAAAATTGAAAGTTTAGGGCATTTAATACCCAAATTAATCGAACAACAAACTAATAAGAAATATTTTAAGTTCTTTCACCCTTCAACTCCAATCCAAAAAGAAAAAAAGTCAAAGAATAGAAAATAGAGTTGAAAGAAAATATAGCAAATGCACAAGAAATACCATCAGAAAAGATTAAAAAACTAGTGTGTTACATCTTACTAAAGGAAATTAAATCCCACCAAACACATTTCATGTAAAAAAGGTTGCCTACACATGAAATCCAAGCCCCTGAACTCTAAAAAGCATTTTAACTGTACAAGATAACGGTACTAACCCCATAATAATATCTTTGGCAAAAACTATGACTTGGCCGTTGACTTGGCCTTGTCCCATGGAAACTATTCGGATTCAACCCATAATATAGGGTGTACGGTTCTCTTCTTTAAAAAAAACGCGAACACACTCATACCCCGCAGTAGAAATCGCGTAGTGTCGCGGGTAGCATGGACGACACATTATAACACATCACAATCACACCCATGACCCGAGTACAAATATTTATCTGACGCATAAATATCTGCCCCGACCGGAAATCGAACCCGGGACCCCTCTCGCTTCGTAGGCAGGGTCGCTATCAACTAGGCTACAGAGTCGTTAAAGAGGAGGAGTCCTAGAGCATTTTCCACCACGCTATTCCAGTACAAATATTTATCTGACGCATAAATATCTGCCCCGACCGGAAATCGAACCCGGGACCCCTCTCGCTTCGTAGGCAGGGTCGCTATCAACTAGGCTACAGAGTCGTTAAAGAGGAGGAGTCCTAGAGCATTTTCCACCACGCTATTCCAGTGCGGATTGGTGAAGAAGGTTAAAAGCTGGCCACTAAATATCAAAAATTTTAATGTACCAGAATTCCTCTGACATGGCTTAACAAAAATTGCTATGAGAGTTTTACGTGACACTGTCCGACTCCCGACCGCGCCTGATGCTGCCTTTATTCGGTCGATAAATTTGGCCGGGTTAAGAGCATTTGTAATACAACGAAAAAAAGAGAAGGAAACGGTAAGGTTTAAGAGCATTAAAGTCATGACAGAGTGAAGACGTAATAGAGCCAAGTGCCTGATCCGGTCGAAGGCTTAAGCGATGTCTAGGCTACGATTGTAGTACTTGCAAGTCTTGCAACCCTGATGGTAAGAGGTCATCGTCCTCCATGGACATCTGCCAAAAGCATCACCGATACGATGCCGGTCAAGAAAAAAAATGAGAAAAAAGTAGAAAGAAGTCGCTTTGTCCCCGCTGTGTAGCCGGAACACAACAAGTCGTTTGGCAGCTGACTCAACCGAGAGGGTGCTAGCTAGTTAGCCAGACAGGCTTCACGGAAACTGATTTCATACGTCCATACTACAGTTTTTATAGACTGAGCAAATATTACTAGAAAACTTTTACTTTTACTATACAGAACTCAGTGATAGCCTAGCGGTAGAACGTTGGTCTCCCGAACGAAGGGGCCCGAGTTCAAACCCTGGCACGCACCTCTAATTTTTCAAATATTATGTGCGTATTACAAGTTAATTATCACTTGCTTCGGTGAAGGAAAACATCGTGAGGCACACCGGAGAATTCTCCATAAAGTTCTCGAAGGTGTGTGAAGTCTACCAATCCGCACTTGGCCAGCGTGGTAGACTATGGCCTAATACCCCTCACATTGTGAGAGGAGACCCCGAGCCCAGCAGTGGGACAATTATGGGTTGTTGCTTTGCTTTTTTTATACAGAACTCATTTGCATTTCTCGTAGCTCGGTGCTACGGCGTAGCAGATGTTTGATAATGTAACGTTAGTATATTCGTAGTAACTTTGTTACTATAGACTCTGCCTGTCAGTAACCGATAAATCGAGGGTGTATCCTTTCTTTCCTCCATTTTGGAGGCACCATAGCCGACAACGATTTTGTAGAGCTTCAGTGAAACATAAATCTACGGTTTTTAACCGACTTCAATAAAAGGAGGTTCTCAATTTGACTGTTTTTTTTTATGTTCGTTACCTCAGAACTTTGGACTGGGCGAACCGATTTTGATGATTTTTTTTTTAAATCTACGGCTAAATCTACGGTTTTTAACCGACTTCAATAAAAGGAGGTTCTCAATTTGACTGTTTTTTTTATGTTCGTTACCTCAGAACTTTGGACGGGGCGAACCGATTTTGATGATTTTTTTTTAATCGAAAGCTGGTGGCTGTCATGTGTTCCCATATAAATTTTATTGAGATCTGACAATGGCACCCATGATAAAACCATATACGTCTTAAATTTGTATTAAGTAAGCGCGACAAATGGACGAATAACTCAATATTACGCCAACCGATTTCGATGATTCTTTTTTTAATCGAAAGCAGGTGCTTGTCACGTAATCCCACATAAATTTGAACGAGATCTGACAAGTAGTTTTTGAGTAACTTTGAAATCGGTTATTGCTGTTAGTAAAATTTAGATTATTGAAATCAATACAACGCTTCTTTTTAAGACATTGCATAGCCAAAGACATATCCACGCGTGGCCAACTACGTGAGAACGGAATTACAACTACCCAGGTATAAAAGTTTCACCTAAAAAGTTTAATCCCTAGGCCTTCTAAACTAACACAGTGAAATATTTTTTTGCCATCAGGCTAGTTACCAAACGGTTTCTTTAAGAAATAGCCGACATCAAACAGTCGCACCACATCTGGTCACTACCTGAGGACATTAGCGCTCGCATCAAAGGCCTCACCGATGCCTTTTGATCATGATAAAGCAAGCTCCCAGCACACGTAGATTTTTATTCATACATGTTTCAGTATCGTAGAGCAAAAAGTAATACGGATCACCGTTTCTTTTTGGCGACAATGCCAACTGTTTTTGGCATCTGGCAAGGGTGACTATTGGTGTCTAAAATTCTCAAATCTAGCTAAGTATTAAACATATTTCTATTGTTGATATTTATAAAAATAATTAGGTATAATGTATCCTATTTATTAATATCCCTGGAAATCCTATCAGTTAGATATGAGTAATTAGCAAGTAGGTACGATGAAAACAAAGGCCGAGAGCCATTAAATGTAAAGTCCTCACAGTAGTCATGACTGATTAGTAATCACGATTTAATGTTAGTGGAAATGCTATCTAATCAACATTAATAAATCCGTGTTTGTATCGGTGCGATGGTTTAAATAAATAAATTAGTTTTAATTGTGTCTGTTTTTTGTTTTTAATTTTACTATGTTTCACACATACATACTTAATTATGTAGCTGGTATGTAGTTATGTTGTGGACCCTATAAAAGGAGGAAAATTAAATTGCTAAGGACTTACTTTTACTCATGTAATTTATATTTGTAGAGAAATATGAAAAAAGACATTAAGTAGTTAATGCAGAGTAAAAGAAATTAAGTCTTGCCAAGAAAGCAACAAGTGGCCAGCTAGAATTATAACAAGAATATTAAACAATAAAAGATACACAGAACCTATTTATACTTGACAAGAAGTGTTAACATTTCTAACACGCGTTCTTATTATAATATTGGAATAGCATCTGTGAAGTAAACCAAAAATATATTATGTCAGTTAAAAAACAAAACAACGGATAATTTTCATAATTAAATGATATATTTTACTACTCATGTAATGAGGCAATCGATAAATAAATAATTTTGTAGAATTACAAGTCGTTCAAATAGATAGGTCTGAATTCCGCGTGTTTGTTGAAAGATGTCGCACAGCCAGCTCTGTTAGGCCAGTCGCACACCTGAAAACCAGACAAAAAATTAAGTAATTTAATTAAGTTTTGTTTAGTAATTTAAGCAAGCAGTGATAGCCTAGCGGTAGAACGTTGGTCTCCCGAACGAAGGGGCCCGAGTTCAAACCCTGGCACGCACCTCTAATTTTTCAAATATTATGTGCGTATTACAAGTTAATTATCACTTGCTTCGGTGAAGGAAAACATCGTGAGGAAACCTGCACACCGGAGAGTTCTCCATAAAGTTCTCTGAAGGTGTGTGAAGTCTACCAATCCGCACTTGGCCAGCGTGGTAGACTATGGCCTAATACCCCTCACATTGTGAGAGGAGACCCCGAGCCCAGCAGTGGGACAATTATGGGTTGTTGCTTTGCTTTGCTTTGCTTTTAGTAATTTATACTTATTTAATCTTCAGATATTCACTTTAAAAATATGATGTTCACTTTAAAAATGTAGCATTAACCAAGCTAGTAAGTATAACAAAACTACGAAAGTTTAAGTTTGCAGTAAAAATAAAAATATTTTAGAATATTCACTATTTCACAAACTTTTCATTTCGATTTTATATTTTCAGTCTTTGTACTGTCACAAGTAAAAATTTTTGCGATTTGATTCAGAGCTTACAAACAGACTACCAACTTGGCCTTGAAATTGAATTTACATAGTTATAGGTATTATAAACCGTAAAAATATCTTAAAAATCTAAGACAGAAAACATGGAATCCAGTAAAAAAATATTAGTTAGTAGTAATGCATAACGGTCAGCACTTAAATTGATGGGATTATTATAGGCTAATTGTCTAGCTTGCAGCAAACAGTGAGCATAAAATGTTTCATTATTTTTAGTACCTAAAGGGTTCTCCCCTTTGAGATTTCTAAACTTTTATTTATAATGTAACAAAACAAGCTTCACTTTCTAAAATAAAAACTGATCTGATTACTTTACCTGGACTGTCGTGTTGAAGTGAAGCTGGCTGGGGCACTGTCTTAGCACCTTTTCGCCCCAAACGCAGTAGTAGAAAAGATTGCAGTCTTCCTCGTGGGGAAGAAGCCAGTGTACATGAGGGTTCACCGGGCAGCCATTCTCTAAAAATTCCGGTTGAGGTGTAGTTGTTGGTTTGGGTGTCGTTGTAGTTGTAGTGGTAGTAGTAGTGGGTTTAGGAGTTGTTGTTGTTGTTGTAATGGTACTAGTAGTAGTGGGTTTAGGAGTTGTTGTAGTAGTAGTAGTAGTACTAGTAGTAGTGGGTTTAGGAGTTGTTGTTGTAGTAGTACTAGTAGTAGTGGGTTTAGGAGTTGTTGTTGTTGTAGTGGTAGTACTAGTAGTAGTGGGTTTAGGAGTTGTTGTTGTAGTAGTAGTAGTACTAGTAGTAGTGGGTTTAGGAGTTGTTGTTGTTGTAGTAGTAGTACTAGTAGTTGTGGGTTTAGGAGTTGTTGTTGTTGTCGTTGTTGGTGTTGTTGTAGTTGATGGTGTCGTAGTTGTAGTGGGATCTGTTATTGGCTCGGCTGTACTTGTTGGAACGACCCTGTCCGTGCAGTCGACGTTCTCTTGCCAGTCACACGCCCATAATTCTAGGTTGAAGAAAAGTCCTGCAGGACATTCCATTGGCACTGGCTTGCCGAATGTACACTTGTAGAACATGTGACAATTTTCATGGCGCAGAAGCTTTTCGATCTCCCAATTTTCTTCCTGCTCCGGTGGACATACATTATCGAAAATTTTTACTGCGTTAACGGCAGTAGTTGCCACGAGGGCCAACGAGAACACCAAAAGCACTGCAAATAAATATTTTAAATTAATATCGTATTGTTAACCAAATAAACTTTCAACTTGAAACTAATTTAATGAACACAAAAGTACCTTTCATGATTGCCTGTATGAGTGCTATATGGCAGAAATTTGCAAATCTGGTTGATTTTATAGGCAATGTACTTTTAGATTCTTTATCTCAAAAATCTTTACAATATAAATAGATAGTACCTACTTAATGACGTATATTATAATGTTATCTGTTCATCGACTCTGATATCCAGATATGATTATTGAATCGTAAAGAGTGTTTGTCTATATGTAATTCATAGTCATTATTTCAATTGATTTCTATGAAATTGTTCTTATATTACAGTGAACTAACCAATTCAAAACGCATTTCAACGAAATACATATTTCCCTAAACCTAAGTAATAACTATCTCTTTATTTTCGTCATCACTATCATTATATACCACTTTCAAATTATCAAATGGAGAAGATTTGATATCCAGATATGAAATGTGTGGTAAAAGGTATATTATATCATCTTTGACATCAAGTTTACATGTATGGAACTTGTGTCATCGGATCCGAATAAGAAATTGTAAAGAATAATAAACAGTGTATCGGTAGATAATCGGTGCTTTACGTGTAAATCATATGTAGATAATAGGATAATAGGTATCTATCTATCTTAATTTATTTAAATAGAAAAATATATTTACATAGCTACCATAATCTTTTATCGTCAGTATTGGATAGATATTGGATATTAATATTTTTTTATGTAAATACCCGACTACCAAGGGGACTCACTAGTCCCACTGGATAGACCTGCTGATGCAGGTGGATGATCAGCATCCACTACCAAATTGAGTATTTTATTCTTATATTCATCACTTTAATTACGGAAACCGACCACTACTCAGCTACTCCGTTAATTTCAACTCAATACCCTAGAGCTAAGCACCCTGAGTAAGGATCAGTTGACAATGATCAAACAATCTCCGATAAAAAAAATATATTTTTAGGATTATGTTTACCTGTCGCGAGAATTACTGGAATTGTAAAATTAATATAAATCTCCAATCTCTACCATTAGTCGAGATCGAGATATTATATCATGAAGTGCCACTATATAATATAGTTCAATAATCTGTGTAGTTAATCGTACAGTGATATGATCGAGATAATGCAATTGAAATGATTATTCCATTAAAAATAAAATCGAGGAAATGTTTGCGACTTACGCACTCTATTTTTGTCTTGTTATTAGTTGTACTTTATACTTTTAGATAAAAACAATACTTCATTACCGCATGTAATTTATAGATATCCGTAGGTATGTACTAGGTACCTACTTATAAATTTAAAATTCATCCCTCATAATAGTAGATACTATCAAGATCAATATATTCGGTAACATTGTACTATTGAGTATTATATTTAGTGTAAAAGTATTTACAAAAACTATGCATCCAATGAAAATAAATCAATTTCACTTTTAATTGAGCTCTTGGGCTTCAGCGCCTTCAGCCTCAGTGCAAACAGATCTGACGTTAAGACTTACGTACTATCGTGGTAGTGAAAAACACTGATACTCTGTGCGGTCTGTAGCAGCCAAATAATTACGTCGATAGTATGTCTATTTTCATGCAAACAGAACAGATCAACGTACCTTACTATTGTAGTTGTCTACATAATGTAGTCGATACATTATTCCCATAGATTCGGGTGAGGCGGCGTCCTCATTTTGTGTGGGGACAGGGGAGGTTAGGAGGGCTGGCGACTGGCGCCGGCCTGTCGCGCCCGACGGGAGCCACAGTCGCGGAAGCTGTAGATCTACAGTCTCTGCGCAGTCCGTACTCTGCGCTTGTCTGATAGTTTTAAGTCCTCCAAAAACCATTAGACGCGCATACTGTAAAACCTTTTCCCTTACCAAACGATAATGTATCACAGTTTATTTCTGATCATCATTTTGCATCATTTAATCATCGTTTCACCAAAAAACACCACCCCAAAGCCCAGTGATGTCAGCATTAAGAAATCCCTCGAAGAGCATCAGTTTCAGTATACGTTCTCCGCGATTAACAAGAGTAAAACGAAAACTGGACCTGCAAGGATCACTAATGTCAAGCCAGAACAACCTTCTAAGCCTATCCCGGTTAACAAAACACAAAAGCCAGTTATGATTCATCCAGATTTGTGAGTATTAATTAGTCAATACCATTTTTTTACATTGGGATTTCATAAGAGCAACGTTGCAGGTATGGGTACCATCTAATTTTTTTCGATTTAAGTAACTAGTTTTGTTTATTGCTAAACAAATATGCATAATCTTTCGTTTTTCTTTGACGCAAAATTTTAATAGAATAAGTTTCGGTTGTGTTTTTCGGTAGTATTTAAAGAGTTAAATACAGTAGAAGAAGTGCGTAGCATATTAATCTAGCTGTTGCGAAGTGCCAAGAAGTCGATGGAAAAACTTCAGATAGGTTTTTCTATAAGTGACTTAAAAATCTAGACACGCGGAGCGTGTCAAGTCAATTTCTTAGCTAACAGAATTGACGAGCAGCACCGTGTGTAATATTACACGAACCATTTGGAGCCACTTTTGACCACCTCATAACTCAAAAACTATGCAACATAAACCTGTCAAATTTGGCTTATTTATTAAGACTTGCGAAATACATACGTCTTTCAAATTTCATAAACACATCTCAAACGGTTATTTAGATATTAACGTCCAAAAATCGAGAAATTTAACACTGACTGACCTATAGATCAAAACTATATCCAACTTCCAGGTGACCTAGAAAGTTAAAATTTGGCATGCAGATAGGTAGTCGGGTGAATACAAAGGAATAAATCTGAAAGTAGTAAATTTTTATCAATTTATGATAATTTTTCAAAAAATTGATTCTATTAGGAACACTTACTTAAAATGCCTGAAATTTAAGAGTAGCAATCAAAATTGATGACATCTGGTCATTATGTGGATTCCAAGGTGAATATATAACGAAACATATCAGTTTTAGTACTTTCTGAAGCTTTCAACGGGAGGAAGATGTTCAGTGTCCCAAGTGCCTGTGAGAAGTGCACAGCACATATACATTTACGTGAAGATTAGTGGTTCGTCAGGAGACGTTATTTCCAGTGTATTACGTCGTTTTATTTTTAATGTGTGGAAAATTATTTTTCCCTAATCTACAAGATTACACCACACAATTTTGTATTATTTCCGTAATTATACCAGTTTAAAGTAATTCGAAGTATTGTTTCAAATTGTTGCACGATGTCATCGAACATAAACAACTTATGTGTATTAATAGTATAAAGAGGAAAGATTTGATTGTTTGTTTGCATTGAATAGGCTCCGAAACTACTAAACCGATTTGAAAAATTCCTTCACTGTTGGAAATCTACACTATCCCCGAGTGACATAGGCTATATTATATTTTCAATAAATTAGGGATCCTTAATAAAACTCCAATAACGTAACCCAAGGTGTAAAAAAATAAGAAAACCAAAGCAAAGCGAGGGCGGTCACTCGTAACTAATAAGAGTATAGTCGACTTTCGTATTTATTACGATATTATAATTGGGATTTAGTATTAATTATTATTTCAATATTTAGCGGACATCAATAGTGGAAGATCATTACTTATAAATAATGAAATAATAGGTACCGTATTTCGGACCACGGCGCACTAACTACAGATTAAGTTGAAGAGCACTATAACAGTTCATGTATTAAAATTAATCAGTAACGTTATGAATAAGTACTTACTAATAATTTCTATACAAAAAGTAATGATATCCCATCAAAAACATAAATGTAAAGTGAGAGTCAATTTCAAAAAAAAAGAATTGAGATCTAAATGGGTGCCAATTTCTATGTAGAAAAGCCTAAAATTTTAGTCACAAGAACATGTAATTCAAGTTTTACATTTGACTTGGCTAGTTTTCTTTAGTTAGCAACCAACAAACCAAATTAGAGAAGAGTGTCATAAGCCATCAACCTAACAGATTTGACGAAGCTAATTACATAGATATAATATAGCCTAGGTAGTACGTGAAAACTAACCAAGTCAAATGTGGAGCTTGAATTACATGTTCTTGTGACTAAAATTTTAGGCTTTTCTACATAGAAATTGGCACCCATTTAGATCTCAATTCTTTTTTTTTGAAATTGACTCTCACTTTACATTTATGTTTTTGATGGGATAAATGTTACAAAATATAACAACGCAAAGCCTTAGGTTGGCCGCGATTGACCCGATACAATGTCGTGGTCAACCACATCCGCTAGAGCGGACGTTTAAAATGTTTGTAAAATGCAGTGAGTGTGTTTTTACTTTTTATTAACAGAGTACACATTTGGGCCGAGAGGATATCGGAAAAACTTCTGCTGAATGAAAAAAGAGTGGTGCGAAGAGATGTCCTACTCAATAGCTTCTCAGATGTAAAGTATGAAACTCGTAATGGATCGGCTATCGTAGAAGAAGCAGCTAAGACATTAGAAGAATTATTAGTTAAGCGAGGTAAAGCAGCAGAAGCCATTATGCGTAAAGCAGAAGAATTGGCTGTGCAAAGAACAGACGTACCGTATCGATATACGTTCGATCATAGTAAGGTCAATATTATTGTGTTTTACTATAAGTATAGTGTAGTTACCATTGAATTACGAGTAACATTTTTGGGTTTGTTCTAATGAAATTGAATGACCAAAAATATTCATGAAATTATTTTTTATAAATCATTGAACAATAATATCGTTTATTCAAACGTTTAACGATTTGATCATGCCCGTGGCTACCTGGACACCAATACCGGTAATGCAATGACCGATCATTTTTTGAATTGATTACAATACACCTACACATTATTTTTATCTTATCAGTTAATACCGAGTGTTATTGTAGTTCAGAATAAAAGTTTTAATAGGAGGGATTTCAAGGGATTAGGGCTACTTACAGAAAATCAATATACTTAATTACTAGTGTCCGACCGAAGCTTCGGCTTCGGCTTCGGCTTCGGCCACCTTCGGCCAAAAAAGCACCTTCGGCCAAATCTTCGGCTTCGGCCAAAAATTTGCCGAAGGTTTGGCCGAAGCCGAAGGTTTGCTAGTTGTCAAATATTGAAATTTACTGAACGATGCTAGAGCGAGACGGAGAGTGTGCAGAGCAGCAGTTTCGCCGCGCCGCCGCACCGGCCCAAACGAATCAGAGTTAGTAAACTAAACGAGTCAAAACAAGTTTAACTCAATTATCCTAAGAAATTACTTATAAGTATTTAATTTTCTCAAAAATTCCAAAAAATTATATGTAAAAAATAGATATTGAAAAAGCGTTAAACTTTGCTCAATTATTTTATAGAAATATTTTGTGTTCGTCTGATAATTAAAAAAATGTGACTGATTATTTGATTCTTTTTGTTAAAATTACTTTAAGTAAATAAATATTTAATTAACATTGTATATTTGAAACTTTTATTTTTGACAATATTTTATTACCTACTTGTATATGTTGGTCACTCGGCTCGTTATTGGGCTAAATCTCTAAAGCTCTCACAATATGTATCTAGTATATTCTGAGATCATAGTAACTATCGTATTTCTCAAGGTCAATGACACCTTCGGCTTCGGCTTCGGCTTCGGCCGAAGGTTTTGGTGAATACCGATTAATCGGCTTCGGCTTCGGCTTCGGCCAGAATTGCACCTTCGGTCGGACACTATTAATTACCTAAGACTAGTAAATATCCCACTCCATGATTATCGATAAATCTGTAACATCAATACTTCCAAAAAATATTTCGCTAAAAAAATTAAATGGAATACTTATTTACTTAAGTACAATAACAATAATATCTTTCAGGATTTGGATCTTTTCAAGGTCCCTGCACCCACTGAAGCCAAATGCGAATTGCCTATGAGGTGTAGAAGCTTAAAAAAAGTCAAACTGAATAGAAACAAACACTTCAATGGGGAGGTTACTTTGGAATCCACCAGCGTGTATGTCGCTGCGGAAGTGTTTGAATGTGGTAATTGTTTTCAAAATATATTCTTACCTTCCTATTTAAGTCAACATCTGTTTCTAATTACACATTGTAGTATACGTAAAACTCCGTGCCTTTCTCCACCGAAAACAACGGTAAAGGCAGAATTGACTCTGGGATGAATGAACAGCCTAATCGTATCATACTTTCATGGTCAAGATTCAAATTCATAACATCCTCTGTAATTTTATAGTTATGTATTTTTTTTTCTGAAAAATTTAAAATCTATTTCAGATCCAGAAGTGGTCAAACACTTGTACTGGTCTGAAGGGTTGCTCAGAACATTCAGAGAAAACTATGCGCAGGACGCTTCACTGGGGTTTCAATACATGTGCAGTGCTAAAGGATTCTTAAGACATTATCCAGGTGACTGAGTTTAATTTAAATTATTTAGCATTTAATTATTAAGCAATTAAGTATTACTTCTTTAGCTACTGTTAGATTTGGATGCTGAACAATTAATTAACTATCACAAAATCGTTATCGCCCGAAGACTTCTGTAGATCGTAAGTGTCGTTAAATGAGGACGTAGGCTTTCGAGCGTAAAATTAGTTCGATACGTTGACTAACAATAAGTCTACCCTATGATAGTGTAGAAATCCTCTGTTGCTCATCTAAACCGCAATGGAGCAGATTTTTCATAGTGATGATGATGAAATGCATAAATTGAGTAATCAGACTGACGGATTAGAAACATTCATAAGAAAAAGTTGATTTATCCTTTCAGCGGCTTCCTGGAAGAGCATGTACAACTTGGAAACTGAAGGTGAAGATATATACGACTGTCGTTTGCGGCCGTGGTATGTGAGCGCGAGTGGGGCGCCCCGAGACGTGCTCATACTGTTAGATGCCTCGGGCTCCATGAATGGCTCCTCGAATGCGTATGTCGCGGAGCAGTTTGCACTGGCGCTGCTCAATGCTCTCACCGATGACGACAAGGTCAACGTGTTGGGGTTCAACGTTGGCGTTGAGTCGCCTGTCAGCTGCTTCAATAAGAAACTAGTATCGGTAAGTATTTAGGTTAGGTTAGGTTAGAAAAGACTGTTAATATTGCAATATGGGTCGAAATTTTGCATACCGAATATGTTATTTTTCGGAAGAAAAAAATGTATGAATGAATATGTATTCAAATATTAAAGCTTACAGTGTGTTTTTTTGTTTGACTAGAATGCTAATTTCTAGCATGGGTTTCTGAAGCCTATAATGTTACTTTAATGCTGTACTTGTAATACAATGGCGTAATGCTTTTTTTGAGAAGAAGCCCATAATTGATGGTATGAGTACTAAACGCAGATAAACATGGATACCTTGATACGAGTACTCGAGAACGCGCAATGTAGAGTTCTATAATTCATCGACTATTACTCATTGACTTTAGCTAGCAGGGGAAGATGAAACTATAATGGTTCCGTTTACACTACGGAACCCTAAAGAAGTACATGACCAAACTGTCCAGGCAAACCACGTGAACACAGCAGCAATGATGGCAGCGTTGAAGAACCAGAAGTTGGTGAACGAGACGTGGATGGACCAGGTGCTGACGTACGCGATGCGGCTGCTGCAGGAGCAGGGGGCGAAGCGTTCGGAGCGCCCGCCTGCGTGCCAGCAGGCCATCGTGCTTGTCACCGACAGCCTGTACGCCAACTACACGGAGCTGTTGAAGGAGCTCGATCCTGAGGGGCGGATAAGGTAATGATAACGTTATACATCTCTGTGAATTGACGACTAGACGACCCGTGTCAATGTGTGTGCAATAATAACAAGGTAATTAAACGTGACTGTTTAGTTTTTCCTTTGAAATAAGCCGCAAACGAATACCAGCGGCTTAAATTAAATAATATGCATTCGTGTTTTACATGTTACAAGATTGTAACAATCGTTGCCACTTCCTATTATCAAAGATACAACAATGTTTTAAAATCGAGGATGTTAAAGATTCTCCTATATTTCTTCTCATTTCTTGCCGTTGAGTGCCTACTCAACGGGAAGAAATACCTACCTAGGTATCTACTAAAAATATGAGAGGGAGCTAGATAGTGCGTGAGGGCAAATACACCTATAGGATGTCTGCGTTATGCGAGGGTACAAAAAAAGCAGTTATCCTGTCCGTGAGCTCCGTCACAATTAAATGTCAGTCGAACCATAGAATCCTCGCTTTACTACCAACTATTTAAGCTACGGGCCTACGCTACGGACCCTACGGTATACGGTATGCTACGCTACATAAAACACAATTTTTTTTTGTACGAATATGTCCTTTAATAGGGTTCCGAAGTAAAATCGGAACCCAATTTCGTCATGTCCCTAAGTCCGAAGCAAAGCGGCGTGCTAGAAAGCTGTAATTTGGCATGGATATACATATTTATAAAAACTCCGAAACCGAAGAATAAAATATTGAGTAACATTTTTTTAGGGTACCCTACAGGTAACGTGGTACCTAACTTACTATCAGGTGGATCGTCAGCTCGTTTGCCAGCTATTTCCATAAAAAAGCAATGATTCAATAATCTTTCAGGCTTTTCGTCCTATGGCTTCACGATCCATTTGGCCTGCGTGACAACACGCGCACGCTTGGCAAGTGGCTGAGCTGCGTGCGGGATGGATACTTCGCGGAGTTCATCTCGCCCAATGACGTCACGGAACAGGTCATCAACATCCTGAGAGTGCTGGAGCGGCCGCTGGTAGGACAGCGGTCTCAGCGGATGAAGGTGTACAGCGATGTCTATGCTCATGTTGAGGTGAGAGATGAGGATATTGATGCACAGTAGCTACACTAAGGTGCGCTAAGAGATTCGAGGGTTTGAATTTGGACGTGTGACTGTTAGTGGCAATATTGATTGGGTGCTTCCATGCTTCGTAGGACACGTTAAGCCGTCGAAGCAGTTAATAGTTTAAATGTTGGGCCACAGTAGTCGGACCATGTCATGGTAATCGGTCACGTCGTCGCAAGACATAAGTAAGACCTCCACGGGGATTCCTTAAAAGCACGGCACAACGATGCCGCACAGATACTTTTTACCTTTTTTTAGGAATCCTATCGAACAATTCGTACAGCGCTCCGAGAATACCTAAAAACTCATTCCGCAGTTTGCTTATAGCTACAGTAATCATGACCCTAAAAACTCTTCATAATCTTAATCATCATAATTAAGTCTGCTTCCCCGTGGAAACATAGTTACTGTCATTTTTGGTGCAAATAAATGAGTTGAGAGCAGATGTCGCCAACAGGATCCGAGGCGAGCTGAATTCTATTGGCAAGAGAAGGAGAAGGCGGAACAGTTTTACCGATATAGCGAGTTGAAGTCACATAAGAGGAAAAATGAAATGCTGAATGATTCACAACTCTTCATGAACTTCATGCAGATGACAAGTCTTGTAAGTATTCTGTGGTATAATATTAAATTATTACGTTGTGTACGAATAATTAATTACTCGAAGTGCGTGTGTGCTTGAGTGTATGCGTGTGTGCGTACGTTAGATTTTATATAAAGTGCATGTTGAAAGGCGGTTTAATTAGGTATTTTGTTTCTTCGTGAGGTCCAAGAGACGATTTCTAGGGGACTATGAAATAATGACATAATATATAAGTTCCATATCTTTTTTTGTTTTCAATTATCTCACTAGGCATCTAATCTATGCTCGATAATCTAATTTGACTACCGATAACATCATTCCTTTGATGCTGCCGTGGACAAAAATATTGAATACTTTGATGCAAAGAAAAGTTCTATTTTTCACAAATTACAAACACCCATAACCCAGGAAAAAAAATATATTATCTGTCATATTAATATTTATCCCAGCCGGGAATCGAACCCTGAACCACTGCTTCGCAGACACACGCGGTCGCTGTCCCTAATAACTAAGCTACGGGCTACGGGACTTCAAAGTGTTTGTAAATATTACATATTATTATGTTTACATAAGAAATCAACTTCTAAGGGAACATAATATAGTTAATGTATAATATAAATGCACAATGTATATAGAGTCAACTATTTCCAGGAGAAAAATGGATTTTATAACGAAGACGAAAATTTAAACTATCGACTACAAGTGAGCGTGTCCGTTCCTGTGTTTGACAGTATTAGAGTTGAGGTAAGTTAAGCGATAGAGTGCTCGAATTGGTTAAAATACTGACTCATTACATTATTTGATTTAATGGATTAAGCCTATATATTTGATGTATGTTGGTTTGAATAATCTATTTTTGCATTTCAGAACATTACAATCAAGTTGGACGAGGTATCTATCTGATTTATTCTATATTCATTTAAAGTTCATTTAAATACATTATCGCTTTAATGAGTATATTATGTACCCATCACTTCTGAATTATTTTGTTTATATAGTTAAGTTTTAAATTATGTACCTAGGTGCTGTAGGTACTTAAATTATATTTGGAAATTTATCTTTGTGAAATTTATTTCAGGAAAAACAAAGGAATTCTACGAGAACGGTAAAACATCTAATTTTTTTTACATAGTGCTTTAAGTAGTAATGTTGATTTTCGCGGTTATTCCAATAGTTTTTGATGTAGGACCATAAATAGGAAATAAACAAGTTATGTGATGGTAAGTGCATCGCCGGCCCATACACCGCCTAAGGGCCGTAACTGTTGGCGCCCATCGTCTCTTGGTCATAACTCACACTCTACCCTTTTAGGGCCTCCCCTGAGGGCCCTGAGTAGGTCTCTATCAAACAGTAGGGGATCGGTGCGAACTAGATGGTTGGAGTCTCTCGTAGCGGTGTCTAAAGAAAATACTTTCCGTGGAAATAACTTTCTAAATACTCGTAACAGCTGTTACGAGTATTATATGTATACTATAGCTATAGTATACATATAAATATTTATAACTATGATTCATTCATTTATTATTCCGCAGTACCCAGTAAATCGCCTCCTTGGCGTTGCGGGCGTGGACATACCTATCGACCATTTGAAATTAATATTTTCCTTTTATCAGGTAAGATTTTATTAAATACTTAATTTCTACTCCATTTTTAATATGTGTTTTTTCTCAGTTGTTATTCTACTCGTAATAATAACATGCTCGTAGGAAGCTATGATTCATTATGTAGTTTAATTCCATAATAAGTACGCAATTTGATAATAATGTATTTACACCACGACGTCCACGACATAAACGACTCCTAATCCGATAAGACGCCAATAATTTTATAAGTCCTGTTATGAGATTTTCATTCAACAGTAGATACTTAGAAAATAGATAGTGACGCTGAAATAAAACCATTATCATAATTATCTCATATTGGGCAATTGAAATTTGAATATAGACACATACCTATTATTGTAGTACCTACTTATAGACTACTCTGAGGCTACGAGTTTTTTTTATGAATATAAAGCAGGGAAAAAATAAATCTTAGGTACTTCAAGAACAAATCGACGTACCTAATTACAATAATTTATAAAATGACTTATTTCGACGCAGATCTCCGTAACTGGTTTACCTACTCTCAATGTCTTACAGCTGGGTCCGGGAGGATCGCTGTTTCTCCTCGACCATCGCGGCAATATTGTCTTCCATGATAATGTCAAGCCTGTGGTAAGTTGAAAATAAATCTTGTATTTTTCACATAATGATATATTTGTAGCAGAGGGAGATCTCCTGCCACGCGACTCACGCGAGGCGACCGCACAGGGGCGTACTAGCTCCCGCCGCATCAGCCGTATCAATTATACGGGACCTCCTGTAGTGACAAATCAGGCACTTTGTCATCGACGTACTTTGCTATATTTCAAAACGTGGCGCCCCCAAAAAAATCCTTGCCAGCCGCCCTAATGCCGCTAAATGTGACGTCTCTTTTTTCTTCCAAAATTTGACAGCTGAAGTTGGAGTGGGGGCCCCTCGACAAATATTGATACAGGGCCTCTTTAGGGCTAGATACGCCACTGGGACTGTAGCAACAAGTGTTTGTATCCCACCAGTTCGATGGAGACGTGCTGAAACCAGGCTACCGCACTGTGGACTTCCTGGACCTGGAGCAGCCAGCCGTCGAACACCTGCCCCGCCACTACCCCCGGGACTGGCTCGACGTACGTACAACTACAAACAACGTTGGCTAATGTAGCGTCTATCTGCTATTTTACACTTTTCTATGAACTATTACCATACAGAACAGTTTATTGGGACCATTACCATGAAAAAACACAATTAAATTAATTGCATTCATGGCATTCTTCCACGGTAAGATTTACACGACATTTCCTTCCGCGTACGTGTAAACTGTAGAACAAACTACCACCGACTCTGCCTGCATATTACATTAAAAAAAAATATTCAATGTATAAGTACCAAATAAGGAAAATCGTTTGACAAATAGGAGAATAAAAGGTGTACTTAATTGTTTTTCGGCTATTCAACGTCACCAGAATACTTAACTTCAGTTTTCTATTAGATACAAGATATTTTTTGTTTATCGATGTTGCCTCGACGAAAACGCTATAAGTGATGATAAGACAGCGCATTGGATAAGAATTTTGTTAGATAATAAATAGAAGAAATGAAATAGTAATAAAAGACAGGGAACATACCCTGTCTTTTATTACTATTTTAAACAAATAAATGTTTAAGTATATCGAAATATCACAATTTATATAACTTACACAGTTATTAATATCTCTTATTTTATTGACATCGTAAAACTCACTGTCGTAGGCATAAAATATTATCTTATCAAATAGACTTATCAACTACATATATTGTTATTAATGTAATCACTGCGTTTACGGAATCGTTTCTGACAAAACAATAAATCATAATTGGAATATTTTACTAACGCGACAGTTCACAAAAGATTATACAATGTACATAAGTATATTATGTATAGGTAGGTACTTACATAGTTGATGCCATAATGATGAAAGGTAATCTTTCATCATTATGTCGATCATGAATCATGATCATGTTGGAGATTTTCATAGCGCGAATAAAACACATATACGAGTATACTTACAAGCATTATGAATTAATGACAGTATAGTCCAAGATATAATATTTAAAATCGTTATCATATCCATAGTTCCGAAAAGCGGTAATAGTACACGAGCCGTCGGGAAACAGGACGATGTACAGCAAGTATATATTCAAAGACGGCTTGCGAGTTATGTTGGAGATGAGGGAGTACTTCTGGCGGCGGGTGCTCGACCACTACACGCTGGTGGTGGCGCTGCCGACCCACAGCCGGAAGCACGCCGCGCCACAGGCCGCTTTCACTCAGGAGCTAGCTGCTGCAGCGTGGACCACGATGAACAATACCAACTTCTCCGTCAACCCTGACTGGTGAAGTTCACATTTTTTATGTCAGTTCTTTTTATTAACCCCCGACGCAAAAAGAAGGGTGTTATAAGTTTGACATGTCTGTGTCTGTAGCTCCTAAACGAATGGACCGATTATGATGTGGTATTTTTATTTGAAAGCTGACGTGATAGAGATGGTTCTTAGCTCCATATGTTTAGTGTAGGTAAATGAAACAAACGGAGGTTTTTAAATTTTAAAATTAAGTTATAGTTTTGTGAATAGCGGACGGAACACACGAGCACCTTGTGGTAAATGGTCACCGTCGTTCTTGGTTTAAGAAGAGAAAAGATGGAAAAAGTACAGGCTCTTATGACCCTAGCCGGAAAAGAAAGAAAGAAGAAGACATACACAGTTGCTTGCTTACAAACCATAACGGAACTGAGTCCGGAGCCAGACGGACGGATCGTGGAATAAAATAATAAACCATAATAATAAGTACTTCTCCTGTCCAGGCTATATTGTCGCCACGTGGAACGTCACTTTGACAATCCGGATACGGAAGTGTTATACTTCATCAAACGGCGTCGCGACGACCCTAACTTCGCCATGCAAAAATTAAAGCACATTTTCTCTCCAATCCCTCCGAGTCTGATGGAGAAACCGTACCAATGTGAGTATCAGGATCCTTTCAAAATAACTTGATATCTTGGCATTAAGATTTAATAAATAACTTAAACAAAGATTTCTTGTTGCTGGTTGCATGGATTCAAAAATGTGATGCATACAAGTTGGCTCAATAAGAATTTCACATTATTGATTTCTAGGCAATGAGAAGCTAATGGCGAGGCTGTGCAAGGACGCAGTGGCCACTGACGTCTGGCTGCAGAAGCACGAGCACCCCGGTACCGACGGGGGACTGGGGTCCGTCATCGCATTCTTCGCCACCGGTAACACTGCTCATTTGCCATAATTAATTTTATCCCCCATAGGTCCCCATATTGTTAAACTCTTTCTGCAACAATTATCGCCATTCTTAATTCAAACTAAGCCATTCTCATAAATCACTCATTCACTCCATCTATTGGTGAAGAAAACTGTATGAAAATCCGTTCTGTAGTTTTTGAGATCTTGCGTTATAGCTTCTGTTTCTGTTGTGCTGATTTGACCCAAAAACCGCTAAACCAATTTTGAGCTGTTTTCACTTTTAGATTGTCTCTCTGTGTTATTTATCATCAACTAATTAGTAATAACATAAGGAAACTTAACTACACCGCGTTCAACCATACGTTCTAACTTCTATCAGAGAGTGGTCTAACTCGTCGCCAAGTGTACCACGCGGTGTTTCCGGACATGGACCTCCCTCACGGCGCGACGTGGCCGCGCGGGCCGGCCGAGCCGTGGTACGCGCGCGCCGCCGCCACCAACACGCTGCTTGTGCACGCGCCCTTAGCCCCCGTGCGCGTCATGCGGAATAGTGACGTCGCGCCTGCACCGGTAAATATCATCACTGTTATTTTTTGTTAGTAAAATTTAGAGTATTTACGCTATGCTATTGTAATGTCCCTGCTACCTCAGCAGTGACGTAGCTAGCTATAGGCTAGGGCTAGGCCCCGTATAATTGATACGCCGCGACGCGACGTAGTTAGGTCCTTACTTAGGTTTTTATTATCTTAAGATCGCCACTTAAAATCAAAGATTTCTAAAACTAGATACTAATGCTGATAATGTCTGATGAAATAATGGTTTAATTGACATTAGTTGTACTAAGATTATGATATCATTCACATGTATGTAATATTTTTTCAAGGGCTAATGTATTCTATTAACGGATGCATGTTATTACAACGGTCTTGATTACTTGAGCTTATCTCAATCTTATCCAACAGATGTACCTATCTAACATTTAAACTGCACAAAAGTTCTGAAAATTATAGGTGCGTCTTGACCTAAAAACCAAAACAACTAGGCAACTGTGGTGACCATTATACTCGTAGTATAGTGTCTACTGTCTTGTCTATTATCTATACGGTGTCCAAGCTATAGGGTGTGTTATCGGTGGTGCATTATCGCTAAGGCAAACTATATCCACGTGTTTATAGTGGTGTAAAGGTTGGTTGGTGGACGCGGGCTGCGGCATGGTGGCAACAGACGCCAACCGTAGATAATCTAGATTCTAGATTCTAGGGCGCCTGGGCGTTGCGTCGACCTTGGCGAGCTTTTTCAGAGGGGCACCACGATCAAAAAGAGCGGCAAGAGAGCCAAGAGGTACCATTAGCAACCTTAGGACGCCCAGACTTTACATCGATGTTAGAGAGCTTTTTGAGAGGGCCGTTGAGGTGCTTCCCTGGGGCACTGTAGATATTTAAATCCGCCTCTGATTTCAGATAGGAGTTCTCCTAATACAAATAATATAGGAAAGTACAACTGTTCGTACGTTATGGAGGCCATACACGATCAAATGTACTTGATGAAGCGTCAAGCCGACTTGATGTGGCATCCAGTATACTTGATCGTGTATGGCCACGGTATAGCTATCTCATGCACACTGGATGGCGCGTCAAGTCAAAATGCAAACTTGATCAAGTACACTTGACCGTGTATGGCCTCCCTTACGTTCCAGCTAGACGTGACCTACCAGTGGCTGACGGCGGCGCGCGCGCTGGCGCACCCCGCGCGCGGTATCGTGGGCGTGGCCGGCTTCCACTTCCACCAGAGATATATGGATGAGTTGCTCACTGCAGTCACTAACTTTCCTGTAAGTCGTATTTTGCTCCTTCATACCCCTAAGCTTTTATGTATTGATGATGACAAACGAACTTGCAGTGCCACGTTCCCCAAGACTTTATCAGATTTATATTAGGGACTGTTTCTGCATTTTCTCTTTATTCGTAAAGTCCTTGTTTACGAGGGGGCAAACTTATATCTGCTATAGTAGAGATTGCGGGTTATTTGGGCTACCCCCCACTAAAAGCTCTTCCGGCACATATGAAAAGGCTCCTGAATACAATATATGTGTACGCACATCGTGGAAAAATGTTCCTAGCAAATACGATAACATTGTATTGTGCTTAGTAGTAAAAGTTGGGTATTTTTAATATGACATTTACGGTGTACAATCAATAGAGTTTATAAATAAATAAATACGGTTGGAATCGTGCTTCGAACTCTTTGAAGTGGTAGGTAATTGATTTTTCGACAAACATTTTTAGGTTATTCTAGCATCTAGACCTAATCTTACATCCAATGAAACTATAATTGTTAAACGAATGCTAAGTATAACCAGAAAAAGTTGAATACAGTGCGAAGAAGTGGACAAGAGCAAATGCGAGCCGCGGTGCGACGGGACGGTCTGGTCGTGTGTGCTGATAGACGAGGGGGGTTGGGTGGTGGCGCACATCGGGCGGGGGCCCGGCCGGGGGGCCCGGGAGGCCCCCGCGCGCGAGCACCTGGCCGCGCTGTACCCCGCCGCCATGGCCGCGCTGCTCGACGCTAGGGTCTTCAAGCTCAACTGGATCCATGACTACCAGGGCGTATGCTTCCCTCCCAGTAAGGCGGTACGAACTTATTTTGTATTTATCTTCAGCTTCATCATTTATGAGTCATGTGTCAAATTGACATTAAAATACGAGTAGGTTTATTACTTTAAGGAATCTTTTCTGCCTTGATTTCCTTATTGGTAATCGATTGTTTAGCAACGATAGCTAAAAACTACTCATAATACTACCTGATATAGTACACGGTCTCCAGTCCGATTGCCGTCCGGGGATATTGCCTCTATTAGAGGCATGTAGGGGTAAGAGTCGAGTGTGCGTTTATTTTATTTGAAATCAATAAAAATAAAATATAACTTATTGTTAATACAAAACTAACAATAAGTAGGTACACAATTCAAGCTACCTTCTATGAGTCGGTCGGTACCATACCATACCAACCATATTACAAAATAAGTGTAGTCCACTCAGCTTGTGTCATGAAACGGCTAAGTTATTAGTAGAGTCACTTTTCATCTCGTGTAGGTCGAAACATATTTATTTATATAATTCCGTGTGAAATTATACCGACAAATATTTGTTTGTCTCAGGCCCTACCGATGACGTCGTTGTGGAGCACCATGATACTGTGGTTGTTGGTCTCTCATGACCTCGCTGCCATGTTCTGTTTGCTGGGCACTAGTAAGAATTATAGATTTACTTACATTTTTTAATGTCCATGAGCGGCGGTGATCCCTTACCATCACATATCATAGCTACAGTAGATATACCTCTGTATTTAAATTTGACCCGTGTGGCGCAATGGTTACTATGCCGGATCGCTGCACCGAGGTCCTGGGTTCGATTCTCAGCGAGGCGGAAATTTGAATGATGAGTTTGAATTTCTGTTCTCGGTCTGGGTGTGAATGTCCATGTCTTGTGTGTTGTCCATGGCACCCACGACACAGGGAATCCTAGTGTGGGGCAATGAGTGTAAAGCGTTTAAAAAAAATTTAAAATAATTTATTCATGCTTGAAGTTGATTAAAAAGTTGTGATTGTGACATATGAGAATCGCGCATTATCCTATTTAAATGTCATCAGGTGTGCTCGTGCAAGCGGACACCCGCAAGGAGCGCGACAAGCGCTGGAAGCGGGTGCAGCGCGACTTCGAGCGCGAGCGGAACGAGCGCGAGTACGAGCGCATGTACGACCCGCGCCTGTTCGTCAAACGCACGCGAGTTGCCGCTTGCGACCGCATAAGGGCGCTTTACGTCTTGCAGGTACCTGCACATTATTTTGTAATCTAAACGTTTAGTAAAACTATACGTGGGAGATGAAAAAAAAAGGTTAAAGGGTAGTATTATTAGGTACCTATCTACAGATCCCATAACAATATTTTTTAAATTCTTTTGTCTGATAATCTGTGTATTTGTTCCCGCTGATAGAAACGGCTTAACCATTTCCGGTGCGGTTTTTACAGGTCTGTTGTTGTAAGCTTGAAGTAGCGTTTAATAATAGTGGGCAATTAAATCCCAGTTATACTTTATATACAATGACCTTTTATGATTGAAGTTATGCTAGATTGGTATCTTTGACTGTATCGTTTTGATAAAATCATAAGCTCAAAATGGCGTTTGAGGTCACATGACAGTGAGTACTATTTTTAACATGTGTAATCCGTTTTTGGCCATAGTATTTAAGTAATTGTTTTGTATACAATAAGTAATTCTGTAAACGCTGTAGGATTACCTAAGAAATAAATAAATAAATAAATAAATAAATAAACATTTTAAAATAATTATATTTAATTTATTGTAATTGATTTCGACAAAAGAAAAATATTTTAGGTGTTTAAATGTTTTCCTTGATACTTTAAACATAAAATTTTAATTTACTGATAGTGTCAACATCCCTATTATGATACTGTCATGTACCTACAGCGCACAACCGCAGCGATGACCGCGCTCCGGCAGCGGGTGCGGCCGTGCGGCTGGCCGCTCGCGGGCGCGCCGCTGGCCGACACCAACCTGCTGCTGCTGACGGTGTACAACGCCTGTCCCGCGCCCGACCCGCCGCCGCCTGATCCGCTGCTCAACACCCAGGTACCGAGTACCGACTGACATGTACAATATATTGTAGAACCACTTCTAGAATAATCTAAATTTTACTAACAAAAACTAACCGACTTCAAAATTACTCAACAACTACTTGTCAGATCTCGTTCAACTTTATGTGGGACCACATAACAAGCACCTGCTTTCGATTAAAATAAAGAATCATCAAAATCGGTTCACCCAGTCGAAAGTTCTGAGGTAACAAACATTAAAAAAGAGTCGAATTGAGAACCTCCTCCTTTTTTTGAAGTCGGTTAATAAAAAGTAATGTTCAACCTGGCCGACACTCGGTTCGTTTGAGAGAGAAAGAGATGGCGATACTTTTTATTTGTATGAAGAACATGTGTTGCGATGAGCCTATCCATCCTTTTGAAATCATTGGCATAAAATACGATAGAAGTGCAGGGGTGTAGTAACTACCGCAATACCAGCCATATACGGGGTCCCCAGCCTACAGGGGCCCCGACTAGCAGGCAGCTTATTGGCACCCCCTCTAGTGACAAACCAAGCTCCCCTTTTATCGATGTACCGTATTTCGCTACATTTCAAAACGTAGCGCCCCACAAGAAACGCTCGCCAGCCGATAGGCTTTCCCGATATGTGACAACTTAAGTTAGAGTGGGAGCCCCTCAACAAATAAAGGGACTACTTAGCTATAGCTATGCCACTGCGACGGGTCTATCCAGCCGATTCCATCCTTTTGAAATCATTGGCATAATGTACGAAAAGTGATGTATAAGGGACGGGTTTGGCATGTACGAGTATATACGGTATTACGGCATCCAGGTGAACGTGTCCGTGTCGGAGTGGTCGGACGAGGACGCGGCCAGCCAGCTGGCGTGCGGCCGGCACCGCGTGTCGCTGCCCGCGCGTCCGCCGCGCACGCCCTGCTTCCCGCACAACTACACCTTTGTAAGCAGTACTGGTATTTTAATTTTTGAAGTTATACTTCTATAGGCGCGTTATGAATGACGTGCTTTTTAAGGGGAGGGGAGGGGTGGTAGGGAGGGGTAGGGGGAGGGCTTCAATATTTATTTAATTATGTCAAAGAAGGATAACTTCTCACGCGCGTACAAAAGTACACGCACCCTTTTTTTTAGTGAAATAGCCGGCAAATGAGTTCACGATCCACCTGATTGTAAGTGGCTATCGTCGCCCATGCATATCAGCGACACCAAAGGCATCCCTGATGCCGGCGAAGAAAGAGAGAATAAGGAAAGAACTGGCTCTCACGCCCCCAGCCGTAACACGAGTCGTTAGGCGGCTGACTCAACTACGAGGGTGGTAGCTACTAGCTACCCAGACGGTCCCCACGGAGAAATAAGAATAAGAATGGTATTACAAGTATTGCAACACTCCAATTTTACATAATTAACGAACACTAAACTTAAACATCCCCCAATTTTGTACTACCTAAGTGGCTTAACTGCTTTTATTTCCACCAAACGTAACTAAAAGAACCAACAATGCATTCGCAAAAGAACCGCATCAAAATCAGTCCATTTGTTTAGTAATTAGATACGTTAGACATATGAAACTTATATCTCCTCTTTATTGCGTACCTAGGTTAAAAATAAATGTTTACACACTCATAGCGCTCAAACACATTTTGACGCGGTTTGAAAAGAAATAAATATCTAGTAGTGTAATTGGATGTTTCAGGAGGCCGGCTACAGACAGTGCGGCGAATGGCTTCCGGATCCGGAAAAAGAAGGAGGCGAAGAGACACCCGATGTAATGACATCACATGATCAATTACTTATCAATATTTTATACGTAGATGTTGAGATATTATTCGAAACTTCAATTTAATATTTCAGGAACCCGGCTACATGCTTTGCGGCAAATGGATACCGACGCCGGAAAATGGCGCGGGCAGACTGCATGTTTGGTTCACGTTATTATGGGGTACCATAATGATAGGAGTTTTTCCCTGAATTGTATTGCTAACTACTTGTTGGAAATGTTTCCACTATAGTATTATCAAATTGTTTTAAATGGTGGGTCTTCAGTTCATAGCCGTTATGTTAGGTGCTCACCTAAGCAACATGACAAATGATCTTCCATTAATTGACATTCAATGTAACTGTACGGAGTAGAGCCATGCGAACGGCATGGCATGGCATGTGACATGGCGCCATGCTCCATTTAATGTGCTCCTAGTGACACAAAAATCACGTTTCTGTCACGTTACCAAGGTGGACTTATACATTTTCTCATCGCTATTATGTTGGTAGCATTGAACTAAGTGTATAAAAACACTTAAAACACCTAACTTCAAAAAACATAATCACCAATAACTAGGGAGATAATAATAGCGTAACTGTCACGTTCATCAAAAATAATCTAATATATAAATATCTCGTGTCACAGTGTTTGTGGACGCACTCCTCCGAAACGGCTCGACCGATTTTTATAAATAAAAAAATGTGTGTATTTGGTAAATATGAGAATAGGTCATAAAGTATATTTCTTACCACTAGGTGATTAGGGTTCCCAGAGGATCGGGATTTACCTACGCGGGAAATGTTCCCACGCGAACGAAGTCGCGGTATAATACGAAATAACATCAATGCTATCAAAATAATAGTGAAGGGCAAACTTATGTGAAACGCACTATACACATCGATGTAGGACTCGCCGGGAAAGCGGCATACTTAGGTATGCTTTTTATCTGTAATCTGAGACTTTGATGTTCTGACTTCTCTACATTTACAAGATTGTTCTGAATGCTTCTGATATCTAACATCATCGCTCAACGTTTGGTGCATTAAATGATCATTTTAGATCGCGAAATAAAAATTATGGTTTAATTTTTCACTTATTTTTTAAGTTATTATTTAATTACAACCAGCATAAATTTTGTGGAAATAAAGGAATAATATACGTATTTGGTATAATTAACCAAATCCCGCTTAATGTCATTTCAATGAATTTTTGTCACGGAAGAAATACATTTATTTTTTTCCTACATATATTTTAAGCGGCTTTTGTAACAAAGAGCAAAACGACAATGTTCCTAATTACTTTTGTTCTCAAAGCAAAACGAGAGACTTCACTAAATTCATGAACTATCACAAAAAATTAAACTTGGTCCTTCGAGCAGAAAATCTTAAGTTCAACGAAATAACATGTGTGAACCATTGCAATAAAGAAGGAAAATGTAATAATAGGTAAAATAAATAAAACAACTCGATATCCATAAATCATTTATTGTGATGTATTTGGTTCGGAAACGTCATTTACTGATCATGCCCGCGGGCGAATCACAAGTCGTCAAATCACATTCAGTATGACGTACGTAAGATAGTTACAAATTCATCTACCCGTACACAATGGAATGGTTATGTATTGTTTAATAACAATTGTAGAAAAAAATCATACACGAAAAATACCCAAATACTGTATTGGGTAATACACATTGGTTACATTTTGACTTTACTCGAAAGAGGACAAATCATATAATTATTAGTATAACAGTTTATTTAAAATGTAAATATAATTGTCTAAAACAATATTGTAATGTAGTGTGGTTTATAATTTTCCTTGAAATCTCAAATAATTAATGTGTACACACTCACATTCACACGTTCAACTTTGATATTCAATAAATAAACGATACTTTTTACAAAACAAATAATAACATTTTGGTAACACATTTAAACATTAAAATGATCTCAGATTACTTTCTTATAAAAATATATTCTAAAATTAGACTTTAATACATAAAACACAAAAAGACCGAAATTAGTTGACGAGTTATGACTCCCGATTCAATACTTGATTGTTCGTAGCTGCCTAATGATTTATCTTATTTAATCAAAATATAGTATTTATAAGATTCATTTGCTACAGTATTTAAAATTTCTGTAAGGAATTAACTGATACTACGTGTCTATTATTATTAAAATATTATCTCTCAACGGCATGCATTCTGATAGCTCAATCATCAAAAATACTTTTATTACATACGTTCTGAATAACATTTAACTGTATCAACTAGCCTCTTTAATACTAAATTTGGAATATGTCCACTATGGCTTGTACTAAAATTTTATCTTAATTATGAACCTCAGACGCTTCGACTGCCTTAGAAAAAACGACTTTCTAACCAGCTCAGTAAAGTGCTTTTTTAAATGTAATCAGCTTTTTCATTTCGTTACGAGTTATCTACTTTTATTGGCGTGAAGCCTTATTGATTTCGTGAACGACTTTCCCATCTCTTCTGAAATTCCTTAGATTTCATAGGCCCCCGAAGCGATCTCAGGATGAGAGGTTACGAATTATTATTATCGAATTTAATAATTAGAAAAGAAATTCAATAACTAGCTATCTATCATTAGTAGAGTTCAATCGCTTACCAGTTTCCTTGTAATCATTTTTCATTTTGGCACCATGATATTTATTCAGAGTTGAATGAAAAGTCTTTGCTTTCAAAGAAAAACTACATTCTCCGACACGATAATGGAGCCACCTCGCAATTTGACGGTAGTTTAAAAAAAACTAATTTAAATTTGGAACATTACTCATTAAAAACACCGCATGAAATCTACGTTCCATTTTTATACGATTAGGTTGAATTAACTTGATATGGCCTTGTTTTCTATGCTTTGTTTAAAATCGTGACAAAGGTTTGCTGCTTTTTTTACTGCACATGTTCTAGTGAAACTTTGCACATACATTGATCCCGTAATAATACAACATAATAATAGTTTAAACTATTAGGTATAATGTATTTTATGTAATGTATTAAGTTATAGTGTTAAACACTAGGTGACTCGATTTCAGTGTCCGGAAGTATATTTGAAACTACTATTTCCAAGGTATAATTATTGAAAATACTTAGTTACTAAAGTTTTAAAATGAAATACATTTTATATGTAAAATCAGAATACAAAGAGGTTCACAAAGAAAACTTTCCATTCAGCTCATTCGCATTTACATACTCTAACAAAATATACATCCTTATAATTTACAAGTTAGAGAGCATTGATTTTAATTTGAACAATTTCAAAACCACACCAGAGGGAACCAACTTACGGCCCCGCGCTCACACCCTTAGTGCTTGTTCACACTGAACGCGCGGGCGCGGGCGCGGGCGCGGTAGACGCTACATACACCGCGCGCGCGTTTTGATGTGAACACTTTCATAGTAGTTCATATGTTTGATATTTCGCGACCGCGCCCGCGAGTTAGTGTGAACAAGCACTTACGCGACCTAGTACTATACTACGAAACATCATTTATAATTTAGTAAGTATCAGAAAATATGGCTTATCACAAATTATCCACTTCTTAATACACGAGAAATGACGCAGAATTATTGGTCCTGCTGTGTTGTTTGGTTTACAGTGCATGTGTTTCAAAGTAACTTCATCTGCTAACAATGGGAACATACTAACATACTTATATCAACGTACAAACAGACGGGCACCCATGTTTAATGCTACAATATACTGAATTGACCAATACACTTCGAATACAGTAAACGAAACAGCGTATTGGCCAAGTATGGTATTTGGGTACCATTAAATACTAATGAGAATTTGTTACATGTTCGAAGTGGATTAAAACCTTTACAGAAAAGGGATCAGAAGATCACGAGCACTGAAAACCATAAAACATAGTTCGGACTTCCATAAAAGTCACAAGTTGAGGGATACCTTAAACTTATTATTTAACTGCATAACTACAAAACTGGTACATCTTAGTATGTTCCACGAACAATTTATTTATTTATAACCAACTATTGTCAGCGATTAAGACATTTGGTAGTTATCAGGGCTTGACAATCCATAAAAATTTGTAACCTGTATTACCGGTTCCATATTACCCGGACTGCTCAAAACCTTTTAAATTTTAATTTCATTGTCTCCTCAGTCAGTATGAAAAGGTTTCAGGCATAGAACTACTTCGTTCGATTAATCAATTCTGAATGTTTTCACCGTCTAAAATGAACCCAGTTAAAACATAGTTTCCATTAAAAGATTAATTGAACTTCACTTGTATTTACAGAATGATCTCAAAATGTTGAACTTAGATCTACGACAGTTGGACCTTCCGGGACAAACCGGTATTAACCGGTTATTATTTTCATTTCACTTTACCCAGTCAACATTGAAACCGGTATTGCCTTCATTGGCATTGGTGAACACAGACATACCCTTACTTTACATGTACTGCTTGTGTCCACGATAAAACCAAGAGATATATCTTGATACCCCATTAATAATTGTAATTTTACTAAACCTAGCTTAAATACACCAATAATATCGCAATTCAGTAAAATTGTGCAGTAAAATAAACATTTCAACAAAAGATATAAAAATCAATATCGTTAAATAAGAAACGTAACCAGCATTTCTTCTTTGGTACTTTTGTGAACTAACCCTCAATACTCCATGGAACTAGCTCAACAGAGCGTCACGTAGAATTGTACAGACAACGCAATAACGTATTTAATAAATAATATGTAAAATAATATAAAACTGTGTAACCTACGTCGTAAAAATAAAAAAACGAGGGTACTGATGTATGTACTGATGTTAAAAGATTTTCTTCTTTTGGTAATAAAATTGTTTGCAAATAAAAAAAATCCCACCTATTCTAAAGAAAAGTACAACATCAAAAAAATATAATTGCATTAACCTGGTAAACTTACCACTATAAATCATTTGGAATGGAACGCAACTTAAACTACCATCATACAGTGTCAATCGTCTCGATTCGACCCTACGATATGGATTTTCGAAACACTTCGATTTAAACATATCAGGTTGCGTAATTTATACTATCTTATAACATAAAAATAATACTTAAACGTTATTAATAAACTCAAAACCACAATTTTACGTTATATCATTAAACTGCGCCTTCAGAATTATATCGACCATATAAATAATATATGAAGTGAACACACTGAGGCGGCGGTAGCGGGCAGTGTGAAAGAGAGCGAAATAGTCTGTCTATCTTTTGACTCGCTATAAAATGTGCTTCAATAATCAATAAAAAAAAATATTCACGTGAGTCATACAATTCTTAGGTCATCTATAATTCTGTAGTGCGAATGTTATTAAGACCAGCGCATATTTGTCAAAATTTATATAGTACGTTAAACTAATTGCAAGTCAGGTAAACACGGTGATAGTCGAATAATAACTTTGGCGGGTATCTAATGGTTAATTAATAATATTTGGCTGTTCTTTCAAATTACAGGACGCGATCAGGCGTACAAAATATTGTAAATTTAATTTTGCCATTAAGAACAAATTACAATGTGGCGACTTTGCTGCCAATGAAAAATCAGTATAAGCGAGACAGATTTATAAATAACTGAGCAACGTTTCTTTTTGCATATTATCCCAAATTAATTTGTTAAAATTAATACATGGGATAAATCGGTATCATGATATCTTCTTATATTAGAAACAAAATTTCGCCTTAAGTAAGCGATTATATCAGCAAATTTCATTATAAAAATAAATAGTTTAACCTGTTTCGGTTCGCAATACTGACAAGAGTTAATTAAATTACCTACGTAGAAGGTAACTGCTTCGACCTTACCCCGATCGTTACTATAATGTTGTCTATTTTTTTGGAAACGATGACCAACCCTTGGTTCCTTTCCCCGACATTAAATACGGATTCACAAACGAAACTTTCAACCGCAAATATTTTTGTTGATGACAATAAAATTCACGATACCGTATATCAATAAAAGTAACATAAATTTAAAGAGGAAATTATGATAAGTCGCAAAATTATACTTTTCTGAAAACTATACTTTGCGACATATCAAGTTGTTGACTGGATCGCGTCTTAGTCGGGTCTATACTGTCGGTAATCGGGTCGGTAGTCTGGTCGGTACTGTCGGTAGTCGAGTCGGTAGTCGGGTCGATAGTCGAGTTGGGTCGGGTCGGGTCGGGTCGCTTACTCCTCCTCCGACTCGGTATCGGAGTCGGGGATGGTGTTAAACCAGTTCTCCCAGTTCGACGGCGGCCCAATTGTAGCGCCTCGTCTGAAACGGAGCCACAGACAAAACATTTCTTTATTTTATTTTATCTTACACACTCCTGTCCCCGCAGTAGAATACCGAAACGTATTCAAAAACAACACTTGCCTAAGTAATGAAGCAACGCTATTTCTCAGTGCGTCCGTTACGTCGAACCTTCTGTTTCACAGTCATCACTTAAGTATTACATGGCTGAGCTGGCTATGCTGATGTACAGCATAGCCCTGTAATTGGTCAAACTTCACTCTTATTATTTGGCAAATTCAAAAAATTATCATTCAAATTGCCTCACTGGCCTCATCAGAACTCTTACGTCTATACTATATACTATAGAAGTCGCTGTATCTCGTTGCACTCGTTGACATATTGCGCGCTCACTCGCACTTAGACTTAAACCTAAGCTGTCTCGCGCGCAATAAATGTCAACGAGTGCAGCGAGTCTGCGAGATACTGCGATTACTATAATAAATAGAGGCTTACACACTCATGCCCCGCTGTAATTTTTTACCTGTATCGGGGGTGGCATGGACGACACATATAACACATCACAATAACACCCATGACCCGAGTACAAATATTTATCTGTCACATAAATATCTGCCCCGGCCGGTAATCGAACCCGGAACCGCTCGCTTCGCAGGCAGGGTCACTACCAACTAGGCTACAGGGTAGTCAAATCTAATATATTGTATAAAATTTTCGTGTCACGCTTTTTTGAAGTTGAACTCCTCCGAAACGGCTCGACCGATTTTCGAAAATCTTTGCGTGCATATCGGCTAGGGTGGAGAATCGGACATCTATTTTTCATCCCCCTACCCCTAAAAATTTTTTGGCAGAACAATGTTTGCCCGGTCAGCTGGTACTACTATAATAATAACAAGTGGTATGTAACTCACGGGTGTCGCGTGACGGGCTGGGGCAGCGTGGCAGTGGCGGGCGGCGGCGGCGGCGGCGGCGCGCGGCGCTGCAGCGTCTGCGTCTGCGGCCCGCCCGCGAACTCCCCCCCGCGCTCCTCCACCCACCTGCGACCCGCGACCACACCGCGCGCTGTCTCACACTCACTACTCGACTAGCGTAACATAATCTCCCAACTTATTGGCCGGGCTGAAGTTAGGCGTGAGACGATGAGCAGAACGTAAAATAAGGTATCAGCGGAACTGTGCCAACTTCAGCCCGGCCAATAAGTTTGGAGGTTACTGTGTACGTCACACTACATCGCATAGCGCCATGCCATGGTGTCTGGATAGCTATAGTCCATTTTTTTAGACGAATTCTATTTGGTTAACAATCTTACACTTATTGTTAGTTTTTTTTTTTTGTTTGAAAGGTGACTTAATTGAGTGTTCTTAGCTATGTTTATGTTAATAAAACTCCCGGGGTTTTTTTTATAAAATGAAAAGACTTTTAAAGATAGATAATAATTTCATAGCAAAACCAATTTCTACTTACTATCAGTACTTTTTTAAAATTAATTAAAATTCATATTTGAATAAAAAGTAGTGCTAACGCTCCAACTCAGAGTTACTACCGGTTACTTAAATCACTCCTTAGTACGTCTAGAAAAATGTCGTAGTAGTCTAAAAAAATGGAGTACACATTACTTCGCGACATGGCATAGCGCCTGAATCAAACATATTATACAATAACAAGATTGTGCAAAGATGCTCAAAAAACGTATAACAGTAGTGTGTCCCTTTCTATTGAAGTGACAAAACAAAGAGTTAGATAAGGACACATCCCTTGCAACACTTCATGTGGCTCGTTTTCCCATTTAGCATAATTTTGTTCGAAAATTGGACTTTATGACAATAGGGTTGAGTTTTGCGCGCAATAGTGCAAAATCTTGTTTAATGTATAATATCTTTGCCTTGAATAGCTATCACGCTTTTGATTGAATCAGCCAAGCAACTCGTCATGTTCCGTTCTTTCTTTTTCTTCTCTCTTTCTTTCCCGGCAAAACATCAGTGATGACTTTGGTGTTGCTGATGTTCATGGGCGACGATAGTCAATTATCATCAGGTGGATCGTCAGCTCGTTTTCCGGCTACTTACATAAAAAAACTGCAAACGTTAAGGTGTTAAGTCACGTGTCGCTTTTGGTGGGAAATTTGATAATGATTTTAACCGACTTCAAGAAAAGGAGAAAGTTCTCAATTCGACTGCATCTTTTAAAATGTAGGTTAAATCATAAATTTTTACTATGTGTACGGATTTTGATGATTCTTTGTATATTCGAAAGCTGGTGCTCGTCATGTGGTCCCATTTAAATTTTAGCGAGATCTGACGTTCTTGAGTTATTCCTAATTTTGAAGTCATTTTTTTGTCAAGAATTAGTAATAGCATTATTAAGCTTGCCTATTTCGTGACAACGTGTGCGTCGGTGTGTGTGCATGTGTGTGTGTGTGTACCTGGAGCCGCTGGCCGCCTTGCAGTTCTCGCACTCGTTGCGGAAGTCGTCGCCCGGCGCGCTGGCGCCCTCGTAGCTGCACACGCACGACGGCTACAGAAATATTGACCTTTATCATCACTGTAGTGTCCGACGTTAATATATTGTTACATGAGACACGGTGTAGTGTCTTCAAGGCTTGCCACGACACAAGCTAGAGCGCACGTCCGTTCGCGTACGTGGCTGTCACTTTTTTTTTGGCCTGAAGGACTGACGAAAAAACAGGCGGGCACCGATGTAAGGGGTCACCGTCACCTATGGACCTAAGCCACACCAGAGGAATCGCCAAACTCTTTTTTACACCTTTTTTAAAAGAACCCCATGTCATGCCAAGTTACATCTTTCTAGTACCTGCGCTATGCTGCGGACGGACATGAGGAAACTCTAAGTTCCGTTCTACTACTGAACCTTGAAAATTGTTTAGGTTATGTTTAAATGTTAAGTATAAGTGAAGGTGGTATAACAAACCTTATCAACTGTGAGAGGAAGTGACGCACTGGGGGGCGGCGCGGGCGCGGGCGCGGGGGCCGGCGGGGGCGCAGGCTCGGTCGGCCGCGCCGCCTTGTTGGGAGCCGGCACGCTCGCCGAGCCGCTCGGCGCGGCCGCTGACGTCACGCTCGACGTGCCGCACGCCATCTGCTCCTCGCTCTGAGCGCGCGAGCGACCACCCACCAGCCGGATACTTGATCTACAAGTAAATTGGTTTGAATTCAGTATTTTATTTTGATAATTAACACAATTAAGTATCCCACTTTTCGACAATAATCCAGTGCAGTGAGATAGAGGAAATATTATTAACGGCCCTTAATCGGCGACGTAGTATATTTGGTGTAAGCGTCCAAAGGCTCTCACAATGTTAGCGGGTACAGACCATATCTACGACACTGGCCAAGACTGGTAGATTAAATTGGACACCTTTGAGAACATTAGGCAGAACTCTCAGGTAATGAAATGAAATGAAATTAGTTTATTCGAAGTAGGTTTGTTACAAACACTTTTCGAAAGTCACTCAACGCCATCGCTTCAACAAATCCCTACCGTGAGTGGTCCCGGTAGAAGAAGCGGCAAGAAACTCCCGGGATTTTTTTTTTCCTACTCACAGTTACAGACAGTACTTACTACTACTTATTACATTATTTAATTAAAAAAAAACTCATGTCCAAGCAGTCTTGTCATTTAAATACTCATCAACTTTGTAATATGCTTTCTTCATGAGAATACCTTTTACATGAGTTTTTAATTTACAGTATGGCATTTCTGTTAATTCTAACGGGATTTTATTGTAGATTTTTACACATCTACCTAGGTATGCAGGATGTTTTCCTTCAATGAAGTGTATCAGATATACACCTGTTAATTTGTCATCAGCCATAAAAACTAAAAAGTAAAACCGTATCGTATGCGACTTACTCGTCAGCAGAGAGGTCCGAGGCGACGGAGGCGGCGATGTTCAGGTTCCTCGGCACGCTGCGGCCGGTGTCCGCGTGGCGCGCCGGCTCCGCGCGGTGGAACGACCGCCGCACGTCCGCCGCCAGCGAGCGCTCGGCGCGAGTGAACCCGCCCGGCCCCGCCCCCTGCCCCGGCACCGCCCCGCCCGCGTCCAGCGCGCTCGTGTCCACCGCTGTGGAGATCCGCGGGATCGTGCGGTGCCTGATGACGGAATGTTTACACGCGTTAAAGAACAACAGACCGGGACGGGACTCGAACGTCTCGAGAAACAGTCGCTAACGTAAGAATGTAATCATAAGTTACGAATAATGTATACAATTGCGAGAAAGTAATCTTCATATTTTTATAGCCTCTATTCAGACATTATAGAATTGAAAGTTATTAGTATCTTTTCGTAACTGCAATTCACGCGAAGATTGCTACAGGAACTGTAATTCGGAGATAGAGTCACAGTTAAAACTCAAATATTCATACCCAAAATTAACAATCCGGTCAGTTTTGTCTACAACAACAAAATAATCACAACACCTCAACTATTTATTACACTGCACGCGTGCGAATTTAGCTATATGTCCGCTTGTACAGGTGCTTGTGTTCACACGTACGCGCGTATGTGTGCGTGTGTGCGTGTGTGTGCGTGTGTGTGTACTAACAGCGCGGCGCCCGGCACGCTGGTGTAGAAGCCGGGCACGTTGTGCGGCCGCTCGCGCTCGTCGCGCGGCACGCTCAGCGCGCGCCCGCTGATGGCGCCCAGCGAGCCGGTCAGACGGATCGCGTGCGGGAATCCTGTCACTGCAACAACAACAACACACACACATACACATATACAATCATTTAAAATAGTAATACAATAACGTATTAATATAAGGGTAAGGACCAAATTTTTGACGGATTGCGACATACTGTGGTGTCCAACTCAAATTGGAAGAAAAGTATAGTCCATTACATGCCTAAAATATTTTTTTTGTATTTGCTAATACCTTCTAAACATGTAAGCTTAAGAAAAACATTAAAAATAACTACCTTGATTTTTTAATTTCATCATCAAAACATGACAGTATAATTGTTGCCATAGAAAAGTCGATAAAATAAAATGTCCCAACCCGACTTCCTTAGAAGATTTTTGATGCTGTTTGGTTTTTACGTGAGCTATAATTTGTAAATCTACATTAATGAACTACCATATATACTAGCAATGTCCTTGACAAATATTAACCCATTATCTTCCTTATTTAAAGTTTTACAGGTATAAATGTATGTGTCCCAAAATTCATTCCGTTGTGATATTCCTGTTGTGCGACGCTATAATATTGAAACCACAAGCCTTTTTAGAAGTTTCTTAACAATATAGTGTGGCAACGTTGGTTATGTGCTAGCTATAGAAATTCCAATAGGCCACGATGTTTTTTTCTCTGCCAATTTAACATTTGATTCGATCTCATCAGTTTGGTCGTTAATATTTTGAAAACTTTAGGTGAGTATTTTACGAATATTATGACGATTTTCTAGCAAATTATATTATAGATACGTTACATTTTTAATGTTCTATTCAAAAGAATGTACAAAAATGTCAATTCGTTGTTAAATTTGTGAAATATTGCATCTTTTAGGTGTTGTCGTGTGAATTTTTGTTCCGTTGTGCGACGTTGTGACACGAAATTGATTCTAAAGGTATGTTTATCACGATTTAAATATGTATTATTAACTTGATTTTTTTTTCAGATTTTATTGTTTTCTTCTCAAAAATAGTTTTCTATATTTGCTTTTCAGATGCATTCTTCAGCCGCAGAACGATGTCGAAAGTACTGTGAAAAATTAAAAAAAGAAAATCCAAATAATTTGAATGTTATTTATAAGGGCCCACTTTTTGCAGCTTTTAAACACCGACGACACATGTCGGTAATTTTGTCGATAAAATTAGGTATAAATATCGCTAGTTTTTAATGAGATTTAGTATTTTTAAATGAGATATTTATTTGTTTTTACTTCTTTTTCTTGAAATTTTGATTGATTTTATTTACATTTTATTTTGTTTTGTAATAAAATTACTTGCAACATAATTTTAATTTCTTTCATTTTAGGTAATCTAAAATATTACTGTTTACACGCAACCTTATGCTCCATTGTGCTACAATTATTTTCCAGTGTGATAAGTTCCGTTGTGATCTCCATTGTGCTAATACGTCAAGTTTTTGGTCCTTACCCATAAAAGAGCTACATTGCTAAAGAATGTATTATAGAGTGACAGTGTTAGTGCGCACTTAAATAGGTTGACTGTGGTTGAAAGATAAATAGGCAGCGCAAGTATTTTCTTCCTTGAATCTAACATGTGATCAATAGTTCGCTGATTGAAATCCGACTCAAAGGACCAAAATGAAAGGGAATAATTAGTGTTTCGCCGAATACATTTTGGAAGTTCCAACAAATTCGTATATTAAGCACTTTTTTAACACAGTATTAATTAAGTCCTAGATACATCATGTCATACAATATTAATTAAAAGCTATATAATTTTTCTATACAAAAATATATTACATGCATATTATCTGCGAAATTCACCAAATAAAATTAAACGTAAGTTCTAACTACATATACCGCCATATAAAAACATTCCTTATTACAGATTTGTGTTATTTTCAATGTTAAATCATACCTTACGTATGTAGGTAGCTTTTAACATTGGTAACTGCTACCTATCTCTTTTGCTGATTGTACATTATGAAATTTCTATTAGCTCACCGCTCGCGGTTAGCGGGTGATGGGCGATGATGGCAGGGTCTCGGGGCTCCGCCATCGCTGGTTGCAGAAGGGGCGCGTTGTAGCAGCCTTGAGGGTTAGCCATCTGAACCAACGTACATAGCACACAATTGTAGTATATTATTATGTATATCCGTTAATGTAACCTAAACCTATAGTGGCTTTAAAAACCTAACTATCACGACAGAAATAATAATAACTATAGTCCATTTTTTAAGTCTTTTCAAAAAGGCAAACACAAATTGAACAGAATTTAAGAATAAATTATTATCATTGAATGTTAAAACTTCTGTTTGATATGAATAATTTTTTCAACTAATTCAAATGATGAGTTTGAATTTTTGTTCTCAGTCTGTGTGTGTGTTGTCTTTGTATGTTATCCATGGCATCCACGACATTGGGAATCCTACTATGGGGCTATGAGTGTGTAACTTTTTTATTTATTTATTTGTATATACCTGTGCGATAGGTCGTTGTATGTTGACGTATCCGTGTCCGGTGCAGGTGAGCCCGTCGTCCAGCCGCGGCATGCCGTCCAGTGTCGCCGGGAACGAGCGGTGGTACGCCTCCGTACTCATTCTGTACACGCATATCAACGTAATATGGTTTCAAATATAATTATTATATTATCTACGTAGTTCACGATTTAAGGGAAAATTTATTTTATTTGACCAAACAGTATTGAGTTCATAAATGACAAGTAGTAAGTACCTAATCGACAGCGGGCAGTCATCATTAGCAATTTATAGTAAATTGGTTTATTTATATCGTGCGAATAAAAACCGATATGGTTAAAATTCGGCTCGAAGGACCATTATAAAACTCTTGTTTTTGTCATTTGGTTGCGATTTACTAACATTTTATCAAAGCTTATACATTGATGAATGAGGAGGACGGAATTAAGATACTTTAAAGATAAAACAGTGGTTAATACACAGATAAAAAGGATAACAGTTTTAAGCTGATTTAATTTGACTGATACTGATTTGGTTTGGATTTACTCATTAATTTATCTTCTTGAATATACGGCACTAGCGTGGCAGCTTAAGTAATCTGGACGTGGTTTTTTTATTTAGGATACTTACATGCACTCGCTTAACACGTCAAATGAAAACGTGTAAACAATGTATATTCCTACTAGTAAATAAAACTCAAAAGTGAAAGAAACTGTGTATATATACCTCAATGGTTCTCTGCATTGAGCCACAGCTTCGTCGTAAGGAGGGGGCGCTTCGCCGCGCGGCATGTAGTTGCCTGGGGGCTTCCACGCCCCCAGAGCTGTCTCACAGGTTCCTCCCATGTAGCCCATGCTGCCACTTATGTATCTGGAAACAATAAAATATAGATTGTAGTATTTATATTTTGTACTACATTTTATACTATAGATTCAACCTTTTCAATCAATTCTTTCTGCTTTCTTCTGGGCCATAACTGGGGAATAACCATGAGTGGTGATGATTCTAAAGTAACTCACTTGCTTGCTTTTCTGCTGAATGCCAGTGGTTCAGTAATTGGCCACTGTGGCAAAGATTGATCTATTGTAGTCAGAACCATTATCATTATAAATGTTCACCAAGATTTACCAATCCATTCAATCCAGCAACTTACCCAATGCTGGTCAAACTCCTCTGATCATCGGTGTGCGTGGGGCGGCGTCGTTTCTGTCGCTGCACGCGGTACACGATGAGCGCTACAGTGAGCAGCACCGCGGCCGCCGCGCCGCCCGCTGCGACCCGCACGTTGGCCTCCGCCCCCTCCGCGGGCTTCACCACGTCGTCCAGGCATATGAACTCGCAGCATGTTGTACCCACACGGAACGAACGGCAGTCCTGGAAAACAAATACATATACAACTGGAATATACACAAAAACCTGGAATGATATTGTAAATTAACCTAATGATGAGGTAATAGTTGGGTACCTAACTCCTTTATAAATGTTACTTTACCCTGCAGGGTCCAGATCTAGAATATTGCCTGTTCACCAGGGTTGGCATGAATAAATCATTTTGATTTAAATCATGATTTAAATCACGATTTAAATCAAATGATTTTTTCAATAAAAATCAATGATTTAATCAAAAATGTGTAATTTCATTTTCTTTCGCAGAAATCCACATATAAAAAAGGAGGAAGTGCGTGTCAGGCCACGCGCAATGTAGGGTTCCGATTCCGAAGTAGTACATTTATCGACTAATACTTTTAACTAAATACCTAGTCCCACTTGACTCTAAACAAAATCAGCACTTTAAAGGCAAATATTTCACAAACGGACCCCTAATTCCAAAAATGGTCTTAGAAGACCAATAACATTTTTGAAAGACCTTTTCAACAATACCCCACACAATAGGGTACGCGACGAATAAAAAAATCATCCTCACGTTACCTGTAGGGGAGGTACCCTGAAAAAAAAATGTTTTTAGGGTTCCGTAGCCAAATGGCAAAAAACGGAACCCTTATAGATTCGTCATGTCTGTCTGTCTGTCTGTCTGTCTGTCTGTCTGTCCGTCCGTCCGTATGTCACAGCCACTTTTTTCCGAAACTATAGGAACTATACTGTTGAAACTTGGTAAGTAGATGTATTCTGTGAACCGCATTAAGATTTTCATACAAAAATAGAAAAAAACAATAAATTTTGGGGGTTCCCCATACTTAGAACTGAAACTCAAAAATTTTTTTTCATCAAACCCATGCGTGTGGGGTATCTATGAATAGGTCTTCAAAAATGATATTGAGGTTTCTAATATCATTTTTTTCTAAACTGAATATTTTGTGCGAGAGACACTTCCAAAGTGGTAAAAAGTGTGTCCCCCCCCCTGTAACTTCTAAAATAAGAGAATGATAAAACTAAAAAAAATATATGATGTACATTACCATGCAAACTTCCAACGAAAATTGGTTTGAACGAGATCTAGTAAGTAGTTTTTTTTAATACGTCATAAATCGTAAACCACAATTTACCTCGATCAAAGTTACAACGAACTTCAAGAACTTTTATATTATGTTATTTGCTACTACGGAACCCTTCATGGGCGAGTCCGACTCGCACTTGGCCGCTTTTTATTCAATATTTTTTTCTACAATTCTGAAGTTTAATAATTTATATGTATATCCGTGCCAAATTACAGCTTTCTAGCATTAAGGGTTTTGGCGCATTGCTTCGGACAGACGGACGGACATGACGAAACTATAAGGGTTCCGATTTTACTTCGGAACCCTAAAAACAAATTTAGAATTTGCATTCACTTGCTTTTGCACATTTGCTTGGCATTCACAAGTCAGACAAAAGAGAAAGAGGGCGCGTTCTGTTTTGCGCAAAAATATTTTAAAATAAAATGAAAAAATCAAAAAAATCTGATTAATTAGGATTTTTTTAAAAAATCGTGATTTATACGATTTTTTAAAAAAATCATGATTTTTTCCAACCCTGCTGTTCACCTTTTCCTATGGTGGCATTTCAATACCTCTAATATTTTGGTTGAACCCCTAAGTTTTTTTTTATATTTTATCCTTTTTTAATTATATCCTTGGTGTATTAAAAAATGATAAAATAATGCACACCTTTGGTACATCCCTACTGACTATATTTGGGTATAATTTATTTTATAATTAAGAAAACTGACCTGTGGTGGGGAGCAAAGTACTGCTTTGCATACTTTAGGTAGCCCATTGTCACAGATACAAAGTGTGCAGGTATCGGGGCCAGGGACATAGTGCAGGCCGTGGGATATTATCCTCCCTCGCACGTCTGTGCATTCACCTTGTGCCAATACACCTTAAAACACAAGCACATTGTAAGATATTCACCCTTTGTATAACACACAAATGTCACAGTTTAATAAAAGTATTTCCTTACTATAGAGCCTCAAGGTTGTTAAGTACAACACAATCACAGGAAACATTGTATTTTTATACACTTTTTCGAATTTTAAGACTCATTTTTAGGGCTACGGAACTGTTGTCCCATTTAATTTAAATCGATATTTGTTCGTTGGTAGGCAGGCCGTGGAAATCTTTACAAAAGATAAGGACAGATAGAAAACTGAACATGCGTCTTAGCTTCGTCGCTCCGTGCTAGTGCTTCTCTCCCTCTACGATTTTATTTTCCTGCTGTTGATTGTTGTTTGAAGTTTTCTTGCATACGTTAGTCTGACATTATCTAAATGTCAAGTGTCAAAGTCAAAGTGTAGTCTGACTTTAGAGTTTAGACTTCCACAGAGCTGTAATACTGACTATAATACTACCAACATTATAGCCAACTGCAGATTTAGTTGAAAAGCACAATAATCTCAATGTCTTGCATAGATTATAGATACCAGTCTACGGCTGCGTTCCAGTAGACGCTCACATCGCTCACAACGATCAAAACGCGTTCCACATGGCGACCACGGTCGTCATGGTCGCGGTGAAAACGTCATTGATGACGTCATTAATTTCGCTCACGGCACGCTCAAAACAACCCACCTCACGGGGTGGGTCGAAGTGGTCGAATTGCAGTGTTGCCAGATACGACGAAGTTACTCTCGCCAGTTTTTAGACCTGGCAGCACTGGGTAGATGGAATGACTGAATGGATGGTGATAGAAATTTGGCGCAATTTTATAAAAAATAAGGATGGTGATGGAAAAAATTACTGTATACGATTCGACAAGAGATACTTTAGTGGATTATAGTAGTATCTCCAGCAGATGCTCGACGTGGGGTCACAAGTTGATATAAATATGTTAAATTATGTAAATAATTTTAATGTTTAATTCACCATACATATAGCCATGTATACATTTTTCCTCGTCGGTCAATATCATAAACTTAATTAAACTATGCAATTTTTTATTATATGTTTGTCTTTTCTTGTTTTATTTGTAGACATACTTTTTTGCTAATATAAATAAAATTGATAATTAAATATGTAACGTTTAATTATAGCTTAAAAACTATAACACAACCTCTAATCTTAAGTTTCTGACTTATTTTTAATTTCACAGAGTAGGTACATTTTGTGTCAACGGCTAAAACGTGTAAGTACTCTGTGGCTTAAACGCTCACGTCGCTCACTATACTCGTTCCACTTGGGTGTATGATTGTAACGCTCACAAACTAGTGGAACGGGAAAAACCGCGGTCGTGAGCGTGATCGTTGTGATCGTCTAGTGGAACGTAGGGGATGACAGCTATCTATTGACAATTTGTCATTTCCATTTCAAAGAGCCATTCCGAGGGTGCGTTTTTTAATTTATTTTTACAATTTACTTGAGCAACTTCATGGATAGTAATAAATTCATTCTGATTAGAAAAGCACTTATTATTTAATTAATAATGAACTGGCGAAGCAATTAGAACTGACAGTAGGTACAATGCTCTAATTGTTAGATAATTAGAAATGGCTGGTTTTGGAGACTACAGTGGTTACAACCGACCCTTTGGTTTGGATCGCAACAGAGAAACAAACGATTTATATGATACGCGCTATCAACAGATATATGGCTACCACACTCCCTTGAATGAGGAATACCAAGGACCTCCATTAATTATGGACGATAACGCTGAGGAAGGTAATGATCTACACGTTAACCACATATGTACCTACTTTGGTTTTCCTGATGCAATAATTATTTACATGTTTTATGCCGTTTTATTTTCAGAAAGTAATGCCTATGTGACAACAGCAATAAGTGTAGCAAGTTTAATTACAGAGAACTTGTTAAGTCATCCATTCATTGTTCTGAGAAGGCAGTGTCAGGTTTGTAAGCCTATCTAAATACATACATATCTTAATTAAAGCATTTCACTTTATCAATTTTCTCAGCTAGATAGGTCACCTGTGTTCAAACATCACATCTCTTACTAGTTGTGATAATTATTTGCTTCATTATTATTTCATCAAACAAATAATGTAATCTATATGTAGATTACATCTATATTAAATATTATTTTGTACTGTTACAATCTAAAACAAACAGTAATTACTGAAATAAACTTAGATGTATGTCTAATACATTATAGTTTTATTATAAAACATGTTATTGTACTATCCAGGTACATAACACCCTCCGAAATTACCATATAGTTCCATACACACTGCTGCCTGTAGTAGCAAGGTTGCACAGGCGTCAGGACGTCACTACCCTGTGGAAGGGAATCGGATCCACCTGTATAGTGAAGGGACTTAATCTAGCTGTAGAGGATGTTATATCAAAGGGCACTGGATGGCCAAAGTGAGATATTGACTTACATTGACTAAATTCAGTTATATAGATTGAAATCTCAGAAACCATGTGAATTTATATAAATTTTATAATTTTTCAGAGAGATTGGAAAATGCGGTTCAGTATTACAATTCATGCAACACATGACTCTTAAATGGTAAAGTATAACATCTATTTTTGTGCAAATATAGTTTTGTTGTATTATTTCATTTATTTCTCATAGTTTTTTTATAAATCATAAGTTCTTGCTTGACTACAATTCTCACTGATGGTAAGACTAAGTGATGTAGAGCGAAGTAAGAAAATAACTTTGTAACTGTCAGATTAGGATTAATTGATACTACACCACCATGACTGTGAAAATTATTGGTATGTCTGTTTAGGATATATAACTTTGTTTGTTTGTTACAGTATAAGCCTAGCAATCATAACACCATTTTATTCAGCCAGTTTGGTTGAAACTGTTCAGAGTGATATAGCTAGCGACAAACCTGCTTTATTGGATGTGTTCAGAGAAGGGTTTATGCGAATACTGGAGTGGGGAACCCCAAGCCGCGGCAGAATGCTACCCATATGGGCAATTGTTCTTCCAACAGCAGGCCTTGGTATTTCTAAATATTTAGCACAGTATGTATAACCAATATTTTTACTACAATATATATTGTTAAAATACCTATAATATGTACAATTATTGTTACACAAGTACTTTATTTTCAGTTTAGTGCTAAGGAGTATTACAGTGAGAATTCTTCGTTTCCAACAAAGACACAGACATGAGCTGAGCGATATGCACAATCCCAGCCTAAAGAATGCACCAAACCCTCTTATAGAAGATATGAATTTGAAAGCAAACATATTTTCATTCATTGTTATGGAAATAGCATTCTATCCAATAGAAACGATCATACACAGGCTGCATATACAAGTAAGATAGACTTATTATATAATTTTTTAATTTCAATGTCAACATCCTTATATACATGCATTTATACTATTTAATTGAAATAACATAAACTAAAAAGTAAAGTAACTATTAATTACCTTTGTCCTCAGGGAACCCGCACAATAATAGACAATCTGGACACTGGTACATCAGTGACACCTATCCTGACTGGTTACGAAGGATTTATGGACTGTTACAACACCACAATAGCTAAGGAAGGAATGGGTGGTTTATACAAAGGTTTTGGTGCATTGGTATTGCAACTAGCTGCTCATCTCGCAATAATCAAGTTAACAACTCTTGTAGTGTCTGAAATATCAAACCTTCTGAAACCAGCACATACTCCAACCTCAGATGATTCTAATCACTCACAGCCGAAGTATCTCTTCAATTGATCATTATAGATATTATGTAATGAAGATGTTGTTAACAAATAAAAGAATTTATGTAAAATACAATGGCTAATCGGGCCTTTCTAAATCATGAACCATTACAGTTAAATTATTCACAGTGGCAGTGACGTATTTTATTCATTTATGGAAGTAAGCAATAAAATCCGATTTCATTTTTGTATTCAGCTCATTTCGTTATAACCTGGTAACTCAGTCCGTAAGGACTTTACTTGGTGAGTTATGGGTCATGTTTTCCATCCAGTACTAGGGCCAACGTAGTGCTGTTTGTTCTTGAATATTGGAAATCCTTTGGAATCCTAGATGTCAGCGTGTATCTTTTATTTTTATAAATATGTTGCTTAGTCATAAGTGAACTAGATTTGTTGGGTAGTCTAATTGCTTTTAATAAAATTTGATTTATATTGAAATTCTTTTTTTTTAAATTAAAATGCCACAATTACAATCTACATTTATTCAGAGGTTAAATTAAAATAAAGCTATCAAGTTGTTTAATGTGACAATACAAATCTTCCTTTTAATAATCTTCTCATAATAACTTTACGGCCATTTGGTGTTGACATCCTGGTAGCCCATCCATGGCGTCTGACTCTCCTTACTTCATTAGGTCGAGGAAAATAGCAGCGCACTTTTGTCCTTATAGTGGACAGCAAGAAAGAATCAGGTTTCACTAGACTAGAGTTTGTGGTAGTTTGAGAGAGACTTCGAAAACCTTGGCTGATGACCCTAAAAGAAAATTAATCAGAATTTTACATATCAAAATACAGGAAAATAAAACAGGTTTATTGATGAAGTGATAACACCTAAAAGTTTTAAAAGCAACACACTTAATTATTGGTCCCTAATTACTGAACACCTTATTTTTTAGTTGTGCCAAAAATCTTGTGAAATCTGCTAACGATAGCTAGCTAGAGCTCTGGGCTAGAGTAGTCTAAAGTGAAGAGAAGACCCTCGCCTAGCAGTGGAACTGTGTTGATCATAGGTGTTGATGAAGAGGACAGGTTATAATTTTCAAGAACTTACTTTAATGGTTGAAAAATAGCTGTAAGTAGTCGCGACATTTGTAAGTAATTTTTTTAAACAACAGAATAGAAAATTAATGATGTCAGTGTGTTTAACTCTCTCTGAAATTTTAAATTTTTTTATCAATTTTAATTTCGTAAATGACAATGGTCTGATGGTTCTGTGATCTGTCCTGTCAAAGTCAAATTCTTCATTCTCCTGTCAGGGCTGTCAGTGAAGTGTCAACTTACCAGAGAGAAACCATTTTACAATCGTAAAACTAATTATTTTTATATTTATCCAATGCAAATTATACAAAAATATAGACAGAAGTATTTAATTGTGTATCATGTTTTTTATTATTCATTATATAATCTACTCTTTGACTATTTTTTTCTATTTTTTATTTCTTTAATATATAGTCTGTCAAGTCGATATGGAAATTGAAGATGGCGGTCAAAAATAATAAGAGCGCTAAAAGATTATTTTCGTTTGTCAGAAATCGTAATATGTTTATCAATGCAATGAATTAAGATTTCATTACAAGTGTTATGTTCTAATACATTTTGTGAGAAAACCAACGCAACTCGGTAAGTGACACGTTTCTATTATTAGAATTACTTTGACATTGCGTATTTGCCTATATTTATAGTCTTTTATTTTCAGTTCAGCGTCGATAAGTAATCAAAATAACAGAAATTCCTGTGAAATAACCATTGTTTATACATTTTTAGATGAAAGATGACAGCAATAAGGGTAAACTTCGAAATTGGACATGAAGCATCGCTAAAATCCAAAAAGACTCCAGAAGGATTCACTCATGACTGGGAGGTATTTGTTCGCGGCCAAGAGGGGGCTGATATAAGTCATTTTGTGGAAAAAGTGGTATTTCTACTGCACGAAACATTTCCTAAACCCAGGCGAGGTAAATATATATTTTTGTTCTGTTATCATTTATGTAAATATTTCCAAAAGTGTTTAAATTATTCATTATTTAAATTAATTTAAGTTTGCGCTCTAAAATTATTTATTTAATAATACCTTGTTGCATTAAATATACGCACCAAGAACCGTTCAACAAAATAATAATCGATAGCTGAGATCTACTGTTACCAGGCACATTTAAATGCTACTATTAATTTATTCTTCACTGCAATCCGAAATTTTGAATCTAGTGGATAAGATTGATATGATAGGATATTATTTAATTTAACTATGTTATTGAGTACAAAAATCATATTTAAATGATATCCTGGATGAGTTATATTATAGCTCCTCCATTTCATGCTCATATTTATAACTTTATAATTGTTACAAAAAGGTATTCCTCATAACATTTTAGTTACATTTATATAAATAACTAGTTGCCCGGGCAAGTTGCACACGGTGTGCAAATTTGATTAAAATCGGTTCAGCAGTTTAGGAGTCCATCGCGGACAAACAACATGACACGTAATTTATATATATTAAGATTTTCTTATTTACACCAAAATTTTTATTATATGCATAGAATTTATCAATATTTTTTCTTTTTCAGTTGTTAAAGAACCACCATTTTCTATTAAGGAATCAGGCTATGCAGGTTTCATTTTTCCTATTGAAATTTATTTAAAGAATAAAGATGAACCGAAAAAAATTAAGTTTACATACAACTTCACGTTACAGCAGAGTGGATTTCTTAAAGACAGATATATTTTCCAAAATCCTAATGATGATTTTAAGAAAAAGCTATTGAAAGGTGGAGGTATGCCTATGGTTAATACAAATAATGCATTTTACACAAATCCTGATCAAGAGAGTAGAAGTAGAGATTCATTTACTGATGAGAAGCAGCAACTTATCAGTAAGTCTAAGTTATCATCAGAAAATGTCAAAAAACACAAAAATAAAGAGTACAAGGAAGAAATTCCATTGAAAACAACAAGTTTTGAAAACTTGTTTGGAGCCCCTATCCAGAAGCCACCTAAAATTTCTCCAGAACCTAAGAAAATAGATAAAAGTGCGACTATTGCAAAATCCGATAAGAAAGATAAAGAAAGGTCAAGTTCAGATAAAAAATCTAAACATGAACGTAAAGAAGCCAAACCAGAAAAAGTTAAAGTAAAAGAAGAAAAAGACAAAATTCGACCTGAAAAAATAAAGAGTCATAATAAAGATCCAGAGAGATCCAGATCAAAAGAAAAGGCTCCTAAAAGACCAAGTGAACGACCACCGTCTCCGGAACCTGCTAAGAAAAGGTGTCCTAGCCCAAGCAAAAGAGTTCCTAGTCCAGTACCTAGATCTAGCAGTGCCTCAAGTGTTAAAGATGAATATAGGGCTACAAAACATACTCCAGAAGGCTTTGAACAAAAAAAATTAAAAGTAGAGGAAAAAACAACTGAACCAAAATTAGAGAAAGAACCAAAAGAAAAAAAGAAAAAGGAAAAGAAGAGTCATGATAGAGACAAAGAAAGAAAGGAGAAGAAGGAACATAAAAAAGATAATCATAAATCCAAAGAATCTCCAAAAGAGCCACCAAAAGAACCACAGAGAGACATTCATAAACCAAGAGAAATAGTTAAAGAGAAGGAAGTAGTGAAGGAGCCTGTGGTTAAAGAAAAACTTGTAAAAGAAAAAACCTTGAATAAATTTTCTATAGAAAACCTTAGAAAAACTCCTCCACCAGAAATTGAAGAACGTCCTGAAACTCACAAATCAAAAGAAAAAGGAGAATCAGAACGAAGACATAAACATAAGAAAAAAGATAAAAAGCGCGATGAGTCTAAGGAGAAACATAAAGAAAATAAAGAGAAAAAACATAAGCATGAAAAGGTTCGTGAAATAGTTCCAGAGAAACCAGAAATTGTGGAACTCAGGGAGACTCCAACTATTAAAGAACGTCCAATACCTGAACCAGCTTCACCTATATCTATTGATACTGCCTCTCAGTGTAGTTCTAAAAGTGGCATAGCTAAAGTTTTACGTATAGGAACAGAAGATGCAAATAGCAGTCACTCTGACTCTGAAGGCTCGATAATAGCTGATGATGATGATGTAAAAGTTAAAGTAGAAAACCCATCACCTGAACCAGTCAAGCGCGAACCTTCCTCAGAACCAGAGCCAGAACCGGAACTTGAACCAGAACCTGAACCAGAACCTGAAATAAAACAAGAACCTGACCCTGAGCCAGTAGTGGAGCCACCTCCAGTTCAACCAAAAGAGAAATCAAAGAAGCACAAAGATAAATCATCTAAAAGGGAAGAAAAGCGAAGAAAACGAAAAGCAGCTGAAGAAGAGGATGCAGAAAATAGAAAGATAGCCAAAGCTGCAGATTCTGGCCCTTCCAATAATGATAATGAACGTGGAGAGAGTAGTGGCTCCCTCTCAGTTGAGACAAAGGTTCAAGATAATGGTGTATCCAGTAGTCTAGGTGAAGACGCTGAGCCCGGTGATCTATCTCCAGACTACATGGTGCAACTTCGTGGGCTTCAACAACGAATAATGATGATTAAGAACAATGAAGATCTAGAAAGAGTTGTGAATTTAATCGCTGAGACTGGCCGTTACGAAGTGACTACTCAAACGTTTGATTTTGATCTGTGTCTACTTGATCGGTCAACAGTACAGCAGCTTATACAATTGGTAGGATGCTAGCTGTTTGTAATTAATATCTTAGATTAACTTGTAAATAACGCTTATTTTAAATCTACATTTATTTGAAATCTACATTTATGCAATTGTAATATAACTACTACATCTCCTAGATTTAGGAAGATGGCATTTCCTATGTATTTTATAAAAATGAATTAAGTTAGTGTGATTACAGAATGTGGCTCATAATTACTCAGCATTGTAAAGTTTCTTATTTGATATAATGGTTTTGTAAAATTAAGAATGAATACAAATTAAATATCTTTGGATATATTTTTGTGTGAGAAACTATAATGTACACTTGTAGAGCTGATATAATTGCAAAACTTGCTATGATTGCCAACAGATTTGCATGTAAGAAGTACTACTACTAAAACAAATAAGGATAATCATAGAACACCATAATGACCGATTCCCAAGGTTCTGGATCCCATGACTGGAGTTTTAAGTGCAATACTGTATAGGCATATAAAGTTATAAGACTGTTGAATTGAATGATTGTTATAACATATTGTATATTTTGTACATTATTGTATTGATTTATTATAATGTAAGTTAATTCATCTGAGAGTTTTTTATTAACCTCCTAGGTCAAGGGACTAAGAGAGGCTACGTTAGTTAAGTGTAAATGACCTTAATTTAACTTATTAAAACACCAGTAAGTAGAAGATATTTTAAAGGATATATATATATATCTATACACTTTAATATTATTGTATAAGATCCCATTTTATGGTAATCAATATTTTTAAGTTATCATAGTTTACATCACAAAAAGGATCATCAAAAATTTTGTTTTTTTTTACATCTTAAATTTTAATGTGCTTTTTAGGCCATGTTTTAATGAAACCTTGTACATCATTATTTTGTTATGTAACTTATTTTCTAATTTATCTCTTATTTTAGGTAACATAATATATCAAAATAAATAAGAGTGTATGATAATATCTTTTTATTTAATATAGTAAGTACTTAATAAAATAATTGGTTAACACTTCATATCTTAATTAAAAATCTACCCTTGTTATACTTTTGAAATCCCTAATGTTAACTTGCCAGAGTGCTTGTAGGTGGTGTGCTTTTTTGTGTGCGTTTAACTATAGCACGCAACAAAGTTATTAGATAACTAGCTGTTGCCCGCAGCTTCGCACGCGGAAATTATGCTTATCATATTATTTAGTATCCCTTACAAAAGAAAATTTAAAAACAGGTTCATTTATATTGAAGTACTTATATTTAAGAATTTACATACTGAAACTTACGATACAATCACAGATCATTCCTCCGGGAGCGGGTTTGAAATAGTAAACAACATTTTTTTCCCTCTCCCTCTCCCTCTCCATCTCCCTCTCTCCCCTTGCCCTCTTCCTCTCCCGCTCCCTGTCCCTTTTCCTCTCCCGCTCCCTGTCTCACTTCCCCTCGCTCTCCCTCTTCCTGTCCCACTTCCTCTCCCTTTCCCGCTCGAGGTCCTTCTCCCACCACATATCCCTCTCCCTCTCCCTTTCCCGCTCGAGGTCCTTCTCCCACTTCATATCCCTCTCCCTCTTCTTCTATCACTCCCAGTCCCTCTCCCGCCCGCACCCGCGCCCTCTCCCGATTTCTGTCCCGCTCCCACTCCCTCTCCCCCTCCCTGTCCCTCTCTATCTCCCTCTTCCGCTCCTTCTCCCTCTCCTGCTCCCTATCCATTTTTAACTTAAAAAATGACGAAGTTGCTTACTAAGTTCATTCCCCTAAATTAACTCTTTAAGGGATGATTTTCCGAAAAAAAAATCTAAGCTAACTTTTGTTTATTACTATAAACTTACATAAAAAAATCATATATTTTATAACTCTAAAACTGGCGAAGTTGATTTGTATGTAGTTGACTACCAACCCCTATTTTTAGGGGATGAATTTTGAGAAATCAGCGATACAGTTATTTTTTGTGTCTAAATATAAGCTTATATACAAATTTTCGCCCTTCGTACTTCAAAACTGACGAAGTGTCCATACTAACTTTCGCACTCTTATTTAACCCTTTAGGGGATGACTTTCCAAAAAAAACGTAATATGTACTTCCAAATTTTGTTTCTAATCTGGAGCTAATATATAAATTTTCATGTTTTTAACTTTAAAAATGACGAAGTTGCGTACTAAATGAAATCCTCTAAATTAACCCTTTAAGGGATGATTTTCCAAAAAACCGTGTTAAAATTAACTTTTGTTCACAACTATAAACTTACATAAAAATTTTCATATTTTATAAGTCTAAAACTGACAAAGTTGATTTATACGTAAATGGCTTCCTACCCCTATTTTTAGGGGATGAATTTCGAGAAAACAGTGATACAGTTATTTTTTGTGTCTAACTATAAGCTTATATACAAAATTTCACCCTTCTTACTTTAAAAATGACGAAGTTGCATACTAAATTAAATTCACTAAATTAACCCTTTAAGGGATGATTTTCCGAAAAAAATTGTTAAAGTTAACTTTTGTTTATTACTATAAACTTACATAAAAAAAATCATATTTATAACTCTAAAACTGGCGAAGTTGATTTGTATGTAGTTGACTACCAACCCCTATTTTTAGGGGATGAATTTTGAGAAATCAGCGATACAGTTATTTTTTGTGTCTAAATATAAGCTTATATACAAATTTTCGCCCTTCGTACTTCAAAACTGACGAAGTGTCCATACTAACTTTCGCACTCTTATTTAACCCTTTAGGGGATGACTTTCCAAAAAAAACGTAATATGTACTTCCAAATTTTGTTTCTAATCTGGAGCTAATATATAAATTTTCATGTTTTTAACTTTAAAAATGACGAAGTTGCGTACTAAATGAAATCCTCTAAATTAACCCTTTAAGGGATGATTTTCCAAAAAACCGTGTTAAAATTAACTTTTGTTCACAACTATAAACTTACATAAAAATTTTCATATTTTATAAGTCTAAAACTGACAAAGTTGATTTATACGTAAATGGCTTCCTACCCCTATTTTTAGGGGATGAATTTCGAGAAAACAGTGATACAGTTATTTTTTGTGTCTAACTATAAGCTTATATACAAAATTTCACCCTTCTTATCTTAAAAATGACGAAGTTGCATACTAAATTAAATACACTAAATTAACCCTTTAAGGGATGATTTTCCGAAAAAAATTGTTAAAGTTAACTTTTGTTTATTACTATAAACTTACATAAAAAAATTCATATTTATAACTCTAAAATTGGCGAAGTTGATTTGTATGTAGTTGACTACCAACCCCTATTTTTAGGGGACGAATTTCAAGAAAACAGTGATACAGTTATTTTTTGTGTCTAACTATAAGCTTATATACAAATTTTCGCCCTTCGTACTTCAAAACTGACGAAGTGTCCATACTAACTTTCGCACTCTTAATTAACCCTTTAGGGGATGATTTTCCAAAAAAACATAATACTTACAAATTTTGTTTCTAGTCTGGAGCTAATATGTAAATTTTCATGTTTTTAACTTCAAAAATGACGAAGTTGCCTACTAAGTTCAATTCAGGAAATTAACCCTTTAAGGGATGATTTTCCAAAAAAATATATTAAAGTTAACTTTTGTTTATTACTATAAACCTACATACAAAATTTCAAATTTATAAATCTAAAACTAAGAAAGTTGGTTTGTATGAAAGTGTCTTCTAACCCTTATTTGTACCCCTTAGGGGATGAATTTCCAAAAATCCGTTCTTAGTGGACGTCTCCTTAGCATAAACTATCTCCCTGGCAAATTTCATCTTAATCGGTTCGGCAGTTTCTGAGATTTTTTGTTTAATCAGCGGTGTGTCGCTTTTCAATTTTATATATATAGATTACTTTTTTGGGGCCTTGTTAAGAATTTATTTTGAATACTGACTTGGTTCACACAGAATATATTATTTTATTTCAAGTAACAGAGACCCATGTTTGTTAGTAAAACTTAGCTATTACTTAACCTAAACAAAGTAATTTCTAGTATAAAAGTACTATTGTGTCTTCTGTGGTATAAGGTGAATGCGAGTTACCACTGGAATAACTGGCACTATTTTTCTGATTATTTCAATGGACCCTGCGATTAATATTTTGTTTCGTTTTTGCTGACTTTACTTTGTTTTATGTATTTTTAACCAAACTTCAAGAATGGAGGTGGTTTAGATTTACTTATTGTATTTCATAGGACTTTGGTTGTATTTTTTTTCAATGTTTGTTTTTTTCAATTCAACTGGATTGGAAGGTTCTTTTTTATTTGAAAGGGGTTTCAGATTGGTTCCATATTTTCAATTATTACGATTATTATTTCTATATGCGGTCCGCCTGGATAGCTACCACTCTCTACTTTAGTCAGCCCGGTCAGCCGCCAAACGACTTATCGCATTCCAGCTAGGGGCTTTCGTGTCTCTTTCATGGCCGGCAACGCATCCGTCCGTGTCTTTGGTGTTGCTGATGTCTTTGACCCTTGTTACCATCTAGTGGATTGTCAGCTCGTTTGCCGGCTTGATTTTCAAAAAAAATAGAGCTAGACTACACACTTTGCGTGAAGTATAATAAGCATCCGCAGTAGCGTAGCGTGGGGGGGGGGGGCGTGGCCCCGGGCGGCACATGAAGAGGGGGCGGAAAGCCATTCGATTTTTAAATAATAAAAAAAATATACCTTAAAAATAATTTTATTTAAATTTTAATGTAAATTGTGCTATGAAAAAACCAAAAAAGTGCATTTTTAATTTATAAAAAAATATTTTAAATAATATGGGGGCGGAAAAGATCACTGGGGGGGGGGGGGGGGGCAATTTTCGCTCGGCCCCGGGCGGCGCGGCGGAACATCCGGGAAAAAACTACATATCCAAATGTTCGGGGTTTTTGGCGATGACGGCTTAGGTGATGGCATCCCTAGTTATGAGTTATGACATAGGCTGAGGACATAAGTATACAAGATTATAGGGCTATCGATATTATCTGTGATTGAAATAATTAATTCATAATTTACAGATATTTCCACCGTTACACAACGCGGAGTTTGCCTCCTACATGTCGGCGCACGAAGCAGGAAGAAATTCGTACATTGACTTGTTAGTACGTGTCTCTGTCACTCCCGCGTAAATATAATGCGTGCTCGCTCTCATAGTGCAATGGCCGCCGTTCTATGCGAGCGAGAGCGAGATGCATTATATTTACGCGGGAGTGACAGAGACAGGTACTAACTAGTCAATGTACGAATTTCTTCCTGCTTCGTGCGCCGACTTTAACCTTTTTCTACTGTAGAAGTAGATAGATATCCAAGATACACGTTAGGTACATAAAAAGGGCAAAATCCCCAAAGTGGAGATTTCAGAAATGGATCGTAAATCGCAACGTAAATACGAGTATATAATATTAAGCTGAATGTTTGTATATTGAATAATATTTTATTTGCCACGGATATTCGTGCGGAGTGTATACTTGTATGTGGTAGGCCCTAGGCGTAGAAAATTCTACGTTACGTTTTCCTCCGTAGGTAGCCTAAACATAGACTATTGTTGTTCTTGTTATAATCTGTCTGACTGGATTTGACAAGTATTTAATCTGTTGTAATGTCATTTTGAACCTCATGTCATTCTCTCTCAATGAATGTCAGTTCAGTTGTCAATTATCATTCTATGATTCTATTCAGTGTTGCCAAGTTAGCCACTTTTGGGCTAGATCTGGCAACTTTTAAGATTCCTTTAGCCAAAAATGTCAAATATTCTAGGCTAAATATTTTAGCCATTATTTTAGCAACTTTTGACTTGACAAGCATGGAGTACCTATTGAGGTAGAAGAATGGCCATCTCATATGAAGGGAAAGTTGAAAAAGTAGTGCGGTCTACAACAGCTATGTTCGATTCAAACTTCGAATATCTATTTGGCGGAAAATAGGGCCATTCATTACGGGTGGCATAACTCAGCAAACTTCACTCCGTCTACAACAGCTATGTTCATGGATTTGTAAACAGCTTATTTTCTGTAAACAGCTGGACACTTTTTCAAATTTCCCTTCATAGATCATACACATGAGATGGCTCTCCTTCTATCTCAATACTCCATGGACAAAACATAGAAATAAGCACTAAATTCTTTAATAGGAATATTAAAAAAAAAAGCAAACATGTTCTTCCTACCAAATACTGCTGGAATCTTTTGCCAAACCGGTAAACAAGAAAGATATTCATTCCTTGTACCAGAACTAGAACCATCAAAGTCGAATGACTATTGATATTTTATTCGTATACAAATAATATTGTATGCTTCAAAGTTAAATATCATTTTTAATGGTGTTTTTTTTAACTCCTGATCCAAAAAGAGGGTACAAAATTTTTCTCTTTCATTTGCGCGATTGACCTGATCGAAAGACGTTGACATGACGTTGCGTTCGGAAGCCATTTTGTTATACAAAATTAAACAATGACTTTTGGAACTGTCTCCTTCGTTCAACGTCTCGGCGCGAAATGAACAAAAAATGGATGTGGGTTTGCGCACTTTGCGCATTCACGATCCGTCGGCGCGATGTTGCGGCGTGACGCCATGGCGCGATTGGAAATACAGAGTTTTATATCACGCCATCAGTTTTTCACATTCACGATCAAATTTTGGCTGTATATCACGCTATTTGACGCGATGGACTGACCGTAAGTGACCAACATAAAGGGTACAAAATTTTGGCATTCTAGCCACTTTTTCAAAAGTATTTAGCCATTTCTTGGTTCACTGACTTGGCAACACTGATTCTATTCTCTCGCTCGCTTCACCGCTTGGGTTTTGGCTGGTTTGCGATTCGGCGCGGTCGTACTTAGAAAACTAATAAAATAGCTTGTATTACAAGAATAACATAATACACAATTGAATCTTTAAGACTTGCGGAGTTGATCCGCAGTCTTGTTTACTCGTCTGTCGTGTGTGAGTTGCAGTCAAAATTTCCGGCAAAATGTTTTGGGGTAAGTATTGTACCTATTTCCAACCGGCAACCTAAAACCTAAGTTTCGTTACATATTTCCATTTGCAGCTCATTTAGTGTTAACATTTATTGCCTTCGAATATCTTTGTTCAATTCATATAAAGCTCTTGAAGAGCTAGTAGGCTTAAACAGAAGTTCTGATCTCAGCTATGGCGGATTGACAATAAACGAACAATGGAGTTATTTATATCATCTTCGTCCTGCGACTGCGCGAATTTTTGAAAATGAAAAACATACTGTCTTACTGTAAAATATATTTACTAAGCTGTATTAATTAGACTATATATTATTAAAAATTTACTCTAGAATGCCTTGTGATACCAACATAAAAATTTAATGGCAATTCAATGAACTAATGAGAAATTCTCCAAGTGTTGAGTTCGACAACAGAAACACTTGTGTATGAATGTCTGCTCGTATCTAGGGTTGCCAGGTTGTCAAACCTAATAGCCAGATAGACCAACCAGTTTGGCTGGACATTTGAGTAAAAAATTCGGACACCCTTTATTAAGGACTTTGTTTTTTAGTATTAATGATAATTTTTTTTTAGTAAAACTAGGTTTAGGCAGTAAGCAATTTATTTTTAATCATTCATTACTATTATTTTTCGTAAAAAACATAACAAAAGCCAAAAACCATTAAATTTGGCTGAACAAGCATCCAAAAAAAGCCTACATCTATGTTATATTTCATTGAAGAATAATAGTTAGAAATATAAAAAAAACTCTTACTATACAATCCTTTGCTCTCAGCTCTCGTTTTTTAAAACGAGTAACTACTTAATATTAGTTATTATATTTCTATTTTTTTATGTTTTACTGCCGTTATAAAACAGTAACACCTTTGTAAGGAAAGTGATAAATATTAATTTCTAATTTCAGGTCTCATTATGGAACCCAATAAAAGATACACTCAGGTGGTGGAGACACCATTTCATATCTCTCAGGCGGCGATGGATATTTCTACAGGGGATAATGACCCATGTCAAGTCATGGTTGTAGTGGAGGGGAAGAACTTTCTCATCTGCACTTTACAAAAGCCTAAGTGCATCCAGACCCTGTTAGATCTGTATTTCAAATCTGGCACCTCAATATCTTTCTTAACCAATGGTAAAATTCCAAAATCCATTTTTCCTAGCTTTATTTTCCAAGACATCAAAATATATTTAGTCTGCTAATTAACTTATATATTGCACAGGCAAATGCAATATTCACCTGACTGGTTATCTGCAACCTAATAAGGAGGAGGATGACTCCGACGACTCTGACGAATCAGAAGAGGATGAACCAGTAAGACTCGCAATCACTGACAATAACAAACGGAGGCCGACTGACAATGAAGAAACACCTCCTAAAAAGAAGGCTAAGGTAATAACTGATTGTTTTTCAAATTGACAGTTGGTGTTAGTCTTATTGGGCTTTAAAGCTTCATATAGCCTTGCTAAGCCAGGTAGACAAGTGTGTATAAAGTTTGGCATTCTGCACTTAAACATTGGCGCATCGGTGACGCCCCCAGTGTTGCTAATGTCCATGGGCGCCGGTGATTACTTACCATCAGGTGACCCAGGACTGCTCGTTTGCCTGCTTAAGGCATTAAAAAAACAGGACTTAAACATTTACTTATATAACAGATGTTGGTCACTATTTGGTTAATTATTCCTTGTGAGGATGATGAATGATGGTAGGGTAATTAACCTGCCTGTCTAGCTGTCACCATCCTTCTTATCCTTAAAATCAACAATGACTTGTTCTTTTGCATGTTTCAGTCAGAATAGTCTTTGATGTTTTTTGTGTTACTGAAGTCATTCAGAACCACAAGCCATAGACATGAATGATCACTTATCATCAGGAGGCTCATTTGCTCAGTTGTCAGTTATCTATAAGTGTTTCTTAAGGAATAAAAATGTTTCCAACCAATTGTTGTATGCAAGTATGAGCATTTCACATTTTGGTATTGCCCCTGTAACACTGTTTGATTTTAACCTTACAGAAAGACAGTGCTCCAACAACCGATGCCAGTGATGGTTCTGAATCTAGCGGCGATTCTAGTTCTGCTGAATCTGGTGCGGAAGATGAGAAGGATCAGTTACAAAAATTTTTAGATGGGGAAGACACTGATGATAATGAGGATTCCTCCAAAGCCAACACCTCTGCTGAAGCTTCTGATAGGTTAGTATATTATTATTTTTACCTTTAACTAAAGGAAATATTTAGCACTATGATACAATTTTTTATTATTTGGTAAATTATTTATGTACTTAAATTCAATGACTAAGTTTTGTATCTCTTAACATAAACTGATATAATCAATTATAAAATAGTGGCTCTGAAGAAGATGAGGATAATGATGATGAGGAAGAGAAAGAGGATGAGGATATTAAAGATAAGGAGGAGGAAGAACAGGACAGCTCTGATGAAGCAGAGACAACCCTCGACACCAGCAAGGAGGAGAAAATTGACACCTCCAAGCTTACAAAATCACAGAAGAAACGGCTCAAGAAGAAACAAAAGAAAGCACAACAGGCCAAAGTGAATGGTGTTGATAAGAACAAGGTTTGGAATTTTAGTAGTGACATGCACCAAATTTTCTTACATAGACTCAGTTTCTCAAGTATTTAGATGATAGTATGGTATTGTCATTGATTTCTGTTATATTTTACAGAATGAAAAACAAGAAGAGAAGCCTCAACAGAAGGCAGAAAAAAAGAAGCAAGAGGGTAAAAAGGAGGCTCTGGAGGCATCAGGGGATAAGAAAGAGAAGAAATCCTTAAGCGGTGGTGTGACCATAGAGGACATTAAAGTGGGCGAGGGTGCTGTTGCCAAGCCAGGGAAAACAGTGATGGTCAGTATTTTATTGTTTTTGACTTTGAAGTACTAATTATCAATATGTAGTCCAAACTAACGGATGATAATTATGCAACTACCAACCACCTACCTTACTTACCTTAGTTCCATTAACTTGGTTCTTTTATATGATTTGTATAAATATTTTGTCTCTGTATGTTAAAATAGCAAAAATAAACATATTTAGTATTGGTAAAAAGAGGAATTTTATGTAAAAAAAATTATGATGATTGTAAATGATATTGTTTTTTGAAGGTGTACTATGAAGGTCGCCTGAAGCAAAACAACAAGATGTTTGATAACTGCCAGAAGGGTCCCGGGTTCAAGTTCCGGCTGGGAGCCAAGGAGGTGATCTCCGGCTGGGACGTGGGCGTGGTCGGCATGAAGGTTGGCGGCAAGAGGAAGATTGTCTGCCCACCAGCGATGGCGTAAGTATCTCCTGTGCACTATATAAATAACTAACTGATCCGGCGAACTTTGTACCGCTTATCAACTGAACTCCCTCCTTTCCCTCTCCCTCTCCCTGTGTTATATATACCTTCCTTGTGAATCACTGTCTATTGATGAAAACTGCATTAAAATCTTACTTTGAAAGTTCTAAGCATACACAAGAAACGAGAAGCGGGATTTTTGATTCCATTCCATATTTTAAAAACTAGATAGGCTAAGATTTTTTGTGTTCTAATTGTCATGTTTTTCTACAATAATATGTCCTAAACAATATTACTTTTGGTTTCTAACAATATCAACATTTTGTTTATTTCTTTATATCTGCAGGTATGGTGCTAAAGGCTCTCCACCAGTCATCCCATCAAACTCGACGCTAGTTTTTGAAGTTGAATTGAAAAGTGTGAAGTAAATTTCCTTATATTATTATAGTATTTGATGTAATAGACATTTATTTTAATTGATGTTGCATACCATGCACTATGCAGTAATGCTAACATAACATAACATGACATGAGCCTCTTGTAATGTTGTTTTTATGTTAGGAGAGTTGTGAAATTGATATTGTCTGTAATAGTTGCCTCATGTTAGTTTATTATCGCCTAAGTCATTAATGTTAGGACTAAGTTATATCTATCCGACTATTCTTTAGACATGTGTATAAAGACTGTACTAGTTAACAACTTTTGACTGTCAATTCCAGCGGGATATTTCTTGACGAATAAAATTACTTGTTAAGCTGGCGCCAGAGTAATACTGCTTTAAACTATGCTCCGCTATGGCCAATGCCGACGCACCGCCCTGAGGCCCTCTCACCCAGCGCCTAGTTCGCCTAGAGCTCCTCTCACTACCACTATTGCTGGGACACTTGTAGCTCTTGGCAACATATAAAGCAAAGCAAAAGCAAAGCAACAACCCATAATTGTCCCACTGCTGGGCTCGGGGTCTCCTCTCACAATGTGAGGGGTATTAGGCCATAGTCTACCACGCTGGCCAAGTGCAGATTGGTAGACTTTACACACCTTCGAGAACTTTATAGAGAACTCTCCGGTGTGCAGGTTTCCTCACGATGTTTTCCTTCACCGAAGCAAGTGATAATTAATTTGTAATACGCACATAATATTTGAAAATTAGAGGTGCGTGGCCGGGTTTGAACTCGGGCCCCTTCGTTCGGGAGACCAACGTTCTACTGCTAGGCTATCACTGCTTTTTTTTTCTTGGCAACATATAATTGATGTATACTACGGTACGCCCTCCGTTACATCATTGCGAAAATGGCAATGGATCTCATTGTGTATAATTGCCGTGAATTTGAAACATATTGTGTAATATGCTAATAAAATAATCCATGAATCTAGAAAATCGAATTTAATGTGAAACTCTTTAAAGTTATTTTGCATTTATATACCTACTACTTAACTCTCATTATAATAAATTATTATTAGAATACTAAATGACAATTAGATTTCATAAGTTTTTAATGTCTAAGAAGTATACATAAGTAAAATCTTTAGATTATATGAAATCTAATTAATCATTATATTTTTAAATCTACTTTTTTAATTCAGTCTTTTGTACTAAGCAGTAGAGAAAAACATTATAATTTAAGGATTAACCTTAGAATAATAATATAATATTAAAGTATTATTAGTATTAATGATATTGCCATAATTACATGAAGGCTGCTGATTTAGTTTTAAAACAATTTTTACTTGAAAGGTTTTAATTTAGTTCCTGTTTTAGATTATATTTTCAAATAAAACTTTGTTTAGTTTTAAGTATGTAAATTTTAATATTAGTTTGTATGATGAAAATCCCACCCATGTGTTTATCATCTACTTTTGTATTCTGTAATTAATTTTAATGATTGCTCATGCCACAACACAAGATTCCTCTAAAATAACAAATGAATTCTTCATGGATGCAGGCCATTAATTAATAAGGAAATAATAATAATGATGCCAATTTTAATTAACAGGTGTTTTATTTAATAAAATAAAACCACTGTAATAAATACATTTATTGATAAGTAAATATTTTTTATAATGCATTCTAACCAGTAACAATTCAAGATACCTGACAAATTCAGAGAAAAATCAATGTTTTTTGGTAAAGCCAGACTGCTTTGCCTGTAATACATTAATTAATAGTTAAGTTCTCACGTCACGTCACAAGTGTTATAAACTAAAAAATTGTACATTTTAACAAATTAAAGAGGAATATTTTCTTTCCTTTTCTCTGTTACCACCAGGCACCAAGTCACCAACAAATGCAATGGGGGAAAAAATTGACAAGTACATAGCTATTAATTTATAATAATAAATAATAGATGTGTGACGAGTTCAGTTTACTACTACAAAAAATGTAAGTGCTTCAAAACTGTCACACCCAGAAAAAAAAACAATTTTATTAGAATTTAATTAAATAATGTTAATGTATACATTCGAACAAAAACTACCTGCAGTGATCCATACCCATTAAAATGCTAACGCGGAAATAGATTTGAAGGTCAACATTAAATGCTTACAACAAAACAAAACTATTAAAAGTCAAATACTGGAAAATACTAGTTACTTTTTTATCTTAAATAGAAATAAAGCTATTCTGCTTTGAGTCGATCAGGTTTTACCGTTTCTTTAGTAGAATCATTGATTTCTTTCTTGTTTTGGTCATCATCTTGCATGCGGGTATCATCAGCTCTTTTCTTATACGCACATACGCCTCCTTCGCACTTGAATGGAAATTCAGTCTTAACATTTCCGTCGGCATCTTTCACGGCCCATGGATTCCAAAACCGTAAAACGTATGGTTGAATAAATTTATGCCAAAGGAAGAGCAAAACAGGGATAATGAAGCAGGGTACACAAACCATCTTAGATGGAAAGTATAGTTGTAATTTCTTCCTTTACGGTATTTTAGAAAATTTCGTAAAGTGGTCAAATGACATAAAAACCTCAGATTAAATCAAAATAAGATAAATAATTATTGATTTTGATTCCACCACAAATTGAATTCATCAGCAACATTCAACAAAATTTCATTTTTCAAAGGTTTTTGATTTTGATACAAATAATTAATGACAGTTCACAGTTGACTGACAATATTGACATTGACAGTTGACACCGACCGTCTTGTCGATACAGATAATAGAGTAAAATGCATAGATTCTATAGTGTAAAAAATCACTTATTAAACGCTCATGTTAGATACTAGCATGCTATATGACGACATACAGTAATATAGGCACACACGTGCTCCACATGTACAGTAGGTACGTTCACAAAATAATAGTAGAAGTTAATATAGTAGAATCCATAATTCGACGGATCACTTTGTCAAATAGTGTTGCCATCTATTGTAGAAAATTAATAGTGAAGTGTAAGTGTCGATATTTCAGTATCGATGCTTGATTCACCGAGAAAGTGAGCGGTGAAAAATGTTTTATTTAGGCCTGCAATGGAAAACCTTTGGATACGTTGATAAAATAGTCTCCAATTTAAGTGTTTGTGCTTCTTATCTAATTAAAATATCTTCCGTTTAATGATTCGATACCAGCTAAAATCAATAAAGATAAGTTAGTATTAGTCTACTTTGCAACAATCCGCGTTTAACATGTATGATGGTATATACTTTAAAACATGCGTGGCACCTCCCTCCCTCCCACAACGGAAACATGCACTACAATAATTAAACGTATATACCAACATACATACCAGCACCAACACGTGTTTCGCCCCGAAACGGAGCATCATCAGGGTAAGTTGACTCTACGGCGTGAATCACTAATTGATTGATTAATTAATTAATCGATTGATTAATTGATTGAATAATTAATTAATTACTAATTATTACAACATCATTAGATAATCAGTGGGCGAGTTGGGTATAAATACGCCACGCTCAGTGAACGATGCTCACTTTCCGACTAACCATCGTAGAGTCAACTTACCCTGATGATGCTCCGTTTCGGGGCGAAACACGTGTTGGTGCTGGTATATACGTTTAATTATTGTAGTGCATGTTTCCGTTGTGGGAGGGAGGGAGGTGCCACGCATGTTTTAAAGTATATACCATCATACATGTTAAACGCGGATTGTTGCAAAGTAGACTAATACTAACTTAATAACAATGGATTTCCGCAAAGTAACGCCTGATACTATTAACTACAATAAAGATAAGTTGTATTTAATTTAAATAAAATTTATAATCCGTTCACAAATCTTAGAGACTAAATTGACGTTTCATGGGTGACCAGTTTCGGGTGCAAATTAAATAGTGATGACCAAAAACCGAAAAGTAAATCGGAAAAATTTTCACAGCTTTTAAGGAAGGTCGACTATTTGTGTGATTATTGATTGAGTCCGTAAAACTAGTATAAAAACAAGTTTAAGCAACCATTATCATTCATATATCCATAATATATTTGCCCTTACTTACTAAATTTATAAGTTATTTTGCTTACAAAAACGAGTATTTGGCTATGGTTACATTCGGTATACAGTTAATTTTATACTATTTAGCCAAATACTAAATATCTAGGTAGATATGAGTGTCGCTACGAATATGTCACTATTCTTACGACATAGTTTACGATTCAAAAAACCGGAAAAGTAGATCGCACAAATTTAGCTGGTATCATTATTTCGAACTTTGACATTAGAGGTTGTCATTTTAGTCTCTAAGATTTGTGAACAAGGTATAGTCACATTTTTTATCACGAAAAATGCATTAAGAGTTAATTTGATTTTAAAAGTGACGCAAAATATCGATAAGAACATTTTTATAATGTCGTTAAGAATTTTATTATGAATCGAATTATGGACTCGACTCGACTTTAGCACACGCGCAGAGCTTGGCGAGTTTGCTCATTTTCATTCGCAGCCCAGTGTGCTTAGTACCATGGAGTATAGTAGGCAGAAGGAGGGCCAACTCTGTGTTGAAGTGTCCGTAAAAACGCATCCAATTACAGGTGGCGCTACGGTGCGCTAATCACTAGGCATAACTCAGCAAACTTCTCTCCGTCTACAACAGCTATTTTCATATCGCTATTTGAGCTATTTCTCAGACACCGTTCGCTGTAGCATGGTGCGGGTGACAGTTGTCTATATGATGTTGAGATCTGTCAGTACCTATAAATAAATACGTCTATGGCGTTACGTTAATCGCATAAAACTTTGCTTAATTTTTATTACAAATGTGGTACAGCTGAAATACTGTCATGATTTGTAAATCGCGGTAACTTTCAAGAGTGAAACGAAACGTTATTGAAACTGTCACCCGCACCATGCTACGTGTGCAGACACTCAGCGGGACCCCACAGCAAACGGAGTATAGTGCCATTCTGGAATGGCCACGATTATTGGAACCTCTATTTTCAGTAAACAGCTGGACACTTTTTCAATTTTCCCCTCATATGAGATGGCCCTCCTACTCTATCCTCCGTGCTTAGTACGAGTTTTATTTGACATATCGGAGTCGTAAAGTAAACGCACTTATACTACAATTTGTATGGGATCGAAGCAGAGTCATCTAGCGGCAGTGAACAGAAAATCTTAGTAAACGTGCGTTTACTTTACACCGCCGTTATGTCAAGTAAAACTCGTACTGCACAAATAAATAGCTACCAGTTATGACGGTCTTTCTAAATTCGACCGTAACTAATTTTTCATGATTTTAGGTCGCATTTATGGGGGATTTATTTATAGCATTTAATATAAACAAATCATTTATTTTTTCTTACAAATATAATATTTTTTATACAATTTTAACAAATATAATTTTATGTATAGTTAGCAAAAGAATTAGGTATGCAGGGCATGAAGACCTTCTGAAATAACTGATATTACAAAATGTTTGTGTTATTATCAATGCTTTTAGAATCATGCCCTGCATACCTAATTCTTTTGCTGACTGTACTATGTAACAAAATCAATGTCTATGTAACAACGATGAACTCTTTTTAACATCCTTGTGTAGTGGGTACTAAAATATAGGTTTGACTATAATATTATAAGAAAGAAAAATGGTTGTCTGTAAAGTCGGTTTACGGACGGTAGTTTAACGTGACAACGTCATGACAAAGCTCCGCTCCGCTCCACTTCGCCCCGCTCCACTCCGCTCCACCCAACTACGATCGCCTACGGCATCGGCTACGATACGCCGATCGTAGCCAATAGTGCCTCTCTCTCGCTTTTGCCGCTCTCTCGCTCGCGGAGCGCTACATTTTTTCATAGATGCGCCCGGCGCTCATCGTTTTAAAGGACGTTATCACGTCAATAAGAGTGTTATAGTTGCGGCAAGCATATGCCATGTTCAGTAGTACCAGAGAACAATGATACAAGGAAAATAGCCTTACAAAATTGCCCATATTAGGTGTATGATATAATTTAAAAACCTATGAAAAGTTTAGAAACTTCTTTACTTAATGGCGATTTGATTAACAAGAAATGAATACAAAGTAAAACCCTCTTGCAAACTTTCTTGGGCCCAGTTCTACGCTAAGTTGTTCTAAAGACATTTACTGTTTGTCTAGCTAGACTCTAGAGGTAACCATTGCTTTTATGTCATTATTGTCGACTGCGATGTCGTAAACATCATCTGAAATATAATTTAACTTTATCAACTTATAAGTAATGAGCTGGCAATTATTTTATATATTATTATTTTAAAATCTAAGCTATTGTAGAAAAATAACGAATTACACTAACACGAGGTAATAATAATTAATATAAAAATAAAAAAAATCTTTACAATCTTATTATTAATACCTATAATTAAATAATTTTAAGAAAATAATATCTAACAATAACGTCGAACGTCTTTCTGACTTGTGCGTATCGTATATATATACACTCATCTTTACTTTAAGAGATCTTTCTCACAGCACTTTTAGGTGACCTAAATTATCAACTCATACGGTTAAATAATTATTGCCTAAGTATAAATATTAGAGCACCATTATGCTACCTACCTATTTATATTATCCTCTTTTAACTTTGAACATAGCTTTATATGTAGTCGAATCCATAATTCGAGAGACCACTTTGACTACTCAAATACATTGCTGTTCTTATCGACTGTTGTTGCCATCGATATTTTGCGTGACTTTGAAAATCAAATTATCTGCATTTTTCTTATTAAAATGTGACTAAATATTGTTTAAATTAAATGCAACTTAACTTTATTGATTTTGGCTGGCATTGAATGATTAAGGGGACGGTATTTTAATTAGATAAGAAAATTATGCAAACACGTTAATAGAACATTATTTTAACAACTTAACTAAAGGCTGTCCATTGCACGCCTAAACAAAACATTTTTTCACCGCTCACTTTCTCGGTGAATCAAGCGTCGACACTGAAATACTAAAATTTTGTGTAATAGGGTAGCAACATTGTATTTGTCAAAGTGTTCCGTCGAATTATGGATTCTACTATATGTATTGCTTAGAATAATAATAAACAGGTATTGTATACACCAGTAAATTCTTCAATCTTATGAGATATTTTATTGCGAACGTATCACGTTTACTGTGAATTTTAATGAAATTAATTTAAATGAAAAAAAATCTTTTTGATTCAATTATACCGTGTAGAATCCTTCAAAATAAGCGATCCACCTTCTCAAATAAGTTCAAATAAAATACGATTGAACATTTTTTTGCGATCAAACTCACTATTTAACGAGCCCAGATGGAACTAAATAAATATGTTTTCTTCCTAACAAGGTAACACCTGGAAAAAATTGCCCACTGAGCATAAATTTACTTTAAAATTATTGCATTATTCCCGCTAGGCACCTTAAATTAAATTTTAATTACCTATTAAAAAATCTTAACCGACAACACTTGTAAAAAATAAAATTGATATTATTAAGTTTAAATAAAATCTATGACAATCAACAATAAAATTAATATGAAATATGAGTAAGAACATAAACTTACATCATATAGGTACAACGAACGGAACATGTTGTCTGTGTTCCGTGGTACAACGATATAATTATGCTAAGTTAATTGCTAATATATTGCATCAATAAATTTTAATAATTAAAATTAATTCAATGTGTGTTCATACGACAGGAAGTTTTATAATGGCACAAATTCATATTAAGAGAATTACGAGTTACGACTATGATAAGGCACTGTCTTTAATTCTCCTTGCAATAAGACAGGCAATTCGGGCACCGTGTAAATGGGATCCGTAAAAGACGGTAGCTGCAATGACTCGGACGACCTCTCGTAGTTGGTAAACGACAGGTATAAATGGGAAACACGTTCGATTTCCTGTTCAGTCATATCCACCGAGCGCAGTTCCTCCTTGAAGTCAGTGCCAATACAACTGCCACATCTCGGGCAAATGTCATCGAATATGAATGATCTGGATTTCGACGAATGTTTACATCTGACTGGCTCGATATACTTGTACTTCTTCGTCTTCATGACATAGTCCTTGGGCGGCTTGTCGTTGCTTTCGAAGAGAATGTACAGTTTATTGTTGCGTTTCTTCCAATTGTTTGTGCGGCTGATGATCTCTCCCCCGCCCTGCATGAGGGCCGTGTACAGCGGTTCCGATGGATTCTCGAAGTCGTAATAAACGGACCTGGACTCCGAGCTGGTCTTGTTATTGTTTTCGATGCGCAGACTGTATCGAAGGCAGATTTTCTTTGGCTTCTTGCAGCATTTCAGGTACACGTGAATAGGTATGTCTATCGACGCACAGCCGGACTCCTGTATCTCGTATGGTGGCTCTTGGATGACTGCAATATCAAAAACCACACGTGAACCCAATAAACATACAAATCCATGAACCATAAATGTGAGCGATAATATTCGTAATTCGTACGCTTTATCTGTTAAATGTGTAGGTAACATTTGAGCATAGATGTATGATAAAAATAATTCGCGTATTTTCCTCGTAATAATATGCTATTATGCATATCAATTTTTATTTATTACATATAGATAGGTACATAGGTACATATTAAAATAAGTATTATGTAGATACGTATTTCAGTAGATAAGTATTAAATGGAACAAGATTTTATCCTAACAGAAATATGAAAAATTGAGAACTCTTGAAACCTAGAGCTAGCTGATATTAATCCAAAAATTATCCATACTTCTGCATTCCCTATTGCTATCTTAGAACTAGAAGTATGGTCACAATTGTCTTCTAGCCATGTCTTCTCCTCTTTCACCTGTGATGTATTATAATTATTATATAAAATTTTCATAATTGGGGAATTTAATGGGTAGTAAGATGATGATAGCCGCTCATAGCCCGGTGGCTTGTGTCGATCCTATGTGATCGACAAAGTTAAGCAACAGCGGGCGCGGTCGGTAGTTGGATGGGTGACCGCTAGTGGCAAAAATTTCTTGAGCGTTTCCGTGCTTCGGAGGGCACGTAAAGCCGTCGGTCCCGGTTGTTATCATAAGATAACAGTCGTTAAGCCATGTCGGAGGCCCTCGGGCGGTTTGAAAACTTCCGACACTCGGGTTGGCCACTAACCCCTCCACCAATCCGCACTGGAGCAGCGTGGTGGAGTATGCTCTAGGCCTCCTCAAGAGGAGAGACCCGTGCCCAGTAGTGGGCCATTAATGGGTTGAAGCCAAGATGATGAAAAGTAGGAACCAAGGTGATCGTCTCTTAGTGCCTGCATCAGCATATCTGTTATAAATATCGGAGTCTTGCGAACGGATACGGGGAGTATGCCATGTGCCAAAACAGCTATTGAGGGAATTCTCACATATACTTATCCAAGAGATTTCAGAAGAATCTCCTCCAGAAAAAGGTAAAAAAATATGATTGAGTGCCCATTACCTCGTCTCGGGTAGACGAATGCGCTCGCCGGGTGTAGTTTGAACACCACCTTGTGCACGAAGGAGCTGATGTCGGAGCCGCGAGATCCCCGCACCCAGACTCGCCAGTCCAGCGCCAGCGCGCGCCCCGACGCCGTCTGTCGCGGCTCGCACGCGTGACCCACCTCCAGCCATACACGAACACACATCTGCAATCATCAGTAAATAAACTGACCCTAATAAGCATCAATACCTAAAGCACTAAGAGCCATAGCACAGTACATACAGTACTTTAACTCGGCCCTATTCTTGAAAAACTTGCCTACAGCCGCGCGGAGCGTAGCCGCGCGCTAGGGCTGTCCGCCGACAGTATTTTAATTTTATCAAACGACTTGAGTTTCTTTGTAGTTTTGTATTTAAAAATGTTATATTTTCTATTTTAATAAATGCAATTCATCTATATCTATACATCTATATCTATACAAATAAATAAAATTGGAGTGTCTGTTTGTAATATTAAAATAACCGCTTTTTACCAAGTGCATTTGGATGTATACTTGGTACATATACCAAAACAACATTTTTCACAATTTTTGTCTGTCTGTCTGTTTGTTCCGGCTAATCTCTGAAATGGTTGGACCGATTTTGACGGGACTTTCACTGGCAGATAGCTGATATAAAAAGGAGTAACTTAGGCTACTTTTATTAAAAAAAAATAGTTTGGTGCGATACGAAGTTCGCCGGGTCAGCTAGTTGTGAATAAAAAGGAAGTGTTCCATAAAAATATATGTTGTGTTTTTATTAGTACTGTGAAGGTTCGTAAGCCATCAGTATTGTATTAGAGACAGAGACTCTTAGGGCATGGTAAGTACTTCTTGCAGGTTAAGGTAAATAAAAAAGGTACAACTGTCCAATTCTATAAACTTTATACCTATTGCTAAATTAATTTATAACATTGAAATCAAAGTTACAGTAGCAAGTAGCAATAACGTTTTAATGACAAATTAGACGCAAATATTCAAATTACAATTATTACAAATTACAATATTAGGTACAATTATTTCCAGATGAGATTCATAGATTCATCATTAGGTATATTCTTTATCACGTCATTCATATTATATTCGGTATTTAGGTACCTACTTATTGCAATACGTACTTGTTTTTATTTATTTATCCTACATGCACTGATCTCCTTCGGCAGGACCAAAGACCTTGAATATAATAATTTGATTTCTTAATAATAATTACAATACAATAATAAAGTTGATATTAATCAATGACGCAATAATTATACAATACCTACTTACCTACAAGTTACTTACCTACAATAAGTATATATGTATATCTACCTACAAGTACGTATTACATATTATATTATATTGTATAGTATTATATATACTATATAATACGTACTTGTAGGTACGTATATAAAAATAGTCTTACCTTTGGGAGTCTCCAGGTAATTTAAACAATGATATTCCTGGGTGACTTAATGTCGTATTATAACACCCAAAAACCGCACAATATCTTGTATTCCTGTTTGCCATACTTATTAAATAGTCACACGCCGCACACGGTCACCACAGCCGCCGTAAGGAACTAAACTAAAATAATTTGTTATTTGTACCGTGGGCCGCTCGGCCTCGGCCGTGGCTCAACCCGCGCTCGTTCGCCACAGATACTGCCCTTTACTACACTTATTCCGACTTGCGTAGGTATGGCGCGCGTTTCGACCGTTTGTATGAAGAGCGACTACTGTATAGATCTATATACTGTGGCCATAGCCCAGCGGCTTGTTTTGGTCCTAAGTGATCGACAAGGTAGTTGGATGGGTGACCACTTAGGTAACGGTTATGATATGAACTAATGATTTATTAATGACAAGCAATCCACCCCGGCGTTACGCGCCGCATAGGCAGAACATGCTTATCTAATATGCCAAATTTTTATCTGTCGTAGTGTTGTTCATGCTCCTTTAACCAAGCCGGTTAGAAAAAATGTAACTGATACATATTGAATTAATATTATTATGTAAATAGTACCCTACCCTAGTCGTCTGAAGTAACTACCCTATCCGTTACATATAGTTGAATTCGACGGGTCCCACTTTGACAAATAGTGTTATTATATATTGCAGAAAATAATAGCGAAGGTAAGTGTCGATGCTTGATTCACCGAGAGATGAAAAAACGTTTTGTATAGGCATGAAACGGAAAACCTTTATTTACGTTGATAAAAGTGTTTAATTAATGTGTTTTTTACTTCTTATCTAATTATTTCTACAGTTTAATGATTCCATGACAGCTAAAATCAATGAAGATAAATTTTATTTAGTTTAAACAAAATTAAGTCACATTGTTGCAGTGGGTGAAGCCAGTGGGTGCACGGGTAACGGCCCATTTTTATTACGAAAATGCATTAAGTTAATTTATTTTTAAAAGTCACGCAAAATATCGATAAGAACATTTTCATAATGTCGATAACAACAGCAATGCCTAAGAGCCCGTACACAAAACTGCGATTTGACGCGATGCGAATTCGCAACGCAAAAAGTTGCGATACGAATTGCTGCGATGCGATTTCGTGCGGCAAGCCGTGTCCCTTCCACGATAAGGTGACCATTCCTTTGACGACCGTTGAAAACTAGGTCGTGACATGGATCGTAAAAAGAAGTGTGCACTTTTGTTATTGCTTAGGAGATACAGGCAAAAGATACAAAGAAGATTTTGGGTTCATCCATTTATTACTATTATGAACGCCGAAGGGAACTATTTTCATCGAAAATATGAATTTGTTATTAAAAGATTTGATTTTTAAATGAAGAATCTAAGAAGAAAAAGAAAAAACGTTTCATTTTAACGTAACAACAAAGATTTCGTATTTTCAAAGTGATCTCAAACTTTAATTGATGTGTGTACGTCTTGCCAACACGCTGTCTCAGAGCCGACTAAAAGTGTTGTCAACAAGTATGACGTAACATCGCAGGAATGCGCGATGCGAATCAATTCGCAAGTTCTTGCGACGCGACGTGCGAGCTCGCAGGTTTTTGCGATGCGACGTCGCATCGCAGTTTTGTGTACGAGCCCTAAGTCCTGGCAACATTTCTGCATTTGAGTTGTCAAAGTGGTCCGTCGAATTGATTCGACTAATGGTGGCCACTCACGGTCAGTCCATCGCGTCAAATGGCGTGATATACAGCCAAAATTTGTTCATGAATGTGAAAAACTGATGGCGTGATATAAAAAATCTGTATGTCCAATCGCGCCATTTTGACATATGTATGTCATTTGGAGCCACGCCAAATGGCGCGACCGTGAGTGGCCACCCTAATGGTAGTCACTCACGGTCATTCCATCGCGTCATTTTTGGAGCCACGCCAAGCGACATATGTCAAAATGGCGCGATTGGACATACAAATTTTTTAAATCACGCCATCAGTTTTTCACATTCACGATCAAATTTTGGCTGTATATCACGCCATTTGACGCGATGGACTGACCGTGAGTGGCCACCATAACGCTTCCCGCCCACGTCAGACTTTTTGTAGGACAGATAATCGGGCCGAGTTTTCCTCCCATATTATTTCTGACCGACTTTTTGTAGGACGTGTTACACTATTGTTATCAGTACGTTCTATTTTTCTCCTACAAAAAATCGGTCACCGATTATCGGACGTGGGCGAGTAGCCTAACAGCTAATACAATTCCGGGTTCCGGGGTATCGCCGTATCGGGGATGATACATACCTACAGTCATTGAGGTAATACATAGAGACGCTATCTCAAACAAAATGTGTGTTCCACCGCCGGCTTGCCCTCCGTTGTCTTTTCAAACTAGAAGCCTCGTTTGCACACTTGCCATAGAGTAACTTTGTATATGACACTTGTCGAACCAAGACAAGCAGTCACCGACTCCAAATCTTTACAAGGTCTTACTCCAACTTTATTTAACGTGCAAAAGCGTTTAAACGATTTCAAACGTAATTACTATTGATTCGTGTCAAAAAATCCAACACTTTAAATTGGTCACAAGCGTCGCGTCGGCAAGCTTATTTAGTCCAATAACACGCTAGTGGCTTGCCAAGTTCAAACGCTCCTTATGATTTTTTCATTCAAAATGGCGGGAACATTGCTCAATAATTTAATTATTATAGTTGATTTAAGTTAAGATTTTGTTTTCTTACTGATGATAAAGTGATAACATTATCTTTTTTGTTTTTTGTCGTGCAATTGTGACACATTCTTATTACGCACGACGGCTTTTTTTCAGTTTTTTCATAAACAATTTTGACATACGGCCGCCATGAGCGCAGCCGAGTGACAGCCGAGTGACAGAATGAAATGCAGCCGGCCGGCTGCAATGCACACCCCCGAACCCGATGTTCGCGGTGTCCCTTCTATACGCTAGTAATATTAATTCTATGCCTACAGGCTACAGTTGATGTTTTCTATCAAGACAATATAATCTACCATAATTGAACTCAAGGCTATCAATTGTCTCTTTTGATTGATTGATTGATTGATTTTATATTCTAGTTTCACTTGCGGAAAATCTGAAGATTTAATTTAAATGTAAAAAGCAAGGGAACAAGAAGACGTTTGATGTGACCACGGCCACGAGTCGGCCGGTTAACGTAGCTACTATTATAGCTAGTTCAGGAAGATCGCACGGTTACAGTCGGGACTATAATGTGTCCGTCTGCAGGATCAATTAGCGGTTCTAGCACCCAAGGGTAGACTAAGTGATTGTTCACACTGAACACGCGGCCCGGGCGCGGTCGCGGTCGCGGTCGCGGTCGCGGTCGCGGTAAACGCTACATACACCGCGCGCGCGTTTTGGTGTGAACACTTTCATAGTAGCTCATATGTTTGATATTTCGCGACCGCGCCCGCGAGTTCAGTGTGAACAAGCACTATAAGAACTAAATAAACATAGTTTATTTTCAGAGATCCTTAAACTTTTTTGTCTTAGCATTTTACGGGTTTGGCTGGACCCCCTTGTCATTAAATTTATGTACATACTTTGTAATTGTATTTTCCACGAACGACTGGACATTGTAATGGTAAGGATGATGGGGGATCTAAATGGCCATCGTGATTTGGTGTGGTTGTGTGCTACGAATCAGGCCCTATGGCTCAAAAAATTGAAAATCTATACTTATTCACTTGGTAGGTACAATTTTGGTCAAAATGATCAATACTGAAAGACGTTTCATACAATTGGGCTATCCCAAATATTATAAAAGTTAGTCTACGAAAAATTTTTGATTTCCCCTTTACACTGTCTTTAGACTACATGCAAGCTTTAAATTTACACATTATCACTATACAAAGGTGCGTGTCGATTCAAAATCTAGAATAGCATTTTGATCCCTACCCTAAATGCCTTATACTACTTACCTACTACTACGTCTTACTTAATTATGCTTCTTTAACTAAAATATAATTTATGTAAGTAGGTTCAGTTCAAAGCGTTGATAATCATAGCACGGTCATAGTCTAGCCAATTTACTTACAAGGAAGAGAGAGACCGGTCGTTGGCAACAAAATACGCAAGTATCATTGTTGCGTCACAGTTCGCAGCTCAGCCTTGGCCATGAAGCGGTGAAGTATTATTTGTTAATTTTGTATTTTAAAATACAAGTTTCTGCTAGCGGTATGTGACACGCCCTTATCGCTTGTTTAATATAGCATATTTCTATACATAAGTAGATGAAGCAGCCTCCATGCGAATAAATATATACTAACACACTTCAAACATCCAATGTAAGTTGGTTTGGTACAGATTTGACTCCGTGTTGGTTCTTACAGTAGGTACATCATGTGCGTGTCATTACTTATGCTAATTTAGTCGTGATAGTCTCCCTTGTAAATTCATCATAATTATAACCTATTTTTGAGAATTTTTCACTTGTCCAACTCCAACTGTTTAGCCGGAATGGGGGGAATGACGACGACACCTTGACTCTAACCAAAATTAGCACTTTAAAGCCAAACCAAATATTTCGCAAACGAACCGCTAAATCCAAAAATGGTCTTAGAAGACCCATAATATTTTTACAAGACGTTTTCAACGACTCCCCCCATACACCACACTATAGGGTAGGTACGCGACGAATAAAAAATCCACCCTCATGTTACCTAATTAGGTTTTGTAAATATTTATAAACAGCTTACCTTTACAAGTTTGATCTTTATTATTTATATGACACACAGTACCAAGTGTATAAATACTCTGCACAAAGCACTGATAAATATTTTTTATTTTCATTAAAATTTGTGATCGGGATCCGTATGACAGTGTCCAGTATTATTAATGTCACACAGCACAAAGTGATAAAAAATAAAAGACATGAGGAAAAAGAATGTAACCTCGTCGATTACATCCTACCAGTTGCAGTGTTTGTGAGGATGGATGGATAGTATATAACCTGGTTAACACAAATAATAATATAACAAAAAATAACAAATAAAATACCCGTACAAATAATGTCCTTACCCACTAAGCAGCTCAAACCACAATTAAAAAAATGGCTATTGGAAAATAATTTCTACTCGGTCAAAGATTTTTTAAATAGTTAAGAGAGTGTACCTAATGATAATTTTTATATTTTTTATTTATTAATTTTATATAGGTAATAATAAGATTTATAGAAACAGCTCTGTAGACAATGACATTAATTAATTTATTAATCAACTGACATTTCGAATACAATTAATATTATACTATCTAATAGCATCTGTAACGTAGATAATAGTTGACATAATTATTGTATTGTTAAAAATTTATTATATTTAATATTTCACGGTAATTAATTGTAATTTTTAGAATAATAATAAGTTATGACTACAATTATCAAAATGTTAAATTTTAAAATTTTAATTTTTAGTTAAAATTTGCATGCTTCAGTAAGCTAGATGTGCGAATAAATTGTATTTACCTACACCTACCACCGTTGTACCACCACATTTATGCAAATAAATTATTATGAATTATGAATTATTATGAAAAAATACATACGATAGGTACTTTTTCTTCCGGGAAATAGGTCAGTTCTTGTGGGATAAGATAACTAAAAGTACAGGTATCTAACCAACTAGGAATCTAGGGTTCGATATTACCTACCTACCCATTTATAGAGATCGTTGGTTTTGTAAAATTGTGATACATTGCCTGTTTTCACAAGGTCTACATTAAAAAATATACTCGATATAAACCATGGGTAGCGTTGACAGTGTATTGTATCGTATCTAATAGTTACAAATTACAATGGGTCAATTATGCCTGACGTCTTAATAAAATTGCACGTTTTACCTATAGCTTTTGTACTATTTTACTTAAATCGCCATCGCCGGATAAAAACTGCAAAAACCCCGGACAATCAGACAAGATTTAGGATTTTTTACCAGACACTGAAAATTGACGACAAGGCATGGCAAGTACACCAACAATAGCGGACCTAGGGCGGCTCGAGAGCTTTTTTTTTTTTGGATGGCGCCACGTTTAAAGTGTAGCGTAGATGTCGAGGTAAAGGGTCGCTGGCTGCTACAGGGGCGGCGAGGCCGCGGTAGTCATTTATTAGTCCGCCTCTACGCTGGACACGAGAAGTGTCTGGACTACCCCCGGACCCTTTTTATCAACCTCGCCCGGACGCCCCTTATACTAGGAAAAGTCTGGGAAAACCCATACGGAAGATTTATCAATATTTCTTTAATTAATAGATCCTAGGTCCAGAGGTGACTGATTTGAGAAGCGTCTCAGAATATTTTTCGGACGGAAGTAGGTATCTGGTCGGACGGAAGTATTCGGTCGGACGGAAATAATCTGTTGAATGTCAAATAAAAACAAAACCATAAACAAAACAAAATTAAGGAATTTTATTAACATTACAATGTTATGTATCTGTGACAAGTCTATACTTAGAATAAATAAATATCACGGGGTAGCGAATAACCATAGATAATACTATATAACTAGTCCAGCCATAAGTTCTGTTACAAATGAAAATGCTTTTTTTTTAAATGAAGTAATGTAATTAATAAAATTTATACCTACATATTTATTAAAGTCTCAGCAAAAAATAAAAAAATATTCTATTCGAAATGGCCACCTTTGGCTTTTATACAGGCCTTTAATCTGTTTGGCCACGAATCTATGGATTTACGCACTTTTTCCAAGGGAAATTTCGCCACTGCTTGCACCAAAGATTTTTTAAGAGACTCAATGTCGCCGTGTCGTTTAGAGCAAGCCATGTCCTCTAAAACTGACCATAATTTGAAGTCTAAAGGGTTGAGGTCTGGGCTAGATGAGGGCCAGTCTTCAGCTCTTATAAAGTCCGGAACATTGGTTTCAAGCCAGGCTTGGGTAGTTCGTGCCTTGTGACCAGGTGCAGTCCTGTTGGAAAGTCCACGGTATATTTTTAAAAAGAGTATTGCTGAGAGGTTTCACAACATGATCCAAGACTGTATCTTGATACACTTTGGCTGAAGTTTTCACTCCTTTTTCACAAAAATGCAGTTTTGTGACTCCTTGATAAGACACGCCACCAAACCATCACTGACGCAGGACGATGACCACGTTGTACCTTCCCGACCACTTGAGCAGCTTCTTTAGAACTGTGAGCGTATACTTTATCATTTTGCTTATTGTAGTGTTCTTCAATCGTGAAAATTTTTTCATCGGTAAAGAGGATATTTCTGTGCCTTTCACCTGCGTATCGCGACAGAAGGCGTTTTGATCGATCCACTCTCTTTAATTGTAAAGATTGATTTAGGGCATGTCCTGTATATCGACGATAAGCACCGAGCTTCAGGACTTGTTTTATAATACGCGACAGAGTCCTAGCGGGAATCTTCATTTCTCGCGATAAGATTTTTTGCTTCCTAATGGCGTTTCGACGAATTCTGGCGTTAACAGCATTAGCAGCCTTTGTAGTTCTAACAGCACGCGGCCGCCCCGATCTTTTCTGGTCTTCGACAGACGAAGTGTTGTTGTATCTGTTGATTGTACGATATACGAACATACGGCTGATACCAAGCTTTTGAAGTGTCTGGAATATGACCGACGGCACCATACCCACTTTGTGCAAGGCGATCACTGCAATCCTATTTTCTTTAACACCCCATTCCATATTGTAATTTGATAATGAATACGAAAAAGTATGTGAAATGGCGCGAAATCTAAAGAAGTTTTTAAAATAATATACGTGTTCCAACTTCCAAATTCAAAATAATTAAAAAGCTGAAAAAAAGAAAAGTTTTTATGTAACAGTATTTATGGCCAGACTAGGTATACTGAGCGAATAACGGTATTATTAACGTTAATTATAGCTTTATATTCGTTTTTGTAAAGTATATTGATAAATAAGTGAACTGTAATAAGATTTTATTTTAAATGAAGTTTGTTTTTTTTTGTAATGCGTCTCACCAACTTCAAAGAAGTTTTGCTTCAATCGCGCGTAAAGATTACACGCACACTTTTTTTTATTACTGAATCAATTGAAAATTAATTATAAACATCACAGCTGGCTGAGTGGCTAACTAATATGCTATAAACTGTCATTGCTATGCTGAATATTAAGAGTGATATTATGCCGGAATGTGCTTTACACGAAGGCGACACACACACCCTATCTCGATTACTTCTTGAATAAAGCAAAATACACCATTATATCTGAGACCGCAGTCTTTTGATAATTATAACGATTCATTATTGTATCCAAGAAAGTACCTAATTGTATTTCCGTATTAGATAGGTACCTACTGAAATAAATAGCACAAACGCACTCTCAGTCTCAGGCGTAATAGCGCTGCGGTTTTCTTACCGCGCTCACTTGTAAAAAGTGTTTAGTTGTAGTTCCGGGAGTATAAACCTAGTAACATTTTTATAGGTATCTAATGTGATAATCATGGAATGATATAATTAATTACCTAGTAAATAAGGCAAATCTTTCCCATTCTCAGTTCTCACCCGTTTACGTCACTAAGCGTCAACTGAAAAAAACAGCCAAGTTCTGACCTTAAATTCGTCATTTTCTAGGATAAAATGATTTTATAACTATACATTCATTAGATGGTTTAAAACAACATGGTGTGTCTTAAAACAACATCAATTGAATTTTATGTAGGACAAAATCATACATATCTACCTATTACGATATTTATTCGTATGTACGAAAATTAGAAGTAGTTCTTTAGAGGAAAAAACAGAAATAATAGTGACTTTTTACTTAATTATTAGCCGAGAAAAGAGTATGTACTATCACTGTACTGTATGTAGTTAGTGTCAGTCACGTGACTGTCGCATTGTTACCAATGAATACCAGTTAAGCCAACCAAGTGCATCACTCATAGGGACGTCGCGTTGGCCGGTCAAAGAGAAGTAGGAGACTCACATTATTCTATACGACCGTATATTATATGAATGTGATAATTTATTAATATAACATACTATAATAAATATATTACTTACCCTCTTAAAAGCTCCCATTATATTAATGTTTGAGATGAATGACTTCAAAACAATGAGTGCTTTATATATGATACTTTTTTTGTATACAATTATAACGTGTATTCAGTAAATTTGTAAAAATCAGCACATTATGTGTCCAGCAACCACTCTTGATTACTAGACATTTATGTTTATTTACAAAAGTACAAATAATTAAATATGGGCGTAGTGGTTTATCTAACATTAAGATGAACAAAACTCCTTGTGTTGTGTGATAATGATATTTATTAGCACAGAATGTAGACTAAGGGCATTTCAATATCCATAAGATAAGATTTGTGTACTTATTGATAACTAATAACTATAATTTAATGCGAGTAGGTAGGTATAAGATGCGACGGTACTTTATTATATTTTGCGTACATAAAAGATAATAAATCGAAGTCAGAGTACATATAAACGTGTTTGTGTATGATAATGATAGCAGATGTGTATTATCATTATCATAATAAAATATTAAAGATGTATGATATCTACTGTGTTCGTGTATGCTTAAAACCAGTTATATTTGGAGGGCCACTGGCACCGATAGTTACGGATGTATGGATTATAATACAGTCATGGCTGCTTAAAATTTCATTTTCATTACAGTAATAAACACAAACATCAAATCATTATCATCATATCTTACATGCTTATTATTATCATAATTTCCACTAGGATTTATGCTTTTCTCTTACAATGAATATGAAACAAGATAAATAAGACAATACTTTGAATTGGTAGCAACCCTAAATGATAAGGTTTAATATAAAACTGGCAATATTCGTTGTCAGTATGTACTCTGTTACAATAAATAAATATGGCCTATATTTACTATACTAATTATTGTCACGCCAAATGTTTGCAGATAGTAGTTGGTTCGTTTTCCGAATGGAAATCTACATTCCTCGCATTTTAGTCACAGTGAACACGCGCACGCAACGTTCCGAATTGTATGTACCCTTCCATGCGACATTATTGCGATCAGGCACTCACCGGCTTGACATGTCGATTCGGGGGACCTACAGTCATTTTCCAAGGTGTGATAATACCGCCGCGCTTCGTGCGGTGACGGCTGACATCTGTAACAGGCCATCGAGGTCATGTTATTGCTGACTTCGCTTAGATTAGTAGGTAGAAATACAACACAGAAACACTCAGCCTCACTTGTGCTGTATGTGTCGCAGGCAAAGATGCATGAAGGCAGCTCTTGATTTTCGGCAACGAGTCAAACGCGCAGCATTTCTGACAAGGAGTCGTCGGCGAGCCTTGTTTATCACTGAATCACTGAAGGAGATGAGAGGTGGAGGGTGGGCGGCGCGGCAGCAGTGATGTCAGTGAAGGAATGACGTGTGATAGTCTTTCCGCCTCACAATTGAGTACCTGACGTATGCGCATTTACGTTCCATTTTACCAGCAACATTTGTCATTTATACAAAAAACTTAAATCCTAACATCTTTTATAGAAGTAAATTATGTAATAAATATATACCCAAATATTACGAAATATATTTCGTGAGAAAACTATCATTAAATATTTATTCAAGTACCTAAGTAATTGTTGTGTAAATCCACGAATCGATACATTTTCAAGCAATATAACCATATAATAAATTTTGCTCCAAAGAATGCGCAGGAGCTTCAAGTATCTAATGTAATCTCTGGGTAAAAACAATAATAATTATTCAAACAAATGATGCTACACTTAATGAAATACACTGTACAGTAGCAGCATTAGCAGCCCTTCGATGCTTCAATAATAATAATAATTAGGCCTCACCATCGTTTTACAGATTCCAAATAGCAAAAGAATATGGACATGAAGACGAACTTGGGCAACATCATTAACTATAACATCGCGTGTTCGTATGCAGTTTCTTCGTATAATATAGCATAGCATATATATATTTTTTTAATGTGATGAGATAACCCAGTATGATCTAATTAAATTTAAAATAATTGTTATTAGTTTGAAACTGAACTTGGCGGTTACGTTGTACGTGCGTCCTGTGCAGCTGTGCCCCCTATATAAAAAACAGACGATACAGTGCAGAACCGTTCACTACACCGACAGTAGATAATAATTCTATAATCTAACATTACAGTGAAAAATAATTATTATGACTGAGTTGAATTTAAAGAAATGGGACGAACAAACTCATGTCCATTAGTCGACTTCCAAATAATAGATGGATTTTTACAAAAATTAAATTTAAAACAATTTTTGGAATCGTTTAGTGTAAAGCGGGGTTTTTTTGTACCTTTACTCGATAGCTAAGGGAATAGAAACGGGACAGAAATCTTAGACTCGACGTAGGGGTAATAGAAGCGAGACAAGGTTTATTACCTATTATTCTAAGGTAGGGTTGCCATCCGTCCTGTTTTCCCAGGACATGTCCTGGTTTTTGTAGTGTCCTGGGACGTCCTGGATAGATTTTAAGCAGCGTCCTGGGTTTTTAAATATTAAAATTCACGGCTCGCAAGTAGGGCATGGATACCGGAATTCCAAGATTTCGCAATTCCGGAATCTCAGACAATTTTTCAGTTCCAGAACTGAGAGTTTCAATATCGTAACTCCGGTATTCATTGTTATTAAACAAAATAGATATTTCAAGTGTTTTTATTTATTTCTGAACGCACCCACGAACCCAATTATCCAATTCTCTCTATCCCTTGTGTACCCCTCTCGCCACCATTATTACCTTTAAAGATTAGCTGACTAAAAAATTGTAATAATTTTATTGTATGAAATCAATCTTTTTGTCGTGTTCAAAAGCAGCATTTGATTCAGAAAGATTTAGTTGTAATCCGTAAATATTCAAAAATATGCTATAATGAACATATCTGATGAAACTTTAATCAAATAATTTATTTTATTATGCATCAATCCGTCCATCCACCAGCCTTTAGAGGTCATCTGCTGGACATAGGCCCCCTCTAACTTACGCCACTATGACCGATCCTGAGCCTTCTGAGTCCAGCGAATGCCCACTGTTCTTCAGGCCTTCAGTCCATCTGGTCGGGAGGCGTCCTATACTTCGTTTTCCGAGACGTGGATGCCATTCGAGGACCTTTCTTCCCCAACGGTTATCGGTCCTTCGAGCTATGTGGCCAGACCATTGACAATTCAGCCGGCGACCAGCCTCAGCCGCTTCGGCTCACATGGTGCCTGCAGTTTGTTACGCAAGGGCGGAGGGGATGCACTTCCCGCAGCGCCGGAGACGTTTGGAAGCCTGTTTGTGTATCAAAAACCCCTAAATTCTCCCTAAAAGTGCATACTATAATCTAATTTTGTAATTATAATGATTTGTGTCATTATTTTTCCAAAATAATAGTAGAAGTGGTGTAGTGTCTCCCCATACGGAGGTCGAAATTTTGCTTCTTCCTCTACAACTTGACAGTAATTTAGACTAGTTTATGATAAATATAAAGCAGTTTTCACAGATTTATCCTCAAAATAAAAATAAAAATTGTCATCCTGTGTACAATAAAGCATTAAATAAAAAAAACTCATAAACTATGTGTTTCCTCACGTATTACCTTTAAGGGGGGGTCCTTACCCCAACCCCTCCCTTCCCCCCAACTCCACCCCCCTTCCACTGATACTAAAGAAATACCCAAGGTTTTTCCTATGTATTATGATTTTACAAAAAAATCATAACTTGAAAACTATAACTTTCCGGGACATAAAAATTGTAGTGGGGGGCTCCCCTTTACCCCCCCCCCCCCCCCCCCCTCCCCACCCCGAACGCAGGTACCTTAGATCTATAGTTTTACCTGCAACTTTTTTACTGCGTCCTGTTTTCAAACTGAATTGTCCTGGTTTCTACAACTTCAAATCCTGGTTTTTTAAATTTGAGGTTGGCAACCCTATTCTAAGGAGACAAGATTCTCGGCTCGACAGGGACTCGACGTAAAGGGAACCAACCAAAAATTCGTTAGGTACAAGCTACTTATCGCATGCACCGTGGAGCAATCGATTCTTGATTGTTCAGTACTCATCTAAAGTCTAAACGAACTAAGTAGGTACCTACCTAATTCACCAGGGGGTTTTTAGATCGTCGTATTTCCATCCCTACGATAGTAATAATAAATACCTACATTCTTATATAACCTGTGGAGTATACAGACGTAGTAGGTACTTATAAGTTGCAGTCTCTACTTGTAGGTATGAGGTTTAGAGCACAGTAAATGAATCTATACAGTATTCGCTCTTCATACAAACGATCGAAACGCGCGTCATACCTACGCACATCGGAATAAGTGTAGTAAAGGGCAGAAACTGCGGCGAACCAGCGCGGGTTGAGCCACGTCCCACGGTAAAAATAACAAATTCTTTTAGTTTAGTTCCGTGGTGGCCGTGTGCGGCGTGTGACTTATAAAAGTATTTAATATGGCAAACAGGAATACAAAATATTGTGCTGTTTTTGGGTGTTATAATACGACATTAAGTCACTCAGGAATATCATTGTTTAAATTAGGTACCTGGAGACTCCCAAAGGTAAGACTATTTTTATATACGTACCTACAAGTACGTATCATATAGTATATATAATACTATACAATATAATATAATATACAGGGTGGATTTTTGAGACGGGTCAGAAAGGGCAGGTACCTTAACCGTTATAGTTACAGGAAAACGTTCCAAGGAGACTATCCATAAGTTTTTTAGATATTCTGAACTGCATTCACAGATTTTTGAAAAAATTTATGGTCAGCGAAAAAAGTGCTAAAATCCAAAAAAATATATTTTTATGCCTATCGATCCTACTTCGTATGGGGATCAAAATACTCTATGGGACCATTTAAGGTATGAGTACTAGAAATGTCACAAAACGCTAAAATCATTGTCCATACATTTTGTACTGAAAAACGATAAATCAACTCGAAATATTCTTTATCGCCAAACAATCCTATTTCTTACAGCGATTAAAAGATTATTTAAGGCCTGTTGAAATTTAAATACAAAAACTACGGTAAAGCTAGGGTCCCACGGCCCGTGTTATCACAGGCCAGGCCGGATCGTGCCACGCCTGTGGATGCCTGTGCGTGCGTGTTGCGTCTCGCGCAGTGCCGTTCCCATGGCCTGTGTCGGCCTGTAGCGGCCTGTCCAGTGTGACCATTTGTGGCAGGATCCTGCCATTTTGGCAGGATTGGCCCCTTATTTTAACCTATGGCAGTATCGGTTGACGTTTTATAAAACTTGGCAGTTTTTGGCAGATTTGAGGTACTGAAAAAAAAATGCATTATGAAAACTTTAAATTCCGAAAATGGCAACTCTATAGGTACGTCACCAGCATGTTTGGATTCCTTTTACAATTTGTATTATTCAGCAACAGAAACATATTTTTCTTTATTACTTACAGATATAATGCAACTGATATGCTGAGTGATTTTATGCGGGAACCTAGTAAAACAATTGAACGCGGACGCGCCCGCACAGGCCGCGGCAGGCACCGTCGCGCCACGCCGCGCCGCGCCTTTGAACTTACCGACTCCCGACGGATCGGACGGGCATGGACGGGCGACAACAGGCTTCATCGGGTGCGATCGTTCCCACGGCCTGTCGGTCTGGCCTGGTGCGATCTGGCCTGTGACAACACGGGCCGTGGGACCCAGCCTTAAGACACAACATATCACACAAACTTAAAAATAGGTTATCTAATATTCAAAATGACCGCCGTTTTTCCGCGGCACAGTAAATGAATCTATACAGTATCGTAACTCGGGCCGATTCTCGAAAAACATGCCTACGGCCGCGCGGACAGTAGCCGCGCGCTAGGGCTGTCCGCCGACAGTATTTTAATTTTATCAAACGACTTGAGTTTCTTAGTAGTTTTGTATTTAAAAAATTTATATTTTCTATTTTAATAAATGCAATTCATTGTGAATAAAAAGGAAGTGTTCCATAAATCCATAAACGATAAATGATAAACGATAACCGATATTTATTACCGAAAAACTTTTTAATTCGAATAAATCGAACCTAAAGTACTGACTACAAACTTGCCAACTACTTTCTTTGTTAATACTAACATAAAAATTGTGTTCTGTCAAAGTCATAGGGGTCATTTGTTACTGAACCACCCCCCCCCCCCCTTCCCCCGCTAACGCCCCGGCTCTGCTAATATGCCCAGGGCCTCCAATGGGTTAAAGACAGCCTTGATTGGCGCGAGTAATACCTACGACATGGAGGTACAGTAAAGTACCATTACGGAGGTCGCCCATCCAATCCATTCAATGTCCAACTTCTGCAAACGTTGCTTAATATTTTTTTATAGAAATAGCCGGCAAACGAGCTGACGATTCATCTGATGGTAAGTGGATATCGTCGCCCATGGACACCAGCAACACCAAAGGCATCACTGATGCGTTGCCGGACAAAAAAGAGAGAAGAAAAGAAAGAAAGAACTGGCTCTCAAGCCCCCAGCCGGAACACGACGAGTCGTTTGGCGGCTGACTCATCATGCTCAAGGGTGGTAACTATCCAGGCGAACCCCATGGAGAAATAATAATAGTAATAATGGTATTATTTAACAATTAAAATCAATATTACCAATATAATCCCTCGAGGGGCCCTACCACCAGCGGGCCGGATTTCGTCGCCTTTTACGACACCCATCCGGCGTGGGATTGGGGTTAGTATTCTAAGCCACCCCAATACGGCAAAAGTAATAATAATCAACCATTTGATTTTTTAGCCCCTTATTTATAAATCTAGGCATTTTACTCGGTGGACTTATGAAAAATAAACAATTTAGGTACCTACTTATTGCAATACGTACTTGTTTTTATTTATTTATCCTACATGCACTGATCTCCTTCAGCAGGACCTTGAATTTAATAATTTGATTTCTTATTAATAATTACAATACAATAATAAAGTTGATATTAATCAATGACGCAATAATTATACAATACCTACAAGTTACTTACCTACAATAATTATATATGTATATCTACCTACAAGTACGTATTATAAATTATATTATATTGTATAGTATTATATATACCTACTATATGATACGTACTTGTAGGTACGTATATAAAAATAGTCTTACCTTTGGGAGTCTCCAGGTACCTAATTTAAACAATGATATTCCTGAGTGACTTTATGTCGTATTATAACACCCAAAAACAGCACAATATTTTGTATTCCTGTTTGCCATATTAAATACTTTTATAAGTCACACGCCGCACACGGCCACCACGGAACTAAACTAAAAGAATTTGTTATTTTTACCGTGGGACGTGGCTCAACCCGCGCTGGTTCGCCGCAGTTTCTGCCCTTTACTACACTTATTCCGATGTGCGTAGCAGTGGCGTAGCTAGCCCTTCCGGGGCCCCGTATCAAAATATTGCCGGGGGCCCCCTCTCGACTCGAGGGTAAAGATCTTCTCAAAAGAAATAAAAAAAGCTAGCGTGAATTAAAACAAATATAATATACTAACATCGATTAATAAACCACATACAATCAATACTCTAAAATTTTAAACTGGAAGCAGCTCTGTTTCATTTCGGGAGATCCGAACGCGAGCGTAGACTCAGTAGCCGATGTGATACGACAGGGAATCATGGTCATTGTCAACGACATGATCATCCGCGTGCACGCTTATAGATCTATCCACCTCAGGGCTTAATACAAAGTTTAACGCTGCCTCCTGGTCAGCAAAGAAGCATATGACTATAAGGAAGGCAATTTAAAGTTCATCGGCAGAACTGGCTAGCGTATGGACGATTACCCCTCTGGTAGTCGAGAATTTTGGTCGCTAGCTCAAGCTGCTGAAGGTAACTTCTGGCGGTCGTCTCTTCCACAACTGCGTAAATCGGACGACTCCGTGGTCCATACGGCAAAGGGGAATGCCGAACTTCTTGGCATCCTTTTTGCCGCCAACTCAACTCTTGATGATAGAGGGATCGCCTCCACCTAAAAACCTGTGAGAGCTTGATACCAAGAAGTTGAGAGGACCAGACGGTATTCACGCAGTGGTGTTAAAGATGTGTGCTCCCGAGTTGATTCCAGCCCGGATCTAGGGGGGGGAGGGGCAAACCGGGGCCCGCACCCCGAGCGGCAATTCAGGGGGCGCAAAAATCGTAATATAGTATGATTAAAAATTAAAAAACTTGCTGCACAAAGCGCTTAGCATACGGAAGCCTGGTTGGGAGAATAAATAAATTTATTAAAAAAGAGTTCTCATTGTCCCATTCACGAAAAATGCCAACTATTATTTATTTGTGAGTTTTTTTTATCTTATCTCTATCACTATCAAGTTTCTGCCCCGGTTCGAAAAAATTGTAGATCCGGGGCTGGTTGATTCCCCGTTTTGACGTGCTTATTCTTATTATATCTTATGCCACATGATACGTCTTCGTGGAAGGTTATCCTTTTTCATTCCATGCACATAATGTGCTATCTCAGTGACCTGGCTAACTATATAGGCCTATAGCGATAAGCCTATAGCCTCCCTGCTTGCAACGGTAATGGAGCGCGAGGTTAACATGCAGCTCCTGGGATATCTGGAAGATCATCAGCTGATCTGTGATCGACAATACGGTTTTTGTGACGGTCGTTCAGCTGGTGATCATCAAATTTATCTTACGCACCTGTACGCATCGTCAGGCTATTGATCGCAACGGGGAAGCACTGGCAGTCAGCCTAGATTTCGCTAAGGCCTGTGACCAGGACTGGCACAGGGAGGTCTCACGAAGTTAACATCTTACGGTCACTGTGAGAGGTTATGCAGTTGGGGAGTCAGCTTTCTATCTGAGCGACATATCAAGGACGTAGTAGATGGTTGTTGCTCAGATATGAAACCCATAAAATGCTGGTAAATGCTTGGGGAACCCAAGGGTCTGTCTGTGGTATCTCCTACGCTGTTCATTCTGCATATCAATGACATGGCATGAGTGGCAACTGTTGCTATGCAGATGACAGCACAGGGGATGCCTACTACACAGCCCCCCCCAATTCCTCTCAGTTGCAAAACTTGCAAGTGGCGGATAGCAGGCTTAAAATTGTGTCTGAAGTCAAGAACTCTCTGGAGCAAGTCTCGGAATAGGGTTGACTTAATTTAGTCGAGTTCAACCCCACGAAGACACAAGTTGGCGCGTTTACCACTGAGAAAACCCCATTTTTCATAGTGCCTCAATTCCAGGGTACCGCGCTCATCGCTAAAAGTGTTGTAAGAGTATGATTCTGGGAGTTGACATCTCGAGTGATGTGTAGTATCAGCGTCATTTGGAAGCCAAGGCTAAGTTGGCTTCCAAAAAGCTTGATGTTCTAAGCCGGGCTAAGGAGTACTACACCTGCTCATGCTTTACAAAGCTCATGGCCGAATTGAAGTTTTATCTACATCGATGAGACTGGTGGAGAACTACGGACCGATTCTTCCGATGATTTTTAACACGCACGTGCTAATTGTAGAATGAGCTGTGCTACGTGTAGAATGAGCTTCCTCCTGAGGTATCCCTGGAGCGCTGTGTCATGGGGTTGCCGCCGGCATGTCCGCGCAGCACTCAGTTCCGGAGAGCATCATGAGTCGTGTAGAACGTAATTTTTTTGTACATTAAATATTTTGTTTAAATTTTGATTAGGGCATTTAAATAACTGATTAGAAGTTTTGCATATTATTATCTGTACTGCCTATTTTTCTTCAATTCTTCGAGTTTCCAGATTTAGAATCATGGCCTCTTAAAGATAAATTGCATGATGCTAAAGTAATTAATGCATTAATACGGTGAAAGATGGTCCAGAAAGTAATTTTATTGTTGATTTCACTTTTCAATGAAGTATCGATGCTTTTCGGAACATTTTTCGAATCATAATAATTAATTTCCGGATCATTTCACGAATTTTTTCTAAGGCACATTGGGGGCCCCCTCAGCCCCGGGGCCCCGTATAATTGATACGGCTGATACGGCGGTAGCTACGCCCCTGGTGCGTAGGTATGACGCGCGTTTCGACCGTTTGTATGAAGAGCGAATACTGTATAGATTCATTTACTGTGCGCGCGGCTACTGTCCGCGCGGCCGTAGGCATGTTTTTCGAGAATCGGCCCGAGTTACGATACTGTATAGATTCATTTACTGTGTTTAGAGTCTCATTTAATCCACCACGCGGCTGCAAGGAGGTTATTGGAGTAGAAAAACTCAGCACCATAATCGTAATAATTAATCGAGAACCACAAATAAATTATTTCAATGAATACGACCCTGTAGCCTAGTTGGTAGCGACCCTGCCTGCGAAACGAGGGGTCCCGGGTTCGATTCCCGGCTGGGGCAGATATTTATGTGACAGATGAGTATTTGTACTCGGGTCATGGGTGTGATTGTGGTATTGATTCATACATATGTGTCGTCCATGCCACCCGCGACACAGGAAATAACCTACTGCGGGGGTATGAGTATGTTAGCGTTAGCGTTAGTGATTATATTGCTCGTTCTGTTTTACTTGTTTCACGCAATGTTTTTGACGTTTTTGTTTGTAAATACTTATTTTTAGGGTTCCGAAGTAAAATCGGAACTCAGATTCGTCATGTCCGTCCGTTTGTCCAAAGCAAAGCCCCCGTTGAGACCCTTAGTGCTCGAAAGCTGTAATTTGGCATGGATATATATATATATATTTTAACTCTAGAATGGTTAGTCAAATGTCCCCCCCCCCCCCTTCTGGCTAAATGGTTGGAGTTGGATAAGTGAAAAAATCTCAAAAATAGGTTATAAGATGAATTTACAAGAAAAACTATCACGCCTATGTCAGCATATAGTCGATAAATTACTACATTGCTTCGGAACCCTAAATTGCGCGTGGCCTGACACGTACTTGCCCGGTTTTTATCATCAATGAAGACCGAAGTAATTAGGCTTTATAACCGTATTGGAGCAATATTCAAGAAGAGCCGTTTCGTAAGAAACAGAAGCCGACCCGCTTGGTGGTGAAAATAATAATACTTTTTTTATGGAAATAGCCGGAAAACGAGCTGAACATCCACATAATGTAAGTGGCTGTCGTCGCCCATGGACATTAGCGACTAAATCATAAATCATCACTGATACGTTGCCGGCCAAGAAAGAGAGAAGAAAAAGAAAGAAAGAACTGGCTCTCAAGTCCCCAGCCGGAACACGACGAGTCATTTGGCGACTGAGTCATGCTGAAGGGTGGTAGTTATCCAGGCGAACCCCATGGAGAAATAATAGTAGATACTACTTATTGGTATTATTATCTTTCCGTGAAGCCTCCGTGGCTACCACCGTTCTGCTAATCAGTTGCCTCTTCGTGTTCCGGCTTGAGAGCCAGTTCTTCTTCCTTCTTGGTCGACAATGCATCGGTGGGTATGCCTTTTGTGTTGCTGATGTCCATATTCGAGGTGATCTTAGATTGGTCTTAGCCCTGAATTCAGTCTGTATGAACATTCGAATTTTAGAAATCAAGAACTTAATATTAAAGATTAAAGAAATTCAATTTCATTAACTTTTGTAGAGGATATAAAAAAAATCAGTGATTTCGTACGTAACTTCGTTATTTATTTCATGAAAAATGATTGCAATACATGGGGTTGATAGATGTACATGCCAATAAACCATTTCCATAGAATGAAATGAATTTAATTTAGCGTCATGAATTACCTATTTTAATACCGATTCCACGGAATGAAGAAAAATATAATATTATGAAGGAACATGAAGAAAGTAATGATTAAAATAGATATAAATATAAAATTAAATGAAAGGAATACACCCATCGCGATATCGAATATCAAATACCGCTTCTCATCTTTTTTGTCAGCTTTATGTTGGTTTAAATCGTTTCCGCGAAATAAGCGCAAAACGTATACACCGATACCGAACGAGTTGGGTCGTTAGTCGAGCGGGGGACTGGCTCAGCTCCCTCACTGTGATCGAGGTCCTGTTTTCATGCAACAAGTTTCATCTTTTCTTCCCATTCTTGTGAGCGGTCTGGCGCCACTTCGAGTAGAAATCTACGAAGTACTCTACCGATATCCCGGCGGCCTGAGCCGCGCCCACGATGCTGAAATCCTTGTACTGCTCCTCCCCAGTACCGAGTTCGTTGCCGACCAATAATATGAGAAGCGGCGCCGTCTTGCCGTGAATGGGATTGTCCGAATCGCCATTGCCAGTGTGGATTTGCTTTTCATCGCCCGTGAAGTGGTTACAGAACTCCAGTATTTCTATAAAGTTGTGGACGTTCGGAGGTGCCTTGCGGGGATGCTTGATGAGGGGCAGAGGTCTCGTCTGGCCGGGCCGCTGGGTCTTGAGGAACCGCGACCCGCTCTTGAGCTCGGCCTCGAGCCAGCGGATAGCATCCCGAGCCGAACTTCGCTCGCATTTCAAATTATCCAGTTCCTGTAACACTGTAATACAAGAAGGTTATTAGTTGACACTTTACAGCGATTACGATTATGATAATCAAAATTTTACAAAAAAATAAATAACCTACTACAAGGATAAGTCTTCGAAATACTATCACAAAATTTTTCTCTAAACATTTTTCATGAAAATCGCCAACCTATAACATTTGAGGAATTCCCTCATGGCTCCCGCCATTAGAACTGAATTTTGATAAATATGGGAACAATTTTTCAAATCGATTGATACATAAATAATAAATATACAAACATTAAAAAAATACAACCAAATTGGGAACCTCCTCCTCATCAGTCCACAATGAATTTGATAAAACACTTCAACATACCCACGGTAGGAATAAGGAATACAAAGTTGGTAGCGCGCATCAGCTGTTTGATTCTCCGCAAGAACTTGTTGAGTACCGCCGCGTCCAGCACGAGCAGCGTGGGCTCGGGACCCTGGCCACTGCGCTCCAGCTCTCTCACCTGCGACGCCAGCCACAGCCGACCCATTCTTTGGGGCAAACCAACATTTTCGCCTTCTGGGACTTCCTGAAATGCAAATGTTTATTCTAGCATTTATGTATACTTTCATATGCATAATAAACTGTGGTGACTTTTATATTATTCTTGCATCAGACATTGTATCAGACATCCATAATATCATTATGTTAGTAACAGTTTGCAGCATTGCATTGAAGGCAATCCAAATTCTGAATTGAATAGTAACTTCGCATCAAAAAAAGAAAAGCATACCTGAGAATTTTCCATAATGTTTCAGCATGATGAATGATGACTTGATCCCTCTTGTTCTGAGAATAGGCTCAGCAGAGGGACAGTTATGAATTGTGATGATGGATTTATTGCTATTGTTATTCAGCATAAAAATTATGTTTAGATTAGAAACATCTTTCAGAGAAAGTAAATGGAATGCTCAAGATGTTAATTCTGGCCATACTGTTGTTTTGTAATGTTAACCAGTCATTAAATGACAAATTTTGTTAGCAACAATATTTACTTAAGAAGGAACAAAACTAAAGATGATTTGTAGTTTCAGCAAAACTAGGTTAGATTAAAGCTTGAAATAAAATTAAAACTAGTTACCTGGTGTTTCGAATTGTGCCATTCCCTACATTTCTTGCTATTTATTTTAACTGTTAATTTTGGAGGAATAACTTTTTTTACATAGAACACCTTTAGGTATTTGTTGTAACGAATGCGAGGCACAATCTTAGCTATTTGATTACCAAAATCAATGAAATTTAAAATCCTTATAACATTTTCCTCATAAACTGAAGGATTATATTTTTCCAAAATCTGCCACTCGGCAGCATCTTTGTCGAATTTCCCAATACTAGTGCCACGTAAAGCAATGTCTTCTGGCAAAGGAATAATTTTATATTCAAGCTTAAACTTTTTAGCAACAGCTTTTGCAGTATCAAATATTTTGCATTCATCCTTGTTCAGTTTTTCCTGAGAACCAGAGTTAAAGTAAAAGACGAAAATATTCAGTAAATCAACAACACATTGAAACAATGAATCTCCGCTTTCTCCACAGGACAAAATCAAATCTTTTTCAGTAAGGATCCAGTCTTCAAGTAACTTTATACTGGGCAATATGTTATCTCCAAGTAAAAACTGCTGTAAGCCTTGAATGTTTAAATGTCCTCCATCATCAGTTTCTGATTTTTCTTTGTTCATGTTAATATCATTATTGGAAGTCTTTACATCAGTTTGATTTGAAATGCTATTATTTTTTGTTGGTGTTTCAATTCTATCAGAATCTTCTCCATTTACTTTCTCAGTAAATTCTTCTTCATTATCTGAAGCATCATAAAAGGAGTCTTCACTTTTAGAATTATCATTCTCAGATTCACAACTAGAATCAGACAATTCACCGTCTGAGCAGGATTTATCTGAATCATCGTCAAAGCTATCTATATCATCATCACTTAAATCTGAACTTCCAGACGAAGCAGCACGCCGCCTTCGACGTCTTTTGGGTACCATCTTTTTATTATTACCCTTTAAGTCAGTATTAGATCCAATTTTAGTCTTTACATCACCATTAGTTGTTATTTTAGTCTTTGTGTCACCATTGGGTTCAGTTTTTGCATCTCCATTTTGTTTAATTAAAACTTCAACATGATTATCATTTCCATTAGTCAATATGGTTTTTGATGGATTTGTTTCTTGAAAAATTTCAGTTTGACTTTTCTCTTTTTCAAGTGGGACTATTGGAACAGTCCGAAATTTAGGTACAAACTTTGAAGCTGGACTTTTGAGTCCCAGTGATCCTAACTGTTTCAAGAGTTTTTGGAGTAATTGAGATAGTAAAGCAAGAGTAAATGCTTTGCAAGCAAAAGCTTTTTGATTATCTGTTTCATTCATTTTAGCTACAGTGAACAGACAAATTTGAACCATATTGTGGATGATATTAAAATTCAAATATGATGGATTGATATTTTCCTCTTCCAATGCTTGAACATAGTCATTATAATTTGAATTAATATCTGGGAGTGGCATTTTAGTAAAATCCAAAGCTAGTTTTAGCTGTTGTGCAACAGTATTACAAGTTTTGGTAATATTTATGTCATCCTTTCCCAGATACCATGTTTCAATCAGTGACAAGAAATTAGCAACAGTATTCTGAATATGTTCTGCTTGTGTTATTGTTTCGGATGTAATTAACACATCACACAATTGTTTGTTTTTCTCAAATATCTTGGTTAAATTGCCCAAGCCTCCGTCAAATGGTATCAAACAGCTTAAGCAGTGAATATAATAGCAAACTGAATCTAAATTGTAATTTTTTTCAACAAATAGATTTCCCAGTTGATTAAAAGGCATTCCAGAAGTCAAGTCAATTTGAGCAGCTTGCAGGTAGTAGCGAGCAGCTATAGAGGGCTCGAAATCATTAAAGAACTCTGTTTGATAGCGGCACAGGTCTCCAAGATATATGAGACATGAGTATATTGCTGCACGACCAACTTGGCACTCTTCTTCAGTGAATCTTGGGTTCAAAGAACCATCCATATCATTCTGCAGATCCAAGTAATCTAATTCCTTTAGGTGAATGTTCATCTCAGACTGTATTCTGGTTATAATGTGCTGGAAGTGGCCAATTCCCGACACTATGTGTGTAAACAAGTAACTGTCATGTTTACCATCTGTCTCTCTCATCCTCTTTGCAGCAGAAACAGGTTCATAGTAAGCTTTTCGCCAAAGAAGCTCTAGTGATTTCTTACCATAGTTCAAGGGGTCTAAAAAGAATAATTTTTCACAATTATCTTTTAATTTCTGGCGCTGCACTTCATTGCTGGCTGTGAAGAGATCGGCAATGACATTACTACCTTCCGCAGACACATCTCCAAGGCGCCGAGAGACATCGCTTACATAGCTGAAATCAAAATGCAAATTGGTTAAGAATTGTTATCTGGAATATTATGACGTGATAACCCATAGGTACATCACTGACAGGTCTATTTTCTGTGGTTGCACTGTAATATTTAGGAAATTACTTACCGATAAACTTTCTTAGCCCGATCAATACGTTCAGAATTATTGGACTCTAAAAGCTCTAGTGATTCGTTTTTCATTTTCAAGTCATTATAGATAAATCTTATAACTTTCTTTTGTCTCGTCAAATTCACTTCGCCACTTCGCCTTTACTCACAGCAGTTCACAGCACAGACAGAAGCAGTGTTACCAGATTAAAATTATATTATACACTACAGTGTTGACAGGTTAGAAATACGGTGTTTCAGATCCAAATTACCGTGTATAGATTTAAAAAATACCTTGTAAATTACCGTGCAAAATAAAGAGAAAATGCTATGATTTTTCGATATTTTTTATTTAAAATTCAATCATCTAAAATAACAACTTCTTTCTCGTATATGGCTGCAGTCATCTCGAAATTCCCCTCTTTCCCACTAACACTATGTCTAAGCAGTAATTTATTTAAGTAAGTATAAGTAAAAGAAACTCACCAGGATAAATTGAATTAATTCATCAATCCAATCAATGATCTTCTAAATACATAAAAAAAAACCCCTAGAAAATTCCTCTAAAAAAGGTAACTCTTGAAACATGCGTCAAAAAATTGTACCTCTAGTGAGCCCCTAAAAATACCCATCTTCATCTAACTTACTCCCAAATTTAGGTGGAAAACCCCCAAGCTGGATTTTCGTTACGTTTTACGTCTCTTTTTTTAATAAAATTAATCTTTCTGAATAATTATTTATATATTGACTGTCAAGGTAATTCATAATTAAAAATACCGTAGAAAAGTACACGGTCGCGGTAGTGAAACATTACCGTAGACCGTGTTTCAGCCAAAAATACCGTGCATCTACGGTAATTACCGTGTACCTGGTAACACTGGACAGAAGTCACCACAGTGTACTTAATCACAAAGTCACAGAATTACAGAAGTCATCACAGATGCAAATGCACAGACTAGTTATAGATACAAAACGACAGATGAGACCATGGATACATACTCTAGGTGGATCACCGACTTTGTAGAGTTACCTGGAAGATCTATGACGTCATAATATCAGAATGACCATTTTTGTATTGTGTCCATGTTGTCTATATTCCCAGGATATATTATTTGATTGTGATTCTTTATAATGATGTAAAAACATCTAAGATGAATAATAAATATATTAGTAAAATATTTAGATGTACCACAATTTTATTGTGTAGCTTAATTTTCAATTTACTCATACTGCAGTCATTTAAATTCGGTACATTTGAAGAAATTTTAATAAAATGTATTATAATTTTTTGCCACCAGAAAAATTACCAATTGAAAACATTTTGAAGAACCGGTTTAAAATAGGACATAATTTTTCTAATTGTAAATGACACCCATGGAGTATTGAGACATTGGAAAGTTGAAAAAGTGTCAAGCTGTTTACAGAAAATAGAGGTTCCAATAATAGCCATTTCTGAATGGCGCTAATGTCTGACCATATATTATAATGATAATGTCTGAATATGATCCATGAACATAGCTGTTGTAGACGGAGTAAAGTTTGCTGAGTTTTATATTTTAAAAAATTATGGTACCCTCCACAATGGCAATATACAAAACCTCATCTATTTACATAGTCTTTAATGTTAGACTTACAATGTTTTAGTAAATATAACCAAAATACTGCTGTGAGAAAACGTGATTATAGTGTGAATTTTTTAAATTAATGACTATGACATGAACATGGCTGTTGTAGACGGAGTGAAGTTTGCTGAGTTATGCATAGTGCATCCGCAGCGTCACTCGTAATGAATGGCGCTAGTTTCTGAAAAATAGATATTCGATACCTACCCGTAATTTTATGCGTTTTTATGAACACTTTTCATATACAGAGACGGCCTTCCTTCTCTCTATCTTCCATGGTAACACCCTACAAATATGAAGGACAACCTCAATCCGGCCTGTGATTGGTCAAATAGTCATTCCGTTGTGACGTCATCCGTCTTTAAGATCAGGTACCTCTACAAAGTCTATGATCTAGATAGAGTAATATGTCTATGGTTGGTTGTCAACTTCATGGGTTGTCATTTGTCAACACGTCAAAAAACCAAACATGAAACTTGTTTGACAGATGAGATGACTTGAGTTTTTAAATTTCATGAAATCAATAAAATTTTAATTTTAAAAATAAAATCGTGAGAAGTTAAAGACCTTTTGGTTTTTATTAAAAGTTTCTACATTACTTCACTATATACTTTTCTTTCTATATAATTGAAGGTAATAAACATTACGAATACATTACGTCGAAGATTAATTTATTTTGGAAGAGTTTTTTGTTCTTATAAGGAGCTATTGTTGTTTTTGTAATATTCAGGAGAGGCTTTTAAATGACTATATGCTTTTAGTTTAAAATTAATTAGATATATTTGGTGTTTAGGTACATAATATTATTATATTCAAGGAAGTGAATAACAGTGGCATGGAGGCAATGGAGAACCAATCCTGTGTGTTTTTGGGGATAAAAGTGAAGCCGGGGCCTATAGAGCGCTATAAGATCGAGAATTTTACGCTCGACAACACGGTAGATACTCTTAAGAGTGAAGCTGAAAAGAAAGCAAATATACCATCTGCTTCATTAGGTAAACATACATAGCTATCTATACCAATCTAATGAAACTGAAGTCTGCTTGCACGCGCTTAACTTTAGAACTGCATTTGGTATTTGAAAAATGATTTTTTGTCTATCTTGTAGATTGGATACTTGGCATTTTCATGACTTTCATTATCTTTATCTTATAATAATTATAATTCTTGACGAAAAATAACCGACTTCAAAATAACTCAAAAACTACTCGTCAGATGTAGCTCAAATTTAAGTGGAACCACATGACAACTATGACGAGCACCAGCTTTCGATCAAAAAAAAAACCAACAAAATTGGTTCACCCAGTCGAAATTTCTGAGGAAACAAACATAAAATCATACAGTTGAATACCTCCTTCTTTTTTGAAGTCGGTTAAAAATTGGATAAAAATCTTATATAAGTATAATATATATAATATATACTTTTGTTGTTGTCCAACATATTATGTTGTATTGTATTACTTGTATGTTGTATCTAATAGAACATAATAATGTGAAAGTTCTGTTAAGAAGTTGCTCTTGATGCTAATTCTCTGGTTGACAAAAGCTAAATAGCTTAATTTTTAACAACTTTGTAACCAATGAAAGTCTTGAAAGCATCTGCATTTAAAAATTACAGAACTCATTCACCATGGAAAAATATTGAAAGACAGTGCCACACTCCAAGACAGCGGAGTGAAGAGTGGTGAAATGGTGCATGTGGTGAAGAAGAAAGAACCTGCTCCAGCCTCTCCACCCCTCAGCTTCTCCGAAAATGATTTGCAGCAGCTGAATTCTTCTTTGCGGACCCTGGGTTGCACTCCCAATGCCCCTGGATGGACTCGAGCTATGCAGGTGAATATCTGAGAGTTAGTGAAATTACATTTTTATCTAAGGCACCTACATAAAGTTTCTTGAAATCAAGAGCATTATCATATTTTTTTAAGCTAACATTATGGATATTGGACACCATGCACAGGCTGTTTTTACTATTATTACACTTTTTATTGTATTTTATATTCAACAGTGTTGTGCACTTGTATTCGGGACTAATTTATATATTTATATCTCTAAATAATCTTCACCTCATAAGTAAATACATGTTTATTTAAACTATTGGATCATATAAAAGTAAAATCAGAAAAGATAGTTATATTTAATGTATTCTATGCTAGTAAATTCTTAAACAGCAATCAATATAACAAATAAAAAGTGTCAAATAATTAATTAATAAGTTTATGTATATATAGGTATTCTATTTATGTAACGTGAACGGGACTAATGGGCCTTGTACCTATCTTAAAGAAAAAAAAAATAACACTGCAGTCTGACACTATGCAGTTAATTAATAGTGTATTATTGTTTGCATTTCGCAGCTACTAAACGACGAGACAGCAATGTCAGAGATAATGGAACACGCCCCGTCCCTGGCCGACGACTGTGTGACGCTCTCCATCCTACACGAGGTGGAACTGCTAGCGGCGCTGGGTGCTAACGTGACGACCATGCGGCGCGGCGCCGACGCGCACCCAGACCTCGTGGTGGCGCTGCGACATCTCATGCGACTCGTGAGGAATAGATCTTCCTCCGGGTCTAATGATAATGGTGTGTCCTACAGTTTCTTTTTTTTTCTTCTGTCTTTCTTGGCCGACATCAGTGATGCCCTCGTTGATGATGGGTGACAATAGCTATTTACCATCAAATGGATCATCAGCTCATTTGTCGGCTATTTCCATAGGAAACACACATAAATTAGAGACCGACCGAAGGTTCGGTTTCGGTTTCGATTTCGGCCAGTTTCGGCCAAAAAATCTAGTTTCGGTTTCGGTTTCCGAAAAAATTGGCCGAACCTTTCGGCCAAACCGAAACTCTGTGTTCGTGAAACGTCATGCGTCGTTCGGTTAAGTTCGTGGCTAACCCGTGGCCGCTGACGGTGATCCAAGCATGGTAATGAAACTGTAACTGGAAGATATTTAAGTAAAACTTTTACTAGGGGTATTAATTAGACGTAATAGATTGAATAAAAAGTAGTTTTCGTCTATTTGTCTGTGCGTTTGTTCTGGCTACTCTCAGGAACGACAATAATAGATTTACCTGCGGTTTTCACTTCCTTATATCTTACAATATGCATGCATATTGTAGTGAGCTTTGGTTAACATTTACCTGGTGGTTGGTTTATTTCAAACGGTTTACAAATAAATAAATTACGTTATGTCAATTTCGCCCATACTTGCATTTATTGAGTGAGGGGCTGAGGGCTTACCGAAAGGTTTACGGAAGCAAAGCGAGGGCATTCACTATTCATAGATATCCCACACGTATGGGTTTGATGAAAAAAGATTTTGATTTTCAGTTCTAAGTATGGGGAACCCCCAAAATTTATTGTTTTTTTTTTTCTATTTTTGTATAAAAATCTTAATGCGGTTCACAGAACCTACTTTTTTCTGTTGAGTCCACAAATGAGCAGCTCAAAATAAATACCCTAATGCCAAAGACAAAGAGTGTATTTTTTGAGCTGTGCGTCGCGTAAAATAGCGTAACCGCCCGGCCACAGCTACTAGCGGCGCGGATTGCGGCGCGGTTAGCGGCGCGGCAAGCGGTGAGCGGCGAGAACAAATGGTAGACAATGTATGGAGTATGCCACAGCTACAGCGGCGCGTTTTGCGGCGCGGTGAGCGGCGCGGTGAGAGTCGCGGCGGCGGCGGACTGCGCGGTGCGCGAGTGAAACAAATGCCGCGCGCGGCCGTATCGGTGGACGAACTCAGCATGTATTATATTTATCTTATTATTTATTATTTTTTATTCTTGATGTATTATATTTATCTTTATTTCATGAACAATAGTAAAACAATCGGTTGCTTCATAGACTAGTTCTCATCATATTTTCTTAATAATCCATGTGACAGATCATTCCATCATACCCTTTTGTATTCGTTTTTCTTATAATGAAAAACATGGCCGGTAGGTATCTTAATTACCTACTTACATTGTTATGTTATTTATTTATTTATTACATTTAACACTTTATTGTTTGTACACCAAAACATAATATACATAAAGAGCACAAAGAAGGAACACAAAACAATGTTATTATTTATCTACAGATTATTTATCAATATTATTATATAAAATATTATTATACAGTAGTCTAAGTACGTCCACCGCTGACGCCGCCGCGGTCGCAACTAATCTAGCTGTGGCATACCACCGCAAATCGCGCCGCCCGCCGCGCCGCTCACCGCGCCGCAATCCGCGCCGCTAGTAGCTGTGGCCGGGCCCTAAATCGTAAAATCGCGTAAAATAACAAATTCCAAAGAGTTGAATCTGAACTTTTGTATGAAACCGGCTCATTTCACGTGACTCACAGCACCAAAAATACGCTCGTTTGGCCTCACCCTAAGTTTCGGTTTCGGTTTCGGTTTCGGCCGAAACTGGACCTAAGGCCGAAGGTTCGGTTTCGGTTTCGGTTTCGGCTGAAAAACCAGTTTCGGTCGGACTCTAACATAAATCCACAATTTCTCCACTCTCTTCAAAGTTGCCTGGAAGAGATTGCTCTTGGCGATAAGACCATGTGTACCAACTGCCTCGTCAATTAACGCTAAGTTTTATCTTTATAATTTTTTATAAGAGTGAAAGAAATAAACACTTTATATACATGCCTATGAAGAATAAAGGAGCCAATGGTTTCCTTTATTGTAAGATCAATTATGTATGTTAAATTTTAATTGTAAACTAACTTTAAGTGATAATACACCGCAATGTAACATTGTGTGTCAGGGAATGATGAAGTAGAAGAGATGAAGAGATTCTTTACAGCATATCTTCTCCTCCATGACAAACCACCTTTTCGAAGCGCTAAGCGCTGGTAGATTAAAACGTACATATATATGAATAAATAAATAAACACTTTCACACTCATTCCCCTGCAGTAGGTTTTTAGTTTTACCTGTGACACATGTGGCATGGTCGACATATACATATATACCACATCACAATAACACCCATGACCAGAGTACAAATATTTATGTGTTTCATAAATATCTGCCCCGACAGAGAATCGAATCCAGGACCGCTCGCTTCGCAGGCAGGGTCGCTACCAACTAGGCTACATTGTCGTCACGTGATTAAATTAATGATTTTGAGTTTTGATGTTTTTCTAACTTGACCATTGTCGTACAGCGCCGACGTCGGGCTTCGCGTACTCGCTGGAGGCGCTGTCGGAGGACGAGGACGCGGAGGAGGAGGGCGGCGAGGAGGGGGGGGAGGGGGAGGAAGGGGGGGCGCGCGCCGCCATCACGCAGGAGCAGCTAGCGGCCGCCTTGCAGGTATCTGGTAACAAGATTTTATTAGCTTCACTTGTAACTAAAGCGTAAAACACATAAGAGGATGAGCCGGGACGGATGCGAGTCTATTCAGTTTGATTTTTATAATGAGAACACACAGAACGCGTGCGCGGGTCGTGTGTGAGTCGGTATGTTGTAGTCCTCTGTGTGTTTTACGCTTTAAATGCGCACACACGTTCATTTTTAAAGTAGACGAGCTTGGTGATCAAGAATTTATAATTTGCTTACTTTCTTGAATTAAAATTCAGGCATGTAGACGACCTATAAAACAACTGCCATAAAGCCCATAAACATTGCAGGCGGCGACGGAGGCGGTGTTCTCCCCGGGGCGCGGGGGACACGAGGGGCTGCTGCGGCTGCTGCAGGCGGCGGGGGAGCCCGGGGACTCCGCCCCCGCCACGCCGGCAACCCCCGCCACGCCGGCCACTACCACCTCGCAACCCTCCACAGGTACTATACTCCATAATTTTAGACGATTTTGTAAACAATCTTACAGTGCTTTTTATTGTAATTTCCAATTTAAAAATAAGGCTGATACAATGAAAAAAATTTAAATACAAATAATAATTTAATATCAAAAACCGAATAAGTCTTGTCTAAAAAAAATTGTACTCACAGTATTGGGGGTAATGAAAATTACATTATTATTGTTGACTAACAGATATAGTATGTTCCACGAGAGTTTGCCTAAACAAAATAAAAGAAGAGTTATCAACCCGTTCGTCATTACAAATTGTGGCCTACAATTTTTTTCTATAATGAGACGTTTTAATAACACTTATCAACTCTTTGTGAACAAGCTTTAGCCCGACCGTGTTTTTCTATTCTAGGAACCTCTCGAGCTATAATCACTGCGGAGATGTTCAGTGAGGCGATCACGGATGCGCTCAACAGGACGGTGGCGGGGGGCGCAGGGGGCGCAGTGGCTGCGGGGGGCGCCTCCACCAGCGCCGGCACGCCCATGGATCAGAGCACTACAAGTAGGGCCGCTTCTTCATTGGACATGACAACGACCATCTTACGTTATGAGTCATTATGACTTATAATTCTACCATCAGTTGGCTCGAATCGTTTCACCTGGCAACCCTTATTACACTTTGTTTTCAACGATAATGTTAAATCAGAACCATTGAATGATACCGCGGTAATTTTATAAAAAAAAACTGATGAACGTATTTTTTTTTGAGCGAGATCTGACGAATAGTTTTTGAGTAATCTCTAATTTTGAGGTCGGTTATGTTTTGTCAAGAATTATATGATTCACTGTGCCGGGCACTGGGAGCACGACAACTATTAGAAAGTCGGGCGGTCAAAAGGTGCACCAGTATTTCCGGGCGTTTTTGTCATTGATATATTCATTATATTATAATAATACCTTCTTGAATACCTACTTTTTGCACATCAAACCAGGGACTGAAAGCGGTTACGGTTAGAGGTTAAGGTACCTCAAAAGTATACCGGTACCGATTCAAAATAAAGGTAGAGCTTTACCGGTACCTTTATAAATAAGGGTTAAGGTTCTACCATTATTTAACCTAAAATTATTTTGGTACCGAAAAACATGCGACGTTGCCAAACTTCTCATCGCATCGCTCGCTCCTTGCCGCTTGCGTTGGCGATGTTGTACGAAAAACCATCTTTACTAATAAAAATTGTTATACAAATACGAACATGGATTAAAGCTGAACATGGGAAACGAAAAAATATATTTATAAAATATAAAAAAATATATTTTTTTTATTTACTTTAAAATATTTTTATACGTTTATACAATCTTATTCTTTTTTTTTTTTTTATAGCCTGAAGGGCAGACGAAAAAGCTTACGGGCCACCTGATGGTAAGTGGTTACCGTCGCCTATGGACATGAGCGACACCAGAGGAATCGCCAATGCAACGCCGGCCCTGAAGGAGAACTCTTTTTACACCTTTTTTGAAGAACCCCATGTCATAGCGCTCCGGGAATACCTCAGAAGGAAGTCCATTCCACAGTTTGCACGTACGTGGCAAAAAAGTTCGTGAGAATCGGACCGTAGAGCTTCTCCATAAGTCCAATCGGTGTGGATGGAACTTCAATCTTCGGCGAGTGGTGCAATGATGAAAAGGAGACGTAGGCACCAAGTCGAACAATTCCTCGGAGCACTCACCGTTGTAAAGTCGGTAGAACACGCAGAGAGAACCGATGTCTCTTCTGAAACTCAAGTGTTCTAACCTGTGAGTGACTCGTGGGTCGTTGACAACTCGGACCGCGCGCTTCTGTATGGCGTCAAATGGGTTAAGCTGGTATTGCGGCGCCCCAGCCCAGAGGTGGGAGCAGTACTCCATGTGTATTCATTCAAGAACATCAACTGCTGCACTTATTAAGATGCAGATATTATATTATAATATATTTTATATATTTTTTATTTACTTTAAAACATACAAAATATATGAAAATGTTTAAAAATCATGCAAATTGTCCAATCACAATTAACTTCCTTCGTTCCCACAACCATCTTAATTCTTAATCCTCTACAATCGGGCTTTCACCGCCGCCATAGTACAACAACAGCTTTACTTAAAGTCACCGACGACATTCGTTATGGCATGGAACCAGCAACTTACTGTATTGGCGTTGCTGAACTTTAGCAAACTTCAGCAAACTATGTGGCCAGCCCATTGCCACTTCAGTCGGCTAACCTTCGACTTCAGGCACTGAGGTAGTGTTTTGGACGACAAGATATGACGCAGTTTCCCGAATGCAGCCCTTCCGAGTTGGATTCTACGAGTGACTTCTTTCTTGAAGTTGGACTTACCCATCTGGATCACTTGTCCCAGGTATTTGTCTACAACGAGCAACGCCGTCAACAACAACCGGTATTGGTGTGACATGGACATTCGACATGATTTTCGTCTGGTCCATGTTCATCTTAAGACACACCCGTTGTGAGGCGCTGTTCAAGTCCCCGAGCATTGTACCAATTCTTTCAGGGAACCCGCCAGGATGACTATCATCGGCATATCGCAGGTGTGTGATGTATTCGCCATTGATGTTGATGCCACGTCATTTCCACTCCATCAGCTTGAGCACGTTTACCAACGCAACGGTGAAGAGCCCAGGTCTCGATAGAATCAAAGGCTTTCTCATAGTCAACATAGGCAACACACTACAGAAGATTATACTCCTTGGTCTTTTGTATAATCTGCCGCAGTGTGTGTTTGTGGTCTATGGTGCTGTAGCCATTTCGGAATCCTACTTTTTCGGGAGACTGGAAGTCGTCAAGCCTGCGTACAATGCGATTTGTGAGCATCCTCGAAAACAGCTTTTAAACGTGGCTCAGAAGTGCAATGGGTCTGTAGTTCTTCTAAAGGGCTTTATCGCCCTTCTTGAAGAACAGCGTCATCACGCTTCTGCCCCGCCCTTTCAGGGTAGTTCCAGTATTAATGACGGAATCTAACAGATTTTGGAGCGCCACTAGAAGGCGTATCCCTCCAGCTCTTAGTAGCTCGGTTGTGATTCTGTCATCTCCCGGTGCCTTGTTATTTTTAAGTTGTTTGAGAGCCTCTCTAATCTTATACAGGCTGACGTCCGGGATATCCTCTGTGTAGTATCGGGTCAGTTTAGCTCGCTTGTCGCTTTCCTCGTGGGGAGGTGGAACTTGAGAGGAGGCATACAACCACAGACATATTGTATTACAACCATCCGTAGTATCTCTCAGTTTCTCTCAGAACTTCCGGTTTCGACGAAACCATGGTGCCGGACTTGGTCGTCAACCTCGTAAGCTGACTTTGCCCAATAGATAGATCCCTGGCGAACACTTTGAAGCCCTTTGGCTCAATTGTGTTTTTTACACGATTTGCGTTGTATTTTCGCAAATCGCATCGCCTGCACTTGGAAATATGTTCATTGAGCCGACGGTATTCCCTCATAGAGGTTAGAGACTGCACACACAGTTCTCGTCGATCCCTCATAAGACCGAGAGTTTGTTCTGAGAGAACCTGAGATCTACCACTGGGGTGGGTCTTAAAATACTTCGACCCTACTGTAACAGGGGGACTTCGTGTTATATAGTTTCTGCCCACGTTGCCCACCACGTTACCACGTTACACTACCTCGTGGACAGTTATTACCATCCTGATTTTAAACTCGTCGACTGACGTGCACGATTCTCTATAATATATTACCACTGGTAATCATAGATATCGTAAACTTATCTCTGTAAGTTATATTTTAGGACATTTTTTTGTTTTCATTCAAGTCATATTTTACGAATTACATATACACACATCAAATAAAGCTTGAGATCACTAGCAAAAGATGTTTTTTTTTTATTTTACTTTTTTAAAAGAACGTTGCTTACGTAACATCTTTTTATAAAAAAGATACACTTTTTGAAATAAAAAAATTAAATTATTGTTTATTTTTTACCTACTTCAAAAAAAGGAGGTTCTCAATTCGACTGTATTTTTTATGTTTGTTACCTCATAACTTTCGACTAGGTGAACAGATTTTGATGATTCTTTTTTTAATCGAAAGGAGGTGCTTGTCATGTAGTCCCAAATAAATTTGAACGAGATCAGACTACGAAGAGAGCTAATTCTGGACTCGTCACCAAAGAGACTATTCCGCCAAATGTTTTCCTCGTCGTCTTCTTCATTTTGGCGGAGTCTAACCCACTGCAATCTGCGTCGCTGTCGTTGCTGTGAGTTCAGGGGTGCTTGCCAGTATCTCCTCGCTTGTAATCCAACCTGGTGTAAGCAATTCCTGATGGTTTGAGTGCTAATTTCTAGTCCAGTAGCAGCCCGCAACTCAACTCTTATTTTAATGGCATTGATTGTTGGGATTCGGGCAGTCAGCAATCTGATGCTGATCAGCAGTCAGCTTCTGAGCAGCAGTAAGAACAGTTGGCCGACCACTGCGAGGTTGATCAGCAAAGTTATCCACGCTGCGATTCCTCCGTAACGTGTTCACGACACAGGATTGGGCTACGGCCACTCTGCGTGCTATTTCTCTCGTAGAATGTCCTTCTTCCCTCAAAGTAACAATTCTTGCTCGTAAAACTTCAGATAATCCCCTCGGCATCTTTTTGAATGAACTCCTTCTTCGGAAAGTTAGAAAAAACGCTTGAATAAAATTGGTCAGATTTTTGAATGAGCGTAAACAAGGATTTAATCTATTTTTATACCGATAAACACTTGATATTTTAAATTATTTTGTTATTAAAAGATTTGATTTTTAAATGACGAATCTTAGAAGAAAAAGAAAAAACGTTATATTCTAACTTATCAAAAAAAAAAAAGATTTCGTATTTTCAAAGTGATCTCAAACTTTATTTGACGTGTGTAGTATAGAAGAACGCGAAGGTGCATCAAAGAAAACCTATATTTAACCCCTATATAAAGGTTAAGGTACTGCTACCGAAACATTTATAAAGGTTTAAGGTACTTTTACCGAAACAATACCGGTATGAATTTCCAACCTTAAAAATTCTGCTACTGAAAAATAAAAGGGTACCGAAATATTTCGGTAACCCTTATTTAACGGTATGACGTCATACCGAAATTTAAAGGTACCTTTATTTTTGGGTAATTCAGTCCCTGCATCAAACTATACCTATGGATATGTGTGTGTAAAGCTTTTCCACCTGGCAGGCGTAAAATATGTAATCTGTTTTCCATCGTCAGCATCGTCAACCACCACGAGCCCCAGTGCCGGCAGCTCGGGGCTGGGGGGTCTGCCCGGGGGGTCGGGGGGGTCGGCGTCCGGGCCCCCCGGCCGCGCCGGCGGCGAGTTCGAGCCCCAACTGCGCCGGATGCACGAGCTGGGGCTACTGGATGACGCCATCAATGTGCGAGCGCTACTCATTTGCTCAGGTTCGTGTCTTGCTTAACATGTTCATTATTATTATTATTTATATATTTTTTAGTGTTTCTCCTATTTCTGGGGTGGTATAAATCTGATGTCACCATGTCGCGGACTCTTGGCCAAACGACAACAGAAAATTTGATAAATTAATTATTATTATTAAAGCGTTGCCCACACCCCAAACAAAATCGCCACTTACAATGGAGGGGATGTTATTCAAGCATTAACTTATAATAGTTATTACACTATTTTAACACTTATGTTATTTATTGCAAGTTATCAAAATTAAGTTATTCATTTATTGACCTTGTTGTAGGTGACGTGAATGCAGCAATTAATTTGGTGTTTAGCGGGGTCATAGGAGAGGAAATGTAAAATTAAATTACTTAGTATCTTATCCGACTAGATTGTAATTGTTATTAAAAGTTTAACCTTTTCACCAAGTAGAGAAACTATTGCATATACTGAGACTCTGTAGTATTTTTATAAATACATATTATTGTGAACCGAAAAATCAATGAATTAAATTATTGAATTTCAATGGTTGTTTTATTCATATTATTTATAATGAGGTTGGGAAAAATGAAGAAAGTTCATGTTTACCCTATACGATCGCAGATAGAATTACTACGAAAGCAATACTTTTTATTTCATTCCGATACGATACGTAGGTATTTACAAAGTTATAAGACTTAATAATTATTGTCTTCACAGCAATATAATTCACTTATCAATTCAATAAGCCTTTTTGGTGTCCTTTTCATCGCATTACACCATTATTTGCTTACTTTTTCACCTCTTGGCACACAAATAAAGATTTTATTTCGTGTACTGATTGATGTATTTTTACATTGAGGTACAATACTATTATAAATGTGAATGTAAGTTTGTTTGTTACGCTTTCACGCGGAAACTACTTAACCGATTTGGCTGTGGAATGGAGATAGCCTATACCCTGGATTAAAACAGGCTACGTTTTATCCCGGAGAAGTTCAGGGTTCCCGCGGGATTTGTAAAAATCGATCTCTACCGCGGGCAACAGCTAGTACATAATAAAACAAGGGGCCAAACGGACCAGGTGCTTCATCCTTTAGGCAGGCCCATGACGTGGCGCGTCGTCAACCAATGTTTGGGGCCTCCTACGGTGTTCATGAGAATGAATCTGTTAACTGTTTTGTTAACTGGTTTGATTTCAATAAACCATGCAGGCCCCTCTTTCCCACTGGGCACGTGCCCAGGGCCCGTGATCGAGGGGGCCCCCTAGTTCCTACCAGATCACAAAACGATAACCGATATATTATTTTATTACCGAAACACTTTTTAAATTCTGATAAAACGAACCTAAATTAGTGACTACAATACCAATTTGCTTATTAACTTTTGCATGCGTGAAGCTACTCTATTCTCGCCCAAAAATGAATCTTTCCGATTTCAGCATGCTTAGATAAATCAATAAAAATAAATCTAGAAGCTTGCTTATCTACTTTCTTTGTTTATTCTAACGTAATAATCTGAATTTTACCAAGAAAAAATAGCCGACTACAAAATAACTCAAAATCGTCATCATTTTTATCAGCATCAGCTTTCGATAAAAAAAAGAATCATCAAAATCGGTTCATCCAGTCGACAATTCTGAGGTTACAAACATAAAAAATACAGTCGAATTGAATAACTCCTCCTTTTTTGAAGTCGGTTAAAAATAGTGTTCTGTCATAGTCATAGGGGCCTCATTATCCTAATATGCCCAGGGCCTCCAATAGGTTAAAGACGGCCTTGAAACCATGTCGATGTATGTACGATAGGGTCGGCAGTTATCCCAACGTCATTCTGCTTTTCCTATACACGATGAAAAACAACATAAAATAAAACGCATTTGTTCCCTATTCATAGTTTTATTATAAGTAAAATATACCAAGTAATTTATTAGTTAATTTAATACTAGAATATCACTGGATTAAGAATATTAGTAAGATAACCAAGAGTAAAAGCATAGTAATCTTGGAATACTATTCATTAAATACTAACAATTTTTAAAATACTAAGAAATTGACGAAAATTTACACAATATTACTATGTCCTTATTTACAATTCTGAATAAAAAAATAAAATGTGCATGAAAAAGAGCACAATATTGAAAAATATTTTTTGTACAATAAAGCGAATTTCCTTGAATCCTTATCGCATAAAATGCTCAAATAATGAACAATTGAGTAAATAAAAGAACTCTGTGTAACACAAACACATATTCTAGTCATTTCAAATTGAATAGCCAGAACACCAAATGCTAACTGCAAATATTTGGATGAGTTTTCCTGACCCACATCTCTAATACTAAGGTATTATGTATAACATGAACTTGCAAATAATTGTATAATAATAATATATTGTACAAAGTACAAGCTAAGCAAAACAAAGGTACATTTTTAATCAAAAGACAGTAGCGCTTGCTTATAAATAGTGATAAAATTGCGAAAACAGTTATATTAAAATGTAATATTTGCTAAGAGATCTATAAAATAATTACTAATGTCACTACCAAATAATTTCTATCACATTTAGAATATTTCATTCTTTGAATGTTAACTATAGTCAAATAGTCCCTTTTAGCCGATTCCATTAACAGGGATGATTTAATATTTTACTTTGTAGTTTTTCTTATCTTTATAAATCTTTCTAAATGTGCTGTTGTCCCCCTTTGCGCGACACTGTTCTCGTTTTCGCATACGGCGAAAATACCAACTGGAGTTGTTAGGGCTGGTCTCTGAAAACTGTTCATAATATTTCTTCCTGGCCTCGGTACGAAACACGGCTCTTTTTTCGAACCAATTAGCTTGCTCTGTGTTGTCAGGTTTTTTTTCATCATTGTCCGTGTTGATTTTAATTTTTTCAGGCTTATCCCTATTATCTTTAAAACTACTTGAAACTCTGTAAGTACCATCTGCATTGTTAAATGATACACTATCAATATTTATACGATTTTTATCAGGATAATTTAAAACAAAATCTTCAGGAATTTCAACAGCTTCATATTTTTCTTCAAATTCACCTTTCATATTCCATTTATCGTGTTTAATTTTTCTTTTTTGCTTTTTATTTGAATTCGTGTATCCATTCTTTTTTTTTGCTTGCTTAAGCTTGTTCACCACATATCTGTCATCTTTTACAATGTCTTCTTCACTTGCAAAATCTTCTAGGACTCTATTTTCGTTGCTATCATTTTTCCAAGAGAGTGAACTTTGCTTGTTATCACGTTTTTCTTTTTTCCCTTTATTTTTATTTTCTTGTGCACGCTTTGACCACCTATCATCATCAGTTGAATGGCGTTCATCATTAGGAAATTTGGGTTTTTCTTTAGTGTAGTCCTTATTAGATTTTTGCTGAATTTTATTCTTAGTTTTTTCTTTGGGTTCTGAAAAAGACTTGTCATAGCCAGTTTCATAACGTTCTTCATTACGACGGTATTTTGGTTTTACTTCTGTCCAACTATTACGATTTGCATCCTGCTCCTTGAGATTGTTTTTATCTTCTTGTTTTGCTTCTAAAAAGTCATTTATAAAACGGTCATCATCATTTTCAGATTTGGGTTGCTGGTTTTGGTTTGACTCTACTTTGTTAGTAATGTCTCGTATGACAGGATTAACATAATTAATGTTATGCTTGGAATTTATCCAATCATTATCCTCATCTTCGGCGAATCTTTCATCATCACGCTTAAATCTGGTATTTTGTTCACTTTGTAGTGAATCAGCATATGTTACTTTTTTTTCTACATTTTTTGGATTCTGGGTTTCAGAGGGAACGGAGTTATCTAATGTTTCTGCTCTATGATTCATACTGAGAGAATTTATTGAGCCAACATAATTCTTTTGAACAACTGGTTCTTTCTGCAGTTCCTTAGCAGATTTTAACTGTTTGTTATATTTTTTTAGTAACTCTTCCTCAATCTTCATCCTGCGAGATATTTCATCATCCAACCAACTTTTATTTTGAAGATAAACAGTTTTAAGTTTGTCAATATCTGCTACAAACTCTTTTTCATATTTCGGTTTTACCAGATGTTCCATTAAGTTGTCAACATTCTTGTAATTTTCATCAACACATTTAGCAACTTTCCTAGGATCATTTGTATTCAAAGACTCTTCAAACACTCTTCTACATTTATTGTGTTTAGATTGAATTTTATGTTGCTGTCCTTGATTGTTGTTAAGAAACGTAAACTCTTTTAGTTTGCTACGCAAATACGCGTTCTCTTCTTGTAATTTATATAAATTGGACAATATCTTATTTACTGAAGAGGTTGTTTGCATTGTACAGTCATTTTTAGCTCCCCACATGTGCCCTATAGCTACACCTGCGGCTGTTATGACGCTCCCGAGTACAATAATGTTCAATACAGTGCTTAGACGTTTATTTCTTCGGTGCACGTAAGTTTTATGTTTAGCATGAGAATCGCCCAAAAAGTCTTCACTTGGTATTTGTTCCTGGTCATCATTATGAATATCAGGAAGATGAGGAGCTACGGGAATATATTCGGGGATTTGTTTTTCTGCTTGAATGTTTTCTTCTAAGTGACATTTTTCAAAAACAGTATGTTCAGGGGGTGTTGGGGATGGTGTGTCATGATCGCTGTCGCTGATGATGGATATTCCATCGGTATCTTCATCTTTTTCATGATGCTGAGCTCCATGTCTGTAAGAGATTAGTCATATTTTAAGTTTTATTTATGTAGGTTGTCTTATAACTTTAAATTAACATTAAACTAAATGTTAAAACAGTTTGTATTCAGATATACAATTCTTGGGATTCTTATGCACATACAATAAATATATCAGTTATATAACAACTCTTCAAATTTGTTATAGACAACTATAAAATAAATTGGAAAAAAATAATAATTTATAAATAGAATGCATAAAGAGGGAGCCAAAACACTTTCATTTCTATACTATTAACAAATGGATCGTGATTTTGCATATTTTTTAGATGCATTGTTCAAACAAGGCCATGCAATATTTCCATAAAAAATGCAAGACAGCTAATAAACACAGTTTTTTTTTCTACAAAGAAGCAAGCTAATTTTATTTCACAAAATTTTTATATTTTTTTCAGTTTACTGGAAACCGTTTGTACCCCCACTTGGTTATGTTATTATGTTCTCAGGCATGGTATACTAAGTATTTGCTAATTGTAAATAGTAATTAATTGAAATAAGCAATTTTGGTACATGTACCTGTCTTACTGATAAGAAACTATGGATTGGCAATTTTTTTACGGCTAGCCAAAATTCGCTCTTTAGAGCATGTAAAATTGTTATCATTAATCAATTTATTTTCTGACTTTGGGCAGCATAAGATTTTTTTTTAACACTAACTTTCAGGAAGTATTGCAGTGGTGTTAATACTCTAGGTTAGGCCAAATAAATAACATAGAAGCATACGATTTCAATTAGGATTGTAAAATTAATTGAGAATGATTAATAATAAATATTTACTGGCATATATTTGCCAAAGAATCAACAAAAAAATAATTCTTTCAATTTAATAAATTATGTTTTCTATTAAACTTAAGTGTTATGATCATTAAAATTAAAATACATAAAAACTGGTTATGTTATTAAAACATTAAGAAGTATTTTACTCAACAATCTTGAATTTAAAAAATGTATTTAATGATTCATTTATGTACCTAATTAACATTGACGAGATAACAAATCAAACAAGTAACAATGTTTACAACTTGCTGTAGTGATAAGAACAGTAAATATTATGTATTTAAAGTAAGTTGATCATTATAGTATATTTTTTTATTTATTTACAGCCTTAGCATTCTCGGAGATATAATTTATTTAGTTCCAAGTCCATTATCCAGCAAAAAACTTGTGAGCTTGTGAGTTTCAAGGAGCTACTAACAAGCACAGCATATAAGATGGTATACAAGATAATCATTGCAAAATATCATATTATCAAACATAGTAATACATCCACTTAAGTTTCTTATCTGCAGAAACAAAAAAAAAGGAATCTTTAAAAACAAAAAAAAAAACATTTCTGCTAATATCCCTACCTGCTCCAAAACATTAGACATCTAAAAGGTTTTTAACTAGACAAACAAAAATGTTCACATTCTCTATCTAACAATAAACAACTCTTCATTTTTATTTCCGTGATGTAAGAACTTGAGCGATGATAACATGCTAAGTTCTTATCTATAAGACCTGCGTAGTTAATCGCACAAGGCCATCATTATACTATAGATATTATTATGCAAAATATTATGACATACTTTTAAATGTAGATCATCTTGTTTAAAATGTAGTATGTGTTTAAATTTAAAATTAGTTACAGATAATATTATTTTAAATGTGTATGTATTTACATTTTTGTTGTTTCATAACAATTTCACAAATCTTTATTTAAAACAAAAAATGTTTGTATGGATGTCCTATAAAGACTTTGAAACTTTCTAACTGATATTCCCCAAAATGTTTTCATTTGAAATGCAATAAATAGAAGCTGTTTTGAGACTACTAAAACAATGCAATGGCACATTTTCGATTTTCGACTTTTTCCATATATTTTTTTTGCGTAGTGGCATACGCCGGGTGGATTCTAGTAATAAATTTTAACCTGAGAGTGTCAGAAGATACACTCTAGGGCAAATATGGTATAACTATTAATAGTCTGGTAAATTAAATACGGCAAATGTGCCTCTCAAGTTGTTACAAATCGAAACAGAAAGCGCTTTAACGACTTGCTATCGTATTATTTGCTCAACTTTTTAAATAATGAGTTGATGCCAAATTTTTTGCGCGCTAAATTAAACTGAAAAAGAAAACATGCGAATACGGGTATACTATTTACTATACGTTGTACTTACTTTACTTGTTCTTCAATAAACTCTGGAGCCTCCTCGGCATAAACGGAGTTGTTTTCAAGTAAAGTCCAGCTTTCTCCTGAATCTGAATCGCTATGCTCGACAGAAGGCCCGTCCATTTTTATTTGTAGGTACTGAAATTAATATTTAAAAAATATCATTCAGCACCAAGTACTTTCGCAATTATAATTTAAGAATCATACGTAATTATGTACCTTGTTATCGCGCAAAATGGGCTATATACATAGAATTGAATCTTATTTGTTCAGTTGCACGAGAAATTTTCTTCCCAGGACGAAGAGAAAGACGACATATTTTGTATTTTGTTTTTAACGCAATTGATACGTCATGCGCATCAGCGCATCAAAATAAAAAGCACAGGCTATAAAAAAAACGCACCGCGAAGCGAACGTACCAAACACAGATTAATAAAAACTACAAAGGAAAACATGCCCCACAGACAGAGTAACCCATAGCAAATAATTTTCGAATTTTTCAAATTCGTGAACTATATTATCATAAATATAATTCATTACGCTTTCATATGAAAAAGGTTATCTGTTTTTAGTTATTTTAATTTGTGAAATAAAATGTTTCATGGAAAGATTCAGTAAAATACAGATATAAAAAAAAGAAAAACCTTTTCCATTGATTTTCTGTTTGTCCCTAATTGTCAATTTGTTACTCTGGCTGCGTTCCAGTAGACGCTCACATCGCTCACAACGATCAAAACGCGTTCCACATGGCGACCACGGTCGTCATGGTCGCGGTGAAAACGTCATTGATGACGTCATTAATTTCGCTCACGCCACGCTCAAAACAACCCACCTCACGGGGTGGGTCGAAGTGGTCGAATTGCAGTGTTGCCAGAAACGACGAAGTTACTCTCGCCAGTTTTTAGACCTGGCAACACTGGGTAGAAATGGATGGTGATAGAAATTTGGCGCAATTTTATAAAAGTTAAGGATGGTGATGGAAAAAATTACTGTATACGATTCGACAAGAGATACTTTAGTGGATTATAGTAGTTTCTCCAGCAGATGCTCGACGTGGGGTCATAAGTTGATATAAATATGTTAAATTATGTAAATAATTTTAATGTTTAATTCACTATACATATAGCCATGTATACATTTTTCCTCGTCGGTCAATATCATTAACATAATTAATATGAAATTTTTTATTATATTAATTTGTCTTTTCATAAAAAAAATGTTTTGTTTGTAGATATACTTTTTTGCTAGTATAAAAATAAAATTGATAATTAATTATGTAACGTTTATTTATAGCTTAAAAATTATAAATAACATAACCTCTAATCTATGTTTCAGACTTGTCTTATTCTCAACATCTTAAAGTACATTTTGTATCAACGGCTAAAACGTGTAAGTACTCTGTGGCTTGAACGCTCACGTCGCTCACTATACCCGTGTGCTTAGTGCGAGTTTTACGTGACATAACGGGCTCGCTACGTAAATGCAAATTTGTATGGGACCGAAGCAGAGCCATCTAGCGGGAAAGTGAAGAAAAAAAATGCGCGAGTGCGAGTTTCATGCGCTCACGTTCACCCGAGTGAAGTCTTACTGTCAGTGGTTAATGTATTGTTCCTCGAACATTGCGCGAGTGCGAGTGGCTTTATTTGACAGTTCCAATACGTAGCTTGCGAAAACTATGGGACCACGTGACCGAAAAGTTTTCACGTGAAATATACCAGTGAAATCATAAAAAGATTGTTTATTATTTTAATAACACTTTTTTTCTGTTTCTTGAAAATTATAGTTGGATATTTATAATTACTCGGCGCATGTTTGCGGCCACTAAATCTTAAAGTGAATAAAAATATTGTTAAGTAGTATTTGTATTGTTCATGCAAGAAATAATTTCCGGTAATCCAATCACAGAGTACTTAAACACTACGCAATCACAGTCACAGAGTACTTAAACATAAACACTAATCCAATGACGAATGTCACCAAGTTTTTAAAAAGTTTAAGGAGATATTTTTAAAGACAATACCTTTTAATCTACTTGCAAGGAACTCGATAAACCTAATATTATTGTGTCTTGACTTGGACTCTTGGAATTAAAAGGTACTTACATTACCTACATAATTAAGATTTAAATAAGTTTATTTAAAATTGTCTACAAGTATGGACTCAATGAATTATTTTATTATGCAACTTAATATTGCCAAAGGTGATAATATCGTTTGCATACGAGCCCTCAAGGATCAAGGAAAATATTTATTAAATAATTACATATTTGATAAACCCATAAACTGAATACCCAGCTGTGAGCTTAACATTCAATATATCTACTTGGGACTATATTATCATTATGTATCAGTACCTACACTTTAGAGATACTAAATTATATCTATGTTCATAATGTTTAAAATTTCTTGCCAAGCCAATATACCCAGCAAGATCTGTTGATAGTACTTCACTATATTATGCCATGCCATTGTAATGTGCCAAAATTATATGGGCCTTTTTTATTTCAAAATAGATAGAGAATAATTTAATAAGGCATAATATAATAAATAAAACATAGATATTTATGTATTATGTTTTACAAACATACATATATTTAATCCTTGTTTTAAAAGATTTCAATATACTGCTGAACACAATAAATTTGTAATATAATATTTTTATTAAAGGAAAGGTGTTGAAGAGCAAATAAGAAGAATACAATAACAAAAGGGGAAGATTGAATTACAACTAAGACTATTGACATCCTGCTGAATACTGTTGCCCGGAGAAGAATTACAAAAATATTATATTAAAAATTATTTACCGTTCAACGTTTTATTTCCACTCTTTAAATCAAAATCACATAATAATTATGCTATAATGCCTCATTAATTTAATATTCAACATAATATGCCTCCTAAAATAAAATTATCAAGAAAACCACAATCTGTCTTTTAAAGTTTTATTTCTCTCACATAATGTTATACCTTCAATTCCAATCTCAATAGAAAACCAATGAGTAAATTACAATGGTCATAGACTTCACATTTCATACACTGTAATATGAATTAATGAGTATATATTTTGTAGCGACCTTATTCTGACATATCTTCTCAATTCTCAAATCCATGTTGCTGTGTTTATACTTTTACTTTATATACGTATTTGTTTACTCGTTTACTCTTAAATCACAATGGGGAAAATGTTGCATTGCTGTTGTTTTGTTGGAAGTAGTAGTCTCCGCTAGTGCTGTTGAGACAAGTTTGATACTCTGCCATCTATCTTGAATTGTACCTTAAATATAAAGATATGAATAAATACTAGGAACATAACATTTCTTACTTTGTACACTTCCTCATATTGTAATATGTTAGGTATCATAAAAACGTTCATTTTTCAAAATAGACATGATTTGTCCATTTGTTGTTTATCGTGAATAAGTATTTACAGCCAAAGGCCTAAACATATAAATCCTATTAAATAAATATTACACCAATCGTGAGCTTGTTAATTATTGATCTGAGCTTGATAAATAAATAATAAATTTCATTCACATAACCTCACCACACAAAAACTTTTCCATATCAAATTTATCACTGTAGCTATGTTCCATTATTTAATATTGCCTGTTTTCTCGCTTAAAATTCCACAGTATAATATGATTGATAAGTACTGAAAAAATTTATATTTATTAATATGAAACAAACAACCAAAACACTAATCTATAGCACGATAGCAAGTAAACTACAGTATAACACCACTATTTTAATTGTAGCTTGATACTATTGCTCCAACTAAATAAATGTATTATTTTCAATTTGGTTGGGTTCTTTCACGACGTTTAACGAGATTTAACGACGTTTTTGCTGCCAACATAATAATAGATATTTTCAGTGAACTAACGTGGAATTACACACGTCATGTTTTGAGACTGGCACTCCCAATTTCTCGTTAGTCATGTATTGACATTAACGAGGTATGTAAACTCTTCGATGCAACTCGCACTAAGCACACCGTTCCACTTGGGTGTATGATTGTAACGCTCACAAGCTAGTGGAACGGAAAAATCGCGGTCGTGAGCGTGGTCGTTGTGATCATGTGGAACGTAGGGTCTGTTAACTGGCTAACTGTCACTGTCACGTCTGTCACTATCAAACGCAAACAGGCTATAAATAAAATATAACTAAGTAAAATATCAGTCGACTCGCTTTTTACCTGAACTTTTATTATAAAATTTTATTTAGTAAAAAATGTCTACTCGATGGTATGTAGTTTTTAAATGTCGGGTGTTCCTATCCAATATTATAGGTTGTCTTCAGGTTAAACATTAGTAGGCTCATAAATTTTCAATTACTGCTGTCCCTATCTGAAACTCTTCTCCAAACTCTTCGTCAAGGTGCTAGACCTCAATGTCCTTTGATAAAACACAAGATAGAGAACACGACTTGCGGTTCTGACAGTGATAACTTACTTTGTTTCAGTTTGAATTACTTATAGTTATCGTGACGTTCAGTCACACCATGACTTACTATAAGATTATCTTAAATCTCTTGTTTTTATAACTTTTCCATTCCTATTAGTACACCTCGCTATAAACTATATTTCTATTCTTGTTAATCTTTACACTAAGGAAGAAATCGCTGTTTGGAGAGAAGACCGCCTGTTGTGTTACTCGTTGAAACTGTCTCCTTTCCGATAGGTTATGATTTACGATTGTAGTTAAGCAAGCAAATTTTTTAACCCAATGTCATGTATAATTATATCTGTATATTTTCTTATAATTGCCTTCTCGATATTTGCAAAAAAAAAATATTTTTATAACTTCAATTTATTCTGTATATTCCAGGTACCCTTTATACCAGAAAGGTAACCCTCAGCTTCGAGTATTCTTGCCAAACTTTTGGATGAAATTAATGCGTCCATATCCGAAACAGTTACCGAACATTGTTAACTTCCAATGTTCAATGGAAATGACTAAATACGACATCAAGAACTACTTGGAAAAAATTTACGAAGTTCCTGTGGCAGACGTGCGTACAAGGATCATGCTTGGGAAGTTCCGCAAGGACATTGGTCGAGGCTATGTTGTGAAGGATGATGACGTAAAACTAGCCTATGTTACACTGGTAAGAGTAAATAATATTCTGAAAGCATTATAGATCTATTTAATCTATTATCAATACTTGTTCCAATACAAACATTGCCTATGCTACCCATGCAACCTAATAGATCAAAAATAAGGCAATAACAACACATTCCTCCCTGTAGGGTTATATGTTGTGGTATGTAAGTGCATCAATCAGTAATACCCATACAAATGAATTATATTTTTGTTAATAAAAAACTATGTGGAGTTTACAGCAAATAATCAAGTTGCATTTCTTTTTTTGCTGGTAATTTAGTCTACTAATACTTGGTATTTTGGATACCCGTCAGCAGTGATAACTTATCACTGACTTATAAGCAAGTTTTAATTTAAAAATATTTTATTATTTTATTCAGTGAAATCTTAAGTCAATTACTATTTGGAAAATATTATCTATTTTCATCCTATATATAGCAGTTGTATTAAGAGTTTTATGTGATTTGTTTAATTTTTAGCCGAAAAATATGAAGTTTGATTTTCCTGATTTGTTTGGCAAGAAGAGTGAAGCTGAGGACGATGTTAAAAGTTTAGATGAAGCTAAGAAAACATTCAAAAATTATATTAAGCGCAATAAAGACAGGCCGGACATACCCAGTTGGTTTTCCATCTAATTTGATTTTAATGCAATAGGAAAAGAATTTGTAAATTATAATATAATGTAGAATAATATAGACATTGTAAGTAAATTAATACCATGCAAACAATACTTTTTAATTTACAGAAACCAACCTAGTTTTAATCAGGATGAAAATGTGTGACAATAAATTCTTCTTGTGTACTATGAAGGGTGTTGTAAAATAAAAATAAAAATTATATTTGTTGCATTTATTGTGCAATAATAGCAACTTACACTATAGTACCATTATCTTAAGTTTTATAGAAAAATACTTACATTTTAACTTACAATAAAGTTTCACTCTCACAACAACATTATCACAGAAAGTAACTTTATGGAACACTTATCTTTTGAGACACATATAAGTTTTTGTCATAAAAACTCAAAGTGTTTCATGTTACACTTACCTACTTTCTTAAGTTACTCCTATCATTAATAAAATATGTTGTCATGAGAAAACAAGTCTAGCAATCAATGCCAAGCATCAACAAAAACAAATCAACTTCTTTATAATTATTCAGTCATCTTTGAATACAAAAAAGTAGTTAATTTATACAGTAAAATAATTAAATTCCTGCAAAACCAAGGCTCATAACAAACAACATTATCATAGAAAGTAACTGTAACACTTATCTTTTGAAACACGTCCCAACTCAGTCATTAGTGGTTACATAAATCGCACCTAAAGAATCGCCATACAATTTCTGTACTAAGGAGCGATTTAAATGACCGTTGAGGCATTAGAAGTTTTTGTCATAAAAACTCAGTGTTTCATGTTTTACACTTGCCTACTTTCTTAGTTACTCCTATCATTCATAAAATATGTTGTCATGAGAAAACAAAAGTCTAGCAATCAATGCCAAGTATCAACAAAAACAAATCAACTTCTCTATAATTATTCAGTCATCTTTGAAAACAAAAACATTAACTCCCTCAAAACTAAAAGAAAAAATTAAATTCTGGCATCATAAACGGCCACAAAATGTTCATCCAGGAAGACAGAAGAGTGACAACGGGGACACTCTGTAATGTCCAGTAGGAAGGTTACCTGGAAATACAGAAAATATATCTAAACATAATAATTGTAGTAGTTACTTTTAAGAGTGTACCTCCTCTCTGATGGCTTTCAAGTGAATATGCATAAGAACATTTTATTAAAAAAGTTTTTACAGCAGATAAAACTAATTCCTACTAGGAATCTATTGTCAGGTGACCCTGTATGACGCATTCCCAATTAGTGACCTGCGGGTCTATTATGAACTCTTAATTCCAGGCAGTCAGCCGTTTAAAAGGATACTTTTAAAATGTTCCTTTGCATAATGTAATAGATTCCAGACTTGTGCTTTTTAAAACATAATTTACCTACTTATTAGATTGGATTCTTTCTTGTCTAGTGTCCGTACATTGATATGTTTTTCATCACAGAAAAATGTGCGACCTTTGTTGTGGTTTTGGGGTTTTCTATTGGTGATCTATTACATAATGCTTCATATCTGATATCAGGGTAAAGATGTACTACTTATTTATTTTCTTCTAAAAGTAGGTATACTGTGACTTCAATTATTCAATAAAGTACTTTAAAAATGGCAGGAACAGTGTGAATGTATCATGGGCGTTATTATTCTAAGGTATCATGGTAGACTCAACAATAACTTACTCGGGGGTGTTGTTCACATTTCAAACGAATTCGGCCATGGCAGTAGTATCCGCATGCGCGGCAAAAAACAATTGTTTTCTCTCTGCGGCATGAACATCTCTGGGTATACAGGCCAGTTATAACAGGCACTCCTCGTCCACCTCGGGCACCCGACTTGTACGACTTACCAGTCGCAGCGGCAACAACCGGTGTAGTTAGGGAACTCATTGTTCGAATTTATCCTTCATAGGATGCTACGAACAATTTTAGTTTATCTGGTTACGTGCGTTTGTGAAGTGCGTAAATACTTTTTGAAAGTAAATGACGGTTGGTTTTATATCACAGTTCACAGATCACTTTAAAATAGAGGGTAGGTTAACTCATTGCCGCGCCGGTTCGACTGGACTTCAGCCCAGTGTTGCCAGATAATTTTTTATCGAATAGCCTTGCCGGAGTTGCCGGAGTGCGCGTGTAGCCCCGAGATAGCACCATCTAGGGTGCGAATCTATCTAATTTTATCTCTGTAAAAAGCACAAATTAAATTAAACATAACCATGGACAGACATAGATTTTATGGACTGAATATAATTACAATGTACATACAACGTTATTCTTTGTATATACAAAAACCGACATACGTGTCAAATATTTTCGTCTAAACTATCTACATAAAAACAAAGATGTATCCATTGAAGTATTATTACTAGCGTATAGAACAGACACCGCGAACACAATGTATGTTCCAATGAATTGACGCCGCGCGGCTTCAATGTCCAATGGATTCCTTCGATTTAGAAAGGAGAACAGGGGCTCAATTTTGAAAATAGAATCTCCCGGCGGGGACATACATTTTGTTTGACATGTCTTATGGATGTATCTTGAAAACTCACAAAGTTACAAGCTTGCTTCGGAAAAGAAAAGAAAGATGAACTGTGTTTTCACTGTTTTCCATACTAATGATCAAGGGGAGATAGGGGTAGATGTCGATTTTCCATTGAAACCACTTTCCTTCAAACAATTGCAAGATAAGTATGTAATATGGTAATGATTTTGATGTCAGTAGATGTCTTTCTTTGTTTCTTTCTTTAACTCATTTGTTAGCTAGTATAATGCAAACTTAGAATAATAACTTAGAATATTCTTAGCATGCAAATATATTTTCTCTATAATTGAAAAATAAATCACAACTTCACTATTATTTTAATAAGTTTTCCACGCAGTGATTTTTGATGATTTGTGCTCTTTCAACATTAGTTACAATTTACAATAGTATGAAGAGACGATCTCCCATCACCATTGTATTTGTATTAATAAACTTTTGAAAAGTTGTCTGTTAAAATAACACTTACCAGACATAACAATGTATGTTGACTTGACAACGTCCACAACACAACTTAAAAATGGGTAAAATATTATATTATGAGAAGAAGACAATTTAGTTATATCACAGAAGAAATAATAGTATTTAAAAATAAGTAGTTATAGACAAAAATACATATCAAGAATGTAAATTAGTACAGTGCGATAGTTATGTGCAGCAACAGGGGCGTCAGGGGCACAATAGAACAGCCAACAGGGGATTCCTTACCTTGTCGCAAATGTTGCAAGCAGTTGCGAGTTATAAAAGTCAACAGAATAAAATATGCCATCACAGATTAGATAGAAACCCAGACCAGGAACTATAATTGTATATATACCTATATGTATAATAAGTATAATTAAAGGTGTACCAGCATCTCATGGCATTTTTGACAAGCAGAAAAATGGGTTTTTAATATGGCAATGAAAATTGTCAAGTCAAAAAAATAGTTGTATGGAATATTTTTCTTTTTCTAAAATGATGATTATTTTCGATGTACTGCCGAAAACAACTTTACGATCACAAGCCACAAATATTATTTTCAATGTTTAATGAAAAACATGTGAGGAAAAAGTTGTATTTATGCGACAATCTGCATTATTAATATTATCCATCTTGTAGGATTAACTCGTTTTGATACTTAGTTTTCGTGATTATATTTTCTTAGTAAATAATCTACTTATGATTTCTTTGTATGTAAGTAAGATTAGCAAATGATATTAAATTAATTGAAATAAATAATACAAACATTGTTACAAATTAAAGGTAGCAAAAATTTTGTGAATATGAAATGAAAAGTTACATCATACAAGTTCACGTAACTGAAACGGTGGAGGAGCAATTTATTATTTTTATCTATTTGTTCTCTTCATCAAATGAATAAAAAATACTAGTATACCATTGAAGTATTATTACTAGCGTATAGAACAGACACCGCGAACATAATGTATGTTCCAATGAATTGAAGCTGCGCGGCTGCATTTCCAATGGATTCGTTCGATTTTGAAAGGAGAACGGGGGCTCAATTTTGAAAATAGAACTTCCCGGCGGGACCACACATTTTGTTCGAGATGTCTCTTCTATGACATTATACTTCTATGTAGTATACAGATGGCAAATTTTAAATTATAGTTGCATAAATTATTGTTAGTCACTGTAATAATTAATTATAATATAAAAAATATGTGCTTAAGTAAAAAATGTGTAGCTTTGTCTTCTATATATTTTCATCTGAAGTTAATAAACCATACCTACATAATTTATATTATTGCCTATTATGAAACTAACACTGTTAAAAATATCAAGGATCAACAAGTTTTATTCTAGTTTCCCCAACGCTGGGGAGTGTGTTGTCTCCAATTTTAATTTCCCCATTTTGCCATCAGATTCTGGTATACCTATACTTTATGCCATCAAAAACATAACTTGTAAAAAACCCAAGTCTCGCAACTCAGTTCTTCTACCGTAAAAACTTGTGAGATCAACGTAATACCAAGTCGGTTAATTTATTCAGTTCCTACTTAAGGTTCCTTCTGTCTTAAGTTATTACGTAATTAGCTAACCTAACAAGTAACAACATCTTATAGTGACCATATCAATATTGAAAATCTTTTATGTTTTAAATAAATACATCGACTTGACCATCGCATGAAAACACAATGTATCTCACAAGTCATATCTACCTACATATTATATTTGTTTAGTGCGATTGCCAAGTCAATCTATTTATTTAAAACATAAAAGATTTTCAATATTGATATGGTCACTATAAGATGTTGTTACTTGTTAGGTTAGCTAATTACGTAATAACTTAAGACAGAAGGAACCCTAAAGTAATTTTAACTAAACGATGTATGTGTGCGTGTCTCCCTCTCTATTTCCCTCTCCCTTTTCCTCTCCCTCTCCCTCTCCTTCTCCCTCTCAGACATGGGCGTAGCCAGGGGGGGGGTTTCGGGGGTTCAAACCCCCCCCGAAATGTTAAGGACTGACATTTTTATGTGCTAATAAACCCTTAAAAAACATTTTTCTAGACGTCATTCCGAATCGAATGAGCTACCGCACATATTTTTGGGAGCTTTATTTCTATTAAACACGTTTTTGAACTTTTTCACTATATAGACTAATAATTGATGGGACTTACTTACATACGTCGTGAGAAAAAATTAAGTCTCAATTTTCTTTAGGGTTATTGTATGTACTTTTTGTCGTTGTATTTTCTTGAACCCCCCCCCCCCCCCCCGAAACTTGAACCCCCCCCGAAACTAAAACCTGGCTACGCCCATGCTCTCAGATATAAAACTTATAACGCACAAACGGCTAAACCGATTGTAATGATCTTTGATTTATTGGATTCGTCTCGGTCGGCATAGCTGATTAACTATTTTTTTTTGGAATTAGTGGTCCGTTAGCCAAGTATTTGGTTAAGGATAATTTTGGTCCAGTCAAGTGTTCCCCCGCTGGCTAAAAAGTTGGAGTTGGACTAGTGAAAGTTTTTTAAAAATAGTTTATAATATGATGAATTTACAAGGAAAATTATCACGGCTATGTTAGCATTAATAATAATAATAATAAACCGTTTATTGCCACACAATCATAATAAAAAAATTACAAGAGGGGTACAAAACATAAAAAGAAAAATACAAAAATGAAACAATAAAACTTAATACTAAACAGCTGTTGTGTGAGCAAGGGAAGTGGCTCAGCTTCTGCTAACCCGAGACCTTGGTCCGGCGTAGCGCTGTTTTTCAGCCACCACTCGATCCCCGAGTTGTTATATGGGAGATATGAATGCTCCCCGTTACCCAGCCGTAGAAAAAATAAAAGTAACAAAGAATAAAAGATTCCATCCACCATTATTAGATAATGAGTATCTCATAGACGATAAACTTATTAAGTACTTCGGAACCCTACATTGCGCGTGGCCTGACACGCACTTACCCGGTTGTTTTAAAGTAAATAAAAGCGGCCAAGTGCGAGTCGGACTCGCCCATGAAGGGTTCCGTAGCAGCAAGTAACATAATATAAAAGTTCTTGAAGTTCGTTGTAACTTTGATCGAGGTAAATTGCGGTTTACGATTTATGACGTATTAAAAAAAACTACTTACTAGATCTCGTTCAAACCAATTTTCGTTGGAAGTTTGCATGGTAATATACATCATATATTTTTTTTAGTTTTATCATTCTCTTATTTTAGAAGTTACGGGGGGGGGGGGGGGACACATTTTTCCACTTTGGAAGTGTCTCTCGCGCAAACTATTCAGTTTAGAAAAAAATGATACTAGAAACCTCAATATCATTTTTGAAGACCTATTCATAGATACCCCACACGTATGGGTTTGATGAAAAAAAAATTTTTGAGTTTCAGTTCTAAGTATGGGGAACCCCCAAACTTTATTGTTTTTTTTCTATTTTTGTGTAAAAATCTTAATGCGGTTCACAGAATACATCTACATACCAAGTTTCAACAGTGTAGTTCTTATAGTTTCGGAGAAAAGTGGCTGTGACATACGGACGGACAGACAGACAGACATGACGAATCTATAAGGGTTCCGTTTTTTGCCATTTGGCTACGGAACCCTAAAATCTCTATAAATTAAAACTACATGCTCCAAAGATAACAAAAATATTAATAATAAAATACGACTTTAGCGTGGTCATCGGGCACAGGAACAGGGAGTCAGAGAGCTACGAGGCGTATTGTCACCATCCCAAAAGCTCGTTTAACCCGCCGCATTGTATTTTTATCATTAATATGTGAGATTATGACATAAATCCTGCAAGACTATACCAGTTAAAATGGGTTTAAGGTTGGCTTTAGCCAAGTAGCCCATAAGTGAAGCAGCCTGTAGTTATGGCAGCCATTACCTATATGCAATTAATGTACTTTTTTGGTCCATTGTGTGCTACCAAGGTTTACTGATGATTCTAAAACGTTGGTTATTAAATTTATTACAATCAAGGAATGTTATCTCCGGTATCGTATACATCTACAACACGCGGTACAGGAAACTATTCTATTGTTTGTCAAAGGTTGTTAAAGAGTCGCATGCAATGTTTACGTTATAAATACATCTGCAGTTTACAACTATGCATGATAGACAGCACGAATAATGAAATATTCAATTTATTTATTTGTGCTTGCAATCTGCGTTGCCAACACCTGTGGCCTGGAGTCACTGCCTCCGCCCTCATCAGGACTTAATGCTTTTATGTACGAATCTCAGCATCCATTAAAACGTGTAAGTCTCTAAGCTTCATAATTATTTAAAAAATTGTTACTAGTTTTATATTGACACTATTTATTCATTTTTATTTGTAATTAATATTCAGATTCAGAGAATAAGATGTAAATTATTAGTTATGTATTGATGTATTGATAAGGCCTGAGTTCTCTCCTCTTAAGGATCCCTAAAGCGTTTTTTTTTTAATTTTTGTGTTTATTCCGTTCTACGAGTAGAAAACGTAGGTACATCAAGTTTTCAATATATATGTATGTATATTATATTTGTATGTATATATATATGTATGTATATTATGCTGACTGCAGGTCGCAAGGCAAGGTATGCCCGCGCCACCGGGTGCTGATAAAATGACTCCTCCACCAACACCTGAGATGCCCCAGTTTCCCAGCCGCAGAAGGAGAGAGGCTAGAGGACGAGGTGGCTCTATGCCGACAAAAAAAGGATAAACTTCAAAATGATTCTGGACCCCGACGATTACAATAATGCGGATCCACAGGTATTCTGAATAAATGTTAATCTGAAGCATAATCTGGTTTCATTAAATTTTAATTCTTTAAATTAAAAAATGATTGTTTTTATCTAACTGTACAAGTAAAAATTAAGTAAAAATATTCAATTGGGAATGCTAAATAAACAAAATAATGTAAATTTTACTAACAAAAAATAACCGACTTCAAAGTTACTCAAAAACTACTTGTCAGATCTCGTTCAAATTTATGTAGGATCACATGACTAGCACCTACTTTCGATTAAAAAAAGAATCATCGAAATTGGTTGGCGTGATATTGAGTTATTAGTCCATTTGTCGCACACATGCTTAATACAAATTTAAGACTTATATGATTTTATCAAGGATTTCATGTCAGATCTCAATAAAATTTATGTAGGACCATATGACAGCCACCAGATTTCGATTAAAAAAAGAATCATCGAAATCGGTTCGCCCAGTCCAAAGTTCTGAGGTAACGAACATAAAAAAAATACAGTCGAATTGAGAACCTCCTCCTTTTTTTGAAGTCGGTTAAAAAGTAAGAGATAAATAATAAGCATCATCATAATTCCTGAAGAACTGGTCCGTAAAGCATGAGATAGCAAAAAAATGAAATAAAAGTAGATCTTTAGATCACCCAAGACAATCATGGATTTTTTCATAATTTCATAATTCATTATTCCTTACATTTGGTAGCAAACATTCACTTAGTATTAAGCATTTAGCAGTAAATTATTTGTACTAAACAAATGTGATAAACGAGACAGAGAACTGTTTACATCGTCATTCATTTTTTCTATTCATCTTAAATATAAGAGAAGTGACATCGGCAAACAGAATAATGTCTGCATATTTCTTAATATAATATATCAGATTGTTTAAGTATACTAGAAAAAGGAAGGGGCCCAGAATCGACCCCTGTGGCACACCCATCACAGATTGAGATCCCGATCATTTGGTATCATTACTGTCACATTGGATTCTTCTACCCATCAAGTACGACACAATCACACAACAACATCATCACACTAATTTCATGACTTTTTGACCCCTCCCCCGCGTGTCCTTGTCACAGCTGGTCACACTTGTGAGACCTCCCCCCCTAGTGTGACGTCACATATTATGAGATTTTACACCTAGAAAATATTAAATTATAACACCAGTTCCGACCTATACCTTGACAGAGGTAATTTTATTTTCATATTTTCACTATTTGATAATTCTTTTAGAATCACGTAATTTATATACCAATCTCATTACCAATAATGGTCCAAGTGGTTTTTGCCTTGTCATTTTTTATAAACTTTATTTTTTTTTGAATAACATTAAGAATAAGCTTTTTGTCATTCCCATTAAGAAAAAACATTACCGTTAAATAAAAGTCATTACCACACTGCTCATATCATTACCATTTCTTATAAATTATTAAATAATTTCAAATTGTAAAATTTTTACAACCCAATAACTTTTGAATTGCTTAGCGAATTCAGAGGACTTGTATAGGCTTAGAATGGACATGTGCTAATTTTTTTCGAGGTTTTGCACGCATTTGCATATACTTTTTAAAAATAGTGACAAAATAATTCATAAACGCGAATTCACCCTTAATTAAGATATTTGCAGTAGGTAATATTTAAATTTATGTCTTATTGGCCTAATTTGGCCCGAGTGCCCGGCGCCTGGCTACCCCTGACTACTGCATTCTTCAGATAAGCATAGACATAATACTACTAGACTAGGCAAGGTATCTGAGCATATGTAAGTGAAACCGTCACGCTGCGAAGAAAGGCAGGAGGTAAACCTATCCTTGTCTTACTTACGAGTTACGCGAGTCTCCTTGGTCTCTTTCTCTTTCTAATAGCGTGACGCAAAGAAGGCCCGCTTGTCTAGTCTAGCAGTATTATGTCTATGCAGATAAGAGTGTTGCCATATCTGATGTTAAAGTATTGAACTGTCAGTAACGTCACTAAAAAGTAAAAGTCACATAGGCCGCGTTCCACTCGACGCTTAAAACGCTCACAACGATCAAATTAGTATGATATTTTGATCATTGTGAGCGTTGTGAGCGTCTAGTCACTAGACTCTAGTGGAACGCGCCCTCAACGTACGTCAACGTCAGTTCAATTTTCAAAGTTGACAAAAAAGTTCTCATTTCTGACCAGGGTTACCAACTTAGGGGTTTTCCCCCCAAATTTAGGGGTTGAATATGTAAAATGGGATTTTTTTAGGGGTCTAATATGTTTAGGGTTATTTTTAGGGTTTTTTTTGTGACACTTCATATTTGTTATTTATTGATCAAAATAAAGATGTAAGAGGCCCTGGAACAAATTAGCCAATCAAAGGAGACTAGGACTTTTGGCATTTAAAAATAGGATAGATTAATCTGCAATCTGGAAAAAGAGAAATCCAAAAATGAGTATTTGTGAATTTACCTTATAAAATAAATCGATATTGTACTAGGAATTGATTTGGCTTCAACCCATTAATGGCCCACTACTGGACACGGGTCTCTCCTCTTGAGGAGGCCTAGAGCATACTCCACCACGCTGCTCCAGTGCGGATTGGTGGAGGGGTTAGTGGCCAACCCGAGTGTCGGAAGTTTTCAAACCGCCCGAGGGCCTCCGACATGGCTTAACGACTGTTATCTTATGATAACAACCGGGACCGACGGCTTTACGTGCCCTCCGAAGCACGGAAACGCTCAAGAAATTTTTGCCACTAGCGGTCACCCATCCAACTACCGACCGCGCCCGCTGTTGCTTAACTTTGTCGATCACATAGGATCGACACAAGCCACCGGGCTATGAGCGCTTCACTAGGAATTGATTTATTACTAAGAATTTATCAGTCCAATTAATTAACCAAATGGCAATGAATGAAGAAACAAAAAGTTTATTATTATCACCGTATTTTATATTACAATTCATTTTACTAAAGGCATAGAAATACATGCATAATTTATAAATAAACTATATATTTTTAATTAATATTTACTATTTTTCCAAAAAAAAATTTTAGGGGGATTTGCAAGAAATTTGGTCGATTTTAGGGATTTTTGAGTTAGTTTTAGGGGTAAATATTTTTTAAGAGTTGGTCAAAACGTAGTGATTAAGTACTCTGTGGAGTTGGTAACACTGCATTTCTCAAATTCATGACTCATGTCAATTGTCAAGTAATAAAATTATATTCAGAGTATCACATAATTTTGCTGAATTTATGAAATACAAGATAGTTCTAAGTACTAATATGATATGACCTATTTATTTATATAATACAATGGCTTTAATGTTAAGAAGCGTAAAAAAAACATCGGTCGCTGTTGCTAACCTAAAAGGCAAGGTAAAGTTCCCGGATAAGTTCAAAGGAACATTATTGGAGAAATGGGCAAATTACTGGAAGAACCTATTTATTGATTACAAGCAGATGTTTCAAGACCTGAGAACTGATATTCAAGATGAGCCTCGTAAAGCTTTTTTATGGACAAGTGGCATTACGACGACTATATTATTGGCAAGAAATAACCCCAATGAAATAGATTTTAAAGATAGCCTGAAGAGAATTACCAATAACGCTATTCTTGTTAGTGACGAATGTAGGAATCCTAGATCGATTGAGCATTTGCGATATATAGAGCAATGTTATAATGAAGGTCTAGTGCACTATAGAAGTTTTGGGATAGCATCAGTGATGTACACCTCAGATTTAAATGAATCATGTGACATATATAAAGCTCACTGTTCCTATTTGAAGCCAACATACTTTAGTTTTCCATCCCGAATAGTTGACTTTGGTATTATGGGCAGATGGTGGAATGTATATATAAAAACTGTAAATTATGATGTCAACATGTAATGTGACATTTTTAGTATTTATGTTAAATACCAATAATTTCATGTGGGACAAGCTGGTAATGACTGTTGTATAAATAAATAAAATCATAGTAGTTGAAGAAAACATTTTTATTGTTCCTTACTAATGATGTTAAAAACAATGTATAAAAACTAAGAACTTTTACGAATCAGCTCATGCACAAGGTTTATTCTAAAATGTAAATCATAAATCACCACTGGTTTTATTACAGAAAATATAATACAAACACCGTAATCTTCTTTTTGCAAACATTCAAAATATAACAAAATATAAAAGGTAAATAAGCAATTGTCTCATGTGTGATACCCGCAGCAAATTATTTGCATATTAAACAACATCTAACACATGCAACATGGTGATCATACTAATATTAACTAAAATTATGACAATTTTTACAACAAAAGACAACTTTCCTTTTGCCTCCACAATTCATATCATTGTTAATAAGAAATCATAATTCAATCACACTTTCCTAAAGTATCTCCTACATAATATAAAAAATAGTGACTTATCTTTTGATGCGAATAAAACAAAATTATTTTATCTGTAAAAAGAAAAATAAAATTTTACGATTACAATTGAATGATACATGTTTTCTGAAAGATCAACCTCATGAATAATGGTGGAAGGGGCACAATGTTTATTTCAGCCATTAGCAGAAAGCAAAAGTAACAGTACTCAACTATACACAGTTTTTTCACAAATGTATTGTAGTACAGTATCATGATGGCTATATAACTTTAAATTTTATATATCATAGGTATAATATGATCATCTAAATACTCTAACATACATGAAGTATAAAAATCCCTCAGTTTTAGCTTTAATATTGAGCGATGATAAATATAGTCTTATAGTTTGTTAGCATTTTTATTTGTATAATTTGTTGATTAAACAAGCTTATAACAAATGTTAACTCTCACACTACCAGGAAGATAAAAATTTCGTTAAACAAAAATCCATCTTGTTGTGAAGTGTGTGTGCTATTAACTATACTTTATTACTTTTCTAACATAAAAATTACACCAGTTTAAAGAAAGTTTTGAACTTGGTACCTGAATAATTTAGTTCTATCACAATGTATCAGACTTACTTATAATTACATAATACAATGAACTGTTTTATTACAATATATAAATTAAGTAGTTAAACAACACTATATTAAAAACCAATAGAACTGTCAAAACTATTGTGGCAACAAAGATTGATCACAGATAAAATAATGGTTCCTCATCATCAAGGAATAAACACCTTAACAATAGGATAATCAAGTCACAAACCCGAAGTATTTCAATAAATACATAGTAATTAAATTTTTAACAGGGTATGTTAAGTTGAGAAAAATATGAATACAATTAAATAAGTACTAGGAAACAGAATGCATGCAACTCTGACAAGAAACATCACTAAATTAAATGAATTGCAAATAAAGTAAAACAAAACAAAACAAAGCCTGATAATGATTAGTTGTCACATCAAGGAAGTGATTATTTAGCAATGGTGATATATTCGCTTACTTAGCCATGAATGGTTACAATGCATCTAGCACAGCATTTATCCTCTGCCATCTAAAAATGCTGTTTGCAAATTAAAGCTTTGATATTATTATGTGGAATTTAGCTTAGCAATCACTTGTAATGGCGAATTCTAATCTTTTAATAAACACGGAGGCCAGAGGTTGGTGCCGGGATTTATAAACAAAGTTGTTTTGATTTCTAAAGGAGCATGATAGGAGCATTCAAGCCAAATGCGATGCCTTCATAATCTTCAAAGTCGCCATCGTCCAGAAAGAGATCGTCGTCATCATCTGAATAGAAAAAAAATTGCATGTCAAAAAATTGTCTCAATCCCCATGCATTTTTTATAAATGTAAAATATGACGACAAATCACATTGATTTATCAATACTATCGACAAGCTTCAATACTATACAGTATAAAATTTATTTAAAAACTGAATTTGTCTGCTGTTATGAGTATGACTACCGGTGGCAAAGTCGGTAGGTTCTATAATGTATAGATGTGGAGGTGGAGGGGATAGGGAGAGGGAATTTAATGGTCACTGATTAGTTAAACCTACCAAAACTATAAAAGTTAAAAGTAACAACAAAGTACATAAATCACTGATTATTAGGCGATACGAAGTTCGCCAAGACAGCTAGTATTAAATATTTATTTAATGATGCCAAAGAAGTATAATTTCTCATGTGGGTACATAAGTACACGTAAGAAGTACACGTAGAATACACAAAGCACAACACACGTTCAAAGTTACAGGTCGATTTACAGTTACCCGATTTGACTGTAACTATAATGGCATTACTAATAAGAGTATAATGTCTTATTTAATTTACTCGTATATTGTCACAATCGCGTATAATTATCGATCTGTTTACTAACAATTGTTACGATTGAAACTACAATATTAAGAAGAATTAGTGTCACAGAACCAAGGCTAAGCGCGGCGCGCGTCAATGCCACGCAGAAGCCGTTCAAATACCTATAGTTCGTCAGGTAAGTTTTCTGAAATGGCTCTTAATAGAAGCTGCTCACCATGCGCGAGGAATCCATCAAACTCCTCATCGTATATGTCCTGCAGGGAGTCGTCCGAGCTGTCCTCAAACAAGTGGTCCTCGAAGTCCGGCCTCAGTTGCGGATTGCTGCGGTCGTCTTCCAAGTCTAGCGTCAACAGTTTGTGCCTGGGATACTCCGTTATCTGCGAGGAAAGGTTTTATTAACTTTATTTTCTTTTGCGTCATTTAAAAAGCTCAGTTTCTCGATTTTACATAATAATAATTTATGATTTAGGGGTCAATTGGTCACCCCAAACATTTGTTCTAACTCGTCACGCGCCAAAAATGTATTAAATTAGTAATAATTTGTCACGTCTCAAAGAAGTTACAATTTGTTACATGTAAGTATAGTTCCAATTCGTCATGTATTAATTTAGTTTTCACTTTTCATGCATTATTTTAGTTTCGATTAGTCACCCCAAAAGTTTGTTTGTTCTCGTCATGCGCCAAGGATGTAATAAAAAACTATTTAGTTGAAGAGCACTATGGCACGCACCTCTCTGTCCGCGGCGGCGGCGGCGCAGCCGGCCAGCCGCAGCAGCAGCGCGCGCGGGCGGGCGGCCAGCGCGCGCGCCGCCGCCGCCACCAGCTCCTCCGTCACGCCGTCGCAGCCGCACGCGTCCACCTCCTGCCACACGACACACACACACTATAAATTTTTGTTACCCTTTTATTATTAATATTACCACCTTAAAATTCATCATCTATATTTTCTATTTATTTACTGCAAGTTGCAACATTGAAGTGAACATATTTATTTAATAAAAAATATTTCCTAAGTAGTGCCACTTACACGTTATAACAATAATATAACGTGCCCCTCCGTTTATTATAAAGGGAGACAATCTCAAACTTCAAACACTACTGCAGTGAGTTTACCCCCAAGGTGGACTGACAACAAGGAGCGGCAGTGTGGCGCAAGTTAAGGAGACCTACAAGAGCTGTTGGATGGATGTTGTGTCAAGTGTGAACGTACCTCCAACCGATGGCATGCAGCGAGCGCCGCAGCGAACGGCTGCGCGGACAGCTGCGCGTTCCCGCGCGCCACGAGCAGGGCGAGCGAGCGCAGGCGCGCGGCGGCCGCCAGCCCGGCGTCGCTGAGCGCGCCCAGGTACGACACGTCCAGCCGCCGCAGCGCGCCGCAGCCCGCGCACACCGCCGCCACGCCCTCGTCGCTCACGCCCGGGTACACCGAGCCCGATGACACTGGAAAACATGAGTATTTTAGTAGAGAAGTTATGAATTTTTCTCTGTTTTAGTAGAGAAGTAATGATTTTTTTTTCGATAAATTAAAAAGTTTATCGGCTCTGATGAACAATTTGATAGTTGCGGGTTACTACGTCTTTGCTTTCTAGCGTCGATATGTTAACGCAATTGGCTATTTGACAGTTATCACGGTAAAATATGAAATGTGTTAAATATGGTTGCATAATGTTTAACAATAATTATACAATACGTTTCTTGCATGAAAATAAATTGTAAATATTTTTACTTTTGAAAAATAGATTTGAGTTTTTTTACCTATGGATACGAGAACCGAAACGCGGGCGGCCATGATTGAGCATGTTATGACGTCACAATTCAAAAAATAAGCGTCGTGTACTACTAACTATATCGTGTGCACTGTGCAATTTACTAAGAAAATTAATAAGATATATTTTGATTTCTGCTTTTGAGAGGTTTTGTAAAATGGAGTCGGGCTATACAAAAGCTGACAGTGCGAATTTGCCTCAAGTTGATTCATTTATGGTCGCAAATTTCTTTGCGTGTAACCCTGACTTTTGCTCTACCCAGTTTCGGAATGCAAAAACCTCCTTGTAAGTACTGAAATTAATAAAGTAAAATTGGTCAGTCTTGCTAAGTGGTCACAGGGGGATTTTTTTGTAAGTTTTTCCTCAACGTCCCCTTAACGACACCATATTACTAATGATTTTAAATTACTTATAGGTTATGTTTATGAACAATATTAGGTTAGGTTTAATTTGTTTTTTTAGTAAATCAGAGGCTAAGTATATTTCTTCTAAATACTTACATCAAAGTGGTCCTCACAAAAGAATATTGCTGATATAACAGATGTTAACTCTGGGTCTCGACGTGCTAATTGTAACCACTGCTTTCGACGTTGAGGGCATTTAGAAACGTGTAGGTATAAACAATTTGTCAGGTTTAATTGTAGTACTTCTACACATAGGCACTGCACACGTCTTGTAGCTTGTCATTTTCACAATTCCAGTGAAAAAGGTGTAAGTTTTTCACTTAAAATATCTTCAGAGTTAGAGCGTAAACTTTTGTGAATTGAAATGTGACGTCACAGCCAGCAAGTGACAGATGGCGGACTATTTTCGCGCGAATTTAAAATTAATGGATTAAAACTTATTTTTTTCCTACTAAATAACACTTTTATGAGAAAAATAAATATTGTAAGAGGTATAAAATAAAACTACGAAAATTTTAAAATATTTTTCCAAAATTTGTCTAATAGCCAATTGCTCTTATAATAATTTTTAACCCCTGACGCAAACAGAGGTGTGTTATAAGTTTAATGTGTCAATGTGTCTGTCTGAAAGGCTGAAGCATCAATCGTAGCTACTAAATGAACTGACCAATTATGATGCGTTTTTTTTTTGCTTGAAAGCTGACAACATTGCGATGGTTTATAATTATTTTTGGTGAAAATAAAACTTGTTTACTTACTAGAATGTGGAGAACCTTTTCTCGAATTGCAACCAGATATATTTAAGGACTCAAGTTTGGTGCAGGTCTGGCTGATTTGCTTCAACACTGCATTGGTTATGTAGATATTTCGACTGAGATTCAGAGTTTTAAGCTCTGTAAGAGTGGCAAGTGCCTCGCAGAACACGTTGTTTCCTTCGGGAGTGTAGCATATCTCGATGGACGTGTACTCGCTTAAGGATAGTTCTTCTAATCCGGGTAGTTTTTTCAGTATGAGCGGTATGATTTTCCACATGGTGACGGGGCATACATCCAATCTAAGGCACTTAAGACTGGGTAGGGTGTCGAGGGCAGCGCTCAGGACTGTGCCTTGCAAGCTATAGCAGTTGTAAAATGACAGAGAGGCCAGTTTGGGAGGACACGATCCTGTCAGGAATAACCCTGTAACATGGGTGTTGTTTGCTATTGTCATACTCTCTATACAAGAATCAGGCTTCACTATATGAACTAAGCTTGAATCTGTAAGCTGAAACAAAGAACATACAATAAAGAACTCGAGAATAGTCATAATATTTAATTATAAACCAAAGTTGTTATTTTTACCTTATTGCAGGAAACAAATGTCACATGCTTTAAATTCTTGCATCCATAAATTAAGGGATTCCAATTTTTCGTGTGCATTCCAACAACCTTAAACAAAACAATAAAATTGATGACCAACAGTTTTTTACTTAAACTTACATAACTTTTTTATTTATAGTTTTACGACAAAAAGTTACTGGACCAAAATTGTAGAGAATTTAATTTGCAACAACGCAAGGTAAGGCCTAAAAAATGTAACATTTCAATGGACTATAATACAGCTGAAAGTAAGTGTTTCCTAAAGATGAGGAAAAAGGGGTAACAATGCTGTGTGCACTAACTGACCTTGAGCTCCTCAAGCCCCGGACAGAACTTGCCGACGGTGTGCGCGGTGCGGTCGTTGAGCGCGGACCAGTGGTGGTCGATGTGCAGCCGCTGCAGCGCCGCGAGCCGCCGCAGCACGCGCCGCAGCACCGCCGTCGTCAGCGTCACCGGCACGTGTTGCCACCACGACGTCTTGAACACGCGCACCGCTGCGGACGACACAACACGACACATGTACACGAATACCCTTGTGGCGCAATGTTTACCATGGATCGCCACGCCAATGGTCCTGGGTTCGATTCCCAGCGAGGCGGAAATTTGACTGATGACTTTGGTCTGGGTGTGAATGTCCTTGTCTAGTGTGTTGTCCATGGCAACCACGACACAGGGAATCCTAGTATGGGGCTATGAATGTGAAGTGTTATGTACAAACACTTTCAAAAGTTCAAATGACTTTAAAAAGCTGTTAGATAGATTGGATACAAAGGTAGATAGGAAACATAGGTTTCATTTTGACCAAGGAACTGTAAAAAGAGCTTCAGTTTGTTCTTTATACATATAAATAAATAGATACCAGAATCCAAAATATTAGTTATTTTCAAATTAAAGAATATACCCTTACTTTCAAGGTACTCCTGGATGACATTTTGCCATGTTTTACTGACTGCCTCAGACCTGATCAGGTCTCTGATGGGTACATAACTGAACACATGATGCAAGCAATCCCTGTTCAATACTTCTAGGATATTGAATGTCCCTAAGTAACTATGATCCGTCTCCGTGGAGTCCGGAATTGTATCCTGAAATATTATAAAACAACACAAATTAAATTAATACTACTAATTAACACATACAAGAACCGAGAAATGTGATTTTTTTCACATAATTTCAACAAATGTATTTATTTTTCTTTCAAAGAACTTCCATGCTATCACATAACTATTATGTCTTTAGAGCTCAGGGGAACTAACGAGACCTTACAATGTATGTGAGAGCTACACATATAACATTACTAGCATTGTACAATATTTTGGTCAATAGGTAGCCTTCTTGGGACCTTAACTCTCTACATTTAACAAGTTCTTAACATTTAACAAGACAACACAAAACTCATAAAAAGATCCATATGTAGTATTACTTGTAGCTAGACTCAGCTCTGGGATTTGAAAATGGTATTATTATGTCACAATTTATACTGAATACTAAAGATGAGGTCTTTGGAGATGGAAGAGGTACAAACACACCATGACATTGTTTTAATCTCGAATCTTCTAACCACGTTAGTTTGTTGAAAACTTACAAATATTTGTTACTATGTACTCACCCCTGACTCTTCCTTGTCTCTGTTTGAATTTACATTGTTTGATGAAGACTGGGCTCTGGATGCATCTGAAAAAAAAACATTTTCTCAATTTACATACTGCATTAATAAGAAAGTTACGAGCTCTCATACCATGTAAAAAAGGGCTACTTAAGGGATGATTTAAGTGAGCTTAATTAAATATTATGTTACTTCATCATTACCATATTCCTGATTTTTGTCTGGTTGTGCATTGTCAGCTGTCTCTTCAGTTGCCTCCTGACAAGTCTTGGGCTTCCAATGGATTTTAACTTCCCCTTCTTCCACAGGTTGGTGCCAACTGTCAGCTGGTGATATCCTGAGATTACGGCCTCGAAGAGATTTCTCATGGGATGGAGCGAGCAATGCTCTGTAATTGATAAAAGTTCAAAATTTTTCATTTGTGGTACATTTTGGGAGGTTAATGTTCTATAAGATATTTCTCAGTACATGGAAAGAGGTAAGAATGAGAGTAATCAAAAAAGCGGCCAAGTGCGAGTCGGACTCGCCCATGAAGGGTTCCGTAGCAGCAAGTAACATAATATAAAAGTTCTTGAAGTTCGTTGTAACTTTGATCGAGGTAAATTGCGGTTTACGATTTATGACGTATTAAAAAAAAAACTACTTACTAGATCTCGTTCAAACCAATTTTCGTCGGAAGTTTGCATGGTTATTACATCATATATTTTTTTTAGTATTATCATTCTCTTATTTTAGAAGTTACGGGGGGGGGGGGGGGACATTTTTCCACTTTGGAATTGTCTCTCGCGCAAACTATTCAGTTTAGAAACAAATGATACTTTTGAGTTTCAGTTCTAAGTATGGGGAACCCCCAAAATTTATTGTTTTTTTTCTATTTTTGTGTGAAAATCTTAATGCGGTTCACAGAATACATCTACTTACCAAGTTTCAACAGTGTAGTTCTTATAGTTTCGGAGAAAAGTCGCTGTGACATACGGACGGACAGACAGACAGACATGACGAATCTATAAGGGTTCCGTTTTTTGCCATTTGGCTACGGAACCCTAAAAAGAGGTATGAGAATAGAGGAGATAAAAGCAGGAAGTAGAGTGAACGATAGAGATATCAGAGGGAGAAAAGAAATAACTTAAGGTTTTAACAAGGAAGTAAATAAATATTAGTATTAGAGTTTTAAGAGAACTATACAACTAATAACATGTATGTTTTATGGAAATAGTGAAAGTACACTAACTTGTGGGCGTCTGCAGGATCACTGAAAGTAACAAACGCATATGTGGGCATTGGCGTCTTGTTTGGACCTCTGTCCCCCATCCTCAACCAACAACTTCTGATGAACCCATACTGTGCAAATACTCCAAACAGTTCCGTTCTTGTGGTCTGCATATAATAATAAAAAGTCAATGCTATTCAATATCAAATTATTTTATAAATTCTGTTAAATTTAAGACATCTGATGCAGAAGTCTAGAGATATCTTCATATAGTTTTTTCTGATGTATTTTCTTCACCTGATATTTTTACAAAATGTTATCTGCTAATCCTAATTGTATTTAATCTGATTAATATAACACGAAATTTACTTCGATTTCAACACGACTACGTACGTAGGTACATAATAGAAACCTCAATAATAAGATGTAAATATTACCTTCGGAGGAAGATTCGCGACGTACAACTTCCTAATGGGTATTCCATCTTCAGTGTGAGTGGGTACACTTCTTAAACCATACGGTGTGTTTTCCAAATTCGAACCCAACGATACTGAAATAATATTAAAAACACAGGTATGTTATTGAGTTATGGGATTAGGGCGATATATACTGCTTTATTAAAGATAAGCACAACTAAATACTTACAAAGTTCACGACGTACGACGTGAAAAATTTCAGGATTGAATAGCACATCATCGTCATCATCAAAAAACATGTTTGAAAATTACTTGTACGCGGCAGATACAACTTCACGTGCACGCTGTACTTAGTGTTCGGTCATGTTATTGAAAAATGGTAATATCACGGAAAATTTAGGAATAACTAGATGATAATCGCAAAAGGCTAGGCAGTCCGTCAACATCACAGAACACAATATACTCCTGGCGGAGAAGAATATCAAGTACATACAAATTAAATGGCATAAAATTAGCGCCATCTGTTGCAGGCCCCAAAAAACTCACTAAACTAGAATAAGCGGGAAATTTAAAATTAGGCGGGGATTTCAAAACCTCATCCATTTACAGGCAATTATTGTAAGGTTACTTGTCCATCAAAGCCCAAGCTGGAAAATTGAAACCAATATTTTAAAATGCACTTTATAAACTACGTGCATTATCACAGGTTACAATTTTCCAGCTCTGCTTTGATGGACAAACAACCAAAGGGTAATTTAAAAATAAAAAGCTAATTTTGATTAATACTCCGGATTACTTTATTATAAATTTAATAAAATTTAAATATACACTGAAATCATCAACTTAGGAATTATTTAAATAATTAGGTAAATACCATCATAATTATTATTAACAGACAGTTTCATAAACAATCATAAATCGTAAAATATAAAGTGCACATTCATCATAAATATTCCTGTACACGCATGCACAGGGGAAAATTAAAGATTTTTTTAAATTATTACCATTTACAATACAATGATACAGCATACTATAAGAAGGTACTAGGTACTATACTCCATGCGATTTGCAGATGCAACAAATGTAAACAAACCATTAAAATCTGTCAAATCTCACTATCTGTCTATTGCTTACAATTGAGTTTATTTTCACTATCTATTTAATAAGCTTATTTTTAAATATCAATTATTCATTTATTTAGTGAGTATATGTTTATGCTAGATTTAATTATAGCTATTGTATTTATTGTATGTATGTATTATTATTATATATATATATATCTGTGTATATATTTTCATGTGTGCATTAAGTTTGCTTCTCATATATTCATTTTCCTTTTGCGGGGCTACTGGAAGAGATTTCGTTTCGAAATAAGTAGTACCCATGTACGAATGTTTCAAGGATTATTTTTTCTGTGTATAATTGTATGGTGTACATAAACTATTAAAGAAATAAATAAAATAAATAAAATCTTTTTCTAGTGTTTTCACCAACTGACTTGAATTTGTACACCAAATGCGATTTATTTAGGCAAACTACATTAAGACAAAGTAGTAAATTATGTTAAAAGTTTCAAATCGCTTCTTGGAAATAAGAAAGTCATTGCAAAGTGTTTGAATGATGACAGTGTTATTTAATTTTGTTTGTTTCCATATTTACTCGGATTTTATAATTGTTATCAATCAATATGTATTTATTTAAGAATTCACAAATACCTTAATAAGTAGTTTGTCTAAATAAAACGCATTTGTTGTACAATTTCATGCCAGTTGGTAAAAAACCCTATAAAACGATTTTAATGATTGTTTACATTTGTTTCGGCTGCAAATCGCACTTAGTATAGGTTATGCTAAAGTTATTTATTTAATATCATTAAGATCATCTGCCAGCGAAATGTATCTCCATCTTAACGATCAAAATTTTTCTAAAAGATATCTGATGTAATAAGATAATAAAATTACATATATAATGATAAATCTATTTTGTTGTTTTATAAATATGCATATACTCATAAGTCAGTAGTCAATTTTCTAAAGACCGCGGTCGTGTTCTTGTTTTTATTTCTATTTTTATATTATGTAATTTAATACTTTTTATTTGGTTACCCACACTTCATATTGTGTCAATTCTTGGTGAAAGCTGTGTTTGCCTGTAATTGGTTTCGCATGTAGCATAATGACATTTTGTTTTGTATCTACACATTGTTATTCATGTAGAAACTGTTGGTGAACCTTAATAAATAAATAAATAAATTTAAGGCACGCCAACTAGGTACATAATATACATTATTATGATATAGAACAAAACATTTTTTATATGTACTTAAATTAAAGGCATGCACAGCATTTACATAACTAAGTGTCAGAATCAGTCAGCCCTTGGATACTTTCTGAATTCTATATAATAAAAAACTAAACTGGTAAGTGGGCATTTTCACAAAAATGGGTAAGTGTGTGTTTAGCCCTGTCCCTCGAAAAGATTGTCGTTTTTCCTTTCTAATATTACCAGTATCAACAAAAAACGAAGTACCGTTAGGTTTAGTAGACATCTAGTTATTATTCCATTAATAATTTAAATCTCCAAGTACACTATTATTTAAATTAAATTTTAATTAAGTGATAGGGAGACAGCATTTTGACTTGTCCCCGGACGGTGCAGCTATATTGAATATACGTTAATTGTGTTTTATCCTTAGAATTGAGTACAGGTATACTATTTTATTTATTCAAGAGATTGTAGTAGACTATTTCGAAGCATAATTCAAATATTATATTTTTAATTTATTAAATTATGAGAATTTAATTATAGAAATCGAATTGTGAACAACCTGACACGTCAGGTTTGTTACCGTATTTTTTCCATGAATTACAAAATTTTTTTGGTTGGTTTTTATCTAATAGCAAAACCAGAAGCTTTAAGTCATCAATCATTTAGAATTTCGTCAGTTTTGCCCTAGAACTGTGAAAATCTATGCGTGTGTAGTAGCACTCATCGCTTGGTTGAAAATTTTCTGTCAAGGTAAGTTACCAAAATGTTTTATAATTCAATATGTAGACCACATGATTGTGGTAGTTATTGAAAGCTTTTACATATAACTCCATAAATAAATAGTTAAAGACGAAACACTGCAATTGTACATAATTAAATTAAATATAAACCGCGCAAAGGTAAGGTAACGTTACGTCAGTTTTTTGTGGTAACGTATAGGCCTGACAAGCAAAGTAACAAAACTGACCGTTAAGAAGTTTACACATGCTACTTTAGCAACTTAGTCTAGTCTAAAGGAGGTAATGATATCATAGTATCTATAAAAAGAAGTGTAGGTATACTTATATGTTCACAGAAGTGTATAAAACAATTATTTATTTTTAATTATCTGTCTATGTACTAATGAGGTATATTGTTTTTTTTTTTACTTTTCTTAATCAAGCACAATTTAAACTTATCCAGAAACATCAAATTATCTTCACCAAATGCCAGTGCCAACGCATTTTAGTCGGCTGCGAGCAAGCGAGACAAGTAGATGTCATTTTTGAAAAACTCCGACCGTTCCAGAACACATAATAACTCATATTGTTTATAGTGCATAGTTAAAACGTCTTCATTATTTACGTTTGAACTTTATTTGAGTTTATTTAAATCATAATTAGTAAATAACTACATTTTTACTTACATTTTTAAAAATTATTTAGTGCAAAATATTTGATATCCGCCTTCTTGAACCGAACTTTACCGAACGAAGCGTTATCACAGAGTATGAAAAATGCTTGAAAAATCTCACACGGATTTTGTTCGGAACAGCCCGTCAATTATATTTAAGTCTATGCATTAGTATAAGAAAACATAGCCTAGTGTAAATGCTTCATATGAATTTTGTTACAGTCAGCTTTGTTACTGTCCCCCTAATTTTCGAGTCAAAATCTTTTTTATTGATTTAAAGCATTTATTACTTAAATTCTGAAGTTAATTAAATGTAAAATTTTAATAAAAGGATAAATTTTATATTCATGTTTTCGTATTTTAAACTCAATAATAGAATATAGTAATGTTCGAATGGCATCACTGGTAACAAAATTTTAATTATGAGGCATTTTTCTTGGTTATATTATAATTATATCGTATTTTCTCAAATTGATTTAGTTGATCCAACTTGTGTTCTTTTATTTTGTATTAAAGAAAATTTGATTGTTTTCATTGTTTATTTTTTATTCGCATTTAATTTAAGTAACAAACCTGACGAAATATCTTTGGCTTGCTCTATATTTTATGTTATTTCTCATAATTACATGATTAATTATTGATTTAAAGTTGGGAATCGTACAATATAGAGTTTGAGACAATAAAAACAAGTACAATCTCGCATAAAAAATGAAGTTGAAATTACATCTTACTTTTTTACACCTATACCTTTTTTTGTGAAAAAGCCCAAGTATACTAAGTACATTCTAAAGCAAAATAAAATAATAAAAAACTAACGAACTTTCATGGAATAGCAGTATTGTTGTAGAATACATTATGGACTTTTCTTTTAAATACATTATGTGGCGCGTGATGCTGAGACCACCAATCGCTCACCTCCTTCGCCCCAGGCGGTGCTGAGAGCAGGCGCGAACATACTCCAGGCCGCTGAAAGCCAAGCTTTCAGGATTCTTCTAAGGCAGGGAGAGGACATATTCCGTTGAGTGCCCGTCTGATGGTACCTCTGGACGTGGCTATGTCAGCCACGCGAGACACTCCGTCTTTGCCCAGGTAGAGTTTCATTATACAGCCCATCCTCCAACGTAGCGGCTGTAGACCCTCGTCCTTGACGAGGACAAGTTCATTCAGCTGCAAGTCGCGCCGGCGTGCGCGCCACTTATGGCGCTGCTGCAGCTCCGACACGTACTCTGATGACCATCTCTTCCAGAAGTGCTGGCGCAGCTGTTCCAGTGTTTGGTAGCGGTCGACTGGGGTTGTCTTCATGCAGCGAGGGGGTCGGTAGCGACATCAGTGCTCTGCCAACCAGAAAGTGCCCGGGCGTGAGAGGGGAAAATCATTAGGACTGGTAAGAAAGGGGAGACAGGGGCCTTCTGTTTAGAATTGCTTCTATCTGACTGAACAAAGTTGAAAGCTCTTCGAATGTCAGATGCGTGTTACCCAGTATCCGCTTTAAATTATATTTTGCGGACTTAATACCCGATTCTACGTAGCCGTTAAAATTAGGAGCGTATGCCGGTGAAACAATTAAATTAATATTATGATTAGCTGCAAATTCAGTAAAGTTATCCGCATTATTATTGACAAATTCATTTATTTCCTTTGCTGCTGCGACAAAATTTCATCCATTATCACAAAATAACTCTAATGGCTTGCCGCGTCTGGCAATAAACCTGCGGAGCGCTAGAATGAGTCTTTGGACAACTCACCTACAGCCTCCAAGTGTACACATTTATATCTTAGACATATGAACAGACATAAATAACATTTAGTTGTCTTGCAGCCGCGCCCACGGCGATCTACAATAAGGAACGGCCCGGCGAAATCCACTGCTGAGGCCTCGAATGGATAATCAGGCGTTAAGCGCTGTGAAGGCAAAGGAGAACCCCATCTTCCATAGAGACACCGGCCCAGAATAGACAAGAATGAAAATTGGTGGTCAATTAGATCATTGTAAAAGCTTTAATTTCTCCAATTTTCACGTCTGCTAGCAATGGCCAACTAATGAAATCCTAATGAATCACCTTAAATATGGGTTATGATTATGTCACACTCGTGTCACAGTGCTGATGAAAAAAATATGTTTTTGATAAAGTTCTCGTTTATTAAGGGTAACGTAAGGTCAGTTGGTCACCGGTTGGTGAGTACCTATCTACTGAATATGCGTTTTACTAGGCACTTACTACCTCAAACACCTACGAGTATATAGACAATGTCAGGAATATAATTAAGACCATAAATAAATAAATACTACTTAAACCATAATGGTTAAAACTGAGTAGGTGGGTATAATAATACTACCTACCCACTTTAATGGGTTTTACCCAAAAAAATGTCAAAAAGGTTGTGTAATAAAGGCATTTTAATTTTTTAAAGATATTTTATTCATTATCATCAAAATATTTCGTCAAAAAATTGTGCAGGAGGCGCTATACTCCTATTTCCTATATTCAGGCAGTGGTAGTAAGAAAAGCAAATCTAGAAATTGTATCAAAAACACATTCACCAACGCACGAAACGAAAAGCGAATGCAATAGAACATAGTGATTAAGTACTCTGTGCAAAAATTAAATTGTCATAAATGTCATCATAATATTCTTTTACTTTTTTTACACAGATAAGTTAAACTCAAAATGTCTTTTAATAAGCGTAACGATGTCGTTAAAGGATTTAATGGTAATTATTATATATTAAATAGTTTAGCTTTTTAAAGAACATGAAAACATATCAGAAAGGAACAAATATTGTTTTTATAATTAATAAATAGTTAATTTAATACATATGTTCCTTAATCAATCGATTATAAAATCGTTTGTAATGAGGTAAATACAATGAGAACTTCTTTCTTTATTTTGTTCATTTGGCGATTGCAAATGAGGCTAAGATTTAAATATGTTTATTTAGTAAATAAGACGAATTTTTATGTATGTAGTTTACTCTTGTCCAGTCTTATGTGCTAGCACAGATTACATATAATTCGTGGCCGGAAACCGGGGTTCTCCTTTCCCATTATATTTTTTAATGATGGATCAGTGGCGCGTCTACAAGTACCACAGTTGCAGACTGTGCTTCGCGCCAGGCTCCTGCCTGCAACTGTCCATATAGAGTCTCTGACTGAGGTAAAAAGCAGCTGCGGTCCTGGATGCAAGAGACGTATTTAAAAATGAGTGTTTAAAAATGAGTTTTGTAAGTGTGTGTGGAGCGCAACAACATGGGATGTTTCTTATCATAACTGTAATTAGAAGCATCAAGTCTCCCCCCGACCCTCAGTATTCCCTGAGAGTCTATATATGGTGTAAGGGAGGAAATGAGTGGCTTTGAATTTAATTGTTTGTTATTACTTAAAATTTTAATTTCCTCTGAAAATAATTGTTGTTGGGCAAATGTTATTAATACATTTAAAGAATCATTGAGTTCTTGTGTCGTAAGTATACCTACTAACTTAGGTCGGCCGGGTTTACAGTTATTTATAAAACGGTAATATAAGCCATATAGTACGCTGTATTGACTTAAGCTTGGAATATCTTTCAAAATCTATAATACATGAATTAGTTTTTATATTCGAGGCCATGGAAGTAATTTTTGTTTCAGGTAAACTTTCATGTGTTTCAAATGAGAGATTTGGCCATTCTGTCTCTGGCTGAAGGAGAAATGCCATCATAAGGAGGAATTAGCGACGTGCTGTGGGTCTAAACCACGTATGGCCAGGTCTTTTGTGTGGTAGGCACATGACACTGCGGATGGAGTCAGCTCCGTTATGGCCGTTACTCTATTGACAACAAATATTTTTGGGAAGGTAGAAGGGGAGGGGAGCATTTCATACTTTACCATTACCATAAGCCTCTTGTATGATGTATCATTTATCGAAAATGTAAGCTCTGAGTCTGAATAAATATATGTGATATGGTATACCAATAAAATGTAAAAAAAATATCTAACTTTGCATCACTATGTTCATTACTAAAACCTACAATTATCATCTTCCCGAAATTTTACAATCGTCTCATTATCTTGAAAACAAAATTTTTATAGGTTTCACTTCTACTACGTGTGAATTGCACACATTTTAATTTTTTTATTAATTGAAGCCAAATACGTTGAAAGTCGAGAGGTACGGGTTCATCCCATCCTAACTTCGCTGCCCAGAGTTTTTGCATAAGTATTTTTGGCTTTACTGTGCACACGCTCAAAATCCCTAAAGGGTCAAAAATTTTAAAGGTTGCTGATAAAATTGATCTTTTAGTAATAGGTTTACTGCAATCGTTAATATTAATGTCAATTGAAAAATTCAATTTATCTTGCCCAGGATTCCATCCTAATCCAAGTGTTTGACAAGATTGACTCAATGCTAAATTATCTTGTGTGTTAATTCTATCAGAATTTAACAGTTTTATTGAATCCGATCTATATTAACGTAAGTTAAAGCAACCGACGGACAGAGCTCTTGAGACCTCAGCTTGTATATGCATTAATTAGGTTGGCTTCCGTATCCGCCCCTGTCAATAAATCGTCACAATAAAAATCATTTTAATAACAGGGTCATTACACTCTTCCCCTAATTGCCACAACACCTAGCCGCTAGGAAGCTGGCGCTGGCGAAGCCGTATGTTACGGTATTTAGAGTTAATGAGCGAATAGGTAAGTAAGTGTTCGCTTTCTCGCCACAAAATGAGTTGTAAATTTCTATCTGCTTCATTAATTAGAATTTGCCTATACTGTTTTTCAATGTCACCTGACAACACATATTTGTAAAGGCGAAATCTAAGAAGAATGTTAAACAATGAATCTTGTATATTAGGACCTACCATTTGGATATCATTTAATTAATAACCAGAGGAGGTTGGGCATGATGCGTCAAACACCATGCGTAACTTGGTAGACTCACTTTGATGTTTTAAGACAGCGTGGCATCTTTTACAAAGTTAGACTCAGTTAAATGACCTAGCATGCTATATTCATCTATAAATTCAATATACATTTGCCTAAGCGTTGAATCCTTTCAAAAACGCTTTTCTAAATTAAGTAGCCGTTTTTTTGCTGTATTTGAGTTACCTAAACAGTCTGAAAGTCTGAAGATCCATTTAAAGGCAATCGAACGACAAACCTACAATTGAGTTGTTCATTTAAAAAAAATTTTTTTTTTTTAAATGTATTTTAAATCTTAAACACAAATTATATTGATTGGCATTGTTAAAAACGCTTAAAAACTATTTTTAATATTAATAATAACGAAATAAAAGTTGAAAAAAAATCACGTGGGTACGAACGCGCCAAATTTGACCGCCATATTTGTGACGTCACTTTGTTAAAGAAATTTCACGATAGTACGGTCTCAACGGCTCCTACACGTAAATTGACTAAAAATATCCGAAATTTAGTGCAAAAAGATATTCCACGTAATTTTATTGTAAATTTAAACGTTAAATGATTTATTCTTCATTAAATATAATAAAACTCTCCATTGATTATATACTTACACCAAAAGAAAAGGTTACACTGTTTACTAGTAAATCGTGTCTGGGAGGAATCAGGGCAGGGTGTTAGGGGTATGAAATCAGGGGTGTATGATAAATTATATTTCATTTATCATACAACTAGCTTCTATCCGCGACTTCGTCTGCGTAAATTTCAGATATAGATCCTTAGAGAAATGAAGAATGTGATTAATAAAAAAAATGCACAATGCAATGCTACAGAAATTCTATGCTAGTAGTAGGTACCTACATACATACGATGACCCTATAGCCTAGTTGATAGCGATTCGATCCAACCTGCGAAGCGAGGGTCCCAGGTTCAATTCCCGGCCATATCTAATAAATATTTGTACTCGGGTCTTGGGTGTTATAGTGACGTGTTGTCCATATCACCCGCGACAGGGAAACCTACTGCGGCGTTATGGGTTTGTACGCGCTTTATACATAAAACTGGTACAATATATAATTTTTTTTGTCTCCGAAATACACCAACTTGGTCAATGACCCGTGTGGCGAATGGATACCACGCCACATCGCTGAGTCAAGGGTCCTGGGTTCGATACGATGCGAGGTGGTTTGAATGATTAGTTTGAATTTCTGTTCTTGGTCTGGGTGTGTGTCCTTGTATTGTCTATGGCACCCACGACTCAGGGTATCCTAGTAAGGGGCTTCACACTCATAGGAGTGTGAAGCGTTTATTTATTTAATGATGTTCCTACTGATTTTACAATGTTAATGATAGTAATAGTAGTAGTAGTTATCTTTAAACACGGCTCCGTTTTACTCTACCATTGAGGAGTTCCACTTTGTAGCCCCAGAACCCATCATCAAATCCTCATTGAATTGAAGTAGGATCAACGTGGCAAAATTCCTAACCTAATAAAATAAAACCATCAGTTGTTTCATAAAAGAAACGGGCAAGTGCGTGTCAGGCCACGCGCAATGTAGAGTTCCGAAGTAGTAAGTTTATCGACTATTATTCATTAACTACTCATGTTAACATAGCCGTGATAGTTTTCCTTGTAAATTCATCATATTATAACCTATTTTTGAGATTTTTTTCACTTGTCCAACTCCAACCGTTTAGCCAACTGTCCCCCCTGGACACTTGACTCCAACCAGAATTAGCACTTTAAAGCAAATATTTCGCAAACGGACCCAAAATTCCAAAAATGGTCTTCCCATAATATTTTTGGAAGAGCTTTTCATTTTTTTTAATAAATATATGTATATATCCATGCCAAATTACAGCTTTCTAGCACTAAGGGTTTCGGCGCTTTGTTTTGGACAGACGGACGGACGGACAGTCGGACAGACGGACAGACGGACAGACGGACAGACGGACGGACGGACGGACATGACATGACGAAACTATAAGAATTCTGATTTTACTTCGGAACCCTAAAAATGAATCTATGAACGAAAACTAAAATTTAACCTCTTATGCCTTTCATCTATATCCGTTCAGCCGTTTTTGCGTGATGGAGTCACAAACATCCAAAATTTCAGATTTATAACATTAAGTAGGAAAGTAGGATTAAATGTACAGGTTCCGAATAAATGTACACATTTAACATTATCTTTTTTGTAGTATTCACACGTAATGGTACAAAACAAGCACGATAACTTTTAAGGTTTAGCATTTTTAATATGTTTATCAATATATTGACGATAATATCAAGATTTTATCAGTTTAAAGTCAAATCACAGTATCAGCTGTATGCTGCAATGAATAGCAATTAACAAAGTGACGTCACACGCGCGCTCGGGTCTATTCGGGAACTGTCGGCGTGTTTTCGGTACTGTATTCAAAAACATATTTTTGATTTGATGTAACTTTTAAATTATAGCGAATATAAAAAAACTAAAATAACTTTGTTATAAAACTTATATATGAACTTTCCATTTATAACAAAAAAAAATTTTAGGAAACAACTCAATTAGGTTGTCTAAGAGTATTATTTTGAAAATGCCTTTCTATGGGGTGCGAGGCAAGCATATCCCCAGTAAAGTCTTTATGAAACTTATCAGTTAATGTAAATGGTAACTCTGCCTCTGCCTCCCAAAATTGACTCATCTGGGATGACAGATCAGATAAAGAAAGATTACTGCGAGTTGTTAAAGAATGTGCGTTAGCAATAGCACCCATTACTCGGCTTGTTATTAGCCATCCTAATTTTGAGTTAATTAGCATAGTCTGATTATTAGGTAGAGGCATTTGCTCACCACCTACTATATTCCAAAAAATATCAGCGCCAATTAAAACATCAATATGAGATGGTATATTTGGTGTGGGATCAGCGAGCTTAGTAAATTTAGGTAAGTTAAGCTGGCTTAGATCAAAATATTGTCTTGGTAAGTTATCAGTGATCTGATCTAAAACTAAAAAGTCTATATTTGTTGTAAAGTCAGTCAGTCTTGATGCTTTCTTAAACTTTCAGTTATTTAAGAGGATTGACTTCAAAATCAAGAAGGGCCTTTATGGTTTCAGAATTTTGATTGTGCGGATTAACAACCTTAATAAGGGCAGTTGAAAGAAGTACTTCACTACTGGACAGGGATGAGTTAGCATAGGAAGTAATAGGTGTCCCTGACTCGTGTGAAGATGCCATAGAAGCGGCGGTCGCAGGGGCTTCGAGCCTATTGTGGGCTGGAGCCGCATGGTCCATGCTAGCGCTACTAGGCAATGTGTTTTGTATATGTTTTTATGTGAGTTGTGTGTTTTTGTGTAGGTAAGTGTTATGACGTCTCTTACACACACGACAGCCGCGCAATTTGCACATACGTGATTCGTGGTCCGCTCGTAGGCAGACATGGCACAGCACAGGGAGGCCGGAGACCCGCGCCCAGCGCTCGTCAACGGGCAGATGCCGGAAGACGGCGCAGTCGTATGCACGGTGGTCACCGTGGCAGATGACACACGGGCCTTTCTTGTTGCCACTTGGCTTTGCTGAAATTACAAATGATTTCAAATCTTTATGAGGTTTTGACAAATTCTTATCGTTTGTATTAATATTTTGGTTAGGTTGAGAGCACCTACCCTTTTTTGCGCGATGCAAACTTTCTAATATGTCTGAACAGCCTTGTAAAAAAATTCTAAACTCATTTAAGGTGGGCAAGTCACTAACGTTATAATTATCATATCTTTCACATAGTAATTCCCATGCAATAGAATAATTTGAATCTGACACTTCTAAATTATTAGAAACAACTCGAGAAGCCTCACCCTCCAAATATGAATTTAAATAATGGAATTTATATATGTCCTTAATTCTATCATTAAGGACTCATATGTTTCCTCAAATTCCATCCAGTAATAATATGAGCCTGCATACTTTGCAATTTTAATTTGAGGCAATTGAAAGCCCATTCCATATGAGTGCAGGAGGCACATGAGTTTAATGATGAAGAATTGCGCTTAATTCTTGAGGCTTCAGCACTGGCCAGTAATGATTGTGCAGTTGCAATGGATAAATGAATATTGTCTTCGACAGTTTCACACGAGTTCGACGACGAGTTCACTATCCAACTCACTACCATTTAAATATTCTATTGATGTTTGTAGCGCATCAAACTTAGAGGACATTTCTATAAATTTATTTAACTTTAAAGTTAATTGGTTAAATAATATTTCACTCATTGGACCATCATCAAGAGTTGCAAATATTTTTGAAATGTAGTTACTTGTCCTTTCATTGAGGTGCGCTTACATCTCAGCTCGGCAAGCCGGGCTTCTTGATTACTACCATCTCCATTTTTGGATTCAGCCATATTGAATTATTTGTGTGGCGTATAAGGAGATTGATTCTAATGTTTTGAATTGAAAAAATAATAATGCGTTAAAATTTATTTATTTATTTATTTATAACAGATGCTTGCAGTACTAACAGCAGCGCCAAAGCATACTGCAAGCTATTGGTATCTTATGTCTATGTTATAGTAATTATTGCATAAACATTAAATAATAATAAAATAATTTAAGTAAGAGAGTGGAGAAGTTAAGTAAACTCGCGAGTTAATTTAAATTCCAAGAATAAACTGGTTAAACGGCTTACGCTCCTTGTATTGTCGCGGCACGCTGCACGTGGTCTATGAGGTGCGAGGGCGACTCGGTGCAGCGGTGGCGAGATGAGTCACGCGCCGCGGCCCGATGAGACGAGGAACCGGGGCACGGCGGCGGCGGCGGCGCGGTGGACGGCCGGCGCACGAGGCGGTCGCTCACCAGTGAGGCGACCATGTGATTTAAAAATATCATGGGTTGCTGAAAGGATGCGAAGGCACAAGCATGAGCGGAGGTGCAATATGCGATGTTTAAATGGGAGTCTAATGCGACAGGCCAACAGTGCGAGTTTAGCTTTTATGCAGAATAGGTAAGATACACCAAGAAGGCAAGTGCTGTAGGCTGTAGGTATGCAGACACGTGCAACGCAATGAATGTATGATGCCACTTTATGCCCTATATTGATAATAGTGAAGACGTAGCAACGCTAGAGAAGTGAGGATGAGCCTAAACGTTATTTAATAATTAAATAAGTACATTCAGTAAATACAATAAGTGCAGGTAAAAGGCAGATAAGGAAGGCATAAGTTAGCCGGTGCTTATTTAATTGGCCGGCGTAGGCAACACGCTCTAACACACGGTGAACTAGTCCAGGTATCGCTCATCAGACAGAGAAATAAGTTGCCTACAAGGTACCTAGGGAAAAACATCCTATAATATGTAAGAAACAAAGGTAAGGTAAGGTAAAAAGAAAGAAAAGAAGGTATGGGCTCACAGCACGTCCCTGGTTAGCAGGCGTTCAGGGGCGCAGGCAGATGGCCGCGTGGTCGCGGCGTGGTTACCACCACTCTCGCGGTCACCGCACGGGGAGCAGATCCACAGTTTCACTGTTCAATGAATCAAAACTTGTCCATTTTGGAGATAAGATCTGCTGTAACAGCAGCATCTGCAGTTAAATGACCTGTAATAGAATATGATATCTCATCTTAATATATATAAATTACGTGTCACGTTGTTTGTCCGCGATGGACTCCTAAACTACTTAACCGATTTTAATCAAATTTGCACACCATGTGCAGTTTGATCCAACTTGAAAGATAGGATAGCTTACATCTCAATTTATAGTCGCTATATTATTTTATTGCAAATTTTTTGACAGAACGAAGTCTGTCCGGGCAGCTAATATTATTATAGACTCATAGAGATTTGAATTACTGATTTTTGAAATACTGAAAAAACGCGGGCAGAGTTGCGGGCAAAATCTAGTTTCTCATAAATTGGTAGTGTCAGAGTACTCAAAAATTCTATCTTAATATATATAAATTACGTGTCACGTTGTTTGTCCGCAATGGACTCCTAAACTACTGAACCGATTTTAATCAAATTTGCACACCGTGTGCAGTTTGATCCAACTTGAAAGATAGGATAGCTTACATCTCAATTTATAGTCGCTATATTATTTTATTGCAAATTTTTTGACAGAACGAAGTCTGTCCGGGCAGCTAATATTATTATAGACTCATAGAGATTTGAATTACTGATTTTTGAAATACTGACAAAACGCGGGCAGAGTTGCGGCCAAAATCTAGTTTCTCATAAATTGGTAGTGTCAGAGTACTTTTACAGACAAATTTTTGCCAAATATTTCTTGCACTTTAAGAAAATTTCATCCTATGTTGCAATTATGTTGGAACTCTTAATTCCAGTAGGTCCTTCGACAATGTTCTCCTATGTTGAGGGACAATTTTTATTGGTAATATTTGATAGAGGCTGTGACGGCCCAGCCACAGGCTCATTTGGTACAAACGCTGTGGTTGTATCCTATAAATAAGTTATACTTATTATGCATACATGTATTAGTACATTTTCATTGATTTCTCATACTCTTAAATTTATTTTGCTGGCTGACGGTGGCATTAAATACATAAAAATTACTAAAACAATGTAAAAATTAACACTATTGGCCAATAAAGAGAAATTAAGTATGCAAGGCTTAAACTTACCTCATCTGGAGAGGCAAAGCATCTCAATTTTTTCGATGGGAAGTCCACAAATGCAATTTCCTTAAAATGTCGATGACATAGCATTCTATGTTCAGAGAACAGTTTTAACTGGAAGTCTGTACTGGACCATGGCTTGTCTGGACAACAATATTTAGCCCATAATTCACAACTGAAATAAATAAGTAAAGACCAAATACTATCACAAACCGGGATGTCGGGTATAACTAATGCAAGATAAATGATTAATTATTATAACAAATCGTGTAGGTATGTAGTTCTAGATGCACATACCGGAGAATATTCGTCGAACCGGGCTTTGGAAACCTAAATAATTTTGTTTCGGGGTCATCGACAGGCGCAGAACCACACTTAAAACATTTCCTTTGATTCTCCTTCATGCTTGAAAGTGTATTTATGAGTCATCTCATACACTCGGGCGTTTGGGTAATTGTCACAAACGGAAGGAGGAACCTAGGCTCTACTCTACGTCGTAATTGGCGAAGAAAACACTACAAGATCACAGTCACAAGAAATAACAATGGCAAGAGGTTAGGATAACAAAAATTAAAACAACACACAGCACGTGTTTTTCTTGTAACTGTAGTAATTAAAAATGGCTGCTGTCAATGACAGAAAAACATTAGTTGCCAGTATAAAAATAACCAAAATTATAGGCTCTGAAGTTGGCCACCCAGGTCTAGCCCCCGTAGTTATTTAAGTTTGCTTTAGCGAGTCGACTGGGCCTGGTCAACATACAACGGTCGCGACTTTTTATTAGAATGATGTTGGCGATGTTGCCAGTGCTAATGCTATTTTAAAATTATGACAATCACAAACACCATAGAGTAAATATATAAATTACATTAAGGCTGGGATTAGATTTCCGATTTTTCTCTCCGATAGTCTGATCCGATAGTCTGATCAGACAATCGGAAGGCGCTCGTGCCATACATTTGTTTGAGTACGCAATACACATCCGATCCGATAGTCGGATCGGACGTCCGAGTCGGAAACAGCGCCAAGACGTTTACGATTTTATTGCCGATCCGATTGTCTGAAGGTGCGGTCTGCATACTTTTGTACATAGACCAAAAGACGTCCGATTCCTCCTTCCGACTTGCCATTTGACTCTCTAGCGTGACACTGAACGGACGCATCGCATCGTTGTAGTTCGGATGATGGTGGAAAATTACGACATCGAACGGCTTATGGCCGTTGAAAAACGTATTTGCCTAAGGGATACAGGCAGTGAAGGGTGTCACGATAGACAAATGAAATATTTGGCTTGGGAAAACGTGTGTAACGAAATATTGGAAGAAGCATGAGTTTCAATTAGGGTTGCCAGATGGTCGGGATTCATCTGGATTGTCCCGACATTTCACATTTTTTTTTTTTTTTTTTTTTTCTCCTTTGTAGGACACGTATTTGTCCCCACTTATATTACGATCTAGCCTACAAGACTAATAAGTAATATTAATTTAACTTAAACTAATAAACTGAATTTATATAAGAATATGTCCATTAACACTTTCTTATTGTCTCTATTTAAGGGGAAGTCACTTTGTTCATGTGTCTTTACCGGTAGCACTATCACTACATTGCACTAGTACATACACTATAACACTTGCACTACACTAACTCAAATGGTTTTGTTCTTTTAAGTCTTCTCACTAGATCCGTGTGGTCGAGAAGCTGGATAGCCTCGACATTCACATGATGATGAAGTCTATGATGGTGAGCTTCTGCATATTTTTTAATAATTTTAACAACGCACTCCATTTTAAGGTCCCGGTGGAGGTCTTCGTTCCTTATGTACCAGGGAGCATTTACTGCTTCCCTTAATACTTTGTTTTGAAATCTTTGGATTATCTGTAGATTACTTTTTTTAGTGCAGCCCCACAGCTGTGCACCATAGGTCCATATTGGCATTAGGACCTGTTTATACAACATAAGCTTATTATGTATTGATAGCTTTGAATGTTTTCCAAGCAGCCAATACATATTCCTATATCGTATTTCTAATTCTTCTTTTTTTTTCTTAACATGAGCTTTCCAGCGTAGCTTTGTGTCGAGCGTCATGCCAAGATACTTTGCTGTATTTACATATGGTATTTGCTTTTCTTCTATGTAAACGGGGAAATATTGTTTTTTCTTGTTGGTAAAGTCTATATGGATGGATTTGGTTTCATTAAGTTTAATCCTCCATTTTTTAGTCCAGCTAGTTACCTGTGTAACCGCGTCTTGAACTTTTTCAATCGCTTCACTGTGCGTATTACCTACAGCCATTAAGGCCGTGTCATCAGCAAAGGTTGCTATGCTGTTGTTTTCCATTTGCGGAATATCACTTGTATACAATAGGTATAGGACCGGACCTAGTACACTTCCTTGTGGTACTCCTGCTTTAATTTCCTTCAGTTGGGAATATGTATCTTCATACCTTATTCTAAATACTCTGTTTGTGATGTAAGATTCTAATATTTCTGCGAATTGTGTCGGCAGCATATTTTTTAACTTATGTATTAGACCTTCATGCCATACCTTGTCAAAGGCTTGTGCCACATCGAGAAATATAGCTGAACATACTTTCTTTTCCTCTAGGGCTTTTTCTATAGTATTTGTGATTCGGTGTACTTGTTGAACAGTTGAGTGTTTTTCTCGGAATCCAAATTGATGTTCAGGAATGAGATTTTTGCTATCAATGATTGGTTTTAGTCTTTTCAGTAACAGTTTTTCAAACAGTTTTGAAATTATAGGTAGTAATGATATTGGCCGGTACGACGCTGGTTCGTGGATCGGTTTTCCTGGCTTTGGTATCATTATTATTTCAGCTACTTTCCATAAATCGGGCACAAATCTTAACCTCAAGGAAGCATTAATTAAAGTTGTTAATTTAACTACTCCTTTCTTTGGAAGATTACATAGAATTTCTCCTGTTATAAGATCAAATCCAGGAGACTTTCGTGGGTTTATATTTTGTTTAATTTCTCGTTGAACTTCTTGTGGTGTTACTAATTTTATTTTACAATCATTTCACATACCGACATTTCACATGATGTCCAGACAAGTTTCTACAAGATATAAAAATAATGTCCCGACAAATCCCGACTTTTTGAAGTTTTGTTCAGATATTTCAATCTTGCCAGCTGGCAATCCTAGTTTCAATGGACGTCGAAAAGAGAAAGAAAATAATTATGTATGTCATTTAATTTTTGTTTTTATTTTTTTTCATGGTTGTACCTCAAACTATATAAGATATTGTACATTTTTTTCAGTTTACTTACGTTAAAAATAAGCACATTTTAATATCAATAGAAAAATCGGTAAGTCTGTCAGATTGATTGGGTGAATCTAATAGCGACGTTTTTTCTTCTTACGCGTTAACACGAGCAAATATGCAATAGGTAACAGTAATTCGTCGTCCATCTTTTCTTTCTGGCAAGCAAGCACTCACAGCTCTCACAGGCCACAGGTCGAGAACGACTGCGTTCAGAAAAAGTCTGACGCAAGAATCGGACGTGTATCGAGTAAATACGATCAGATAGTCTGATCAGACAATCGGAAACAAAATCTGACGTGTATTCCCAGTCTAATAAATTCAGTATCTAACATGGATATATGGATCACAGACTTTGTAGAGACTTTACCGGATGATTGATGACGTCATAACAGAATGACTATTCGACCAATCACAGGCCGGATTGAGGTTGTCCTTCATAATAGGGAATTTGACTAATTTTTAAAAATCATTTTAATTTATTCTTTATTACAAAATAAACCCACTCCATTGATATTTCCGAAAAAATTAACAGTACTGTTAATAAAAATCAATGTTAAAGTTTAAACTTCCAAAACCGAGCCAAAAACGCTGTTTCTGTCATGGCGGCGGTCTATGATACGTGTGACGTCACACGCAAGTATCTATAAAGGAAAGATCTGATTTTTTACTAGCGTGTGACGTAATCAAAGTTGTCACCAATCACAGGGCGTTTCGGTCACTGGTAAAATTTCCTAAAATTACAGTATTTTAATTTCGTGTTATTTGCAAAAATATGCGTGATTTACTTGAAAATAAAGTGAAATATGTTTTTTAGTGCTACTATCTGATAGAATAATAACAATTTGTAGTATATTTTCAATGTTGTCAAATACCCTATTGTAGGGTATCCACACTTAAAAAAATTATGTCCTATTTTGATACGATTTTTCAAAATGTTTTCTTTTGGTAATTTTTGTGGTGGTAAAATACTTAATATTATAATACTGAAGTAATACATTTCATTAAAATGTCTTCAAAATTACCGAATTTAAATAATTGTCATAAGAGTTAATTGAGAATTAAGGTACACAATTACGGTACATCTGTAATAATTATAATAATATATATTATTCATCTTAGATGCTTTTATATCATTATAAAAATCACAATCGAATGATATATTCTGAGATTATAGTTAACATGGACACAATACAAAAATGGTCATTCTGTTATGACGTCATTAATCTTCAGATACCTGTACGAAGTCAGTGATCCAGATAGAGTAATATATCCATGGTATCCATTTTGATTCCTCCCGCCACCGCGGCGGCCATATCGCTGCAGTGCTGCCAGGTCCAAAAACTGGATTATTGTTTTTGTTTCATATCGTTAGATTCTAATACAATACGGTAGAATGTATTACATTTGGGGTGTTTCTTCTATTAATCAGTTTTTGTGTGCCTCAAAATACGGTACAATATACGGTACGGTATAGTCGGCAAAAGAATTATAGCAGCCATGAAACAATGAGTTCGGTAATGTTTAATATTACAGTATGTTTGTGTTATTAATTATTATCAATGATAAGTCTATACTAAATCGTGAAGATGCGGTGTATTCGAATTGAATCACTAATCTACTGGACCAAATTGACATTTACAGTGTTATCGGTTTTGACGAAAAATAAGTAGGTAGTGTCTCGAGTCGACAGTCTGATGTGAATCATTTATAAAATATGATGTGAAACCATGTATTTTTAGAGACCAAGAAGTCACTATTACTACGACACTAATATTTTAATAAGTCTACATTCGTTTCTGTCAATTTGGTCCAGTGGTTAAGTGATTCGACTTTAGATCGAAGCCGAATACGGTAGATAAATCATATTGTAACAAGTGATAACTGGCAACACTGCCAGTGTGTGTGCAACGCCATCTAGTTTCACGGACAAACGTTTTACAGAAACTTGAAAGCCCGTGAATACAGGTACTTCGAGAATCTAAAAGCTGACTTTATCTTTTACGTTTTATTTAATTTCATGATTATAAAGTTATATAAAAAAATGGTTCTGTGAAGTCGGTTTACGGACGGTAGTTTAACGTGACAACGTCATGACAAAGCTCCGCTCCGCTCCGCTCCGCTCCGCTCCGCCCCGCCCCGCCTAGCCCCGCCCCGCCCCGCCCCACCCCGCTCAGCTCAACTACGATCGCCTACGGCATCGGCTACGATACGCCGATCGTAGCCGATAGTGCCTCTCTCACGCTTTTGCCGCTCTCTCGCTCGCGGAACGCTAAATTTTTTCATAGATGCGCCCGGCGCTCATTGTTTTAATAGACGTTATCACGTAAAAACCTTGCTAATTGGAATTAAAATAATTACAATTGACCGCAATAAATTTGTTTTTTTTTAATAACTGTTCATCAAACATTCTTTGAGTCAAATTGAAACAAATTTTAATTTGTAATTACTAATATTATATTTTAAAATAAATATGAATTAACTATCTTATACTTTATACTTATTAATATTAGGGTCTTCTATAGCAAATTGTGCATCACAGGTAAAAGAAATTGTCATGGCATATCTAACCCCTGAGGTCACCTTTTCTACATAGTGCAAGTTTTCAGCACCACTCGTAAACATACTCAATCTTCCCTTCCGAGGCTCTACAGTTTTATTCCACTTTTCGTCTATAAACATAAACCGCCCACCTTGAAAATCTACATTATAATCATTTAAATACAATAATGATGTATAGTGAAAAGATTTGTATGTTTCCTGAAATAAAAATGTTTTAAAAGTTTATTATGTATAAATTAATATAAAAAAATTAATTAAGGGTATTTTTGTATATGCAAATTAAATGAAAGCTCTATCTTACTTACTTTATCTACATGTGGATGCCAATATTCATCATGAATGGAAACTGCCTTTTTCGGTGTAATCTCTGAGAAGAATGTTGGGTGTGTCAAAAAAATTTTATCAGGTAGCACTTCAAAACGGTGAGCAATATTATATTTAATTTTTTCTTTTACTACCTGTAACAATTTAAGTATAATGTGATGCATATTAGTTTATATAAATAAATCATTTAATTTGAAGATAGAGATATGGGTGGCTGGCTGGCTGGCTGGCCTTAACCCATTAATGGCCCACAACTGAGCACGGGTCTCTCCTCTTGAGGAGGCCTAGAGCATACTCCACCATGCCACTCCAGTACAAACTGCTGGAGGGCTTAGTGACCAACTGAAGTGTCCCAAGGTTAAATGCCACTCAAGGGCCTCCGAGATGGCTTAATGGCTGTTATTCTTCTATAACAAAAGGGACCAATAGATTCATGTGCCCTCCGAAGCACGGAAGCAATCAAGAAATTTTTGTCACTGGCAGTCATCACATAGATTATATAAAATATAATTATGGAAACAATGTAATGTTACTCACTCTAAATGTGTTAAAGTCATCTTGGGTAAAAAGATTCCTCATGGTATCAATCTTATAAATATTTACAAAATACTGTCCTTTAGACAAGGCTCCAGTGTGTAAATCCAAGATAGAAGCTCCACCAGATGACCCACCAAATTTTAAACCCTTTTTAGCCATTGACAATAGTTCGTCTGCTTCCCTGGATGTAATTACCTTGTCTGTTACAAATCTTTTACATTTTTTAGGAAAACATCCCTCATATTTATTTATTTCTTTCATATACTCTTGGGAACATTCTACTACTTCTCCTTTTCCTGGTAATACTTCCGACTGCTTAGCGAATGTCTTCACCGTCTCAGTTTTAGAAAAATATACAATTAATAGTAAGGAAGATATAACTGTGATCCGCGAAATAACTCTTAATGATAAACCTTTCTTTGGAGACCTGAAATTTTAGTAGTTTAATATTCTCTTTAAATGTTTTTACAGAGAGAAATAAATTAACATAAGATTTATCATTCAAATTAATATCTTACGGCTTTTCTTCGACGGATTCATCGGCGTTGCCTTTCTTGCAACTGTTGTCTTTTATTCTCCTTTTGAGTTCCGACATATTTCTTTTTAACAATAATAATCAGTTTTTTCTTGATTTGCAATAAATAACTACACTATTTAGACCTATTTGTAATTTGTTTTGTTTAACTTTATTTATTTTAATTTTATTTAAATAAAATCAAATTCTATGATATATCCGCTTCGGATGTCAGCATTTCAGCCACAGATCACAGATTACTATACTTGTAGCTAGCTACCACAGATGACAGACTAGACTACAGCACAGAGTACTTAATCACTACGTTTTAGACTACAGACTTACAGAGTATAGAATTTGAATTGAGCACATTTAAACATAGAATTAATATTACTAGCGTATAGAAGGGACACCGAGAACATCGGGTTCGGGGGTGTGCATTGCAGCCGGCCGGCTGCATTTAATTCTGTCACTCGGCTGCGCTCATGGCGGCCGCATGCCAAAATTGTTTATGAAAAAACTGAAAAAATGCCGTCGTGCGTAATAAGAACGTGTCACAATTGCACGACAAAAAACAAAAAAGATAATGTTATCACTTTATCATCAGTAAGAAAACAAAATCTTAACTTAAATCAACTAAAACGAATTTAATTTAATTATTGAGCAATGTTCCCGCCATTTTGAATGAAAAAATAATAAGGAGCGTTTGAACTTGGCAAGCCACTAGCGTGTTAATAGACTAAATAAGCTTGCCGACGCGACGCTTGTGACCAATTTAAAGTGTTGGATTTTTTGACACGAATCAATGCCCAATGGTAATTACGTTTGAAATCGTTTAAACGCTTTTGCACGTTAAATAAAGTTGGAGTAAGAGCTTGTAAAGATTTGGAGTCGGTGACTGCTTGTCTTGGTTCGACAAGTGTCATATACAAAGTTACTCTATGGCAAGTGTGCAAACGAGGCTCCTAGTTTGAAAAGAGAACGGAGGGCAAGCCGGCGGTGGAACACACATGTTGTTTGAGATAGCTTCTCTATGTATTACCTCAATGCATTTAAATAATAATCTTTGCTCCAGACATGCTTCGCAAACTCATTACTCTCATTCCATCCATCCATCCATCAGCCTTTTGAGGTCCACTGCTGGAGATAGGCCTCCTCTAATCTACGCCACGTGTCGAAATCATACCTGTTTACACCAGGCTGCGAAGAGGTTGCGGCCGTTTGCGCAAAGGTAACCGTGATTTTTTAGAATCTTTATTTAAGTGGCCGTGATGTAGACGAGCTTTTATTTAAAAAACAAGTGAACGAAATTTTTTCTCAAAAATAAATTAAAAATAATTTAATTAAAAATACTAGTGGCCAAATTTTGATAGGCAACCTAGTAATTAAATATTCTCCTCATTATAAATATGCATAAAAATTTGGTTTGTAGTAAAAAACAGATGAGCGCAGGATTTTGCGGCCGGATCTTAGGCTTTATGTCATAAATAGCTGGTAACCAATCTTCCAGTCTTCAGGTACCTCTACGAAGATTGCAATCCAGTTATACTATATTATCCTTGGTCATAACTCCTATTTTTGATCATAAATATTATCTGTGGTATAAGATGACATGACTCACTTGACATGTTAGCAATGATGACATTTTTAATTTTTTAGTTACAAAAATGGCGGTGGCCTTGTCGCCAGATCAAGAGTTGGTGAGTGGATTTTGATTATTTTGAATTTGAAATAAGTGTTGTGCTGCAAATCAAACAATGTCTTAAATAGATACATTGATAGATTAATTATATTTTGAAATTTATTTCTGCTATTCTCACCGGATAAACCTGTTTTGTAATGTTCACCGTGTCATCAGTGTTTGCTGTTTGTTTTGGTTTCCTGTAGATTGCATTATTACTCTTGTCTGTATATTTCACGAGGAACACTCTGGTAGAATAACTTCATTTCTTCGTTTTTATATTAATTTGTTTGAATAGGTTTATGTATGATGAATTGTTCAAGTGTTGTCCAATGTGGCGTGTAGCGGTCTTTTCCATAGTACCTTTGAAACTGGTTACTTCCCATAAATTTGTAATATTTGTGTACCTATGGTAAATACATTTTGAAGCATCCAAAATTTAAGAATTTCTCTGAAACTCATAAGTTTTACTGGGAAATCCTGATATTTATTTAAAATATGTATATAACATCCTTCAAAATTAAATTCTTCAGAATTAAATCTTATGTCGCAATTTTGAAACGATATGTCACAGAAGTATCCTCATTTGAATATAACATACTATTATAGTCCTAAATTCAAATTTAAAATACCCCCAACTTTATTTACACTTAACATTGCTAAGAATACTCAATTAGGTCACTTTACAGACAAAAAAACAACTAGATCAAAATCGGTTCCTCCATTTGGGAGCTATGATGCCATATACAGACATACAGATACACAGATGCATAGACACACAGATACACTGACACTTGAAACTTATAACACCTCTATTTTCATGGGGGGTTTATAAAATGTGAAAGTTTGTGAAGATGTTTTAATATTTAACTTTTCATAGAGCTTTAACTGGTTATGGATAAGGAAGAAACTTGGCAATAGATGTCCATGTCCAGGACAAGAAAATAGAGTAGATTTTATTCTAGTTATATGTTCCCCTGGGATGATAAGAATAATGATTTTTTTATGTAACTAGACTAACAAACATGCTGATGATCTACTTGATGGTAAGTGGCCACCATAGCCCATGGACATGGACAGATGTATTGCTGACTAGGAAAGAAGAGAAAAAAGGAAAAAAAGGAACTGGCTTCCAAGGCTTTATGTAAAGATAAGAATATCAGTAATAATAGGTATGACATGACAACTGCAACACATAGAGGTTATGAGTCCAATCCCAAAAATTCCAATCCCAAAAATTCAAAGCTCTCTTACTATGGAACATCGGTATTTCATAGTTGACAACAGTTACTCGAATGCAATTTGGAATCTTAATAAAACCAACAAACAAAAAAAAAATATAAATTGTGCTTACTTGTATCAGTGTTCCCACCCGCCTATGACATGAGAGTTTTCAAGAAAAGAGTGAATATTGGACCTCATCTCCACTCGCCGCCAAGCGAGATAGTGATCAAGCATTAACTTTTTATAAGTAAAAAAACCCACTACCACAAGAAGTAATATAAATGTTGTAAAACTGACAGTAAGATTCTTATTGGGAGTTTTTTATGGAAATAGCCGTCAAAAGAGAAGTAGAAAGTTTTGTAGCCCCTATTCCCCCCCCCCCCCCCCAACGCCGGCACTAAATCTCAAACTAAAATAGAAAACACATAATATAACTTCTAAGCAAATCCCAAAAATATATTAAGTAGGTACTTTGATAAATAATTCTTTATTAATTATCTTTTAACATAATAAATTACCCAAATAGCTTATTAAAAATAAAAACAGGTTTCATTGGTGGATGATTCCATCCTGATTTATGAACCATTCGGTTGTTTCATAAATCAGGGTTACCGAAAATGGGACAGTTTCAGAAGTTAGAACCACTCTCTTTCATTGTTGAACAAAATTTTCAAAAATTATAAAAATTTCGTGGTCACAGTTCTCTTTTTCGAACACAATATTATTATAGTAGGAATAAGGATTGATTATACATTTTTGATAAGCTGGTCGAACTGTGATTGTTGTAGACACAGTAAACAGCATTTTACCCCTTATGAGTTATATTTTATATTTAATTTTTAAATGAATGAATTCTTAACTAATTATTTCATCAGTAACTTTAGCGATGATAAGTCGTTGGAGAAGGTTGAGTAAATCGACGTCAAATCAAATGGCATTCATTGCATAAAAATAGTGGCCGTATTTACACGGTTGTTAGCGAAATGTGACAATGTGCTCACGGAAGCATAGCTCACGGTAACGGGCGCGGCTCGAGGAGCGCTCCTAGCCATCAGCGGCCGCCAGCCGTATTGTCTCCATGTCATACGTACGTGTCAATGACTCTTGTACTCTCGACCCGTGAATCTACATTACAAGTGGGTTTGTTGTTACTTCAGTCATTCCAGTACGTTAGCTCAGTTTCTTGTTTGGTTTCGGTTTACAGCTTGTTGTTCATTTAGTCCTGTTCGCTGGTTTCATTTAAATTTTGGTTGGGCTTTTCTGTTTTAAAATATAGATTCTTATCGAACACCCACACAAGAAGCTATTACGCCTTCATGCTCTTATTACTAAATGAATACATAATTTACTTTTGAGATGGTATCAAATATTCGAGGTTAATTTTAGAATAGTTTCTTTAAAAACCGTTAATTCTCAGAAAAAAATCTTCCTTGACACCCATTATAAAAGTGCAGTTTATTCGATATTATTATAAACTAGCAAACGCCCTCGTTTCGCCTCGGAAAAAATAGTAGGTCTATGTTAGTTTACTGAGAAGCTAAGAACCTACTCTTAAAGCAGCAAGACTATTAAAACCTCATTACAATTAAAGTTAAACACACAACATAACGGTTTAATATTTTTAACTAGATCACTCCATTGTCTACTCAGTAATACGGATTTGAATTAAGTAAATAAATAACCTTTAATGGCATTTTATGGCCTTTCCAGGCAAAAAATAAAATAAAAAATAAAATAAAAGTAAAAACTAAGAAGTGCATTTATGTCTTTTTGTACGGACAAAAGGTTATTAATTATTTAAAACAAATCAGCTGACATTTTTTTTCCATATTCTAGTAAAAGTCCCGTTAAAATTCGTTCAGTGGTTTCAGAGATTAGCGGAGACAAACAAACAGACAGACAGACAGACAAAAATTTTAAAAACTCATTTTTCGGTGTTGGTTTCATGCAAGTATCTAACGATTTGCAACTTGAAAACAAATTTTTTTTTTAAATCATAGACAGATTTCAATTTTATTATTTGTACTAGCTGCCCGGACAGACTTCGTTCTGTGAAAAGTTTTTTTTTATATACGAGTATATTGAGATGTAAGCTATCCTATCTTTTAAGTTCGATCAAACTGCACACGGTGTGCAAATTTGATAAAAATCCGTCAAGTAGTTTAGGAGTCCATCGCGGACAAAGAACGTGACACGTAATTTATATATATTAAGATATGTCAGAAATAACATAATGAATACTCGATAGTAACATCACTGTGCCAATATTTGTTGTAAAGTGTGCGGCTTATTGCCTATTGACCGTGCCGTGTCTATGAGTAGACGTACAAGAAAGTACACTTGAAATGCGATTTACGTAACGTGTGATATGAGTTGCATTTTAATACCATATTAAATGACTATCAGTATCCCTTTGACTTCAGTCTGTGTTTGTTTTTTCCCTTGAGGCAGTTGTTCTTTGGAGTCGTGAGCGCTCGATCGTGCGTTAAATTCTTGTTAACTTTGTAAGAATCGTGTTCTTAATTGCAAAACGTGATAAAGTACGCAGTGCTTTTTTTGATTCACTCTTATTCTAAGATATTTAAGTGTGATTTAAAAAGTTCTTAAATTTTGGTAAAACTGTGGTCGTTCACTGAATATTATAACTGTCTATGTCGTATATAACATTCGATATATGTATTTTCATCTTGGATTTACGTTCTTAATGTAGATCGCTTTGACAATATTTTATAGAAAAGAAAACTTATTATTTTGTCCTAAAGGATCCTCAATTATTTCCTCAATAATTATTTCAGATAATTATATATGTATAATGTAAGGTTAAATCGGAAGTATTAGTACATATTATAAGTACTATTATTTCTTCTGTGGTATTAGTGGAAACAATTAAATGTCTTCATAAATACTGCTAGGTAATAAGTCTTATGAAATATGCTTTTGACCAAATAATTATGTACTTATTTATGTAATGTAAACTTTGATAATATTATGGTTATTCAATGAATTTTATCGTTTACCCCATAGAGTTTAAATTTCAAACCAATAGTTACGAATACAAGTAACTTGGTTGTTTATTTTCAAAAATCGCAATTTGAGCTTATCAATATTTTGTCTATCCTAGGGCGCTTTACACTTGACCGCCTCTGCATCAGGCCCTTTCTATTGGTTTGGTTCTCTTATTGAAATTATAAGCATCATAAGACTCAGTGAAAATAGATTGCGGCCTTCAAGCCATTTTGAGAAAGATGAATTGAAAATACTCGTAATATGCACAGTGCAAGTGCGACCCATACTGAGTGTGTTGTGGATGCAAACACATCAAGAGGCGGTGCGCTGGTTAATTCTTCCGGGATGTGTATCCTGTGCGGGCCCACTCCGGAATTAGTATGAACGGACACGCACTGCTGGACCAAAATCAACCTTATTACCTATATGACATTTCAACGTGTCGACTTCCTAACAAGTTGTTGCTATAACTCAAATCACAGTAGTTTATTTACTTACAGAGTCTATAGAAACTGACTTAGAACTGTAATTTGTACTGAGCCATTTTTAAGATGTACCGATATTTTGCTTAATGGTCAGCGGTAGGTACCTAGAGTACCTACATGTCAATGTATCGGTAAGTATTAATTTAGTACCAAATCGTTACAAACCACATTTCATTTGTGGGCAAACAACATTGGTTATTAAAATATGTGTAATTATCCAATCATTAATACAATAAAATGTTATTTTAAATACGAAGTTCTTTATCTGATAATATAGTCGTTAGAGAAAAACAAATATGCCTTGCATTACAATAACAGTCAGTTTAGTTGAATACATATACGAATATAAAATTTAAAATAAATTTAAAATGAGCTGGAAAGTGGAAACACATTAAGCTTTAGTAGGTACGTAATATTCAGTTACGACCGCAGCCGGTTGGTGTCAAGATTATTTGAAGTGTAATTAATAATTAATTAATAATTTAATTATATGGATTAGGTAACCGTTTACCATTAAATATAAATCCGAGTGCTCAACTCCGGCCTGCCCTGACTGTTCCAGTTGGGAGGACGATGAAAGTGAAACGAAATTGTGAAATTATCCGCCGGTAAACTGCGCTTAGGCGATCATAAACATCGATGGAATACGAGTTTCTACGGATGTCGGCGGGGCTGTTGAGAAGATTTGCATTCTTTATTCGGGTACTAATATTGAATGTTAATAAACACATTTAATGTGCGCTTAAGTTCAGAGCGGGTTCGCACTTGGCGGTTTTTCCCAATCGGTATTCGTTCACGATTTGATAATTATAATTATTATTACTTACGTTTCAAATTACCATTAGATTTGAGTACGCTACTGGTAACGGTATACGAAAAACGTTTCCGAAAATCGTAGGGACCGATTTCCGGTTTTACACCAAAACACACAGGGACAGAGCGGAATCCAGACGTCTTTTACATCACCGCTATGGTCCTTTCCGCTTTGGTGGATTTCATCTAACTTGTGAACAACTGGACACACAGAAGCGCTGAGTATGTGCTGCAGACTGCGAGGCCATATAAACAAACCTTTAAGACGTACAAGTAATGCCCTAAAAACAAATTTTTCTGTTACAAAAAGTGTCCCGTTAGACAATCACACCCTAGACACCCACCCGTAGCATATAGGTCACCTAATAGTCACCTTGGATACGGGGACGTAGATTATGTAGGTATATAATTTGAATAATTACTTTCCATGGAATTGGTATATACAGTTTCGAGAATTTTATTTGTGACTCGTGGAGTTTTATGACCTAAATTAACATTAAAGTTAATCAAATAAAAGATCAATTATGTTTACTATCGATTAATTACACGTAATTACACCCACGATCATTCCTATTTTATGATAAACAGGTCTTGAATGAAAAATATACTGAAAACATGCAATTCATTTCACATGTTACATAAAGAGCAGTTTTTGCTTCGGTAATATCAATACGTAATAAGGAAATATCTGGGTTAGACGAACATTACCTCAAAACGAATGTTCATTAGTGCGATTGTTAAGTCACTAGTTATTGACTCGTGGCCCTACTCGTGTGCTATTCATAGAAATAATTATAAAGAAGTTTAACTGCACTTATTTATCAATATCAATAAGGATAGTTAATAAGTTGTTACGAAAAGGAACGTATCTTAGCCCGCAGTAAAGGTTAATAGGTTCTAGTATTAGGGACCGTTATCGATAAATAATGTAAAACATGAAATATACAGCCATGGTACTAGAGTGCAAAGAATGCTACTACCAAAGATAGATTTATTGAAACACTTGTATTGTTGAAACATTTGTAGGAAAAAACAAAGCAAAGCAACAACCCATAATTGTCCCACTGCTGGGCTCGGGGTCTCCTCTCACAATGTGAAGGGTATTAGGTCATAGTCTACGTTGACGACCCTACGGCCTAGTTGGTAGCGACCCTGCCTGCGAAGCGAGGGGTCCCGGGTTCGATTCCCGGCCGGGGCAGATGTTTATGTGACAGATAAATATTTGTACTCTGATCATGGATGTTACTGTGATATGTTATATGTGTCGTCCATGCCACCCGCGACACAGGTAAAATAGTCCATTGAAATGTTACATTTTTTAGGCCTAACCTTGCGTTTTTTAGAGGACGCAATTTTATTTTTTTGATGTGTAGGGGGGGTTAGTGTAAAGCTAAAACCAAGTTTGTGGGGTCGCCACCCTTGTCCCACGGCCGCCATCTTGAAAATAGGGGTTGAAATGGTTTTTACGATATATCTCTTAAACTATTTATTTGATAAAAAAAAATTGTTAACATTTTTTGTTGCAAATTAAATTCTCTACAATTTTGGTCCAGTAACTTTTTGTCGTAAAACTATAAATAAAAAAGTTATAAGCGAAAATGTTCAGAAAAATAATGTATCCTTCTATGCATTATTTCAAGCTCTTGCCTGCTTTTGATGTCATTTAAATGTATTGAACTATTGTTTTATCTTACAGATCGTACACTTTGGTGAAAATAAATTTCAGTATTGCCATACAAAAAATAATAATTTTCATACAAATGTATCCTTCTATGCATAAATTTAAGCACTAGCCTGCTTTTGATGTCATTTAAATGTACATGACTATTGTTGGATCTTATAGATCGCACACTTTGGTGGAAATAAATTTCAGTATTGCCATACCAAAAATAATAATTTTCATACAAATGTATCCTTCTATGCATAATTTCAAGGTCTAGTCTGCTTTTGATGTCATTTAAATGTACAGGACTATTGTTGGATCTTACAGATCGCACACTTTGGTGATCGAACATTTTCGGTTATAACTTTTTTATTTATAGTTTTACGACAAAAAGTTACTGGACCAAAGTTGTAGAGAATTTAATTTGCAACAAAAAATGTTAACAATTTTTTTTTATCAAATAAATAGTTTAAGAGATATATCGTAAAAACCATTTCAACCCCTATTTTCAAGATGGCGGCCGTGGGACAAGGGTGGCGACCCCACAAACTTGGTTTTAGCTTTACACTGACCCCCCCTACACATCAAAAAAATAAAATTGCGTCCTCTAAAAAACGCAACCCCAAATGTAACTTTTCAATGGACTAAAAACCTACTGCGGGGGTATGAGTGTGTTAGCGTTTGTTATTTATTTTATTTATAATTTAGCAATGTAATCAATGATTCCAGGCGACGAAGGCGTTTCTGGACGCGCTTAGTGAGGCGGGTGCGGCGTGCGTGTCACGCGCGACGGCGATCAAGTTCCTGCTCGCGCGCAAGTTCGATGTGGCGCGCGCGCACGCCCTCTGGCGCCAACACGAGGCCACGCGTCGCCGCGAGGGGCTCAATAAGTTCGAACCCTTCGAAGATCCGCTCAAGAGCGAGCTTGAAACTGGGAAATTTACTATACTGGTGAGTGGTAAGGCTATCAATTCGTTGAACGATTCTCTGATGATTACGTATTATAATGCTTCATTGCTATGATTCGATGCACAATGTTCTTGTCCATTCAAGGCATTGTAGCTGGCTTCAACCTACTAAAGGCCCACTGCTATAAATGGGTCTCTTTTTGAGGAGGCTAAAAAGAGAGATTGGTGGAGGGATTAGTAGCCCAAGTCTCGGGAAGTTTTTATTAACAGCTGCTATCTAATGATAATAACCGGGACTGACGGCTTTGTGTGTCCTCCGATGCATTGAAGCGCTCAAAAATATTAAGCGAAATTTAGCAGTCACCAACCGATCGACACAAGCCGGATGGGTCATAGGTACATTCTTATTTGAAGTAAAACCGTTTGAATTTCCGTGATAGTTTTCCATGCTAATGCCGTGAATTTCTTCATTCACACCAACCACTTATCTAGAAAAGGGGCACATTTGATTTAACCTAAATTAGTACTATATAGCTTAATATTTATTTTGCCAAAGGATTCTTAAAATTTTAAAGTGGCCTACATAAGTCGTAGGCTGTAGCTTACGCTAGCTGTAATATTTGTAACATACGTAGGTTTATTCATAATATAATGAAATTGCGATTGATCATGTGTGATTTTCCTGTTAACAGCCCACGCGAGATGCCACGGGGGCGGCGATCGCGGTATTCACTGCGAACAAACATTTTCCTTCCCAGACAACACATCAAACGACGTTGCAGGTATTTTAAATTTGAGACTAGCGATCTTTTACGTTTCTATCTTGCAAGGTAATGCTGGTACATATATTTGTTTGCTAGCTACAAAGCGGCTCTTGATGATCTGATAGCGGAAGCAGTTCGTACGAGCGCTTAGTTAGCGCTGAGCGTTTCGTGGTTTGGTTGCTTAAGTTGGTCGGTAGTCACTTGTGAAGAGTGAACCATACTTTCGCGTTGTATTGGATATTAATCCAGGGGCCGTCCATAAATTACATCACACTAATTTTATGACTCTTTGACTCCTCCCCCCGTCCTGGTCACATTTGTGAGACCCCCTTGTGTGACGTCACATATTTTGAAAATTCACAGCTAAAAATTATTAAATTAATTTTTAATAAAATTGACACCCCCTCCCCCCCCCAAATTCCTCCCTAACGTATGACGTAATTTATTGATGGCCCCCAAGCTGCCGGGCTATGAGCGCTTCCTAAAAGAGTCAGTTTGTGAATATGTATGTATAAGTAAAAGAAAGTCCCGAAGAGAACTACTGACATTGCCAGCCAGAAGGATTATTAGTTGCGAAAAGTGACCTGTACAGCGAGCACGAGTTTTTAAAACATTCGTAGCGTCTCCGTATCGAATTCACGATACTTAGACGTTAGTTGGCAGCACAAGTTATTTTACTTACTTTCGTCGTAGTATCGTCAATTCGCAAGTGACGTCATCCTATCGTAAATAAGAAGGGGACCAAGTGAATGAATGAACGAATGAATGGTGCGTTCAAAAGTTACATGTAAATTGAAAAACAATAATTATGTAAATAGATTTCATTAAAACTTTATGAAATCACACTTTTTACATCAAGCTGTATTAATTTTTGAATAAAAATAAACTTAACATTAAGTTACATTAACTTAATGATATATTTTACAAAAATAAAAATATTTCCGTGTCTCTTTGAATTTTGGTATTCGAACGCGTACATTGTCAAGCTGAATCTCTACCGTTTAAGTACTCTGTGTCCCTACCTAACCTGTGGTTTGGCGCCTTTAGCGATCTGCGGTACTACATTTGTTTTATTGTTGTCAAAATATTTTGTGAATTTTATAATTTTATAAGTTAAAGTAATTCAAAATACACATACAAATACCTATGTGATACTTAATAATAGTGATTGCGGCGTTTATGGAAAAGTACCCATCAATTAAGGACTTATTTGTATATAGGATACAACGTCCCAGTGTCCTATATGATAAACAAAGTTTCTCGACTTCATCTCCATTACATCGCGAAGGTCTCCGATGTCGTGGAGTAGTTGGTGAAGAAGACGAAGTAGTGGTTGATTCTTGATCATAACTTGGATTCGCGCAATGCAGTGAACTTCAACTCATTTAGTGTGCGCTTTACAAGAGAGCTCTTGTCTACATTGCTGAAGTTGTGGCCGAACGACTGACGACCATCAGCCATCAGCCACCGAATGCGCGTCTTTTTACGTCGATAAAATTAGTGATTTAGTTAAAAATGATGTGCAATAGAAATATTGTATGTTACTTTGTGCGGTAAATAAATATAATAAATAAATAAAGATATTATTGTTAATTATCTTCTTTTATTTGGTGCCTCAAGTGTGACTTATTATTTAACATAGATGTTGGTGTATATTCTAATCGCTTCTAGGTATTTTACTAATAGCAGAAAACTAATCTTGTTATACTAATGAAAGAATGAATGAATTAGGAAATGCATTTGTATTTTACATAAACCTATTTATCACTTCACGTAGCAGGTTTTTGTTACCTTGATTTTTAGGATAATTCTTTAGTTTGATTTTAAAGACGACGAAGTTAATTGCACTAGATTTTAAAACGAATCATTGTTAAGAATATATCAATTTCAAATACTATTTCATTGCACCTAGCAATTTAGTGATTCTACTCTGCGATTTATTTCACTGGAAACAAATTAAATAAGACAATCATCATATTATGACAATCATAATATTATTTTTATTTTAGTTATTGTATTAGTCACACAATGTTAAACTTATTTTAATTGAAACAAATTATTTTTTCCTTAGAAACTACTCTATATTCAATTACTCCGCTGCTTCCAATAAATTGTGCAACAAGGTAATAATAAATTGAGATACGTTCAATTATAGGATTTTCTTGCAATTTTTCTTCAATTTAGTTTTAAAATCAATTAAAACACTGAAATTCACTACTAAAAAGTGATACGAAAGTTTTCTCACGCAACATTTCTCCGTGAAAAAACATTCGTAAGATGACGCTAGCCAGCTAGCGTCCGTATGTCAAAAAAAAACTCGTGCTACCGATTTCCATACAAAATGCTTACGTAGCGTTACGCGGCGATACGCTTGCGATACGCTTGCGATACGCAAGTTTGACGCAAATATTCGTGCTGCCGATTTAGTACCATTTACGCACGATAGGGGCGCTTTTGAAAAATGCCATACAAATTGCTTACGTTAACCATACGAATACTTTCTCGCAAATATTCGTGCTCGAGCTACTGAACCCTGCTGTAGATAGAGATCCTCAAACTGTAGAATGCTTCAGGTCAGCCCAATGGTAGCTGTCTTTACGCAATGAATTTAAATACTCAATGAATAATTCGCCGATTAACTCGATGCACCCGTAAATAGTCGTAACTATAATTATGTCTATAAGCATTGATCACAAGTCTTTCGAACATTGATAACGTATGACTCGGAGGTAATGGTGGCCACTCACGGTCGCGCCATTTGGCGTGGCTCCAAATGACATATGTCAAAATGGCGCGATTGGACATACAGATTTTTATATCACGCCATCAGTTTTTCACATTCACGATCAAATTTTGGCTGTATATCACGCCATTTGACGCGATGGACTGACCGTGAGTGGCCACCATAAGATTTTATAATTTCCTACGTCTTTATTTTATAAGATAAAGTATACTGTATCATGGAACTGCTGAAGTATTAACGCTTTATTGAGTCACATGGAATGTTGAAGAATGAAAAATCCGCAAGTTCGTAGCAGGAAAAAGCGTGAAAAGAGAGTGGTAGATGCCTGCTACAAATTACAATCAAGGAGATGCGAATAGAACCTCAGCTTTCGATGATCGGCTCACAAGATAAAAAATTAAAAAGACGATCCTACATCACGCGTTCTACTTAGTAAACTTCTTAAAAAATTCTCGTTTATCCAATCCATTCCAAATAATTAATATAAACTTCCTTTGACCAAATTCACAAGTCAAATCAACAATGACGAATATGGAAGAATAATTCATTGATTTGCGCCATAAAACCGAACCCTAATCATATTCACAACCAACTGGACGACTCTAAAGTCGTCATTGAGCTGCAGGGTATAAAGATTCAATAGCGTTGTTTTATAAACATAATTAGAAAGCTTTAGAATCTATATTGAGATATTAGTACCCTTGAGCATGAGTCAGCCGCCAAACGACACCTCGTGTTCCGGCTGGGGGCTTGGGAGCCAGTTCTTTCTTTTTCTCCCTTTCTTGGCTGGCAACGCATCAGTTATGCTTTTGGTGTTGCTGATGTTCATGGGCGAGGATAGCCATCATGTGGATCGTCAACTTGTTTGCCGGCTATTTCCATGAAAAAAATACATGCACCCAAACAACCACAAAGAAAGAGAACCATAGCACAGAATAATAAAATAAATAATAGTTTAAAAAAACTAAAAAACACGCTTTTATAGAAAATCCAACTAAAAAAATTAGAAAATAAAATTTAATTAAGAATCGTGTAATTGTAATAAAAGCGTGGGGTGCTTTTAAAGATATTATCCCTTCTATTCATTGACACCATGCACCCCACGCTTTTATTACAATTACACGATTCTTAATTCAAGTTTATTTTCTATTTTTTTTAGTTAGATTTTCTATAAAAGCATGTTTTTTAGTTTTTTTGAACTATTATTTATTTTTTCATTTTTAGTTTGATTTTTTGAAATGAAATTTAGGTTTTTTTTTCTTTTTTTCTTTCTTTTTTTCTTTAAATATTGAATTGTCATCGATCCTCGATAAGTATACGAAGTTTGAAAGAAATCTGACCGTTTAAAGCTAATATAAAGCGTGCAATTAGGTTTCTTTCTTTCTTTTTTTTTTCTTTAAATATTGAATTGTCATCGGTCCTTAATAGGTATGCCAAATTTCGAGTTAATCCGACGTTTTGAAGGGGGTCAAAATCATGTTCAGATTCCGTTACATACATCTATACTATAATAAAACTCAAAGGGCAAATTTTCTGTACATTAAGTATTTTTTTTAAATTTTGATTAGGGGGCACTTCAATAACGTGTTAGAGCACAAAAATATTTTTTTTAGAATTATTGTCTGTCTGTCTGTCTGTCTGTCTGTCTGTTTGTCTGTCCGGGCATCACATGAAAACCCTTGAACGGATTTCGATGAAAATTGGTAAAGTTGTTAATAATACTCCGGGTCATATTTTAGGATACTTTTTATCCCGGAAAATTAAAAGATTTCCCCGGGAAACGGGATGAAAGTTTGTATGGAATATTTTTAAAACATCAACCGATTTGCTTCAAATTTGCAACAAATGTTTCTTGCTTAAATTTATCGAACACGTATTTTTCAGTTTTTCAAAATTTTGCAAAAAAAAGAAAAAAATACAAATTAATGTGAATATTGCTTATTTTTCAAAACCCTCTCCTGGAGGAATACTTTGTGATTTTATCGTGGGTTTCAGTATATAAATTACTTAATATAAGTAGTTCAATATAAATTTACCGTTTTTTAAATTTCCTTCTGCAAGAGGTACAAATAAGGTAAAACATAATTTCCGTATGCGAAGCTGCGGGCAACAGCTAGTACTAACATACGTCTGAAGCTAATACATATAAAAGCGTATTAAAAAACACGCGTTGTCATCGACTATATTTAAAAGATGTGCGAGGAGTTTCGTTACGTCTTTTCTTCTCCTCCATGACAAATTTTTATTATTATTTCTCCCACAGGGCGTGGTGTATCAACTGGACGTAGCTCTACAGTCACTGGAGACGCAACGAGCAGGCCTTGTGTTCATATACGACATGACGGATTCCAAGTACACTAACTTCGATTACGAACTCTCCCAGAAGATACTCACGATGCTCAAGGTAAGTTCCATTATGTGCCTTTATATTTGTGTACTTGCTGCGCTTTGGATGTCCATACTAATATTATAAATGTGAAAGTGTGTTTGTTTGTTTGTCCGTCTTTCACGTCGCAACGAAGCTGTTATATGGTATGGTTTTTGTGTGTGGAGATAGTGAGGAGGGTGGAGAATAACGTAGGCTACTTTTTACAGTGTTAAAACATCCCCATGGGAAGATCGATATTTTGTTAGTTGATAGATATTTAGTTCCGGGTGTTGTTAATAGATGGCGTTAGTAAAATTTATTTGCAAGTTCTGAATCACGCTATCAAATGATACATGTTTACTTAAGTCATAGGCAACTAAATCTAACTAAGTATTAAGTAAGTAGCATTTGTAAAAAATCGATCTCTACCGCGGGTGAAGCTGCGGGCAAAACCTAGTTAAGGAATATTTTTAATTGTATTAGAAAAAAAATGTTGTTTAACTTCTAAGAAGTATCATCTGTTTTTGTGGCCAACCCAGCTCGTGGTTCAGCTACCTACACAACGGACGAGGCTATGGTGAACGATCCCTCCTATAAATCCTATTGAAAATGAAAATGAAATAATTTTATTCGAAGTAGGTGTGTTACAAACACTTTGAAAGTCACTCTACGGCCTACGCTATCGCTTCAACAAATTAACAGTGGTACAAAACGCTATGCCCTGGGCCACGCAGTTTAATCCTAACGGTCCTAATGATATTTTCACATCCTCGCAGGATTGACTGGTGGACAATGCTATTAGGCATTTCGTTTGGTCTTATGTTTCTTCTTTTAGAGGTGAGGAGGAGAAAAACAAAAAAGATTTGATTGGTTGAAAAATGCGATAGATACAAAACACGCGTCCTTCTTGACAACTGAGCGAAACGCTCAGATGTAGACACCAAACTGCATGTATTTTATGGCGATCAATATCGCATACCGTCGTTGCGCCTTTAAGGGCTTGTACACAAAACTGCGATGCGACGTCGCATCGCAAAAACCTGCGAGCTCGCACGTCGCGTCGCAAGAACTTGCGAATTGATTCGCATCGCGCATTGTTATTGCTTAGGAGATACAGGCAAAAGATACAAAGAAGATTTTGGGTTTATCCATTTATTACTATTATGAACGCCGATGGGAACTATTTTCATCGAAAATAAGAATTTGTTATTAAAAGATTTGATTTTTAAATGAAGAATCTTAGAAGAAAAAGAAAAAACGTTTCATTTTAATGTAACAAAAAAGATTTCGTATTTTCAAAGTGATCTCAAACTTTATTTGATGTGTGTACGTCTTGCCAACACGCTGTCTCAGAGTATACATGTGTCCGCTATAGCAAAACGTAACTGAAAACGGTTGACATGCCTCTAACGTACCGTATCGATATTGATATAGCTAGCAGCCGCTATCAGATATCTAACTAACTATGACGCGACGCTGCCAACTGACATTTTAACAGTTGACAATATCACAATATTGAAAAACCTAGCGATTTTCAGCGATTCTCGTTACTGGTAGGTAGCCGAACGAACAATAACTAAAATAATTATGCCTTCTCTCTCTTTCTAAGTGCTTCCTGACGTGCAAAACAGAGAAGGAGCGAATATTAGCTCTAGCTAGCCTATAGGCTTAGTAACCAGAACCAGCAACATTTTACGAATATTGATTTATAGTATAAACCAAAGACAACCTTATTTCTATTACGTTAAGGCTTAACTGTAGTAAGCTTCGATAGATCATAGGGATCAAAGTTTATTGGACATCGGTGGCGACAAACCGTTCATCATAGTTTGACCTATGAAAGGTTATTATAGCTATTTAGTTTTAGTACTATATAGTAATACTATATAGTTTTAGACTTTGATTGAGGTGTGCGTGTGTGTGAGTATGAGTAGGTAGTAGGTACTTTAGTTAGTTATGATACGGCAGCTAGCAATATATTTACACTATCGACTAAACAACAAACGAAAACGATGCGTGTTTAAGTTAGTTGAAAACCCGCTTTGATATCGATATTCAGCAACGGTTACCAATACCGGTATTGAAACCAAATATTGGTTAGATAGCCGTTGCCAAAAATAGTTGATAACGCCCATGTCTATCTCAGAGCCGACTTAAAAGTGTTGTCAACAAGTATGACGTAATATCGCAGGAATGCGCGATGCGAATCAATTCGCAAGTTCTTGCGACGCGACGTGCGAGCTCGCAGGTTTTTGCGATGCGACGTCGCATCGCAGTTTTGTGTACAAGCCCTTCGACCTCTTATTTGTTATGTGTCACTTTTGGCAAAATCATAATTTAACGTCAAACGATTTTACATTTTGAAGCACTATCGAATTCAAAAACTCTCATGTGTGTACCATGTTTCCATCGTAATTTATTCACCAAATTCAAAATCACCTATGTGCTTGTTAAACAAAACTTTATCGATTTTTATCGATTTCCTCAAAAAGCTGATTTTTTTACACATAAGACGTCTTAAAGTTGCAACGACGATACGGTTTATGCAAGAAGATCTGATAGATGAAGACAAAAATGACGATGAAAGCGCACTGATGTAGACATCTGTACTTTGTTCTGTTCAAAATCCTACTTTTCATAGATATTATCGTAGTCAGTTTAGTAACTTTTAACCGACATCAAAAAAGGAGAAGGTTCTCAATTCGACTGTATTTTTTATGTCTGTTACCGCATACCTTTTTCCTGGGTTAAATTCTTTTCGTTTTATATTACTAAGGTTTTCATAAAATTTTGCTGGCCACGCTCTTTTCGTACATAGTGTATTTTGAAAAACTTATAATTTTTAAGAGTCTGTTGGGTGCTAAAACTTTTAATAATAATAAACTATATTGATCATTATTAAGATTACATATTTATAAATAGAGCCTTAACGAACTTAAGAAAATCACAATTTTAAATTCATAATTCACTGACATAATTCGTTTTATTTCGTTTTTCAGTTTAATTTACACTTTTGTTTACAATCTTTTTAAGTAAAATGATAAGTTCACTAATTAGTCTATTCAACTCCGACGCCAGAAACGCTCGCGTAGAAGAGAGACGCAAGGCGCGCGCCGGTCGAGCGAGCCTCTCTCTTTAATGCTGCGCGCGCATGGTAACGTTCCGGCAAATCTTAGTTGGTCGTTACACAGTTTTCGTGAATGACACCCGACTCAACTAATTTATAGACGTTGTCACGTCAAAAGTTACTAACATACAAAAAAAAATCTTTCCTCTTCATAATATTAATGTACATGTATCCATCAACACTTTTCCTTTTGGCTCTATGGAGGGGAATTTATTCGTATGGCTTTATCGCTAGCATAATATATGTACGTTATCTAATACTCTAGCATTTACCATTACACTAACTAATTCGAATTAATCGGATTGACTAACTTCGGCATTATTTATGTGTTAGTGTAACGTAACTACTACTAAATACCACTAAGCAAAAATATAAAAAAGCGGCTAAGCGCGAGTCGGATTCGCCCACGAAGGGTTCCGTAGCAGCAAGTAACATAATATAAAAGTTCTTGTAGTTCGTTGTAAATTTGATCGATGTTTTTTGCGGTTTACGATTTATGACGTATTAAAAAAAACTACTTACTAAATCTCGTTCAAATCAATTTTCGTTGGAAGTTTGTATGGTAATGCACATCATATATTTTTTTTTAGTTTTATCATTCTCTTATTTTAGAAGTTACAGGGGGGGGGGGGCACAAATTTTACCACTTTGGAAGTGTCTCTCGTGCAAACTATTCAGTTTAGAAAACAATGATAATAGAGGTTTCTAATATTATTTTTAGTGTCCGACCGAAGGTGCAATTCTGGCCGAAGCCGAAGCCGAAGCCGATTAATCGGTATTCACCAAAACCTTCGGCCGAAGCCGAAGGTGTCATTGACCTTGAGAAATACGATAGTTACTTTGATCTCAGAATATACTAGATGTAACATATTGTGAGTGCTTTAGAGATTAAGTGAGTGTTCATACTGAACTCGCGGGCGCGGGCGCGGGCGCGGTCGCGGGCGCGGTGGCGGATTTGTGTTCACACTGGCCGCCAGGCGTTTGCGCGATTGTGACATGTTGTCAGAGGTTGAAAACATGGACGACGATCTTTTTTTAACCGAAAATTCATACCTAAAGTTCCATTTAGGTACTCACCCTCCATATCAGGAAACAATTCAGCAATTTCCTTACATAGTTTATTAAGAATGTTTCTGTTCATAAGATGCCTGTGTTTACTCTGCCAAATCTGAGTTCAAATCAAATCAGTTCTAGCCTGAATAGTACTAATAAACTCTTCTGTATTGAAGGACATGATCTTAGATGAAAGAACAACCCTTTAATCTGGGGACATAATGAATTCATGTGCTATCGTTTCTAGCGACAAGTTCAAAATGGTTGAACTTACCTGACATAATCGCGCGTTCCGCCGCTAGTTCAGTGTGAACACACTCATACATTCTCATGCGTTTGATATTGCCGCTAGCGGGCCGCGCGCGGTTGTCGCTAGCGTCCCCGCTACTTACACCGCACGTGCGTTTTATATGTGAACACTCTCATAGTAGTTCATATGTTTGAAATTTCGCGACCGCGCCCGCGAGTCAGTATGAACAAGCACTTAGCCCAATAACGAGCCGAGTGACCAACATATACAAGTAGGTAATAAAATATTGTCAAAAATAAAAGTTTCAAATATACAATGTTAATTAAATATTTATTTACTTAAAGTAATTTTAACAAAAATAATCAAATAATCAGTCACATTTTTTTAATTATCAGACGAACACAAAATATTTCTATAAAATAATTGAGCAAAGTTTAACGCTTTCTCAATATCTATTTTTTACATATAATTTTTTGGAATTTTTGAGAAAATTAAATACTTATAAGTAATTTCTTAGGATAATTAAGTTAAACTTGTTTTGACTCGTTTAGTTTACTAACAGCTGCGATTCGTTTGGGCCGGTGCGGCGGCGCGGCGAAACTCTGCTGCTCTGCACACTCTCCGTCTCGCTCTAGCATCGTTCAGTAAATTTCAATATTTGACAACTAGCAAACCTTCGGCTTCGGCCAAACCTTCGGCAAATTTTTGGCCGAAGCCGAAGATTTGGCCGAAGGTGGCCGAAGCCGAAGCCGAAGCCGAAGCTTCGGTCGGACACTAATTATTTTTGAAGACCTATCCATAGATAAAGAGAAACACGTATGGGTTTGATGAAAAAATAATTTTTGAGTTTCAGTTCTATGTATGGGGAACCCCAAAATTCATTGTTTTTTTTTCTATTTTTGTGTAAAAATCTTAACGCGGTTTACAGAATACATCTACTTACCAATTTTTAACAGTGTAGTTCTTATAGTTTCGGAGAAAAGTGGCTGTGACATACGGACAGACAGACAGACAGACAGACAGACATGACGAATTTATAAGGGTTCCGTTTTTTGCCATTTGGCTACGGAACCCTAATACCCCCTTTGCTATTTATATATTTAATTTTCTGCGTTTCCTGCATAATTATTGTTTTCATCAAAAGTTTTATTTTCTAAATAAATCATTCTTATAATAGTTACTCATATAGCTGATATTGACTCTACCATTATATTTGTTACAGGGTGCTATATTTAGATTTAGATTGGAAAATACTATATTTAGAGTTTTAATGGGAAGTATGACCACCATTACAAACTATTCTTGTTGGTCATATCTGTTATATCTGACTATTTAACGTGGATTTCTTGTGATTACAATTTTATTAAAACGCAAATTAATTAATTGCAGTTTTTATTTTCTTTAACTTGACACATCTAATACTAAGTGACAGCTCGCTCCAATCTCAATGACACACGACAATGACACTTGTACAGATAATATTTAGACATAGGTTAATGTTACAACACTCTCCCCCCACCAAGTTGAAAAAACAAAATTAAAATATGTATATGAAATTAAAAATAGGCTTCACCTTATTTTTAATTCTGCCTACAGTCCGGCAGTTGAATAAAAAAAACAAAAATATACTCCTACTTATTCTAAATCCTGCCCACATTCCAGCAGTTGGTTAGCATGTCGTTTCCATTGAAGTCCATCCACTTCTACCATGTAGGTCACACCTGGTACCAGAATCTCAATAATTTTACCTAAGGACCAATTTTTCTTATTTTTTCTTAAATCCTTAACCATAACTTTTTCCCCGATAATAAAAGTCTTATACAGATTTTTACTGTTGTTTGTTAATTTTATTTGTTCATCATCAATTTTATCATGAACTGGGTTTGGCCGCAACAATGAGAAACGACATCTCAACTCTCTTCCATACATAATTTTGGCAGGGCTTTGGCCAGTGGTTTTATGTATAGTACAACGATAATCAAACAAAAACAAATTACAAGCATATTCCACGGTTTTTCCACTTTCAACTATTTTTATCACATGTGACTTAAATGACTCAACAAATCGTTCAGCTAAACCATTTGTAGCAGGATAGTATGGAGGAGTAAAAGACTGTTTGACTCCTACTATTTTACAAAACTGTTTAAATTCTTCACTGGTCCATGTTGGACCATTATCAGTCACCAAATGTAAAGGATACCCATAACGTACAAAAATGCTTTTAAATGCTTCAATTGTTTTTTTGGCAGTTATATTACTCATGACAAATGCTTCAGGCCATTTGGAATATGCATCTATCACAATCAAAAACATTTTTGAATAAAGAGGACCCAAAAAATCAGCATGTAATCTATGCCAAACTGTTGGTGGTTGTGGCCATACTGATAATTTGGTTTTTTCTGGATTTTTATGATTTTGTAAACATATTAAACAGTTTTTTGTTAAATTTTCTATGTCTCCATCCATGTTTGGCCACCAAAAATATGATCTTGCTATCTCCTTCATTCTACTTATTCCTAAATGACTTGCATGAAGCTCTGCCATGACATCACCTTGTATGTTTTTAGGTATAATTACTCTGTAACCCCATAATATACATTCTTTCTCTATAGTAATTTCATTTTTTCTTTTAAAGTAAGGTTCATAATTTTCATTAATATCATTTTTTAGTGGCCAACCATCTCTACTAAATCTAAGTATATCACACAGAATTTTATCTTTTTGTGTCTCCTTTTGTACAGTTTTCCAATCCAACATATTTAAATTAGACTTATTTATATAATTAACAGTATTTACTTCAAAATTCCTTTCAATAATTTCAGGGTATTTCCAATTATAATGTTGAGAAACTGACCCTACACGTGACAAGTAGTCTGCTGGATTATTTTTTGACTTAATGTGCTGGATCTCATAATCAAAAGCACTTAAGAATATTGCCCAATATTGTAACCGCCTAGCTGCCATTTTTGGTATACCATATTTTGGGCCTAGTATTTTTGATAATGACTCATTATCAGTTTGCAAGATAAATTTTCGCCCATATAGGAACTCATAGAACTTACTTACTCCAAAAATGATAGCATAGGCTTCTTTTTCTAATATAGGATATTTAATTTGTGCATCATTTAGTTTCTTACTTGCAAAGGCTACAGGTTTTATGATATTACTACTATCCTTTATTGATAAAACAGCAGCTACACCATCATCTGCCGAGTCACATGTTAATATGACCATTAAATTTGGGTCGAAATGTGATAATGTTGATGTGTTTGAAAGGGCCTTTTTTATTTGGAGAAAGGATTTATTACATTCCTCCGTCCACTCAAATTTACCTTTTTTTAAGCAATCATACAATGGTTTCAATATTATTGCCATATTTTGTAAAAATCTATTGTAATAGTTAACTTTTCCTAGAAACGATTTTAGCATTTTCATGTTTTCTGGTGCTGGCAAAGATAATATAGGTTCTATTTTACTTTCTAAAATTTTGATGCCCGTTTTATTTACTTCAAATCCAAAAATAATTAATTTATTTTCAAAAAATTTACATTTATTTAATTTTAATCTAAGGCCAATGTCCTTAATTCTATTCAAAACTAATTTTAACCTATCATATGTTTGCGATAATGTCTTACCATATACATATATATTGTCAATGTAGGCTATTACCTCTAATCCTTTAAGTTTTTGTGTTATCAACCTCTGAAATGACCCTGGCCCCGTACTTACACCAAAAGGTAAGTATAAATATTTGTAAATACCTTGTTCAGTGACAATACTAACTAAATTTTGTGACTCCTTATCTAACGGTGCTTGCAAGTATGCCTCACGTAAATCTAATTCACAAAAATAAGTATTGCCTTGTATTTTCATTAGGATATCATTAATTGTTGGTAATGGGTAATGATCAATCTGTAAATATTTGTTTATTGTTATACGAAAATCACCACACAATCGAACCGTTCCATCTGGTTTTATCACTGGGACCACTGGAGTACCCCACTCTGAGTACTCCACTGGCTCAATACGCTTTTCATCCACCAATCGTTTAATTTCATTGTTTACTTTATCCTTTAATGCAAATGGAACAGTTCTCACAGGCAAAAATATGGGCTTGACACCAGGTTTAATTGACAATCGGATTGGTTCCCCTTTATAATTTCCCATACCTGGTTTAAATACTTCAGCAAAATCATTTTTTATCTTTTTAATTAAGTTTTCTTTAGGTACTTCTATATACACTTTTTGTTGAAACATGGGAGGCCATAACTGTAATAAGGAGAGCCAATCCTTTCCTATTATTTTTGGTAATCCATCTTTTACAACAAATAGTCTTTGGTTGCTTACATCTACAGATTTATAATTGATATTTAGATTTTCAATGACCCCTAGTGGTGTTGAAGTTGATTGATCAAAGTTGGTAAATATGACATTACATTCTTTTATTTCTAGATCAGGGAAATATTGTGATTTTTCACTTAAAGTAATAGTACTCACGTCTGCACCTGTGTCTACTTCAAATTCCAATACCTTTCCATTTACTGTGATTTTCAACCTGGCAGCTGGAACTTTTCCTTTATCGTTAAAATAAAATAGATCAAAAACTTCAGGGTCCTGTGACATACACGGCTTTTCTTCATTTATTTCATTATTTTCTATGCCATTATTTTCCACTACACTTACATTATTTACTTTCACATTCCTATTTTTACCGCACTGCTTGTAGATATGACCTTTGGTACCACACTCACTGCAAAATTTGTTACGCAGAGAACATTGTGCTTTTAAGTGTCCGCTTTTCCCACAGCAAAAACAAGTAAAATTCTGTTTGTTATTTGATCCTGAGTTCTGGCGAAAATCTCTATTTTTGTTTCTTGAAAAATTTCTTCCTTGTAATTTAAACATCTGTGTTTGTTCCTGTCCTCTCTCCTGGTTGAATGCTAATTTATATGCTGTCTCCGCTGTTTTCCCAATAACAGTTAAAATTTCCAATGATTTATCAGCTGACTTTAACAATTCAAATTTTACTGCATCACAGTAAGTCCCATTTAACAACCTTTCTTTTATTTCGGAGTCCACATTTTTAAAATCGCAGTTTCTTGACAATTTCTTTAGATCAATAATGAATTCTTCTATGGTTTCATTAGGTTTTTGACACCTTTTTCGAAATTCTGCTTGGTGTAATGCATAGTTTTGAACCGGGTGATAATATTTTTGTAATTTATCACAAATAGTTTCATATTTCTCATTTACGGGGGAACTCGGTGTACACAACGTAGTTAGTAGTTCGTATACTTTAGTACTTAGTTTTGTGATAAGTAATGGTACTTTTTTTGATTCCGAGATATCGTTTAGTAGCACGAAACACTCAAATTGTTGTTTATAAGCGTTCCAATTTTCACCACTGAATATTTCTAATGTAGCAATGGAGGCCATGTTGGTTGTGACTTTAATTGTTGATTTTAGTCCATCGACGTAATTACGTAAATATACTCTTAGTTCCTGGATAGTATGCGAATCCGAAAATATGTTTCTGTTAGCGCATTTATTTGCAATTTCAATGAGTTCCTTTTTAGTTTTTTCTTGAATCCAATTTTTCTTTCCTTGTTTTATTAGGTCTTCAACGAGGTCCATTTGCGTCCATTCATTTCCGAGGTTAATTTCGTTTCAAAATTCAAAATATTAATGTCTACACATTTACACACTTTTAGGGCTCGTTTCTCGTTCGTCGCCAATGTTATATCTGACTATTTAACGTGGATTTCTTGTGATTACAATTTTATTAAAACGCAAATTAATTAATTGCAGTTTTTATTTTCTTTAACTTGACACATCTAATACTAAGTGACAGCTCGCTCCAATCTCAATGACACACGACAATGACACTTGTACAGATAATATTTAGACATAGGTTAATGTTACAACAATATCAATATGACATGCTAGTATGACCAGCAATAAACTCCCAATATTTCGATCAACATACTTATACGTATTTTTGTTTACGGTGCCTTCCGTGCGCGAGTGATTCAGGGAACTCCAATAATATCGTTTGTTTTTACAATCCATTACGTGCGTTGGTAGAAATTTCTTGGTATTGTTAGAAACTTGGTATTGGTACTTTTAGCTCAATAAATAATTTCTTCGTTTCGTTATTCTTCGTTTCTCACCTCATTTGTTTCTGCGAACCTTTTGCAATTAACGAAGCCCGGAATATTTTTCTTAATGGACAATAAAATATGAATGGCAGTTTTCCTCTTCACTACGTACTGAGGTGCCATATTCAATTCATGAAGCGCCCTTATTTGTAGGTGAAATGAAAAGTCGTAGCTCGTTTCTTCGTAGCGCGATGGGCGGATGCGGGCCGTAGGTCGCCGTAGCTGGCGCGCCCGACCGCCCGACCGCCCGACGGCCCGCCGACCCGACCGCCCGCCGGCCCGACCGCCCGACCGCCCGACTCGACTACGTCAGTCGAACTCACGACACTCGAGTGGGTGTACGCGTATTACACGTCGTCGTTTACGCGCCTCATATTCCGATTAGCGTCTTTTGCGTATCATAACCTAATTCCAACCTTATGTATCTTATCGACCGTGCGTTTATAACTGATAGTGGCGAACGAGAGTTCCATACCGATTTGGACGACGCGGACAGGTGGCATTTGCAGTAGCGGTGTTATTTTCGGTGTTTTCTCCCAGTGTTTTGGTGTCGGTGTCTGATGTGGAAGTGATAGCGAACTGCGGATAATTGTTGTCGAAGCAACTCGACCGGCGGTAACGCACGCTTTAAGCTCAAGTACCGTCGGATCGATAAGGCTAACAGCTGAGCCGATTGCACGATTGTCCACACTGGCTATATAAGGTAATTCATGTATATATTTCTAGCGGTGTCAGCTTAGCATTGATTTGACAATGTTGTCAATAGATATTGTATTATTGCACTTGTGGTTTGTCAGGAAATCCTTACAAATTCAACAGCTTGAACTAACAAAAAATACATTGAAAATTCTTCTTTAGTTATTTTATGTTTTCTTACCTTTTGCTGTCACCATTTTATCATTCTTCCTTAAATCAACTTCCTTTTCCAAAGTTTCAGATACACGCAAAGTGCGTTGGAATCTAACCTAGGTGTTCTAATTTAAGCATTGTATACATTTAATATTATGTTTATGTATGCCAACGGGTTGACAAGTTCAAATGTTTAAAACGTTACTGCATGCAGGTTTCTGAATAATTTTAAACAATGGTTTGTAGAAAATCAGCTTCATAATTAAAACTGGATTGGGCCCAAAAGTGGTATCGTTACATTGGCGTATTAATTACTCCCAATTGCATTATTTCTTATAATTATTATATAGTATATTATTTACTTGGAGAGATTCCTCGAAGGTTTTCAGAAGCTTTTCAGAAATTTTATTCCACTATCAAGTAAAATAACATATAGTTTTTGTTTGTAATTATAAATAATATCTATCATATTAAGGTCATGTCATGATACTCATGATGATAATATTCTGTCTCTCTTGCTATGACATAATCATGATGTTATTATCTTTCATCTATCAACCCTCCCATAGGAGGGTTATTCCGGCCTCCCAAATAGTAACCCTAACCACTTATAGATTCGTTTTCTTCATGGCCATGGAATTCACTATCTATGTATGTATATAATCCCTTTGCCAAATATCTTAGAGAAATGTTAGCAATAACGCAGTCTTCTCTATATACGTCTGCGTCAGTATTACAGTATGTACATTATGTATCATATATTAATGATCCATCAAGTATTTATTTAAGTATCCACAATAGCACCTGATGTAATATCAAACAAATAGTAAAAAGGAAGTTATACTTACGTCATTATTTAGAAACACTCGGTCGAAGGTGTTAGTCCGCATAGTGTGAGGCCAAGTTTTATAGGATTTTCCTAGTGAACGAAAACGTGTTCAACGAAATGTTCGTTCATTAAATTACTTTGAAGTTCTTCGTATTTAAACTTTGAAATTTTGTTATTTTAATTAATGAACTTTATACTGCCAGTCTCTGGAATATTTTTATACCGTGTAGCCGGGAAATAAATAAATAACACTTCTGTCGTACACAAACTGTAAACTGTAAACGAAACAAGTACAAAAATTAGGCCATTGAGCACTACTATTTAAGGCGTAGCCTTATTATCGTCAAAAGTAGGGATGAGGCTATCAAAGATTTAAAATAAATGACTGCAGTCTGATTTGAAGGTACATAATAACTCATACAAGGTAGATTGCATGCACGTTTGTATCCATAATAGAAAAAGTCAATAGTATTTTTTTGGCTTTTACACTATAATTTTTAAAGCGGATATGTTTCTGAACATTAAAATTCATTAGTGTTGAAAACCAGGACGTCCCGAGTAAAGTAGGGCACGTGGCGATGCTAGTGTCACGCGTCACGTCTTGGCCGGAAGCGAGGCTCCCCGCGCAACTTGCCGCCTTCGCTAATTAAATAATACCCAAGAGCTCTATTTATAAGCAAGGCAAAAGTAATTTATTGTTCTTTGAACGAACCTAGCAAAAACAAATCTGAGTACCTGAATGTAATGCGCAGTTTATTGACGTACTTCTGTTAGAAGATGACCGATTTTCAAGAGACTTACAATGACATAATATTCTTTAATCAGTGTTTTTCAATGGTTTTGAATATGCCCGTGTTTCGTTTAGCAATATCGAAAGCAAGGAAAGCGGTTTAAGGTTTCTTGAATGGCAATTTAATTTTGCAAATCGTTAAGGTTTTTTCCTTACGATATCGTGTATGCTATTTTAGTTTCCGTGACATTTTATTTGATGTATCTTATCTACAATTCTTGGAGGATTATTTAGGTTCTTTGAGCGGAGCGTTTCAGACTGGATTTTCTGGGAAATTTGATGTGATATTGTCGAGGAAAAAAATATTTAGGCACATTATTTATTTCATTTTGAAATTGTAGGCGTTGATTCCTTCGGCTCTTTTTAGGGCTCCGAAGTAAAATCGGAAACCTTATAGTTTCGTCATGCCCGTCCGTCCGTCTGTCTATCTGTCCGAAGCAAAGCGCCGAGACCCTTACAGCTGGAAAGTTGTAATTTGGCATGTATATACATACATATATTTATTAAACTCCAGAGTCGTAGAATAAAATATTGCCGTATTGGGGCGGCTTAGAATACTAACCCCAATCCCACGCCGGATGGGTGTCGTATAATCTAAATTTTACTAACAAAAAATAACCGACTTCAAAGTCTCAAAAACTACATAGTTGTCAGATCTCGTTCAAATTTATGTGAGACCACATGACAAGCGCCTGCTTTCGATTAAAAAAAAGAATCATCGAAATCGGTTGGCGCGATATTGAGTTATTCGTCAATTTGTCGCGCACATCTTAACACAAATTTACGACTTATGTGGTTTTTTCATGATGCCATTGTCATATCTCAATAAAATTTATGTGGGACCACATGACAGCCACCAGCTTTCGATTAAAAAAAGAATCATCAAAATCGGTTCGCCCAGTCCAAAGTTCTGAGGTAACAAACATAAAAAAAAAAAAAAAAAAATACAGTCGAATTGAGAACCTCCTCCTTTTTTGAAGTCGGTTAAAAAGGCGACTAAATCCGGCCCGCTGGTGGTAGGGCCCCTCGAGGGATTATATTGGTAATATTGATTTTAATTATTAATTAATACCATTATTACTATTATTATTTCTCCATGGGGTTCGCCTGGATAGCTACCACCCTCGAGCATGAGTCAGCCGCCAAACGACTCGTCGTGTTCCGGCTGGGGGCTTGAGAGCCAGTTCTTTCTTTCTTTTTCTTCTCTCTTTCTTGGCCGGCAACGCATCGGTGATGCCTTTGGTGTTGCTGATGTCCATGGGCGACGGTGGCCATTTGCCATCAGGTGGATCGTCAGCTCGTTTGCCGGCTGTTTCCATAAAAAAAAAAAAATTGAAAAACATTTTTTTTCAGGGTAGTTACCTCCAATTACAGGTAACGTGACGATGATTTTTTTATTTTTCGCGTACCCTAGTGTGGGGTATCGTTGTAAAGGTCTTCCAAAAATATTATGGGTCTTCTTAAACCATTTTAGGAATTAGGGGTCCGTTTGCGAAATATTTGGCTTTAATGTGCTAATTTTGTTTAGAGTCAAGTGTCCCCCCGTGCTGGCTAAACTGTTGGAGTTGGACAAGTTAAAAAAATTCTCAAAAATATCAACATAAATAGTTAATAAATAAGTAATAGTCTATAAACTTACTACTTCGGAACCCTACATTGCGCGTGGCCTGATACGTACTTGCCCGATTTTAATTTAATGTTTTATAGAGAGTACTTCATTGTCTATCTAAGTCTAAGCTGTCTTATCGACCTGACCTAGAGCGTTCTTGTTTGAGGCTTACCAAAGTTTGTTAGTGTTCCCGTCTGATAATAATGCCTTAAAGACTATTCTGCTCGGTCATCCATAGCTACATTGCCATAATTTACAATGAGGGTGACTTACACTTGAAAAATTACACTTTCTTTATTTAACAAGGCATTAACGTAGAGTCAATTAATTTTATTATTGTATGAATCTGTAAAACATCAAATGAATAACCCACCAGTTGATTAGCTTCCTCAACTTAAATAAAGTAACGAAAAATTAATTATAGTTCCATATTATGGCATCTACGAGTAACACATAACCGTTAAGGGGTGAAACTCTACATAACATTTTTCGATAAAAATGATTAACAATATGATTCGGATGTTCAATTCTCTTCGTTAACTTAAAGTGATTTCAAAAGGAGAACTATAAATGTCACGTAAAACGTATGGATACACAAACTCGAAAGTGACACTTATTAAAAGCATAATTCGTCGGTACGTTAATAGCTGGCGGATGTCGACTTACGTGACAATTCGCGGAAATTAATATATTTTGTACCGAACCTTCTAGAATGTGTACTATATATTGATTTTGGCAATTTATTTCGGTACGAATATTGCTTTAGTTGTTAGTGTTCGCAAAACCGATATACAATAAATACTACGCTTGTTATACGCAATATTACTTGGAAATCGGAAGGGTTTTAGCTTGGTGTTTTCTAATTCCGTCCAGTTAAAATGAAGTTATGAACTGTTCGAAATTAGGTCTCGGTGAGCTTAGCGTGTGATTGGCAATTTTTCACTGTATTGCTTGCCTATCGTGCCTTTTGGTGTCACACCTCTACAGTTGTATACTGTAGACTAGTGTAGACTAAACACGGGTAAACATGGCTATATTATATGTTATTACTTATTTGTTTAATTGCGTTAGGTCCATAAAGTAAGTATTAGTATAGAGCGAGTGTAACGAAGTGGGAACAGTAGGCACGGGTGAGAACAACACGACGTTCCCGTCGCGAGCGCTTGTAGTCGTGGTTGATTGCTAGCGGTGTGCGGTTCTAGAGAGATTTTTAAATATTTACGTATCAAAATGGTCAAATGTGCAGTTCCATCTTGCAAAAACGATAGTAGGAAACACACAAAACTGAAATCCAGTATCACATTTCATCGGTAAGTTGATTTTTATATTTATTTTTAAGAAAACAAATCACGCATCGCGGGTGTGAAGGAGACGTGAGGGGCGGGCACGGAAAGACCGCCCGCGCACCGCGCTCTCCTCGCGAGACTGTAGTGATGTGATGCGACCAACGCTGTAGTCGATATTTAAAATATGTTTTGAAATGTTTGCTATGAGAACAACGTATTAGGTATATTTATGTAACTTTAATAGTCAAAATCTTATAAACATTTATTATAAATCATTATAGTGTGTGTTTTTTATGATATACTTTGTAATATTTATTATGCGAAAGTATTTTAACGTAAGCTCGGAATGTAAATATAAGGGCGTATTCACGTAGAAAGCTAGCTACCGGCGCCGATCTGCCAGTAAAATTAAAACTGAAGTAAAATAATTACTTTTTAACAAAAAATAAAACCAACGAAAAAAAAACTGAAAAGCAAAAAATAAAATAAACCATTTAGTATTATAAATTAAGATCCGAAATTAACAGTAATTAAATAATTTTGAGACCGTGCCAAACAAACAACCAAAATTAATTACATAAAATTCATAATATTATGAGGGCAGCGGCATGCGATGCACACGGCAGCAGCAGCGCGGCGCACATCTTTTCGCCGTTTGTTTTTTCATTGGTTTGGCACCGCCTCAAAATTATTTATTTACTGTTAATTTCGGATCTTAATTTATAATACTAAATGGTTTATTTTATTTTTTGCTTTTCAGTTTTTTTTTCGTTGGTTTTATTTTTTGTTAAAAAGTAATTATTTTTTAATTTTTAGTTGCTATAATACTTAATTATAATTAATAATAAATTATTGATTTTATGAATTATAGATTCAGTTACCAGGTAAAAATGTAGTAGATGAAATATCAATCATCCCCTATTTTCGTACCTATAGGGGTAAAATTTTGTTTCGAAATTTAAACAAGAGTAACCTTAAGGTATACACTATTCAATAAAAAAAGAATCATCGAAATCGGTTCATCCAGTACAAAGTTATTGGGGTTAACATGTAAAAATTCCGGGTAAAAAACGGGTGAATAATCAATCATTCCCTATTTTCGTACCTTTAGGGTGAGAATAAAATTTTCAAAAAAATATGGGACCAACTTCAGGACATACCCTATCCAATAAAAAAAGAATCATCCAAATCGGACCACCCTGTGCCGATTTCTGCGTGATCATACATAAAAAAAAAAATATACGTGTCGAATTGAGAACCTCCTCCTTTTTTTTTCGTCGGTTAATTAAAACAAGATTAATATTAAAATGGATGATTTATTTAATTGAGTCTATGTCTATATTTTCTTCGGTTGTTTGTACCATAAACATTTATTATCTAAATAACAAGAATACTCGTGTAAAACTAAAAAACTGAGTGACTTTCATATTTTAAATAACCAACAATATAGATCACACTCACAGCTCCATCACTAGGACTATCTGGTATTATGGATGCCATAGGTACAACTAATGTACTGTAGTACAACAAATGGTGTAATAAATACCTGGGCAAATGAGCTTGCTCAAGTGAAAATAGAGAAAACAAATTTTCCCAGATATGAAAACTAACTAGATCGATTAGTCGCCCCCGTAAACCATAACATTGTAAATTTCATCGAAATCGTTAGTGCTGTTATAGAGAACGTGATTACAAACAAATATATAAATAAATATATTATATATATTTATATAAAAAAATCTCGTTTAATAGTAGGAAATAAGGTAAGTTATCGAAATAACTTATCGATACCTCGTTGCCGATCGGCACGTAATTGAAACATCCCTATCTGTCATACACGCATCGATATACGTATCTATAGATCACCTGCCTACGATGCGTTCTGTACCATTTGTGTAATACACTCGCTCTATACTAATACATACTCAAAGGTTAGGTCACTGTGATATATTAAAGTGACTTATTTTTGTTCTATAATACAACTAGTTAATACCTCGAATAACAGCTGTAATGATATTTATGTGATACCTAACGGAGTTGTAGTAGATCAATGTTTTGTTGCTTTTATTATCTCCTTCTATTCTTGATTGGTTCCGTCAGGGCTTAAGATCCATGGTTATATTAAAATGTTATCCGACGTGTCTGGTTCCTTTATTTTATGATTTATCTATTAGGGAGATAATGTTGCACATAGGGGTGTAGGGTCGACGCTTTTTCGTGGCGATTTTCATACAGAATATTTAGAGAAATGTACGTTACTTTTCAGTATGGTATATTGAACCCGTACATACTTGTGTACATACGCTATCCAAAATCCACATTACTTTGTTATTTGAAACCACAATCACTGACTGTACTGTGCTTCCGAGAATCCTTTATGTTATTGATTCTAGCCATTGTGAATATTTTTCTTCTGGCGTTTTACTGTTTACTGTAGCAATATGTATAGTAAAATTGGTTCTACTTAATCATTTGGTAACACGTTGAGAGGTAAATGTGGGTAGAAAGGCTTTTGGTATATTTTTAACCTTTTTTAATTCTCTTTTATTTCAAATAACATTTGATAAAATTAATTCTTATTTATTTTATCGAATCAACGCAAAATGTAGTGAAATAGGTAACTGATATATATGGACAGTTTTATTCCTCCCATAAAGAGAACATGGCCGTTGTTAATAGCGAATGACGTCAGCGTAGTGCTATTTCTAAGCATTAAATTTACTAAAAGCCTTGAATTTATAGCAGCCACGTTAATCTATTTTATGTCTTGTACTTTTGTTATAAAATTTTATAATGTACCATTTTGAATATATATGAAGTATGTTAAAACAATGTCACAAGAATATTAAGAGGGCTCTACAATTTGTAAATGGAATACCTTAAAGTTAGCCTCTACAATGAGCGCATTAACATTTATAAAGTTACTAAAATGTAGTTAGCGACCCGCGAATAAAGCAGTATTTGAGCAGTGAATGTTCCCGGGCGTGCAATCAATGGTGTATGGAATGGTGAATACGATTGTTATTGCAGCACTATTTGAATACACCGCATGTGATAATTCCAGCCGGCGCGCCGCGGCGCGGCGCTCATTTGTGTCAAGCAATGTTCGTGGTATCTGCCATGTAGGAGATTGCCGCTGTTGCAATAATATATCTGGTTTAATTGCATGGAATCGGTATCGCACTAGAATGCATGTTTTGCTCTTTTAGATAGCAGTATAGATAGCTTTTTGTTGTGTTGTTGAAATCAGTGATTGAGGAAGAGGGCGTGCGGCTCGCCAGGCATTTGTAGTTGGCCCATCTGGGCTTACTTTATTTTATAATAATCGCGAAAACATAAGAAATCAATACCAAATGACGTGATAACGTCTATTAAAACGATGAGCGCCGGGCGCACCCACGAAAAAATGTAGCGTTCCGCGAGCGAGAGAGCGGCAAAAGCGAGAGAGAGGCACTATCCGAGATGCCGTAGCCGAACCGTAGGCTATCATAGTTGAGTGGAGCGGAGCGGGGCGGAGCGGGGCGAGGCGGGGCGGTGCGGAGCGGAGCGGATATTTGTCATGACGTTGTCACGTTAAAAACTACCGTCCGTAAACCGACTTTACAGACAACCATTTTTTTAGTACTTTGTTTTGCGGCCCGCTACAGCATGACACACGTGTTTGTGGCCCCTATGAAAAAGGTATGATTACCACTGATATATACATACATACGTATATACATACATATATGTTCATACATATACATACAAGATACGCACCAAAAACATAACCCTTCCTGGCAGTCGGGTAAAAAGAAATTAATATTTAGTGTCCGACCGAAGGTGCAATTCTGGCCGAAGCCGAAGCCGAAGCCGATTAATCGGTATTCACCAAAACCTTCGGCCGAAGCCGAAGCCGAAGCCGAAGGTGTCATTGACCTTGAGAAATACGATAGTTACTTTGATCTCAGAATATACTAGATACATATTGTGAGAGCTTTAGAGATTTAGCCCAATAACGAGCCGAGTGACCAACATATACAAGTAGGTAATAAAATATTGTCAAAAATAAAAGTTTCAAATATACAATGTTAATTAAATATTTATTTACTTAAAGTAATTTTAACAAAAATAATCAAATAATCAGTCACATTTTTTAAATTATCAGACGAACACAAAATATTTCTATAAAATAATTGAGCAAAGTTTAACGCTTTTTCAATATCTATTTTTTACATATAATTTTTTGGAATTTTTGAGAAAATTAAATACTTATAAGTAATTTCTTAGGATAATTAAGTTAAACGTGTTTTGACTCGTTTAGTTTACTAACTGCGATTCGTTTGGGCCGGTGTGGCGGCGCGGCGAAACTCTGCTGCTCTACACACTCTCCGTCTCGCTCTAGCATCGTTCAGTAAATTTCAATATTTGACAACTAGCAAACCTTCGGCTTCGGCCAAACCTTCGGCAAATTTTTGGCCGAAGCCGAAGATTTGGCCGAAGGTGCTTTTTTGGCCGAAGGTGGCCGAAGCCGAAGCCGAAGCCGAAGCTTCGGTCGGACACTATTAATATTGGAGGCTCCACTACATTTCCTAAAAATATTCAATGTTGTAGAGACGATTAAATTTCGACCGACACCTACGATTTTTCGACTTCTAGCACATTTGTAAGGCGAACGTTGTATTTGTATAAAGGAAAATGTACCTAAAACTCGTAAAATTTTAACATTCTCATGTTTTTTATCGCATTCATGGACATGGATTTACAAATACCCACGAATGCAAAACTTTCAAGGGTGCGATGCAGTTAAGGAGCGTTAAAATACCTTCACCAGGTCTACAATAATATGATGCATCGTTTACGCTTAAACGTCCTTGGTCTTGTTTAATTAATAGGATGCTATTTAAAGCAGAAGTTTTTCGCCGGAGCAGATCGTAAGATTGTAATACGACGGTAGTCGTGCGCTGAGCAGGAAGTCTGTAGCTTTCCTGTTTCGTTGTTAATAACAGCTCAAATATCACGTAAACACATTTTTGCAAGAATTGGAATGTCGATAATCATCACATAGGAATCTTTAGGTGTTATTACGTATCGAGAAGTGCGATGCGAGGAGGCCGAGGTGGGCGCGAACCAGTCTCCAAGAGCAAGGTCAAGCCTCCGCCGAGCCAATCCCACTTGTTATATTGTAGTTAACCTGCTTTTTGTAGTTCTCCTTGTAGCTCTCCTAATATTAATAAGTAACTGTACTATCGACTGATAACAAAAGGATTTGTTTTTATTTTTTTAAATTTTGAATTATAAAGCTGTGTCAAGCTGTACTAGACAAGAGTGCGGTTTTCGGCTTTTATAAACTTTATATTTGAAAATAAAAGACCTCGCGACTCTGTAACACCTAAGGCTATATTGTATATATACATGGTGTATCTTAAATATATGTAACTTAGGAGGGTACATGGCTCAAAATCGGCAGCTGAATCGATTCCACGTATTTTTAATATAGGTAATTTTTTTTTCCTAAAAGAAATTAAAATTAAGTAAATGATGTTACCCAATTCTTTAAACAGTCGAAACAAACAAAAATGAAACTTAAGTCAATGCAATAGGGTCCTTTCAAGCATTATTATACTTAGCCACAGCCTCAAACACACACTGCCAAACGTACGAGTTGTACGACGTTAAAGAATAAACTACAAACGCAATAGATCAAAAAAATATTATTAAGAAAGTTCGCACACTTCGATACGTTTTCTCTCTTCCGCATATTTAAAAACAGTCGGGAGGAAGCGAGACGTAACGAGAGTGTCCCGGCCGGCGGTGTGATCAGCCCGGCGACCGGCGGCTTTTGTGATCTTATGATTTAGAAAATTAAAAAGTCAGTCACACCGCACGCGCCGGCCGTATCAGCTGATTTGATTGACCCAACTATACTCTGCGCGCCTTGCATCCGAAATGTTTAATGACAAACCGTTGCCTAGCAACCACTGACAACCAGGGATATAAAACTTTTTGTGGTTTTATGAGAATATTTATTTTTTTCCTTTGTTTCTTAATATTTGCTATTAAATAATCAAGTGACTAATTTAATGATAAGTTAATGCATAAAATACATTAAAAGACATAGTATCATAAAATTATTGATTTCATATTTAAACATTTATACCCTAACCTTAAAATAGCTTACGTACGTAATTACATTGTTTTACTTTCAAAGATAAAGTATATTATTTATTTTATATGTGCTTTAGTAGAATAATGTTATAAAACGGGACCACGAGAGCTTCGCCTCTATAATAGAGGTGGCGAGTTCCAATTTTCAGAGTAAGCAATGCTTGCTATGGTATGGCCGGCATTTGGAATAATGAATAAACGACTGTAGTGGCAAAAAAACTTCTTGATCGACCTTATGGGCTAACTAATTAACAAGTATATACTCGTTAATTAAATAGTCGACATAATTAAAGCTTGAGGATTGACTACTAACCTTCCTCCTCAGTGGAGGTGCCCCGTACTGAAGCACATTGAGGTGTTAATACAGGTCTCAGCTATAAGGAGACCTGTGCCCTGTTATGAGCCACTGAGTGTTGGTGGCACACGGTTGCAGCTATAGAGTGATAGGGAGAAATAACAAAAAACCGTATTTTTTACAATTTTATTTCAAAATTATCATTTAACAAATAATTATGACTATTAAGGTAAAATGACTATAAAGTTTTAAACTCTTCAAGTTCATTGGACAGCAATTGAAACATGAATAAATATACAAAACTGAAGTATAGAAATGATCAGAAATACTTTACTTTCACTGTGCCACCGCTGAGCACTTCAGTGCCCTAACAGAGTATCCTACAGGTTAATTGCTGTCTGATGAACTTGAAGAGTTGGATGATGTACTCATCTCCTCTGAGACTCGAATGACAAACTGATCGATCACATGATCAGTTATGCCATCCAAGTCACTCATTCTCTTTTCCTCTTTGATAACATGGCTTATGCATTTTTGCCATGCTGCAGGCGTAATTAAATCCATGGCTTCCTTTAAAATTACTTTTAATTCTGCCATTTTAAATGTTGTATTTTTGCTTGCAACATAGCCTTTGACTTGCCCCCATATCATCTCAATAGGATTTAATTCACAGTGATATGGGGGCAACCGCAGAACTTCAATGTTTTTTTCATTTGCATATGTATCAGTTGCATAAGCCATGTAGTTTTCTTTTATTGGTTTTATTATATCAATTAGCTCCCTTTTTATCATTGAGTCCTGGAACGAGATACCTTTTTCAGTAAGCCATTCACGGATATTATCTTTTTTCCATTGCATATTTGGTACTCGTTCCAGGCGACGTGAGTGGTAGGGAGCATTATCCATCACTATTACAGAGTGAGGCTCTAATTTATCTACGATTTTTTTGAACCAGCCTTCGTACACCTCCGCATTCATCTCCTTATGGTAATCCCCATCTCCCTTTTGGCTTTCAAAAATTAAGTGGCCCTCTTCTAAAAATCCATCTTCATTACCTGAAAAGAAAAAAACAGATACATTATATTGAAGGAGCCATGGCACGGTGATCAGTGATCCTAACTGCCGAGCTGTGGGTAACATGTTCGAGTCCCAGCTGGGGCAGATATTCATTTCACATATAAATATTTGTACTTCGGTCATGGCTGTTAAACTGTGTGTTAATTTTTTACAGATTTATCTTTGTACAGTTTTGGACATGACAATTATTTAATAAACTGAAAAAACATACCAATATGCACTATTATTAAGCGCTTTCCTTTTCCAGAAGGTCCTTTTAAGCCCGTCGACAACCCTTCTCGGAAAGCTTCACGGCTTGAAGTGATGCTTAAATCTTGCCAGACCTTACTTTTTGTGTGACCTAAAAATTAAAGAATGTATGCTTTTTAAATGAGAATAAATATATTATATTAACTGAAGTAGATTATCACATAATTATATTGTATTTTTTACAAGACTTTACCTACAGCTTTAGCTCCATTAATGTATTGCTTAAAACATATATTAAATCATTCTTCCATATTATTGGCAAATTAAGATATCAAGATAATCAAGGCCCACTATTGAACATGGGTCTTCTCTTAGAATGAGAAGTTTAGGCCATAGTCCACCACGCTGTCCAAGTGTGGATTGGCAGATATCAAGACATAATATTAAGTAAACCTGCATTAGTTCTCAAAGACATTGAAGTCGCACTTGGCCAGGGCATTAATAGTCTGGATTAATTCTGAGGAGCTTTAATTTTAAAACGATTGATTGTGAATAATAATATAGCCTATTAAATAATAAATAAATTAGTGAATATGTACCTTCATTAAGCCATGTTTCATCAGTATAATATATTTTGCGGCCTTCTTCCCTCATTTTAGCAATAAGACACAAGTACTTTCGCCTCCACATAACTATTTCACGTTTTTCTATAAGAGAACTTCTTCTTGACCTTTTCAAATATTTTATTTTCAGTTTGCTTAGTACATCCCGAAATACTGTTTCCTTGAAGTTTGGGAGTTGTTCGTCGTCGTTCACCGATTGTAATACCTTTTGAATGGTAGGTATTTCATTTCTAAAAAAGAACTCATGAACTTTACGACGAATCCCAGTCAACTCAAAATCTGTAAGTTGGTCGATCTGTTTAGTTCTCTTTGGAGGTGGAAGCGGTGAGCGTACTCGGTGTTCCTCTCTGTAATCTTTTATTACTTGGTAAACTGTAGTCAGGCTAACACCAGCGGTCTCAGCAGTTTTTAATGACACATCTTTTTTATATAAATATTGGTCTTTTGGCCACATCTCTTCGACGAGTTTATATATATTGATGATAGTCAACTTCTCGGAAGAAGTCAAAGCAGTCCTTTTCTGCCGTTTCTTCTTTGGCGAAGAAAATGTTCTTACGGCGTCAATGCCGCTTGGCCCGGGTTGATCGCACATTGTTGCAACAACACAACACAACAGTCAAGTTAATAACGAAACGAAAAACAAAACAATATTACTACAATAAAAAATTAACAAAGAACAAATAACAACAAGTACTACTAAACAACAAATAATTCAACAAAACAACAACGTATGGGGCGCAAAGCGGTTAATATCACTCGTAACTTCGAAAGGCAAACAAGTAATGAATGTCGCGTTCGTGTCGAACGAAGGAATTACGACAGTCCGGCAAATGGCGGACGACCCGCGACGTCAGCCAATCAGCCATTGTTTCGTTTCATACGTTCCGTTCCTTTAAATTTTTATCCTCGAAAATTATAATTGGGTGTTCTAAAGAAGCTTAAAATAATTTAATTATGCTTTGATTAGTTGCTGTTACATAAATATCGTGTAGTGAAATTCATTGATGTAAAGAAAACCATTACTGTCATTGGTTAATTTTTTATAATAAATTATACTTATAAAAGTTACTGTGTGTAATGAAACGTCTCGTGTTCGGAAAATAATACGACCAAATTACAAAGTACGTTAGCACCATTAACTCTGTAAGATTTTGGTAGTCATTTCTATTTATAGGCATACGCAAAATTGTACAATAAGTTAAAAGGTTTCAAATCGCATCATGGAAATAAGGTTGTCAGAGCAAAGTGTTTGAATAATGACAGAGCTATTTAATTTTGTTTGTTTCCACGTTTACTCGGAGTTTATAATTGTTATCGATCAATATGTACTTATTTAAGAATTCACAAATAACATAGTGAGTAGTTTGTCTATATAAAACGCATTTGGTGTACAAATTCATGTCAGTTGGTGAAAACCCTAGAAAACTATTTTTATGGTTTGTTTACATTTGTTTCGGCTGCAAAACGCGGAGGGTATAGACTTCTTTCTGTGGGGACGTGTTTGTTTCAAACATTCCATTAGCGGTGAGGTTCTAAAAAATGGAATAATAGCTGCATTTGACGTAGTGAAAAGTGACTGTAGTATTAAATAAACTTAAACGACAATTACAAAAACGTGCATTATTGTGTATCGAACAAGGTGGTGGACATTTTGAAAATGTCATTATAAGACGACGCCGCAGGAGTTGATAGGAGTCTATGAGGATGAAGAGGGAAGAAACCAATTATTATCAGACCTGTAAGTTACCTACAGTAACTAAATTTAAATGGTTGTTTAATATTTGTAAATATTTTAATAATTCACAGCTTTTAAACACGCAGTCTTTTTTGTTTTGTTGTATTATTACTTAAGTCCGATTTAAACGTATTATGTAGATTGTAGGTACCTAGTTAACTTAATTTTATGTGAATGATTTTTAGTGCGCGCCCAAACGGAATAATTTAGTAAAGCTCTTTAGTTCATACAATTCTTCACAACCTACTTAATAAACTTATGCATTTTACTAAATTTTAATTAAAAAATGTCTGCTCAAACGTGTTAAGTGTTATGCCCCGCCCATAGAAAAATGTCTAAATCACTTGTTTACTTGCGTACAAAATTTGAAGTAGGTACTAAATTGTCCGTTTACACCTATTAATTTACTTAAAATTTAGTTATCTACATATCTACTTCTAAACAATAAATATTTCAATAAATAGGTATCTTATCATTTTAATGCCAAAACGATTGACATTGTATTACATAATTAAAATGATTCAAAGTCGACAGTCCAAAAGCTGTAAAAAGTGATTGAAAGAGGGAATCATAATTTGTTTTTGAAACAATTTATCTTAGTACGATTAACTATTATTTTAGGCATATGTAGGTAATAATAATGTTTATGTTCAATAAAATCTTTGAATCTTTACCTAATTGGATGTGTTCAGTAAGTGATACGAGTATAACACACCTACCAATTAAATGAAATGAGTACTCAGGTAACAAACATGTTGTGTTTAACAATGTCTAATGTACAATGTCGAATTCGTTTTCGTCGCATCAGCTGTTATAGCCGCGCACACGCCGGCCCCGGCGGCCCGCGTTGTGGCCTGTGACGTGGGTCTCACTCTCATGTGTGCGTTAGTCTGTATGCTTGCTTAGAATATCATGAACATTCTTATCCCTCTACGAGAACAACTAATTTCTTGAATAAACAATTATTAAGCTAATAAAAAACATTTCAGTGTAGGTATTATGATTAAAACTGAAAAGGTATTCTTATTGGGGTGTTTAAGGGTGTACGTCATTTATGCATTCAATGTAGTGAAAAGTGACACTGTAGTAGGTATTAAATAAACTTAAACTTATTACTGTCATTGTTAAATAATTTTGTTCTTTAATTTGAGGTTTATTAATCAATGAGTTCAAAATTGTTCACAGTCTACAGTACAAAGCCTGAAAAATGTGATGGTAAGAGAGAATCATAATTTGTTTACTATTTAATCTTCGTACCATTACCTACTACATATTTGGCTCAGCTTTAGAACAGGGAATGTCGAAAAGATGGTTCAAATATTTTTTTTTAGGTAGATTATATTATTAAAAGACGATTACGAAAGTTTCACTTTACGGAAATTAATAGTTTATGAGATATGAATTTTTAAAATATCGAATTATTCCCAATTATTTGCTTACATTTATGACATAATACGTCAAAACGCGACAGCCATCTTGAATTTCGTGTCAATTTAACGGGTTATCCGTCAATTTAGCTTCAATTTCTGACAGTAGCTGTCATAAATCAGCCATGACAGTCGTCAAATATGTCAATCTCATCATTCATCGTCTAGACTAAAGGTGCGCGACTGCGAATGATCTCACTATTCGAATAATCTACGACTACTAATGTACGTATTCGACTTGAATATTAGTAATATACTAACGTTCGTATTCGAATGACGACTAGTCGACTGCTAAATTAGTAACTAATCTAATAGCCGCTCTAAGAGTCGAGTCGCTCGCGCATTCGACGCTGACGACTAGTCGACTGCTAAATTAGTAACTAATCTAATAGCAGTAATAGCCGCTCTAAGAGTCGAGTCGCTCACGCATTCGACGCTCACTTTTTCACGAGTTTTTGGGCAAATTGATTTAAGACCTTATGTGATTACGAATATGGTCTAAAGTCAATTTGCCCAAAAACTCGACTTATTGCACTCTTCGTTAGGACGGCCGAGTTCGCCGTTCGCTAGCCGCTAACAAAGTCCCGAGTCGAATGAAAGGTTACTATTAGTACTCTGTGTCGACTCAAGTCAAATTAGTTACTAATTTATAAAGATTATTCGAATGAGTCGAATGATTTACTAAGTCGAATAATTCGACTGGAATCATTCAGAGTCGCGCATCGCTAGTCTAGACCACAGAGTACATATCTTCGTGTCCATTCTCGCGTGTGAGAACATCATTGTGATCGCGCTTGAGAATTTTCGTTGAATACAACCACTACTGAATTGAAAATAACAAATTGAATAGCACAAATATTTTAAGTTAATATACAACTATGTTAAAGTCAAATCAAATCAAATGAAAAAACAACTGAACTCAAATCGAAAGAAGGATAGGTTAGGTTATGGTTGTCTGATTTTATTTACGAAAAAATAGGAACCCCGCGAAGCGGGGTTCCGTCGACATCTGTGGCGAAGCCCCCGCTATGAAAAAACAACAGAACTCAACTCGAAAGAAGGATAGGTTAGGTTATGGTTGTCTGATTTTATTTACGAAAAAATAGGAACCCCGCGAAGCGGGGTTCCGTCGACATCTGTGGCGAAGCCCCCGCTATGAAAAAACAACTGAACTCAAATCAAAAGAAGGATAGGTTAGGTTATGGTTGTCTGATTTTATTTAGGAAAAAAATAGGAACCCCGCGAAGCGGGGTTCCGTCGACATCTGTGACATAGTCTTATTACGGCGTTAATAGAGTAGATTAAATCACATAGTATCTGTGACTGATACAACAGTTTGATATACCTTTGTCATTTCTGGCGTTTAATTTTGAATATAGAGCCTTAATTTTGTACTGCGGTTAGAAAAGTTATTTTCCATTTTCTCAGAAATGGTGCGTCGCTGAGAGTTGCGAAAGGTATCGTTGTAATCAGGAGCGAATCCTTTATATCTGTATGATTAATAAACACTGAAATAGCTTGATAAACTTACACCCAATTTTTATTTTCAAAATTTTTTTTCTCGAAAACTAAAAGTTTCCGTAAATTGCGGTATTCAAAAACGTGTTGTACACCCCCCCCTCCCCCCCCAAAAAAATTTTCATCGAAATTGGCGTAATTCCCTGTTCTAAAGTGCTTCCACATATTTTATGTAATGATCGCTCGATCGCTAATAGCTAGTCTGCTGTTTCTGTCAAGGTGTACCTCACACACACGCGCGCACCGACCTCGTAGCGCTCGTTCGGTCTCATGTGTGCGTGCGCCGCTGGGTAGAATGTTCACACTTTTCGTTCGAACTGAGTATAACTTATTTCTTAAATAAAAAATTATTAAGCTATAAAATACAATTAAAAATACGTGGAATCGATTCAGTTGCCGGTTTCGATCACTGTACCTTCTTAATTAGCATATGGATCTATTACACCGTGTATATATATATATATTGTTGGATGAATTCCAAACTCAGTTTTTTTTTGTTTTTTAGGGGGATTTGTTGCTTAAGCCTTATTACGACGGAAATTACTGCTCAACTCCGACGACATTCAATGGTCATCTTACATACTTACCTGAAGCCAACAAGTCAACAATGTCACAGATACGATTTCCATTAGAAGGTAGCGTGATGTCACGGAAACCTTTGTTTAATTAACTTGTATATGCATGAGAAGATACCTGGTTTGTTCCATTGAAGAATGGGTAGGAAATAGTTTGGAATTGCATCCAACACCTACGCTTGTTCACAACAGCTAAGATACGCATGTTATACAAATGTGTAAAGTTATATTTAGAACTGAAAGTAAAGGTTTGCTAAATATAGCTCTAGCGGAGCTCTATAGTTCGATTTAATTCCTACGAGGCCATTATTTTTTAAAGTGGTGATTACTACCCCCTTAACACGGGTGCAAGAGACCTTCGGGGAGGCTTTGAGTATGAATAAGAGGGCTGGCGGCAGATCAAAAGCATTGTTTATTTTGCACTAACTTATATCTTCATTTGGTAAAGTATATTACTTTTTATGTTGTTCCAAAAATACTTAAACTTTTAAGTTTTAACTTATACTGAACTATTTTGGAGAAACTTGGAGCGGTTCCTAGTTTACTTTTAACGACTTCAAAAAAGAAATTATAAATTCCGTTGTATTTTTTAAATGTTTTTTAACCCTTTAACCGCCTAGGTTGGATTAATCCGACAAATGTTTCCGTGTCCATTTCGCCAGGGTCGTATATTTACTACCAAATACCAGTGATAGTTAACTAAGTCATCATTTGCAATGTAATACACTTTAATCTCATATTCAGAAGTCCTAAAAATAATGTCTGAATTTAGATGGATTACTTTAAATATTTTTTTTTCAGTTTGTATTGATGTCCAACGCCCGTGACGGATTAATCCGACAATAAGGGCTGGACATACGCTAAGTTTTATCGATACAAAAATGAACATAAATTAAAATATTTCTCTGTATATTAACTAAGGGTGCTAATTAAACTGACTTCTATTTAATAGCATTATTCTCCTGTAAAAAGCCACACTGTCCTAAGTCAGCCACCATCAATGCGCGTCTAAAAAATAATATCTTAGCCACTATAAATCTTCGATGTAAGGTACTGTAAATACAACTTAGCATGGTAGTTATTTTTTAGCATCCATTTATAACATATATTCAAGCACTAAACTTCTAAAATATTTATATATGACACCAATAAAGTCATTGTATCGACATCTAGTTTTATAACTCGTCCGTCTCGTCCTATATTTTTGATCATCAAAATACCTAAAATTATCATCAAATATGTATATTGAATGGTCATCAAAACCTACCTAAAATTAGGGTAGTGTAATGGTATAGTAACTTATATAGTGTGACTTGAAATGACGTTCACATGATATAATTTTCATTTTCATATGCTATAAAAACAAAACCTAATTTCATGTGATCAAATGTTTAGTTTAAAAACATTTAGTTTAACGTTTACTTCATATAATTTTTATATAGTACTAGCTGACCGGGCAAACGTTCTGCCAAAAATTTAGGGGTAGGGGGATGAAAAATAGATGTTGTCCCATTCTCCACCCTAGCCGATATTCACGAAAGTTGGTTGAGCCGTTTCGGAGGAGTTCAACTTCTAACACCGTGACACGAGAATTTTATATATTAGTTAATGATCTTCTTATGTAACGTTCATTTGACCTAATTTTCATTTAATTTCATTTTCAAATACATACTTAATATAATCTAATCTTCAAACGTTACACACACACACACACACACACTTAAAAGATCTACAGCATGCGGCAAACAGCAAGAGGCATTCTGCATGCAGCAAGCAAGCAGCAGACATGGTTTCTGTCACGGCTGCGGCTCTGCGGGGTTCTGGCGGTCCCAGGCGATCTTATCATCACAGATGCTATTAACGCTCACCACCGCAGCTTCGACTTACTGGCCGGCTTTGATGGCTAGCCTCAGCCGCTGCGGCGAGCGTTAAAACCACCTGCTTCTCAGCTCGCGGGCCGCCACGCCCCTCCGCGCCTACGCGGGTTTACATTACACTCTAGGGGTAGAATAGACAAGATTACGTGGAGTCGGTTTTGCAGAGATTTGTTCCTGTCACTTATGTATAAAACAATTGCAATACGAGTGCACCAACAACAGAATGACAATAAACACGTGACAACTCATCCGCATAAATCGAATCGCGCTCTCGATTGTAGTATTCAGTTCGTGTAGTTGTTCAGTATTACTTTTAATAACAACATTCTAGACTACTGGGCTTGTTTTTTTTTCTTTTTAGTTTTATACGCAGTCGGGATTTTGTTTTTTTTTTTATTAATTTCATATTGGTCCTATGTAAATTAAAATTCAGTTCTGGTGATGGGATGCATGAAAATAGAGGGAACTCCTCAAATGTAAAAGTTAGCGGTTTTTATCGAACGCCATAGAAAAATAAGTTAACAAAACATTTAATATTAAAACAAACTCCGGATCAGCTAAACGACGCCAGTTTCGGCGGAGACGATGGAAGTTACCTATCGTATCGTGTATACTGTGTTTATTTACACACAAAAACATGTGTTAGTGAATATTATTTGCATTTATTTTATCAGCTGTCCGTCTGTGCTTGTCAGCCGTAGCAAATTTTGTAAACACATTCACGCTGATGTTCTTGACGACGTTTATATAATTGCTATGTATATGTCTGTTAACTCGCGAGCGATATACATATTTAATTTATGTACTTGTATATATTTGATATGACAATGTATGCGGTCTTCACCTTGGGTTAGGTACGATTAAATTGGTCGTGAGTCATCGTGTGCCGGCAAGGGCCGTCCGCACTTCACGCTATCGCTATGTAGTATGTAACTATGTACATATAAGGCCACGTGAGATCCGAGATTGATAATACTTGTATAACATTTTATGTGCCGGGTTGTGTTTTCACGAAATGTTCCAATGTTTCAACAATATTGTTAACAAACTTGTGATGTTACAAAAATGTTGATGACTGTATACTTTTCGATGAGCACTACCGAATTGTGGGATGACATGACATTCCTGATACATCACTGTGTATAGGTACGCCTATACACTTTTTTGTGGGATTGTGGTCAAGCATTACCTTATTTTTAAGTAAAAAAACTCGGGCAAGTGCGTGTCAGGCCACGCGCAATGTAGGGTTCTGAAGTAGTAAGGTTATCGACACCATTGGAACATTGACTCTAACCAAAATTAGCATTTTAAAGACAAATATTTTGCAAACGGACCCCTAATTCCAAAAATGGTTTTCGAAGACCCATACTATTTTTAAAATACGTTTTCAACTATACCCCACACTATAGGGTACGCGAAGAATAAAAATTCATCCTCACGTTACCTGTAGGGGAGCTTGGAGGTACCCTGAAATTTTTTTTTTCAACATTTTATTCTACGATTCTGGAGTTTTAATAAATATAATGTATTTACAATGTACATAATATCCATGCTAAAATTACAGCTTTGTAGCACTAAGGGTCTCGGTGCTTTGCTTCGGACAGATGGACGGACGGACGGACAGACGGACGGAAGGACGGACGGACGGACAGACGGATGTATTCGATTTTACTTCGGAACCCTAAAAAGGGCGAATGACCATACTCATATCAACTTAGTGTTGATTACTGATAATATTAGGTATTTTTAAATCGCATTGAAAAAAACAGCTACGCCAAAGACGTTGTACTCCTTAATTGTGAATATTTTTATCTACTTTGACCCCCTTCGATTTCAACGCTAAATCCGTCCTTGTCGTTTAGTTTGTTCTAGGAATTTTTATGTTCTATTTCTATGGAATAGTTCTTTTATAAAGTATCACTCATTTTCTTGTAACACGCGCGATACTGTTTACTTCTGCGAATATAGAAAACATAGAAACATAACTCCTAGTAAAAACAGATAATTTTTCGGTACGTCGGCAACTAGAATGAAATGTCGGGAAAAATCGGTAATGATCGATTTGTATAGCGCTTGCCCGCTCTCCGACCAACGAAAGGTCACAGGAGGATGATGTTATGCGAAATGAAGAACAGCAAATAATTATCATTTAGAATTTGGATTTTTTTTTATTAAAGATTTATAATATCATGAAACGGTATTGTTTTAGTAATCGCAATCAAAACATATTTAAGATTATTTTCAATTCCTCAAGGTTAAGGTTGGGTCTTACAAATAAAAATATTTTAAAAACCGAACTGAAAACCACAAAATAATAATAATATTGTTTATACCAAAGATGTACGAGTATGAACCATAGACAGGCTTTTCTGAATTAAAAGTGCGCCATAGCGCGGGGATGTGTCTGCAGTAATAAATAAATAAATAATAAATGGTAAGGTGCCGTTAAAATATAACATCCATATTTAATGACGTTTCTAATATATGGACTACGGGTCTGTCACCAAGTGTTACACAAAAATTAGATCTAATATATAAAATTCTCGTGTCACGCTTTTTTGAAGTTGAACTCCTCTGAAACGGCTTGACCGATTTTCGTGAATCTTAGTGTGAATATCGGCTAGGGTGGAGAATCAGACAACATCTTTTTTTCATCCCCCTACCCCTTAAAATTTTTTTGGCAGAACAACGTTTGCTCGGTCAGCTAGTAATAATATAAAAATATAATAGGTAGGCCGATTTCTAAACTGAAAAAATAATTAAGTATTGCTTGTTATACACTTAATAATATCAATTCAGGCTGCCTTTCATTTCTTTGTGTCTATACTTGAGGGCCTGCATACACGTATTATTTTTCAATTTTGAAGTCTGTTTACCTATAATATTCTATTATTATTTAATTTCTCCGTGTAATCGTTACGAGACCATCTTCGAGCTTTATTGAAACTAACGCACAACAAACACTATAGATACCTATAAAATTTGAAGATATCCCTCGATTTCCGATTTCAGACTCATAGAAGTCATCATTACCTAAATGTATGGAGCATAATTATTGAGAGTTTAATTGATTTGTTTGATGTTTAGGGTCCCAGTTACATTCCTGTCTTTCTAACCGAACTGCCTTTGTCTATTCTAGCCTGCGCTTTGTTTTCTTTGACGTGATAACGTCTATTAAAACGATGAACGCCGGGCGCACGCACGAATAAACATGACTCATTGTCCCGTTCCACGCGAGCGAGAGCGCGGAACAAGCGATAGAGAGGCACGATGATGAAATTGATGAAATGATGAAATATGTATGTATAAAAGTATGCAATCATTTCATCAATGTTGTGTCATGACGTTGTCACGTTAAACTACCGTCCGTAAACCGACTTTACAGACAACCATTTTTTGGGAACCTATAACCAGACGATTATACACCATGCTGAACAGTTTTGAATGTATGATTTTTTATCACAATCAAACAATTACACTATTCAATGTATGTAGCATTATTACAATTATTATAAGTGTTACGTACGGACAAACCAACTGGACATTTGCATATATATAAAGTAAAGAGCTGATTCCGTAAAACTCCGTAAGTAGTAAGTAGGTACACTAAACTTAACATAACTTGAATAACTATTTTTACAGACAATGATGCCTCCATAACGCATACGCCATTCATTACGTTCGAACAGAAATGAACGATATTCATTGCGTTTTATTATAACTAAAACATATTTTGTAAGCAACTATCAAGCAATGTATAGGGAAACATGACGGCTGTCAATATTTGTCATTATTTAAATAAAATAATAAAAATCCACGTATTTAGGACAAAATTCATTTGTGAAATGTGATTCTAGTGTTCTTTTGATGAACACCTACACGATTAATACACCATTTCCCTTCATACTTCGGCATTTTCGTAGTAAATATCTATAAATGTTGAATGTTTGTTACTACTTCTCTGTGACACGACCAAACAGAGACTGACAGCTCGTCTGGTGTAATTTTTAGGCTCCGCCTACTTTGGTGTACTTTTACGTTGGGTCATTTTCTAGCGTAAGTTAGGTTTCTATGTTTTATATATTCGCAGGTTTACTTGCACTTGCATATCATTAGTCACGTAGCTAAATATCGAAGTAGATCCTTAAGAATCTCTTCGCTTATCATACGACAAACGACTCTGTTTAATTAACTCGCATATTTATTATAAACTTGGTATAGTCTCGGCTGCAGTACATTTTATTTCAATTGTTATAATTTTATTAATTCACATGAAATTTTTAATTATTTAGTAACACTTGCAACTTTGTACTTGCTCAGAATTGTATGATAGAGGAAAATGAAAAGAAAAGCATTTCCTAAAGGTCTTGAAATTAGGTATTATTTTTATTTATGTTGTTTTTGTACTTGTATTAAGTAAATAGCTAAGAAACGGCTTCATAATGATTTTAAAAACAACATAAATGTAATTCAGTGGCATTTGTTTCGATGAACATTAGATCAGCTGTTGAACACCTACGCGAATTATGTCTTCCACAACGTTGTTCAATGCGTGGATATAACGTCGTGTCGGAGACATGTTTTGCAGATGAATATTAATATAATGCTGTCAACTCTTATCGACTTCTCTGGGATATGGAGTGGAAAATCTGTTTGTTTACGTCCATATCAGACTTGTTCGCCTTTATGAAATGCAAATTTCGTAGAACACGCAGTTGCTAGTCTAGTTTTCAATTAGCTAAACCTGTGATGTGATGCCTTGACTGGAACGAAAGCGGTGTAACTTGTATCGAGAAAATCATATTATACTGAGAATTAGCTTATTATGATGAAAACTTATAATTAACCTGTAATGACCATGTATGACGTGCGGTACGAAAGGCGGTACAAAAAAAGCAAAATTCAGTCTCATCCAAGAATCTCCCGGTACGAATCAGATGCAAAAAAGTTCAGTTCATAATTCAACGGTGATTGAATGTTTCAATCGCTGCGCCCTACGCCCGGTGCCCGGTGCCCGGTGGAAACTTTAAACCGCAAAAGATGTGTTTGTACTTTGTACCGCTTCTCTTTTGACGCGGTCCCCGGCCATCGATACGGTGTCGGGATGATTAATATCCGCTAGGAGAAGGTCGCGTGGAGCGTGACGTCACCTCCTGCACGCCGCTTCCGCCCGTACCATACGTGTCGCGATTACCATACGATAAGTATTCAAATCATACCTGTTATTCTTTCGTTTCATTGATAAAACGCTGGGCCCTAATGTGTTTAATAGTATCCACTTTCCACAGTTGGACGAATTTGGCAACGGCAATTAGCTGATGTTCTATGTTTATTTATTTTGTCTTTGTGTATTATTTTCATGTGTGTTAATATAATTATTGGAGATACTACCTAGATCCCTGGATCGACTCCATAGTTGATTGAAGGTTACTTGCAAGTAGGGTTACCAGATGGCAAGACTGAAATATCTGGACAAAACTTCAGACAAAAATTTTTTTTTTGGCAATAGCCGACGACGAAAAAAAAAACGACTACAGTGCGTGTGGCGGGCCGCGGGCGGCAAACGCGTTCTGTTAGATTGAGTGAATTGTCGGGACATTTTGTATTTTGTCGGGACTCTGGACATCGTGTGAAATGTCAGGACAATCCAGACGAAGCCTAACCATCTGGCAAGCCTACTTGCAAGTAATTTGCTTTTTTGGATTATAAAAAATAAAAGATAAAACAATTAAATGTTTTACGTGGTTTCACCTTTTACTGCATAGACATCACATTTTATTGGTATGTATTAGTATGCACCTATTGTATAAGAATTGCTAAAAATAACAGGTAGGCTCGATTCTCGGTTCCGGGAACTTATGTATAACTTAACCTACTTATTTAACTCAATTGGAACAAGAGCAGAAGAGCCGTAGCCGTATCGCTATCGTTGCAACCACGCAAACCGCATGATGCGGGATGCGGCGCGAGTGGCGCGACGTGTCCCCGGCGCGGCGCGCGTCCCCGCAGAGCACAGACATAATATTGCTTGGCTGCGGAGCGGTGCGGTGTGGTGTGGTGTGGTAGCTCAATTGAAACTATAATGCGTCTGCAGTTGGAGAAACCCGAGTACTACTCGCTCAATTTCAGGAGGAAGTAACAATGATATTATAATGTAAAAAAGAGATAGATATGTCACTAGCGCGCCGACCGCGACAATGAAGAGCGTAAGAACAGGCAATTGACCGTCTGCTCATAGTCGCTCTGTCAATATAAGACAATACGCACGCTTTTGTTGTCAGTCGTCGTGTATTATGCTTAATTTATGCACAAATTACAGAAGTAAAGGAAATAAAATTCATGGAATAACATACCACGCGTCAGTAATCATGATTTATTGCATTTTATTAATTTTCATTATTTCTATAACAAAATAAATATATATCGCCATTACACATTACACGAGCCGAACGTAAAGCGATCCCAGCCGAGGCATTGAGGACCTAGATTAACATACAGAAGTGACGATAATAATATTGATGCTGTCCCCATTTGTATATTTATTGTTAAGTACAGTAGATTCAATGGATAATTTTCTCACGAGTCTCACGATTCTCACCTATATTGTATTAAAGTCGTAACGTAATAGTACCGTGTATTGTAATAGAGCCTTAACAAAAAGAAATTCATAAATAATATAATATAATATAAAAATAAAATCTATGTAGGTAATATAAAACAAAGTTGTGTTAGTTAGAACAGTTATAACATAAGAACGGCTGAACCGATTTTAATGATCTTTGTTTCGTTAAATTCGTCTCGGCCATGATGGATCGGAAATGATGAAATGAAGTTATTCGAAATGGTTCTCTACATCTTTCCAAGTAGTTGTGAAGCCGCACACGAAATCAACGTCCGATTTGTCGAATGCGGTTCCGCTGATGACGTGCACTTTGCAACGCTTTGCACGGGCAAATAGTTTCGACATTCGTCCGTGTCTACACGAGCTAATCTCCCGTGTTCCACGAATAGTGAAACGTTGGTGACATTTGTGACGATCGCGTGGGTGGAGGAAAACCGGACAAATACGAACATAGGGTTCCTTATTTATAAATATACCCAGTTTAAGGCCTTTTGAACGGGTTTTCTGTAATCGTTAGGTGAATTTATTATTATAACAAAAAATATACATATTAAGTTCATACTATATTTATACTTATCGCTTTTTAAATGCCGCAGTTTTATATTTTTCTGCGTCATTTTGGATTATAAAGAGAGGATGATGATGATGATGATCAAGAGATGATTTATAGAAACAAAGTTAGGGTCCTCCGTATTACAAGCCTTTTTAATATGTCTAAACATATTTTTTGTTTCTTAATTTACTCCTCAAAATGAAAATCATTGGTCATCTCTATGGTATAATATGTCCATGTACAAAATGTATCTATGTGTACAAATTCGTACACTAAAATTGTTCTTAGTGTGTAAGTGAAAAGGGATGATAAACGAGTGAATTGCGTGCAGGCTGAAGACAAATCGCAAGGTAAGGAGAAAAGGAAAATAAGAATTGAAATAAGAATGAGGCATTTTTTTTAGACAATACAGTATTCAGTTGGTAGTGAAGTGACCCACCCTGCTTGCCCAAAGAAAAAGACTATTACTATATAGACGTGGTAGATTTATGTGACGGGTGAATATTAGTTATCGAGCCATGTTTTGAAAACGTTAAAGATCAGGGAGACGAAATCCTACCGTGTACTAGGTTTTGTATGCGATTATTTCTTTTTGATTTAGAGTAACGTAAGCGAAAATAATTCACGCACGCCTTGCCATCATTGATCATAGGGGAAATAACGTATGATTATGACGCTGTACCTGGCAGATGTTTGCGGCAGCTGCGTGCGATCACAAACTGCTTTTTTTTCTATTAATTTCCCCTTATTCAACACAGCGGTGATCAAAATCCCAAATATTCCCAAATACATTGAATTTATTACTATAGTAGACGATATTTGGCATTAATCAAAGCAAATCCAAAGATTTGCCGACTTCCACGATGTCGTGGGTGGCATTACGAAACTCGAGAGCGTTATAGTTCTGTACATGGCTAGGAAATCTGTTTGATAAAATGCGAGGCAGGGAATTACTTACAGTAAAAGATTCGCTGTGATCGCAGTAACGTCACTGGCATGGAATTGACTTATGTCTGCCCTAGTGGGCGCTGCTACGAGAATGGATATTATGGTCCGCTTGCGTTTGCAACTAATACATATATCCGTTTAACAGCCTCTCTTTGTTATACCCTTTGTTATGGCTCACTACTCAATACGGGTGTATTTTAACCCCCGACGAAAAAAGAGGGGTGTTATAAGTTTGATTTGTCCGTGTATATCTGTCTGTAGCATCGTAGCTCTCAAACAGATGAACCGATTTTAATCTATATTTTTTTGTTTGAAAGGTGACTTAATCGAAAGTGTTCTTAGCCATGTTTAGTGTAAATAAAACTGTCGGGGGTTTTTAAAATTTCAATTTAATATTAACTTGAGGATGCCTAGAGCATGCCTAGACCACCACAATCACATTGATCCAATGCGAGTCGTGGAGAATAGCTTCTTTATTGATCTCGATTGTTTTTTGTATCTAACGACAGTTTTTCAGTCTAGTTATTACTATGTTACATTCAGTTACATCATCATGCAGAAAAACCCACCTACTATTTTGTACAATTTTGGTTAATCAGAAAGTGTTTCTGCGTAACCACGAAATCTTCATCATCATCATATTTGACTACAGTCGAATAAGATCCGGAAATCACGATAGTAAATTCAGTGTATTTATGAAATAGACATGATTGTTTTGCCAGCACGGCGAGTGGCGACCGCTAGCGGCCGCTCGGCCCTGACTGCGCCGCGGACGGAGATGGCATGCCTGACCTATATCGCGGGGATGGCGGGCTGGGAATGCTGGGATACAGCCAATCCAACAACTGTTCGGTTCTCTTCAAGCGGATTACATTGGCCTTACACAAACGACTCTTTATTTACCATACAAGCCGTTTTTGTATGTTAAGCCTCACTTTTACTACAATACAAGGGTATTGTAATAAAAGTTACGGCTGCAGTGACCGGAAATTAAAGCTAGCTTGGTATAGTTTCGTTGTAAATCTCATCTGCTGAAGTGTTTATCTATAGAGGGATAATATTATTTTCATGATGCTTGCATGATTCGTGCTACGTTGATTGGGTGATCCATTACAAGGATCCATCGATGGATCTTTTTCCACTTTTATGTCCACTTTAACTCATGATCCATTAAAAATGTATTAATGTATTAATGTGTCCAAATATCCATTATTTATTAATTTGCATGTAAATATGTTACAAATATGTTTTCTATGTAATTTAAAATTGCGCGAAGTGATTACGCGTCTTTTGATACCACACAGTGGTCGGTAAACTTGAAATCTTATAATGAACTATTGCAAGAACGTGTAGGTGTAATATTTTGAAGAAAATGAAATTTAAGGTAAATTTTGAAAAATTTTTGGGGAAATTAAAAATTAGAAATAGTATGTACATACTAAATTTCTTTTATTAGGAGTTAGAAAACGAATTACACTTGTGTATTCAAATGCTCTACTTGGCTATTCATGAAGGCGCATAGCATAAACATTAAAGCATCCATAACTTGGGAAACCGATCACTTAGGATTTTCAATTTTACATTTTTTTCATCTAAAAACAAAATAGAAACTTTTTGTGTTAGCTGATTTTGGATCCATTTTCGGACCACTTTTGCATGCTCCAGGAACACTGTGAAAATACACGAGGCTAAATCGTTATCACCAGAATGTGTGGTGTTGTAAAGTACGATGTTTTAAAGCGACATGCGAGCGTTGCCGTGTGTTGTACAATTGCTCGACTCAGTGGGCTCCGTCTCTCCTTTTAGCCTTTTAAACCCCGGCCGCGTTTGTAAACCGTTGATGGTATACCTATACAATACATCTGTTTGCGGTTAAGTGTGAAAATACAACTCATGTGCACTCACCTTACAAAACTTATTCTCACTAGGTACTTAAAGTGTTACGGGGTTGAGTGCCAATTGTGTGGAAGTTTATCTTTAGCCGGTCCACTTTATTTTGACCAAAATGTTTTTCCTGTTGCTTAGATCGGATTCGGCCACACTTTTAAGTCCTGTGATCATAGATTTCTAGAGTTTACGTTTATGATGGAAAAGCGCAAATGAAGTTATTTGATATGAAACCCAAAAATTAAAACTATTCCAGGGATAGTTATTTATCAAATTCGTCTTTACAAATATATGGATTTAAGATAGGAATAGGAATGGTTAATATTTGAAATATTATAAACCTTCTATAACATAAAGCAAAAGCAAAGCAACAACCCATAATTGTCCCACTGCTGGGCTCGGGGTCTCCTCTCACAATGTGAGGGGTATTAGGCCATAGTCTACCACGCTGGCCAAGTGCGAATTGGTAGACTTCACACACCTTCGAGAACTTTATGGAGAACTCTCCGGTGTGCAGGTTTCCTCACGATGTTTTCCTTCACCGAAGCAAGTGATAATTAACTTGTAATACGCACATAATATTTGAAAAATTAGAGGTGCGTGCCAGGGTTTGAACTCGGGCCCCTTCGTTCGGGAGACCAACGTTCTACCGCTAGGCTATCACTGCTTATTCTATAACATAACTTAAGTATAATATTTTTGTTATCTTTATGTCAGTCATTATAATTATTATGAGTTCATCTATCTTCTGATAGCCTTAAAATAGCACTTGATCAACCTGTACTTGTAACCCGGTAACGTAAGAAAAAAAGAACTTTTTAATTAAAAAAAATTCAAAAATAGTTTATGTTATGATGAATTTACAAGGAAAACTATCAAGGCTATGTTAGCATAAGACGTAGTTAATGATTAATAGTCGATAAACTTACAAATCCCTACATTGCGCGTGGCCTGACACGCACTTGCCCTGTTTTAAATGTTCATTGGTATTGTAGAGCTATCGTCATTCAAGTTTGTAATTTTTTAACAAACATCATACATCTATATCCCATAAGCCTTTAGGGTCCACATTGGAGTGTTTTGTTGTAGGACTCGTTAAATTTTATTTTCGCTAGCCTAACCCGGGAGCCGGGGTAAAATTGCGTATCCACTTACTAGAATGTCAAAGGGGATTCCGAGAGGCGCTTGACATTTAGCACTATGTTCAGTTTAGATTGATTGCACTCTGTCGGTCCACGTGTCGGTATAATTAAACCTGGAGACATTTAAACGCAAAGGTCATGTTTATTAGTAACTGGAATCGCTCGGCGCTTTTAATAGACACATGACTATGTAACAAGTCTGTTTACAGCGAAAATTATGTAGCGAACATATTATTTTATGTTTTGTCTAAACATTGGTATTTATAATGTTTTGAAAAAAAATCAGCGTCATTTAAAGGCCAAGGCTAAGCTGGCCTCCAAGAAGATTGGTGTCCTGAACCGGGCTAAGCAGTACTTATCTGCGAGGCATCTGCTTAAGCTTTAAGTCAGGCCCCACATGGAGTATTGCTCCCACCTCTGGGCAGGGGCGCCACAATACCAGCTTAACCTATTTGAAGCCATACAGAAGCGCGCGGTCCTAGTTGTCAACGACCCACGAGTCACTCATAATACGAACACCTGAGTTTCAGAAGAGACATCGGTTCTCTGCGAACTACGTGTTCTACCGACTTTACAACGGTGAGTGCTCCGAGGAATTTTTCGACTTGATGTCTACGTCTCCTTTTCATCATTGCACCACTCGCCGAAGATTGAAGTCCCATCCACACCGTTTGGACTTGTGGAGAACCTCTACGGTCCGATTCTCACGAACTTTTTTGCCACGCACGTGCAAACTGTGGAATGAGCTTCCTTCTGAGGTATTCCCGGAGCGGTATAACATGGGGTTCTTCAAAAAGGTGTAAAAAGAGTTCTCCTTCAGGGCCGGCGTTGCATTGGCGATTCCTCTGGTATTGCTCATATCCATAGGCGACGGTAACCACTTATCATCAGGTGGCCCGTATGCTTTTTCGTCTGCCCTTCAGGCTATAAAAATGATTTTTTATAGAACTTTACTGAGCTCGGTTATTTTCTATTGAGGAGGTCTAGAGCATGCTCCACCGCGTTGTTCAAATGCGTCGGAAGTTTTCAGTTTAACTACTACTGTCTTACGATAAAATTTGGGATCAACGGCTTAACGTGCCCTGCGAAATGTGGAAGCGCTCAAGAACTGGTGACCACTGGTGGTCATCCGTAAATGTTATAGCGTTAAGTTATGCCTATTTAAAAAAAAATCTAACTGCAGTGCGGCATCACCACATCATGAAACTGTATCGTTACTAAGTCGTTGTCGTGTTGTCAGATAAAGAAGCAATCTTTGTATGCAAAAAAAAACTTGTCTGCCATGCAGCCATGATACCCCATATCGACTGCTCCAGCTGGCGCGGCGCCAACACCCGTCGACCTTTTGTTGCTTGCGAAACCGTTTCATCAACTTACACGAGACATTTTTAACGAAGAGATCATTAGCAATTTGTTGAAACTATTTTTATCTATGATGTTACGTAAAATGCCTCTCTTTATCTTAACTTTCTTTAGCATGATATATTTCTAAAGGTATTTATTATAAATGTGAACGGTTTTCCCCTGAAAACATTAACGACTTAGCCTTTCAGTCTTAATTTTCTTTTGTTATTATTAGTAAGTAAATTCTAATGAAAGTTAATGGTTGTCGTAAAGAAAGCTTTTTAAAATGTGTTTAATGGTACAGAGGGTATCTATTTACGAATGACCAGGTATATCGTATCGATTTTTCTCCCGATGTTGCCCAACGTTCATCGTTCAAATAGTAATAGCGCAGGATCCCCGAAGGTTCTCATCTCCAGTTTAAAAGCGCCCATTTTTCCGTTGAAATGGAGCACATCAACCTCCTTTGACGCTTTGATGCTTTTAAAGTGACGCCCATGGAGAATATACTTACTTCCCAAAGAAAAACATAGAAAGGATTTCCTGCCGGCAAAGTCTTTGTCAGGTACCTATGTATTTAAGATATTCTTAAAAAAATATTTATCCACGTCAAAACCTTAATTATGATTGTTTTAGAAATTGGATACTCTTTTGAAAAACGGACAAAATCGTATGATGGCAGAAAAATGAGGCAAAATAAAGGATACAGTTTTTTTTATATGTATGTGTTTCTGAACTATAGTTATAGCCGGAAAAAGAACATCGCTCATATAGAATGCAGCTGGCGCATAGCACGGCGGTTAGAGCGCAGCCCCCTTTTTTCTCTGCGAGTCTTTTCTCGGCAGTTTTTTTTGTATTTTGTTTCATTCTCAATGCACAAGTTGATCCTTTATCAACGGAGTCATTCAGTGCGTTTTATTACAATAAAACTGGGTGAGTAGGTTCATCCTTTGTTAAGGAATATAGGACAAATAATTTTATTTGATATCTCTCTCCTTTCGGTGCTTTTGGGTTTTACTAACAACTTCAGTGACGCATTTATTCCTCCTAGCTATTTACTTGTTAATTTTGTTTGTTTAATGTATTGAATTTTAATATTTTCCAGAACACTCCACACTAGATAAAAGTTCTCCACTTAAATTTTTTTTATGTGATCTCACGATTTATTTGCAATAATGGTATTATTAAGATTTTTATTACTAAGTAAAGAGAGTAGGTTTTGTTAGCGATTTGTGCCACTTACGGATTTATTATAAAGTTACGCCTATGTACGAAATCCATGGCGCTAACCGACCCGCGACCTAGTTGGACGAAAACTATAAATTCGACTACAGAGTTTGGTCTAATTTTGGTTAAGTGAATTTGTCGCTATAAACGCTTCGTTCCATTTCAAGCAACGCGATCATCTACGTTTATGTTGATTGATTTGTAAGTTTCATAAAGGTTGTGAATGTGAACATTTTTGGTGTAGAAATCCTCGCTCGCTTTCCTTCGAAATAAATACGATCCTATGCTCAGAAATAAGTACTAACCACATCCGAAACACAATATGTTATCGTTTTATTGTATGTTTTATAAATTTTGCATGTTAGTAGGTATTCAACTTTTTAAACCATCAGCTAATCACATTATGTAGTGTAGTACATATTTAAGATTGCGTTCATAAAACTTTGTTTTATACTATGTTTATATCAACTTACTAAGTTCCCAAGTTCTATTTTTTTTATTCTACTCCTATTATAAAAATTAAGCTATATTATAGCGTATCACGACCTGCTACTCTGAAGAACGATCATGAATTTTTGTCATCATCTTATTAAGCTCACTCGACCCATCTCCTTTTACTTACATTGATCTTTTTCGATCACAACAAATCGTAGGATTGAGAGCTCTGTGTTATTTATCGTCGGCTTTATAACAAATCTAAGTCGTCACTGTTGGTTTTCCTTTTATGTCTAAAACAGAGCTCGGTCCAAAATCCATCCTATATGAATGGTAACTGTAATGGAAAATGTCCGTAAAAGTAATATAATATTGAAAAGGAAAGTAATGAATTTCACTATGTCCTTGACGTCATGGGGGATGTCTAGACTTCGCAAACTGTTCGGAAGACCCCGGACAATGCACTTTCCCCAGACAGGTACACAAGTGCATTGTACCCTAGGTTTAATTGCCTTTTAGAAGATGCTTGATGTATTCAGCGTAGATTTAATTACCTCTTATTTACTAAGTAATTATAATAACTCAGTTTTCATTAGGTATACTTCTTTCTGATTTGAATTTTATTTTTCCGTAGTTCCATAGTTTTTTTAGCAGTTGCAACTATGTATTACGACATGTTAATCAAAATGCGAATCGTCACTATACCTACGGACTTTACTTACCTATATTATAATTTATACTTACTGAACTAAAATTATTAAGATCCCCAGTCGTTGAATTGATTATTCCTTGGAAAGTAATTATTCTCTAATTCTCATTAGGATAATGCTTACCCCGGGTATAATCATTTACAGTATTATAGAATAATCATGTATAAGGAGGAGTTTAAGGACTATTTATTTGGAAAATAATAACATTATTACATTCAAACTGAAACGATATAAAAATACCATTCATTTTCATTAATGGTGTAAAGCACTACAATTTACTTAAATGAATCAGAAAATGAATTTCGTGAGAAGTTCTTAATGTGCGTTCTGTACTTTGTGTTGCTACAATTTTCGGTATAATTTCTTTCAAGTTTGAAATAACGTTGTTAGTACAAAATAGTTGCAGAATTCGTAGTATTCAACGGTACCTCTGGGAGGTATGATTTCATAAATCTTGGAAAGCTTATATCGGGGGCAACGAACTCTCACCCCTGGTTTTCTTAATGTTTCCGAGCCGGTCTGGGCGCACCCTAAAATGTCTTCTGTATTGACTTTGTGGGACCTTCGTCATTGAATAGGTAAAATATCTTCGTTCCTGTCACTAACTTAATTAATCTTAGCGTAATTAGCTTTATTTTTAAAATATTATAAGGTTGTAATAAGCTTCACAGTGTTCTGTTGTTGTATGGTCCAGCCTCAGATGTTATTCTTTCATCTGAGGGTCCAGCTATTTAATATCGAATCAATTGTTGTATTATGGAATAGAACAATACGCTGAATACGCACATTCTACCACCTCAGGCCCTAGGTCCATAGCTAAATTATTAGTCTTAGCTTAGAGACCTCTTTAAATACATAAATTAGTTTATTAACGCCCCAACTCAGAGTCACTAAGTTACTTTAATCGCTCCTTAGTATAGAATCACCATACAAACTCTGTACTAAGTAACGATTTCAGAAACCATTAGTGATTCTGAGTTTGAGCACTTACGCTCAAACGTTGGGAAAGTGTTTATTACGACATATCGCATCACGGTCACTATTTCGGTACCTGTGGTAGCGACGTGCCAATTTTCATTACCTACCTAGTACCTACCTAATAATAAGTGTTTCGTATTTACATCGTTTCGTGATGCACGTTTAGAGCACTTGTTTAAAAATAATAGTTTGTCGCTGCCGTACGTGCGTACGCTGCCGTAATTACCTGAAGGAATACGATATTGACTTTTTGTAGCATAAATGCAATTTTAAACTTAAATTAAAATTCATGTAAGTATTTTTTGTTACGGTATGATAATAAATGGCGAACTAGCAGAGGGGCGATGTTATGTCATGTGGTCACCGTCCGCGTCGCCATTGACTTCAGTTAGGGTTGCCAGGTCGTCAAACCAAATAGCCGGACAGACCAGCCAGTTTGGCCGGATATTTGTGTAAAAAGGGCAGACACCCTAAATTATTGAGTTATGTGTCTTAGTATTAACAAGATAAAAATTTTGTGGTGTCCCCCAGGCCTTTGTGATCCTTTACCATAAATCTTCTAAACGATGTGACAAGTCGAATGCAAAAAGCCTAACAAAACCGGACAAGCTGGACACCGTTCAATTTAGCCGGATACGCACTCAAAAAGCCTAACCCTGTTCGGCTTTATCCGGACGTCTGGCAACCCTAACTTCAGTAATACCTCATTATTTCGATAGTAAAATACGGTAGTTATCATATCAAAAGCAAATATTTATTTTAACGTTATTAAAATCCTTTTGATTTCATAACTCATTCAGTATACACAGTTGTATATTATTAAAAACGTTCCTGTATTATTTATTGGTCGATACATTTCTATGATCGTAACTTGTATTCATAATGTATCGTCTAGCTAGAGTGTAATATATGGGTATACGAGTACACGTGCTCTTCTGCGGTTACCGGGAAGTCGCTCGGGGAATCGAACTACACTCGCGTGAAAATTTTTCGGAAACATCCTCTGCATGCAGAGCCGCGCCCAACCTCTTTACGGCTTGATTGTACTCAAATGCAAGAAGTGTGTGTTTTAAAAAATATGAATCTACCTAGTTCGTTGCCATTTTACTAGAATAAGAAATTATTGTCAATCGAAACATATACAAGTACATTTAGTAAGCACTGCTTTTTCATGTCTATACGTGAGTAATTCTATCCTGAATTCTCACATTCTCAATACATTTGTGACGGTCGTGGGAAATTATTTAGGTAATTACTTGGTTGAGGTAAACTGTAGTTAAGTATCTACTGTTTGTTTGTAGCTGCGATATGTACGAAATTCTACGTAATACGTAAAAAATATGGTATAAGTATGAAATCACAAATGTTTATTAAAATTTATGACGTGTTTAAATTGCGACGCGAATGTGAAAATATTTGGCTTCGATTAATATTCAGCCCGTGTTCGCACAGCTCTATAATGACAGAGCGCGACATACTTTGAGCTATCTAAGGGCTTAGCCATGTACGTAGTGACCTGATTCCGCGCGTGCCTGTCTATACACTATACCCACAATCATTGGAGCGATGCATGAGATGCGATAACTACAATCATACTAACATACCGACGCGACGACCCCGTAGCCTAGTTGGTAGAGAACTTGAGAGCCTGCCTGCAAAGTGACGAATTCTGGGTTTGATTCTCGGCAGATATTTATGTAACAGCCAAATGTATGTTGTATCATTACAAACATGTAATGTGTTATTCGTGTATGTGCCCGTGACAATGGCAATTCTGCGAGAGTGTGAGTGTGAGACAGTTAAATAATAAATAGGGCGAGTGGTGACTGTAACCGACGACGCTATAATCACAATGTTGTGGCTTTTGCAAAGTGTGACCTCGTGCTCTAGGACACTTAATGAATTCAAAATACGTCCTGGCTCTAAATACGAAAAGCACTCTCGGCGAGGCAGGTTTTATAACTCTAAACAAGTATAGTAGCGTAATTGCTTTTGTAACTACGAGAGAGTAAAATCTAGTTATTTAGGTTGACTATTCGCTACACAAATAAGCAATGAAAACCGTAGTATGTACAATCAATACAATTGGCGTTGGTTATTATTGCACCACATACATTTGGTTAATTAAATAATATGGATCAGCAATGTCGGGGTACTTACAGGGATATATGTACATAATCGTAAAGTTACATGTATTTGTCCATCAGGGTGGCTACCCGGCGAAGTTGAAGAAGGTGCTGATAGTGACGGCGCCGCTGTGGTTCAAGGCGCCGTTCCGGATCCTGCGGCTATTCGTGCGCGAGAAGCTGCGCGAGCGCGTGCACACGGTCAGCGCGCCGCAGCTCGGCGTGCACGTGCCGCGCGCCGCGCTGCCCCGACAGCTCGGCGGGCACCTCGAACCGGACCACCTCGCCTGGTAAGAGAGAGAGAGAGACAGGCACTACACACACACACACACACACGCACGCACGCACGCACGCACGCACACACACACACGCTTCTTCTAGCAGTAAAAATTACTCATTACGAGTATTTCTTATCACGAAAAAAAATAAACAGTAAATAATACACATTCAAATGTTTCTTTTGTCCATATTTAAAAGGTGTAGATTAACTTTGGATTAAGTTACAACTTACAACAAGACAAGTAATTTTTATTTCTGCGATTTCAAATGATTCTGTGTTGTGTTAACCAGCTGTGAATTAGTACTAACGTATGACATCTTGCATTAATATGTAAGCCATTTCCCATAATTTTCTTTAAAAAAAGTATCAAATTTTGATTAACTAACATGCTTACAAGTTACAATAAGCATGTTCAAGAAAATAGCGTCTGATACGAGCCATACCTGATAATCTTAAATATTAATTTAAAAACGGGACAAGTGCGTTACAGGCGACGCGCAATGTAGGGTTCCGAAGTAGTAAGCTTATCGACTATTACTCATAAACTACATAAGCTAACATAGCCGTGATAATTCTCCTTGTAAATTCATCATAATATAACCTATTTTTGAGATTTTTTTTCACTTTTCCAACTTAACCGTTTAGCCGGCAGGGGAGAGACACTTGACACTAACCACAGAAGAAATTATAGTAATTATAGTAAGTACTCTAAACAAAAGTAGCACTTTAAAGCCAAATATTTCGCAAACGGATCCCTAATTCCAAAAATGGTCTTCTATACTCGTATCTGTCTCCCGCTCTGTATACCGCTCGTTTCGAGACAACTTAGTGCCTCGGGGGCAACACTTCTCATTCAAGACGAGTCTACGTTTTCGAAGACGTTATTTGGACGGCCGTGATACAAGAAACAGACTGTACATGTAACAGACCATGTGCATAACAGACGTTACATAACATCACAGAAATGTACCAAAACAAACCTACAATATGTATGAAAAGTACAATGTTTAATAAAAGTGTCTGATAATATCATAATTTACAGAGGCAAGCTTTTTGTAGGCCTTTCCATGCCTGAAATGAGGCACATGAAATTCGGAGCGGCTAGAATGACGACTGCTCTTTCAGTGAAAATTACATAATGAGCAGAGACGGATGGAAAATTAAAAGTTAGTAATTGTGAAGCCGCACAAATGCGGCAAAAGTCTGTACTCTGTAGTCTGTAGTAGAAAATGAAAGTGAATTTATGACAATATTAAATTTTCCTTTTCGAAATGGAACCTTTATCAAATAGGATCTGCCAAAGCGCTTTATTCTAGTTACAGAAACGGTAATAAATCGTTATTATTCTGGAGCTTCTGTCTACGTAATGTCATCTCAGTAGAAAAAAATACTGCTTTTTATCCAATAATAGGTGAGGAAAATGTTATTTGTTTCGTAGCGTTTGATTTGCTCAAGTGCTTTTATTCTTAAAGGATTATTGTACCGACCCTGCCTTTTTATCGTATTATATGTCTTTAATTTACAATATTAGGCATTTCAATCTCGATATTTAACGAGACTAACTCACGTATAATTTTTGTCCCAGATCTCACGAGATTGCAAGATTGAACGGGCCAGCATACTCGTAAATCTTAAAATCTCATGAGAATGGCTTTATGATCTCGTGAGATCTCGGATAGGCCTAAAATCTCGCTGGATAGCATTCCCTACCTATAGATCAGTAACACCGATTACCCGCCACGAAAAGAAGAGAGAACAAAGGAAGTAATGTTATTTGCATAACATTTCAAATTCGTATAATAATTTTATTATGGCTAAAACGTACATGTACGACTGTTACGTGCATCACATTTTCCTCTTAGAAATTTTTCAATTTATCCCACTTTCCTTCTCACGGCTCCCAGCCTTTTCCAGTCTTCTATCTCTGTAAAATGATTTAGTTCAGTTAAATATTTGCCCGAGATTACGTTAGTTTCGTATTCGAATTCCGATGCAGCGACGCAGTCCCCGGGGATTCAGATGGTTCATAAAATCTTTTATCTGCTCCTTTAAAAAACCTCTTTGTGAACGTTTTGTCGGTGAATTTTTCATGATTTTGCTGCTTTTATCCGAATCGAAGGAATTACATAATTGTAGTATTATCGAATTAAGAACGTTGGAAATTTTATCAGTGAGGATAATCAACTTAGCATCGTGTTTAATTATAATAATTGATTGTAATTCATAGCGTACCTCAATGTGTTACACGACTAATTGGATTACATATTAGGACGACCCTGTAGCCTAGTTGGTAGCGATCCTGCCTGCGGAGCGAGGGGTCCCGGGTTTGATCCCTGGCCGGGGCAGATATTTATGTGACAGATAAATATTTTTACTTGGGTTATGGGTGTTATTGTGATGTATATTGTGTCATCCATGCCACCCGCGACACAGATAAACATGTTGGCGTTTATTATTTATTTATTATTATTATTTATATTTTGTATATGACGTTTATGTACCTAGTATGTATAATTGTATATTTATTTATTATGGATATTTTTAAACCCGCATTATAAATGGCATTGTTGTACATCGATACATTAACAATGCCGAAAATTCTGAATTGATTTTGTAAACTTTAAAATATAATTATGCTTCCATGAACATACTTTACATTCTCGTCTGCTGGTTTAATTAGTAGCTAAAATGCCCTACATGAAAACAATTTCTCGAAATAATGTGCTAGAAAATTGACATGCATCCTAATTGCATCCCATAGGACCAATATAGCATAAATTGCTCTATGCATTTTACAAACTTCATAGTTACATGAATTCATTTAACGGGTAGTTTCATGTTTTTCCAGTTTCAATATATTATATTGTTTTTTTTTTGTTATGAAATATTTAGTTATTATTATCTACAATCGATATAGGTTATAAATAATTGTTATTTTATTAGATTTTACTATCTGTTTACGATCTCATTAAGAAATGTTTTTTTTCAGGCTCGAGCACTGTAGGAACTGTTACACGAACAACCTTCAGAACTCCAAGTTGGACAACGTCATCGACGATTATGTAATCAGCAACCACATACCGCACGTCAAGCCACAAAATGGTAATTTTTACATTTATAAAATATGTTAATATCATAGTTTTAGTTATATTTTTTGTAGGGATGCATCCGATTCAGATATCGTTAGGTACCAATATATCGGCGATACCTCGTTATCGGCATCGGCGATATTTTTATGGCCGATTCAACGATACTTTTTAAATTTCGCGCTTTATAAATGTAATATAAACGCGTATGTTGTCTTGTCTATTTCGTGAAAATATTATTAGAGAATCCGAGGAAGATGAGCCCCTATCTATTCTAAGCTGTAACTATCTCAAAGAAGAAGTCGAGATGTACCTAAGGTCTCCTAATAAGTATATCGAGAAACGCAGACCCGTTCGTTTTTTGGCGTAATGATGTCTTATACACAAAGTTAGTTTCCAAATGAGTTTTGTCGCATCTGATAGACTATTTTCCACCGCAGGTCTTATTCAAACAGACTTGCGAAATCTCCTTTCTCCGCAAAACTTAAGAATATTTGGTTTTTTAAATATAAATCTTATCAATGTTATTAACTTTAATTACTAAAACTATTAACTAATCTCAACCTGGCTATATTTTTTATATTAATTCAAAAAATGAACCTGACTTGTTTTTTTGTTTACCTTAATTTTTGAATTCAATACGCGGATCGGTATCGCCAATATATTTATAAGAGTATCGGTATCGGTATCGGTATCGTATCGGCAAAAAGGCGTATAGTCGAATCCCTAATTTTTTTGCTGGTGTTATGTAGTGGTGCGTTGTACGTGTTATTTAATTTGAATTCTTGGAAGGTTAAAAATCATTATCAGTTGAAATAATAAACACATAGTTATTATATTTTAGCAGTTAGAAAAATTGTGAGGCAGAGATGAAAAGTAGAAATAAAACGAAAATTGGTCACATGTTTCATATTTTAGTGCCATTGAAGAAAAGTTGAGTTAGGTCAAGGTTTCATTTACGCGGAAATAGGAATTTCGGAAACACAGATGTTGCAAAAATAAGAGTAATATTACCAAAACCATTTTCATATTTAACATGCAACATCAACGGGTTTTCATTCAAATGGTATAGTTTTGTTCAACAAGAACGACACGTGTGTATTCAAGCGTGCGTTGCTAAGCTCTGCATGCGCGCCTAAAATAGAACCAACTTTTGCCTTGTCGTTTGTAGATTTTCCCTCGAATATAGAGACTTTCTATAAACAAACACGTGTGAGAATACCGGAGGAAGTTATTTATAAACAATAATATTGTACTAAATTATTCATTCAGCTGCATTCAGAAGGCTCAGAACCGCAAGTGGCGCAAGTTAGGGGAGGCCTATGTCCAGCAGTGGACCTCCAAAGGCTGATGGATGGATGGATGATTCATTTACGTCACGATCACTTTAAATTAAATGATTCCAGAATTTCAGCGAATTTTCTTACATTGTAGTTTTATTTTATTTGTATGGGTGTGAGTTACCTTTTAAGTGTTAATTATGTTCTTACCCATGCAATGACTTCGGTTTTTGTTCTACTACAATAGTAGTAGTAGTACAGTAGTAGTAGCTAACAATAGTAATTAGTCTTTGTTGTTCATTAGTATTGTATTTAATTAAGTATTTATTTTTAATTAGACTCACCTTATGTTAAGGGGAAACTGTGAATTCGTAGTCTGTTGGTATTCTCATCTGCTATCACAGTGACGTAAAGAAGTGTGAGGTAGGCGTACTACAAATCAAAGACAGGATGAATAAAGAAAAGACTAATAATTAATAATATTTTATAAAAACGTGATAGGCAAATTTTTCGATAAGGAAAACATATTAAAGTTAGTTATTAAGGTTTAATTAAATTCCCGCTTTATTCTTAGCCGGTCCGTGGGCGACTCGCGACGATGATCTCTTACCGTCAGATGATTTCTCTGTTCCTTTATCTGCCGTTTACTTTAAAAAGGTGAACGATGTACTATATTATGTTACATTATATTGTATTAGGTATGTTAATTAGGTTAGGTACGTTATGTTGGTGATGAGGAGATTTCTCCGTCTCGGTTTATACCCGGCATAAATGAACATCCTGTCCCGTAACCCACAGGAATAGAGATGCACGTTGCCTTTACTAAATTAATGTGTTGTGTGGAAATTGATTATGTGGTGTTAGATGATTATTGAGTAATTGACTTCTGCGCGACCTGTACCTGTAATTACGTTATGTTATATTGTACTGTGGTATTATATTATGTTGTAGTGTACATATTGTATCATGTTGTATTGTATTGTGTCAGGTATAATCGAGCACGAGGGGCCGTGCGACATGACCAGCGACCCCGCGGCCGACATCATGCACATCAGCGACGCGCCCTACACCTGCGACCCCAGCCCGCTCAGGTGCGTTCATTACGCTCTACGCACTACGCATTTTGCTATAATATTTATATTTATAGCTCGTCGGATAAATGTCAATGCATGTAAAATTTTTAAATTTTTAGCTATTAGTTTATTAATGAACTCTCTGTTATAGAGTAAAAAATGAATTATGCTAGACCGTGCCGGGCACTTTTTTTTGCTTTTATGATATTTGCAATAATATTTGTATTTGTATTGTATTGTTTTGCCACGACTTACCCTAATTCAGATAAGTGTTGCCCTATCTGATGTTTTAATGTCTATAAAAAACTTTCATGTATGATATTAAAATTTAAATTATTCACGATATATTTATCGTGATCTTATGTGCTCTAATAATGTAGATATTATGAGATATGGATAAGCAAAATTAATTTTGTGGAGTAATTTTGGCACGTTTGATTGAATTTTTTTTTTATAAACTTTTAGACATTCACATGGATATAATGGAGACATGAAAGGCGGACACATAAACTCAGGAGATGAAGATGACTTAGACTTAATCAGTGAGTATAATTTGAAACAATTATATGTCTCTAGTCTTTTTAATGTTTGGTATATCTCATTAGAAAATAGATACTCTTATTTTTATATTCCCAGATAAAAAAATTTAACAAAACCATTCCTCTCATCTTTCATTACTCTATCATAGTTAAACTACTTAAGGCTACCAAGGCATCACCTTGGAAATTCGGCTGATTTACTTCTCCATATATTTCGTAAAGTTTATACGCTAACGTTAACGCTACGTTTAACGTAATACTTAGCTATAATATGTTTTTGATTATATTATATTTTGCTTTAGAATGACAACACGATACCGTGAAATTTTCTCGATATAAAAAAAAATAAACAAGGCTCTAATCTCTCTCATCAATCATTTACATCATTAATTGCCATCGCTATATTTAAGAAAATTGTGCATGGTGTTATTTTTAAAACATAGTAAATTGTCGCACCTAAATCCATATAATAATATGTATCTTTTGTGAAAATCCTTATAATATAATACTACATATTATGTAGTCGTTTTTAAATAAGAACTAAAAATATTGTTTGGCGCTTATATTGTTCACTTCCGAGCGCACGCTCAGTTTTCTCACAATTATACACAACGTATCTCACAATTTTCATACAAGAAGTCATTCTATCAGTATAGTTCGATCCCGCACGCTTCAGACTCTGATTTTGCTTCGAGGTATCATCTTAACAAATACAGAGCGATATTATTTGTTCAACATTTTGAACAATTGCAACTTATCATAGATTCATGTTGTATTTGTATTGATGTTGCACATTATACCACTAATTCAGCGAAAGCGTTATCTGAACAACACACAAGAATCGTGTATTTCCTGTCGCGATAAAAACTTTATCGTGTTTTATTTTACACAATAACAAAATCAGAACTGTTACACAAATATTTGTGATTCTTCGATTGATAAATATCTATAGTTTAAAAATTTATGTAACCTTACTTTTATCAGTAGATTTGTATAATGTACTAATATCAATCTAATAGTGTATTTAAAAAAAAAACATCGAAGGTTAATTAAGGAATTAATTAAAAACGTCGCAAATATATGCCAATTTACATTATTTATAATATGTAGTAAACATTCAAGTGATTCAGCGTAATGGGAGGCCAAAGTATGTCATTTATAACGGAAAAAATCTTGAATCTTTTGAACATTAAATCCTTTTCGAACGATCTGTCAGGAAAATCTTAATGCAAATGACATTTTAATGTCAAAAGAAATATTAAAAAATAAATTTGACGCGTTTGTCACATTGTTTTGATTACAATAATGTAAAGGGATACAATATTTAAATTTTCAACAGAAAATCGTAAGTGAGATTGTTTAGGATGCAGGGTATGTTGATATAGACGTTTATATTATTTAATTAATAATATAATTGAATGTACGATAATATTAGGTACATTAAAATTGCATTTGATGTTCGTGAAATACGTTGAAAATCGCATGGGTCAGTGTTATAGCCGAGCCAAACGACGGGGTAAAAGTCTCTTTATCTAACAATTCACGTTAGACGTTAGGTATTGTATGCATAATGTATTTTGTATGTGAGCCATAAACCAAGTAGTTGTTGTGATGCAATCCAGATCGATATAAAATTGCTTCGGAGTTAGTATGCTAAGCGTATTAGTACATTGTGACAATGTATTCACTGTTCACACTCCTGTCGTTTACCAATCTGTTCGGCTATAGTTATGCATGTACGTATTAGTTGACAGTGATTTAATTATCGTAGATAAAGGCGCACTACGTGACTCATTGTTCTAAGCAGGAAAATTCTTAACGTAAACAAGTACATTATTCTAGGAGCAGTTTTCTATTCGTGTAAAATGGAGTTTAGATATTGTTATTGATATGTTTGTGTTAGTGCCTAGTGGGGCAACTCAAGTCCCACTAACGTGCAGAGTGCGACGAGTGCGGAGCCAGTAGAAATATGGTTTACTGGTAGTAGAATAAAATAAAGTTTGGATAAAACTTCTTGTTGACACAATAAAATATGTTTCAAAAAAACTCTGACAGGTAAAAAACAATAGACAAGTAGATTTAAAAATAAACTTTTAAAGAACAAAAATATCTCCATTAAAGCCAGTGGCGTAGCGTGAGGGGGCCCGGGGGGGCCATGGCCTCGGGCGGCACATGAAGAGAGGGCGGCAAGCGACACGATTTTTAAATAATAATAAAATAATACTATTACTAAATACATTAAAATTCATTTTATTTAAATTTAAAGTAAATTGTGCTATGAAAAAAACAAGAAAAGTGCATTTTTAATTAATAAAAAAATATTTTAAATAATTGGGGGGCGGCAAATTTTCGGTCGGCCCCGGGCGGCGGGAGCCCGCACTTGATTTTAAAACATGAAAAAATAAACAAATAATATTGAAATTCTGATATTTGAAATAGACAAAAAAAAAACAACCATTATTTATTTCCTGATGTAAATTCTTCTACAACCTTATTCAAATAGAATAAAATTATGAATAAAATAGTTTATTGGGCTAGTTCCAAAATCATTTCATTAGACATGTTTTAATGCAGAAACATAACGTTAGAGGGAAAAATAGAGCGTTATGAATAAATAAATATTTAATACGCAAGTACTATAATAATAATAGTATCGCAAGGAGAGGACGCGAGCGACGCCCGTCACGTGCCAATTCACCGATATGATTTCATACGATATTAGAGCGCATGAATTGAGCCTTTGTGTGGCCGCGTGGAGCGTGCGTCTGAATAGGAGCCGATGCAGAATTCATATTGGCTGTTAACCCTCCGCTTTGTTGGACGTATAATGCTGTCTTAATATGTACCTACAATAAATTTGAAAATTATCCTTAAAGACCTTAAAGATATTTTGTAAATTAAGCTTTGACCATCGAAATAAGGTTGAGTGACTTGTAAAATTTTAAACTCGTGTCTTATCTAATTATTCGTCATAGTAAATTCTTTACAGTCTATCGTATGAACGTACCCCACGTTTTAACCACGTCGTTTTAGATTTATGTCACGCTTAAGTCAAACTTAATGTTATTAATATTAGGACCTTAATATAAAACCTCCAGTTTTATTTATTTTTTATTTAAATAGTACTTAATGCTAATGGGGTCGCATAAAGTAGGAGTTTACTGTATTATTATCACTGTATGGTTTCCTGATCGTTAATGACTGTTATATTAGGACAACAACTGGGACCGACGTGTATACGTGCACTTCGAAGCACGGAAGTGGTCAAGAAATTTTTGCCTCTAGCGGTTACACATCCACTACCGAAGAGCACTAGTATTATTATAATATTGTGTGGTTGCAGCTCGCGGCACGTGGTCGTCGGGCGAGGCGTCCCCCGGGCTGTCGGACGAGGAGTGCGGCGGCGCGGGCGGGGGCGCGGGGGAGCCGCCCGCCGCGCTGCTGGCCCGCGTGCGCGCGCTCGGCCGCCGCGGGCTCGTCGCCGAGTACGAGGAGATACGGGCGCGCCCGCCGAACGGGACCTTCCACCATGCTAAGTGAGATGTCGTTTGTTTATATTATACTTTTATATTTTTTTTACTAAAATAAGCTTATGTTTGAATCAAACCCACCTGATGTAAGTGGATGGTAAAGCGCACTAACTTAGTTAATGCCTACTCTTGAAAAAATATATGTACTCAGGGCGTCAAGGCAAAGTAAAATTTTTGGAAAAATGCTGAGTTCGATTGCATACCGCTCTAACATAGATATAGATGTCTCACATGTCACTAACAAATGATTGTGAAACGGTTGCAGATTGCCAAGCAACCTGTCGAAGAACCGGTACACGGACGTTCTGTGCTACGACCACTCGCGCGTGATATTATCGCAGACGGACCCCGACGACTCCACCACGGACTACATCAACGCAAACTACGTCGACGGGTACAAACAGAAGAACGCGTTTATATGTACACAGGGTAAGTGTTGTGCATACAGCTGTTCTTCTCCATGACAAAGTACCTTTTCGAAAAGCTGGTAGATTAAAAAAATGACGTGCATAAGTGTCTCAGTGATACCTATATGAATTTTATTTTGAATTTTATAGTGCGTCGGGTAAATGTGAAGAGATGTCGAATAAACTCATAAAAGTCAGATAGGGCAACAAGCTAGGGTATAATGACACATGATGTTACAACAGATGTTATATGACATTTGCAATAGTGTTTGTATTTGTCTTATCTGTCATGTTTTGCCCATGCTAACCCTTCTTCAGATTAGTGTTGCCCATAGATTACCTCCAAAAGATACCGCATACAAGGCAACTGACGCGCGCCAACATGTACTTGCATTTGCAAGTCGACGACAATAGTGTCGACCAATACTGAAGCGTCCTTGATGTCCAAGTCCAAGTATGAATTAGAAATAGCCAATCACAGCGCATATTTTTGTCCCCCGCAACCCGCGCCTTCCGCCAAATTTTGTGAGTTCAAACTCTAAGAAAAATTAACTTATGCGGAATCTATTGGGGGTAATCTATGGTGTTGCCCTATCTTATTTCTTGACCATAAATAAAAAAGTTACCTCTTTAAATTAAATTTTATGAATAACTAAAACTATGTTATGCATATAGTTACATTAAGCGACAATGGATCAGTGAGAAGGTATTTGCTTATGGTTGTTGGAAATACACATGGCGCGGTGCCAATTGTGATTGACTTGCGGACGGTAACTATTGGTACGGAGCGGAAGCTGCACATAGCTCAATATTGTGCTTCTATTTATTATAGTTCTGTATTTATGTGTTTGCTTTTGTTTTATTATTCAACTTCATTATACATTGTATGACCGAGACATTAAACACAACTGTATAAACACTAGACTTATTTAGCGTCATATTTAAACATCGTTTTATGTCTGTCGGTTGACAGAAATTTGAATGATGATTTTAAATTTCTGTTCTCGCTCTGTGTGTAATAATAATAAGTAAAGTATTATTTATTTATTTGCTCTCACAAAAGTGTGTGTGTTGTCCATGGTACATAATTATGTAGCATTATTATTTATTTATCATACATGTTCACATCAGGTCCCCTGCCAAAGACATTCGGCGACTTCTGGCGCATGGTGTGGGAGCAGGGCAGCCTGGTGATCGTGATGACGACGCGCGCGGTGGAGCGCGGCCGCGTCAAGTGCGGCCAGTACTGGCCCGCCGCGGTGGGAGCGAGACAGCTGCACGCCGGCTTCGCGGTCACCACTGAGGCGGTGGAGCAGGAAGACGATTATACTATATCGCATCTGTTGCTCACTGACTTGCGGGTGAGTTTGGATACCAATAGGAAAATAACCTATTGGTCATTTCAGCTTCACGCGGGTTAGGTTAAGGGGATTGGTTTAGATTTAGATTATCTGTATGGTTATTCTTCCATTATAACATGAATACGTTTTTAAATTTGTTTAAAAATCATTCTTAACGGCTTGCTTGAGTCAGCGGCCAAACGATTCGTCGTGTTCCGCCTGGGAACTTGAGAGCCAGATCTTTCTTTCTTTTCTTCTTTCTTTCTTGGCTGGCAACAGTGATGCCCTTGATGTCGCTAATCTCTATGGGCGACGATAGCCACTTACCATCGGATGGATCGTCAGCTCGTTTGCTGACTATTTCCATAATAATCCCACTGTCCAGACGGAGCAGTCGCGGCGCGTGTGGCACGGGCAGTACACCCGCTGGCCGGACTACGGCGTGCCGGGCGGCGGGCGCGCGCCCCCCGTGCTGCGGTTCCTGCTGCTGGTGCGGCGCGCGCAGCAGCGAGCGAGGAACGAGTGAGTGGCGCACACGTTCTACTTTATATGAAGATTTTACATTCCAAAAAATTTAGGTGCTAAGTCTGTCTTGGAGACAATTATAGGCATGATGACAGATTTTGAAATACCGTTCTATATTGTTGGGAAATATATTGTAATTACAACGTATATCATATTTCCGCAAAAAAATAAGGTTTAGTATAAAATAAATACATTTCAATTTATAAGTTTAAAATTCGCACCAAAACGCTTCAAAGTGTCTTGGTGTGGTAGTGACGTCAGACCTCAGGAAAACAAAAGACAATCGGTCATTATTAGTATGGTGAAATTCATTTGTTTTAAGGCGTGTGACGTAATTCGCGCTAATTGAGACTGAATGGCGTTTTAGCTAAGATGGCGGCTTGCCGTATTTTGTAGTTTTATTTTATCCAAAATATTGTGAAAATCGCTAATAATAATACGATAAATGCGTGTTTTGTAATCCATTAATAGGGTTTCATTAAATGAATACATAATTTTAGTGATTTTTACTTACTGTCATCATGCCTATTGATTTTGTTTCCGCCAAACGTAGCTAACAATCGCGACAGACAAGGCTTTCTTTTATCTTGTATTCCAGCTCTTCGATCCTCGCGTGTAATTTTGGTAGCCCCAAAATCTAGAAATGTAAAGAAACTAATGTTAATTATTTGTTTCACAGATTGGGAGACGCGTGGGCAGGTCACAGTAGAGGTCCTCCCATAGTTGTTCACTGTTCAGCTGGCATAGGTCGAACAGGTAATCTTTATTTTAGTTATGAAAAGAATGTGATACAATTTCAATAAAAAAGGCGGAAATTAAAGCTACTTATTTAGATTTTATTCGAACCATACCTTTTAAAGGAGTATTTTAGAGTTCGAAGTAATTGACTTTCCTATTCAGAGTTTAATGGCATAGTTCAGTCATGCAGGGGATGATATAAAGGCGTTCCGTAATGCTTAATATTACAAAATCTTTGTGTAATTATTAATGTTACCTGTATGTCATAAGGTTTGATTTAAAATGATATGATAACAGTTAACACATCGCTGGCTATAATATCACTAGCATATTCGACGTGTATGTATGTATGTATGTATGTGTGTGTGTGTGTGTCGCAGGCACGTTCCTGACGCTGGACATCTGCACGTCGCGGCTGGCGGCGGAGGGCGCGTGCGACGTGCGCGGCGCGGTGGAGCGCGTGCGGGCGCAGCGCGCGCACTCCATACAGATGCCGGACCAGTACGTGTTCTGCCATCTGGCGCTGCTCGAGTATGCGGTACGTATAGATAGGAGACGTAACTGCGGGTGGACTGCTTGTATGACACGATGCGCAAAAGATAGATGCGCAATAGATGATTGCCTGCAGGCTAGACTGTTACGTATGTATGTGAGTTAAAATCTCCTGGAATCGGAATGTGACAGCTATAAGGAAGTAAATATAGTAGGAACCTGACTGCGCGTGTCATCCAACTGATTCAACGTGATAACTCGGTCGGAGTTCACTGTCATCGGTAATTGGACAGAAGTAGTTGTGTAGTAGGATGTAGCTGGGTTTGGAACTGTAGATCGTTTGCGTGGTTCGTATCCTAAATGTATGTCTATCATATATATAAAAATTTAACCAGTACTGCCACAAGGCTGTCTGCGTTATTACTTGAAATTATTTCTAATAAAAACAAAACATTAATTTTCCAGGTGATGCACGGCTACTTGGAGTCCGCCGAGCTGTCGGGCTTCGACGACGAGCACGAGGACGAATCTGACTGAAGACTGTCGCGCCGCGCCTGCCGCCTGCTGTAGCGCACGCGGCTGCGGCGTGCGGCTGCGGCGTGCGGCCCCGCGCTGCCGCGTTGTAGTCCCTTCACTCGAGTAGTGTTGCCCTTTGGATACCGTCTCCACTTTACGCAAGAGACTGACTGCCGAGATCCCCTCTTTTAGAAGACGCCCCGCATCTAAGACGCTATCGCTCTTCAAGAGACGCCGCCGCCAAACCAAAAAGACCTAATTTTTTTACTTCTTTATGTAAGAATTATGGTGTCAATGTCTTAAAATAATATAACATTGAGTTTTGGTGCACCGATGCTATTTAAGCGAACGGAATATAGTCCGAACGCCGCGGTCACGCACAAACGATGTGTTCATTAGCGAAGAGACGTGGTGCCGTGTCGTGTCGTGACGTGTCGTGCTGTGCTATCGCTCGAGGACTGCTCGATGAAGATTCGAGCTCGGTCAACATTCTCATGGCCGAAGATGTTAATATAAGCGCCTCTACTTGTCCAGATATGACGTATACGCTCCGTGCGAAGTGTGTCCGTTACCTGAATCGACGTACACATAGATAATGAAACGTTCCTGTAGTGTGAATAAGAGCCGAGTGTTCGACGATCGTCGGTGGGATACCTCGTAATCGTTCGAGTATTTCTTTTGCACAACATTAAATCTTTGTAACCAAAAATATTCTCTTAATTATTTAGGTTCTCTTTTTTTCTATTTATTTATGTATAAGAAGTATGGCTGTGTGAATATTTCGTCTGTAATTTATATAGTTACGTATGTTTATACTTTTATTATAATATATTACCTTTATTTATGAGTGAAACGTATGAAGTCTTATGAATAAATTTTTGATACGAACTAAAATGTAATGTCGAGGTGCTGGTAGCATAGCAGTCATTCACCTGCCGGTGTTGCTGACTACATCGGCGAGTGCCGAATCTTCATCACATTCACCACACATCTTGGAATGTAAATGTATTCGCAGTAATAGACTGAGTAATGTAAATTTTTTCATTGGGTACCTAATTTAGAACTCGGGAGATGGAATTAGATATAGTGAATAGCCAAAACGGTTTGTGTGCCGGGTTTTACAGGAATGTTGGACTGTATAGAGGATTTTATTAAATTAAATATGTCTGCATTTATCTCCTATAAATTATTTACAAGATTTCTATTAAGATACGCCTTAAATGTATTTTGTTTGGATAATAATGAAACATTCTGGCATGCAAATCAGATAATTCTTATATGCTTGACGTACAACATTGTTCTATGTAGGTTTTTCACCTCCAACTTGGATATGAAATAAGAATAGATTTAATAAAAAATATATTATGTATAATTTTTGAAATGTAATCATAGGTAAATTGTAAAAATACGAACTAGTGATGTGTTACATATGATCCCATGACTTATGAAATCGTAGCTGAAAATAATAGATATTTTTCAATGGATGTATTAGCAACATATCTAAACGTCACAGATCAGTACATATATATTTGGAATCGCCGTCCTCACGCAACATACATATCGCCGTAGTGCTCCTTGGTTCTCTTCCGTTTCCTTCATTTGATACATGTTCCCACACACCTCCCAGACACCTGTTTAGTACACGAATCTCGATGTTATGTGCACTAATTAATTAAGCCCGCCTTTTGTACCATATTTTTTTTGTGTACAATAAAGTATTTTCCTTTCATTTCACTAATTATCGCTTTCATGTTCTAGATAATACATAAACTAATTGTGCTCTATTGTTGAGTTGTCACGAGAAGGAGTCGTGTTCGCGCGCCGTCGGCCGCTAGCCAATGTGTCACGGATTAACGAGGAGAGATGGAACTAGGAAATAATTGTAGGCAGAAAATAATATAACTTTACTAAGGACTGACTCAATAAACATGTTATGACAGAGTCACTATTACTGTTTAGTAACGTAAGTATTGCAGAACATTATGTAAGGGGCCATCCATAAGTTACGTCACACTAATTTCATGACTGATACCTCCCCCCGTCCTTGTCACAGCTGGTCACATATGTGTGATCTCCCCCCTAGTGTGACGTCACATATGAAATTTTAAACCTAGAAATTATTAAATTAAAACAGCAGTTCTGAAATAAGTTTTATTTCCATTAATTGTATTTTTACTATTTATCTATACATACCAATTATTCGATTTTGAAACGTGACGTCACGAAATTTATCCCTCCCACCCCTTCTCACACTCGACTTCCCCCCCCCCCCCCCTAACGTGTGACGTAATTTATGAATGGCCCCTAAGCCAATTAAAACAAAATATTTATAAATTGCAATTTTGCCTGATTATAATGATGTTAATGTGTTAACCGTCGTAACCACAACTACAGGACATCATTCAGATGGAGGATGTGACATATTTCGTACATTTTATTTGCAGGATCCTAAGCTTTTCTCTCGTTAATGTATGACACTGAATAGAGGTGACGTGTTTGTACACGATCCTAGTGATTTAATTTGTATTTGTAACGCAGTCTTACACGTTTCATCTATGAAATAATTATATGTATTGTATAAAATATGATAATTAGCGTCAAAACGTTTTGGAATACGTTTTTATAAAATCAATAAAATGATATTCATTGCGGTCGTGTCTGAACATAGAACATGATCCAAGGTTTTACATTGGAGAATGGAACTTGTGCTAAAGTGAATAACGAAAGTATACAAAATCGTTGCGTCTAGTATTTTACAAGTTTCTCTAAATATATTATTATTGTTTAAGATTTAAGGAAATTGTTAATCTGAAACAACTGTTGATTCTTATATCTGTAAATATTCTATTTTCTGTTTAAAATCTAAATTAATACCTCTGTGAAATATGTGTGAAATAAAAAGATTGTACTATAACTGAACAACTTATTTTATTTGTTTAACCTATAAAACGTTCAATTGGTGCTAATGTATATCTTGATCTATAACCGATTGTGATTACGAAATTATTGTGTTGGATTAGGTCATTTCATGGATTTAGTATCAGGTGACTAATGACAGGTCAGAAAAAAGCGAAACACGTAGGCGTAAAGTAAAACCAACAATTAATAACGAACAGTAAAGTTGTTTATTAAAATAAAATTGTCTTTCGTATAATGCTTACTTCACAAATTACAACTATTTTACTGGATAAAGTATTCGCTAATAGTTATACATATAAAGTAGTTTAAAATAGCTAGTTATACGAAATGGTTTAGTAAGTACACATACTGGTGATGTACTTGGCGATCACTTGGCGATTAAATTAAGAGTTACACTTAAAATGAATAAGTAAAATTAACTAAGTACATAAATAAAAGTTCAAGTATATTCAAATTTTAATGGGTATGGACCTATCGATAAATTAAGAACTACAATTATCTACGCAGATATAAATCACATCAATTTGATCGTAGTCTAGACTAGCTAGTTTCTAGATTATATTATTCTTAAAAATAACGTCATAATTGACTGTAGCATCAACATGATAATATTCATAACATTCACTTACATTACATTATTTAGGAATTTAATGCTATAGTTATTATTTGATTACAGCTAAAAGACATATTAATACTTTACCACTTAAATGCTGCAAGTTATTGGTCTGGTAGGAAGATCTGGTAAATAATACTGTAAGTACCGACTATTGCGACATCTATTTTTAGCATCAAACTAACATAAAATGTTAAATACTGTAAAATACCTTATAACAAATGATATAATTTAAAACTTAGGAGTAATTTGATCTTTAAAATCCGCTGTGCGTATCTCCAATTTGTATTGCATATCCGTGTCTTGCATACAAGCGATGGTGATGCATTGTGGAACCGACTTCCTCGAAGCCATGGGGCATAAAGAGATAAATTTATTGTTGTTAATGATAACTTCAACGTTTTTCTTTCGTGTTCAGTTGAAATTAAAGAACTTATTAATAAAATAATGCTACTTAAATACACAATTATGACCTAAGAATAATATTATTAACAATGAAATTACTTCGATAGTTGCAGGCAAACCATACGTGCAATATCTATGCCGTATTAAACGGGCACAATTAATAAGTACGATGGAAATAACAAATAATTATACAACAAACTGGTAGTTTAAGCTTTGGCATATTTCACTCCTAAATATTAATGTAGTTAACCAAACCTACACTTACGGAGGCCATACACGATCAAGTGTACTTGATGAATCGTCAAGTGGACTTGACGGGGCATCCAGTATACTTGATCGTGTTTGGCCACGGTATAGCTATCTGCCGTATATTTGTATCAAACTGATAACTTAATATGATGTGATATTGGCGTCGTACGAATAAGTGTCAGTGTGTGTGTGTGTGTGTGTGTGTGTGTGTGTGTGTCTAGGAGTAGAAGGTGAGCACGGAGGTCTGGTTGCCGCGCACGAACAGCATGGGCGGCAGGTCGCGGCTCATCATCTCCAGCCACGTCATGTACAGCGGCGCCGACACCGAGCCCTTCGCCAAACGTTCATCATTATAAGCATATTAAGAGTTAAGATATTAACAATATATCGCTCACCTAGTAATATAATGGCACATCTGCAAAAAATGCGAAATTTACTTTATATGGTATACGTGTTTATAAGTGCATAGGTAATCTACGTGTCTATACTAGAAATCAAACCCATACCTTCTGTAAAAAACGTAAAAATAACCCATAAATTAATTTTAAATATTTTTAAAACATCGTTGAATTTCCTTTCTGTAAAAATGATAAATGTAGATGTGCCGTTATAATAGAGCGAATGTAGTCGCGCTTTATGAAATGCTACTACGTTAGCGTCAAACATATGTTCGCAGCGTCAAACACATTTTTACTACGACCTCCAGGAATAAATAAGCATAAGCTGTTCCATAAACAATTTCAATTCCTAGGTTCCTAGGTATACTGGTTTAATAATAACGATACATACTCATAGCCCCCTTAGGATTCCGTGTCACACACCCAGACCAAGAACAGCGCGCTGGAACCCAGGATCCTTGGCTCGACGATCCCGCAAGGTTACCTACCATTACGCCACATGGGTCGTCGAACGAGATGCTCGTCCAGAGTTGTCCACTTTGATGGTTAGATCCACCACCTTAAGTATTTCGACCGATTTCCGACACCCAGTACAAGTGAACGAGTACCTATTGAACAAAATATCGGCGTCGTTACCTTCCGCGGCATGGGCAGCGACATGACGAGCAGGCGCGCGCCGCTTGAGCTGGCCAGCAGCAGCTCGCGCAGCCGCAGCTGCCGGTTGCTCTTCTCCGCCAGCGTCGCCAGCTCCGTCGGGCTGATCGTGCCCTCTGCAACACACACACAAGATTTGATTGGTTGAAGAATGGGCCTCAACCTCAATCCTTCTATGATGTAGTTGTTCAGTTACTTTTAACAACATTCTAAACTGCTGGGCTTATTTTTTTCTTCTTAGTTTTTTTACGTAGTCGAGATTTTTTTTAAATTACATTAATTATAAACATAGATTAAAATATCCTTAAAACAGGCCAACATCAACACAATCACAGTTATGGCCTCTTTGAATGGACAGTATCTGTTGGCCCTAGCGGCCTTTCCAGCTTCACGCGGACAGAGGGGCGAGCTTGTAAGGTTCAGCCTGTACAGAGGTATAGGAAGTCTCGCATATCTATGGAGGCTTTCCAGGTTCCTAATACCCACGTCCTTATTTTGACGCGTAAAAATGTACGCTAATTTCTGTTGGCGCAGCCGTTAACATTGACGTCAACGGTCAACGCAAATGTAGCAAGAGCATAAGAATCTTCAAAAAGTTTTAGTGAAGTTGATTCAAGTTCTACTCATTAGTAGCAGTAGCCTAGTGACCTGCAGATAAATATGTAGGTAGGTTCCAACACTACCAACCTACTAACTTTGAAACTTTGGTGGCTTTTGAAATTTCACGTCGCATATGTCACGATTGGTCATTGCAAAGTCTTCGTCAGCCAACTAAAAAAGATCGTTTAGCTGCCAAGTACGCTTCGTATGTTACCTTTGTTCTCGTCGTCGGAGGTAAACTTCTTGATGACCTCCTCGAACAGCTTCTTGGTCTCCGGCTGCGGCGGCTCCGTGATGTCCTGCACCATCGTCAGCGACGAGTAGTCTATCCGGAACTTAGACAACAGGTTGGCCATGCTGCGATTGTAGAAATACTTTTTGTTGATTGTCATGTTGCTTAAGTATGGACTTACAGTAAATTGGAGGTAGATAATAATAAGTAAAAAAAATATTAAGGGGCTTCATTAAGCGGGAATTTTATTACTTATTTATGGAATATTTAGGTATGGTCATTCATTGTGACGTCACGTCTTCAGGTACCTCTACGAAGATTACAGTCCAGTTAGACTATTAGGCAAATCCATGGTGGCGCTGCATCGAATAGCGACATATAAAACTGTCACTTGAAATAATATACGTTATGTAGTATATTTGACCTGAAGAAGACAGCGGGTATCCGCTGGATTCAGAAGCCTCCGGACCGGTTAGAATGGCGCAAATTAGGGGAGGCCTATATCCAGCAGTGGCAAGTGGCAAGGGCAAATTCAAATTCAAATTTTTTTTTTTTCAAATTCAAATCACTCTTTATTGTGAACTATAGGTAATATACAGATGTTACAAATAAGCAATTGTTCGCTATGTCCTGCCTTAAAGGCGTACAATACATTAGATAAGCTAAAAATTTAAAATCAAAATTAAAATATAAATAATAAATCAAATAAAAACGAACCGTGCATAAATCAGACTGAGAAATTAAAATTGAAATTAATTGGTAATGTCAAATTGAAATTATACATATAAATTAATGTAATAATAAAATTAAAAATGTCATAAGCCACTCATAGCTGAGTATCCTCTAAGTACTCTTTAATGGAGTAATAGCATTTGGATATTAGTAGATCTTTAAGCTTTTCCTTAAAAATTGCCAATTCTGCGATATGACGCAAATCTTTAGGTAATTTATTGTATATGACTGGAGCCATATAAAATATACTTTTCTTAAACAGATGTGTGAGGGCTTATGGATGCAGTATATTTATACTGAAGAGATGAGCGTCTATAGTGGACACAGGTGATCTTACTTCCTCTCCTCGAGCTCGAGCTCGTGGTTCCGGTTGGCGAGCGCGAAGATGCGCAGCTTGCAGCGCGCCCAGGCCGCGCGCTGCGACACGATGTACGGCAGCAGGATGGTCAGCCCGCCGTCGTCGTACAGCCACCACACGTCGATCGTGCCCGCCTCCTGCGAGTGTCGAACACATCAGGCTATTAGCGACTTGCACGATACTAAATCGTAGTTTTTAGGCACGTCATGTAGCTAACGTCCGAGCGAGCGATCGGAATAAACCGCGTCAAACTGCAATGTAAAATGCATGTAAAATGCAATTATGTAAAAACTAAAGTAAAAGTTTAAACATATTTTTATTCACATAAAATTTTAAGGCCTAGAGAATAATAAAATAAATGTGTCGAAGTCTTATAAAATAAGTAGCAGTAGTTACCTATCTATATATATAAAAATGGATGTTGCTAAGCGCTAAACTCAAGAACGGCTCGACCGATTAGGCTAAAATTTTTTTTGTATATTCCTTGGAGTCCACAGAAGGTTTTTATAATATTAAAAAAAAAAAAAAAAAAATAAAAAAAAAAAAAAAAAAAAAATGCGCGGACAATACTAAAACAATACTTTTCACATAAAAAATTGTTTCAGCATATATGGTAGATGGTAAATATTCGAAACGGTATCCACGGGAATTAGTAGCAGAAATAATTAGGTACCGGGAGTAATGGCTAACCGCTATATCGTCGCCGACCAACTGCAGATAAAAGAAGATCAACAGTTGTAAAAGTAAATCAACAAAATATCGAAATTGATAATCGTTGCATTGTTCCTTATTCACCAATCCTATCAAAGACTTTCAAGGCGCATATCGTGATATGGCTGTGATTGGAGTTAGTGCTGAGATTTCTGTTGATGAAGTTAACCAATACCAAATGTGCCGTTACGTTAGTATTAATGAAGCAATTTCGCGCATTTTTCTCTTCCCATTCATGAAAGATACCCCACTGTAGTTCATTAAGCAGTCAACTTAGAAATTGGCCAAAGAGTATATTTCACTGCACAGAACGTACTACAACGAGTTATTCAACCACTATATACAACCTTGACCAGTTTTTTTAGTATGTGTCAGAATGATGATTTTGCCCGAACACTGCTACTTAGCAGCGTTTGCAGCTGTTAGAAAATGATTCCCATTGGGATCAAACCTCAAATGATGCTGTAATTTCTTTTAAGCCTCAGCAAATACGAACATTGTTTTCTATAATTAGGTATATCGATATGCTTCCCGTCAAACCCAATTGATTTATGAATCAAATACAAAGATGATAATATATGTGACGATATCTTGCATCAAATGCGCACTAGAAAAGGGAATATACATTAACAATACACAGAAACAATTTACAACGAGGCATTGATAATAGTTGAGGACATGTGCTTGATGATGTCAAACAAAGTATCGTCTCAATTATGCATGGCCATGCCTAATTGCCCAATGCACGACGTTGCTTTAAGGGAATCAGAATAAATGTTCCGCTGTTGAACCAACAACAAAAATTTGTAAATGATGGAACTGGAGGAATTTACTATTTGGATGCTCCAGGTGGTACATCTTCATCTAGCAACTTGACCTTGGTAATGGCAAAATCCCTGTTAATGATTCGACTGGCTGCATTATATTTTTGTCAGTTTACTGAAAAAACAATCGAGCTCATACGAAACGTGTTCCCAAACGTCTCTCAAAATTACAAAGATCATTTGTGGCTGAGCGTTCGTGCTATATTAGCGGCCAAAATTACGGATGTAGTTGAAATAAACTTCAAAATTCAAAATGAAATTGCCGGTGAATTAAAGACATACAAATTTCACATACACTATAAGTGAATGATGTATGTGTATGTGAACTGATGATCGTTAAATTTTCCGGGATTGACACCTCATAATCTTCAATGGAAAGTAGGATCGGTAGTCATAATGTTAAGAAATAGTAAATATTAACTTATTTTTGCAAATAATCGTCGTTTATTGTTGAGGTTTAGGTACTGTTAACTTTTGACAGAACGAAGTCTGTCGGGGCAGCTAGTATAATATAAATCTTTAATACAAACCTGTTTCCTCTTGAAAATTGTCATCTGTGAAAGCTGCTCCGTGGAGACCTCCACGCCCGTGGACGACTTGTACACGATCTGCCGGTGGAAGTCCAAGTTCTTCTTGTCTTTCTTCTTTTCTTTCGTGTCGCTTTTCTCTGATATTGTGAACGATCGGGACGTTGTCAATAAGTCTGTAAAGAAAAAAACGAATTATAGGCATTTAATGTTATGTTCCTTGAAGATGAACACCAAGAGTAGGTACCAAGACTGTTTTTATTCCACTACGGCGAAGCCAAAACGAGGTAATTGAGTATATTTATTCACATACGGTTATGCTCATGTGTATGATCCAGACTTCTAAACTGTTTAAATATGTATATTAATCCTTATTTTACTATTATTTTATTGAAGCTATTATTAGAAGCATCTTGATTGTCCGTTGCTTAAAGTCTCGGCTATCTAACCGCGTGACCATTCCTTTTATCACTATTTGAAACATCACAATAATGAGGGTACTGACTGAGGTTGTGCCTGCTGTTGGGCTGCGAGTCCGCCGCGCGGATGTCGAGGTCGGAGTCCGCGTGCATGATGCCGGGCACCGCGCGCACGCGCAGATCCGCGCTGCCGCACGACGTGGCCGTGAGGTGCGCCCCCGCGCCCCCCGCACCCGTCGCACCCCCCGCGCCCCCCGCGCACGCCACGTTCTCCTCCAGCACCCCGCTGAAGTCCAGCCCGCCGCCCACGCGCAGTATCGCCACCGCTAGCTTCGTTTCGAATGCGGTGCTGGAATTGAGATACAAGGTTAAAGCCTTTTTTGACGAAAAAATTTTGAAGTTAGTAACCACCGTATAAGTAATTAATCAACTATGATAAAAAGTGCTAGTAATAGATAAGTCAGCCACTCACTGCAGCACATTGAAGTAAGATTCGAGCTCAGCATAGGGCACGGTGCTCCAGTCGTTCTTGTATCCCATGAGTAGCACGTTGGGCGCGAGGCGGCCGACGCCCGCGGCCTGCATGAGCGCGCGCGCGCCGCTCTCGAAGCCGAAGCCGTGCACGCACGAGCAGAACGCGCGCACCTTGCGCCCGCGCAGCCACTCGTCGCCCGCGCGGATCCGCGCAGCGCGCTCCTTGTACGAGAGCTTCGACTGGAAAATATTCTTTTTTATTATTTTCTTGAAATTGATCAGATTGTTGTGGGCTTCCTCAGTATCACAAAGTTTCAAGCGTATTTTCCGACTAGCAAAACAAAACAAATTATAATCGTCATTAACCAACTAAGGTAATGTAAGCCTGAACACCAAGCCCACCTGTCTGCTCATTGTGAACCCTACTGAACAACGTACGCGATATTGTCTAATGGTGATAATGATTTTTGGAAGCTACAACGAAGAAATGCTGGCTTGAAGCCATTATTGGCTCACTACTTGGCCAAACTAGAGAATACTCCACCACGTTGCTCCGGTGCGGATTGGTTAGTGGTTGGGTTATTGGCCAGCATAGAGTTCAGTAAGAGCGCACCTGCACGACATCCGCAACAATCATGAGCGAGCCGGCCTTGGTGATGAGGTGTCCGAGATCGACGAGCGCGGGCCGGTGGTGCGGCCGGCCGGCCAGCACCAGCAGCTGCGGCCAGTAGTTCTTCACGTGCTCGCCGGTGCGCGCCAGGGCGTGCGCGCTCGACAACGCCGTCTTATACGTCTGCGCTTGGGTACTGCTGCCCCAGTTCACATCTGCAATAGAATATAATACTTTTTATTGTACACACTAAATAGGTTATTATAAAAAATATAAGGTACAAAAGGCGGTCACTTCACTATAGATAGAGTGATCACCTCCAGACAACCTATGGGAAGAGAGGACATAGTAATGAGTGTGAAAAGGGTACGGTGGTTGGATTCGTCAGGAAAATAAATTGTTGAAATGGTTTGAATTGGTCTTCAGTGCAGAAAGGATCTAGCTAGGCTAAAGTTCTCGCACCTCTAATATTCATTGTTGTGTGTAAAAATTAAATGTTCACATGCTTCGGTAAAGGGATCGTCGTGAGGAAAGTTCTGCATAGATAGTTCTCCATTCCATAATGTTTTCATAAGAGAAGAGTATGTCGAGTATGAGAAGTCTGCCGATCCGCTCTTGGCCAGCGTACCTGACTAAGGCCTAACATACTTAAGTACATAGTTGAAGGAAGTCTGGCAATGGGAAAGTTAACCCCTCACATTGTGAGAGAAAACTCTTGACAGTTTTATAACTGTCAAGAGTTTTCAATCATCATCATCGTAACTTTTATGTTATGATGATGATGATTTTTGTTTTTATTTTTATGAATAAATGAAATACTTTACGCCTTTACGCTTCTAAAGTAACAAACTGAGCTCCTATGTACTTAGAAAACATTTTATGTATTTGGTTCGTAAAACTTTGTATTCCTATTATGATACAGCAGATCCAGATTACCTCTGGGTACAGCTTAGGTAAGGTTTATGAACTGAAATTATACTCAATCTGACGTTAGTAAAAACAGAGGCAACTGGAACACAAACGTGAAATTACTTTGGAAATATGGAGCATACGAAGCTTTGATGATGTAATTCCCGAGTTCAATACCGATTTAGCGCAGTCAACAACTGTACAGCTATTCTCGTTTCCGTTTTCACTGATATACCTACTAGACTACGGTGTGCGGATACATAGGTACCACTTCAATAGAAGTGCTGTCTAAAACTACAACCGTGATCCAATTCACTAGCACATGTAACCCTTGACACGAATTCTAGTAGGTAGTAAGCCCCGTTAGTTTTCAGCATATAGAAATTGTAAAAACTAAGCAAATAAATAAAGTTATCTAGATCTAGCAATAATGTATCAGCCATCCTTTCTCCTCGAGATGAATATTTTAACACGTAGATAAGGACTGATCCTACCTGAGACCTGAGTAAGAAGGTCAGCTTGTTATGTACCTACTGAATAATCAGTGACGGATTAAGACTACTTGATGCCCTATGCAATCCACGCCTGTGGGCCCCCTATCCGTATGTCAACGTGGTTTTTTGTGCTTTTTTGTGCTTCTTCTGGTGCCCCCCAGACGTGATGCCCTAGGCAATTGCTTAATTTGATTAAGGGTTAATCCGTCACTGTGAATAATATGGAAGACAAGACAGTGAACTAAGCGTGACGCTGTCGACCGCGTCACGTGTTCTACATTGTTCGTGTTGACTACCCGTGTGACGCGGACGCAATGGTTACCACGCCGGATCGCCGTGCCAAGGGTCCTGGGTTTGATTCCAAGCGAGTCGGAAATTTAAACGATGAGTTTGAATTTCTGTTTTCGGTTTGTGTATGTGTTCTTGTCTTTGTGTGTTGACCATGGTACCTACGACACAGGGAATCATCAGGCTAAGAGTGTGTTTAGCGTTATTATTATCATTACAACTTATCGCGTCGCACCAACCCAGTGGTGCTCACTCACCAGGCTTCCGATAGTGCACGATGAGGTAGAGCGTGAGGAAGATGACGAAGGTAACGAGTGACGTCACCCAGCTGATGAGCAGCATGATGGCCACGCACATGATGAACCCGCCCAGCGACAGCCATACGTTGTAGTACTGGAGACAATTTGTTTACATTCATTACAAAGTTCCAATTTTTCTTCGGAACCCTAAAAATTCAGCTCAGAAATTCCACGTATCAGTCAGTGACAAGGATATTAATTTTCCTCGTAGGATTGGCAATAATGAAGGTTGTACGTTGCATAAACCTTTGCAGACCGGAATATGAAATTACATACATTTAGATATTCTAATTTAGATTGTACTACTAATATACTTATTATTATCTTCAGTCTTGGCACTGTTCCACTGTAACTTAAGGAATCACATTATTTTTACCCAAAAACGGAAAAGCCTAGAGGAAGACCTAAGTAAGTACGATTTTAACAGTTACACTTGGCCACCTTATAACTAAAACTGCGATCCCAGGCAACCACTAACTGGAATAATCATTTTTTTAGTACCAGGGACAGGAAAGGGCCTTACAGCGTGTACAGAAAAAACATGATACAGTAAGTATTCAAATAGGTACAACAGCAAATGCACTTAGGTTCTCCTATTCACATTTATCCGATGCACTAGAACTTTCATTTTTCATTTTTCGTAGATTCTATAGCAAAATGTAACAAGACTCACTCGGAAGGTAGGCCGCCAGCCGAGCGGGCGCACCAGCGCGGCGTGGAAGGTGCAGTAGTTGATGAGCGCGTACGACGCCAGGTAGAAGTTGGAGATGAGCGGCGCTATCGTGTTCAGGTCCGCTGGAATCATCGTCCATCGTCATCACCGTCCACCACACTCCAATACATACAGTAATGACTGTTATCACAAGAAATTAGCAGTACGTCAAGGTACGTTTCTCTCTCTCACGCCTTGTGGAGGCCTCGGTACTCCACATGCAGCGACCCTAAACTTTGGTGGAAGTTGTTACGCTGGTAGTGGCCAACCCAATCTTCAAATTTCATATAAAATATTTACCACAGCACATAACATGTCATTCCTTTCATTGTACAATATAAATTAAAATATTGTACCTACTTAGATTATTTTAGGTACTATTCTTTGAATGGTTTAGTTTTTTATTTTGTGAACATTGACTGATTACGTATTTCTATCTAGAAACTATAATAATAAAATGCTCTTAAATTTGCATTTGTCCTGATGTTTCCATTTATCTTCTTCTTTAATATAATGGCAAACTTGACAAAATATGGAGACGTTTTTGTACCATTAACCTTTATGTTTGTATTTAATCCATCTACGAAATTGTAAGAATGAGTTTTTTTTATATAAAGTAACTAGCTGTTAAACGAGCTGACAATCCACGTGATGATTAATGGCCACCAATGCCCTTAAACATCAGCAGCATCAAAGGTAAAGAAAAAGAGACAAAAAGAGTACTGAATTGGGACCTACCTATAAGTAAAAACACGAGCGACACGATAAAAGTAAGCACGTATCCGCGGTACGGTTCTCCATTGCGGCCGTACGGCTTGGAGAAGAAGATGAGTCCGGGGTAGATGCGGTCGACACCCAGCGCCTGCACCAGCCGCGGCACCGACAGCAGGTTGGTGAGCGCCGTGGACAGCGTGGCCGCCCAACACCCCGCGTAGATGAACGGGCCCCACCCTGACATCAGCTGCATCACCTGCCCAACATTAACTGACAATCAATAACAACCAACAGCAGCCAACGCCCGACACCAAACATGAAACAACGTCCAACATAAACCAACGTTAGCGTCCAACATAAACCAACTTGCATATTATATTGGATTTAGTGAATATCCGGCAAACGAGTAGAAAAAGCCATATAGAAAGAGGAGAGAAGAAAGAAAGTAAAATTAATGGTCGAATACTGCGCACGCAGCACAACTTTTGGAAATTAATTATAGTTAAGTATTGCCTGCTTCAGTAAAGGAAAACGTGAAGGAAATTGGTGATAATTTTCCGTAATGTTCTCAAAGGTGTGTGATTAGATTAAGTCAGTTCACCCTTGACTGACATGGTCACTTCCTGTTAAGAAGCAATTAAGCATCATCTGACATCTCTTACGTCAAACAGATTCGTCGTAATATAAATATTGGTTGATAATCTAAATTTTCCACTTATGAATTTGCAAATACTTACAGAATAGCTATTATGCAGTCCAAATTCACATCCTTTCGAAGTGTTGCGGCAGTCCATGACTCCTTCGTAACTGATCAGAGTGCCGTTGTTGTAGAGAATGTCGGTGACGTTCCCGCTGGCATCCCTCAGGGCGGCGCCGCCCGCGAACAGCACCATCAGCGCATAGCTCAGCATGGAGATGAGAAGTGCTAGCAGAGTGCCCTTAGGAATTGCTGAAGCGGGATCCTATGAATAAAAAAATACATATACGTATACATTGTTAAAAGCAAAGAATATGTATGTTAGAATGGGCATGAATATTCATGGGGTTTTTATGCGTCAATGTGATGAATGGTTCATGAGGAATATTCTGCTGTATGTGATGTCCATTGTCCATGTGTATAACGCTTCAAAAAACGAAAACAGTAAATTCCGGGTGCGATTACTATGTATTTTTGAATATAACGTAGAATGCTCGATGTTTTAAAGTTACAGTTTGAAATTTCTTAAACGCTTCCGTGCCTTATCATTTAAGATCGTGTGGACTGTGGACTGTGGAATAGTTGGTCAAGGTTGTTGTCGTTAAATTACAATTGTTAGTCACCCAATGTCTTAGATCACCTAAGAATCCAAAGAGCCTGGAGTGATCGGTGATCGATCATGTTACGGCCAACCTACTGATGCTCTGCAGACGAATCTGTCAATTTGACTTGGAGCAGTGTGGAAGGATACGATCCACTTCTCAAATAGGTACTAGTTGAAGAAGGGCAGCTTGCTGGCCAGACACACAAACATTTATCATCGCATCAGGATTCCGAGGATAGTTTAGACACATCACTTAGAACTATCCGAGTAGTACTAGGGATTATTTAAATATTTATTTGTTTTCACAAGTTATTCCGGCTAAGTATCGATCTCAAAACCTTTGAGCCAACTAGCAAGGTAACTGTCAGCTGTGCTCTATACCTATAGGTACAGTTGCCATATATCAAAATATTTGTTGACGAGTTCACAAATCAAATGAACCTTAATTTCAACTGTTGAAAATGCAAATCATTTTCACTGCAAAGATTTATTCTGTTCGTATTTAATCTATGTTTCAGTGTTAGGAAACTTAATATTTATCGCAACAAACGAAACGAAATTGCAAAAGCTCTCCAAATATAGCCAATGACTCATCAGAGCGGTCATGGAAACGCGAAATTGACTTTACTGAATTGATTCGAATGATTCGATACTCGGCCACTATTCGCAATGTTTAAAAATGACGGGTTAAACAAATTGACTCGGTAGACGCATATCATTTGATTTGTTTCAATTCTACGTATTTGTAAGTAATGTTTAACGCCCCAACTCAACTCAGAGTCAATAACAATTACTTAAATCGTTCCTTAGTACAGAATTTGTATGGCAATTCTCTACTAAGGAACGATTTAAATAACCGTTAGTGACTCTGAGTTGGGGCGTTAGTCTTAGTTCGTGTTTCAGTCATCAATCCAATATGCACAAGTCGCACATTCGCAAATGAGACATCATTGCCAATTGACAATCCTAATTATCATTGCAAGTTCATAAACACCTAAATCAATACGATGTTGGCTCGTAAATTACATGGGTCAATTTCAACAAACACGGATTTTGCCTAATTACAGTGGCGAATTTAAATTTGCTGTTTTTGATAAATTTTTTTGGCTTAAATAATAGGTAAATATTAGTACTACTTAATCATATACTAGAGATCGAAAAAAAATTATTAGTTCATGAGATATTTCGATTTGAAATTATCAAATGCCACCGAAATTATTAAAGGACCACCGGAATAAAAATCTGAGCCACCGAAATTGATTAAATTTAAATCTGCTGTTTCTAAAACATTTTATTTGGCATAAATAATATGTAAATAGTATTAATAATTAGTCACATAGTAGAGATCGAAAAAAATTTATTAGTTCCGGAGATATTTTTAAATTACATTATCAAATACCACCAAAATTAGAACCACTGAAATTAGAATCTAATGCACCGAAATTGATTATGCCAATGAGGAATAATAAAGGCAAGATCATCTAATACTTTAAAAATACATTTTGAAGAGTAGGAGTCTAGATGAACGGACTCTTTTTAGCGGTGATTAGACATGCTTGTGTTTCTGTGGCCTATTAGACCAGTGCCGATAGCTTCAAAAACGGTAAAAAGTGAAAAAAAATATATAGTAGGATGAAACGCATTGCAAAAAGAAGAGGATATAACAAAAATTAAAGGAAAAATAATTTACGGGCGATCTAAGGTCGGGAGGGGGGATGGGGGGTTTAAGGGTAAAAAACGGTTTATCTCGATTTCACGCAAAACTACAACAACAAATATATGTGAAAAATTCAAATAACCAAGTTTTTGGTTTTTTATTTTTATCTTTTACAAAAAAAAAATTTCACGAAGTTTAGTGAAAACTTACTGTTGTATGTCCTTAACATACTGTAATATTTTTGATTTAAAATATTTCTTTTTTCACCTTATTTTGACTTAACATCGAAAAAGCAACCTAATTTTCAATCGAAAATTCTCACGTCAAAATATCTATATTTTTTTTTAAATCGGTGAGATTTTTGTTCGTTGGAATCTCTACTTTCTAATGGTATACAAAAAAACTATAAACTACTAACGACTACTACTACTACTAACTACTAACTATAAATTACTATGGTAAATGTTCTCCGAAAATGCAATGAAACGACAACTATTTTCGCATGTTTTTTGCAATCTTTATGTTTTTGTAATTGTTTTGTCTAACAAAGTAACATGAAATCTTACGTTTTTCGATTAATTAAAGTGTAAATTCTGAAAAATAACTCAAAATTGTACACAATGAATGACAAAAAAAACTTAAAACTTGAATCCGAAAATTTTTTGCGAGAATAGTTGTCGCTTCATTTTCACCAAATTTCGTTAAATTTTTTTTTTTGTAAAAGATAAAAATAAAAAACCAAAAACTTGGTTATTTGAATTTTTCACATAAATTTTGAGGTTACGTAAAAAAGTGTAAATAAAAAAGTTGTAGATCTTTTTATTACTTACAACATTGCTATTTAACTTTTTTCTACAGGACTTGTAGTTTTGCCGGAAATTGAGATAAACTATTTTTTACCCTTAAACCCCGCCCTCCCCCACTTCCCGAGCTCAGATCGCCCGTAAATTATTTTTCCGTTAATTTTCGTTATATTCTCTTCCTTTTGCAATGGGTTTCATCCTACGATTTTTTTTTTCGTTTCAAAAATTATCGGCACTGGTCTATACACGTCCCTATGCGCTTTGATTTGCCACCGGAACCACCGAGATTAGGCCACCGGACTTAGAATTAGAGTCAAAACTTGAATTTTAAAGAACACCGTTATTCTCAGGTTAACTTTTATTTCACAATAATGGCTGAAAACTCTTAATGGAAGCCTCCATAAAATTTCTTGATAATCTGCTTTGTAGTTTTACTAATATACATGACATCGGAATTGCATGATTTTGTATTCCTGCGCCACCGCAGTGAGTACTTACGTGTTTGGCACGAAAATTACGAAGCCAGTCGGTCATCCTAATACGCAATTTGCAAGAGCACAACTGAACGGTGCGGGGAGAGCCAGTAAGGTGTCTTCCAAATATGTAGTTTCTTAACAAGATATGAAGTGTACAAAATGCGCCACCGGTATTGCTTTTTTTTGTAGGACATTTTTAAAAGATGTTTTAAGAGCTGTTGCACTATCTCAAATTACTCCGTAAATATATATTAGTTGTGTTATTTAATGTATTTCTAAAAAATATTCCTTTTTAATAAAATTTATTTACCAAAAAAAATTAAATTTATAAAATATGTAAATACATGCAGGTCGGACAGTACACCGGAATTAGATTTTAGGTCTTAGATATTTTTTTATTAAGAATCTATGTATTAAATACGTCTGAATACTTGGCTATCATGTAGATCACTATTTAAACTACCTATATAAAATTATACATAATTGTAGTTTACCTCCACACATTAATTTTCAACCTTGCCGTCTCAAAAATGCACTTGGGAAATTCACCCACATGCGTTATTGTTATTGTTAGCTACAAACCTACTTATTTGCTTATTACCTTTGACAATATTATTCATTAGATAGAAAAGTCAGTGCATAGATACACTTAAGTTTGGTTACACACGTGTAGTACATATTTGTCCTGTGTATTTGTAGGAAAAATAATGTGCCTTATTGTTATCGTTAGTAATTTTCTTACATAACTTATTACTTCCTTGACAGTTACAGATGTTGGTATTCAATAGATAGAAAATATTATCAGTTGACTATATACCTACGTGTAAGTATTAGATTTAGTTGACTAGGGATATTTTGCTCGTAAATTGCAATTGCTCAAATTAATTTCAACTATGGTAATACCTGAATCTCGTGTACTACGGTGCACTACTTAGGTACTAGTTCAATTAAGATTATTATAGTAATTAAACATAACACAGATACATCGTGGAATTAACAGTAATTTTGATTCAAAAGATTCACAATATTTATATTTTCTGAGCGATAACGTTCTTCACTACTGAAACGAGAGGGGCCGAATACTTCAGTGTTCGCCCAATGCCCTCAGTTTCGCGTATATATTTTTTATTTTCTTATATCCTATAACTGATATCTTTGTGTTCCATTGCTATTTCCATTAACATATTCGCTGTTGTCCTTAATTTTACCCTTTATAGTTTATTTTTAATAGGGACCTTCTACTACGCATCTAGGCTCAAAGATAAATTAGTAATATGGATTGTATATTTCAGTTCTGTAACTAACTTATAATATATCAAACTATAAGCATTTTTACTATGATGAAACAGGGAATGCATTCATTCAGTTTCCTTGGAGCCGTCATGGCGTTCAGGAAATGTAACACAAACATAAATTTATGGGCGGCACGCGTCAATCAAAGCTTTGAATTACTACGTTGAATGCCCGGCAGTTCCGCGTAACATTACTGAATTTTTGAAGCAATTTAAAGAGGTTGTCGCTGAAATAATCGACTGATATTTGATTTGTTTTTTAAAATTTGCGTTTATACTTAGCAACTTTGTTTTTATTTTAATTTTAAAATTATTTCCATTTAACTTTGAACACACAATGCCAGTAATTATTTTGAGTCATTAAGAAAATAAGTCAAGGAGCATTTTATCTTTTCTTCAGCTGTTTAAATAGTATTAGTTTGTTAAGATAAGCAATGTTAATATAATGTGTGTCGATGAGTTGATTTTTACATAAAAATATTATAAAGTTTGGTACTTTTTAAATGCACTACAGTCTGCACAAAGGAACCGTGTTCTAATTACTCATAAATTACTCGTAAGTCAGTTTAAACAGATAATTATGTAAAGGAAAAGAACAAAACCTACTATCTAAGTAAATCACATAGCTATTTCATCTTCATTTCAATTTACATATTTACACACCTATCTAGCGATGGAAAATATCGTTACTTTTATTTCACTATCAAGTCGGTGAAGATATTTATTTTTGTCACTGTTATATCACCGGTGATAAATCACCACCGGTATATTTCATTAGTACGAGTAGTAAAGATTAGTTTTTGTACCGTAACGATATTATTAACGAAGTAAGTTGAAAGAAATCAGACAAACTAAAGTCTAATGTCGTTGAGAATAACACGCATTTTCACTTAAACAAATTCTCTCTTCTAGCTGGTGGCACTGGGTCGCTCTCGCTCACGCACGGCTCAAGTCACAAATGTTGCTTTCTCTCTTTCGCACGATGGAATTCTGTGAATTATATGTAGCTTGGCCGGTGGCCGGCGTTAAGTCACAGTAAAAGGAATACTGTGGTGAATTCACCGTCCCGATAAATGTAACAGACGGTTTCGATGCATGTCACTGGTGTGACAAGGTGAAGTATATTTATCAAGTGAAATATCCAGTGATAGGTGAAATGTGCCACTCCTACACCTATCATACATGGTACGCATCACGCATGTTAACATCTATGTAAAATTTCGTGTAAGTAGATAAAAGAAATGTTTAGTTTTTAAACCTAGAAATTAAAAACATCGCACATATTTATATTTCAGATTCCAGCAGATTTCAGCCGTATTGAGGCTGGTTAGAAGATTAATCTCAATCCCACGCCGGATGGGTGTCATAAGAGGCGGCTAAATCCGGCCCGCTAGTGGTAGGGCCCCTCGGAGAGATATTGGTAATATTGGTTTAAATTTTTAATAAATACTATTATTACTTCTTCATCGGGTTCGCCTAGAAAGCACCTAGAAATCTTTGAGCATGAGTCAGCCGCCAAACGACTCGTCGTGTTCCGGCTGGGGTCTCGTAGCCAGTAGGTACTTTCTTTCTTTTTCTTCTTTCTTGGCCGGCAATATGGGCCACGATAGCCACTACCATCAGGTGAATCGACAACTCGTTTGACGGCTATTTTCATAAAAAAGTGATGCCTAATCGATAAATATGTTTTAAGTTCTTATAAATTTCAAGTGTGATCATTGTTTGTTAGATTGATCGAATTCTGCTAAAAAATACGCCAAGCAAATCGACAGAATACGGCGAATTCAAGGTTCATCCACATCTGTATATCTTGGATTAGGCAACAGTTTTCTTAAGATCAGATTCCCTTAGTTAGACCTCCGATAGCAAAAATATTACCTTTAAATCTCCTGAGATGTTAGCGCCCGCCTGAATACCGGTGACGGAGGGGAAGAAGATAGCAAATACGCTGAAGAAGTCCTGGAACTTCCCCTCGCTGAACGTGTAGTCTTCTGCTATGTTCCTTGCAAACGTTGACGCTGGCAACACATCAGAAAAGGTTTAATTTGTTATCAGAACAGATATTTTGCTCGCGTTTCCTGGGATAAAAAGCGGCCAAGTGCGAGTCGGACTCGCCCTTGAAGGGTTCCTTAGCAGCAAGTAACATAATATAAAAGTTTTTGTAGTTCGTTGTAACTTTGATCAATGTTTTTTGCGGTTTACGATTTATGACGTATTAAAAAAAACTACTTACTAGATCTCATTCAAACCAATTTTCGTTGGAAGTTTGTTTAGTAATGTACATCATATATTTTTTTCAGTTTTATCATTCCCTTATTTTAGAAGTTACGGGGGGGGGGGGGGGGACACACGCATTTTACCACTTTGGAAGTGTCTCTCGCGCAAACTATTCAGTTTAGAAAAAAATGAAATTAGAAACCTCAATATCATTTTTGAAGACCTATCCATAGATATCCCACACTATGGGTTTGATGAAAAAAACATTTTTGAGTTTCAGTTCTAAGTATGGGGAACCCCCAAAATTTATTGTTTTTTTTTTTCTATTTTTGTGTGAAAATCTTAATGCAGTTCACAGAATACATCTACTTACCAAGTTTCAATGGTATAGCTCTTATAGTTTCGGAAAAAGTGGCTGTGACATACGGACGGACAGAAAGACAGACATGACGAATCCATAAGGGTTCCGTTTTTTGCCATTCGGCTACGGAACCCTAAAAAGTACCCTATAGGTAATTCCAGATCATGGTCTGGCTGGATGCTAGATTTCATCAAAATCCGGTAGTTTTTGCGTGAAAGAGTAACCGATTTCCAACCATCCACATTCTCTGATTCTCTGGGAAACTGAAGCATCTGACATAATACTCATGTAGTGCATAGCATTTGTACTATATAAATACTTACTGCCAAATCCAACGAATCCATGAGCAATCTCGTCGTCACTTCTTGGCCCCATCAGCGTTCCCACAATAAAATCCAATATCGCTCCCACTATGATGGCGATTAGGAAATTCTGTCAAGGAAAAGAATGCGTGAATGTGTGAAAATTAAACGTTTAGCTTGGTTTTTAAAGTTGGACGTCAGTGTTTCATAAATTTTCAAGCAATATTCCTTTGGTCGTTTTGCACGACACTGATAAACTTATGAGAGAGTGCCGTTTTAAGAGTTAATTCCTGACAATACTTGTCCTTATCTACGTCGCAGCCACCGGCCCGAATCGTTTCTTTCGTGGACGTTTTATGGTTCCTTGCCAATGTTGAAAAGCTGGTTGTTAATAAATTTCTGCTTTCTGCTTTGTCGTAATTTGGGACTATCTCAAGATGGTAGGTGGGTACTCGATTTTTTTCTTGATTGTATGAACATTTGTGGCTATGATTAATTACCACATAATTATTATCATATGCATCTGCTCGCTTAAGGAACATTTGAGCACTACGTATAAACACAATGTAATGTTACGCTGTTTAAGAAAGTAATGTTTACGATGTGCGGTCCTTGGTGTTACACATATGACTTTAATAATAGCAAAGTTGTGTGGGACTACCTACACTTTAGCAGTAAAACTCCGTTGAAACGAAGGCAATTACTTTAATCAAATGATGGATTCGCGTGCCCATCAATCCTGTACAGTTCTAATGAAAAGTAACAGGTCATGTGGACACTTTGTGATTACTTTAAAAAGCAGTCAGACAGGTCAATTTCAGTATCACAAAACCAGTCCTTTACTGATGGTTAATCGAGTTTGTCCTTAAATAAATAAAAGAAATTTAATCGAATACAAGAAAGACTTTTTGACGTGATAACATCTATTAAAACGATGAGCGCCGGGCGCATCTATGAAAAAATTTAGCGTTCCGCGAGCGAGACAACGGCAAAAGCGAGAGAGAGGCACTATCGGCTACGATCGGCATATCGTAGCCGATGCCGTAGGCAAGCCGTAGGCGATCGTATTTGAGTGGAGCGGAGCGGGGCGGGGCGGGGCGGGGCGGAGCGGGGCGGGGCGGAGTGGAGCGGGGCGGGGCGGAGTGGAGCGGAGCTTTGTCATGACGTTGCAACGCGACAACGCGACAACGCGTTGTCACGTTAAAGTACTGTAAACCGACTTTACAGGCAACCATTTTTTATTTTATTTAACAGTTGGTATAAAATCCGGTCCGCGAGGAGCTTCCAAATTGAATCTTTCGCTGAAGGAAAATACCAAATAATTGAGTAGGTATAACTAATATTATGATCATTGTAACACAGGTAGACGGGAAATACCAAATCTAGGATTAGGATATAGGATAGATTAACCCCGCTGAATATTACACAGGATATTTTTAAGTTAGTGATTTCGTTTTATGAATCCACGCTTCAATGGGCGAAGCTGTGGGTGGAAACTATTGCTCTATATTCTATCTCTCGAGGTATCAAGGTAAAATTAACAACTGTTTGTACATACTTTCAGTATTGGCTCACTGGAAGAAAAATGGAGTAAATTTTTCTTCCGAAATTATTCATTTATTAATTTACTCAATAATGTATTCATTAAGATGTACTCAAGGAATGCTGTCATAACAATAAGAAACGAAGCGAGAAATGTTTCTAAAAACGAAGAAATGATCAACTCCAAATAATTTTAAGAATATCTGGAAGAAATTATTATTGTGAAGCGATAAGAGCGCCTTTTGTATGTCAGATTAAAAAGACCCAAATTCGAAACGTTAAACTACTTTAAATTAAGTACTTTCATAAAACTAAGATGAATCTTTCTTGTTGTATCGTGAGAGAGCCCTACTAGTTTCAGAAGTATTGCTCAAGATGCCTGCAGCGCTAAAATTAATCTTTCAGTTCGATTCATTTATACTTGCTCTAGTGGGTGTTGTAACTAGAGATATTTCGTCGGTCAGTGGCGAGTACTAGTTGTTGACAGTCAGGGAGGTCAATGGGTCTCGGCCACCCCCGGCCTCCCCGGCGCTTCGCCCCCATTTGCGGAATACACTCGCACCAAATGGATATCATTACACTTTATTGATAGATAGGTATTAGGACAATAAAACAACATGGTTAACGTTTCTAAAGGCGTAAAAATATTATGGCCATTGGGAAATTACTGGAAATTTTAAGTTTCAATAGCTGTCGGCGGTTTGGTGCTATCGAAACTTTCCACATTTGAAAAACAAAATACCAAAACTTTCCTCTTTATGATATTGAGTAGTTTAGATCAACAACTGTGGTATAAAGTTGTTCAAGAACTTACCTGCGCCTTACTCTCCCAGTCCATCCCGACGGCACATATGATGCACATGACAAACAGGGCAACAGCTCCCACGACCCGGACATCGTTCAGCTGGCTGCCGGTGAACGCCGGGATCCCCAGGGACCGGAGCAAGTCGTTCAGGGAATCACAGAACCCGATCGTGTTCATACTTGCGGCCACTGCGTTGGCGAATGCGAAGATTATGCCGACAGAAGCACCGAATTCAGGGCCAAGCGATCTTGATATTATGTAGTAGATTCCACCTAGAATATTAATTTAATCTAAGAGATAGCTAATAGATGATGAGCGTGTGTGATAATGTGCATGTCGATCCTCTAACGTAGCCTGGCAAAGCTCGGGTTTGATTCCCATCCAGACAATTTTGTGCCAGATAAAAGTTTGTTCTCGGGATCTTATGGATGTTTGTACTCATTTGTATGATTTCCTCAACACACAGAACCCTAGTTCTCAGTAGTAGAAACGTTACAATATAATTAATTGTAGCGTTATAAAGGTAGGTACTGCAAGCTTAGAAAATTCTATCTGCCTCGATTAAAGTACATAAAGTAAGCATGTGGAATATGCATAAAAATTATAGTAATTTTTCCCCGTTTTATAACTAAATTTAGGTCAAAAGAGAATCCTGCTAAAGAGGTTTCGGTTAGGTATGTCATTTGTGCTAAGTATTATGTGTATACTGTTGAATACCTCCTTTGACTTCTCCGTTGGTGCAAATAGCGCTCATAGAGAGCGTGGTGATGACGCACACGACGGCTGAGATGGCGATGATGACGAGCGACCAGCCGATGCCGGACTGCGACACCACCCACGAGATCCGCAGGAACAGCATCACCCCCCAGATGTTCAGCAGACATGGTATCAGCACTCCCTGCCGAGTAACACAGTAATAATAATACATTTTTTGGTAGTCTCGGAACTACAAGCGAACTTGACCCATCTTTTTAAAGAGTGAAAGGTGTTTTATTCAATTTACTTAGTATCCTAAAAAATATATCGCGAGTGGGTTGGCTAATAAAATTGTAGCCTGGTGACGGTTGCTTCTAGTTCGGATCTTAGACCAGTTGCATTGTTGTACGGCCTCCAGGCTCACGGCGAGCATTTTCTGCGAGAAAGCTCGTCGAGACTTCTCGTGAACACATACTGTTCAGACTCTCATCTAGTCTCACTACTAGTTCTCGCCCTCATCCGATATGGACGACTTTGAGAGTGCAGCGGCTTTAGTATTGTGTGCATTAACATACCACCCATACACCCATACACCCTTTGATTCGAGCAAAAATACCACCAGCGATTGGAGAACAGGCGAGCCCGAGAACGAGAACGCGAGAAACTATTCACATTCACGCTTCTCGGCTGTTCTCAGGGCTTGTCGCTGTGAGTCTGGACTATATATAACAACAAAAAGCCGACGAGCCAAATTATGGTAAATGGTCAATTTCGTCCATGGACATCATGTATGTCTTTCAAATCCCCAGGCGAAACACGAGTCGAGAAGGTGGTAGATAGCTAGGCAGGCTTCAAGGAAAGTAATAATATTAATGACTTCATTAATATTACTTGCGTCAAACTCTATAACGCCTTTGAACTACAGAAACGCGCGGGCGTAGTGCTAGACGCTCTAGTATGATTGAATCAATTAGATGTTATGGCATAGACACATAATGTATAAACAACGAGAATTTTTATAAATAAGTATCTTAGTACTCGTACACATTACTTACTTGAATCCATCCTAATTTAATTCCATGCGCTGGTGTCGGGGATTTTGTGTCCCTCTGGGCCTCTGCCTTTTCGTCCTGCCACAAAATAACAATATAAATATTTTTTTATATTTATTCAAAGGCAATCAAGATACGTGTTCCTGGTGTCAAAACACATGAAAAAAGTAAATACATAAACGTACTAAAATATAAAGTTAAAGATACCGACTAAAACAATATCTACATCGAAAATAATTTATACTAAGTATAATAAAGATATTACATGTTTAAGTAATTATATAATAAATATATTATGTAATATCTACGTATTATTCTAAGACAAAGCAAAATGTAGGAAGGTAGTTTTTTTTGGTCTTAAATCTAAATAATTGTAGTTGGATGTCTGAGTTGGATGGTGGTTGGATGTATAATTAATGAGATGATAATAATTCTTATGCGTCTGCTTTAGTTATTGCCATACGTGTTCGTTCACGGCGGCACGGCGTTACTCATGAACGTAACAATTATCATTATCTCATTTAAACATACCGTACGGACGGCAAACTCATATAGGGCTACACCTTTTATACTCCTACTAATTATACTCATATTATGTAGTCATTTATGAACTGCGGCTATATGTTTTTTATGTACGTAGAGAGCAAACGAGCCGTCTCCTACGTGGTCTCCAAACGTCCAAAACTTCAAAGCCTTTTTTCCCCTGGCAAAAGAAGAAAGCGGGAAAACTTGCGTTGTCGCCGGATTAACCGACATTGCAATCGAAATGTTATGTAAAAAATCTTGAGAGGTGTCAAGGGACACCCGGATAGAACGAAGTTCCTTGCAGTCAGTACTAGGATAGCAAAAACATGCAGCAAATGTGCCAAAACAAATAGTAGCAATTGCTACTAGGTGAACAAAGCCGATGAGAAATTTAATACCCCAGATTTGTTTTGGCACACTCGCTTGCATGTTTTTGCTATCCTAGTACTGACTGCAAGAAACGAAAATATCTGGCTTGCTTTCTATGTAAAAAGAACTACGGTGGCAAATAGTGTCGTTACAACTTTTCGTATCAAAATTTTCCGCCTAGCCCCCTTTCGCAACGCGCGGTAAGGAACTTCGTTCCAAAAAATCAGGGGTTGTACAACGAGTTTATAACTGGCCAGAAAATCTCTACCACCATGCAGAATTATCGTCGGAGATTATGCTGGGTACGACCTTTAACAGGACAGGAGAAGCCTGGCGCCATAGCCTCGTCCATTGTTCAGCAGGCACCGCGAGCAAGGGAGGTGTCAGGTGGGCAAGATAGATAGAGCCCCTTACAACCCTTTCAGGTATTTCAGAAAATCAAGAACTCTGACTCACAAGCGTTTCATGAATTACTTTTTACCCCATTCGATACAAGAAACATATTGATCAATTCCAGATAAACTATGTTCTAGCTTTTACATTATAAAGTTTTTTCTTTTTTCACTACATACCTACGTAAGTCAATGCTTGACTGCCATCCCACCTGATGGTAAGTTATAATAATACTAATAATATTTAATTCGTGTCATGGTTTCAATGTATCTCACATGAAAAGATATAATATAATTAAATGGCACATCCGTGAGACGTCTGCAGTCCACGTGTCCCGTATAAATACAATGACGTCACTACCAGTGCCGAGTACTTAATTTTCTGAATAGGCTAAAACGAAATGGGTGTGGATGACCTACTTACATGCCAAATATTTATTCAGTGCCAATAATATAATACAATAAAAAAAAATACATACATGCACTTAAGTAAAAAAATTGTTGCTTGGCACTCTTGGGAGCGAGTTCTTTATTTCTTCTCTTTATTTTTTTGGTCAGCAAGGCATCTGAAACCTTTGGAGATATATCAGTCCAGGCTCATCTGCTATACGTTTAATTGACACTGTTGGCAGCCCTGACGCTGCAGAGCGACAGGTGACATCGTTTGTGAAGATGATGGACACCGGGTGTCTCCAGTGGCTCGTGTTTCGTGTTTACCTTGTATTGTGTTATAACCGCGCATTCTTAAATTGTCACCGGCCGGTATCGAACTGTCGTAGCACCGTAGTATCGCACTCGCCACCCACGTATTGTTTGCACATGTCATGTATCACATGGTTTTATATACCATGCCGCGGAAGGTACCGTGATGTCCGTGATGGCGTTAAATCTCCGTTTGTTTGTTGGTAGTACAAACAGCATGACTGGAACCGATCCACGTTAAGACTTTATTATCGTCGAGATTGTAGTAGCAGGACTAGGAGTCAGTATATTCAAAATCAGTCGTGGACATAATCGTTTCGTTATTGTTATTATATAATGTTTACGTGTCTAATGTGCGAAGCTTGTCCTTTCGAGTATTCTCTGGTAATCGCTTTACCTGTTTTGTAATCATATTTGTATGTATTAATAAATAATACTATTAATTAACATTAAAATAGTGTAAATAACAGGTTTCGCACGTGAATGATAAGATTACTGATTACTGCTAAGGGCCATTGCAGTAGCTGCGTTGCACTAGAGACTAGAGTGGTATAGAATAGTTTGCCGGTTTGGTCCAGTTCGGTCCGGTTCAATCCCACCCTCCACTTCACATGGGTTCTAACTGCTGAGAACATGACGCATTCGCACTAGCTCATGTAAATGATTCCTTTGTTCCACACACGAGCATGAATATTATTTTTTAAATCATGTGAATTAGAACCGTGGATGCGAAGCACTTTGATATTTTAATTTACGTGTACGAGTATAGAGGAAAATCACGCACAGTGCTCGCGTAGAAAATCACTGTGTTACTAATTGTCAACTTAATAATAAAATAATTATACATTTACATTGCTGTCGCTTCATAGCGAAAGGTTATAGAATAAACAAAAATAACTGCTGTAAAATTATTATTAAGTAATAAAGCTAGATAAATAATTTTCTAATTTAATAAATAAAATACCTACTCATTTTATTAGCCGGTAAACAGAGGCGCCAACTAACCGTACCTACCCATGTGGTAACTTCTGTCCATTGACATTCGCTATAGTTATACGCGTCACCGGCGCCGCGGCGCCGCGGGGAACCCCTTGATTATTGACAACTACAATATTATTTCTGAAAGAAGCATTTCTCCTACAAACTATAAACCACCCCTTTCAATTAAATATTTAGTTTAACTAACTTTTATAACATACAGACAGTCTAAATCAGAATTGGAATAGGATTACGTATGCTCCTATTTAATGTATGTAGGTATGTTAACCAAAATCCTAGGTGACTGATAATAATCCTGTACCTACGGGCTACGGGTTGAGTTTTTCAAACATTTTCATTCATTTCCGAGAAAAATGCTCTTACGACGGAACAGCATGACTGGAGATGATCGGAAATTCCTAGCTAGGCCTACGGAAATTATAGTCGCTTTACTTGATATACGAGGCAATACGAGCGCAAGCGCCTCGAATGCACAAAAGTGTCGTCGACATTAAATATTTATTTTTAGATGTGTAGATGATGATAATATTTATAGAATGCTTTGTCTTGCTTCATATAACTATATACTTCGATTTGTATGTAAAAACATTATGACAATATTTAACAAAGAAGAGCTCAAGTAGACTTCAGACCTGAAGAGATTCCTTTACTGTGCCTGAAGTGAAGTGAAATTAACTCAGGTAAAAAAAGTCGACAACGGCACATTTTAACATTTTTTTCATCATACTGAACGTCATCGTACTGTTTCTGACCTAAAATTAATTTGGGATTAAATATTTTTAATCCTGAATCTGTTATCGTAAGATTACAGTCGTGTCGTTAACCCATGTCGGAGGCCCCTGGGCAGCATGAAAACACTTGGGTTGGCCACTAACCCCTCCACTTGATTGATCCGCCATTTTCATATTATGTTTCATTAATTTTATTTTATCTCTGAATACAGTGCGAATCTTAAGAGTAACCACGGAAAGTTTACATGGCTACAAACATACTTTGCATAATTTGCTACGTCAATTTCGACAACGGGCCATTAGGAATGGCTAACGACATTTTAATTATAGGAAATGTGCCACCGACCACCTCAGTACTTGACACTGGCTCTGATCGATCCTAATAATGTATATTTTGCATTATGAATCTGTATGTTGTACCTATTTACAGTACTGAGTTTAGTAATTACATGCTGTGGTTTATGTACCTGTCAGAAACCACTTTTAATGCTTTTACAGAACATTTTAGACTTAAATTAATTTTAGAATGGAAAACATTAAAAAATTTTACCATCACGGCTGTATACCAACAAAAAATAAAGTATAGTACTTAGAGTAAAGCGTTCGTCGAAGTCAGAGAGAAAGTTCAAAATAAAATATAACATACGAAATACGAATTGTATGTACTTTGTCACGTCATTTCTCGCTGATGTCTTATAACTGGTATAGGCACCTTAGAGACGTTTATATGTATAACTGTACATAAACAACAGTTGTGGTGTAGGTATTACTAGAGTTTATTCTAGTGCCAAAAATAATAATATTCTATTTTCTGGATTATCTGTAATAGATAAGTTATTCAGCCCGCTGTTGAGGAAAATCAGAATTGTAGAGCAAGGTAAAGCTACCTCTGGTAAAGGTAAGCTTATATCATAATTCATACTATATAATGTGTTAATGTTCCTACTAAACCAAAAAATTTGTGAATGTGCCGTTACCGTTAAGCAGTTTCATCGTTCGGAGCCAAACCTGACTGTAGTTTAAAAGGTCTAAAAACTGTGCTTATCACAAAAATGCATTGTCGTCAGAACTACTTAACGCAAAATTTACAATTTTAACTCCTTAGGATAAGAGGAATCTAAGGATTCTAAATAAGCTTGCAAGATTAAACCTACACAAGCATGGTTAGCAAAAAAAAGCGTTTAAAAAATAGTAGAGCAGCAAAGTAACCCCAGTTCTACGTGAAGTAGACGTCGCCGCGTTGTTTCCAAACACAACGCCGATTCAAACCCCTAAACTGTTATGATATGCATGCTTTAAAATTAACGAAGAAAACCCTTACCTCCTCCGTAATGAGATGATCTCCATGAAGTTCTCCGAGGCTGGGTCTCTTCAAGGCACGTTTGGAATTCCTGTAATTCTCCATCCTCGGCAGGGCTTCCCTGGTGAGCTGCGCCAGGGACCTCTTCCTCCGCCAGCCGGCGTCGTGGAGCCAGGTGTCCGCTTGCGCCCCGGTCTCCCCTCGCTCCACCATCTCCGCAGAGTTCCGCAGCGGTCGCGAAATGATACTGGCTCCCATGTGGATGCCATTTTTCTTGGTTTCGGGTTCTACGGTGGACACCGTAAACCTGGAAGTATTACATCTAATGAAATACGACTCATGATTCTGCCGTTTCAGGTTGGATGGTTGGATTCGAAAATAGTACTTGAAGGAGTCAAGCTGCAAGTTTAGTGTTGTATCGTTTTTCCTTAAAACTACTTCCGAAAACTAGGTAATAAAAAGTAGTACACACTAGTATTAAGTAGTTATTCAAGAGGTTTTTACAAAGTACCTACTTATAATTATGTTGACGCCAAACACGTGGCGCGGTAATAAAATAACTTATTGTAAAAAGATACTTGTGTCACCCGGATTTATGTTTTATCTTCTATCTTATCTTAATATATATAAATTACGTGTCACGTTGTTTGTCCGCGATGGACTCCTAAACTACTGAACCGATTTTAATCAAATTTTTACACCTTGTGCAGTTTGATCCAACTTGAAAGATAGGATAGCTTACGTCTCAAAATAAAAAAAAAACTTTTGACAGAACGAAGTCTGTCGGGGCAGCTAGTATAATTATATATACGTAATACAGCTAATATTACTAGTACAGTACCTGCTATCTTCCATTTTCTTGGTTCTCTTCAAAGACTAACGGTAAACTGTTGTAACGAAATGTATCTGCTTGCAGCTTATCATAATACGTATATGTCGTATATCTGGAGTTGCTGGCCACAAACACATTTCTTTCTTGAATCTGCAACAAAACAGAAATTATTGTTTGTAAAAAATATGATGACTTTTATTAACGACTATGACCAAATGTTTTTTTCGCATATTTTTTTTAAATCTAATAATAATAAAAAAATTACAGTTTTTTTAGCTCGCTTAGATAATTTGCCACACGTTTTCCGTATATTTTATGTCATATTTTTTCCATGTGAACTAATCCTGAAACCCCTCCGTTACGGTACTGAATCTATTGTGAAGTGAATAATAAGTATTACGTATAATTAGTCATATAATAGGATTGTGTAGTTACAGCAATAAATAGGGATTTGATTAGAGATAACTTGCATCCTCCACTCAGCTTTAATAAGGCACTTAAAACACACGTGAGAAAATGACGTGTTGATTAATTAAAACATTTTTTCTTTCGAGAAGATATTTGAGGAACTATTTTAATATTTTATACATAACTATGCACATAGGTAGGTATAAAAACTGTATTTTTTGGTATAGGCTATATTACAGTCTCATATTTTTATATTAAATAGATACGAATTCGAATGCTGTAAACAAAAGATTTTGCAAATTTTGCCCAAATTCCATAAAATGTGTTCAGCATAAAACAATTTTGAAATTATTTAAGTTTCGTACCCGCAGCGCAACTGAAGCAAAATGAAAGCTTCATTGTTTATTGTCTTATTCTTAACAATATCATAAATAAATAAATAATAAAACTGCGTATTTTATAATAAGTAAAACACGAATTATGAGAATCAGAGTCACATTAAAAAAAAATCTATACGAAACATTTACACGAAACCCTCATCGGGTCGCGTGTCCCACTCGCACTTATCCGGAATCCGGATCTATCAAGTTTATCAATGACAATAACAGGCACATATTTATTATAAGTACCTACTTCAAGTATTGAAGCCCCCCTCAAAATTATCAGACAATTATTTATAAATAGTAAACTCATCTAAAGTCAGGAAGTAAAGTCAACTTCCGGAATTCACAAAATGACATCAAACTAACTAAGTACATATTCTTGTAATTTATTATTTTTAAATTGCTTTGTTTGTTAGTTTGTTTGCGTGTAAGTAATTAGAACTACTGCATTTGATCCTACGGATATGAATATTCACAAATTGATTTGGTTACGAATGTTCCGATGACAATGCATTTTTAGGGTTCCGTAGCCAAATGGCAAAAAACGGAACCCTTATAGATTCGTCATGTCTGTCTGTCTGTCTGTCTGTCTGTCTGTCTGTCTGTCTGTCTGTCTGTCTGTCCGTCCGTCCGTATGTCACAGCCACTTTTCTCCGAAACTATAAGAACTACACTGTTGAAACTTGGTAAGTAGATGTATTCTGTGAACCGCATTAAGATTTTCACACAAAAATAGAAAAAAAACAATAAATTTTGGGGGTTCCCCATACTTAGAACTGAAACTCAAAAATTTTTTTTTCATCAAACCCATACATTTGGGGTATCTATGAATAGGTCTTCAAAAATGATATTGAGGTTTCTAATATCATTTTTTTCTAAACTGAATAGTTTGCGCGAGAGACACTTCCAAAGTGGAAAAATGTGTGTCCCCCCCCCCCGTAACTTCTAAAATAAGAGAATGATAAAACTAAAAAATATATATATATATAAAATTGGTTTGAACGAGATCTAGTAAGTAGTTTTTTTTTAATACGTCATAAATCGTAAACCGCAATTTACCTCGATCAAAGTTACAACGAACTTCAAGAACTTTTATATTATGTTACTTGCTGCTACGGAACCCTTCATGGGCGAGTCCGACTCGCACTTGGCCGCTTTTTATTGTAATGGTAAGGTCATAGTTGTCTCCAGACGAGGGAATCTCCTCAGTAACCGACAACAAAAATTTAAAGCTTGTTTATAAATGTGTGTTAAAATATGAATATTAGTAATAAATATTATAATGCTGATTTGTTGAAATTAACGTAGAGTTTAGAGAACCGGAATGTTTTGGTTTCTGCTACAAGTTTTGAGAGACAGTTACTATATTTGAGACGTCTTGTAATTGTTGTTGTAATAGTTTTTAATTATGATATAGAATATTATACAATATCTACATAACAACAATTTTAAAATAAAAGTTTTAAATATATTCAGCTATTGCGGTAGGTACTTGAAGTTATTTACTTATTGTAAGTAAAAGAAAAACGTCGATATCTGACGTAATGGATAGTTAGAAGTAGAACGATAATAATAATATTAGCGGTGTAGAACTGTATAATTAATAATTATTCTGCCTTGGGAGAAATCCTACTCCACACATCCTGTTTGATCAATGTTTAAAATAATCTAAATTTTACTAACAAAAAATAACCGACTTCAAATTCTCAAAAACTACTTATCAGATCTCGTTCAAATTTATGTGGGACCACATGACAAGCACCAGCTTTCTATTAAAAAAAGAATCATCGAAATCGGTTGACGTGATATTGAGTTATTCGTCAATTTGTTGCGCACATCTTAACACAAATTTACGACTTATGTAGTTTTCTCATGGATGCCATTGTCAGATCTCAATAAAATTTATGTGGGACCACATGACAGCCATCAGCTTTCGATTAAAAAAAGAATCATCAAAATCGGTTCGCCCAGTCCAAAGTTCTGAGGTAACAAACATAAAAAAAAAAAAAAAAAATACAGTCGAATTGAGAACCTCCTCCTTTTTTTGAAGTCGGTTAATAAATAGAGGCCATGATCTATCGTAATTTATTTGTTTTCTGAACCATAAAAAGTGAAAAATAAGCTTAAGTGTAAGTATATGATTACTAAATTTTATTAAAAACAGGCCACGACTGTCTAATTATTAAACATAGCCAAATGTTTCAACGTTATTCAGTAAGAAAACTAGTTTAGTTTTTGCCAACAAATTTGAGATACTACATAAATACTACATATCTAACGTAGGTAATATTTATTTCGACTTGGCTCTAAAGTCCATAACCACCTTTACATGGCACCACGTTTTCAAGCCTAAAATCCTCTTGATAATACCCATTACAAGTATTGATGACTACTCGTTTAGGACGTGGGTTCAATATACTTAAAAACTGGTTTCGTTTTTGCATTCATAATCGAATCTCTGGGCCATATTTTTTTCCCACGAACTGGGGCAAACTAAATTATTTAAATTATTCTTTCTAGGACTAAGGCCGTAAGCGACCTCATACTACAATCACAACAATACAACCATAGCTATTATTAACAATTATAACTAAAAGTATTTGAATGTATAAATTTTCACTCTCAAGAGCCAATTTTTCTTTACTAAATACAAAGCATAAAATTAATCCTTAGTATAATCTTAAATTAATATTTAAATAAAGCGTGTAAAAAAATCAGTCAAGTGCGTGTCAGGCCACGCGCAATGTAGGGTTCCGAAGTACATAGTAAGTCTATCAACTCATTAACTACGTTAACATAGCTGTGATAGTTTTCTTTGTAAATTCAACATATAACCTATTTTTGAGAATTTTTCACTTGTGCAACTCCAACTGTTTAGCCAGCTAGGGGGAGGACACATAACGGACCTCTAATTCCAAAAATGGTCTTAGAAAACCCATATTTTTAAAAGACCTTTTCAACGACACCCCACACTATAGGGTACGCGATGAATAAAAAATTCATCCTCACGTTACCAGTTACAGTAGGGGAGGGAGGTAGCCCTGAAAATATTATTTTTTTCAATATTTTATTCTACAATTCTGGATTATTAATAAGCATCCATGTCAAATTACAGCTTTCTAACACTAAGGGTCTCGGCGCTTTGCTTCGGACAGACGGACAGACGGACGGACTGACGTGACGACGGATAAGGGTTCCGATTTTACCCTAAAAACTAGAATCCTAAAAACTAGATCACAATCGGTTCCTCCGTTTGGGATCCACGATGCCACAGACAGACATACACAGATACACAGACACATCAAACTTATAACACCCCTCTTTTTTCGTCGGGGGTTAAAAAATGCGGAACTTATGCAACATGTGTATAAAGCGAAGGTAGATTAGATAGATACGAGTACATTTACAGCATCTGATACCTCCATCATTTTTAAATTACTTAAATAGTGTACCTAATATTAATGATATACCTGAAATAAATTATTCGACGAAATCGATATTGATAAAAATATAAAAGAAAATTTATGAGAAGTAGAATATAAAATAGTGGAGTGGCTTGGGTTTAAATTTTCGACGCGCTTTTGATTTTTTGGATGTTTTGCATAAATAGTTAATTAAATAATTAATCATAACTTGACCTCGTGAGGAATTTCGCATATCTTAGATTTTTATACATTTTCGAAAGTTGGTCGATATCGACAAATCAGACGTGGTCAGTTTGGTACAGTTTTAAATAATTTGAATTAAGATTTAAAAGTACATTCGAACCCAGGGCAGTGAAAGTATGGGGCTCAGACCTGGACGTGAGTAATCCAAAATACAAATGATCTTCCGGATCTTCGTGGAAACCCGCTTATCAACGGACAAGGCCACTGCGTGTGGTCTATGGTCTATCCTGTTATCGACATGGTACTTTAGCCAGGTAGGTATTACCCTCCTTCCGAATCATTGGTGAAATATTTTAACGGGTTGCAGTTGCACGCCATAATGGGTTGGTCTCCCACTTCCTTCCTGGCCAGCAACGCGTTTTTGATGTCTAGATACTATAGTTCTATAGGCATAAAAATTATAGCAGTAACTATTGAGTTACTGCTATAATTTTTATGAACACTTGATGAACGTATCCTGAAAAAATCAAGTGGCGTCTATCAATGAGAGTTGGTCTATTTTTGCAAATATTCATTATAAAAAAATTAAAATGTGTGCAATTCACACGTGGTAGAAGTGAAACCTTAAAAAATTTTGTTTTCAAGATAATGAGATGAATGTAGGTTTTACTACTCCACTCCACTCAACTCTACTCAACGCAACTCCCCAACCCAACTCCCCAACCCCTGTACAATGCTTCCTATCTCACTTTAGAAATTATGTGGCCGTCTCTTTTTACTGGACAGTTTCGTTTCATCGAATTTCAAATCACCCCCGTACTAAAGAAGTTTTCACTTCAAAATCCATTCAAGTACGACTGTACTAATCCCATAAATTTTATACCTAACAATGTACACAAATATTTTTAGGTAACAAAAATCGGATAAAATAGCGTGCGTCGTGCTACTGAGGAGGTTTATTGGGTTTTTGCCGGATATGCGAAACCCTACAACGGTTACTCCGTTCATCCTGAGCTTTTATATGACGTAGAGCGCTGGTTATTGTGTGTGAGTTGAATATTGTAGCAAAGCTCAGCGCAACAGGTTGGGTGGGAGGCTTTCGCGGCCGGTTCTATCCGGATTCGACCGGCGGACACCGACGACGGCGGGTTTCGCGTCCTACTTGATGGAGCGCAGAGTAGCTGTCGTGGTCACGTGCTAAGCACCAAACACGTGTTCACATCCTTTTATTCATAATTTTATTACATCACTATTAAATTCAAATTGGTGATTGCGTAGGCTTTACGACTTTTTTTGCAATAAGAACAAGAAAAATTCGGACGCAACCTCAGTTTTGGTTTATATAAAGTAGTAGATAATATTATAATCTACTACCATATTATGGGGAAGGCCCCGGCAAGATGGAAATATTTGTCACAAGAAGGAATTTAAAAGATAAAAGTTGCTGAAAGTTTGAAAAACTAAAATCAAAAAAATATCGTGAAAAAACATAATGAAATTACGATGGTAAGCGCAGGCGCACTAACTTTGCAGAAGCCCAAAAGACATATATTCACTATTGTCCTTTAAACTTTTATTTTTACCTCATACAAAAACGATTCCTACAAGAATATGATTGCAATGTCCAGTGTTAACAAAGCATAATTTTTTTCAGTATAAAAATGTTATTATTCAGGTTCTTTACACTTACGAAATCAATATGAGAAAATGTATTCAAATAAATAAAAGTGTTCACAATCAGTCTCCCACATAATCCCAATGCAGAATGACAAACAAAAATAATGACGTCACGAACTGCCAAGCTTCGTACTTATTGTGTAAACACTTACGTTTCATAATACGTATAGCTGCTTATCCTATTGTATAATATGACCACTGACCAGGTTCGAACCCGGAACCTCTAGCTGTGTTGGTAGAGTCGAACAGTGCTTTGTTGAAACATTGCCCTAAACTGGCAGCTTACAGCTAGCACACAGAACATAGCAAGTTACAATGATTGGCACAATGTAATGAGCTCACCAGTCACCGCCACACATATGAACAACACATCGCCATATTAGGAATATTCAATATTTAACCATAAAATTTAACAAGTTACCATCAACTTCTACATCGTATTAAATAGGTACACTAAAATGGCTGATATGAAGGTAAACACTAATATCTATTGGTAGGTAAACTATAAAGTAAACTATTAGGTAAGCGAAGCCCTCCTTCCCCCTCCCTCCCCCCTATGTGTTAGGTCAAGGTTTAATTAAGAAGGAGAAGGAACTTTAGGCAATGGGGTTCCGCACTTCCACACAACACATATTGTGACGTTACATTATTATGACGTTAAATGTATGGACAAAATAAACTCTACGCAATTGTGTTTCAAATGACTGCCCTATTAATAGTAGCATAGCAACTAACATAGCTGTAGTAATGACGATTGTATTTAAATACATTTATATGTATAACAGACTTCAAAATTAGGGACAACTCAAAAACTACTCGTCAGATCTCGCTCTTTAAGTGGAACTGTATGACAAGGATCATCTTTCGATTAAAAAAGAGTCATCAAAATCGGTTCACCCAGTCGAAAGTTCTGAGGTAACAAACATAAAAAAAAAGAAAAACAATGCCGTCAAATTGAATACCTCCTTTTTTTGAAGTTGGTTTAAAACTAAGTATTGACTTAAGACGATGGCTAGAGGCAACAATAATTTGACGTGCATGACGTAACTTGGTAAATTTTGGTAAACCTTCGGAAAATACCAGTACCGCCGCGGCCTCCACTACAATGTATCAAATTAGATGAGAGGACAAAGGGGTAGGTTTGTAGTGTCATTTTGATATCGCGAGGAAATCTCTTAACCCTGACCGATGAGGAAGTAACTGAGTTATGTGATCTTCTTATCCACAGTCTAAGACCATATAAAGAGCCTTTGGATTTTTTTGGAAAAAGGCGATTTAGTTTTGTAAAGTGTAAATTGTAAAATAGACAATTATTAGATACCTACTTTAATATATTCCTAAATATAATAATTTAAAAGGAAAACTGTCACTGCTACTTAGGGCGTGCAAGTTAACGAAGAAATAAATACTAAATAGTGATTAACGAGACACCTATACTCGATTCGAGAATCTAACCTCGTCTAGAGAAATGATGCCTGGATCACCTGGGTGCATGTATATATTCTGGCTGAATCAAAATTTTTTGCTCAACTATTTTCGAAGTTCTTAGTTCAGAGTAAAAACAGTCTCACGATTAAAATTTACATAGGAAATGATTGCTACTAACACGCTTCGGAATAAATATTTATATTAGGATGGTTTTCAAACATATACACGCATAAAAGTGCCAGAGCAGAGTTATTTGATTTGTGTGCGTTCTGAGCTAATTTTATAAAGTGCTAAAAATAAATAATAATCTATCCTTTTTAGTGTCTTCTCTAAAATTGATGTCGATCGTGCTCGAGAGTTTTTAAAGTGAAACTTTTATTCTATCTCCCCAAATTTTTTGTAGTAAGAATAATAATGGAGATTCAATGATTTAAATAAACATTGCTCTTAGTTTTTAATATGCGTCTATCATCTAAATGATTGTATTAATTATGTACTCCGTACTCTAATGCACAAATTGAAATTAAATTTTATAATTGAATATTTTGTCTACTATTGATTTCCCATTATCATTCCCATTTTTCAATAATTAATTTAAGATTAAAAACGCAATTTTAATATCCTAAAACGAATAATTTTCTAAAAAATTTTAGTTAAATGCCTACAAACCGAAAAAAAGTTTCACTCGCATCATGGTTTCATAAAACCACATAATAATTTTTCTTTTAATGTTTGTTTTCCAGCTGTAAACTAATAATTAATTATGCTTTGGTAACGTCTCTTGGAGTGTTTGCTTCGCGCCCTGCTGAAAAGTTCTAGAAAAGCTTCGGCGTGCCGTAGGCATGTTCAATGGCTACATTTGTTATCAAACCATAAATCGTGCATAACTAGTCATGGTTATCGGGAAATATTTGTACCTACCTGTTGTCTACTAACAGTACGCGGATCGTGGTTGTTTCACCAACTTAATAATTACACTAAGTTACAAAACAATAAAATTAAAAAATATTCAAGTGAATTCATCCGAAGACCCGCTGGAAAGTTAACCTTTAAAAAAAGGTTACGTGCCCATCTACTGGATCGTCACCAATAAGTCACTTGTTCGTCATCTGTTATATATATATATATATTATAATATTTATAGTTATGTATGTATGTAATTTATATTTATATGTATGACTATATATTTTGTTATTGTATCGTATTATTATTTATTCAGTTGGTTTGTATTTTGGTGTATTTTGTTGTAGTTACTTTTTTTTAGAATATTATTTATTTCTTTTTCTTTTTTTTCTTCTGCTTATGATACCTACCGCTCTTCGTGTGTTTCTGTTTGGCCTGATGGTTAGCTGGCAGAGAATGCATTATGCATTAAGCTCGCCATTTGTACCGTAATCCTGTATTGTGGTCAATAAAGATTAAATAAATAAATAAATTCAATATATTTAGACGAATCAAGGACAAAATTAACGATCATATAGAATTCCACCACACAAACTCACAACGCTTTCACTCGTAAAAAGTTATCAAACATATATAGAGCTAAGCCCCTAACTCTACAAGGCCTGTACAAGCTTTAACTCTACCAACAGATTATTTGCGAAGCCGAAGAACGAAAATTACATACTACTTATCACATCATAATATGTAGTTATTATCTTGCAATGTGAAACATTAGAGAAATAAATAAAATCTAAAACGATTTTCACGGTCCTTGGCGGTTTTTATTAATCTCATTATCAAGATAATATGTACAGCCATACAGTTTAAGAAATGCTACCATACCGCTGCGCTGTATGTCAACAAGATAAAACCGATATAACGTGTATTATATTAGCAGTACCTAGTTAGTACAGTATCATAAAGATTATTTAAATTTTTAACTAGGTATTATTAACTTAAATAAATTTGACAACTGACAATAATTTAGAGGCACTTTTAGTTTTTATTTTTTGTAATTTTTCTTTCATATCCAACTGAAGGAACTTTTGGAAATATGATGGCTACTTTTGGTTTGGCTACTATGTAGTGTAGATATATTTTTAGCATATTGTCACTTAATTGTTTATTTAGATAACCAAGTAATCGTAGTTTCCAATAACTTTCCAATACCTTATAACGTGTTTTACCTAGAGAAATTGCCATAATTAGAAGTATCCAGTCCAGGTTATAGCTGAGTAACCTATATTATTACTAGACGTGCAATATCACGTCTAATAATAGCGGCTGTAACGATTTCGTTGATTTTGCAATACAAGAATTTTAATATAATTTAGCTGCATCTTACTGAACTCTACATTTAACGCCAGGCCCATAAAATGGTGATGTTCATACAATACACAGTTAATCAGTTTGCTACTAGCACAAATCATACGTATATTATAAGTACGTACAATAAAACGCCGTTCCATCTATACGTATTGTAAGTCTTAACTACGAGTATACTACTCGTATATGTAAGCGAGAGCAATATTATCACAAAATAAATGAGCCGTTCTCAATAATTATTACAATCTTCGCCTCTTCACATACTGAAATCATCACGTTAACCGTTTTCAATGGCAACAATGGCAAACATTAAAATCCTTATCTTCACTCAGACTTTTATTCACGTCAATTTTATGTACAGTCGTTGACAATGACATGCCGGTAGCTAGTACTCGTAGCTACATGTGTGTTAGCCAGACATTTATTTATTAATTTGTTACGTATTATTGTTTGCTCGGCTACCAGTTGGTTATGGTCCGATAACAATTAAGTACTTTATTTTATTTACATTATGATTACACAACGATTATCTGAGATTAAGTTAACAACTCTGGATCATCTGCTTGACGCTTGTATTAATGATCGTAGTTACGGTAAAATAAGGTAAAACTAAAATGATTTTTGCTCTACCTACTATATAATACTGTACTGCACTTGCGAAATGCGCCACGATCAAAGACATTGTAAGGTTTCAAACAATTATTGAACTTGTATTGAACTGTGTCGAGGAAATAGGAATCATACAACGCGGCAACGGGGGAATCCCTATAAAACCTAAAATGCTTTAACCTTTAAGACACTCATTAAAATTGGCATGACCGGTCCCACAAGAATACGTGACACATTCAAGCCTATATAATATACAGCACATAAAACCTAATTTCATTCTCAACAGATCATACTGCTCGATTGCGGAGAGGGTGCCCAGTATCGGTCATATTAAATAGCGGAATATCTCATGACGGTTTTCCAGTCCAAGGATTTTTTTTCGTATGGACAGCTGTTGCTGTTATCTCTAGCCGCGTTTACAGCTTCACGCGCACAGAGGAGAGTGAGTCTGAAAACTCAGCCGAGAGGACAATTATTGCGAAGAGGATTCGGCTAGTTCACTGCTCAACCTCTTCGAGAAATAGTTTTATGCCGTGATGTCATCATCTAATCCAAAATTTCAATTGAAGTGCAATAGGTACACAGCTATCTTGATAACAGTCAGTGCGTTGGTGCGTGTGTGTGTGTGATCGTGTAGGAACCTGCAGTGTTTGTACCTAGAGTTAAACCATGTAGAGTCAGGTTTTGTGAGCTAGGGGCATATAGTTCTTCATGAGATCTGATAACTTTTTATAGGCAAAGCATTTATAGCCTTGGCAACCTATTTTGCATGAAAATGTTTTTGGTGGGTTTGATTGCTAAACATCTGCGTTACGAAACATTAAAACTTCATGGGAAATACTAGTATTATAGAACACCAATGTTATTAGATTACATTGGGTAGTTAGTTATATCGAATATTAAATACTTAATCAGAAATAACTCGTAATTAGTAATTAATCTTGCACTGAAATAAAAAAGGTCTGTCCAGTGATGCGTTGCTTCCTACTTTACTTACGTAACTAGTTTACTGATCCCCCAAACTACTATACGGAAGTTATCGTTTAAGTATTACTTATAATTAATATTTAAGTATGTAAGTAAGTTTTCAAGTAGTGATAGTAATATAGTGATAGTTGCTCTAAGTAGTTTTAACTATTTTATTTACCTACTAGTGGCGCTCTGATCTGTTCTCTCTGAAATTCGATACTAGGAACAGGAACGTAGCTAATTTTTACCCCCGACGAAAAAAAGAGGGGTTTTATAAGTTTAACGTGTCTGTGTATCTGTGGATCTGAATGTCTTCTGTGGCATCGTAGCTCCTAAATGGTTGAACCGATTTTAATGAGATTTTAATATAGTATTTTTGACGTGATAACGTCTATTAAAACGATGAGCGCCGGGCGCATCTATGAAAAAATGTAGCGTTCCGCGAACGAGTGAGCGGCAAAAGCGAGAAAGAGGCACTATCGGCTACGATCGGCGTATCGTTTCCGAAGCCGTAGGCGAGCCGTAGGCGATCGTAGTTGAGTGGAGCGGAGCGGAGCGGAGCGGGGTGGAGCAGAGCGGGGCGGGGCGGAGCGGAGCTTTGTCATGAGTCATGACGTTGTCACGTTAAACTACCGTCCGTAAACCGACTTTACAGACAACCATTTTTTGACAGACACAGACAGAGACAGGTTTTTTAATTTTAATTTAAGATTATCTATTTTAAAAAGCTTTCATCGCTGCATGTTCACCGCGTAACCTCTACCAAATACATATAGTATATGTATGAGTATCCATTATGTATTACATTTGAGACATTTTTTGTATGACATTTGCTGTGGATATTTGGCACTCAGAATAAGTACTATTACAAGTACTATTATGTCTTCGGTGGTATAGTCGTAAGAAAGTAAATGTGCCTAACTGCCTAATTTTGTAATACTAGCTCTCCCAACAGACGCTATTCTGCACTGGAGTAAGTACTAATTGTAGTAGAACACCTTCGATTTTTAGTCGTACAATTTTTGTAGAGCTTCATGCTTCGCTAGCTGTCAATTCTCTTTAAATATGGTTAATATCTTAGATTAAGAGATAACTAAGTATGTCACGAAAAAGCTCACCCTGACATATTAACCATCAAATAACCGGATAATGGTTACAAATACATCTTTAAACCGGGTGTTTGTTACTTTTTAACATTAAGGTTAGTCGGTTCCTCTTTTTAACAATAAATACCTCTTTGTCGATAGAACAGATAACATCCTCCATCTTAGAAACAGCTCGAACCCAGTCCCAGTTACTATATCTCACATGTACAAAACCTCATTCATAGATTACCGATATATATAATTATGTAGATACTAGACATTGAAGTATAATGTCATAGAATAGACATCTCGAACAAAATGTATGTCCCCGCCGGGAGGTTCTATTTTCAAAATTGAGCCCCTGTTCTCCTTTCAAAATCGAACGAATCCATTGGTAATTGCAGCCGCGCGGCTTCAATTCATTGGAACATGCATTGTGTTAGCGGTGTCTGTTCTATACGCTAGTAATAATACTTCAATGATACTAGATACTCATTCTACGTATAGAAAGTGGGAGTGGTCAGCGAAGTCTCCCGCGACGCGCGACTTTTAATCAACCGGTACAACTCGATGGAAAGTTAAACGTCATTCTTACAGCGCTGTCAAAGTGTCAACCGCTGAATTCACGCCAGCAAAACTAGGAATATTTCGCGATCACCCATTATGGAGTAATGAGAAGGCCGACGCCGACACTTCCTGGCTTTTAGTAAAACGCCATTATAATGATTACTCCCTTGTCATCACGTGTCAATTCAACCTACATAAATATAGCCGACAAATGTAAAACTTTTCCATATTAAAGATATTTAATTTATTGTGGCACTTAAGATATTTAGCTTTCATATACACGATGTCAAACTGGCATTTTCTATTCAAAATTGTTCTATTCCGAATCTCACATACGAATCTTGAAGAATTAAAATATTTCGAATAAACAATTTATTTTGATTGATATCTAATGTATTTTCTATCCTACTTGTTAATCGTTACAATAAGGTTTTCCCATATTTTGTAATGGGTGTTTACTATTAATAAACTTTGACAATACTTGACAGTCGAAAATGGAGCGCAATTAAAAATTTAAGTTCTATCTGACACACCGCATAGATATTAATGATCCGTCAGTGTTAAATTTTCCTTATAGCTTAATTAGTGCTAAACTTTTTATCACGATACGATATAATGAACCTTAGTTTAAATAATTACAAATGTGAGATCGCGCGTTAACAGGTTGTATAATACTGATATGATAACTCACATTCGAGCTCGGAATTCTAGCGTGCTAAGTGTTAATAAGTTCTTTAAGAGTGCTTTTATAAAACTGGTCCATTTGAAATGAAATGAAATGAAATGAAATGAAATGAAATGAAATGAAATGAAATGAAATGAAATGAAATGAAATGAAATGAAATGAAATGAAATGAAATGAAATGAAATGAAATGAATTTATTCGAGGGAATTACAGCACAAACAAAGAAATGAAATGAAAAAAAGATACATCTAAAATTAAGCCTAAATGGTGCCTGTGCTGCAGCGTGACCCCCGAACAGGCCCAGACTCAGCATATGCTGTGCTGCACAACATAAGCAGTGGAAGCACAGCGCTGATATATCAGTCTGGTCCTTTGTTCCTTTCTCCCATGAAGGAAGCTCGGCCAGACATTTCTATTAAGATTACTTTTATGTAGCCGACAAACAAGAAGGCCACCTGTTGGGCTAGTCTCTGCTGTCCATAGGCCATATACCTACATGGGTACATGGTATACAATATGTCTACACTTTACTTTACCAAAAACACCACTGACTGCCTGTTAACTTAAGAAAGGAAAAAGGAAGCATGGCATCCCCATGAATGAAAGCCTTATCCGTCCACAAGCAGGTGAGGTTTGGTTGTCTACAAAATAAGGTGTTTTATCTATCCTCCATATAAACTTCTTTACTGGTGTATTTAGCTGCTACATTACAATGTTTTTTTGAACGGTCAGCTCGTATTTGCTCTATCGGCCTTTGCTTCACGCGAACAGAATGGCTTGGCTTGGCTTCAACCCATTAATGGCCCACTACTGGGCACGGGTCTCTCCTCTTGAGGAGGCCTAGAGCATACTCCACCACGCTGCTCCAGTGCGGATTGGTGGAGGGGTTAGTGGCCAACCCGAGTGTCGGAAGTTTTTCAAACCGCCCGAGGGCCTCCGACATGGCTTAACGACTGTTATCTTATGATAACAACCGGGACCGACGGCTTTACGTGCCCTCCGAAGCACGGAAACGCTCAAGAAATTTTTGCCACTAGCGGTCACCCATCCAACTACCGACCGCGCCCGCTGTTGCTTAACTTTGTCGATCACATAGGATCGACGCAAGCCGCCGGGCTATGAGCGCTTCGACGCGAACAGAATACTTGTAGGTAACTACATATATGTAACGAATGGGTATATTTATTGTTTTCAAGGAGTGTGCTGCTTTGAGTGAGTAATTCGGTATTTCTCAATACGTGAACTTCCGATATTCCATGAATCATTTATTCATCTGCAAATATAATGTACCTACTAGTTACTAAAAGTTTGTTTGATGTTTTGCCAGAATCAATCTTTCATCGATGAAGTATGTGCTTATTGCTTCGTAATAATTCGAGGAATTTGTTCGAAGTCTCTTTTAAATCATCGCGTGTTACCAATAAAACTAAGTACCTCCTGAAGAGTTAAACTTACTTTATACCTACATGAATTCGTAGCAAGAGTTAGGAATTTGATTGCGTCGTTCCGATTTGAGAAAAAAAAAATATCGATCGGTGAACCTGCATTCATAAGAAACGTTATGGCGAATATAACGTTTTTAAAGCTCTAAAGGTACTTGACAAGCACATCAATCTGTGTGTTAACTTCAAGTTGCAAGGTGAAATGAGACCAAGAGGTACCCGGGGCTAGAATCATCAACGACTCAATGTATGCCCATTGCCCATACTGGATAAGAGAATTCAATTCTGCGATGAACAGGAAATCGAAAGGCGCACCAATTAGCTATGTAGGAGGTAATCGATTTCGGAACATCGCGTCGTTACGTCCATTTTCAATGGTAATTTTATCGCGTTTTTACTGGGATCTATCAAATATCAATCAAGACAATTTTCCTTTTATATTGTTATTATTCCTTTCGTAAGACGATAGAATTCGTTTCGCGATTATTTAAAGACTAATTGTGATATTAAATACTTACGTTGGTTTTCTCAAGATTGTTTCTGTGGTGTTGAGACAACTAGATGTATAAATTATGCATTACATTGCAGTCGTTATAAGTAGCAATTCATTTGTTACCATTTCGTATTCAACAAGTTCGATTATCATTTGGACTGCATACCCTTTAACTGTATCCCTTTCTACACTCTTCAATATTTTATTTTATTTCATTTTCAGTAGCTACTATTTGCATTGTGCTTTTTTAAAATTTCAGAGAATTTATTATGGTTCTAAATATTAGTTAGTCATTCGTTAAATATAATTTGTAGATACCTAGTTAGCGTTATCTCCCGTTTTTTCTGCGCCTGTTTTCAAGACTTCCTGTAGCTTTTACCACAGAAGAAATAATAGTAAGTAGGTACTTTTAAAAAGTAATTTAACCAGCTGCCTCTTTCCCTTTCTAGACTTATCCAAAGGGCGCCAGAGATTTTTCTCATATTTTTTGCACTTTTTATTCCGACTTATTTTATTAGAAATTGATTAGAAAAAAACCAACTTAGTGATAACAATGAAAAATGAATAGATAAAAAACGAAGATCAAGCAATCTTACCTGCAGCCTTCTATTACTACACGGACACAGCACTTCCTCACCGAGTCACAAGATAAAAAATATTATCACATTTCTTTAATTTTTCACCAAAACACAAAAAGAGTTCGATTCCGGTAGAATTATTAGGTACAGGCGCTTTATAAGAGTAATTTATGCTATTTTTTTTGTGAAATTATGAGTAGTAATTTACTATTGATATCGATTATTATCGATAAACTGTAGTAGCCGATAGATACACGATTTGCGTTGCGAAATTTCACTAGCGTCGCGTCTGACCGGGCGCTCAGTCGGCGTGGTAGAGCCGCGAAGCCTCCGCCGCCGCCACTCTATATAAACACACGCGCCCTTACGCCGCCGCGCCGCCCAAACAATAATTTTTAATTACACCAATTACTCGTTCTAGTTAGGACGAGATTTCTGCCAGTTTCAGCGACGTCAGCTGACCGCCACCAACGAACATCGTGGTTATTTTTAGTTATTTTATATTATTTACATTGCCTGAAATATAGCAGCTATCATGAATATTGCTGTTAGGTGTCCTTTGAGCGAGATTGCGGGATATCCCTACTCGCGGGACGCGTGTATTGGCATTGGCAAAAACAATATTTTTTTAAAGATGGAGTACGTATTAACCAATATACAATATATAAAAATTGCTAATTGTCTCGTGGCTTTGCCCGAGCGGTGGAGATTTAATTTTAATATATATAAATTACGTGTCACGTTGTTTGTCCGCGATGGACTCCTAAACTATTTAACCGATTTTAATCAAATTTTCACACCGTATGCAGTTTGATCCAACTTGAAAGATAGGATAGCTTACATCTCAAAATTAAAAAAAACTTTTGACAGAACGAAGTCTGTCCGGGCAGCTAGTTTATTTATATATTCTAAAAATATATCCACCACATTATCAAAGTTCATTTGAGTTTTCTTATAGTTAATAGTATCAGGCGTTACTTTGCGGAAATCCATTGTTATTAAGTTAGTATTAGTCTACTTTGCAACAATCCGCGTTTAACATGTATGATGGTATATACTTTAAAACATGCGTGGCACCTCCCTCCCTCCCACAACGGAAACATGCACTACAATAATTAAACGTATATACCAACATACATACCAGCACCAACACGTGTTTCGCCCCGAAACGGAGCATCATCAGGGTAAGTTGACTCTACGATGGTTAGTCGGAAAGTGAGCATCGTTCACTGAGCGTGTTTTCTTAAGCTTATTTTTATTTTCTCTCATAATCTCTTATTTCACTTTAAATAATTTACTTAGAAAAAGTATTTAGTTTCTTAAAGGTAACTGAAATAAAAACAACAAAAAACAATTGATAAATTACTAATTAAATGTCAATGAATGTAATATTTTATTTGAATTTAAACATATAACCACTAGAGACTTAATTAACGCATTTCAGTCTCTGAAGGTAAAGAATACGGGTGACTTATGGGGCATTTCGGTAAAAATAATACAGCATATTATAGATATTATAGCACCATATTTGGTCATAGTTTTTAATAAATGCATAGATCTAGGTATCTTTCCAGATCTTATGAAATGCAGCAAAATTATACCACTTTTTAAAACAGGCGAAAAAACCGATATTAATAACTATAGACCAGTTTCTGTTTTACCAACTCTAAGTAAGATTTTTGAAAAAATAATATTGAATCAAATGCTATCCCATTTCAACAATAATAATTTATTACATCCTGATCAATACGGTTTCACTAAAGGCCGTAGTACAACCGATGCAGGGGCTAGGCTTTTAAAGCATATCTTTGAAGCATGGGAATCATCACAAAATGCCATAGGTGTATTTTGTGACTTATCTAAGGCATTTGATTGTGTTCAGCACGAAACATTGCTGCTTAAACTTGGCCACTATGGTATAAAAAACAAGGCCCTTAGCTTGATCGCGTCTTATTTGAGTGATAGGATACAAAAAGTTAGTATAAAAGATATTAAGTCATCGGGGTCACCGGCTGTGTTGGGTGTACCGCAGGGCTCGATCTTGGGTCCGTTTCTTTTTCTGGTATACATTAACCAAGCGGATATTGTACTATTTGCTGACGATACATCATTAATATTTAAGTGTGAAAGGAATAAAGTAAATTTTGACGACGTAAATAGTGCTCTTTCGCATGTGTCGCGTTGGTTCACTATCAATAATTTGCTTTTAAATGCAAAAAAAACTAAATGTATAGAGTTTGTACTACCTAATGTTAAAAAAGTTAACAAATCACTCAGACTGAATAATGAAATATTGCATATGGAGGAATCCACGGTCTTTTTAGGGGTGACCTTAGATAGTAAACTTCAGTGGGGCCCACATATAACAAATCTCGCGACTAAACTCGGTAGGGCTGCTTATGCTGTTAGGAAAATAAGGCAGTTTACTGACGTCGAAACTGCTAGGATGGTTTATTTTGCATATTTTCACAGTATTATGTCATATGCCATCTTGCTGTGGGGCAAAGCAGCCAGTATAGAACAAATTTTCATACTACAAAAAAGAGCTATTAGGGCTATTTATAAACTTAGATCTCGTGAAACTTTGCGTGAAAAGTTCAAAGAAATAGGTATACTTACAGTAGCCTCACAATATATTTATAGTAATGTGGTTTTTATACGGAATAATATAAGCGCGTATAAACAAAATTTTGATGTCACTAATCGCCAAACAAGAAAAATGCACCAGTTAGTAATGCCATCTTACCGTCTTTCTAAAGTGAAGCGATCTTTTATGGGCCGTGGTGTACAGTTCTATAATAAAATCCCAAAGTTAATACGCGATTTGCCAGTGGAATTATTTAAGAAACATGTAAAATCTCAACTTTTAGGCAAAGGCTACTATACTGTAGATGAGTACATAAATGACAAAGACGCATGGAAATGACCAGATCTGCAACCAGTTCCGTACAGGCTAGTGATACTTTTTTGTAAGCAATATACCAATGTATTTTATTTTTAAAAGATGTGCTGAGGAGTTTCTTTCGGCTTTTCTTCTCCTCCATGACAAAGCACCTTTCCGAAAAGCTGGTAAATTAAAAAAATGACGTGCATAAGTGTATCAATGATACCTACATGAATAAATGATTTTGAATTTGAATTTGAATTTGAAAAGAAAAAGAAATATGTAAATGATTGAAGTATAGGTATAAGTACTGTGACAAAATAATTTTAATTTTGATACTGTAACTATTCGAAGCCTGTACATTGCATGGAGGATATTTCAGAAAAAAACATTATCAAGCTATTTATTATCGCTATAGCTATAGATATCATTACCGTGGGTGGCTATAGATCCGCCAAATTTTATTTTTGTCGGTATGTCCGTGGTTTTGTTCCTCAAAAGCTTGACTTAAACGATTTGAGTGTGGTTTTCACTGATGCTACGCTTAATAGCTATAGTTTCAAACTTCCGTCCTAAAAAATATATTTCAAGAAAGATTCCAACATAGAACAACAGAATTATTTATGCCTTTTAGCGGCCTACACTGACATTGTGGACGAACTTAACTTAGGTTAAGCTCAGTCACTACAGTCAAGACATCAATAGGGAAGAATTCCAACTTACGCGCGTACGTCCACCAGTCTCCGTAGCTGCATCAGATGCAGACTTTTAAAAAGAGCTCATTAAATCCGGCTCTCTGGGTTAAGTCAAATATATTATATTATATTGTTTCTCCCGTGTTAATTTGTGGAAAAAAGTAACGACTAAAATATGATATTATACATATAGCTTATAGCCTTCCTCAATAAATGGACTATCAAACACAAAAAGAATTTTTCAATTCGAACCAGTAGTTCCTGAGATTAGCGCGTTCAACCAAACAAACAAAATCTTCAGCTTTATAATATTAGTATCTAGATTGAGTCCAAACTCAAGGAAGATGCATTACATAGTCAGAAAAAATAATAGTATCTAGGTATTTATTAATATACCAGTAGCAAGAGAAGCTTTTCTAAAGTTAATAAAAATTATCTCAGATCATGGACTTAAATATATGGACACGCTGTTCAGTACTTACAGTTTGTTCACCTGAGGTTACCCCAATTGGGTTCACCTCAGTTTAGTCTGTTGCGAGCAAGTAGCTGTCACGTTAAACTCCGACGTAAAACTCCGACTGTTCAAGAACACTTATTATTCTATATTGTGCACAGTTAAAACGTTCTCATTATTTACGTTTGAACTTTATTTCACTTTATTTAATCATAATTGGTAAGTAACTATATTTTTATTTACATTTTTAAAAATTATTTAGTGTCAAATATTTAATACCGCCATCTTTAACCAAACTTGACAGAACGAACACAGAGTACTTAATCACTACGGAACAGGGTGCCGGCACCATAGGCAGGCGCATAGTGACTCTGTGATTGAGTACCCTGTGGCTGGCGAATGAGACACGAATTTTGTATGGTACAGCGTGTCTATATATTTAAGTCTATGTCTCAGATCGACTATGTCCACACTGAGACCACGTTTAGATATTCTGGCAATTGAACACTGTTTCCTGCGGCTTTCTCCGTGTGGAAGTATGTACCTCTTTATTTAATATAATTATATGTCCTCAATAGAAAGTATGAAAAAATCCTTTTTGATCATCAACTGAGTATCACTGTATTACTTAGAAACAGTTTTTTGACTATGTTAGCCTATGTTTTAACCCTTATTAATGAAAGGTAGTGTTTGTATAAAATAAGTACTTACCTGTTTAATATAATAAACAGAATGATTTTATGAGAGTGTAAACGCAAATTTTCATACTTACTTAAATATTTCAAAATTGGTAAATTTTTAAACAAACTTTCAAATCTCATTTAATAACTTTTCCAAAAGCTTTGATTTAGTTTTTTAAATTGGCGGATTTTAAATAGGGGAAGGTGGGGTAAGATGTGGACCTTAACGTATTTCGTAAATAAAACCTACCCCGTCTTACCCCACCTTCCCCTATGTAAATTTTAATTCGTATTGGGGCGGCTGAGAACACTAAGCCAATCCCACGCTGTATGGGTGTCGTAAGAGGCGACTAAATCCGGCCCGCTGGTGGTAGGGTCTCTATTCTCGAGGGATTATATTGGTAATATTGATTTTAATTGTTAATTAATACTATTATTATTTCTCCATAGGGTTTGCCTGGATAGCTTACCCTTGAGCATGGGTCAGCCGCCGCGCCAAACGACTCGTCGTGTTTCGGCTGGGGGCTCGAGAGCTAGTTCTTTATTTCTTTTTCTTCTCTCTTTCTTTGCCGGCAACGCATCAGAGTGATGCCTTTGGTGTCGCTGATGTCCATAGGCGACGGTAGCCACTTACCATTAGGTGGATCGTCAGCTCGTTTGCCGGCTATTTCCACAAAGAATCCCCTAAGTATTTGCCATTATTTGATTTTCCTAGGGATTAGAACCAGAATGCCAGATCCCAGTTATTATAGCGCTTAATTCAAAATTCGCGGATTTTCAATCAAAATTTTAAGTCCTATTTAAGCTACTAGGGATGGAATATCAAAAATCCTAAGGGAAAAAATATTCAAAATATACTTAGTTGAAATAATGGGGACTTTTCGGTCTACTCTAAAAAAAATCAGAAGTGAGTTTACTTAAGTAATGACTCATTACTTAAGTAAACTCATTACTAATGAGGTTTCCAATGCGAAGCGAGGGCGAATATTCGCACCAATAAAAACTTGAGTCAAGTAGTGAGAGGACGGAAAACATCGGATCCCGTCACTAACCGACTCAATCCGGTATCACAAGGCGAATGCCCCACGCGGGAACTATTTAGCATGGTGATCAGGAATGACAGGAATAGGTATCTACTTCGTTTTAATATATCATATACCTACTACTTATTACCTACATCAATGTGGCAAGAGTTTCATGAGAATATTATTGACTGAAAATAAAACTGAATAGGGAGCATAGGTAAGCTTTGTTAAATTATAAAAGGTTTCAGTTATAGGTACCTATCTGTTATCTGTTGCAGTGCCCTGTGAGGGAAATAAATGTTTTTCTTTCTTTCTTTCTTTCTTCTATCGTTTTTATAGAATAGGTAGGTACCTAATGTAAAGTTATGCTCCCCTCTCCTCGAAGTCCACAAATCGACGGAAATAATAATTCAGGCGAGGAGTGTAAAATGCTGACCTTACTGTAACTCTACGTCTACAATAGTCTACAGTCTACAGTTCTACACAATATATAGGTACCTACACTGAAATTAGTCAACGACGTCGACGCATCACCTCACGTTTGTGACATAGCGTTACAAATATCCTTACAACCGTAAATACCCAAATGCGACGATAGGTATATATTATTATTAACGTAATTGTTCAACAAACAATCCCAAACCAATATATTAATCATTTTATTCTACGTATGTAATGCATTGTATGTACTTACCTATATGTAGAGTCCGACCGAAACTGGTTTTTCAGCCGAAACCGAAACCGAACCTTCGGCCTTAGGTCCAGTTTCGGCCGAAACCGAAACTTAGGGTGAGGCCAAACGAGCGTATTTTTGGTGCTGTGTGTCACGTGAAATGAGCCGGTTTCATACAAAAGCTCTAATTAAATTCTTTGGAATTTGTGTTTTACGCGATTTTACGATTTACGCTATTTTATGCGACGCGCAGCTCAAAAAATACGCTCGTTTGGCTACACCATTATGGTATTTTTTTGAGCTGCTCATTTGTGAACTCAACAGAAAAAATAAGGTTAAAAGAGCCGAATTTTTTAAATTTTACAAAGGTCATTTTTAGGGTTCCGTAGCCAAATGGCAAAAAACTGAACCCTTATGGATTCGTCATGTCTGTCTGTCTGTCCGTCCATATGTCACAGCCACTTTTTTCCGAAACTATAAGAACTATACTGTTGAAACTTGGTGACTAGATGTATTCTGTGAACCGCATTAAGGGTATGGATTAAGGTTTTTTCTACCTGTAGCCGTTATTAATATCGAGCAAAAAACGGATAAAAGCAAGTGCCAAAGCACCCTGTCAGATGTCTTCAGATTAATGAACAAATATAATAAACATGTTAAATCAATGACTTCACTTGAAATATCAGCGCCCACGGGTTAGCCACGAACTTAACCGAACGACTCACGACAATTCACGAACACAGAGTTTCGGTTTGGCCGAAAGTTTCGGCCAAATTTTTCCGAAACCGAAAACGAAACCGAAACTAGATTTTTTGGCCGAAACTGGCCGAAACCGAAACCAAAACCGAACCTTCGGTCGGTCTCTACCTATATGCCTAATTTATTAGTTTTATTACCTGCTAGTAGGTACTAGGCGCTGGATTGGAATTTAATATTTATACCTACTACCCACCACTCAGTTTAAATGAACTCCAGCCTCAAAGAAAAATTAGACTTGAGCTTAATATTTCACAAATGAATTCCTGAATCTGATCTATCCAACGACAACCCACATCATTGGAGTTAAGTATAGGATTGTCTCAGACCAATAAAAAAGTATTTATTTTAATTTTTAATAAAAAAGTTTGGTACTTTGGTTTTTAAAAAATATTTTTTATAACACATTCACGCGGATTGATTCTTATAATAATACTAGCTGCCTGGACAGACTTCGTTCTGTCAAAAGTTTTTATTTTATTTTGATATCTAAACTATCCTATCTTTCAAGTTGGACCAAACTGCACACGGTGTGCAAATTTGATTAAAATCGGTTTAGTAGTTTAGGAGTCCATCGCGGACAAACAACGTGACACGTAATTTATATATATTAAGATTGGTGTACCTAAATCCTGCTATGGTAAATGAAAACCTAAAATGAATCACTTTTCAAGATTACATACCTACTAAAATTTAAGTACATACCTACCTAGTTATTTTTACTAATATGCGGTATTAAATCTTCTTTATTAGGAATATTTAGTACCCACCTAATTTTCCGTTTAATTAGAAGAATTATTTTAAATTCCCCGCATTGGCACACGTCACACGCGACTAACAATCTATTTTGAAGATTTCAATAAAGATATTATAAATATTTAATGACAATAGCGTTGTATATAATATAATATAATAGATAATAGATATAATTACATCCGCCTAGTTATATTGCCATTAACATGTATGTCGATTATATCCCAAGTAGCACAGATGCGCTGTATAACAGTATTTCAACAGAGCACAATAGAAACGATAGCTGATAAGTTGCAGTATAGTAGCGTTATAAGCGCTTATACAGCTGATATAACTCTAATTTGGGCACAAATTTGACAGCACATAGCTGTATAAGAAATCCCATTACTAAATAATTGGATTTTATAAGCATTATATTAGCATTTTATGTGGGTAACAGACATTACAAGAGCTGAACACTGCCTGATTAACAAACCACATGTTACCCTATAAAAACAAAGTGAACATTTCTAATGTTTTATTAGAGTTGAAAGTAAACGTCGAGCGAAATTGTAGTATGAACTGTCAGTGTCAATACCTTAAAACTTGTTGTGTGCAAGATCCCAGGTGCCATTTTGTGACAAGGAAAATATAATTTAATATAGTTAAAACTTCGATTTCTTACTATTATATTTGAAATCTTATTGGGAAGGTAACTTTATCGTGAAATACCATATATATATCGATCAAAATTTTCACGCGCCCTCATAATAATGATGAATACAAAAAAAATATTAACATAATATTGACTGTAAAGAAAACAAAAATATTATTTTGTCCATTTATATGCATGGAATGCTGTTTTTACGTGTTAGTCAGTGGTAATCAAGTTAAATTGGTGTCGATATATCTTAAAATAAACCAAACTAAAAAGGTTATATTTGTAAAATACTACGCAGTATATTAAATATGGCGGATATGTTAGTGTACAGTTGTAATCTTAACCTAATGCTAAGGGCTATATGTAATGTTCAATTGTGGCCTGTTATTCAGCATTGAGTAAAATAGTTAAGCACTTGTGAAAAACAAATCAGCCACGTCACACACACAACATTTTCGTTGGCAGCAACATCCACGCGCGGGCAACACCGACGCGCGGGCGACCAATAGAAAGACAGAAAATTGCATTCTGTCAAAACGTCATCGACATCCACCTGTCAAAGCCTTCATGTCAACCGGCTTGTCACTAGTAGTGCGATATAGTAGTTCACAAGGTCTCTCTTAAAATGCAATAGTTTTAAAGTACCCTCGTGGCCTTTTATTCAGCGCTATTGCAGCAGATAGGGCACAACAGTACTAAACGCTGAATAATAGTGACGTCTGTGGCGTGTGTGTGGTGCCTAACAGAACCACAATACAGAATAAAGCATTATATTGAGCCGCGCTTCCTTCTATAAAGCTGTTACAGACCGAAGGAACTCTTATAAGTAATTACAAATGCTAATATTGACGATGTGGGCCTTGTGTGAAGGTTTATAATGCAGTTTTGTGCTACTTGGGATGTTTACGGTTTGTAAATTACTCTGTTGGTTTGGCAATAATGGCTCGATTAGTTTCTGCAGGACTTTTTTCATGATAATAGCCGACGAACAAGCACACAAGAACCTTCTGATGATATTATATAATAAACGTCATGGTAGTAATACCACGGATGAGCGAATAAACATAATTCCCACTATACTATGAAACACAATCTTAAAATAATCTTGACACTACTCTTAATTAGTAAAAAAAAAACAATTACCTATTGTAAACAGACATTAGATAAAGCATTACATGGTCTACATGATTTACTTATCTGTTTTTAAATTCTTTTAATTTTAAGCCTGCCTTATTTTTAAATTACAAATGACGATAAAAAGATACCGTAGGATTATTTAACAAAATAAGACTCGTTTAAAATAACCGGGCAAGTGCGTGTCAGGTCAGGCCACGCGCAATGTAGGGTTCCGAAGTGGTAAGTTTATCGACTATTACTCATTAACTACTTATGCTAACATAGCCGTGATAGTTTTCCTTGTAAATTCATCATAATTTTAATAACCTATTTTTGAGAATTTTTTCACTTGTCCAACAACTCCAACCGTTTAGCCGGCAGGGGGCGGGGACACTTGAATCTAACCAAAATTAGCACCAGAGTACTCAGTATCGAGTATCGCGAACAAAAGTATCGATACCTACCTACTCAGTATCGAAAGTATCGTTCGAACCCTACTGGTGGACAATGCCATTAGGCATTAAGTTTTCCCTTTGTTTCTTCTTTTTAAGAGGTGACATAAATATGTAAATAAATAAATAAACATATTGCTTCGGACAGACGGACGGACGGACAGACGGACGGTGGGTATAAGGGTTCCGATTTTACTTTGGAACCCTAAAAATTAAGTATAAGTACCTACCCTAGTGGTCAACGATTTCCATTGACACCGGTAATGACAAAGGTATCAGAAAAGCGTTGCTGGTCAAGAAGAAAAATAGAACCCTCCGGCCGGAACACGACGTTAAACGATTCATTTGGCGGCTATAATTGATGATTAACCTGTAAGTGAAGTTCAATCCCAATTATTCGAGAGCTTCGTTCGAAGATATTAGCATAGCAACACTAGTAGTAACACGACTGACTCGCCATTTCGCACTGAATTTTAGAGGTAGATAAAAAATTAAACATAAAATTATCAATTTTTGTAGGGTAGATTTATAAAACCTCACTTAGCTGGGGCGCTCTCCTCTTAGGTTCGCCATTCAGTTCAGAGATTTGCGGAGCTGTTTCATGTTTCACGACTAGGGGTGTAGTGTATATGACACACTAGGGAGGGAGGGATGCTAATATCTTCGAACGAAGCTCTCGAATAATTGGGATTGAACTTCACTTACAGGTAAGTTCATTTAATCATCAATTATTCTTCGAGCTTCGTTCTCGATATTAGCATAGCAACACTAGTAGACGTTTAGAGAAGGTAGTCGTGAAACTAATGATATTATTTGCTTATCATTATTTTTAATTGTAATATGATAGCAATATTTTACTCTTTAATTTCAATCTATTGAGCAATATATTGGTGACAACAGTATATACCTAATAACCATATATATAACACACTCGGGAATTATGCTACGGATAAGTAGTTAACTTTATATTTTGCTATGAACATGAAGAGTGTAATGTTAACTGAATAAAGTGGAATATCCACTGAATTCTGAAATCTTTTTGTAAAATATTCATAAAAATATTTAAAATTACATAAATGAGGTAAATATAGATTTGGCAATATTATCGATAATATATAATGTTATATTGTATTGACTGAAATTAGTTTTTTCCGAAGGATCCAATTTTTTTGTAGCTAAATTCGGTCACACTACTACAGCGAGTGTAGCAACGAAAGCAGCAACTATGTCACCAACTATAAGTTATTCCAAACCTGTAAGTAGGAATAAAAAGTATATATGAAAAAACACTGTCTTATTAAAAACATTATCTATCTATATATGTATATAAAAACAAAACGTTTGTACGGATGTTCTCTATAGACTGTGAAACCATCCGACTGATATGCCTTTAAATGGTTTCATTTGAAAGGCAATAATCCGAAAGTCGTTTGAGGCCACTAAAATCCATCCATTGATAAAGTCGATTTTCCATTTTTCCCATAGAACCATTGAACAGACTGATAACACAAGAACACTGATCTATAATTGTTATCAGAAATATTGTAAGTGTAGTGGAACACGCTGAGGATCCACCAGTCCTGTATAAAAAACAAAGTCAATGTATCGACTTCTTTTAGAGTTTAAGCGGCCAAAAATCACATTAAATATATGTGCTGTAAAAGATACTAAATTGAATAACATTGGATATAATTATGTTCTAAATTAATTAGTATTTAAATAGTAGGCCGCAATGAAAATATTTTGTAAAGAAAAATATATAAAATATAATCCTTATTTGTCTAGACTGATTTGACCAATTAGCAAGGACCTGGGTGAACTGTGGTAACCTTATGATCCGTAGAATTAAAACTTGTGTGAAACAATAAGGGAAATTCGATTACAAAGTATTGTAAGTATAAAATTGGTTTCTTGACGAATTGACGATACGCGAACTACTGCCTAAACCAACTCTGCATAATTGTGTTTTCCACCACATATGCAGTACTATGCATAAACAGTTGGGATATTTCTATAAGGGAAACAATATCCGGACTTCAGTCCTATAACGAAAGTGTGATTAATTAAGTATATAATATATAAAATAGAATTACTCAATGTTAAAAAAAAATATTGGTGGAGGCCATTATGAAACAATCTCATTGTTAAGTTTAAGGGATGACAGATATATGGGCGGACCGCAGTCGTAAGACTTGAATATAATAATATCAAACCACAATATCCTAAGTGTACCTGCGTCCTAGAACTGACACCTGCAACATTAAAAACAAGTAAGTAAAAAATAAGTACGTTAAGAGTACAAACTCGTATACACACACATATACACGAGAACTACTGGCAGACGTGTAAAGCATGCAATTGTACTTGTTTGTTGAAATAAATAAATAATAAATACATTATTGTTTGTCTTATTTTACAATATCACTCGATGGCAAATTTAAACGCTCATTTGTTGAGTATAATGTTGTCTTAGTGATAATGTCTGGTTACTTTGGAGCTGGAACCCCGTTGTTGAGGCATGCACATACGGAGCATAATATTGTATAATTATACAATCTGCGGTATACATGTATGTTTTGCATGTATAGAAAATGTTTGTATCTCTAGCCTGGTAGGCAAAAATGAATCAATCGTCCGTTACCACGGAATTATTCTAAAATATGCAATATTAAAAATTTTACTTTTAATAGAGCAATACATAAATAATTACTAATACATTAAGCAATGGATAATATAATTAATCGTACATATACAGGGGGTATACAGTAGTATACCTACTTTTGTAATTTCATTATCATTGACCGGCAGGCCAACCAGAAAATGATTCACTCAAATAAGTATATTTGTTTATTATTATTATGTAGAAAAGACAAGTATTCCATACGCCTCAGTAAGTTAAAAACCCGTTAAAAATATTAGCTATATTAAGCCAAACGGTATGTACATACGGTGTACAAACAGGATGTAGCTTATTATTTTCTTCAATTCGGCTGAAATTGAACAACTGATCATATCAATTTATAAGAGTTTATAAGAACTTAAATTAAGTTTTGAAATATAATGAAATTCGGAATTAGTACTCATAATTTCATATGCCAATATAGGTATCAATTTGTAGACATACATTTATTATTTTACTTTCAATCTAATTAAATCCATACTACATTATACTTCAATGTCTGAATTGTTATTGTCTTTTTTATTGGAATATGTGCGATGTTATTGTATAATTAGGTACATTTATGCCAATTGTTCTAAACTGACATAAGAATGGTATGTTCCCGAATTTATCAACAAGATAACCTTTCGTGAATCAATAATAGATTTGATAGATAAAATCTCTTATTATTATTATATATCCATATCGTGAGAAAGTTTTAGAACTTGCGTCTACGGCTGACAGTTTAAGGCGGTTTTTAGGCTGGCTTTGTTTTCAGCATTGGCTGTCTTTGTGTGAGAGTCACATATGCATAGTTCGACCAGCAGGTTGAACAATTTTTACGCTCCTTACGGCGGTTGTCGGAAATATTACTGAAAAGTTACTGTTGCTTATGGGCCTGATGACAGGCTTAGCTGGTTATTGATTCGCAGACTTTATGATCAAAGAGGAATTTAATTCACAACCCACGAAAAAAAAGGCATCACCAAACCGTTGTCGACGGAATAGACAGCTACTGTTGTTAAGGTATCACCGTCGGTATTTAGTACCACCGTTGCAGTGGTACGGTTATCAAAAAACTTGTTATAACAACTTCACATTACTTGCCTGTCGGAGTTAACACTCGGGTGAACTTCAAAGTTCTGGAGGATGAAAGTAGTGCAATTTTCATTGTCATTATGTGTATGATTTGCTACGCCTCGATAACCTTGAGTAACACGTAGACCCGATGGGCTATTATAATGCTGTATTATACAGCCTGTATATATAATATAAGGGCAGGTCACATGGTCCTATAACTTTTATTGCTGGTAATTGAATATATTATAACTATACTATAATGTACTCACGTGCATCGACGAAGGTCGTTTGCAGTACCAAGATGCAATTTGCAGATGGTGAGAGAATCACCCTTGATTCGTGTAAATTGTAAACGGTGTTAGGTTTAAATGAACCTGTTATGTTTACATTTATTGTGAATAAATAAATAATATACAGCCCTTGCTCGTTGAATAAAAATCCTTCGCAGTTTCATGCGAAAAAATAAGTACTTGTTTCAGTTCACCATGTGCTGTGCAGCGTGACATGAGTTCCTTTAGATTTTTAGAATATATATATTTATATATTTTTTTTTTGTTTGAGCAATTATCCCAATGGTTATCAAGTACTTTGTGTAGTTCAACGAATAGCTTGCAATATTAACTCCATATGGAATATACGCTAGTCAGCTGAATAATGCGGTGAAGATTCTTTCTGGACCCATGTACAATGCAGTGGGAATGCCCCATAGGTAGATCCGATTAGCGAGTACTTTTTGTTGCAGTTGTCTGCGTAACACGGTGAGGATTCTTCATGAAATATATATACAATGCAGAGGAAATACCCCCCAAGTAGATCCGATTAGCGAGTACTTTTTTGAAGTTGTCTGCATAACACGGTGAGGATTCTTCGTGGAATACATGTACAATGCAGAGGAAATATCCCTCAGGTAGATCCGATTAGCAAGAACTTTTTGTTGCAGTTGTCTCCGTAACACGGTGAGGATTCTTCATGGAATACATGTACAATGCAGAGGAAATATCCCTCAGGTAAATCCGATTAGCAAGAACTTTTTGTTGCAGTTGTCTCCGTAACATGGTGAGGATTCTTCATGGAATAAATGTACAATGCAGAGGAAATACCCCACAGGTAGATCCGATTAGTGAATACTTTTTGTTGCAGTTGTCTGCATAAAACTAATTCAAAAGTAATGCCAGCAGTGAACCCCACAGGAGTCCCCAAAGGACAATTCGATTATGTTTTGTATTTATATACTATTTCGATATAAATTCATTACGGAAAACTAGTACTAGTACATAATAGCGATGGAAGAACCTTATAGGTAATTATTGTTAGCAGGCACATTTTATTTTAATGTAGAAGGCCTTCAAAAGAAAACGCGATTAGATTTTGTAGTTGTACACTACTGCAATATCAATTCCTTACAGAATACATGTACTAGCAATTAACAGGTACTTTTTTATTTGGAATCCCTCAAAGAATAATCCGAGTATGTTTGTATTATATAATGTTGCATATAAACTGATAAATTCCTTATGGAATACATTTACTAGCTGTGGAAGAACCCCACAGGTAATTCCGGTTAGCAGGTATTTATTTGTAAGGCCCTCAAAGGACAATCCAGTTATGAATTTAAATAATATTGTAATATACTTTTCATACGGAAAACACGTGCTAGTAATGGAGAGAATAAAAGAGGAATCCCTGACGGTATTCATATTTAAATTATATATTCATTGATATATAACAGATTTCTGCTTAGTAATTTCGTGTAATTTCCTTGCGAATTACATTTGCAAGCAATTTTTAACCGACTAAAGTAGGGTTATGATTTTTAGTTACTTGCTGTATTCATCTGTATTTGAATACTGGAATTCACCTACCTGCTCATTATAAGCGGTGATGAATCGCTATCCAATCCAACGATTTCCTGTACGAATCAAACGAAATCCAACGATACACACTGTAGATCACTTTTACTTTGGTTAATTTTTCGTTTTAACCTTTTTATTCTTTTACACAAGTAATTGATTTCTTCCTGACTATTTAAACTGTAATTTAAGCATTTTCACTTTGACTACAATTTTGCGCCCGTGCGAAACTGCGGAGCACTGAAACGTGAATGACGAACCTAAGAGGAGAGCGCCCCAGCTAAGTGAGGTTTTATAAATCTACCCTACAAAAATTGATAATTTTATGTTTTATTTTTTATCTACCTCTAAAATTCAGTGCGAAATGGCGAGTCAGTCGTGTTACTACTAGTGTTGCTATGCTAATATCGAGAACGAAGCTCGAAGAATAATTATCTTTATAGTGTCAAACTCTGCAGCGATATGGAAAATGTGTTATAATTTATCCCAAATAGACCGAAAACATAAAAATATAATGTTTTTTGATAGATTACTCGTATTAATTAATAGAATAGAGATTCATTACAAAAACTGGCACCCTAAAGCAGGCTCGCTTGGGGTCGTGGGTTCTATTCCCAACTGGTATACTTTAACGACAGGTAAATGCAATAAGCATACCTACGGATTGTGAATGTTTGTAAATATGTGTACCTAATGAATGACGACCCTGTAGAATAGGCTAGGTGACCCTGCCTCCGAAGCAAATGGGTCGCGGGTTTGATTCCCGGCCGGGGCAGATATTATTTGTACTCGGGTCATGGGAGTTAAACTTAGTAATCTGATGTCTTATATACGTATTTGGTGAAGTCCATGCCACCATGACAACTAGCTACTAGGGGGTAGGTAACTAGGTACGTACCTATGAGTGTGCATTTACAATGTCTAAAGAGATATTAGTCCGGAGGTTTTTATCCTACTTTCGTTTGATGTCTTTAATAACGTGCGTGTTTAATCCAATCATGGGCGTAGCCAGGGGGGGGGGTTTCGGCAGTGACGGATTAAGACTACTTGATGCTCTAAGCAATCCACGCCTGTGGGCCCCCCTATCCGTATGTCAACGTGGTTTTTAGTGCTTTTTGTGCTTCTTCTGGTGCCCCCCAGACGTGATGCCCTAGGCAATTGCTTAATTTGATTAAGGGTTAATCCGTCACTGGGTTTCGGGGGTTCAAACCCCCCCAAAAAGTTAAAGACTGACATTTTTATGTGCTAATAAACCCTTAAAAAACATTTTTCTAGACGTCATTCCGAATCGAATGAGCTATCGCACATATTTTTAGGAGCTATATTTCTATTAAACACGTTTTTGAACTTTTTGACTAAACTGTTAATAGATGGCACTACATACGTCGTGAGAAAAAATAAGGTCTCAATTTTCTTTAGGGTTATTTTATGTACTTTTAGTCGCTGTATTTTCTTGAACACCGCCCCCCTCCCCCCCCCCCCCCCCCCCGAAACTAAAACCTGGCTGCTACGCCCGTGAATCCAATCATCAACAAATTAACGAACGTGTTTACAATTTCAGTAAAAAGAAGTCTTTTCTTTTTCATATTTTTTTATCGAAATGCACTGAATTGTTATCGTGCGTGACTATTGTCCTTCCTCATTAATTGTTTCGCACAATGTTTTCGCATCTCTTGAGCTCGAGTTACTCTCCTTAAACGGAATTAATTAAGAATTATGACAATCTAATTGTTGCAAGATCATTTCGTTACATGCCTCGATGGTGAAGTCAGTGTAACTGCCATCAACCAGAAAATAATTATGAACGAACGCTGTAATATTGTTTCATGGCAATTTATTGCGATAGACATTAGAGTTCATTAGACACTTGTGAAACCTTGTTCCGTTCAGTGTTTCAAAGTACCTACTTACGCTAAATATTTTTTTAATTCTGAAAATTTTCAAAGAAAATTAATTTGCATTGCATCACGATGACGGAACCATGAAGTTGGTACCGATTGTAATTCCCAAAACTGTTAGATTAAATTAAACCATTACTAAGGTGACCATACGTCCCGCTTTGAAGCTGTCTGTCCCGCTGTCCCCCGCATTAACAAAGTCCCGCTTTGCTATATATTTACTACTTGTGTATATGAAATTCATTGAAACTACGAGATTTATGCCTGATGACCTTTTTTTAGTAAATACTACTGATTGTAGACAAATAGACGCAGGACGACCTGTTTGTTTTTTTTAGTTATAAATAGTAATAATTTAATACAAAATTCCGTAGGCGTCCATCCCGCTTTGACACGAAGGCGCCCGATGACCTTTTTTTTTAGTCCGAGCGCTAAAATTATTGTATAAATATAATTTCAAACTCCGTGCACGTCCCGCTTTCAGTGGTTAGAAAAATGGTCAGTTTATCCATTACCCAACAGAAGTGCGACCTCGACTTCTCCGTAATGTCGTTTATGATCAATATGTTTTTATAATTCGTAAGTCCTTATAGGGTAGAGTGAAGACAAAAAAGGATCGTTGTGCAAACTAATATTGCAGCGATGTTCGAACTTCGCAGCTTCGTCACTTGGGCAGCGAGGTCACCGCGCACTGCCGCAGTGAGGATCCGACCGGTTACAGCCAGTGAGGCGCCCAACGCCAGCTCCTCGAAGAGACATCCAACACAAGCCAATGCACTTCTATTAACCCCACAATTATGGTAACGTTATACTTCGTAGTATTTGTGAAGTTTGGACCGCTTAATGATGCGCTGTTTGTCCGGTCCGGTTGATGACATGTATTTTTTGTAGGTCTTGCGGCATTCTTTTACGAATTTTTGTTAAAACGTAAGTATGATATTCGGGGTTTACCAAATAAATAAATTACGCTTCACACTCATAGCCCCACACTCGGATTCCCTGTGTCGTGAGTGCCATGGACAACACACTAGGCAAGGACATTCACACCCAGACCGAGAACAGAAAAAACTCATCATTCCAATTTCCGCCTCGCTGGGAATCGAACCCAGGACCTTTGGTGCGGTGATCCGGCATGGTAACATTGCACCACACGGGGCGTCAGTACCAAAATGCTAAGTATTTGTTAGATTTTAGATACATTAATTCTATAATAATATAACGTATTGTGCTCTTTTGACGACCCTGTAGCCCACGGGCGTAGCCAGGTTTTAGTTTCGGTGTCAAGAAAATACAACGACTATAAGTACATCAAATAACCCTAAAGAAAATAGAGACTTTATTTTTTCTCATGACGTATGTAGTGCCATCTATTATTATTAGTTTAGTCAAAAAGTTCAAAAACGTGTTTAATAGAAATAAAGCTCCTAAAAATGGGTTATTCCCAGTGGTCAGATTGATGGTCAGACTAGTCTGGCCAACGGGAATTTTTTTTCCCGTTGGCCAGATTTATAAATGGGTGTTTTTCAGAAAAAATGACCCTGTGACGATTGGGAAACGAAATTATTTTTGTACATGAAATGGTTTTTTATTGCAATATATGGGATCAAGAAAGTCTTAATTAAATGATTATCTATTTTATATACAAAAACTTTGGAAAATACATGAAATATTTGAGTTTTTTTGTCAGCATGTGATGAACACCGTTCCTTTGCGTCACAACAAATAATCAATCAGAAATAAAACAAAGAATTATTAAAATAAAATCATCTTTTATTAGTAACAATGTAACATCAAAGTCTTTCTGAAAATGAATAAAAAATTAACAATTTTTATTTCTATTCATTAAAAAACAGTCAAAGTGTTTCAAGTTCGTCACAACGCAGCCAAATACGTATCAAAAATTTACTTTTTCTAATTATATCCCTGACAAATTCTTATATCAAACAAAGTGATGACTTCTGTGTAAACATTAAATAGTTTTTGCTTTAAATGAAATACTGGAAATTATTTTATAATTATTTTAAGACCAATATTAGCATCACCAAAACATGGGACAGTGACTATCCGGAGGTTAGCGTGGCGGAGAAGGAACAAATAAAGCAGTGTCCATATTAATAACTTTGTTAACAATATTTTTCTAGCCTCCGTTTTAATTTATTTATTGTAACTAAAGCTTTTTTGTAGGAGGAGGCACACACAGGAGCTAGATTTTCTTTTGTCGAATTCATGTTTCCATCATCACTTTTTTCTTTGATTCTATTTTTTCTTAGCTTCTCTCCATACTTTTCTGTGGTTTTCTTTTTCTTGATCCTTTGTCACTTATATTTTCTTTCTATTCTTTTTAATTTCGCCAATTGCTTCTCCCGTAGTATTTCTCACGGTTTTTCTTTATTTTTTCTCTATAGTTTTTACTAAAAAAACTTTACATTAAATCTGCCCCACTGACATAATTGCCCCGCCCTTAACCAAGCCAATATTTATATTATATATACATATATATATAGCGATTGAAATATGTGTTACAGTCGGACAGACAGAGTAAGAATAATTGTAATACATTCATTGTATATAAAGCTTTATAATTCAAGTTCGTCACGAAATTGTTCCAGTAGTATGTCACGTGACGAACATGACGTGACGTTTTCATGCCAGCAGACTTATTTTATTAAAAATTAAATACATTTACATATATAAGTTTGATGTGCTTAAGTTATCTTGTAGTCTGTTAGTTGATCTTTAAATAACACAAGATATGTTACTAATAAGGTGCTTATTTACCTTGGAAAATCCAGTGACTATCTGGGAACACTTTTTTTGTACGCCGAAAACACAACGCTTTCGTCACAGGTTTTGGACCCTATGGTCGTTTGTTCTGTAAAATGACGACTGCCAGCATATCACAAAGGTACCAGGAACACAAATTAACTACAAAATAGTAGATTTTTACCCAAGAACACCTCTAAATCGTTGTGACGAAACAGGATTTTCCGGTACCTCGATTTTCGTAGGACAACATTCATATCGATATTTTTGCTAAAATAACCAGTAATTATATGAATTCGAAGACCAAAAAGGCATTTTAAATATATAGAGACTAAATTAGTTCACTTTAAAAGTATTAGCAGTGCTTCTAAACTAAATGCGAATGTCTTGAAGTTTCTGAGAGCACTGTGGGACATACGAAATCATCACTTCATTTTTTCTTGTCCTTTTAATATCTTTGAAAATACATATATATTATGGTATTACTTAATTTAATATGATACAAAAATAGTTATTCTTGTTTTATAATGATTAACTTGCAGAATAATAATGAAGAAAAATTAAATAAACACAAACGAAGTTGTGGGACATCGCGATTTCTCTAGGGTCATTTTTTCTGAAAAACACCCAAATATGTGCGATAGCTCATTCGATTCGGAATGACGTCTAGAAAAATGTCAGTCCTTAACTTTTCGAGGGGGGGGGGGGAGGGGGTTTGAACCCCCGAAACCCTCCCCCTGGCTACGCCCATGCTGTAGCCTACTTGGTAGCAACCCTGCCTGCGAAACGAGGGGTCCCGGGTTCGATTCCCGACCGGGGCAGATATTTATATGACAGATAAATATTTGTGCTCGGGTCATGGTTGTCAGTGATGTGTTATGTGTGTCGTCCATGTTCTACGATAGAACTAAGCAGTAGAACTAATGGGATTGAACGCCATCCGCGATACAGGTAAGCGGGGGTATGAGTGTGTTACCATATGAAGAGTCGTGTGGCGCAATGTCGATATTAAAATGATAATTCTACGATAATGCTAAAATAAAAATGATAAGTTAATTGTTTATTAAAACTAACGTAATTTGTCTACAAAATGAATAACTTTTTTCAAACTTTTTTCTCACTAGTCCTGTTCTGTTCACGTTTGCGATTTTTTTCTCCCACTAGCACTGTAACAGGACTACTCTACAGGACGTGGGAATAAACGAAGGCGCACGGGTAACGGCCCAACGACTAGGTATACAAGAGCAAAGTTGCTATTAAATAATAATCCTTGGAAGTAGCAAAGCAGTGGGGGTGGGGGCATTCTGAGAACTGAATCACTGTGACTAATTAAAATAAAAAATTCAGTAGACACATAATATTTTATTATTCTGTGCACATTTTTGTCTTAACCTAGATTGGAAATAAGCCACTACTTGAGTGGAATAAACCTGGAGCTGTGGGTGGCACCAATACCGGGCCTACCGTGCTTCACAGGCTTGTATGTGACTGAAAACTCGCCGAGGTAGTGGCCGATCATTTCAGGCTTGATTTCAACCTGCAAAACAAATATTTACAGTTATTTTATATGTAAAAAGACAAACATTATAATTCATAGAGCAGTATTAATCCAGACATCAGGAAGACTGATTTTAAATCCCACACACAATTTATTATGATGGCCACATTAAGGGGGGGTAAGGTATTAAAATTGTTTTTTTATGCTTTTTTATTTTTTTTTAACTGAATACATAATATCTTTAGAATATTGTATCAAATTTTCAAGTCAATTGGAGCAAAATTGACGAGGTTATATGTATGGACTGAAAGTCAAACTAAAGAAGGCAGGATTTGTCATAGACAGGAGCAAAAAGCTGCTTTAGAAATCATGGATGATAGCAATATCCTTTATGGACCTGGCATTGATGATAAAGTGTGAGGTATATAGATAAAATTCGCTTATGAACATTTTATACCAGATTTTTAGTGTTAAAAACTTTAAAGTTTTCCTTACAACACACATTATCAAAGTCGATGCCCCTCATAACTTCATAACAACAGCATCAATTTTTTTGAAACTTTGAACACTATTTCTGTACATAATTTACGAGCTAATGCTGGAGTTTTCTTTCAAATTTGTTAATAATTTTTATTTTACAATAACAAATTAGCACATTTTTTTCGTAAAAAAATCGTGTTTTTCCCTCCAGTGTTACAAAAAAGTGAAAAATTGAAATTTCGAAAAACCCTCCCAGCATTACCTGGGGAAAACTATTATCTAACAAATGAACTTTCATTTTTTCATTTCAGACGATCCAACACCAAGTCATGAGGGGCACCGCAATTCTACTTTTTTCTATTGCTGCCATTGCAGTATTTTTTTAATATTTCTTCGTAAAAATTTTAAACAATATTCTTCAAATGTCATACTTAATGAACCATTGGTTTTAATAAAGAGATTTTGTGTCGTCACATAAAAATCACAAAAACATGCCCTTATTTATACAAATATTACTTACCCTTAACATTGGGCATTATGGATTGGTGTCCGCTAGTGGCCAAAGTTTGTACGCTTCAGATGGTATGTTTAAAGCAACAATTCATTACACAAGTTAAAGAACAATGCCCAAAAATTATTTTTATTTTTTGTAGCGTCTTAAAACGTCAGATATACCGAAGCAATTCAATATTTTTTTACGTATTTTACGTATTAATACCTGTACCCGTATAACCCAGGGTAAAATAATTTCAATAATAAGTGATGAATTGACTATAATAACAATGCATGATGTCGATAATGTCCATTTTCATTCGGTAAAAATGATACCATTTCATACTTTTGTACTCTTATGGTAGAAAATATATTTTGATAATCGTACATATTTTCTGATTTTAATTATTTCATATTGTGTAAAGTGAGTAATTTGGGCAATCTTTAATAAATAAATAACATTCTGCTTGAACTTTTTTTATTTTTATATTTAAAAATATTGCCTTTCTCCATGTTCATGAAATTCTTATATGTAATTTAATCTTTCAGTAGTAGCAAAATGGCAACTTTTGAATCGTTTTTAAAATTGACGTTGACGTTTAGTGATCACATCGTGACATTCGTGACATCACATACTCTTCCGGCATCGTTGTTTTGTTGTGTACCAGGTACTCTATGTATAATATTTCTATGGTTAAAAAACATTCAATATCAAAATACTTTGGTTCTGGGGTGTGCCTGCTGAAAATTCTTTTATATCTAAGCTCAAAAATTAATGCTCCATTTTTTAGAATATTTTTTATTTTAAGACGCTAAAGTTGAAAATGAAATAAAACTATGTATGGAAGTTTGGCATTGTTCTTTAAGTTACTCGCTACCCAATTTGCATTGGTACAAGGATGGTTCTACTGGGGATATAGTCCACATAATCCCAATTCATTATAGATGATTCTGTAGCAACATAGACCAGTGAAAATGGTCAAACTAACCTGGTTGAAGGTCTTCCCATTGTAGATACCAACAATAGAGCCGACCATTTCTGGAACAATAATCATGTTGCGCAAGTGGGTCTTGACAATCTCTGGCTTTTCATTTGGAGGTGCTTCCTTCTTGGCGCGGCGCAGTTTCTTCACCAAAGCCATGGGCTTACGCTTCAGGCCCCTTGCGAAGCGCCTACGCGCACGCGCGTGCATGAGCTCCATGAGTTGCTCACTGGAATAGATTTTTTTTAAAACTATGAGATTTCAATCGAATATCTGAATTGTATGAAGTGTATAGTTAACTTGCTCTTTATGACTGTTAACAAATTATTCTATGCATAAATGGGTATGCAATGCCATGCAATGCATTCTATCTATCTAACATTGTTTACTGTAGCTATAGAATACTAGAATTTGAATACATAACTTTAAATGTTCAGTTGAACAACTGAAAAGATATCAAAGAAATTGGAATTAAATAGAATGATACAATAAATTAATTTCGTGGCTTCACACGCCTACCACAAGAAAATCATGTTAGTTTTTAGGTTACCACACACGGAAACTGTCAAGACCGGGATCTTCATCGTGTCAAACACAATAACATCATTTCTGGCAGACATTTACCAGAAATAAACACTATTCATCAAGTGGATTGTAGTGTTGTTACTTAAATTAGTAATGTATATTTAAGTCAGTAAGATTATTAACAGAATCATCAATTTATTCGTCTTCACTATGTAACAAATTATTACAAGTTCAGTGCTCCAATCGAAATGAGACAATTTTAACAGGCACTTACTTGGGCATATCAAGAAGCTGATCTAAATCGACCCCTCGGAAGGTAAACTTCCTGAAGGTACGTTTCTTCTTCAGAGTTTCATCAACCTGCAATACGTAAACATTTATCACCATCAGAAAATAGTACACACACCAGAAATAAAATTTCACTCATTATAAAACTTGTTCGTTAATTTAAGTAATAATCAGTGATTGCAAATATATATCACGATATTATTTTAAATAATTATTTCACAAACCTCAGCCATGTTGCCGATTGTTTGACAGACACAAAAAGAAAGAAATTTTTATTTTTTATCTTTCTTTGACATGACAATGACTTAAGCTTGACATGACAATCATGACATAAGGGCCGCGTTCCACTAGACGCTCAAAACGCTCACAACGATCAAATTAGTATGATATTTTGATCGTTGTGAGCGTCTAGTGGAACGCGCCCCTTGAGCTTGACAATCACAGATTATGTAAAGAACATGATACACAGATTATAATGTAATACAGAGAAAGTTCTATAAACTCAGATAATATGGGAACCATGGATATATTATACTCTATCTGGATCATAGACTTTGTAGAGGTATCTGAAGTTTGATTCTGACATGACGTCATCGATGACGTCATATTGGAATGACACATTCAACCAATCACAGGCTGGATTGAGGTTGTCTTTCATAATAATTGTAGGGTGTCCACACTTAGAAAAATTATGTCCTATTTTAAGGTTCTTCAAAATGTTTTCTACAGGTTATTTTTCTGGTAGTAATCATTTTAATGTTGAAATAATACGTTTTATTAAAATATTATTATTTCATCTTAGATGTTTTTAAACCATTATAAAAAATCGCAATCTAATGATATATCCTGGGACTATAGATAACATGGACACAATACAAAAATGGTCTTTCTTATATGACGTCATCGATCCTCAGGTACCACTACGAAGTTATCTATCCAGTTACAGTAATATTAATATATCCATGATTGGAACCTTTAATACTAAAACTGGTAGATACCGGTATTTCAAAATTTTTCCAATATTAATAAATTGATTAAAAATTAATAACAACATTCACAACAAACAGGGACACACGTCCGTTTGCTCTAAATTATCTTCAATTAGTTTTTCAGATATGATCCATGAATAGTACTGCAAAATTTTGAAAAATTATTCCAAAAAAATTGGATAAAAAAATATTAAAATGTGTACAATTCACACGTGGTAGAAGTGAAACCTTCAAAATTTTTGTTTTCAAGATAATGAGACGAATGTAAAATTTCGTGAAGATGATAAATGTAGGTTTCACTACTCCACTCCGCTCCACTCAACTCCCCTACCCTACAGCTGTACAATGCATGCAATATCTCACTTTTGAATTTATGTGTTTCTCTTTTTACTGGACAGTTTCGTTTCATATAATTTCATATCACCCCCGTATTAAAGAAGTTTTCACTTCGAAAAATTCTCTACTTATAAGTATCAATATTTCTGTTAAATATCAATTCAAGCTTTCTCAATGCAAGCAAATAATGCTGATAGCTCTACGCTAGTAATATTAATTCTATGGATAGCTCAGGATTTTTTGTCTGCTTGAAGCGCTGTGTTTCAAAGGAAATCCTATGAATTAGTTTGGATAGGTAGGTATCTAGCTACTCAATAAAACTCAAGAAACAAATTTTGCTTTTTTATGTTTTTCTCCAGATAGATACATAATAATTTTCTATTACCCTATATCTATCTAACTTTAGCACTTGGTGGTCATTTTTTTTGACAGAACCTTATTATCTATTTTTATTTTAAATCTATAGGTATTTGTTCTTTAATCTGAGAAACCAACATTAATCAAAATGCTATATCACAAATTTTAAAATGAGTTTAAAAACTGTCACTTTTATTCAATTTCATGAAGAGTATCAGACTCAGTTGATTTTAGTAGCTTGGATAGTCTTTTCCCTATAAGTTTAGGATAAGTTTTGGTCTTAATCAAAAATTCTTTTGACTGATGTGTTACTGCTCCGTTGTCCAACTGAAATTTGCACAGCATATGTAGAGGTCTAACAAGTTGTTCACTATATTTAGGGTCCTTTTCCAGCTGCGAGAGGGCTATGGCTGCAGTCTCCAGGGTACTCAAACAACCTTCCGTAGGCTGTGTTCTAATAATGTAGTTGCTTATATTACAGGACACAAGCTTGACCTGTTTAATCATGTGTAGTATTGGACTTGAAGCATAAATGGCTTTCGCTTGAGGCCATGTCCCATCTATCAAAACAAGATTGTAAAACTCCTCCTTCGAAACTAGTTCTTCAATGTTCACAGCTGTTTTACTAGGATAAAGCAGTATTGTATTAGATTGTTTAAGAATGTTCTCCAAGTTTTCATGCCTAGTAAGAGGAAATCTTTTTCCTTTAAATATAAGGCACTTGTTTTCCGCTAAACCTAATTGTAGCATAGGTGCTGTACGAAGACACCTTTTTTCCTCAGCTGGATGTTGTAGAAGGATAATGTTGCTATGGGGTGTTAACCTCTCTGGAGGTAATGCTGAACACCAACATACAACAGCAGGTCTTCTGAAAATCGGATCACATTACCTTCAATTAATACCAAAGCTTACCAATGAAAAAAACTTTGAATAATAAACAATCATCAAAAACTTAAGGTACTTACTTGCACTTAATACAAAGTTCTCGCATAGATGGTGGATCTGCTGGTATGTTCGATAGATCTTCCCACACAGATTCTTCCATGTTTTAATCAATTCATGACAAGAATGCATGTGGAACCAAAAGTGGTTCTATCATTTGGCCGTTTTTGATTTTTCATTGATAAAGTTACTTGAATTAATAGCATGAATACATTTTAAGACGAATTCTTTTCATCTTGTATTTTATGAAAAAAGTTCCACCTAATGCAGAAACTTAGGTCAAATCGTGGGTCAAATTTTATTCTTAAACGGTACCTGGTACCTCTAAAATTAAAATTAGCAAGTTAAGCAATGTAAATTGCCTTATTTGTTGTTTTTAAATTTTTATGAAATCAAAAAAGGCAATCAAATATTTATTATTTACATCTGATTTTTCAAATTCAATTGAATTGAATTGAAAATAAAAAATTTATATTTCTATTTCTATAGGTACCATCTGAGGCCAAGGCCAACATCAAATCACAAATGTCATTTGTCAATTGTCATTGTCATGAATGTCATGTAATTTCTCAACAACAGTCTCAACTCAACTGTCATGGAGCAGTGTTGCCAAGTCTGTGAACCAAGAAATAACTAAACACTCTTAAAAAGTGGCTAGAATGTCTAAAAGTACCCTTTAAAGTGGCTAAAAATTCTGTACCCTCGGAGTTAAAAAAAACACCATAAAACAATTATTTTATAACTTTGAAACATAAAATATTATTTGTACGCGAAAAAATCAATAGGCCCTGTGATGCGGATTGTCCGCAAGCGGATGAACGGACGGCACCGCGTCCGTCGCGGATAAAAATCGTTCATTGTCACGCGGACCGCAATCGAAGTGGTACAGTGATGGATAAAAAAATGGCACTTGTGATTGCTGCGTATTTAATAAATAAAAAACGGATTCGTAAAAGAAGATTTAATGTACATCCAATTATTTAGACAAGGCTACTCAGTGGAGAATTTTTATCAACTATACACAACCGCGAGGCTGTCCACGTGGCACTAAACAACAGCTTATAACATTAGATGTGTATAGCGTCCGCATGCGGATGGCCGCGGCGGCGCGGAGGAGCGACTCGGATGTATATTGTCCGCGCGTGGAAAGCTCTCCGCATCCGCCTCGCTCAGAACGGGCAGATACGTATAATGTATTTAACTAACCGTCGCGGACATCCGCGTAGGTCCATAGTCATTCGACGTTGTTGAGGGTCAGGGGTACTATCCCAACTTACCTGTCCGGTAGTTGTGGTATGGTATACGGGTATGCGACCCCGGCTTCCCGAGCTATTACTGTCCAATCCCTTGCCCTCCTGGGCAGTAATATCCCACATTTCCTATTTCCCACCCTAACTTACCAATCTTCCTTTTCACACCACCTATCCTTCCCTTTCCATGTTCCTACCCTCTCCGCCACAAGTCACGGGATACTATCCCAATTTACCTGTCCGGTAGTTGTGATATAGTATACGGGTATGCGACCCCGGCTTCCCGAGCTATTACTGTCCAATCCCTTACCCTCCTGGGCGGTAATATCCCACACTTCCTATTTCCCGCCCTAACTTACCAATCTTCCTTTTCATAACACCTATCCTTCCCTTTCCCTATTCCTACCTTAGGTCTAGACCAGTGGGCGAGTCAGACCGGCCTCTCCGCTATGGAGTGGGCTTGAGCCCACCTACGTGTTGTGCCGTGCGTAGTTGAGCGTCGTGCGGGGAGATGAAGGAGTCCTGGAGGGTTGAGCCTACCCCGGGTCGGGTAGTAGTTACCTGGGATGGCAACACGCCCTCTTTGGTCTGGATTTCCACCAAAACGATGGCCTTGGGATTAGCCAACCTAAGGTAATCGGCAAAGGAACCCCTTAAGGGTATCTGGCGAGGGTTACGGGGTCATGTAGTGCGCAGCCGGCGAGGCGCGGAGCCTATGGCGAGTACGGGTCAAAATCTCGACCCGACAACCGTAGACCTCTTCGCATCGTGCAGGCTCGCTGCATGGCGGACCCCGGATCCTATACTCTCTGTGGTAGGTCCTGCTGTTCGGATGAACATCCCCATCTGCGGGCTCCCTGGAGGGTGGGACGCCACGGAGAATGAATATAGTATCTCAAGCGCAATGGATCGCACGAGTAAAGACCCGAAAGATCAACTGATCACAAAACAACAGGATGTCGGTTCCTCGGAATTGCCCTGTTCCAACAACGCAGCCTCCATTCCATCCGGCTCCTCACGGGCCGTTGAACAGGAATGGAAGGTGCATAAACGCAGACGCGGCACTCATAAACAGAGGCGCCAGCTCAAGCAACGCAGCATTGAAGCTGCAAAGAACGCTCCCTCAACCAGCTTGGGAGGACCGGCAACGGCCCCGACTGCCTCAGTAGGCGTGGAGACGACGAACCGCCCTGGTGAAAGCCAAGGAGGATCTAGTCAACGCGTCGAAAAGGCAGCCCAATCTGGTCAGGCTGCGACGGGGAAACCCAACGCGCCTAAGGGAAATAAGCGGCGACGTCGTGGCAAGGCGAAGGTTACACCTGAAGCCAAGCCCCAAGGTGGCCAGGCTAAGGGACCCAAACGCCCTCGCCCTGACGATACACAATCGCCGATCTACAGCGTGGCAAAGCGCGCGAAGGCCTCCACGGGGAAGGTGAGCGAAGCCATCACCTACGCAGACTCGGTGGTCCTAAGTGACCTCTTTGTCGCGGTGATGGCGGAGCCTTTTACCGACCTCACACCCGAACAGGTGGAGTGCGTCAAGGGCCTGCTAGAATCCAGCATTGAAAAACTAGCTGAGACACCAGCAGACGCGCAACAGGTCCCGTACTGGCCCTCCTTCCGAGGGAAACCCTTCCACAGTGAAGGAGTGTTAAAACTCCAGTGCGAGGACAGAAATGACGTAGAGTGGCTTAAGAACACCGTAGCCACTCTTGAGTCACCAATTCCGGGGACACGGCTGGTAGTGAAGCGGCAATCGGACATCCCCAGACAGGTGAAGTCCGCCGTCCTGCTACCACATTGTTCGGACGACCCAAAAAGGATCCAGCAGATCCTGGCCGGCCAGAACAAGTGGTACCAGGTTAGCAGATGGTCGCTTTACAATATCGAGCGCCATAAAGGGGACCTACCGGGAACCTTCTTGGTGCTCGGTATTCCAGTCGACCAAATCCCCGGCATTCTAGCACGGGGGCGTAGACTGTGCTACAAACTGGGCAACGCCTACATCCGATTCTTCGGCAACACGGGAAGGTTGCAGGATACCCCGCCCGACCCGGTTGAGGCTGCGTCTGCCCCTAAGGTTTGCGAAAACCGCTCCGCTGTAAAGCAGAGTGTGTGCGCGGCTCAGGGGGTGGATGCGACTACGTCCAACGTGAACCAGCCAAGCCAAGCCGAAAGGCAAGGAATGGCCGGTGCGCCAGTGCGCCAGCTGAACCCAGCCGAAAGGCAGGCAACGGCAGGTGAGCACAGTGGGACATCAGAACGCTTGCTGATTCCCTCTGTTGTGGAAACCGATGTCGGGGACCTGGCAGAGGATATCGCGCGACTGATGGACCAGGACGTTCCGTCGAACACGGACACGGAGGAGTTGAGCAGTCCCTTTCGCTCCTCCTCGCCCAACTTGTACTAACATCGTACAAGTCAACCTCCAGCATAAACAAGCCGCGGCGGCTACCCTGCGAAGGATGCTGGAGGTAAACAACAAAACCGTCGCCCTTATCCAGGAGCCGTGGATAAGGAAGGACAGGATATGCGGTCTCAACAACATCAGAGGTAAAATACTTCTTGATACAACTGTAACCAATCCACGCACTTGCATATTTGTACCAAATTCAATCAATGCAGTTTTAATGAATGAGTTCTGTTCCAGAGACCTGACTACGGTCAGGCTCCAGACAAACTGCCTTAGTCTCCCGGAGGTGATTGTAGCATCAGCCTACCTGCCGGGCGATGCGGACATACCAACGGTCGAGCTGGCAAACCTCATCAAGCACTGCGAGTCCAAGAAGCTTGAGCTGATCATCTCGGCGGACGCTAACGCGCACCACACCCTGTGGGGCAGCGAATCTCCGAACAAACGAGGTGAGGAACTAGTAGAATTTTTATTTTCCACAGATCTCAGGCTTATAAACAGGGGGTCAGAACCAACCTTCGTTACCTCCAGATTTCAAACTATTATCGACATGACACTCGCTACGGAAAAAGTGTCGGAAGAGATCCTTGACTGGCACGTGTCAAAGGAACTGTCCTGCTCTGACCATAGATGGGTAAGATACAAACTAAACGTCGACTCAAAAAAACCGGAACTTTGGCGAAACCCAAGACGGACAGATCGCACAAAGTTTGGTTTGCTAATATCCGCAAGTCCGAATCTCAAAACGATTCCGGCGGGATATTACGAACCTGCGGACCTAGAGAATCACGTTAACAAACTAACAGAAACGTTAATAAACAGCTTTACAGAAACCTGTCCACTAACAACACCCTCAAAAGGAACTGCCAGCCATAATGGATGGTGGGGGCCTGAACTTGAGAGGATGAGACGAAAACTACGCAAACTGTTTAACAGAGCAAGCAACACGCGAAAAGATACAGACTGGGATGCCTATAAATGTTGGCAACGTTTGTACAAAAAACGGATTCGCGAAAGACAACGAGAATGTTGGAGAAATTTCTGCACAAACATCGAATCAAATACTCAGGCGGCCAGAGTAAAGACCATCCTCTCGAGTGAACCGAGTAGGAACCTAGGCTCTCTGAGAAAACAGGATAACACTTACACATCTACACCCAGCGAGATGTGTCAGTTGTTACTCGAAACACACTTCCCAGGTTGTGACATCACTGGAACCACTGACTGGGAAGAAGCGGACCAGCCGGAGTTTAGACGACCTAGCGCTGAAGCCGTCACCACTGCCGAAAGAATTGTGACCCTAGAAAAAGTTCTTTGGGCAATCAACAACTTCTCACCTTTTAAAACAGCAGGCCTAGACGGCATCTTTCCGGGACTACTTCAGTGGTGCAAAAACACCATAGCACCACACTTGGTACAAATATTCAGGGCCTGCCTACTGTATGGTTATGTCCCGAAAAAATGGAGAGAAGTGAAAGTGGTATTCATACCCAAACCAGGTAAGAGTGATTACACGCAACCGAAATCATATAGGCCAATAAGCCTTACATCATTCCTACTCAAAACCATGGAACGTCTATGTGATACATATCTCAGAGACGGAGCTTTGGAGCGGTATCCTCTTCACCACCAACAGCATGCCTACTGCTCAGGCAAATCAACGGAATCTGCACTGCACAGTGTTATCTTACCTATAGAAGGAGCACTATCAACTCAATCATCAGCGCTTGCGGCCTTCATTGACATTGAAGGAGCCTTTGACAAGACGCAATTCCACAGCATAAGCCAAGCCCTGCTCAGACATGGCGCGGACCCAATTATAATCGATTGGATCGACGCCATGTTAAAGCAAAGGGCTGTACAAATTACAGTAAACGGCACAACACGAGCCATTGTGTCGAAGGGCTGCCCGCAGGGAGGGGTTGTCTCGCCACTATTATGGAACTTGGTAGTGGACGAGTTAATTTCCACACTGAATGAGGCGGGCTTCTATACTGTAGGCTATGCAGACGATATCGCAATCCTCGTAAGGGGAAAATTTGAAGCCGTCCTTTGTGACCTTATGCAAAGGGCCCTAAAAATCGTCGAACGATGGTGTAGCGACCACGAACTGTCGGTAAATCCATCAAAAACAGAACTTGTACTGTTCACAAAAAAGCGGATCACTAATATCCACCGCTTGCCAAAACTCCGAGGCACAACCTTAACTCTGACCAGAGAAGTCAGATACCTGGGTGTCATCTTGGATGACAAGCTGCTATGGAACAAACACCTAGATAACAAATTACAAAAGGCCTGTGCCATATTCTGGCAATGCAAAAGGCTACTTGGCAAAACATGGGGTCTCCACCCCAGAATTGTCATGTGGCTATATGCTGCAGTAATAAGGCCAATTATCAGCTATGGCGCGGTGGTCTGGTGGGCCAGAACCAGACTAACCACAGCCAAAAACAAACTGCAACAATTCCAAAGGCTAGCTTGTGTAGCTACAACGGGTTGCATGAAAACCACCCCCACAGCGGCACTGGAGGTACTGCTGGGATTAACGCCCCTCGACCTGTTCATACAGCAAGAAGCGGCGTCAGCAGCCATCAGACTTAAATCGCTCAATCTCTGGGGTACAACAAATGGGATTCACACCAAAATCCTGGAGGAGGCAATAGTCAATCAACCATTGATAGCCTCCCCCAATGATAAGGTCCCCAAACAACTCAGTTTTGATAAGAGCTACCAAATACAGCTCACTGAGGAAACCAAGGATCAAGCCGGTATACATGAATTACGCATATATACCGACGGATCAAAAACTAAGACGGGAACAGGTGCAGGAGTGTACTCACCCGAAATAAACATACATATATCAATGGCCTTGGGCGAGCACAGCTCCATATTTCAATGTGAATGTGTCGCCATAATACAGGCAGCAAACGCAGTCGCCAAACGGGGCCTGGCAGGCCAAAATATACGAATCGTTTCCGACAGCGCTGCAGTACTACAGGCCTTGGACAGCAAAATCATACAGTCTGGGCTCATACTAGAGTGTCACCAAGTATTGCAAGGCATAGGATTAAAAAACCAAATTACCTTGCAATGGATCAAAGGGCACAGTGGCTCTCTAGGAAACGACATGGCAGACCAGTTGGCCAGAAGGGGATCCGACCAGCCAGCGGTTGGCCCGGCCCCTATGCTACCACTAGCATTCAACCAGCTAAGATCCTGGCTACGTCAAAGAACATTAAAACAACATGCAGATCAATGGGCACAAATCAAAACGTGCAGACAATCTCGGGAAACAGTGCCCTGTCCCGACGCACGATTGACCAGGAGGCTACTGTCACTTGACAGGAGGGACCTGCGAGTAATTGTAGGTAACATCACTGGACACTGCCCACTTAACAAACATTTATATGTTCTAGGTATGACCGACAGCCCTCTGTGCAGGGCGTGTCTATCGGCCGACGAAACAGCCCCTCACGTAATCCTGGAATGCGTGGGCGTAGCTACCCAACGGGCTGAAATCCTCGGCACTCCGAGGTCGTTCCGTGAAGCCTGTGGAGACACCAGGAGGATCCTGCGTTTCTGGACGGAGCTAGGCTGGCTAGACAACTAGCCGGCACACACATTTACGCAAAATGGCCCAACCTTGAGGCTAAATGCGGAAATTGGAGCCCATCACCATTACCATTACCATTCGACGTTGATGGTTTTGGTTCATTGAATATTTTCCTTGTTTACCGGTTTGGCTAAAAATTCCAGCGGTATTTGGTAGGAAGCACATGTTTGCTTATTTTTGACGTGATAACGTCTATTAAAACGATGAGCGCTGGGCGCATCTATGAAAAAATGTAGCGTTCCGCGAGCGAGAGAGCGGCAAAAGCGAGAGAGGCACTATCGGCTACGATCAGCGTATCGTAGCCGATGCCGTAGGTGAGCCGTAGGCGATCGTAGTTGAGTGGAGTGGAGCGGGGTGGGGCGGAGTGGGGTGGGGCGAAGCGGGGCGGGGTGGAGTGGAGCGGGGTGGAGCGGAGCGCGGTGGGGTGAAGCGGAGCGGGGCGGTGCGGAGTGAGGCGGAGCAGGGCAGTGCGGAGCGGAGCGAGGTGGTGCGGAGCGGAGCTTTGTCATGACGTTGTCTTTACACCGACCTTACAGACAACAATTCTTTTTTAATATTCTTAATCTAGAATTTAATAGTACTTATTTCTATGTTTTGTTTTTACCACACTCATCATAAATAAAATCTGTGTTTATTAGCTTGTCAAGTCAAAAGTTGCTAAAATTGTGGCTAAAATATGTAGCAAAGAATATTAGACATTTTTGGCTAAAGGAATCTTAAAAGTTGCCAGATCTAGCCAAAAAGTGGCTTACTTGGCAACACTTTCATGAAGTCCATGACATGCAGCAAACGCATGCTCCTGCACAGGATCATGGAAAATACAGAGAAGGAATGCCATTTCTGTATATGAAAATTGTCCGTAAAACGCGTAAAATTATGGGTGGCGCTGCGGTGCTGTATCTGATCTATTTAGTGGATACTAGCGACACTAGCGCCATTCATTACGGGTCCACAAGTAAGTATTTATTTATATAGTAAGAATTCCACAGAGTACTTATGAAGAATTCTTGCTACGGACTATGACAAGTCATTCATCTATACACTTTGATTAGAGAAAAAGAGAGGATAAGAAATAAGGTCACGTGATCTGAAGCCAAAACTTTCTCAAATATCGCGTCGACTCCGCCCACAAAATAGCGTTGTATTTTTCACATATCGATATAATATTTTAAGAAAAAAATATATGATGTTAAGAATCTTTGATTATTTAGTTTAAAAAACACAAGAGTTCTAAATCAAATAAAGTGTTAAAGAGTGAGATATTATTATTTATGTGATGTTCCTACTACATACCACATTGTTTTAAAAAACCTTAAATAACTTTTTTAATATTTAATTATACAATATTTTGAATAAAATTAAATCTAATATAATAAAACGATTAACCTTAATATTGGCTTAAAGATATATATCTTTATTTAAAAACCCACTGAATTAAGTTTGTCGATAGTTTATATAACGATATTTAAAATATTTTATTCGATTATGAATCGATACAAAACATCGTATTAAATTATACGTATAAAATATAAATAAAATATAAAATAAGTATGTATCATGTTTTATTTATTAACATATTTCTTTCTTTTTTCTCGTTCTTGGCTGACAACGCTTTGGTCGCTGATATTTATTGGCCGCGATACCCACTTACAGGTATATTTAATTATATGAATCGATATTTGGACTATTATTTATATTGGGATATTCATGACGAACCGGAGTATCGATACATAAAACACCCGGATTAAAAATTCCTATTTAAAAATTTACTTTCTTCTTTTTCTCTCTTTCTTGACCGGCAACGCATCGCGCAATACAGCGCACGTGATGCCTTTGTTGTTGCTGATATCCATTGGCGACGATAGCCACTCACCATCAGGTGGATCGTCAGCTCGTTTGCCGACTATATTTCCAGTTAAAAAAATTCATTCGATACTGGATCGATCCAGAGTATCGTATCAAATCACTAGGATCAATACCTGGATCGATACACTGCGATACGATTCATATCGATCTAGATTCTAGAGTATCGTTACAAGGCACGGATCGAACATCCCTAGAAGCAATCCTTATCATAAAATGGCGTCCGAAAACAGGCTTCAAGGCGGAGCTTAGATAGATTTCTTTAAAATGTTGCCAGAAAATAGAAATATGCTATTTAAATTGTACTCTTTCTTTAAGTATATATTGTGGCGTGTAAGAACAGGACAGATGTATTTTTGGTATTTCGGGTCATATCTGCATAATATAGGTATGTTTAATAAAAAATTGTATATATATATGCAATTTAGGGCATATCCTCTACTTTTTCTTTATGCAATTAATCAAGATTTCAAGACTACCTGATTTAATACTCTGTATCCGTTTTCTAATTGGCTACAGAGTGTATAAATGAAATGCAAATGTACGTTTTTACTTTTTATAAATGGCAATACTAAGGCACTCAGTCCGATTCGTTTGTTATTATTGTTTTGACTGTTTCTCAAATTCTCAGTTAAATTTTGATTACGAGAGGTTAAAATGTCGTAAAATCGTATATTGTTCTTGTTTAGATAATAAGTAACTGGAGTGTAAAGTAATAGTTTTAACATTAAGTGTTTCATTATGTGATCGGCTTGCGTAGTTGTAGTACTTCTTGACGCCATTTTGCGCCGCAATTTTTAAGCTATTATTATGAAATGAGTCTCTTTCTATCTTTCGCGGCTATCATAAGTGTGAAAGAATACGCTGCAAAATTCACTAGCTTTCTCCACTTTGTACCTACATAGGTACATACAAAATTTTTAAGCGAAAGATTTGTAAACATGGAGGCCAAGCGGATTATTGGCAGAGTTCAATGGTGAAATAATTTCTGCATCTTTTCATAAATAAAACTTTATAAGAAACGTAAGTGACCCAGTGCTTTCTTTTTTGTTTTCTTCTATTGGATTATGAATGAATTATTTAAATTAACATAATAATAAAGCGACAAATGTAAACGTATGCATTTATTTGGCGCCAATGTCGTGAAAAACCGTTAAAAGTGAGTAATTCCGTATTATGACGAAGCTTAATGATTTCTCTGAGTTTTTACTTGCTATGTTACATATGTTACGGTTCGAGTTGGGATGTAAGTCATGATGTGCACGGTGAAATAAAACTGGTCCAGCGAGTGTCGTCTGATCTGTCATTCCGACAAATCGCTATTGAAGAGAAAACGATACTCATAGCACTTGCAACTGCGTTCTTTGCCTATAGAACAAGATTACCTTGCTTTTTTTTCAGAATACGCTGATGTTTTCATGTATCCCGTGTCTGAAATGAAGGAATTCAAACTTGTGTACTTGGAAATATCTTGACCAACCTTGAAGTAAGTACCCCATTTGTCTAGTAGCGTCATTAGTTCCCAATTCAGCTTGCTATCAATCTGATTTGTTGATTTGGTCTCAGTTATGTTTATTTGCTATTTTAACATTGTAGTGTATTCAGACTACTAGAAAATGTTAGTTTTGTGGTTAGGTTATATGAAAACATTAATTTGTCTCATTCAAAACAATGTACAAATCAAAACAAATGAGGGAATTTAATAATTTTATCAAGTGATACTGACGGCTGAAGCATTTAACTTTTGAAGCATTCATGCCCCAACTCGAGAGTCACTAACGGTTACTTTAATTGCCCCTTAGTAAAGAATCACCATACTAATTCTGTAATAAGGAGCTATTTAAGTAACCCTTAGTGACTCTGAGTTGGGGTGTCAGTTTGGCAATCAAAAGTCTAATAATAAAATTATAACTAGTTTTCACCCACGGCTGCACCCACGGAAATCTGGTTTAATAAAATGAAATCACAAACATAAACACCTGAATAATCCCATTAGCACATACAACTCGGATACATCCTATCCTATCTTATTTTCTAATCCTAGTCATGGTGTGTATGTGTGTGTGCCAACTACCAAGATTTATCTTAATCCACACAATGGTGTAAGCATGTCAAAAAGGAGACAGGAGGGGTGGTTTCTAACAATCTTTGGGTTGAAGATCGAAACAAGATGAAAGTATCCTAGTTTGAAAGCTTATAAATTATTAATCAGTGAAAATGGCGAATTTTTACAATCTGTGAGTAAAATAATAAGAGGTTTTAATTAAAATAAAAACAGGTGAAAAAAATTGTCAGATTTCTTGATATTGTCACCAATTTTGCTGATTGTCAAAATAAGGAAGAAATTCGGCATATTCAATGACTAAAGGGCCTATAAATAATTATAGGTCAAAGGCACTCTTTCTTTGTGCTATGACAGCTATGTATGAAGTCACTCCCCCCTGTGAGTGAAGTTAACATGATAATCACAAATATATTTTTTCATGAGTTGTCATTGGTCAAGGGACAGTTTATAGACCATGATGAGCCAAATAAAAGTATTGTATTTTAAACATAAAATTGATTCATATATTTCTTCAGGTATTTCTATGCCTTTAAATAATATGAATTTTATTACTTTTTAATTATTCTTCCCTTGTTATTTGATTCATTGACTGAAGTTTGTTGAACTTGCATATAAAATATGAACAATGACGTCATTAGCTCAAAATGGCGTTTGAGGTCACTACTATATTTAGCATTTTAAATTAATTATATTATATTTAATTTAGTGTGATTGATTTCGACAAAAGAATAATATTTTAGGTGTTTAAATGTTTCCCTTAATACTTTAAACATAAATTTGTACATATTGAATTACAGTTAGTGTCAACATCCCTATTAGACACAAGGCATAAAATATATCAGCTTCAAGTCTATTTACCATCACTCTGGCAGCACTATCTAGGCGGAGCATATTATAAATGCTTCAGTTTCAAGTTAATTTTGAATTTACAACTATGGCTTAGGCCATCAGGAAAATAAATATAAAATCACATAAATGCTTGGGGCATTTATCAAAGTTACTAATGGTTACTTATCACTCCTTACTACAGAATATGTTTGGTGATTCTTTACTAATGAACAATTTAAGTAACCGTTAGTGACTCTGAGTTGAGGCAAAAGTGTCATAATTAGGATTTTGCTTGAATAAAAAACATAACAATTTAGAATGTCTACCCTCATTTGCATAAAGTTTTTATGTCAGTCATTCCAAATATTATCTGTCCTTGGAAGTAATAATTAACAAAAGTACAACAAAGAAGTTGCTTGTACTCTGCAGGTTCTGTAATTTTGGCAATTATCAGTTCTGATCTTGATGATGTTATGATATTTCTAATATTCCAGGTCTAAATCATTAACATTGCACAATTGATGAAAAAAATAAGTTTTGAAATAGAATAGAGTAATAGAGGATGTTGAATCCTGAATTGTAGTTGTTAGTTTTGCATTTCCAGCAGTGCACATGAATATAGCTATTGCATAGTATTCTATTTGAGTTGTTTATTTCTAATTCTTGTTTCAGAAATGGGCACAGAGGTGCCAAAAACTCAGGATTCTAGTGGTGCTTCGGACTCCAATAGTGATTCCGAGGTTGGTAATGTAACCATGTTTACTTATTTATTTATTTACTTATTTGTTTGTTTATTTATTTATTTAACCGATTTGTTGCTGATGGCACTACAGGCGTGTCATCAGTGTATTTAAACTTGTGGCATCAGCAACAAATCGGCTAAGCACAGATTTAAGCAGATTGTTGTATCTGTTGCAGTGCCCTGTGTGCGAAATAAATGTTTTTCTTTCTTTATCTAATAATTTTTACTGCTTTATTCACGTAATTATTCTGCCAAAATTGACCAGCAAAATTTACACAACGGATACATTGTTTATAAAAAAAACCATTGAAAATGAATATGTATTAAATCACACAACATGACTTTTCATATCTGCCCCTATTGTCAGGATGATATCTGACAGGTGCAATTTTGTTACTAAAGGGGAAAAAAATTCAAAGTATTTGAAGCAGGAAGGGGTTATTCTACGGTGTTGGTTATTCAATAATATTCCTTTTACTTTGCTCCATGATATTATATTTCAAGTTCTCCTAACATTCACATCAATAACAATCTGTACAACTCCGTGATCAGTATTGGAATCCCATAGAATGTCTCACACGTATTGTTCTAAATAGATTGACACATTCCTAATTCTAAACATTTGGTTTTTCTTCATGACTTCTCGTCTGACAGACCAAAGAGTTCGCTCGCCGTCATATTCATAATACTTTGAATTTTTTTCAAAGTATTATGGTATTTTTCAGGATATTGATTTGTATTTATTTCTGGATAAAATACCCTCAAAGTATATTATTATAAGTAGAAATGTTTAAATGTAGGTTAAAATACTGAGCAAAGGAATGATTTTCATATAAAAATAAATCAATATGCCCTGATACAAAAGCACCTACATCTATTTTATAACTTATTAAGTTACTTAGATTGTTAACACAATGTATTCATTCATTTTTGTATAACTTTTCCAGAATAGTACAAGCAGTGAATCATCTGTGAGCGACTGGGAGTGTTCCAGCAGCAAGCAGAGTGCTACACGCAAGCCACACTTCTCGGTAACCTCCTGTGACACAGGATTGAAGTTAAAAATTGCTGCTATTCCACCAAGAACGCCCTCCACCAAGAAGAGTGTAAAGCCATCTGTGAAAAAGAAACCGGAAGGTGCGAGGAACTTGAAAATATTAAAGGAAAAACTTCTTAGCAAGAAGAAGTTATCCGATACCAGCTCTAGTTCAGAATCATGCAGTAAATGCTCATCAGATTCATCCAGTGAAGATGATTTGCCGCTGAAGGCAGTCAAGAAGACATTACCATCAAAATGCTCCCCTCAGAAGACACCTACCAAGAACGGGAGAAACGCAATCAAGAGTGACAGTGATGACGATAAACTAAGTGACAAAGACAATGCTTCTAAAAGTAGCGTTAAAGACAAGCCCAGTGCTTCAAAGACTAACAATGTTAATGTAAAAAAGACTAAAAGTGATGATTCAAGCCATGACCAAGCAGTGAAGAGAGGCCAGGGGCGATCGCGAACAAAGGTAAGTGCATGCATGTTTTTTCTAATAAAACATAGGTGTATTTTGCATACTATGTCATATAAATCAGATGAGAAAATAATGTAACAATGTCATGATTATTATTGGTCTGATGATTAAATCAGAAAGTGACCATGATAAGACTGGAAAAATGGCATGACCTGGTTTTAGATCAAATCAAAACCTAAAAAAAACCTTTTATTGGACAAAAACATGGTAGGAGAGAATGAATAAGTGAAACACATACATTTGGTCAGTGAAAGCTGGTTTTAAAATTATTTTTTATGCTCATTTATCTGTATTGCATTTGATTACAGAAATTTCGGACAACTATTTTTAATCTTAATTATTTTCTATCTATTTAAACATTTTGAAATATAAATATTGTAATATTCACTGCAACATGGACAACATATACTTTCTCTTATAAGAAAGTTATACTAAAATGGATAATTTATCATTATAATAATACTACACATTCGTAGCTCCACTAAGATTCCCTGGATGCCTTGAGCCTAATAAAACGTTAACAGTTGCACAGTTGAAGTACCCTTTGATTCACTTAGTTCCGTAATCGTCAAAAATGATTGTATTTGCGTTTTGATGATTGTGTTTGGTCTTGCAGTAGCGTTTTAAGAGGACGCGCGGAACTCATTCGCTGGTAACGCATCGGTGATGCCTATGGTGTTACTAGGATTAGAGGTGGCAACTGAAGAGTTTAAAACATGCTTTCACACACATACCCCCGCAGTAGAATTCCGTGTCGCCGGTGGCATGAACAACATAAATAGTACATTACTGTAACATAAATAGAACATTACTGTAACATAAATAGAACATTACTGTAACATAAATAGAACATTACTGTAACATAAATAGCACATGACCCCAGTAAAAATATTTATCTGCCACATAAATATCTGCCCCGGCCGGAAATCGAACCCGAGACCCGTAGCTTTGCAGGCAGGGTCGTCAAGTAGCCCTAGAGTACTCGGGCGGCGCGTCTTAAATCTTACTTGCGCATGCAGTAGCAATAGGAGAGAAAGTAGCAAAGAGAGAGAGAGAGAGAGAAAGAGAGTAGTTAATAAGTGCTATCTCTAACTGTGAGTAGGAAAAAACACCTTGGTAGATTCTTGCTGCTTCTTCCGGGAGAGGGTCACAGTAGGGCCTTGTTGAAGCATTGGCGTAGCTTGCATTGCATGTCTTTCAAAACGTGTTTGTAAACCAAAGCAATTTTGATTAAAATATTTGAATTTTGAATTTATCAATTTTGAACTTATTCCACTAACATATTTTATGGCTAGGTCTAGGGCAGAATAACCCTAATTTACCCCTCAGGCACAGGCAACTATTTTTAGGACCATGAAGAAATTGTACCTTTTCTCGGTGGCATACTTCAAGGGACTGCTAATGTATTGGGATGTGGGCTTTGTTTGAATCTTTAGTAGCAATTGAAGAGCTTGTAGGTTTCAGAATTTATAAGGAATCTGTGTCTGTGTGTTCCACGTCCTTCCTGTTCTAGGGACATTTTATGTACGTAGCCGAAAAATGACGAGTCGAGACGCCTGATGATAAGTCATCGTCGCCAAATGACTCCAGTAACACCAAAGGCATTACTGATGCGTTGTCGACCATGAAAAAAGCAGAATAACAAGTGGTTTGGCGGCCGGTGCAATCAAATAATATTAGTGGTTTATTAGTAATATTGATTTCTCTTGCGGCACCCTTGTACGCCAGCATGGAATTGAAGTTGGTATTTTAAAACGCTCCAATACGGCTAGAAAGAAGTAAAGAACTGGCTTCCGAGCCCCCAACCGGAACATAAGTCATTTGACTCAAGCTAGAGCATGGTGGTTAGCCAGGCAGGCTTCTAGGAATTTCTAATGATATTTTCATAATAAATGATATACACTCGGGTGCAATGAAATCGCACATTTGATTTTTTTCTGCAAAATACAAATTATTTTTTTTTCTGAAAGATACATATATATTTTTTTAATATGGAATTAAAGCTGGTTTCATTACCTATCCAACGATACCATACAAGCCGTTATTACTTTACCCTACGGCCAAGAATTAATGACAACAAAAAAACCCTAAAATTAACTCCCTTAGGTTACCGTAGTTTGCCAGACTAATGCAGGTATAAAAAGGCATGTTTTGAGTAAAATGTCATCAGTTGCATTTCAACGCTCAAACTGAAAGGACGTCCAGTGACTACAGCTGCAATAATTATCGAAGAAAATGGATACTACGCCAGAAAAAGCCGCTCAAGTCGTTGCTCTAATTGAAGCAGGCCAGAACCAGAGTGCTGTAGCTCGACAGCTGAATATCAGTCGATATTCAGTTCGTCGTGTATACCAGCGCTATCGGGAGACTGGTGGCTATGAACGACGAAGAGGATCTGGTCGAGCTAGAGCTACAACTCAGCGCGACAACCGATTTCTCGTAACGACGGCTTTGCGAAATCGTCGCCTGACAACCGTTGATCTTGCACATCATCTCCAAGAGGTGCGTGAAGTGGAAGTCAGTCGGTGGACGGTCAGAAGGAGACTTGCTGAAGGCGGCCTAACAGCGCATAGGCCAGCAAACGGCCCTAAATTGGCGCCAGCTCACCGCCAAGCCCGTCTTCGATTTGCACAGGAACATGTGAACTGGACAGTCGACCAATGGCGAACAGTTCTGTTCTCAGACGAGTCTAGGATGTGTCTCCATGGCAATGATGGACGAGGGCGGGTCTATAGAAGGCCTACAGAGAGATTTGCCCCGTGTTGCATCACGGAACGCGTTGCATATGGCGGTGGTTCGTGTATGTTCTGGGGTGGAATCTCTTTGGAAGCCAAAACTGAGCTTGTCTTCCTCACTGGGGCCAATATAAGGCGTCCAACAAGGGGACTAACTGCTCGGAGGTACGTCGAAGAAGTTCTCCAGGAACATGTCGTACCATTTAGCGGTTTCATTGGAGAGAACTTTCTCTTTATGCATGACAATGCAAGACCCCATACCGCTCAAATTGTAACGCAGTACCTTCAAGAGGTGAATATCAAAACAATGGTGTGGCCAGCTCGGAGTCCGGACCTTAATCCGATCGAACACGTCTGGGACAATTTAAAAAGGAAAATAAGAGACCGAAATATTGCTCCAGCTAATCTCCAGGAGCTGCAAACTGCGCTCAAGGAGGAATGGGACGCTATCCCACAAGACTCTATCAATCACTTGATAGAGTCGATGGGAAACCGGTGTCGAGCGGTAATTCAAGTAAGAGGGGGTAACACTTCGTATTAATAAAGGTATTTTTGTAAGAAAAGGGTGTTTTTTTTTTAAGCCTTCATTTCCCACACAGTTTTGTCAAGGAAACTTCTTTTAATAAAGGATGAATTTGTAATTGGTGTTTTTTTTTGGCAGTAGGATAAAGTAATAACGGCTTGTATGGTATCGTTGGATAGGTAATGAAACCAGCTTTAATTCCATATTAAAAAAATATATATGTATCTTTCAGAAAAAAAAATAATTTGTATTTTGCAGAAAAAAATCAAATGTGCGATTTCATTGCACCCGAGTGTAGTTTTATTGTGTTGTTGCCAAAGGTGCAGTTGTTATCGCTAGGAGTCGCTGTGATCTTGAATTGAATTAAATAGAATAGAATTCATAGAGGAAAGAGGTAAAGGAGTACTGTCTTTAACTGTCTTGAATTTAAATTCATATTTCAATACAAATCCTGCCAAGATTGTTTACCAAAAGAGTTGTCCAAAAAAATTAAATAAACATTCATTGTGCGTTGTCTGTCAGTCAGTAACAGTTAGCGTTTTTTAAGGTACGAGCTGGTGCCCACGACTTCGTCCGCGGAAATGATCTTTATTATTCAAACAAACTTTTCTCCCATTTAACCCCAAGGGTAGACTCAAAAATCCTGTCTTAGCACCACACCATAAGAGGAAAGTGGTTTCTTTAGGCAGTGCATTGTCGGTTAGTCACTAACGGTTAGCGTTACATTTACTAGAATGATGATTGATGATCATAATGATGATACCAGATAAGCTATCTGCTTAACCTGCATAATTATTTCGATTTTCTAAAATTTCACTAAAATATTGACACAATTTCGTAGAGATGTTCCTACTCGAAATTGTAGACTAGGTTCTCTCGATGTACCTAAGATTTCATAGATTCCCATTTCCCATTGACTATGAGTGTTGACGTTAACATGAAAATAGCTATGTACATTCTATGGTTCTGACAAGATAGAACTATACATAAGACAAATAATTGATCACCATTCGAGAAGATCACCTGTACGAGCTACTGCATCGTACACGGATCAAAGACAATGCCCACGGCAAAAAATGCAATTAGGCAATATGCACATACTGAGCGCACCTCATACAAATAACGTTTTAATAAATTAGTGTTCAAACTGCACTCGTTGGGTTTGGTTATTTCGCCCTGCCTTACCCTTCTTCTAAAATTTGTAGTACACGCTACATCACCACTTCTTATGCTGGAGCGTTAGTCCGTAGTGTCCATTCTATATGCTGTAGTCATATAAATTAAAAGTGTTTAATTTCAGAACAATTATTATTGTTTTATATGTGTCGAAGGACATACTATAAATGATATTCTTACGCCCAAACTCAGAGTCACTAACGGTTACTTTAATCGCTCCTTAGTAAAGAATCACCATACAAATTCTGTACTAAGGAACTATTTAAGTAACCATTAGTGACTCTGCGTTGGGCCGTTATTCTAATAGAATTAAATGTTGAACACATTCAAATAACTAAAAGTAAAAGGTAATCCAAGCAGATTACGTATTTGTTAAATATAGACCAATATTATGTATTTAACTTGTAGCCACTTCTTATCCTTTTGTATGATCAGGTTTTTCGTGAAGGGGACTGTATAATGAGTGCGAGGGTTTCTCGTGCGAGCCCTACTATTTAAACCTTACCCACATTTTTTCGTATAATCCAATACGTTCACGATGCTTTTATATTAAACTCCTTATTCTTGTTCACCAGACAAGCGGCCCGGCTATAGAATGTTGCTGTTCTTTGAGATTATCAGACCCCATAATTTATGTTAAAATTCATACACAGCGCGGCCCCTCTGTTATTATTCGTAAATAAAAACGTCACGTGTGTATGATACCCTTTAGAACCTGGTACTGGTCTGTTACATTGTTCCCATGCAAGGCCTACAAAATAACATCCTTAAGTTATTTTTTTACTCATAATAATAATTTTTCAATAAGCAAAACGATATCATAAAAAATATACTTCATTGAAATAAAAAGACTCATTTTGTTCTTCGGCTGAAATACTACTATCACTATTAATTTATCTCACAGCCAAAAACAACTGTGATTTGAGTAGCATACGAGAATGATTTCTTTCTTTTTAATGTCGATATATTCTTACTGATTTTGTTTTACTGATGTTGTAGTAATTTTATTTGTAAGTGACTTTCTAGTTTATAGAGGTCAGTTATTCTTGGTTAAAATCTACACGAGGTAGTTAACAGTTATTGAGTTAAGGCTTTGAAGAAATCGCGGGCTATTAACCTATTTTTCTTTAACCTTTTGTTAATAACTTTCTATACATAACTAAAGCAACATGTAAGATTCGGTGTTATGGGACACACGAACCGGTAAACTTCTGAAAGAGCAAGCTATTGTTCATAAGCGAAAATATGAATGACATAAGCATTAGTTAAAATCTTCGTAATAAAATAATAACTATTGTAAAGACCCGGTATTATACACGTATATTGGATTTTATTGTTTACATCATAAGATGAATAATTATGTATTGCGAATATTGATTGCTCAGAAACCGCAATAATATTAAAATGGATATTCTTATTTCAATCTATTTGCATCTTTAGGTCACAGTTTCTCAAGCTTCGCGTTAAGTAGTGTTAATTCTTTAAACTTTGAGTTTTTCTCATTAATCTCAAAGTACTGTAGAAAAGTATACCAGTCGTAACATATGAAATAGAAGTGGCAGCCAGAACACGCGTCCCAGATTGCTATTTTTGCATCACCGTATACCACACTTTATGTACCAAGTTGTTTGTATGAGAATGAGATCATTTTAACACGTCTCGAATTACTCGCGTAGCCAGTGTACGTGTCTTCCGTTTGATATAGTTTAATGAGATTTGATAAAAAAAAAACATAATGATACATAAGCTTACATAACATCTTTCAAAGTTAAGAGTTTTTTTTTTGGGTTGTTGGATTGTGACATCAATTGACACGGTGGAGGCTTCTTGGCCAGCATTTTACTGGAGACGCCGGCCCATATTCCTTTTGATGTTCATAATTAAAAGTTTACGAGTACAATTAGACGATCAGGTGGATACTAAGTTTTCACCCAATTATGAACACAAATTCTGTCACTATTTTATTTCTTTCTGTCCGTCAATTTGTGTGATGACCGCGGCCATCGACTGCGCAGCGCAGTCACCGTTTTATCAGCGATAATAAATGAAGTGATAGTGTGTGAGGTTAGAGTAGGCGGGTGACGAAGCGTGCAGCGGAGGCGAGGGTAGGTGTGCATGTAGCATTTAATTAAGGCGGTGGGTGAGCTTGGCTCGCGTGCCGGGCGCCGGCCTGCACTTCCGGCGCGCCCCGGGGGCGCTGCGCTTTTTCCTCGCGGCCGGGGGAGGCCGCCGCGCGAGGAAAGCGCGACCGGTCGTCACCCGCGCCGAGGAATTAAAATTTTTCACGTAAACTGGTTTGATAGCGCGTACGGTGGCGGAGTGGGGGTCGCGAATACGCGCCTCGCCGGTCATTAGCTGGTTTGCAGCGGGCGCGCGCGCGTCCCGGCCTCTGCGTACGCGGTGCCGCTCGGTACGCTGTACGCTGTACTCGGCGCTCGCGGTACACGGTACACACGCGCCGCACATACCGCGCCGTATGTACGCGATGACCCTGATCGCTCGCTGATGTGATTGAGTGTTCGTGTCAAATCATTGTGACGTTAATTAATTTTTATGACGGCTATGTGAGATTTTGTGTTACTTTTTTAAGTTTTGACGTTCCTCAGGATTCAGACAAATTGCTTTTAAATAGCACTTGCAAATTTTGAATTAAAAACATGTAGTAATTTTACTTTTGCACCGCAATCGTGCTAAAAATCGTGTCGTTTAATACGGTTGTTATCAGTTAGTATTAGTGCTTCATTAATTCACGATCATGTCAACGCATTATAATTGTATGCCGCGACATTAATTTCATGCAAAACAAACACGACGCGTGATAAGCAGCCGGTGAGAGCCGGGCGGAGCGGGGCGCGGGGCGCGGGGACGGGACCGCCGAATTTCTCTTATCAACCGCTTAGCGCAACTCAAGGTCGTCCGTTATCACTCGCCTCTTGTATCAAATAGATGGATTCGTTCTGTGATTTTCGCGTAACACTGCATACTGACGTCTAAATGACAGGAGTTAAGGCCGTTGTCCACCACTAGCCAATTGTAGATTGGCAAACTTCATGCACCTTTGCTTTGAATATTGCGGAGCACTCTCGGGCCTGTTAGTTTTCCGCACGTGTATTTCACTCTGTAATGCAAGCTTAAATAATTTCTAATGCGAATTAAGTATTAAAATGAGCAAATTTTTTTTTTCATTTAAATATTGATCTCCCGAAAGAGAACGGGTCCCGAAGCAAAGGTATGATAAAACTATGATTAGAAAATTTGTATACATATTTGAGATCTGAAAATTTTCATTTAGTTTGTAATTTGTACTTATACATATCTCTTACTAAAAACTAATGTTTATTAAAAATGATATAGTGAACCTCTATATAAAATTTCAAGAAGTAAAATATTACTATCATTCGTATTGTTTGTCATAAGTAGGACAACTTGTCTGAATCCTCTGCTACGTGTAGGTACAAGAAAGCGGAGTTGATAGTGTGTATATAATTGTTTACTAACGCAAATCGGCTTTAGTCTAGTGTGCTATGTAGATCGCGACCTAGTTGCGCGTGATTGAGGATAAAACAATATAAATAGCCCGTCAACGCTCGGACGTGAGGCGAGAGCTCGCTCGGAACTAGTGCGATTTGAACTGGAGTGTCGTTTCGTATAGTGTGGTGTGGTGAGGGTGTGGTGATAGTGTGGGTGATGCGGGCATGATGCGGCACGAGGCCAACGCTGCGGCCGCCTGGACCGCTCCCGGGGAGGTCTGGGAGTACGTCAGCCAGCTCGTCAGCTCCTACCACGACCAGCATGATTGTCAGGTGCGATCTGCGAAACTACGACTGGACAGTCGACAAGTTCACGTAGACAGTTAGGTACATGAAGGGCTTCAGTCTTCTGAGCACGAATTTCTCCTATTTAGGAGGCCTAGAGAATGCGGATTGGTGAAGCAATAATTAGTGGCTATAATGTTCTGTCAACTACGGAGAAATTTTAATGATGGCTAATTCACTAGGTTGTGCTGTATTACCGAGCAAAATTCTTCAGTTTTCTTAATGGCGGGCAACGAGTGGCTAACTTTGCCATTTGTGAATTTTGTAAAAAAATTGGTTTACCTTCGTAAAGTCGACACAAATTTCTTGTAATAACTCTTCCGTACCGAACTCCTAACTGGCCTAATTTTTTTTATTGGTGAGTCAGGTAATAGTTCGGTATTACCTGACTCACCAATAATTAAGCTTTACACCTTTTGTATTTGTAGTATTCCTAAGTTGTCTTGAATTCCTGTAAAAACTGCCAAAATATCTTATTGTTAGTTTTTCAAATTGAGTTCAATTCTTTAATTGTATAAACGGGAATTGATTACACGAATTTTATTCAAGGATCTGAGTTTAATCTCATGAGGATACATCTCTTCAAACGATGTACAAAGTAGACAAGAAAATCTCGTGGCGAGCCGTGTCCACTTCGGCCGGCATGCATGGTCACTCTGCCGTATCACAACAACACTCGTGTGACTCACGTCTATTAGCGCCTCTTGTAATTCGCATATTAGCATTATTCATGCGCGGGACCTAGTTAACATTGTGTGATAGGTCTCTCGTTACAAATACATATCACTCCGCGAACTACAGATGCCGCGGTGTATTCAAAACGGAAATTGCAACTATATTTCACTGATACGCTATTTATAAACCCGGATGTGGCGTCAATCTCATCCGATAAATAAGTGGTGACGTCAATCCAATTAGATGTTAACTGTAGCTGGTTATTTCTTAAGGGAAGTGCTACACTTTCTGCTCATTTGAATTGAAGTCACGCGATTAATGAGGGGGCTTTTGTTTGTGTTGTGGCTACTTTACGACCATACGCATAGCTGTGGTTGTTAACGTTAGTAACTATTGCAAGTAGAATTTTCTTTAACTTTAATGTGTCCGTTATCCGCTACCAAAAGATCACAGATGTGTTGTTACTCCCTTACTTGTCTGAAGTAGAAGTAAAGTAAACGTAGACGTAATCCGTCTAATCTGTGATTACTGCACCTCTTTAGTCGATATTAGAAGTTGAGGCAAATCAGATGGCTCATGCCTGGTCTTATTTTCTTATGGAGCTTTAGCCTCTTGCCTTCAATTTTGCCTGCACTGGGATTCGAACCTGATAATCGCCCTGTCTGACCTGCATCATGCATGTACGTGGTCATTACCAATCGTACTTCTAGAATACTATCTATATGAAAAAACGTATACAATGGATTTATGTAACAATGATTAAATGGACGCTTTTTAAACCGCCAAGTCCGTTTGTTATGTCTTAATGTGTTGTCAGTTGGCGCCCATATGGTCTATTATAACGATACGCGCTACCGCGATTTTAATTTTTGACTGCGTCAATGTGTGAACAACAGCCATGCTTCGTTTGTTAGTAACGATAATTTTTTATAAAGTTCACTTCTCAGCAATTCAAGTCACATCAAAGTTGATAGTATTTAATTTAAGCAGTAGTATAAAACTATTCTCTTGTTTTGGGTAATCTAATAATACTTCGTTATTGGATGAACTCGCACTTTTATAGATTTTACATAAGTATACATAATTATTTATTGGTCAGATTTCGGTTGAATTAATTAAATGTCCATGTCAAACAAGGTTTTTGCTCAAGTTTTCCTTTTTTCCGTTAAACAGCCGCTGATTCAATTTATGACTTCACTAAGATTCCTTGTACGTATATTTGGATTTGCTATAATCTATTCTTACCGTAATTTCCCGACTATAGGAAAGCCAAAAAGAAGGGTTATAATGATTGAATTTCATTTTATGTATGTCCACTGTAGTGCTAGAGTGCAAATGAACTACTGAGCCGATTTTGATGAACGATGTGACAATCAATTCGTTTGGTGTCCAATAAAAGGAATATAAATAGAAATAAAAAAGTGTATGGGTTTTTCCAATTCGTAAGAGTCATCAAGAATGTTCTCAACATATTTACTAATCATAAATAAAACCTGGCCTGATCAGATAATACATATAATAATTTAGTCATTTTATCTATTTAATTTCGCGCCTATTGTAAAAGAACTTTATATTTTCAACAAATCTAGCAACCGGTTCGGTGATTCGCTTCGGATATCTTAAATATCTAGGTGTTATTAAATGTATTGTGTAGCTTTATCCTGCTAGTGTCCATTGAACTTATTTGTTGAGAGGCTGGTAATAAATCTCCACGTAATAGACGGATTGATCAAACTTGCTTGGTTTGACCACTTTGACCGTGAAATTGTGATCGAACGAGCGTGACCGCGTCGCGTGCTCGTGAAATGCAACTCCGCACATGTTTGCGTTACTTGCTATCTCATAAAATGTTATGTAGATGATAGATCATATTTTAATATTATAATAATATGAATTTTATTCAAACACAGGTCACGGGACAAAGAGGCTGCGAAGTTATTGTATCCATTTTTCGTTACACATTTTACATTGATATTTTTCGTTACAATAGGGGTGTTGACTAATTTTAGGATTCAATTTGATTTTATAGATAGAACATTAAGATTCATTAAAAAATATTATAAAAATAATAATTTTCAATACACAATAATTATAAAACATTCATTTAGCAAATAATTAAAAATATGATTGATAGCAGTTAATTTGAAACGGTTTTGAAAAGTGAAGATTCCGTCAAATACATCATCCAAGACTAGATTGTTGACGCTGGAGCATCTTTAATATTTAACCGGTTTATTTTTTATCGCAGTATAGATCTCATTTTATATCCGGTTGCTCGTTTTGAGTGCCAATTGCTATTTTAGGTTAGTAGCAATAAACTCTTGTAACGATCACATCGTGATGTCATTATTTTTTATCAACGAATTGTATATTTGGATGAAATTATTTTATATATAAATCTTAGATTAGTGGTGATGGATTTCATCTACAGTCCTAAATTGTAGTTCTGATTCTGAATAACACATTCACTGGCTCTCTTGGTTTTTTATGCGCTATTTCGCTTGACACCGTGTGTTTGTATTGGAGAAGTGTTTTCATTTTCATGTTCTTTCACGTGCATTGTTATGAAATAACTGCTTAGCTCATTTGATCCAGTAGTTTCGATTTTTTCGTTCGGACCCCTAAAAATTATCATACCTTCAACGTGATTAGACTGTTTGGTGATTGAATTATTATAAGATGTCATGTATGGATAGTCAAATTTCGAATTTAGGCTTATTTGTTTAGTTTTGATGAATTTCACACAAACATGTTCATTTTTTTTTATGTCCCATGGTTTAAGATATGAATTTTAAAAACACTTCCGTATTTTACACTTCACTTCAGTGTCAGTAATGGACTAAAAAATTTCTGCTCAAAAATATCTAGTTTGCGCCAACTAACATAACGAGCAATTAATTGCGTTTTTTTAAAGACATTTTCTACAGTGTCACTACACCTGCGAAAGTTTTTATCTCGTAACGAGATCATTATTAAAGATAATCTAAATTTTACTAACAAAAAATAACCGACTTCAAATTCTCAAAAACTACTTGTCAGATCTCGTTCAAATTTATGTGGGACCACATGACAAGCACCAGCTTTCTATTAAAAAAAGAATCATCGAAATCGGTTGACGTGATATTGAGTTATTCGTCAATTTGTCGCGCACATCTTAACACAAATTTACGACTTATGTAGTTTTCTCATGGATGCCATTGTCAGATCTCAATAAAATTTATGTGGGACCACATGACAGCCATCAGCTTTCGATTAAAAAAAGAATCATCAAAATCGGTTCGCCCAGTCCAAAGTTCTGAGGTAACAAACATAAAAAAAAAAAAAAAAAAAAAAAAAATACAGTCGAATTGAGAACCTCCTCCTTTTTTTGAAGTCGGTTAAAAATAGAGGCAGGTTGATGTCGGACCTACGACTCGATCCTGATTGATGTGTATAAACCCCTACCGCCCCACGCACCGGTCTTATCTCGGCTACCTAATAGCTTTAACGAGATTACGGTACTTATTCACATCAATGCATACCTTCCTTATTATGCCATCCTTATTATGAAAGGATATTTCAATCAAATTATGGATATTTTTTGCTGTATTTTTACTCTATATAAAAAAGGTATAGAGGTATTTTACGACGTCAAGTCCCTCATTAGATCTACAATAATCTCTCCGTAGCAGAAATAGAACAAGACAGTATTGTTGTCTCCGCAGGGTTAATTGGTAAATTACCCGGTTTTTTTTGCTGAATCTATGAGGCAGATTTCATGATCAATTTTCAATGTTGTGTTAATAATACCACCATCAACCATCCTTCTAATGAAATTTCTATGTAAGTACCTGTATCTTATTCATTCATGTATGCTAAATTTCATGCTAAAATTCATTTTACGTAGTTTTTGCGTGAAAGAGTAACAAACATCCATTCATTCTTACAAACTTTCACATTTATAATATTAGTATGTAATGCTGAACGCACATTTGTCCGCACCGTCCGCGCCGGACGCATCGCATGAAATCATATGAGAGCCCGATGCGGATGACATGACATGTGCCGACGACGCGGCGACCGCGACGCTCGGGTTCTCATATCGCTGCTTCTCAAGAATAGTGTACAAAGTCAAAATTTTTGCGAAATCAAGTTAAATATACAGAAATACTAAAAATACTCTTTCTCCTGAAAAGTATCTAAAGAGGCTACTTTCAAAAATTGCCACCAGGGGAGCTAATGTTCAGTTTTGAATTGGCGCGATTTTACGTCCCTTTCGCGCGAAAACGTTACAATCTTTAGTTTGTGTCAAAGATTCCGAAATTACGACCTAAAGGTAAGTTCATTTTCTCTGTAATATTGTATTAAATCAAATTTATATGGTTTTTGACAAAAGGATGACCTAACAATTGACGAATTCTTCTCTAAAAGACTATACAATTTCAAAATTGAACAGTTTTGTTACTCAATTTTTTGAAGTGAAAACTTCTTTAGTACGGGGGTGACTTGAAATTTTATGAAACGAAACTGTCCAATGGAGACTAGAAATGAGTGGAGACTGACTTGACTTGAGTTGAGTTGAGTTGAGTGGAGTGGAGTAGTGAAACCTACAATTATCATCTTCCCGAATTTTGCCTAGAAACTTTTTTGCCTAGAAGATTGACCATGATTTAGTTAATTTATATCCTATTCATAGGAAGAAAATTGTTTTCTTTATTTTATAAAACCCGACCTGATGTATAATTGTTTCATTGAAAAAACGCCATTTTTAACTGCTTTAATACTTAAGAATAACTATCGAATATCCAAATTATGAGCAAGTTTTTTCTAGAAAAGTATCTAAAGTCAAAACGACTTCATTTTAAATTTCTTTTATCATGACTTCGCTTTGGAAATACTTACTTACAGTAAGTTATTTTATGAGCTAAAGGGTTGAACTATTTTTTAAAAATAAGAGCGACTGTCGAACTTTATTATTAATGCTTTTATTAATGGTTCAATTTTCAAAACGCTCTCCTGTAAAGTTAGCTAATTTTGAGATTGTATACTTTTCTTGAGAAGCGGCGATATTATGATTTCATACAAATGCGATGCGTCCGGCGCGGACGGTGCCGATATATGTGCGTTCACCATAATAGTAAATATTTTTTGCTCAGTATTGTAAGTAGCTTGATTACTATCGCCTCTAATGGCCGATTCCGCAAGTTGTCCATGGTTTATTTGCTGTCGATGAGTCATCGTCATAAGCATACAGTATCTAATACTATCTAAGATCTCTTTGATGTTTTATGTTCAACTTGGTTCAGAATATAAATTACTATATTCAAGCTCTGTTCAAGGCAATTACAATAACTAATTACCCACGTAAATGTTATGAATATCCTTAAGTATTTAATTATACTAATTAAAGAATTTTAATTGCAATAGGTACCCAATCCTATTAAGCATATACCTAAGTTGTGTTTGTCTTATTAAAATATTTACTTATGTAACTAACGTTAAGATATAAAGAGGTAACGTGTGAAATACATAGATTACGTAATTTGAATTTGTACCTTAAAGTCCTAAATTGTGTAATGTCGTCGATAAATAATAGCACGCAGTCAGTTAAATCTGGCATGTCGGTGCGCAATAATATCCATCAATTGCAGCAATATGAGTCGAATGTGGTTATTTGGCAGGCGGCTGGCGGTTCACGACATTTAGTCGAGAGGTGCATGCAGCATGCCTACATTAATGCCTTCACGACGTAGCGGTCGTATTGCATTTTGCGGTATTTGACGAGTGTTGAATTTGCAGACGCGCTTATGACGGCGGGAGGCGGTGGTAACTTAAACCGGTTGGACACCTTTGTCGCGTCCACTGCCGGCTTTAGGTGACATTCGCAAAAAGTACGCAACTGCATGCACAACATCGCCGGATTCTTAATCGATGCTTTGATATCGAACTCGAACATAAACGTACGCTTCTAAACTGGATCATTATACGAGGCATTGATTTGCTTCGCCCCGAGTCGCTATTTAAACCGGTTGGACTCTTGTCTGTGAACATAGACGATTATAGACTCTTGTCCTGTGAATACAGACGAACGCATCGCATTCCCACTCGCCAGTGGAGTAGTGGACAGATGGACAGTAATGATTCCATTAAAATAACCAGCGTGAGCCTCTTAACCGTCCGGGCCTACGAAACGCGTTCTCCTTCTAATCTAATGCCATACTCGTAGCATTAGTTATTACTATAATATAAATTGCGATAGAAGATCTATAAGTGCGTACGTAGGTGTAATGCATGCAGGCTGCAGCGAGACAAGTAAAAGTAGTGAGGGAATGCAGTTGGATTGTGTATGAGTGAGTGCATTCAACACGTTGCGCATTCGCCCGACTTGGTCACATCGATTTTATGCACCATTGCTGCAAGCTCATATTCAATCGGCCTCTTTATAAATAATTCGCCGACCCTCATACGGGCTTGTTGTATTAATAATAAACGCGCTCAATCAACCTCTTCATGTGCCAATTAAATATTTATAAGGGTTATACTCTTCTGTATTTAGTAGTGTCTTACAAGTTTGCAGGTTCTGGTTTTTTTGTTGTGCCCTTTTTTGTTCTTAAATACCCTTTATATTAATTGTTGGCATCTACTCAACTTTTATTTTAAATAACGGTTAAGTTGTGAAATTTGATTGTTGTTCAGATGCACATGCAGGTTTAAAATGTATTTTTTTCTTATTAACATTAGAAATGTCTCCGCATGGCTTATAACTATGAAATATTGTTAGATTTAAATGAGATGCGAGATATATCTGAAAGTCTAGGACCATGGATTATTGCGTATTAACGGCACGTCGTCGTGAAGGGCGCACTGGGAATCGGGATAAGCCGGTCCAACGGCCATCTTAGCTTTTGCGTCGTTTAATAAAGCCCCTGCGACAACTGCACATCTTTGTAGGGTTGACTGCCATAATGCTCTTATAAGTACTCCGTGCACTACTTTATGTAAGTAGTGCAAATCTTTGCTCCTTTACCAATTATGTCTTGCATTCCTTGTGCTCAGAATTTATTCAAGATGTTGACATTTATTTAAATACTCATACTGTTCACTGTATTACGTTTGAAATATTTTTCATAACGCTCGTTGATTTATAGTTTACGTTCGTTGATTCCAACAAGAATTGTTAGTACCTACTATTGTTATACTTATATTTGTGTTCATCGAGGCATACATTATCTTTTATGCATCATCCTATTATTCCATTAACTGTTCGTGTCATAGCAATGTCAGCCATTTGATTTCAACAATATTTTATATTATTCAATATTTTAAATCATTATTATGGTTCGTTTCGTTCTTCTCTGGTAGAATTTGTAACGGTTAGCCATAATATCATTTACTGTTATACGACTCAGATATTGAATGAATACAATATAGAAATATGGTGTTCTGTATTGAACATAGCTAGTTACCGCGATCCAGCCCTAGCTCCCGATCGGGTAATGCAAAACGAGCCTCGGGAATAAATCGTTTACATGGTTGTCGGCGTAAACTGGTCCCGGTGCCTGCCGCGAATGCCGCGCTCGGTGATACCTCCCGGAGGTAGGAAGCCGGTGATGTCGACGGCTGTCAGGTTAGCAACTGTATGATGACCGGCTTCTAACACCTTTGTAGTCTTTGTACAGATTTACGTGACGTTACTAATACCAACGGCCAAATTGTGTACTCAGTCGCTCTTTCCTTAATAACGTACGCGTTTTAAACCAAACATTACCCACAAAATCTCGCATCTCCGCTAACTGGGTCAAGGCATTTCTACGATAAATGTAAAGTATTTTTAACAAACTGTTTCAAATCAACGTTGATGGTAAACCATCTTGTACGTTGTAATTGCATTACAACTTCAGCAATGTGAGTAAAGTAAATCGATACGAGTTAAAATAAATCGATGAATGCGGCTTTTGCGCAAATATTTAATTTAGCTACGTAAAGGCAGCTCACCAGAGCACGTAGCTTAGGGACTGTAGGGATACCACATCTGATTATAGTGTACGCACAGTGTTTGTATACATTTGTGCGGTTGGTACACGGTGTATCCGTGCAGCGGCGGTCTTATCTCACCATTAGAGTTATTACGGGCCGGTATCTCGCCCATCGCACCGCTTCGATTGTTTCTGAACGCGCCACAAAGCTGCGCGCTACCGCCGTAATTGACCACTGTTTATTTACACGACGATCTCTTATTTTATACAGCACTCTGAGGTTTATAATGCTCGGTATATGCCGCGTTACTTACTAACGAGGAAGTATCGTGGTTTAGGAATGCTTTGACTTTTTCAAAACATTCTCAGTCACCTTGAGTGTCATCATCGTCAATATCACTCAATTGTTCATAGACGACGTCGTTTTATTGTCATTATATCGTTTAATCTATGTAGACGTTTATTACAGCACTAACAATGGAGCATCAGGTATTTATAGCGACGGAAGCTATTTGATTTTCTTAGTAATCACTTCAAAGTGCTGTGCTGTGTAATTCTTGACAGCTTAGTTCATTCTTCTCTATTAGATTCAATTTGTTGTTTTGCATATGATTATTTTTTACCTTGTTACATTGGTATGGTCGATACATTGTTAATTAACAACGCTAAGATCTTTTTTGTTCAAAAGGATCAGTTCAATCATAATTGACATTTTCATCGAAATGACGTGTCGATATTTTCCCAACTCAATAAACCCGGAACACCTTGCGAACCTTCCCATGTAAACAATATTATAGATCTAGGTGAGACAAGTGGACAAGCGTGCTGTTCGACGATCGTATTGAAGCAAATTTGTGTTCAAGTCTGCTAAGGGCAACGGTACAGATAGCATCGGTTGATTGCCGCCCACGCACCGCGTTGCGATCACTCGCTTCTTCCTTGTCACTTATCATTAGCCACTGAATCTGTAATAGCTACGCATTTGATAAGTTGTATCTTAGTTATAGACTAGAGGTAAAATAAATCATAAAGCGTAAGTAAGTAAAATATTTGGTCTACGTCTACTTGGCTAGGGATTCCTTAGAGGATTCATAGATTTTACACCAGCGAAATCTCTGTCGGTACTATAAAACAAAATACTAAAGATACACGTTTGTTTTATAATAACAGTGTTAGATCAAGAAAAATTGATTATTGTCCCGTTCAAGCAAAAGAAACAAACAATGAGACCACCGAAAATGGTGATCATAATGTCGTGTCCTTGGATAACTGTAATTGAATACCTCGCAGCAATTGGCACAACATACTGACTGTCGAAGTTATAGTATCCGTTCAAATGGTTACTTACGTGGGAATAGTTAGGAACAAAGCACTATCTACTGGGAAAGTGTCCGTCTTTGTCCCAAATAACAATTTGCACACGAGTACAAAGCTGAGGTGATATACGGATATGAATTTGACCCCTAAAACCTACTTTGTCTTCAATAAGTTTCAGCGTAAGCCTATGAGGATATTGTTCAGTTTGACAGTTTATGGTGATGAGTTGATCGAAATTTTGAGATAAGGTTTTTTTATCAATCACATTCCATATTGCTCCATTGTTAAGCTCTAGCAACATCTCACAACTTACAGATACCCATACGATAATTATTTTCCTTTAGTTGCGGTGTGCAGGATTCTAACACGACCCGTGTCCTATCCTAGAGATAGTTTTTCAAACTCCGACCATCACTGCTTTTTTGTTGTTGTTATTAGTAACTTTTTATACAAGAAAAACACAGGTAACGTGTGAAAGCCTACAATCCGAGGCTTGAACACGCCCTGCACACTATGTTGGGGTAGGTCAGGCATCCGTATGGCTTCACGTTGATTGTAGGTGTTACTTTATGATCGCACGCTTCTGCGCGCTACTATTGTTCTAATGGGATTTCGCCCTCTGCTGGCGTTTCTTGTATGTACACCCGTCTTGTTACTCGCCGACTCGAGGTCACGCGTTCAACTTGATCTCGCCATTTCTCCACGCGTTTATGGGAATTGTGTGGACGATAATATAATTTAACCGACCGTTTTATGCCGATTGTTATTTATAGCCGTCGATTGTTTATATTGAGAAGTGCCTATCCACTTATCCCCTTTATTCCAATGGCTCTATTTGTAAGTAACTGCGTCAGACAAGTCGTTTATTCCACGACCAAGTCGGAATGAAAGTTGGCCAGAGTTCTGATAAATAATACAATCGTGCAGTGTCTTTCGGCGTCAATTATTCTCTACTGCATGTTAGTGACTTTTGACGTGCCGTCTTTATTCCGTGTTGCTGTGACGAGGTACTGCAATATTTTACACATGATTAGAGCTGAGTGCACCGGCACTGTATGGCTAAGCAAATTGCGCCGAACGCGACGCGAAGTCACGATCTGAACTTCGCGGGAACCCAGGAGAATTTCTAGAGAATTCCAACGTAAATGCTACAACAGATATTAATGGCGGTATCGCCGCTCTTATACCGGTTCGCGCTTAGATACCTAATTTAATCGAGTCTATATTTCCCATTGAACGGATAATTATTTCTTCATTATATATAACGAACTTTATTAAAGTTTCATTTGATGTGTGTGCATCAGTATGTTAATAAGCGATTAGATCTTTCCCAGGGATGTCAGTTATTTCGTCATGGCTGCAAGTAGGGACTTATCAGCTTGTATTTTATTTAAATTAGACATCGCTCCTAGGTTAATTATATCCCGTAACGGTTAAGGAAGCCGCAACCGTATCTTGTCATCAGCGGCCGAGTACTGCCACTGAGTCCACATTACTTAATTGAATGTATTTTACATTGCTGATGTTTTGAGTGGCTTTTTATTATGAATATGTAGCATTGTTAAATTAATAAATAGTTCTCTGTCTATCGCTGCTAAAGCCCCTAAGACATACCTTTGAGTTGACATTTCATGCAGCAGTGACGACGTTCACCTTAACTTTCTGGTTAAATTGTATGTTCTTACACGCTTTGCATTAGCTTCACTTGTATGTTTGTAACCGACTCCTTTGGACTTGATTTTGACCCACTTCAAACGATCAGATTTCATTTAAAGTTCATAGACTATCGAGGACCGATGACAATTCAATATTTAAGAAAAGAAAGAAAGAAAAAAAACCTAAATTTCATTTTTGTTGGATTTTCTATAAAAGCTTGTTTTTTTAGATTTTTAAAACTATTATTTATTTAAAGTGAAAAAACTCGAATCAGCATTGATACAGGTTCTTCGGTAAACAGCGGAGCATAACGTGTGGGGCTGCCTATTGCACAGGCTTATTAAATGCTAGGGTTGGGTGTTATTAAATGCGAGGTTTTTCGTTTATTTCGTACCCTAAATGTGAACGCCTTAATTAGGTATGGTTGGGATCTGTAGATAGTGATCGCAGGTATGGTAATGGTTCGTCTAATTCTGAGTCACGGAGGGCTCGGCGCCGGTGCGGCTCGCCGAGCGCGGTGTTCCCGATCCGGAACGGCTGACTCTCCTGGAAATAATAAACAAACATAATTAGGTATGTTCAAAACAATAAAACCGCTAACAGTCTTTGAGAGTCCTTTTAAGGATGACGCATTCTTATGTTCCCATTAGGAAATATTTAAATTACTAGGTCAAGGAATATATGGGTTTACGTAAATACGTTCCTTAGTCATATCACAACAAAAAATTGTTGTATTGCTGGGTACTTCGAATTTGGAACTGTCCAGTCCATTCATATTGGAGCAATCAACTACCATTAGGGTAGTTCGGTTTATACGTAGTACTACACGTAGTTAACTAAATTTTAAGTAAATTAATACGTGTAAACGGACAATTTAGTAGTTACAATTTAGTTATCAAGTAGACAAGAAATTTAGAAATTTTTCTATTTTCTGTTTTTACGCGAGTAAATTTTTAGCATCATCATATTATCAAACAATATAACATACCTTTTTGCTGCAATGAGATCTTAACAAATCATGAAATCATACATTATGATTGCAGCTAGTGCGTTATAGTTGGGACTCTTATCATTAGAATGATTAAACATAATCTCGTTAGCTTAGAAACAAAAAATATAAACATCTCCGAGAATCCGTTCTTCACGAGCGATTAGGTACATGGGTTTCATTCGACAGATTAAAGTATTCATCAGAATCAATTAACATTATTCAATGTTGTATTTGTTTTGTTTTATACAGCCTTCACTTCAGATTCAGAATGAGTCCGATGAAGCCCGCAAATATTATCGTGTTGTTTTATTTTTTCGGTGTGTTCTCGCTTTTCGCAACACTTGTGTTCATAACGTGACAAAGCGGCTTAGTGACATCACGTCTCACGAATGTTTGAAGACGTGGACGTCTGCAGCCGGTACCTATGTATATTTGCTGTTTACGATTACTTGATGAAGTGACGTATGATTTTTTTGGGTTCCGAAATAGAATCGGAACCCTTATAGTTTCGTCATGTCCATCTGTTCGTCTGTCCGTCTGTCCGTCCTTCCGTCCGTCCGTCCGTCCGTCCGTCTGTCCGAAGAAAAGCACCGAGACCCTTAGTGCTAGAAAAGTGTAATTTGACATGGATACTCATATTTTAAGTTAGCAGTTAGTTTATAGCAGTGATAGCCTAGCGGTAGAACGTTGGTCTCTCGAGCGAAGGGGCCCGAGTTCAAATCCTGGCACGCACCTCTAATTTTCAAATATTATGTGCGTATCAGAAGTTAATTATCACTTGCTTCGGTGAAGGAAAACATCGTGAGGAAACCTGCACACCGGAGAGTTCTCCATAAAAGTTCTCAAAGGTGTGTGAAGTCTACCAATCCGCACTTGGCCAGCGTGGTAGACTATAGCCTAAACCCTCACATTCTGAGAGGAGACCCCGAGCCCAGCAGTGGGACAATTATGGGTTGTTGCTTTGCTTTGCTTTATACATATTTTCTATTCCATTTTTGGAATTAGTGGTCCATTTGCGAAATATTTGGCTTTAAAGTGCTAACTTTCGTTAGGAGTCAAGTGTTCACCCCCCTGCCGGCTAAACGGTTGGAGTTGGACCAGTGAAAAACTCTCAATAATATGTTATAATATTATGATGAATTTACAAGAAAACTATCATGGCTATGTTAGCATAAGTATCTGTAGTTAATGAGTAATAGTCGATAAACTTACTACTTCGGAACCTTACATTGCGCGTGGCCTGACACGCACTTGTCCGGTTTTTTGTCTTAAACTGACATGCTTGTCTGGCTTGGTAGTGCCACTCTAGCCTGCGTGGCCTATTCAGCCTACGTACGGACATTTTAAAAACTGGCCACGAACAAGAAATTTTCGTATTATTTAATACGCTAGAATTGTTCATTCCAAATTCCGATTATGTTTCCATCTGGTTAGTTATCAGGCAATCAATCAAGATATTTCTCTGCAGTAATAACAGATAGGATCGCTAAGATAAATACGATTCAGGTGTTGTCTTGGAAGGTATTCTTTTCAAAAGGGCAACTATCTCAAACATTGTCTTCAATATTTTTTGAACTTATTGTTTATTAACACAGTATTAAATAAAATTTGAGTCACTCTAATGATGAATGCAAAAGACGTGTATCCGATCGACCGTGTCAGCTAATCATGTTGCCTTTTTGGCAAAGTTAGCCATGTGTTGTGTGCACATGTAAAAGGATATTTGAATATGGGCATGTTTTATAATAAAAAACATGTATAATTTAGTAACGATATTTCTTGGAACATCGGTAAAACTTATTCGCTAATAATCTTAAATTAAAATTAACAAACCCCCACAGTTTTATTTACACTAAAACATAGCTAAGAACATTCTCGATTAAGTCACTTTTTAAACTAAAAAAAACTAGATCTTAGAACCTTTGCGCATGGCGTATTTTTGAAGCGCGTCCCACGCGACGCGCAGAATCCGCGCGTTTTCCGCGCTGTAAATGACGAGACGGACGTGCGGTGCGGACGAGGCGTTTCCTCATTCGATCGCGATTGAAGCGCGTCTACGCGCAGATATCGCGCGATGTCCGCGCTTCAAAAATACGCCGTGTGCAAAGGCTCAGAATAGGTTCATCCGTTTGGGAGCTACGATGCCACAGACAGACATACAGATACATAGACACAGATACACAGACACGTCAAACATATTACACCCCTCTTTTTTGTCGGGGGTTAAAAATTTTATTCAATAGTCAATGACTTAAGACAAAAAATCTATTTATTTTTGTCTGTTCATGTTTTTACTCTAGATGATGTAGGCACTAGGGCTTTCATCGAATATTCGAATATTCGAATAATTCGAATAATAAATTCGCTGAAATATTCGAATACAAGGACCGAATATTCGAATATTCGATCAATTTCTACAAAACCTAACTCGACACCAAATTCGGATTCCAATGTGCACAAAATAGTCAAAATACAATTTTAAAGTTAACGAGGTGGCGCGTGACCTTCAAAATGTCGTTTTGGGCGGTGAGAGTGCGCAATTCTTCAGAATATGGAAGTGTTCGGACTTCGGAAATACCCGGGACGTCGGTCGGCGTCGCGTTGCGTTTGTAACCGGCATTGGCGTGTTACATCACTTGCATAGAGTAACTTTGTATATACGGGAATAGAGGTCTATCTCAGCGCGAATTATGAGAACATGGAAAGAGTCGCCCTCTGGAAACATGATTCGGAACTTCGTAAATACTCAAAGCTATGACACGTAGGTAAACCTCCACATGTTAGTCACGAATGAGCCTCGGCCCCCGGTCCCCGGCAGCCCCGCTATTCCTAGTTACGGTAGCGGCTATGGTAACGGCGGGGCAGGGGGTGCTAAGAATCGCCGGTAGAGATCGGGCTACCAATCCAAACGACGACTTCTGCACCTGGCAACATATAACACCAGGACACTGAGGACCGACGACAAGGTAAAAGAGCTGGAAGAAGATATAGACAAGTCAAACTGGAGAATTGTGGGTTTATCTGAAGTCCGAAGACAGGGGGAGGAGGACACGATAATACTCAAATCCGGAAACTTGTTCTATCACCGGGAGGGCGAACACCTGTCCCAAGGTGGTGTCGGGTTTCTCGTTCACAAGTCTCTCCAGCGGTGCCGGATCGACTACCGCTATATCGAGGTGTTGAAGTGTTTATACTCATCTGCCACCATGTCCATCAGAGTACAAGACACAGCAACGAAGCCCATCCAACTGCAGAGAGGTGTCAGACAAGGGGATGTCATATCCCCAAAACTGTTCACCGCTGCATTGGAGGACGTGTTCAAGCTGATGGAGTGGAAACGACGTGGCATCAACATTAATGGCGAATACATCACACACCTGCGATATGCCGATGATATAGTTATCCTATAGACCGAGTCCGGCACCATAGTCTCGACGAAGCCCGAAGTTCTGAGAGAAACTGAGAGATTCTACGGACAGCTGTATGCCTCCTCGCAAGCTCCACCTCCCCAGGAGGAGAGAGACAAGCGAGATCAATTGACCCGGCACTATACCGAAGATATCCCGGACGTCAGCCTGTATGAGATTAGGGAGGCTCTGAAACAGCTTAAAAACAACAAGGCACCGGGTGATGACGGGATCACAACAGAGCTGCTGAGAGCTGGTGGGAAACCCCTCTTTGTGGCGCTCCAAAAGCTGTTCGATTCCGTCATCAATACTGGGACTACCCCGGAAGCGTGGGGCAGAAGTGTGGTGACGCTGTTCTTCAAGAAGGGCGATAAAGCCCTTTTGAAGAACTACAGGCCCATCGCACTTCTGAGCCACGTTTATAAGCTGTTTTCTAGGGTCCTCACTAATCGCATTGCACGCAGGCTTGACGACTTCCAGCCTCCCGAACAAGCAGGATTCCGAAAAGGCTACAGTACCATAGACCACATACACACACTACGGCAGATTATACAAAAGACCGAGGAGTATAATCTGCCGCTGTGTGTTGCCTATGTGGACTATGAGAAAGCCTTTGATTCTATTGAGACCTGGGCAGTACTAAATTCTCTTCAGCGGTGCCGGATCGACTACCGGTATATCGAGGTGTTGAAGTGTTTGTACACATCAGCCACCATGTCCGTCAAATTACACGACACAGCAACGAACCCTATCCAACTGCAGAGAGGTGTCAGGCAAGGGGACGTCATATCCCCAAAACTGTTCACCGCTGCGTTGGAAGACGTGTTCAAGCTGATGGAGTGGAAACGACGTGGCATTAACATCAATGGCGAATACATCACACACCTGCGATATGCCGATGATATAGTCATCTTGGCGGGTTCCCTGCAAGAACTTAGTACAATGCTCGGGGACTTGAACAGCGCCTCACAACGGGTGGGTCTTAAGATGAAGATGGACAAGACGAAAATCATGTCCAATGTCCATGTCACACCCGTACCAGTTGTTGTTTATGGCGCTGCTCTCGAAGTTGTAGACGAATACATTTACCTAGGACAAGTGATCCAAATGGGTAAGTCCAACTTCGAGAAAGAAGTCAATCGTAGAATCCAACTCGGATGGGCTGCGTTCGGGAAACTGCGTCATATCTTGTCGTCCAAAACACTACCTCAGTGCCTGAAGTCGAAGGTGTTCGAGCAGTGTGTGTTGCCAGTGATGACATACGGATCCGAGACGTGGTGCTTCACTATTGGCTTAATCCACAGGCTCAGAGTAGCGCAGCGGGCTATGGAGAGGGCTATGCTCGGTATTTCTCTACGTGATCGAATTAGAAATGAGGAGATCCGTAGGCAAACAAAGGTAACCGACATAGTTCAAAGAATTTGCCGGTTGAAGTGGCAATGAGCTGGCCACATAGTTCGAAGGACGAATAATCTATGAGGAAGAAAGGTCCTCGAATGGCGCCCACGTCTCGGAAAAAGGACGCCCCTCGACCAGGTGGACTGACGACCTGAAGAAGACAGTGGGCATCCGCTGGATTCAGAAGGCTCAGGCCCGGTCAGAGTGGCACAAGTTAGGGGAGGCCTATGTCCAGCAGTGGACCTAAAAAGGCTGATGGATGGGTGGATGGATGATGACACGTAGGTGACGTAGTGAGTAGTGATTAAGTACTCTCAGGCTATGGCTGGCTACCTTGGTATACTTGAAAATTCACAAAAAATACATAAAGTTAGATAAATTAACGAAATCATCAAACTTGGTATTTTTCTTTTCCTTAAAAACCATAAATTTTCAGAGACAATCAACTATTTATTTATGGAAACTACAACATACATTCGTTCATTTAACACGAACAAAATCAAAATATTGTATGTACTTGCAAATTACTCCTAAGTTTAATAAACACGTGATTATTAAAGAATTTTTTAATGTTCGAATAATATTCGAATATTCGAATATTCGAATATAAATTTTATCGAATATTTGGAAGCCCTAGTAGGCACTCAAGTAATGAGTACGTACTTAATATAACATGTTATTCCGTTTGAGTACCTACGTACTTTAGTCGCAATCGTCGGCGTCTATGAACCATCGAGATGCGTTTTAATTGAATATGATTAGCATGTGCTTGCGCGACAGCCGAGAAGTGAATCAATATCAGACGCATGTGCTTTAATTAACCACTTGATTCTTTGAGAAGTTATACGCTAAATGGTATGCTACTTTTTCTGAGAAACATTCTTTCATTCACCTGAAAATATTTTTATTACCCGTTTCGTCTGGTCTATGGTTAGAGCATGTGGCCGGTGGTTACAACGTTCGACAACGTTGACTGCTACTGTTCCTTTACTGGCTTTCGGAAGGTATAAAAATTAAAATGTGTGCAATTCACACGTGGTAGAAGTGAAACCTTCAAAAATTTTGTTTTCAAGATAATGAGACGAATGTAAAATCAACTCAACTCAACTCAACTCGTCTCCACTCATTTCTAGTCTCCACTGGACAGTTTCGTTTCATAAAATTTCAAGTCACCCCCGTACTAAAGAAGTTTTCACTTCAAAAACTTCTGACCCTTGTCGGCTACTAACCAAGCCATACTGGAGTATCCTCATCGCCTCATAATTATGATAGGATAAGATCTTACTAATATAGTCGTTCATAATCATACATAGGTTTTTTTGAAGTGAAAACTTCTTTAGTAAGGGGGTGACTTGAAATTTTATGAAACGAAACTGTCCAGTGGAGACTAGAAATGAGTGGAGACTGACTTGAAATTTTATGAAACGAAACTGTCCAGTGGAGACTAGAAATGAGTGGAGACTGGAGTTGAGTGGAGACTAGAGTTGGGTTGAGTGGAGACTAGAGTTGGGTTGAGTGGAGACTAGAGTTGGGTTGAGTGGAGACTAGAGTTGAGTTGAGTGGAGTTAGTTGAGTTGAGTGGAGTTGAGTTTTATCATCAATTATCATCTTCCCGAAATTTTACATTCGTCTCATTATCTTGAAAACAAAATTTTTGAAGGTTTCACTTCTACCACGTGTGAATTGCACACATTTTAATTTTTCACAATGTGCAGTCGGACAGTATTCAATATAGAAAATTTGGAGCTGTCATGGAGATAATTTCTGCAGCTCAGTGTACATAGACATTAGGCGTTGCCACAAAGCACGAACTGGCTTCTAGAACTCGAATCGAAATAGAGAAGTAGATCTTTACCTCATGGTTTAACCGTGTAACGTTAAGTTTCGTATTATATTCTATTAGGTTTCGGTTTTTGGATCACCCAAAGCACCAAAAATATTGTTAGACCGATACCTTCTTAGCAGCTAAGTAAATAAATAGAAAATTTCATGTAGAAATGCAGGTAATGCCTTCATATTGATATCCAAGACAACTTACATAAAAATATTCAACGATAACACCGTTACAGTAATATTATCGCAGGTAAGTATCTAAATTAAAACATTGTAGCGTAATATTAATTATATTTTCCAAGAAACAAAAAATCTGTAACACAAGTTAACACTAAAATGCGTGAAATGCTATTATGAATGGTTAACTCGATAAAAACTCGGGTGTTATGCCACCGCAGCTCACGTGGGTTAGCGTTGGCAAGTGTGCTCTCGATTAGTCGCTCGATTCTATCGATCGAACGTTATTCCGGTTTCGAGATTGTTGATAGTGTAATTATGGTAGTTTTACGTTTTTATTTGACGGTTTTATCTAAACCTCATTTGGAAGCCTTGTTTCATATTCATAGTGTTTACTAGGCGATGATTATCGTAATTTTGTTATGTTTATTGACCGCTTATTTAAATGATCAACGTTTACTACTGTACTAATGTAAATTCGTTCTATAGATGTCGACAGTGTCGAATTTTATTGTATATATTCGTTATTAGTATTTATTAGTGACATCAAATCTATGAGTGACATCGTAATTAGTATGATATGGATGGAATATGGATATTTTGGAATAGAGATTTTAAGAAAGTCACCGTATTTAGAGTACAGTAGAGTAAGATTACTTATCGGCTGGTAAGAGACCCCTACACGAAAGCTTGAAAGTGTATAAATGTACAACTTATTGTTAGTATCCTGAATGAGTAACATAAAAGGGGACATGTCATTTGCAAGTGCGCCCTAGTCGCCATCGTAGCTTTAATTTGTCAACACATACAAGTAATGTGACGAGCCGAGAGTATCGCGGCTCTATTGTGGCTCGAGTGCTTCACGCTCGCGTTTCGCATTGCATTAATTTTGCGGTTTTCGACGTGACATGTAGTTTGCACTACATCTTACATGCTTAGTTCTTATAAACCACACGTTAATAGTGTAACGTGCAGTGAATAAACGCACCTTCGTTTTTGTTACTTTTTATGAGACATTATCGCATCGTTTTCATTGTCATCGCTCACATGATAATATCGTTCGGTGTATATTTTTGTCACGAATATATGTATTATTTGAATATGTATATACATATAAATAATTTGGTTGGCATACTTGGCTTTGATTAGACTCAATCCTAGTAACTACTATGCATTAATTAAGTATAGTTTAACGGAACACAACACAAGTAAACATATGGATAGTCTGAGTACTAACGCCCTAACTCAGTTTCATTAACGGTTATTTAAATCGTTCCTTAGTACAGAATTTGTATGGTGATTCTTTACTAAGGAGCGATTTAAGTAACCGTTAATGACTCTGAGTTGGGACGTAAGAGTATTGAGACTACGTATAAAGCACGGGCTACAATGCTGCACAAATAGTCGACTCGAATTTTAACCCCCGTATTCAAGAACAACACTGTGATGTCTCACAGTGCTTGTGAGTGCATAGTGGCATTAAAACCATTTCGTAAACAATACTTGATTGAAGTCCTTCGCTGTGCGTTTTTCAAAATCGATAAAGTAGCTGCCGAGCTACTTTACCGAACGCATAGTGTTGGTTTGACTTCTATCAAAATAAAAAGAAAGGATCGATTATTTGTATTGTTATCTTTGTCTTTTGCCTGTGTCAAATGACTAGAGTGAAGTTTGCCGCATCAAAGAATAACAGTTACTACAATTACGTAGGATAAGAATATCAAGAATCTTTTAGTACGCTAGGCTACTACATACATGGTATGCCCGTTTCGTGTGTCATGTGCGTACCAGTTACTTATTTTTATTAGTCTGTAATAATTTTAATGTGACAATAAATATGCCACAATGTTGTCCGAATGTAGCTGTTTGTCGAACGTCAAATTGCGTAGATGTTCCCCTGAATCTCGACGGCCTGAAATACGTGTTCGGTTCAAGCAGATGGACGGTTATAAATTATACACCGGTGTAAACTGTGTTAACTGTTGAAAGCTATAAACGAGTCAGCTATTTCAGTACATACTACAATTGTGTATGTAAGATGTTCGTGTATAAAGTTTTAAGTGGAACTTAAAAAAGTGGATACCTTCGTTTAACTGTCTAAATGCTACGTAATAATTAATGAAGCTTATCTTGTAATATTATCTTGTATTTAGTTCTCCAGCGCTGTCAGATACTTTAGATTGCATACAACGTGTACAAAATCTTACGAGCGTCGCGTTCATTCTAGAGGTCAAATTTATTTGTTTTAAAGTGTCGCACTTATATATGTCGACACAGCCCTACATATGTAAATAATATAAGAATCTTTGAAGCAATACACATGACATACGTGTTAACTTATTTAAGATAAACGTTACGTATGATGAATTTGGTATTCCTTTTGTCCAGATATTTTTTTGGCGTGTCGTCAATGCGCTTTGTTGGCGTGATGTACATTTGCATATACCCTTGAATCGTCGGTCGCTTTGTCAAATGCAGTTAGCATTGTTCGTGTAATGATATGATCCCAAAAGACTTTCTGTATAGTAATACCGCAATAGGTACCAGTACCAAACCAACATAGATAAAAATATTTTTCCGTTGTATAATTTATGTGCTACCCAAATTGCTATGAACTAGCCATATGCCACAAAAAATTGTAGCAGACAATGAGGTTCGCACATTCGAAATATCGAGGTGAGTGAACCTCGTAGATGAACATAGCCAATCGTTTTTGTAAGTTCTCTTGCAGCAAAAACGGATTTAAATAAACTATTTGTTGAACAGATACGAGGCCAAATGGAGTTGGAATGTATACAAAATTATATGTTTGCCATGAAGAGGACCCTGAATTTTCTTATGGGTGGCGCCCAAACGGGGACTAAAGTTTTAATTTTGTGTAATGCTGTAAATAATATTTCTGCCCTTGATATTGTAAATTATAGTTACTAATGTCATAAAATAAATACTTCAAAAGTTTGTCATACATAATCTGTAATTCCCACTTTGATAAAGTATCGGACTAAAAGGTGTTCTGGCAGATTAAAACTGTAATTTAGCCCACGTGAGCCACCGAGCAAATTAAATGTACATAGGTATCATCAGGTATCGCATACCTGCTGCGTGTTTAGTAAAACGTTACGTTCTACGCAGGACGTCATGCTTCGTAATTTGGTCGGGTGTTTAGCGCTTGGTGCGAGTGCAAAAAAAATGTATAGAGATTAACCGTCGATATGAATCGTGAATATAAATGAGTGGAAACAAAAACGAGATGTGTCTGAAGAGAAATAATAAGTAGCGTTCGACAGCGATCGTCTAGCCGGCGGCGTCGTCCTTGAGTGCAGAAATCCTTGATGAGTACAATCAACCGCCACCGGATAACACATCTCGTTCAGGGCTGCCAATTAACGTTTTGACCATTGCCATTTCATTGCCGGCCTATAAGCTCGTTGTAAACAAGGAAATTCAAATTATACACGATTATTGTAAATCTTGGGAGTCGTTTTTTATTGGGCAGACGTTTGCATTGATGTATGAGTGGTATGACACATGTATGTACATTTAAAGGTCTTGGGATTAAACTTTGAATAATTCAACAGAAACCTTGAGAGCGATAGGTGGTTTCTGTCAAGTAATTTTCGTATAATTTTAAGCAATAAAAGTTAGGATTTTAAGTTGTATTTCGAATCTTTTTAAAGATTTGTTTAAATTAAGTTTTGTACAAAAATGCATAGGAAGGCATTAAAAATTATTAATTTTGACCAACATAATAGTTTTGTTAGCCCTATATAATAGATGTTGCGTAGGGGCTAGCAAATGTGAGGACAAAAACTAAAACTGAAAATAAATGTTCGAGAAACGCCTATTAACGGCGCTCGCCATCGATACTGGCTCGCTGATGCTGACTGCTCGCCGTATATGTAAACCGATTATATATTATGCATCTCGATAAGGCAGAAAAACACTTAGCTCACACATAATCCCCTCTAGGACAGTCGACTAAAACAACATTGTATTGGTTAATCGGGATACTAAAAAATACGACGAGTACTTGTTTTTTTTTTAATTTATTCTAGTAGTCATTATTGATGTGACATTGCCACAAGATGACATATTTTAATTATCTGTAATTGCTAGAGTTATATTACAAAAGATATTTGTTAATAACTTCTAATAGGCTAATAAATCAATTAATATTTCCGGTAGTTTCAACTATTTGCACGTACTCACAAGCCGCTACGTAAATGTGTCACGCTTAAAATTCAACCGCGGTTTCAATTGAATTTAACTCTAGCTACAGCCTGTCAACTTATCGAATATAAATTCTCTTAATAATCGTTACCAATTATGTGAGTGTTCGGCCTCGTGTTATCAATCTTGGCAGAAATGCCCCAGAACGCGATTATGGTGCAGGATTAAGATCTTTTTGCGTTGGTGAGTAAGGAGGAAAATGTGTTGACTGGTTGGTGTTGATTGATCATTTCGGTATAGTTACGCGATGTTGAGGCGTGCCCGCCAGCCTGCCGCATGCCGTACCGCTCCATGAGAAATATTGGACGTTATGAAACTATCGTCAAACCACTCACCGATCTCCCGCAAAAATTACAGTTGTATCGAACTAACTGTCTTTGTTCTACAACTACGTGTGGAGAAACTTATCTCATCGTTATTCTTACCCATTTCGTTGAAACGATCTAGTTAATTTGGTTTGAAAACAATGCATGTGTCTGTTACATAAGCATATTTTGCAGTTCTGTACTTATACTATTCTGTAGAAATAATTTGTTACCATTAAAATATGATCATGTAAAGCTTATCAGGTAGATGATCACTGGCCTGAAAATTCAGTTATGATTGGTCTGAAACCCTTCTATCAAAACATTTGCCTTGCTTGTCAGGTAACGTCCCCGTCGTGTACGGGGGGCAAAGTGATACTAGAGTATAATGTCGCAGTCACTTCTTAAACATCAACAAGAATAATACTTGAGAATATAATAAGTGGTACTAATAGTTTGATTCTATATTGATCGTAGAAACAAAGATCGTGTGTATAAATACATTCCGGAACGGCCTTTCTCTTGCCCTTCCGCGCAGCGATCTTATATCGCTGCCTCTGGCGCTCGATTGTCTGTCAAAGTCAAGTTCACGGTGTGCACCACATGTTTGTGGCCTGCGCGCATCTCCGCCAGCCAAAAAAAGTTTACGAAAATGTTACGAATGCCTGCCTATCTAATGTTAATAAATTGCTTCCGTATCTTTATTTGTACTCGGTTAGTTTATGCATTTTATACCGTTGAAATCTATCACCTTTACATTTATGAGCATTATTTTTTTTGTTACTGTATCGCAAATTACTCTATTTGCTCTACCTACCGTATTTGTAGGTTATTTATGTAGTTTCTATTGATCATAAGACAACAGAACTTTAGATCAACCTCAATACATGATCATTCTGAGGCGTTCCATTAAGTATTGTTCTCGACATTTGGCGCCGGGTCGATGACTCGCGCAATCAACTGTTTAGTTTTGTTTGTTTCGCTTTGTCACGAATACTGCTAGAGCAATGTTGCTTGATTTTACAAACATTAGCTTCTAACATGGGAATACCATCATGTTAATAATTTATTAAATTATTAATTCTATGGAGATTTCTAATAGCAACTATGTCATTTCTGGAATTTAAGGCCTGTTCTCTTACTCTTCTCTTACTCTTCTCAGCTTTGCTTTCTAATGGTGAGATCGTGTTAAGGCTACGAGACTCAATAAATGGACTTGATTGGATTAGGCAATGCATTTCAAATGCAGAAGATGTTGTAGGTATACCCTTCGCATTTATTTATAGTTTTATTGCTTACCAACGATGATTTTTACATGACACTAATATTAAATTTTAATACAGCGTTACACCCAGGATACGGTACCTAATGTTAGTATAGTGTAGAGCCGACTTCCAGATATAAATCTTCTTAGATCACGAGGTTGTTAATACGATATTCGTGTCGACGCCGTCTAAGGTACACAGGCCGGCACCGTTATCCTATTGTCCATTCAAGTACTCGTAAGATTTCATATTTATCTGTGTGGCTTTTCTATGATTGTATGATTTAATTCCGCTCGCCAGACAGACAATATCGTTCAGATCTATTTCACGCATAGCAAGCTAAGTCTGTCCGAGCGGTAGACGAGAATGACTAAAATAACCGGAATGTTGTGGTTCTACTTGTGGATTATTACGAAATGAATTATATTTTCTTGTGATTTATAGCTTTCACTAATGTACTCGAGTTTCCTCAGCGTTGAGTCATGTGCGGTAGGCCTCCTCGCCCTTTTAATCAAAAATAAAAGCGGTTAAATGTGTCGTTGGCTAATTAAATTCTAATCTGATGTAAAACGTTGAAATGTTATTTGATTTTTTTATTTCGTTACCTAGGAAATGTACAGTAATTATATTTCAAGTTTACTGATCGCAAAGAGTGTACCTCCGTGTTGTACGATATACATACGTGGGTTACTAGTGGGGTGGTTTCCGCGGCGTTTGATATGCGAGCCCTGATAACAGCGCTGCCCACGCGACACTTTCTCAACCCCTTGCAGTGCGAGGGTTGCTTGCCCTTCCACCTTATTGATTAAAGCCCTTGGAATATGAACTAAATGAGGAAAACAATATGCCTGCTGTGAGTTAACTAATCCCTTCCTTTTGTAAAGAAAGTGTTATTACATATTCATTTGGATGAATCTGATTATACAGATGAATATTACTAGAAATTGTTGTAATAAAAAGAACCATATTCCTATATCTCTGCAAGTAATACTTCGACACTAAGTGCTTGTTCATACTGACTCGCGGGCGCGGTCGCGGGCGCGGTCGCGAAATTTCAAACATATGAACTACTATGAGAGTGTTCACATACAAAACGCACGTGCGGTGTAAGTAGCGGGCACGCTAGCGACAACCGCGCGCGGCCCGCTAGCGGCAATATCAAACGCATGAGAATGTATGAGTGTGTTCACACTGAACTAGCGGCGGAACGCGCGATTATGTCAGGTAAGTTCAACCATTTTGAAGTTGTCGCTAGAAACGATAGCACATGAATTCATTATGTCCCCAGATTAAAGGGTTGTTCTTTCATCTAAGATCATGTCCTTCAATACAGAAGAGTTTATTAGTACTATTCAGGCTAGAACTGATTTGATTTGAACTCAGATTTGGCAGAGTAAACACAGGCATCATATGAACAGAAACATTCTTAATAAACTATGTAAGGAAATTGCTGAATTGTTTCCTGATATGGAGGGTGAGTACCTAAATGGAACTTTAGGTATGAATTTTCGGTTAAAAAAAGATCGTCGTCTATGTTTTCAACCTCTGACAACATGTCACAATCGCGCAAACGCCTGGCGGCCAGTGTGAACACGAATCCGCCACCGCGCCCGCGACCGCGCCCGCGCCCGCGCCCGCGTGTTCAGTATGAACACTCACTAAAGCAAATGTACTTGATCCACTAAGGCGTCTTGCTTTACGAGAACATTAAAATATACAACTACGTACTTGAGGATAAATAGAGCTATACAGATTTACACGAGTAAGTGATGAACTATTTAAATAATAGAAACGTGCTGTGTAGTCACAGAACGGCTTTTGTTTCCAGTGTAGAGTACTATTTTAGCACTCGTGAAATGTGTTTGTTGGAGAAGAGCATGTTGTAGTCAACATGATTTCTAATCTGGCTTTTATTGTTTACTGGTCGTTGCCGCTGCGCTGGACGCAGAAAGAATTCTCTACTATGTTATTTTATGTTGAATGTATTGTTAAGATGCAAGCTGGAAGAAAAGTTCATTTAGAAATATAAAATTGAATAGTTAATTCAATCTTTTAGTGGAAGTTATCACTTATCATAAAATGAACACAATGTTTACATAAATCGCGTGTTATTTACATACGTGAGGCTGTGCAGAATTGCAATCAATTAGGATCTTGCTTGCGTCGTTGCTTTGTTAATGGTTTAGTAATTATCGTATTGTTTTTTTTCTTGTGGTCTAATTAAGATATGCAATTACAAAGTAACCTGTTATATGTGTAGCCTTTTTCTATTTATTTTATATCGGGCCAATTATATTTAATTATGATAATTATATTTTAATTAGTCAATTGAGTCGTTTCTGCAATATAATTTGGCATTTCTTCCGTACAAGTAGGTTGACTGGTCCTACCCACCGTAGGAGTCCAGTGATGTCTTAAAATAAGTAAGATTGAAGAATAAATAAGACGATTTATCGGTTTATTAGAAATAAAATTGAACTCTAGACGAAATTGTAGTTTCGTTTGAAATTTCTGGAACACGAATGTTTAATAATCTAAATTTTACTTTAAAAAAAATAACCGACTTGAAGTTACTCAAAAAGTACTTGTCAGATCTCGTCTACTTGTCAAATTTATGTGGGATCACATGACAGGCACCAGCTTTCGATTAAAAAAATAATTATCAAAATCGGTTCGCCCAGTCCAAAGTTCTGAGGTAACACACATAAAATACAGTCGAATTGAGAAGTCGCTTAAAAAAAGAGTTCTAATGCTTTTCCATCCATCCATTCATCAGCGTTTGAACGTATACTGCAACTGCTGGACATAGGCCTCCCCTTGAGACACACTAACCGGTTCTGAGCCTTCGAAATCCAGCGGATGACTGCTGTCTCCATTTGAGCCTATGTCTTTGCCTTTAGACTTGACTTCGAGATGTTGCCTTTAGGATGATAAAATTATATTAATTTATATCATATTATATGTTTTTTTCCACATTATAAATGCTTGACTAATTGTAAGTCTTAGACTACATTGCATATTGACTACCTTAGGGAGGTGAGCGCACTAACTTAGTAATAGCCTATTCACTATTTTCTTGAAGACTACCACATTTCATTTTATCGGAGTGAATAGCATAGGGAACGGCAGTTGAACTAACGCATATTCATTATATTTTTGATACAGTTCACATCGCCGGCGGCGGAAAGCGCCGCGTGCGGCAGCAGCACATCATCTTCGACGTCGTCGTCGTCATCTTCGTCGTCCTCGTCCTCGTCGTCGTCCGACTCGGACAGCGCGGAGGCCGCTGGCGGCTCCGCTCATGGACTTGCCGATGACTCTAGTGCTGCACTCGCTGCTGCTTGTCAATTACAGGTAAGTGTAGTGCCGTTAGTGAACGTGCTTTGTGGTTGTGTTTTTTTTCGGTGGGACAAAAAAAATAAGAGTAGTTGCTAGGAGGCTAATCCGTTCTTATAGTACCGGAAATACGTTTTAGTACATTTGTTTCATTTTATTTAGTTGTTTTTAAATAGTCCATGATAATGCTTAAAAATAACGATTTACGATTGCCTTAAAGTTTTCAAGTTATACTTTTGTTTCCATTGATTTGACGAACATTATTTATTAATTTGATGCACTGTGTCTCTAGTTTCTATATTATGTTAACAATCAATAAAATGAAATAAATTCGATGGGTATAGATAGCAACTATGATACTCTAAACTAAAATACATTCCACAGGTCATCGACGATGCGGACCTTGCGGAACTATTTCCAGAACAAACATCGAGCGCGCCGGCGCAACAGCCCAATTTCTCGAACTTTGCCGTTCACAACACGTCGCCAGACAATGATGATAAGTCTATTGTCGACAATGGTAAGGTTTAATCCTCGTTTTATTTTTATTATTTATTATTAAAAGTAATGATTTATTTAATATCAATATAAATCTTTACAGGAGACGGCTCGGGCAGTGAAATGGAGCTTACTCCACAATTAGTAACGGCAGCGATTCAAAGAGCAACAGCTGATTCTTCAGGATCAGAGAACGAATGTTCTACCTCAGAATCGGTTCATCCAAATACTACTCATTATGCATCCAGCTTGTTACAACAGTTTGAGGCACAAACGCAATTATTGAGTAGTAGCGTTCCTCTAAATCCAATCGCATCCGCTGCCTCCTCATCGCTGTCTTGCGGGATAAATGGGAGTTCAATAGACAGTGTGAGTACCACAATAAGCGATTGTGTTCTTGGTCAAATAAACAATTTGCCAGAAATAACACCAATAGCGCCAAACTTCTTAAGTAATTCGCAACATTTGAGCAACCAACAAACAGAAGAAATCTCGCAAATACGTAAAGATCTTGAGGAATTCTCATCCGTGTCTGACAGTGTTAATATATCCATCCCGAATCCGCCGAGCTTAGAAGACTGTGTTGATAATAATGATTTCATGAATCTTGATATTACGCCAGGAAGTTCAGAATTAGGAAGTGCTAGTGATTTGTTGAAAAGTTCGCCTATAACTATTGGTAGTACAGATATTAATTCAATCAGTCATTTAGATAATCAAAAATTGGATACCATCAGTACGAATTCTGTAGAATCTCAAGAAGATATTAAACACGATATTGTATTAGAATCTAGAAGAAAAAGAGGCCGGCCACGTAAAGTAAGAAAGATTGATGAAGGTGCTGAATCTCATAAGGAAGATAAGTCAGCGGTTAATATAATTAACGTTTTTCATAATAATAATGATCCTCCCAATGTTTCACCAGATTCAGGAATTTTGTCAAATCATAATTCACCTACACATTCACCGTTGCGAAGGCATGATATAGATGAAACACACAACAGGTTGAGCAGAAGGTCAGTTCAAAAAGAAAATAACACAATTGAAAGAAAAAGTATGCGGTCAAAATCAAAAACAAGAAGTAGAATTCATATCAGATCTGATTCAAGTGATTGTGATTTTCAGAAAAAGAGAATAGAAAACGAAATTAAACAAATTAAAACAGAAGCACCTTCACCTATTCCTTTAAAACAAGAACAAAATAAATTTGACAAAGCTAAGAAGAATGATCATAAGTTAGATATTGCTGCCTTAGATAGAATGTTGTATGCTACTGACAGGGTATTATATCCTCCACGAAAGAATGTTAGAAAACTACAAGCTAAACCAAAAAATCCAAAATCTGCACAAAAAACATTAAAAGATAAGAATCAATATGATTCTGCTGAAAGTGACAATGAGTCGCTACCAGCGAATAGATCAGTATTATCTGGAGTCTACGCAAAAAGAAAAGAAGTCAACAGCAAGTTAGCTAACCTGCCAAAAAAGAACAATAAAACATCAACAAGTGTTTGGCGAGATAATCAAAGTGAAAACGAGGCTGCTGGAGAGGACCCTCTTGATCCTACATGGAAGCAGATTGACCTAAATCCAAAATATAAAGATATTCTTTCTGGATATAAAAGTGATCATGAATTTAAACCTTACAAGAGTTGTAGTAGATTGATAGAATCCGGTTATAAAAGTGACTATGGCTGCAGATCTGGATATAAAAGCGATTGTTATAGATCAGGGTATAAAAGTCAATCAGGATATAAAAGTGACAAATCGGGATATAAAACCGATTACAGTGTTAGAAGTATGCGAAGACGAACAAGGAAGTTTAAGAAAACACGATCAGTCAGGGACAGGTCATATTACAAAAATCAGAAACATTTCGTATCTGATCAAGAAATACTTTTGTTAACAAATAAAACATTTAGCAGTTTAACATTAGGCCACAGTTCAAGCGATTCAGAGTGTGAAACCTATCTACGCAAAACGAATGCGAGCCCGAAATACATTAGTGTGTGTACCAAGTATCCGTTGCCTTCTAAATACGATTATGGTTTCTCAAAGATGAACCAAAAACATGTACTGCGCCTAAATTCATCCGATCCGTTTGCACCTGGTCCAGTCTTTAGCGGGTTGCAGAGGCCCGTAACTACTTACAATATCTTTAAAGTCAGCCATAATAACAATAATACGTTGTTAAAGTCCCCTACGAAAGCTAGCTACATTGGAAGCCCTTTACCAGCTTTAAAACCTGTATTTACTCATAAATTTGGCACATCACCAATTTGTACGGTTGCTAAATTGTCATCATCAAAAAAGGATGAATTTCTAAAGCATTTTCCAAAAGTTGTGTCACCAAGAAGTCGCAAAGCAAAATCTGGAAGTGCTGTACATTCTACAGGCACAAAGAAAGAAAGTTGCTCTAAGCAACTACAGAACATATTTGAGCAGGCTAAAAATAGTTATGTTCCGAATAAATCACTATCAAGAAATGTTTTTCTCAACTTTAAAAAACCACATATAAAACCAACTTATCATATAAAGAAACATAGGAGAACAGTTGTTTTGGCGCCTCCTAAGATCAACTTGAATAATACAGAGAGACCATCTCGTATTACAGTAAAGAAAGAAGAAAGTAAACATCATAGGCACAGAAGTAAAAGAAGACATCGATCAAGGTCAGTTTCAAGGTGTCGAGACTCTTACACAAATAGAAACAGCGCTGATTCCGTCGATCAAAAATTTTCTCAAGATATGGATAATCTTATAACACATTTTATTAAAGTTTGTCAAATTGCCCCTAAGCTTATATCAAACGTTGCACAAACTCAACCTAAAAATTTTGAAAAAGCTACCTCGGAACCTGCTCCTCCTAAAGTAGTTAAAAGAATGTCGAAGAAACGTAAAACATCAGATAATCAAGAAATAGCAACTCCAACTTCAAAAAGAAGGCATAAAAAGCTGCTAACAGAATCTCAAAACAAGGGTGGTAAAGAAACAAATGAACATAAACTTCCACTGAAAAAAAGACACTACCACATTAATTCCTCAACCAGTAATACATTAAGTTTAAGTTTGGTTCCTTCAGAGTTTGACGAAAATTCAAAGAATGATACAAGTGCTGAAACGTTTTTATGCACCGAAACCAATTGCATGGGAGATATACAAAAAAGTGAGGAATCTACAAAGGGCAAGGCTATTCAAGATAAAACTAAGAAAGGTGCTGATAACTCCAAGAATTCAACACCACTACACATACAAGACACAAAATCTCCAAGTAGCTTTAAAGTAAATGGAAGTGTTTTGTCCGAAACCGTAACAGATAAAGCAAATGAAATAAATGATTCATCTAAAATTAACATTGCTGCTGATACAGCAGATGACGAATTATCTATACAAAAGCCTACTGCAGGACATTCTGAATTGTCTAAAAAAATATACGAAACATCTGAAAAGTTAAAAGCCATGCATAAAATGGTGCATGATTTAGAGAAAAGTCTACCTAAATCTAAAGATACTGAAAATAGAGCCGAATCGTCTAAATTAGAGTCGCATAAAATGTCATCACCTAGATCTGAAACAAAATCATCACCTCTGAGAAACTCTGCTCCTATTGTCACACCTAAAAAACGCCATCGATTGGAAGCAGATAAGGTTGCATCTAGCTTAGACCAGGTTGTGCTGTCGCTATCAAAAAAGTTATCGGAAGACAAAACTGTCAACTCAAGTAATAATAAAGATGTACATCAACTTAATATTAAAGAAGATGTAAAAGAGTCTCTGAAAGCAGGTTCTGATTCATCAAGTAATGATAGTAGTACAGTTACTGCAAATAACAATAATAACAATACAGTTGATCCCTTAAAGAGTATGTCTGCCCGTTCGTTATATAAAAGTTCAATTCCTCCTGCTCAAAAATCGGAAATTATGACTCGGAAAAAGAATAGATTGGAAGGATTAACTAGTAATTTAGTTTCAAAAATTAATCCTAGTGCTGCTACAAAAGTTTTGGACACCTTGTTAAATAATAATATACGGAAATCGATAGAATCTAGAATTCTAGAAAAGAACAATTTGGATAGTCCAGGTAGAGTTACAGAAGACAAACATAAAGGAAAAGAAACTACTCAGATCAACACAAGAGCAACAGTAATTAAATCTCCAGTTTCAAAAGGGAAAGTAATAGACATAAAAAAATCAAAAGTACCTGAATCTACAATTGAACAATGTATAGTTGTAAATGTTGACAAACCAACGGGAATATTTGAACCATCTATTGATTTGGAGGATCAAATACCAAAGTCATCAATATGCGTTAACGATATATTAAATGATTCAAATAAGACGAAATCTAAATCCAAGGGATTAGATGGTAAAAATTCGTTGTTGACTCGCATAGATACAGAATCTGAAATTCCACTAGCATTAATTTCCGAAACACCTGACCCTATTATTAGACCTAAAAGAGGAGAATCTATAGCAGCCGTTATTTCAGACAAAATCCAGGAAACCACTAGTGGACATAATTTACGCCAGCAAAAAAGGAATCTGAGTAATGAAAACGACGAAACAAATGATAAGAAGAAAAAGAAAACATGTAATAGTATATTGAGGGAAAGTAAATTAGTATTGCCAGCCAAGGTTTTGATACCCAAGATTCAGACAGAAAAGTTAATCATTGAATCTCCAAAGAAAACAAACACACTATCCAAAAAAATTGAGACAAGCGATTCATTGGACAGTAAAGTCGCCGATGCTAACAAAAAGAAAACAAGACGGCGGAAGGCTATAAACAGAACTGGTTTTCCTAGCATTAAAAGGAAAAAGAAGAAAACTGAACAGAATAATGCTCAACATAATTTGTCTGATAATAATCATATGACATCTGAAGATAATGATAGTTCTGCATTTGAACGAGTGCCAAAAGATGGAGAAGCTATGAGTAGTTTCTTACAACGGACGATTAATAACAAAAAAACTGAGCTTAAAGTTGTATTAAATAAAGATGAATGCCCCAAGCAAGGTCGATTAACTGTTGTAGCTCTTGAAAAATTACAAGGCAAAGAAATACCTACAGATAGCATGAATAAGGCACCAGGTAGTTCTGATAAGAGTACAAACGATAAGGAAAAGAAAACTGTATCAATATTAAGAGCTCCTGCGTTGCAACTAAAGCCCACTAAAACTGATAAGGATTTGAAAAACCACGTAAACAAATGGGAAGTTCTCAGTGAAACTGACAGCATTCCATCTTTAGCTAGTTCACTAAGCAACGACCCGGAGGACAGCATTCCATTAAGTTTGCTAAATTTGAAGAGCAGCAAACCCGCTACTCAGTTAAATAATCTGGAAAGGTTAAAACGGAAGACTAGAGCTATGTCGCCTTCACGAGAAATAGAGGAAATATTCTCAAAACGGAAAGTTATCGACAAAGGTTCTGCTAAAGTTGCTTTAAGACCTAAATCAAGCTTAGCCGTCTTGTACCCAAGCGAGAGACGGCTCACGCGCAGTTCTGATAATACAAATGATGATGGAAAAGGCAAGAACAAAAAGATCGAAAATAAAAAGGTAATACCGGAGGTGGTACTTGAAAAAGCTGCAAAACCAGTGAGCGTATCCGTAAGAAGAAAGTCAAGGTCAATGCAGACCAATAAGAAAATTTCAGAAGTTCATTCGAGTTCACGCGAGAGCTCACTAGACACCGTAATATGCAGCAAAATGATATCAAAATCGCGCGACCCCTCCACCGACACCATGCTTGATAACGACGAAAATGATCCATTGCCGTTGAATGAGAAGGAGATCGATTTTGAGAAAAGTATCGACGTGCTTTCTAAAACCATCATTTGTAAGAAACGAGTGGCCTCATCGCGTGACGATAGTCCCGCAAGCAGCGTAGATAACAGGGAGAAACCAGTAGTATCGAAGAGAAATCCGCGGCTGAGAAAGAAGTTTTTAGTTGCTGGGTTGTTTTCAGACTATTACAAGGAAGAGTAAGTATTGCTATGCTCACTAGTAAATTTTTTAAGGTTGTCACAATACGAAATATTTATTTCTAAAACCTTTCCTCAGCCCAAAGCCCGACGGGAAAGGGAAGAATCTAGTGACGCAAGCGGAGTTTCCTCCCGGCCTGTTGGCGCCGCCGCCGTACTGCGAGCGCTGGGTCCGTCGCCGGCTGCAGGATTTTAGCCTCCCCTACGACATCTGGTGGCAACAACATTACAATCAGCCTGTTCCATCTTGGAATTATAAGAAGATTAGAACAAGTACGTAAATTACTGATTCTTCTTTTACTTTACTATTAAAATTAAAATTAACGCGTACTTCGAAGCATGTTTCCAATGTTTTATAATTCAATGAAGTTATATTTTGACGGCATTATATTTGGAAGTTAAAAACACTATATCACTGTAAAGCCCTGTCTTTTAATCCCACGTAAATAATAAATTAGTGCAATGTATAAGTATAATCTGCTACAGACGTGTACTACGACGTGAAGCCGTCGGCGGACGAGTGCGAGAGCGTGGCGTGCAACTGCGCGCCCGCGTCCGGCTGCAACGAGGACTGCATCAACCGCCTCGTGTTCTCCGAGTGTTCGCCGCAGCTGTGTCCGTGCGGGTAAGACACACATACACACACACACACATACACGCATACACGTGTCTAGTGATTGCTAGTGTTGGTCTAGGGGTTGAGTGCTTCCATTAAAATATAACATAAACATTTTCATAAATGTTTACGGGAAAAAAAAAAATTCTTTCCAATTTTTTCACTGATAACACGGAGGCTTGTCAATAGCTACCACATCATTCCAAAATAAGAAAATTAGTTGACAAACACTGGAGTAAGGGTAGTTAACCCTTATTTCGAGCTGTAGTAAAAAATGTGTGGTTTGTAGTTCTTTCATGCGTGTTAACTGGGTATAATCAATGTTAATTTACTATTTATTCAATAAAATTAAACAGCTATGGGTAAAATCTTTATCGACATGAATATCGCTCCTCAAAACAAATGTATTTTAATTCTAAATACAATTATATTTCATTTCTTTAATTTACTTAAAAACTTGTAACAGGGATAAGTGTAAGAACCAACGCATTCAGCGCCACGAATGGGCATCTGGACTGGAAAAGTTTATGACCGAGAACAAGGGTTGGGGAGTACGTACGAAGCACGACATCAAATCTGGTGACTTCATATTGGAGTATGTCGGGGAAGTCGTTTCTGATAAGGAGTTTAAGGTAAGAAGTAAGAACGTAAAGAATAGGCAGGAAAGTTAGTTAATTTTTAACACATACATCTTCATTGAAGTGATATAAAATTGACCTTTTACTCAGCCTACTCAGGACTCTTATGATGTGCTCAAATTGTATTTAATTGAATTGTAATTAGTAATAGTAATTTAAATTCTCTTATTAATTCATTACAGGTCTGTGATAGTTGTCAAGTATCAACAATGGCAACTAAACATTGAAACTGATAAATTAATTAATTAATTTCAAGCTATTATTAATTTAAGTTGTGAAATTCTTTGTAAAGTAATTAATAATGCTTCTCTGAATATTACGTATTATGTAACTATAATATAACGCGTACCATTCATTCCACGTTAATTTTTAACAGACTTCAAAAAAGGAGGAGGTTATCTTAACGTATACGATCTCCAATCATTAAAGTATAATGTCATAGAACAGCTGATATCTCGAACAAAATGTGTGTCCCGCCAGGAGGTTCTATTTTAAAAATCGAACGAGTCCATTAAAAAATTGAAGCCTATCATCGACCATTCATTTGGACATACGCGTCGTACATGTCGGTTCTATACGCTAGTACTTAATAATACTTCTATGTCTCTAACCACATCTGTCGTGTGCACCAGGAGCGCATGGCGACGCGCTACGCGCGCGACACGCACCACTACTGCCTGCACCTGGACGGCGGGCTGGTGATCGACGGCCACCGCATGGGCGGCGACGGCCGGTTCGTCAACCACTCGTGCCGTCCCAACTGCGAGATGCAGAAGTGGACTTCTAACGGTTAGATAACATTTTATATCTATCTGTCTATATAACATTCTTTTAGTGTCCACTGCTGCCGCCACTTCGACTAGTCCTATCGAACATAAATTTAAAAAAACCCCAACAATTTTATTTACACTAAACATAGCTAACTAATCTTGATCATGTTAACTTTCAAATAAGAAATAACCGCATCATAATCTGTCCATTCGTTTAAGAGCTATGATGCAAACAAACATACACGTCAAACTTATACCCCTCTCCCCTCTGTTTGCTTGTTTTAGCTAAATTCAAGAAATAATTAAACATTTTATTCTATTCTTACAGGCACATTTAGAATGGCACTGTTCGCGTTGCGAGACATAGAACCAGGCGAAGAGTTGACGTACGACTACAACTTCTCGCTATTCAATCCCGCTGTTGGTCAGGTAATAAAAATTCAAATCCGTTGAAATTACTAACGAGCCAACGGCAACATGTAACAGTTGGTTTAATCCTGCTTTATTTACAGCCGTGCAAGTGCGACTCTGAAGATTGTCGCGGCGTAATCGGCGGTAAATCGCAAAGGATAACCAAGTTGCCGGTAAAGACGCAATCAAGAACTCCATCGAACGCGTCCAACCAGTCGCAAGGGTCGAATGGCAACCAACCGCGCGTGGGCCGGCCGAGGAAGGCCGTGAAATGCAACAAGAAGTCTGAACAGAACAGTGTCGTCGCGTGTGAAGACAAAAATATGACTATCCTCAAGTACCAGCAACATTTGAACAAGCTGTGGCAGGAGCCGCAAATGAAGCCACTCACAGCTAAGGAGAGGAACTTGGTCAAGGAAAGACACTGCTTCTTATTCAGGAATCTTGAGAATGTAAGTTCAAATATTATTCTTGTCATCATAGTCAATAGAACCAAATTTTTTGCAATCATCATTCACACTTCAATTATCTGTTTTTAACAGTATTTCTTGTCATCTTTATGGTCATAAAATATTATAATTCTATAATATAAGTAGCTTAATTTGATAAATGAAGTAAGTACAATGCTTGATTATTGATACAAACTTGTCAAAACGTAACTAGTTCATAACTTATAGAAAGCGTACCTAACACCCTCCAAAGTCAATCAGGAAACGACTCACGTATCACCAATATCTCAGGTGCGACGAACCAGAGAGCGACTGACCCTCCCCCTCCCGCCGCCGTCCCCGCCCCCGCCAGTGCCAGTGCCCGTCGCGCCGGCCGTTATCAACGTGAACCCGCTCACGCTACCCGACACTATGAATCCAGAGGTCTTCTTAAAGCGGTTGCAAGCCATCCGCGCGTCCAAAGAGGAAGGGTCCAAGGAACTACAGAAGCTAGAAGATGATCCAACTCAGAGTATGAAGGACCGACTCGCGAAGGTGTTCAAGGCGCTGTACACTGTAGTGGTAGCGGTTAAAGGTTAGTTTTATGTTTCTCTTAAACGCTAATGAAGTTACATTATGTTTTATAAACTTCACTTTGAAATTTTTTTCCAATAGGGTAAACTTGAGATTCCCTGTTGTCGCATAATTGAAAACTTTTATAGAACACAATAGGTTCATATCTTTATATATAAGAAGCATTCACATACAAGCCGTTATGTTAAAGTCGAGTAAAACACTCGTCAGCATAACGCACACATCTTGTTTATCAGTGCGCAGAGCATACCTAACTCTGTTTCTTTCTGTCTGTACTTAGATGACGAGGACAGACTAGTGAGCACGCCGCTGCTGAAGCTGAAGGCCGACCGTGAGAAGTTCGCCGCGCCGGACCTCGGTACGATCGAGGCCAACATCGACAGCGGACGGTACGCGAGCGTCGCGCAGTTCGATAGTGACGTCAACGCGTTCCTGTCAGCGGTGGTGCGCGAGCATGGCCGCATGTCTGGCCTGGGGATTGCTGCTGTGCAACTTAAAAAGGTGAATACAAGTGCTACACACTCATAGCCCCGTACTAAGACGCGCTGTTGTGGGTGCCATGGACAACACAAAGATATGATAGGTGTAATACCACATTTAATTTTCTTTGGCTGGCAGATGTATTAATTGTATCTAATTATACATAAAATTTTCAGGCGTATAATGCGGCAAAGGCGGATGTAGCGGACTTACTCACTAAAATAATAGGATCTACCGAGACATTGCCTCCTGGATTTGTGCAGAAAGCAAAAGCGGGTAAGTAAACGTATATATATAATTATGGTAAAATGCCTGGCCTCTCATTTTAAGATAGGGGCTAAAATTTATTTTGCCAAAATTGCCATATAACTAACAGTGCAGGCTCAAGTTACGCTGTAATTGCGAACTTTACCAGTAACAATATGTTTATTGTTTAATATTCCAGAGGAGGTGATAATGTGCATCTGCGGGCTGCACGTGGAGGAGGGGCTGATGGTGCAGTGCGGCGCGGCGCGGTGCGGCGTGTGGCAGCACGCGCGCTGCATGCGCGTGGCCGACACCGCCGCGCACCACTACTGCCACCACTGCCGGCCGCACCAGCCGCACCGCCCGCAACAGGTGGGTAGCTGCTTAGGAATCACTCCTAACTAGTTTTAGTTAGCTGGCAACCCACTATTGACATGGGTAACTCAACCAAAACGCGTGAGCTGCAAAACAGGTCTTGAGTCACGAAGTTGAGCTGGTGCTGTGAAGCGGTTCGTGAATCAGCTCAAGGACCTGAAAGATTCATAAGAGCCGACAAGACATTTCAAATTTCAACCTTATTTCTATTATCATTAGGGTATATTATCTTAGTCGACGCGAACATTTCAGTTCCAGGTACGGCTCGCAGGTCGCGGGATCTGATTCACTCTTAAACTGCGACATTCAAATTTCAACCTTATTACTATTATCATTAGGGTATATTATCTTAGTCGACGCGTACAGTTCAGGTCCTTTGAGCTGAATTGAGACCTGGTCGATCTGTTTTTGTACTGCAGGTCAACAGGTCACTTTCGTGGGACCTGTATCTTTGAATCAGATCAGATCTGAGTTACACACCTCTATCCACTACTACCAACATTGTCAGACCCAACAGGTGGTAAGCAGCTGTCAAGACTCATGATCTCGTTTGCTTTTTACATAAAAACAAAACACGCTTTTAGGTATTGTACCAATAGGAAATCCTAGTGGCCAAGCATAATGTATGAAACTTGAACGAAAGCATTAGACGATTCTAAACCATTCTTAAACAGTAACAGTGCTTCACCCATAATACTATGTACTTGCTAATTAAAATACCATTTACAGGTCGACCGCGAAATACCATTAGACGACTACACAGAAGAGGGCCACCAGTTCTACCTGTCGCTGATGCGCGGCGACCTGCAGGTGCGACAGGGCGACACGGTGTACGTGTTGCGCGACATTCCCATCGACGAGAAACACCCGGACGTGAGCCAGAAGAACGGGGACAAGGCTGAGTCGCCGAAGACGAAGCGCGTTGATAGGAAGAAGTTGAAGAATATCAAGGGGAATAAGGCTGAGGAGGTTGCGGTTCAGAATAAGGTGAAAACTTCTTTAGGCGCGTTTGGCATTTTTAGATGGAATTAAACCATACAGTTGTTACAGCTGTTGATATCGGCGTTTTGAGATTCATGTGGATAGAGGAGGTTTGAAAGGCTCAGCTCGGCTCAGATGTATGATTAATTTTATTGTCATTAAAGCCCAATGCATACGTAACGGGTTTTTTCCCGTACGGGACGGGAAAAACATCAAAATGTATTGTTATACGACTTGATGGCATTTCAGGAGGGTGAAGTTCGCAAACACACATACCAGACGATCGGCGAGATACCCGTGTCGGAGCTGGACATATTCCGAGTGGAGCGGCTGTGGAAGCACAAGGACACACAGGAGCGATATGTGTACGGACATCACTACTTGAGGCCGCACGAGACCTTCCATGAACCTACTAGGAAGTGAGTTTCCTATATTGTCATAAAAATGTGTTATACTACCGTTTTGCTTGCGGCTTCGCCTGCGTTTTATGGGATAATAAGTACCCCGTAGTCTTTTCCAGATGGTCTAGAATCTAGACATAGAGTTCTAGACTCTAGAATTCTAGATAGTCTGCATCGTCTACCTCTGTGTACTAAATGTCATAAAAATCCATTCAGTAGTTTTTTTGGGAAAGAGTAATGTAAACATCCTCACAAAGTTTCATAATTATTCTATACGTATTAGTAGGATTTATTTTACCTTGGAATTCATACGAGTTAAGAGATTCATTAAAATTCTTTTGTGCCTTCTTCATGTCATTGAATATTTTAACGAAATAATAAATAAATATTTTCATTTTACAGATTCTTCCCCAATGAAGTAATGAGAGTGCCACTGTATGAAGCAGTTCCCATTGAATTAGTTATGTCACAATGCTGGGTGATGGATCTGAACACCTACTGCAAGGTATGTTGTATTTTGATACACTTTTGTTAACTTTAATGTTAATACGACATAGGGGATCCTTATGAAAGGATGTATGTTTAGGAGCATTGTATTCATTTGTTTCATACCCACTTCAAAAAAGGTGGTTCTTAATTTGTTTATGTTTTTTACATGTTACAATGTTTATTACATCAGTACTCCGTCATCTATCAACTGATTTGGAAGTTTCTTTTTTATTGGAGAGGATATACTCCCAGATTGATCACAGAATTCAGATCTGATGATGGCATCTATGATGAATTGGTTTCTTTTTATTGTAGCGGTCCTCATCCAACGCAACTTCGTTAACCCTAGAGTGGGCGCGCTTTTTTTTGTAACGTCAGTGGGCGCGTGTGGAGCAGTTTGCCGCTCATATTCAATATTAATTTTAAACAGGAAACCTATTATTTAATTAATTTCTTTTTTCGGGATTTAATAAATGGCAATGTTAGTCATATGAAATCAATATATTTATTGAAAAAATGTTTAAGGACCCATTTATATGAGTGATATTTAGAAAGAGTACCATTAATTTTAATATTTTTAGTAGATTTTATCTAGGGTAGGTTAAACCTACAAAAAATTTGGAAAAAATAACAAATTTTTGACTTTTCCTTATTTATAGGATATGCTTTAGCCTAAAAATGTTCAAAAAATTAGATTCCACGCTCATTGCACAGCAACTTTACGCATCTATAACACCATTTTTTGCTCGCTGCCTCAAAGCCAAATTCCTCTTCTAATCATGAAAAAATTTGAATTTTTTTTGTGAATCGTTTTGATGTATTTTTTAAAACTAAAAACTAAAATAAAAAACTGAATAATATTGATATTTCAAATAACAGAGTCAAAAAGAACGAAATTACGTCATCATAATTATAATCTCTTTACGGCTTAAAAAAACGACCAGCACATGTACACATTATGCAATCATAATAACATACCTATCTCAAGCTCAAAACACCACAAAAATAAGCAAAAATATCATTATTTCAATTTTTTACACCTGAGTATTACAAAATTTGTGCATACGTAAGTAGGCGCGCGTAAAGCAAATTGCCGCCGGGCATCACCTGATGGTAAAAACCTTCTTCTCCTGGTGCATCGCGCGCACTGATTAGGTTAAAATTTTCGGCAAGGGTCTGCCACAAAAATAGGGGCAGTTACTAAAAAGAGCGAACTTCTGGTGCCAGTATTTTTAAAAATATGAACGATTTTTTAACAACGGCGGCAAAATGCTCCAAACGCGCCCACTCTAGGGTTAAAATAGTTCTATTTATTTACTTACTATAACTAAAATGTAAGAACGAAAACATTAATTGTAAATACCACTGTTATACTTCTCCGTATTCTTCCCTTGTATTGTGTGTTGGTAACATTGTATTCTCGTGTAGGGTCGTCCGGTGGGCGCGTCTGAGCAACACGTGTACATCTGCGAGCTGCGCGTGGACCGCACGGCGCGCCTGTTCACGCGCGTGTCCCGCCCCAAGTACCCCATCTGCACCAAGCCGTACGCCTTCCACCACTTCCCGCAGCGGCTCAAGATCACGCGCACTTACGCTGTATGTATTGACATGGTTGCATGTTGGGTTACTGTACTCAGTATTGATACAATAACATGATTGGCAATAGCCAGCAAACGAGCTGACGATCCACCTGATGGTAAGTGGCTATCGCTACCTATGTACATTAGACATTTTCTTCTCTCTTTCTTGCTCGGCAGTGATGCCTTTGGTGTCTCTGATGTCCACGGGCGACAATAGCCACTTACTATCAGGTGAATCGTCAGCTTATATATCAGCTAATTTCATAAAAGAAGCATACTAGCTGTCCTTTTTTGCGTGTTACTCTATGTTCCATTCCTCTTCCAACAGCCGCACGAAGTGCTACCAGAGTATCTGAAAGGCCGAGCGGCTAAGAGTTTTGCGCCGCCCGACAAAATACCCAAGAGTACTCCCGAAATCAAGAAAAAACAAAGTGTCGCTGCCGTCGCCACCAGCTCCAAGGTAAATTATACATTTTGCCTTATTTATTGCTAATCTATCAAATAAATATAAGTACGATTACTAGTACGTTTTAGTAATTAATTCTTATACAAACTTATAGAAATTAATTAATGCATTAATGTCAAATCAATTCTATAATTTCAATTTTGCAATGTAAATGTATGCATGTATACATTTTTATATTCAGTCAACTTTTTTTCTTAATTAAGTCCTAAATTGTGTAATAGTGCTTTGCTAATAAATTGGGACAAGACAAGTTCGGATTATTTAACCGAATAATTGATTGAGTTTTGTATTAATCATTACAAATTTTAATCAGTAATTTTTATATTGTGTACCTTACGTTTCATTACTATTGCTTCAGATTTACTCGGACATGAGTGCAAATAAATAAATAAGTTTCACTTACATATGTTCGATGTTTCCGTAGACCCTAACCGAGGCGGGCCGTCGCGAGCAGCAAAAGGATCGCGTGAACAAGATCGCGCGGCGGCTGCTAGCGCGGGGCGGCAACCGCGCGCCGCTCGACGCCTCGTACCTGCTGGCTCGGGGCGCCGCCGCCGCCCCCGTCCCCGCCCCCGCCTCCCGCGCCGCGCGCCGCCCCCGCCCGCGCGCCTCCTGACCCGCGAGAGCGTGCGTCACCTGCCTGCAGGCTTGCTGACACCCGGAGGCAGTGTTGCCAGTTCCAAAAAGTGGATTACGGTAGATTCTTATAAAATATGGTAGATTGTATGAGATTTGAGGTTTTTTCCTACTGAAATCAGATTTTTATGTGGGTCAGAATACGATAAAATGTACTAAAAACAATAAAAATCGTTACGGTAGATCGAAGCTGAATACTGTAGATCTACCGTGATTATGTGGTACTAGGCAACACTGCCCGGAGGGCTAGCGGTCCGTGCAAATGGACTACTGATCTAAGGGTCCGTGCAAATGGAACACCGACCGTTACTACACGTACAAAATAGAGGCAATAGGAGGATAACTCCATACAAGCGCGCTCGAACAAATCTCACTGTTAATGCGCTCAGTATTCCCATTTTTATAGGTTTGGTATCGATGAAAGGTGGTTGTCTGTCTATTTTGTGCTAGACGCGAGTGGTCGCCACGCGCTTGTAATGAAAGATGAAAATGTATGTTCGGTGGCGACGGTCGGTGGCATTTGCGCGGAGACTAGATGTAGATGTAGTAGACAAGCCAGTAATCGATTCGAAACAGTGTCGCCTCCATAATACATTAAACTCATTTGACTAGTGTTGCTATGTATTCACACAATCAAATATCGATATTTCAATATCGAATTTGTGATCTGTTGTCTTAGGTGTATTAAAAGTAACATAAAATCCACAATTTATTTGAAACTAATAAGTACAATTATTGGTTAAATAGGTTGCATTCATTAATAAGACTAAACTGTATAAAAGTAAGTTGAATTTAGTGTGAAAAATACAGTAAATCATGTAAATGTAATTGTCATATCATTGTCGAGATAATACAATGGTTTATTTTACAGTTTAGTTGACTTTATGTTACACTAAACATTTTGTGACTTGAAAATTTAGATAAGTACAGCAAGGCCCATGTATCAACTAATTATGGATTCCAGTGTAGACATAGCGTCGTATCGCCACAACATGTTATTGTAAATTCATCATAATTACACAACCTTGCAACTATAAAATCGATATGGTGATTGAAACTATAATTGGTAAATTTGTTTGTGAATTTAGTTTGTTTTACATATCTTTAACACTTTCCTGTTCACTCCACAGAATGAGTTTTACACATCACATTAATCTGACATAATTATGATATAATAGTTGGCTGTCGAGCTGATGTGGGGCTAATGGGTGTAAAATAAAGTATAACTGACCTACATAACTAATGGGTATATTGTTAGGGAATAGTTCTGGAATTTGTAAAATAACTTGCTCTCACTCCCTTGAACAGCATAAGAAACTTTGTTAGGGAGTGGATAGGAAATAAGTTAGTGGTAGTTTTCATATTGCAATATTTGAATTGAAATATTGAAACCGTCAAAATGAATAGGCAGTTAATATTGAAATGTTTTATTAGTGATAGCATTTAATTATCCACATTTGTAGTGTTATATTTGCCGAATTGCCTTAGAGAGATCTGTACTGAGCTGGTTACATCTCGGTGCAACTCCTACATATCCACTGCCATTGATAGCCTTAGAGGGCTGCAGCATCACTGAAATACTATACAAATTATTCTCCACTACCCTGTCTGTGAACTATTGTTTTTGAACTACACTACTCTTTCATAGTCCCAACATTTGACTCTATTCATAACCAATGAATGTGCTCTATCTGGTCTTTCCGCGGGCTTCCTGTAAAAATTGTTTACAGGCGTAGTTCCCGAGAATTCGTCTTCCTAAATCTAAACACTGTTCTTCGCTGCGAGCGTTCCTCGATTAAAGGGTAACACCAAGCCTTAACTTTCAATTTATGAAAGTTTACAGTTGAATTTAGTATAGTAACATTACATTTACAATTGAGCTAGTACTGCAATTTATTGCGTATTTACAGTAAGATAAAGATGAATTTGAAATGCATACATTCCTTAGGACTTGTTTATTAGCACAGGACAATAAGCCGTCGGCGGCGACGCACGCGGGGCGCTATGGAAGCATCGGCCACGGTCGATACCACTGAATCTCGCGCAGATTTTTGTATATATTTTTAATATCATAGCTCTGATAAATCTAATATTTTTGTATAAAGTTAATTATATACTTTACTATTTACGTTTTGTATCATGAACTTATAATATGTTGCTTTCGCTCATACTTTAGTGACCATTTTTAATTTATTAAATAAGTTATAGGTCAAAACCTTAATCTATTTTGTCATAATATTAAAGTAATCTCAAGTAAATGTAATTTTTTACATTTTTCGTACTTATGCTGGCTATAGGACAGCGAGGTATCATTTAAGTTATAGTTATATTTTTATATAGGTTAAATATTGTTATATTATAACAATAAAAATGTAGGATAATCAATTTAAATTTAACGACCACTGGTGCGAACTGATGTTGAGTGTTGAAAAGATTTAATAATGGTTAGGTTGGTCAAGTTGTAAGTTGTTTGGGGTTGTTAATATAATATTAATAATTAATTATTGTGTTAGTTGTAATTATCTTCCGATATAGTTAGTTACTTTGTCTGGTCAGTGAAACACAACTACAATGGGTAGAATAAAAATGCACTGCGATCATGCCTTATATCATGTACTAAAATCTCTCTATATTTTTATGTGTTTAGCGAGTGTAAGGTGTAAATATTACGTTGTAAGAGGTTGATTGTTTTATTTAAAATATAAATGATAATATATTGGTTACTGTATGTGTGTGTGTTGTGTCAAAGAGTCTCGTCGCCAAGGACCGCACACCCTTCTATGTTGTGATCACAGAGAACAAATTGTTTTTGTTTATAATTTATTTGTACAATACTGTTAGGTTTTTTGACTATTTCTTAATCACTTTATGAGTTTCATTATGAACTCTTTATTTAACACTAGTTTTTTCGTTCTACTTTTGCTATTATGCATTTACAAGTGTAATGCTATTTATAATGATTGGCGAAGGAGTGGAGCTACATACATGAAGAATGTTGATCCCAAAATCTAGTACAAAGGTCCACCGAAATGCCGCACTTGATGAAGTTTTCTTTATACTCTATGTTTACAATTATTATTTAAATAAATGAATTAATTATACACTCGAGAGGCCTCCACGGGACACATTTACTAAGTGAGTGGAGACCAGTATTAGGCAATTCATAGATAATATTGTTAAATGTTGTAAAAGTATAATAAATCAAGAGATTTAAGTATTTAATGCTCACTGTTCGATTTATAATTCGTTTTGTATGCTTGCACAAAATGTATGCACATTGAGTATATTTAGCTAGCCAAGTAATTACACAAAGATTCACTTCCAAACGATCCAAACGTTTCCCTTTGTAACGTTTAACATCTAAAACTTGACATGTACTTAACGAACGTAATAGATTTCAATAGTCTATAATGTAATATTGTTAGATATAGATAATTCCAGCTTTTGTATGGTTCTGATGTTTGATGGCGAAGATATTTATTTTTCAAAAATTGTGTCAAATAGGAAAATTTTGGGATCAAAATTACATTTTGCGTTTATGCTATTGGCATTCAAAAGTAACTTATTCATTTCAATTACCTGAATCTCTATTATTGTTCGATTTTGGATATCAGCAGTTTTAGATTCAGGCAGCAAAGCTCAGATTTGAAGTTAGAATAGCAAAATTCAGATTTAAGGTTAAATTATTATTGATAATTAATTGATAAATAAATTCAGAATACAGTGATGAATTTATATGGTATAGGTTCAGGTAAATGAAATTAAAAAATATTTTTTGAAGAATCTGTTGATGATTTAAAAATATTGAGCAGCTTTACTATTTGTATTTAGGACTTGGTTTTAAGATGCCATTTGTTGTAACTCATGTTTTAATATTAAATTAAAATGAAAATTAATTTTTGTTTCATTTGTCTTTGTCATTTGTCTGGTCTCACTCCTTTTTGTCTTGAATAAAAACAGCGACTTTAACAAAATTATTTTCGATTTGAGTTGCGTATATTTTTATGGCGGGGACGCAGATTACCGGAGAGCTCCGCCCACTTTATTGGGGACTGTCGGCCTCCCCGTACCCACACTTGACAGACATGGTCTCTGTGATTACCACAACGCTTCGTGAGCGTATACACTAAAATGTTTATCGATATTTTTAAAATTCCAACCTTGTTGCAGTGGGTGCACACTGCACGGCCCAAAGTCACTCGATGGTGAACGCTGTCATAGACATAACACTAATTTCGCGATACAGATACCACAACGCCTTGTGAGCTGACAATTTCTTCTCGAGCCACCGGTGGAACAAGTTGTGACACGACGAGGAAGAAGCGGTTACTGTTTTTACTTTGATTGTACTTTTTTCTATGTCTTTTCCAGCTGTCAAATAAATCTTGCCAACGGGAAAAAAAAATCCTGTTGGCCAGACTAGTCTGACCATCAATCTGACCACTGGGAAACACCCGCACGGGACTTTGAGTATTTGTTCAAAGTTTGATCAAAGATTTGCACTTTGCCAAGTGGTGTCGGTTTTTTAACGCACATCAAAGCGTTCAAAGTTGAATGTTTGAAATTCAGATCTTTGCGTAGCCTGCCACTGTGCAAAGTCCAGCTGCGATAGCGAAACGTCGTGTGCGATAGGTAGTTGATAGATTAATCCGAAAAAAACTACTTGGTATGCCGTGATTATGACAGGAAGACATTTGTTATAACTTATAACTTTTATGAATCATAATTAAAATCGTACTTTAAAGAATAATGCACACCAAATTTTTTTATTTTTACTTTTTACAGCAATTTTTTTCTAATGTAAAACGGTTATGTACTTGTTTTGCGCATGTAATAAATAATTACAAGCACTTATATAGTATAACGTCCATCTTGTTTGACGTCTACCGGCATACTGTGAAGAAAAACGATTGCAAAACATGTCTGTCTGGCAGGTTGCCCAAATATGTGTTCAGTCCCTCAAAGCAATGTTCACATGTTTGATCTATGTCTGGCGCCGGCCTAAGTGTAATATGCAAAGGGATGAAAATTATTGGTATACCGTACACATGCTGTTATCTGAGATGAGCAGCAAACTTACAATACAAGTGCAAGCGGTAAAACCGATGGGAAAGTCTGTGAGTGCAGCAACACTGCTCGCCAAATTCAACGTGTCTTGGTTTCCGCTATGAGTTATGGCTAAATCTAATTGCAAAAGTAGATTACCCGACTGCCAAGGAAGGGTTATTGGAGTCCTTAAGAATCCTCCTCCATAAGAATCGATTTTCATTTATATAAGGCCGGGATATGAAAACTTATGGGGAATAAAATCACTGTCTCCGTTACGAATTACGATACATTACGCTTTATTTACGCATTATGTTCATGCGCAAACTACCATCTAATAATCTAGATGGCGTTGTTACTGATTTGACGATAACGTAATTAAATACAGGCAGTCCTCGTACTTACGGCATGTTAGGTTCTCGAAGATCTCTTGATCTATTGTAGCCGTACTCAGAAACGGGTACGGCTACAATAGATCAAATCTGGTCGCAGTGGCCCCTGGGACGGTTGACCCAGGCCCGAAATTTCAAATAATAATAATAATAATAATAGGTTCTCGAAATACGCGACGTAAATCGAAACGACGTAAGTCGAGACATATTTTTTCATATTATGTTTACATGTAAAACTCAAGGGTTAGGATCCACACGGACTCGAAATTAAAAAAAACTGCATTTATAAACGGATATACATACTTTATTATCAAAAGTAAGTTCTTAATATAATTATATATGCACTTATCACGGTCATTGACATCGCGACAAGTGAATTCTCCTATGCCGGAAATCGAAACAAATGACGTATGTTTGAGGAATAGTGTCAAAACATTGTTCGACGTAACTTGAAACGACGTAAATCGAAACGACGTAAGTCGAGGACTGCCTGTAATTAATATAAATAAACTAGCTGCCCGGACAGACTTCGTTCTGTCAACGATATGGCTGTGATTGGAGTTAGTGCTGAGATTATCAATTTCGATTTTTAGTTGATTTACTTTTACAACTGTTGATCTTCTTTTATCTGCAGTTGATCGGCGACGATATAGCGGTTAACCATTGTTCCCGGTATTTTGCTTTCCCGGCTAATTGTTTCTGCTACTAATTCCCGTGGATACCATTTCGAATATTTACCAAGTTTTATTGCTTTGAATATTCAATGGAAATTTTAGCACTGAATCGGCTGTTCGACCGCCTTTCAATAACGTGGCTGCAATTCCAGATGAAGATGTACCACCTGGAGCGTCCAAATAGTAAATTCCTCCAGTTCCATCATTTACAAATATTACAATCAATCAATCTGGTCAAGGTTGTACATAGTGGTTGAATAACTCGTTGTAGTACGTTCTGTGCAGTGAAATGGCACTCTTTGGCCAATTTCTAAGTTGACTGCTAAATGAACTACATTGGGGTACCTATCTTTCATGAATGGGAAGAGAAAAAATGCGGGAAATTGCTTCATTAATACTAACGTAACGGCCCATTTGGTATTGGTTAACTTCATCAACAAAAATCTCAGCACTAACTCCAATCACAGCCATATCACTTCTTTTTGTTACATATTTGCAAATGTATTTTATAGATTTTACGGAATGGCAAGATTCAACATTGATGTGCGCCTTGAAGGTCTTTGATAGGATTGGTGAATAAGGAACAATCCAACGATTATCAATTTCGATTTTTAGTTGATTTACTTTTACAACTGTTGATCTTCTTTTATCTGCAGTTGATCGGCGACGATATAGCGGTTAGCCATTTAGCCATTGTTCCCGGTACCTAATTGTTTCTGCTACTAATTCCCGTGGATACCATTTCGAATATTTACCATCTACCATACATGCAATTTTTATGTGAAAAGAAAAGTATTGTTTTAGTATTGTCGGCGCAATTTTTTTTTTCTTTTTTTTATATTATAAAAACCTTCCGTGGATTCCAAGGAACATACAAAAAAAATTTCAGCCAAATCGGTCGAGCCGTTCTCGAGTTTAGCGCTTAGCAACATCCATTTTTATATATATAGATGTAAAAATCATAATAATAAATAGTATAAATACATAAATGCATTCAGTAGGTATTATAAAAATGCGTTTATTTACCCTCAATATTTTTTAATCGTATTTAAATGAAGGAGTAAACTCCAGTCGTGCGGCGCGTCGGGATTGACTTGACACACACAATTTTTTAAATAGCTTCACTCGATGAACCACCTGCTAGTAAGTGCCTAGTCAAGTAGTCACCGTCGTCCATGGACATTAGTAACGCCGAATGCTATCACGGATGCGTTGCCAACCGAAAAAGTCGCGAGAGTCATCGAGACTAGCTGTCCGACACACACAATTTTTCGACACATTTCATGGACAATTTTAGAAGGGGGGTCGTAGCTAGCAGTCTGGAAAACATCTTACCACCAAGCAAAAATAGGTACCGTTGCAGCGTTGGGATTAACCTGGGGCACCTGGGCGGTACGAACACTACGAACCTACTCTAAGCTCGGCAGATTGGGTGATTGATCGAGTTAACAGCGGGCGCGGTCGGTAGTTAGATGGGTCATCGCTATTATGGAAAAAATTCTTGAACACTTCCACGTTTCGGAGGGCACGTACATATGACGACCCGTGTGGCGCAATTGTTACTATGCCGGCCCGGCCGCAGCGCCGTACCAAGAGTCTTGGGTTCGGTTCTCAGCGAGGCAGTTTTAATGAGTTTAAAATTCTGTTCTCGTTCTGACTCATGACCACAACACAAGGAATCCTAGTGTGTGGGTATGCGTGTGTAGCGTTATACGTTACATTCCCAAGTAGCATTCGGGGCTGAATAAGAGTTCACATTTAGCGTACAAGTGAACTTAAAGCATTAATTCACTCTTATATGAGTTCACCTGTGATGTATTAGCTGTATTAAGGCGAAAAATACGCTTAAAGCTGTTTAAGGTCTGTATAAGAGTGTAATGTTAACCTAATATACAGCTGTAGGTGTTATAATGCGATTACGTTACTGTTATAATGCGAGAAGCTGAATAAGAGCATTATAAGAGGGTAAATATATGCCAATAGCTGTCTAAGGGTCCACACCTACGATGTTATACTGCTAGAATTATAAAAGTTAACATCTGGTCACTTATTCAGCTATAAGCTGTTTAGTTGACCATATTAGTCCCATATACTGCCAGTTCACGCGTTACCTCTTATACTGCTATTTAAATGCTGTTATACTGCTACTGTACAGCTATGTGAACTTATGGCTGTATAACTTGTGCCCAAATCAGTCGTATAAGGGCTGTAAAGCGTGCTCTACAGCTCTTATACAGCTGACTTACCGCTTATAGTTCACATGTGAACCCTTAGACAGCCCTTATACAGCCCCGAATGCTACTTGGGTAGTTATTTAAAGCAGTCGGTCCCGGTTGTTATAGTATAACATTCGTTAAGCCATGTTGGAGGCCGGTTGGTCACTAACTAACCTCTCCACCATCTAGAGGTCATTAGTGGGCCATTAATGGGTTGAAGTCAAGGTACATACGTGAAATCCCCACCAAGAAAGCCCCATGATTATTACTGACTAGCTAGAGTAAAACAAGCGATTATAATAAGCAGGATAATACATCAAAACACGTAGGTAAGTAAATAGAAATTAGAAAGTTCTAGCAGGCGTCGAGAAAAAACTAGTCAGAGGGGTGTGAAAGTAGGCACCTACTTAGATTGGTTTGGTCTACAGACATGTTATTTCGAAGACGCGACGTTCTATGATAAGGGTACATACACTACAACAGCAGTAAGTTGGACGACTAACGGTCAATCAATAGGTAGATAATATATTATCTGGATTAACATTGACCTTAAATAACAATTTAAGTTTACGATTTATCCTGGGCGCGTAGCGTCTGGCTCCGGCGCGTTAGGGTCATGCGCGCAATGAGAAGATTGCTGCCCGCGCGTCCGCCCGCATACTTACACCAGCTTATACACGCACCGTAACAAGTAGGTATTGTTCTACATACCTAGAGCCTAGTTTCTGCTTCAGAAAACATTTTGATTATAGCTTTATAGCATTACCAATAGTTCCGCCAATACGCACTGAAGCTACATGGTGGATGGTGGAGTGCCTACTTATGCTCTAGTCTAGGCCTCCTCAGTTGTATTGTAAGATTAAGAAGACATATTATGTGCCATGGTCCATTTTAATGGGTTGAAGTGGTTGAAACAAATATGCAACGGATTAGTTACGATTTTGTAGAAGCGTAGAAGCTCGGCTTGTTATACCTAAGTGATCGACCGAGTTAAGTGATTGAGTTTCGCCGTTCGCGGGCGCAGTCATAGTTGGATGGGTCACGTCGTCGCTAGTGACAAACCATTTTCTAACGCACTTCTCGTCAAACCATTTATATCGCGGATGTTTTTATTTTTCTTGTCTACGTAACAAAATTTTTGATATTGAAAATATTGGAATACACGTAGGGCAATTATTCTTGTCCACTTCCTGTCGCAAAGTCTTTGCTAGTAGCTGGCGACGTTGCCATGATGGCCGATGAGGTATGAGCGTGAATAGATACGCAAGATAACTTACCCACGAGGTCTTTCCTCATGAGGAGGTCTAGAGCATCCTCCACTTGGCCACCACACTGCTCCCGTGCGGATTAGTGGAGGAAGTAGGTGCCAACCCAATGTCGGAAGCATTTCGTACCAGTTACCACCAGAAGGCCGACCATCCGACATAAATTAAAAAGGTACCTACTGTTTTCTTGCGATAACAGCCTGGTTGTTAACCGACGGCTTTAAGTGCCCTTCGAAGCACATAGTTTCTCAATATATTTTTGCCACTAGAGGTCACCTATTACCGATCCACCGACCCACTACCGATCGCACCTGCTAATGCTTACCCGGCCGATCACAGAAATGATCGATCAAGCCGCCACGCTGGGCTATGAGCGCTACGCCAAGCTATGGTCTTGAAATAAAATGTATGTCAGACGTGGGCACCTCCGTCCCACAGCAGGAAGGTAGCAAAAAGTAGTACCTATAACTTGCCTATAACATCCTAAAAAACGATTGATTTTTTTGAAGTGAAAACCATTGAAGTATTATTACTAGCGTATAGAACAGACACCGCGAACACAATGTATGTTCCAATGAATTGAAGCCGCGCGGCTGCATTTCCAATGGATTCGTTCGATTTTGAAAGGAGAACGGGGGCTCAATTTTGAAAATAGAACTTCCCGGCGGGAACACACATTTTGTTCGAGATGTCTCTTCTATGACATTATACTTCAATGGTGAAAACTTCTTTAGTACGGGGGTGACTTGAAATTGAAACGAAACTGTCCAGTAAAAAGAGACAAACACATAAATTCTAAAGTGAGATAGGAAGCATTGTACAGGGGTAGGGTAGGGGAGTGAGGGGTAGTTGAGCGGGGCGAAGCGGGGCGGAGCGGAGCGGGGCGGAGCGAAGTAGATTAGTGAAACCTACATTTATCATCTTCTCGAAATTTTAAATTCGTCTCATTATCTTGAAAACAAAAATTTTGAAGGTTTCACTTCTACCACGTGTGAATTGCACACATTTTATTTTTTTAAAACGCGTTATAATTTTATATAGGTTGAAAGAAAATATAATATTCATATACCTCTCCAATTATTCTATACAATCATGATATTGTTACATTACCTATTTATTACCCATAAGAAGTATGAGATAATGGAATCTGACTAGGTAATTAATTCGTTCTACATTGAAGTGGTTACGTTTAGATCGATAAATTGATTTAGAAAAAGCGAAGAACAGAAATGTGCGTGTCGTTGAGTCAGAGCAGAGCAGTACCTAATTGTGTGTATATTGTGTGTGAACGGAAGTATGTGATTGCCCGCAAATAATACTCCGGCGCGGCACCGCGTCGAGTTTCCTTACTTACTAGCATGTAGGTACTTTATTACTGTATACTAAAGCAATCATACTCACTTGCCCTGGGATATTGGAAATTTCCTTCTTTGTGCACTACTAGAACATGTTTTCTTATTGATTTTATAAGGAGGTTATTTGCAGATGGTTAGGAATCGACTCGATAGCAAATTAGCAATGATAGCATCGCCTTTCAGTTTTTAGAAATAAAATAAGATTTTATTTTGATAATGCAAATTAAGATTTTATTTAATGTTAAGCGTGCTGCATTTGGCAATTTTATTACAGAAAAAATATGGTGAAATAATTTGAAAGCCTCAATATTAAGTTCAGGCTAATTTTGTACACGCTCGGTCGCAGAGCTAAAAATTTTATCTAGATTTTGATTTGTTGATGTTTCTTTAGTAAGTATGTCACCATCGTGAATCATAGCGAGTGCTGTCAATTTCGTCGGATGATGTAGTTTGTTGAGTGGTCAGCAGGACGTAATCCGGCGCTATTATTTTGTCAGCATCTGTAGATGTACAGCGTCATGCCCTGCAGCACAAGTACTCGAATGGGACCGCGCGACGCACGCTCACCGAAAAATACGCGATCTATATATCTATACTTATAACTCATAGCCTCATACTGCTCAGTTAGCTTGGCTTAACGTTATAACCTTTGTGTCCGATCGTGTATTGGTTGTTTTCCAAGGCATGAGAAAGCCTTCGCGACGATTCCAAGATAACTCCGGAAGCAGCTTCGCTCCAAACTCGCGTTGGCCAAATAATTATGCACTCGTAAGTCCAGTCTTAAGTAAGTAGCTCAATTTCGCTTCGTAAATGCACTGTGCATGTTTATAATATTAAATGTAAACAATCTTTCACGTGTCTGGCATTTAACTACAAGTTATAAGTATTAATTTTCATTTCTATTGTTTAAATACGTGTAAAAAGGAGAAAAATTGTAATAACATTCATCTTCGTGTGAGTTTTAGGTACATCATTATATGTATTCATGGCAAGTTAACTTGTAGGACTTATAAACTTGCTCATTTTTTAATGCGATACGCAGCCAACTGTAAGCTATATAATACAAAACATGTTTTATTATGAGTCGCACTAAATTCATGTTTTACATTAACATTATTACTTATGTGTTATCGAAAAAAACCTTAAGTTCCTAGATAACTTTTTTTACTACTTACTAAATTATACTTTGGCCATCGAGATTGAATCATGTCAAACTATTTTTGCTTTTATCCACTTTCGATTTCGATCGACGTTAATTTTATTTTGGCACAAGAATGGAATGATTATAAATTAAAGTTACAGCGTAAAGTACCTACGTACTTCTCAGTGGCGTAGCTAGCCCTAAGTAGGCCCCATATCAATAGTTGTGGTAGGGCCCCCTCGATGTTAGCTGTCAAATATAAAAGCTGCCAACTGTAACGGTCGTAGCCCTGCCGCTGGTTGAGCTTTTTTTGACAGTGTTAGTGGGGGCCCCTATACGCTGGTACGACGGTAGCTACGCCCAAAAAAAAACCGGGTAGTGCGTGTCAGGCCACGCGCAATGTAGAGTTCCGAACTCAACTACTTATGCTAAATTATATCTAGCTGTGATAGTTTTCCTTCTAAACATATTTTTGAGAATTTTTATAATTGTTGGAACCCGGAACACTAGGGGTGGTCGCTTCCACAAAAAAACTCGCTCGTAGATAGCACTCCTTTATTAACACCACGAACTATACTACATACACGGTCTTCCCTAGTGTTCACTTCACTGTTCAAGTGATCAAAATGTAAAACTATACCACGGTCTTCCCTAGTGTTCACTTCACTGTTCAAGTGAACAGTGAAGTGAACACTAGGGAAGACCGTGTGAATAAAAGTTTATTGACACCACATATTACACTACTCTTTTCTCTTTGCACTCAAATTTTAATAGTGTCATCTATAGGCAAACGAATAAGTTATTTAGTGACCTATATATATAATATATCAAAATATAAGTGTCACTCAACCAAAAATAGAATTCAAATATAGAATTATTCACTGGCAACAATAGATGGCGCTATTTCGCTTTGCTACGGCGATTCTGGGTCGAACAATAATAAATATAAAAATTAGCAAAAAAAGCCAAATATTTCGCAAACGTACCCCTAAATTCAAAAATGGTATTAGAAGACACACTTTAGGGGATACGATGAATAAAAAAATCATCCTCAAGTTACCTGTAGGGGAGGTACCCTGAAAAAAAAAAAAGTTTTTCAATATGTATTTTATTCTACGATTTTGGAGTTTAAAATTTTTAATATATAATTTGTATATCCATGCCAAATTACAGCTTTCTAGCACTAAGGGTCTCGGTGCTATACTTCGGACGGACATGACGAAACTATACGAGTTCCGATTTTACTTCGGAACCCTGAAAAGATGTACATAATATATACGTCTGAAGGCAGTTTTTGACAGTAACAAAAACCACTGTACCATAGAGCTGACATATTTATGTGATAGGGCAAGAAAAGTAAGTTGTACTTTGCTTGAAAGATGTACGGTATTATCCCTGGACTGCCGATAAACCAGCGTTGGTATCACAAATTTCAAGCACTTTTTCATTATAACCTTCTACATTACGAATAATCTCAGGTACCTATAAATACTATCCTAGCTTACGCCTTATTGAAGCATAGCCCGGCGGCTTGCGTCGATCCTATGTGATCGACAAAGTTAAGCAACAGCGGGCGCGGTCGGTAGTTGGATGGGTGACCGCTAGTGGCAAAAATTTCTTGAGCATTTCCGTGCTTCGGAGGGCACGTAAAGCCGGTCCCGGTTGTTATCATAAGATAACAGTCGTTAAGCCATGTCGGAGGCCCTCGGGCGGTTTGAAAACTTCTGACACTCGGGTTGGCCACTAACCCCTCCACCAATCCGCACTGGAGCAGCGTGGTGGAGTATGCTCTAGACCTCCTCAAGAGGAGAGACCCGTGCCCAGTAGTGGGCCATTAATGGGTTGAAGCCAATGCATATTCTTTTTACTCCTTTTGCCTATTTTGTTCTCTATCGCTAATAAAAACTATACCAATCGCGACTCAATTCTGAACAAATCATCTTTAATTAAACGTTAAAATAATAATACACTCGCTTCTGTCGGTGTTGTAGTTCAAGAAGAAGTTATACGAGTACTCTAGCTCCTACGCACTACGCGCTACGTAGAGTTGGGTAATAGGAACTTTCGTGCATATCTGAAAATTACGGCCTTATATGGGCTTTATATAGGGCGTAATTGGAAAACAAAGGCAGTCATGGGACATAAGAATAACAAGAAGAACAGCTCTGTCTGCGCGACGGAAGATTCAATTTATTACACGGAATTGTGTGTTCCTTCGATTAAAGCCTGTAAAGAAAAGAGTTGGAAGCAGCGCGGATGTAAATTAAAATTTCGAGGCCAGCGGGGTTTTGTTGTTGTTATTTTGTTGGATTGTTGTTGGTCACGTAACTGTTGTGTTTACAACAATCATTGACACAGCACAAAAGATTTCTACAGTCCTACTGCTGTGTGCTCTCTTTTTGGGAAGGTTTAAAATTATAGAGATCTATTCTGGACATGTGTAGATTGGTAGATTTTACATAATATTTTGGGAAATATTATTGAATACTCTCAAGAAAGCGTAACAATAATATTATTGTTTTCTTATATTGAGTTGAGACATATGCACACAGGCATGGTTTAGGTATATTCATCATAATAATTTCTCGGTCACTGCCTTAGTTTAAAATTATCTATCTATACTATAATAAAACTCAAAGGGCAAATTTTCTGTACATTGAATATTTTTTTAAAATTTTGATTAGGGGGCACTTCAATAACGTGTTAGAGCACAAAAATATTTTTTTTAGAATTATTGTCTGTCTGTCTGTCTGTCTGTTTGTCTGTCCGGGCATCACATGAAAACCTTTGAACGGATTTCGATGAAAATTGGTAAAGTTGTTACTAATACTCCGGTTCATATTTTAGGATACTTTTTATCCCGGAAAGTTAAGAGGTTTCCCCGGGGAACGGGATGAAAGTTTGTATGGAATATTTTTAAAACATAAACCGATTTGCTTCAAATTTGCCACAAATGTTCCTTGCTTATATTGATTAAACATATATTTTTCAGTTTTTCAAAATTTTGCAAAAAAAAAGAAAAAAATACAAATTAATGTGATTATTGCTTATTTTTCAAAACCCGCTCCTGGAGGAATCCTTTGTGATTTTATCGTGGGTTTCAGTATATAAATTACTAAATATAAGTACTTCAATATAAATTCACCGTTTTTTAAATTTCCTTCTGCAAGAGGTACAAATAAGGTAAAACATACCTAATTTCCGTATGCGAAGCTGCGGGCAACAGCTAGTTATTAAATAAAAATTTTCAATTTAGATATACATATCTAGGCAAACATTTCAGTCAACTACTTTAATTATTATCTAAATTTTTCCTTATATAAATGAAATGTTAACGTAATTTTGAAAACGTAAGTATTCAAACGAACTTCAATCACACCTACGACATCTATTGCGTAGACCGTCGTAGTTGGTAATGCGGTCATCTGGATATGATATTACTATCAATGTAATGGTTAATAAACGATTAATGCAATTGCTACTAGGAGATGTTTGTTTACTACAAGCTGAAGTTTCGTTATCACCGTGGGACAGCTTGAACGGACGCGCTCATGATGGCTGAAACCTGGAGCCTAATTCTCGCGCTATAGACAAAATCTCGAAAACGACAAATCTCAGAAAAATGGTGAATTTCTTTTCCTGTCGTCCATGGACATCTGTAACAAACCTCGAATAGGACAGTAGGAAGGACTGCAGTCGGTCAGATTTAGAAAAACAGGACCTCCGTTAGTGTATAAAACGTTCTTGTTATCGGGATGTTACGTGCGAGAAAATGTCTACACTCAGCTCAGATCGATATTTGTCGTTGATTTAAGAGGTTATGTCAAAGTTCGACATATCTTTACAACGCGAGAGTTGATCTCCTGGCTTGCCTCTCCAACGCGCCTCGCAGCCGCCGGCCGGAACCCTCAACAGTGTCGTTATTGATAAATTGCCGTCACGTCAATTTCGTGGTGCTTCTCTCGCCTCGAGTGCAGCCCCATTACCGACAGTTGACACCAGCATCTCGCGTCAATATCGCTAAAGATAGCCGTCGCAAACAAACCTCGCACGCCACACGGCCACAGTCAACCCATAATTTTATTGGTCGTTAGATTACGAGAATAAAGAGATGGACCGTACAAAAATCTAGGTATAGGTAAATATTTATTTCACTCTCTCATACAGTAGTGAGTTAGCAAAGAAATAGCCTCAGGAAATAACCATCATTTTGCTGTCATTTATTTTACTACCGAAATTGTTACTTTACATCACTTTTACTCAGTTAGACGTATCGACGTAAATATACTACAATGGATGGATAGCAGCAAGTTGTAAAAGCGGTGTCGTATTTGAAGTGGCTTATAAACATGAAAGATTAAACTCTTGTAAGTAGATGATGTAGAGAAATCTTTTAGAACATTTTAATAATTCTTTACCTACTTTAGAATTCTTACCTTAAGAATTTTAAAATTAAGGTTAGAGAGAGATTAAGTTTTAGAAGACTTTTCATATTAGAAAACTTCAATCAACTTTTAATTACTTAGTTTTCTTACCCTCCATCTTTTTATACTCGTACATCTATAAACCGTCCGGAACGCGACCATGAATGTATGACATTCGCTGACAGAGTTAATCTCGGTTCCGCCCGGAAATACTTACACATAACATTATAACATAGTACGAGTATAATGCTAGTCACTCGGTTATAATTTTTTTTTGTTTTTTTTTTCTCGAATGGATAGTTGGTGTTGGCCCTAGTGGCATTTACAGCTTCACGCGGACAGGTGGGCGAGAGAGGCTCAGGCGAGAAGACATATTATTAGCGACGTGGGAGTAATACCTCTACACCTCGAGAGTATAAGGGGAGATAAGGGAGAGTATAAGGGGCATGCGACGTCCTAGGGGCACCCCCTGTGGAGTTCGGACCTCGGCTTAGGATGTCGCCTGTTGGAGGACATGACATAGGGGTAGATTTGTATAACTAACGTTATAAACCTTGCGTATCTGTCCGTAGAACAAGATGTAGTACCTAATTAAATAATTACTTGGCACAAATGTTGAATTAAGTGACGTAATCTAATGACGGATGTTATTATTCAATTCATGGAATGAATAGCGCAATATTTACTAGTGTAATCTTTACGAGTGCTCATCATGTGGTTGAGTTTCGGCTGAAAATTTAAGGAAAATAATATATTAATTTATTTGAATATTTTTTGTACTCTTATACCTGAGTCTTATACATTCGACATGATTGCATACGTGAGACCATATATTTTAATATAGGTAGTTACCACTAACCATAAAAAATAGTAAAACGACAATGAATTAGAGACTACGTCATTAGCTACGGAATAAAATAAAAATAAAGAGAATGGAATTCTCAATAATACATCAATCAATTTATAACGATAAAGTGTTGTACCTATAATTAATTAATTTATCTGACGTTCTAGAAACTAGACTATCGTCAAATAAATGAAGGCTCATAGGTGCAATCACTCCGCATTGCAATGTGATTGCATATCGCAGCATATCTCTACATTTACAATATATAATGAACGAGTAAACGCCCTCGCTTTGCTTCGGTTTTCTTATTTTTTTACACCTTGGGTTACATTGTTGGAGTTTTATTATGGAACCCTAATTTTTTTTTGAAAATATAATATAGCCTATGTCACCCGGGGATAGTTTAGCTTCCCAACAGTGCAAGAATTTTTCAAATCGGTTCTGTAGTTTCGGAGCCTGTTCAATGCAAACAAACAATCAAATCTTTTCTCTTTATAATATTAGTATAGGGTCAACCGGGTCCACGTCCAACTGAGATAAAGTGCCTATTAATATCTAGTACGACTCTAGATCACAAATCCTAAAAATCGATATTACATAAAGTTTTATTTGAATACTGTAAAATCAAAAATATCCTGATAGATATAGCATCATTAAAGTAAGGAACTCTACCATCCAAATTCGCACTTGACCAATTTTATTCTCCACACGATATCAAATAACTACGGCCCGAGCTCACAGACACGGATCGAACTGAAGTCAGCATTAGGCATTAGCTCACTATTACCGAATCCCATCCAATTCTATTGTTAGTTTGTTATTCAAATTTGCATGAAGGTTCGATGCATGCAGTACATTGTTTAAAATGTCGGCAGAGACCAGTGTCGTTATCAACTTCTGAGTGGTAAAATCCACTGTTACAGCATTTTAATACGTTTCTTTAACACTCGGCTATAAATCGGTAGTTATGCAATGTTTATACAGTTCTTACTGTTGGTTAAGTAGCAGTGTTATGCATAATATCCTTTTAAATCATTTCGTTGCGACGTTTAGTGATAGTCCACTTACTACATGAATTTGTGAACGATTAAGGTCTTCTTTTCATATGTCCCGATTTAAATAAAAAACATATGTCACCCTGATCGGTTATTAAAAAGAAAATCTATCACAGCAGGCTAACCTTTATAGTTCACGAGTCGATCAACTTACAACTGTGGAACTCTACATTGTCTGACACGGACCTGATCGGTTATTACTTTTTTACTCTTTCTTTCTCTCTCTTTTTTTGTCTTTTCTTCCTAAAGTTTTATACACATATGATAGTAATATGATAATACAATATCTTATTTATCTACACTCTACATTGAAGTATTATTACTAGCGTATAGAAAAGACACCGCGAACACAATGTATGTTCCAATGAATTGACGCCGCGCGGCTTCAATGTCCAATGGATTCATTCGATTTTGAAAGGAGAACAGGGGCTCAATTTTGAAAATAGAACCTCCCGGCGGGGACACACATTTTGTTTGAGATGTCTTCTCTATGTATACTTATACCTCAATGACACTCTATAATTTCTTTTGTGATGTAGGTAGTCATGCTTTTCATAAATGATGCTGTAGATAAGTCATTATACTCGTACTATGTATGGAAATGAGTAACCCTGATAATATTCCTATTTAAGCTTATTGCAGAAAAAATCGTGTCTGGTCTTATAATATAATAAGGTTAAAATGAGGCGATACTTTTCTTGGGGGTTTTGGCGCATTTCTATGAATCGTTAGTAACAGACTAGGAACTACTTTCAAACGTCATTGTATGCTTTCGTCACTAATCGCATTAAAATGTAATTTACAATATTACGTCATGTTTAAATAATTGCAGGCTTTTTATTGCTGCTTATCATCAAAGTATAATCAGGCACAGTTAATGAACATTAAACCTTTTTTCAAATATTTTAATATAAATACAAATAATTGAAAACATTTAATTGTCACTGTGTTATCTACTCTAAAGTATTATTTATAATGATCCAACGACAAAGTAAAAACAAACGAAGCTGAAATTTAAAGTCAACAGCACATACAACGTAATATTATGATACAAAATAATTATCAATTTATCTAAAACGCCCGCTTACATCAGTGACATCACGTGAAATTTGATCTACTTTGTTACTTGTTCATTTATTTTCCAAACATAAGTACCTGAATAAGTAAACAGGCTCACTGTTCCGTTTATGTCTATGCTACTATTAAATCTTCAATTCTTAGACCTATTGGCGCCAACGAAGTATCTACCTGTCCACGTAATTTTTTTGAAATTAGTTACTATGAAATGATTAATGAAATCAAATAAATATGTATTCTTGATTTTTGATGATGTACGATCGGTATATAACAAGAGCAATAAATAAATAGTACCTAACCGAAGCGCAGTCAGCACCATTTTATTTACACCTGCATACAAACAATAATTACAACCAGTAAATAATAACCGTTGTTCTGTTGTCCTCTTCTACTAAATATAGATCTGCAAACGTCCCCCGGAAAAGCACTTTGTACGTGTCGACGTTTGAAATCCATAATCAAATAGTGTTTACATGTTTTTGCGTACTATTTGATATGCGATTGTGTGTGTTGACTCTGAGCCTGGCGTTTGATATATAGGTTGAGACTATGAGAGTTGCTCACACTCTTTCGAGAGTGGTTCTCTCGAGCGACGACTAGTATTGTAGTGTTAAGTTCACCCCATCCTCATACGTCATTGTTCATAGCCACTCCAGTGGCGGAACGTTCACCCGAAGAAAACAGGCAACAGACACATCAGGCCGTCCGGTGAGTAAATGATAATTGTCAGCGCACGCTTAATTAGACCCCTGGAGGGGCCGCGATCAGTTTATAAACGCTTAAAACCACGCTTTGTTTGAATAACGCGGTACAAGTCATTCGTGTCGTAATCCACTTTTAAATACCCACATCTTACTTGAATGTATTTTTGACTAATCATCCTTGGCAAAATAATTCAAGCTGATGAAAAGTAGCGATGAAGTCAAAGATAAGTGAGCGTACTAACTGGGTAAAGCTGTGATAAAAGTCCTTGTTAGTTCCATACCAGTCAGCCCTATTAAATTTTAATTTACTATTGAATGAAATCAACTTGTTGCTTATTGTGTTTTGATGTTTCAAGTTACATGCTTTTGCGGCTTTCAATTTGAAATTAACTAGTTATAGTTGCAAACTTATTTCCGTATAAAATATTCCATACAAAATTCATTATTCATAATTTTCAAAAATTTACAAAGAAAGTATATTTTTCCGGTAGGTACATTTTTCAAATCATGTAGAGTTCACTAGTTAGATACATTATATCTCTGTAAATTATATCGTCACTGGAAAGCCAATAATACTTAAGCGCCATTTTGGCGAAAATGAGTTATATACATCATTGGATTGGATTTCTTTTTTCCAATCCAACGATGTATATAACTCATTTTCGCCAAAATGGCGCTTTAGTATTTTTGCCTTTCCAGTGACGATATGTATGACTCTACGCTCTACAGTCCTAGTACAAAGATATTGAGGGTGGGGAAATCAATGGAATTCAAGCGGAGCCGGGCCTTATTTGTCCATCTATTATATTATGTAGGTTAAATGTCAACGATCTTTTAGTTGTTCAACAAATATTCTAATGTGCACAAACTATTTATTTACTAACTGCATACGCTTGATTTTTTGCTATAGCCCACAGTCTGGTATGTTTTGGGACATGTCGAACATGTTTTATTTGAGAATGAGAAAACCCATAGGTAGGTACCTAGGTAGGTACCCATAGGTAGGTAACTACCTATAGGTAGGTAACTACCCATAGGTAGTTGCTCTAGTGTCGGAAATATTTCAAATGGTACCCAACAGCCTTTGATGAGACATTACGACTAATGTAGGTAACAACTGGGACTGACGGCTTTTCGCGTCCTCCAAAATACGGAACAGCTCAAGAAAGTTTGACATGGTCACCTATTCAACTCAACCGCGCCCGAGGTCGGTTAACTGGTTGATCAATGGTGATTGACACTAGCTGTAGGGCTACGAGCGCTACGGTTACGGTAGCACTTCCTAAACTCACAATACTTACTATGATAGGCAAAATAATGTACTTAATTAATAAAAGTAAACAAACTACTTTTAATGGAGCTTCTGTTAATGTATAGATAAGATTTGAAATAAGCAAAGACAAGATAAATAAACAACCTTGTCATTTTTACAAGAATTGTTTACATACTAGTTAGCGCTCTGAATAACAACGTTACTATGTTAAAAATGATCGTGTATCTTATCTCCGCTTTGCCGCCGCTCCGCTGCTCCGCCGACATTGGTGTAAGGTAGGTAAGGTACCTACTCCATATTAAAACCCAAACAACTACCTGTCGTAAGAAGAATCTTGTCCAAACCAAGATATTGACGAGAAAGTTTGCATTCGAGTAAGTTTGTTAAAGCGGTTGAAGAGTTCAGTCCACCTCACGATTCCATCTTCAAACATTCGTAATCAAGTTGAAAATGTCTTGGTGCATTGTCACGGGATATCAATACCTATATGTGGCATGTGCAAAGTTTCTTAAGAATTGGTTCAGTATAAAAAGTTGATAAAGCTTTCACAAGAAACAAACCCACACAGAGTCAAGTTAATTACAAAGCGTTTATAAAAAGAACATCTTCGATAAACCAATATCTGAATCACATAAATCGAATCAAATCATGAATCGAGCGATCAAAATGTGACGATACGATCATGGCAAGTTTTTGCATGAGTTTGGAAACACGTATGACGCATGGTTATATAAGTTTGTATACAATGATGTGTTTGCTCAGCACATTTACCAGCAGATAGCGTGTTGACTGAGGCTACAGTTCGGTAGTCAGGTGGCATCCTTCGGGCTCATTTATCACACAATCACTGCCAGCGTCAACGGCATTCAAATATGAATAGTGATAACATTGTGTTTGTGTACTACGTTGTTAGATGAAGGATGCATGTATTCAGACGTGTGTGTCTCGTGACGTGTCTCATTGATTGACACACATTCACACACAGAACCTTAAGAATGCCATGTAAATGGGATGGTAATGATTAAGTAACTGGTATATAATTGTTTTTAAGTAGTTATGTTTATTGACCCTCAAAAAGTATAAATACACGGTATGTTATGTACTATTTCCTACTTTCACTAACCTCTCAGTATGTCCCTCACATTTGCCCTCTCCCAATGCACCTTACAAACTCTAGTAGCTGTACCTACTCTTTTATACTCGTATTTATTATAGGTACTTAGGTACTAATAACATTCTTCGCTCTTACAACATGCTTTGTAAACAGAGATATTTTATAACTTTTGTTATGCTACCGTTTCAATGTCTCCAATAATTTGGCACATATTAGTGACTCTCTACTTCATCGCCATCTATAAATCCAACACTAAGTAATATTTTAATCATAAACCTTCCCGAAAAATCACTGAAATCGGATGGCTGGTTTCGGAGGTTGCCGTGAAGTGTATAAACGGAATGTTTGTATATAAACATTTTCGCTCTATAGCACACACAAAGAACATGCTCATATGGCTCATACCTAATATGTAAAAACAAAACGTAACCAACTAAAAATCTACACGTCTACTTTATAAGTAACATCATTAGCACGTTTATTTAACTCGTTTTAACGTTTTAATTTAAATTTTTATCTTTTGAGTTACTTACCTAATTACCTCTAAAGACGGTCGGAATAAAGTAAGAAATTAAATAACTGATGGAATTATCCACCAGTCAGTCCTACGTGGGTATAGAAATAAGTTAATAAAAGAATTCCGTCTTAACGAATAACCATAATTTTTAAGTGTTTACAGTTAATAAACTCCTGCAAGGCTCTATTCCGCCCTTTGCTCGACGGTGGTGGTTCTGATTTTTAATGATCACTTGTTACGGAATACAATATTATCATCCAATTCTCCAGTATAAAAGTATTAGAATGGGACGTATTTATCTACCGAACGGACCTCTATATTTTTCTTTATTTCTTCTTTTTGCGCTCTGACAACTAACTCAATGATGTTCTACTGATCGCGGTGCATTTAGTACCACAAAAACACTAAAGGTTGAAATTACAAAACCCGTGACTGTGTCGTCGCCGTTGGCTTTATAAAGCGATTCATTTGACATGATCACATGAGCCTTCACCTTGGCGGACCGGTCGCTCCCGGCACCGCGTGGCCTATGGCCTGTGGCCGCTGGGCACTCCTCGAGGTCGGTCAGATTCATCTTAATATATATAAATTACGTGTCACGTTGTTTGTCCGCGTTGGACTCTTAAACTACTTAACCGATTTTAATCTTTGCACACCGTGTGCAGTTTGATCCAACTGGAAAGATAGGATAACTTACAGCTCAAAATAAAAAAAACTTTTGACAGAACGAAGTCTGTCTGGGCAGCTAGTTATTTTGTATATGTTACCGGCAATCTGTATTAGTTCGGTATTATACACAATACAGTAGAATAAAGTACACTGAAAGTAGACTTGACACCTGGGTGGATAAAGTCGACGGCACCTTTCATATTGGTCCTATAGTTATCGAAAATTATTAATGATGAGATCCATGTGATGGAATTACCCAAATATTATTTTACCTATAATAGAAACCTATTTATTGTTTAGTAATGATAACCCTTATTAGGCCTTCGTCATTTTTTAAAGTCTTAATGAAAGCATTAAGATATTGTATGTACCTACCTGCTTTTATTGTATTCAGAGCTTACCCATTTATTGTTTCTGCTAAATAGATTAAGGTCATCGGCGCATTTGATTACAATCAATATTTTATCAGAGTTAGTAGCGTGATCTGTCACAGTCCACTTTGTATAATAATTTCTACAAACAATTTAACATACAATTTATTGAAATTTACATAAACATGGTGCTTGTAGAATTTAATGCAGACCTTGAGCACGAACTATAGATACGTTGCAATGAACTAGTTTTTAGTAATCTAATTAAGCGATAGGAATTATTCAGGGGAAACACATGGGACATATTGGAGATTCAACACTTTTCTTAGATTCATATTAATTTTAAGTAATGAATAATGAAACGACAACTATTTTCGCAAAAAAATTTCGGATTCCATTGATTGCATATGAGATTGCAAAAAATATGCGAAAATAGTTGTCGTTTTATTGCATTTTCTAAGAACATTTACCATAGTAGTGTATCTAGGTTTTTATATACCATTAGAAAGTAGAGAATCCAAATAACAAAAAGACCACCGACTTTTTTAAAAAAATCAGATATTTTGACGTGAGATTTTTCGACTGAAAATGAGGGTGCTTTTTCGATATACCTAAGGTCAAAATAAGGTGAAAAAAAATATATTTTAAATCAAAAAAATTACAGTATGTTAAGGACATACAAAGGTAAGTTTTCACTAAATTTCGTGGAAAAAAAAAAGTTTTTTGTAAAAGATAAAAATAAAAAACCAAAAACGTGTTTTTTTAACTTTTCACATAAATTTTGAGGTTGTGTAAAAAAGTGTTAATACAAAAGTTGTAGATCTTTTTATTACCTACAACTTTGCCATTTAACTTTTTTCAATAAGACTTGTAGTTTTTCCGGAAATCGAGGTAAACCGTTTTTTACCCTTAAAAACTTCCCGACCTCAGATCGCCCGTAATTACGGGAAAAATAAAAAAAATCCTATAATTTTCGTTATATTTTCTTCCTTTTGCAGTAGGTTTCATCCTACTATAATTTTATTTCGTTACAAAAATTATCGGCACTGGTCTATCTCTTTGTCGATATCTTAAAATTCGCCGTCACAGTTAAGTGTACCATGGATCAAGAAATTTTACAGAGTAAGGTAAGAGACAGAATGGTATGGAGAATAGCGTAATATAGGAGAGGAGTATAAATTACTTGTGAAGCTGTGGGCCGATAGGGCAACTGTCTATTGCCCAATAATAATAGTATTATTACACGCCAATAGATAAAACGATATTTTCTAAAAATGAATCCTAGCTAGATCGAGCTAGATCGCCTCCGAAACCCCTGCATACTAGATACTATCATGAAAATCGTAAGCGCCGTTTTCGAGATACATATTTATATACAAGAATTTATCGTTTAAAGGTATTAGATAGATTCAGATCAACTGTGTGCAAATCATGAAAATCCGTTCAGTAGTTTACACTTCCATACAAACTTTTACTATTAGTAGGATAGGATTAAAAACAGCTGCTGTACTTACATATGTGGGTGAATTTCCCAAGTGCATTTTTGAGACGGCGAGGCTGAAAATTAATGTGTGGAGGTAAACTACAATTATGTATAATTTTATATAGGTAGTTTAAATAGTGATCTACATGATAGCCAATTATTCAGATCTATTTAATACATAGATTCTTAATAAAAAAATATCTAAGACCTAAAATCTAATTCCGGTGTACTGTCCGACCTCCATGTATTTACATATTTTATAAATTTAATTTTTTTTGGTAAATAAATTTTATTAAAAAGGAATATTTTTTAGAAATACATTAAATAACTTAACTAATATATATTTACGGAGTAATTTAAGATAGTGCAACAGCTCTTAAAACATCTTTTAAAAATGTCCTACAAAAAAAAGCAATACCGGTGGCGCATTTTGTACACTTCATATCTTATTACGAAACTATTTGGAAGACACCTTACTGGCTCTCCCCGCACCGTTCAGTTGTGCTCTTGCAAATTGTGTATTAGGATGACCGACTGGCTGCGTAATTTTCCTGCCAAACACGTAAGTACTCACTGCGGTGGCGCAGGAATACAAAATCATGCAATTCCGATGTCATGTATATTAGTAAAACTACAAAGCAGATTATCAAGAAATTTTATGGAGGCTTCCATTAAAGGTTTTCAGCCATAATTGTGAAATAAAAGTTAACCTGAGAATAACGGTGTTCTTTAAAATTCAAGTTTTGACTCTAATTCTAAGTCCGGTGGCCTAATCTCGGTGGTTCCGGTGGCAAATCAAAGCGCATAAGAACGTGTATAGACCAGTGCCGATAATTTTTGAAACGAAAAAAAAAATCGTAGGATGAAACCCATTGCAAAAGGAAGAGAATATAACGAAAAATAACGGAAAAATAATTTACGGGCGATCTGAGCTCGGGAAGTGGGAGAGGGCGGGGTTTAAGGGTAAAAAATAGTTTATCTCAATTTCCGGTAAAACTACAATTCCTGTAGAAAAAAGTTAAATAGCAATGTTGTAAGTAATAAAAAGATCTACAACTTTTTTATTTACACTTTTTTACGTAACCTCAAAATTTATGTGAAAAATTCAAATATGTAACCAAGTTTTTGGTTTTTTATTTTTATCTTTTACAAAAAAAAAATTTTCACGAAATTTGGTGAAAATAAACTATTTTCGCAAAAAATTTTCGGATTCGAGTTTTAAGCTTTTTTTGTCATTCATTGTGTACAATTTTGAGCTATTTATCAGAATTTACACTTTAATTAATCGAAAAACGTAAGATTTCATGTTACTTTGTTAGACAAAACAATTACAAAAACATAAAGATTGCAAAAAACATGCGAAAATAGTTGTCGTTTCATTGCATTTTCGGAGAACATTTACCATAGTAATTTATAGTTAGTAGTTAGTAGTTAGTAGTTAGTAGTTAGTAGTAGTAGTAGTCGTTAGTAGTTTATAGTTTTTTTGTATATCATTAGAAAGTAGAGATTCCAACGAACAAAAATCTCACCGATTTAAAAAAAAAATAGATATTTTGACGTGAGAATTTTCTATTGAAAATTAGGTTGCTTTTTCGATGTTAAGTCAAAATAAGGTGAAAAAAGAAATATTTTAAATCAAAAATATTACAGTATGTTAAGGACATACAACGGTAAGTTTTCACTGAACTTCGTGAATTTTTTTTTGTAAAAGATAAAAATAAAAAACCAAAAACTTGGTTATTTGAATTTTTCACATAAATTTTGACTTGTAGTTTTGCTGGAAATCGAGATAAACCGTTTTTTACCCTTAAACCCCCCATCCCCCCTCCCGACCTTAGATCGCCCGTAAATTATTTTTCCTTTAATTTTTGTTATATCCTCTTCTTTTTGCAATGGGTTTCATCCTACTATATATTTTTTTCACTTTTTACCGTTTTTGAAGCTATCGGCACTGGTCTAATAGGCCACAGAAACACAAGCGTGTCTAATCACCGCTAAAAAAAGTCCGTTCATCTAGACTCCTACTCTTCAAAATGTATTTTTAAAGTATTAGATGATCTTGCCTTTATTATTCCTCATTGGCATAATCAATTTCGGTGGATTAGATTCTAATTCCAGTGGTCCTAATTTTGGTGGCATTTGATAATGTAATTTGAAAATATCTCCGGAACTAATAATTTTTTTTTCGATCTCTACTATGTGACTAATTATTAATACTATTTACATATTATTTATGCCAAATAAAATGTATTACAAACAGCAGGTTTAAATTTAATCAATTTCGGTGGTTCAGATTTTTATTCCGGTGGTCCTTTAATTATTTCGGTGGCATTTGATAATTTCAAATCGAAATATCTCATGAACTAATAAATTTTTTTCGATCTCTAGTATATGATTAAGTAGTACTAATATTTACCTATTATTTAAGCCAAAAAAATTTATCAAAAACAGCAAATTTAAATTCGCCACTGTAATTAGGCAAAATCCGTGTTTGTTGAAATTGACCCATGTGATTTTATTCAAGTGAGTATTATTATTAAGGGTTAAAAGCGTAACTCTGATCGTAATCAAGCTTTGATTTGATTGATTTGTGACGTTCTAAAGTTTGGAAACGTAACACATTTCAACAGATTAGCTATGGACGATGTATGGACGTTACATAGTACGTATATGTATTGTTTACTACAACTATTTGTTTGTTGCTAGTTACTTGTTAGTAATGAATAGAAAAATATTGTCTCAGATATTAATATAATCGCTTTAATTGCTGCGTTTAATTGCAATTATTTCTTTTGAAACAGTTTTTCTTAATAAGTATTATTTATTTGTCTTAAATAGTGTTTTAATTTCTTTACTGTGATACAATTTTATGTAGATTTTTCAAATAAGTAATTATTAATTACATAATTAGTTATATCATCCTATTAAATAAGAATTTAATTGAGATGAATTAAATAAATCTGTCTCTTTGAAACAATGATTAAGTACAAAACAAGGACAGGTGTGTCTATTAGGTTAAAAAATCACAATGAACTGCTTTATTTTAATATTTATGGGACATATTACATGCACACCCATACATAAAAAACAGATTTCACTCACGTGTCTGTGTCGTCCATGTCATTGCATGTCATTTCCATGTTACTTAGTGACTCTACATTTTCTTTAAATCATGGTTGAAGTTAAAATAAATTCTGATATCACCTACTCTGTTTTATTCCTTTGCGGTGTACTTACTATAAGAAGTATTGTTAACTTTAAAAGAGTCTATTATTATCACTACTTATGTCCTACGTTAATGCATTTGTTAGTATTATAGGTACTTAAGTTTCCTGCTTTGGATTATTTATTTCCAGAAAAACGATTTTAACGAGATTAATCAGTAACTAAGTAATGGTTGTGGTACCTATGCACAAATAGAACTGCGTGTAACTTCTATGCACAAATATTTTGCGACATGTGAGGATGTAAGCGATTGACGCGCGTTCCCACTGTTATAAGATAAGGTAATGTTCTCAAAAATCTTCAACTTAAACTTAAGTAATGATACTTAAGCTAAGCTAACTTGTCGAGTAAATAATAAAACCAGTGGTATTTCCCCTAACCGAGAACGTTACTGTTTATTATCATACTTAATTATGAGCTTCAAGAATCGACGTACTTAATTTTTTGGTGGTTTGAGCATGTGTTGGTAACAAAAAGTATTCTGCCGTCCTCAAACTAAAAGGCGGTTAAGTGACAAAACAGTTTTTGAGGTAGAGCCAAAAAACGCAGGATTATTTTGAAATCGTGCTAGTGATTCTCTATAAAACAATTGTTAATGTTGTCATACTATGTCAAACTCAAAAGATATACATATTTTTTGAACTTAAATATTACTAAAGGTCAAAAAAATATCAAAACTGTTAATAAAGTAAAAATTTACCAGATGACATTTAGCCGCCTTTTAGCTTGAGGACGGCAGTATTTATGTAAATACGCGATACTTACTTACTTTATTACTTAAATGCAATAATAATAACATGAAGTAAGTTAAGTACTGTTAGCACAAATGTAACAGATATTTATTTAGAACAGAAGATCCGTTTAGCACTCTTTAAAAGAGGAAATTTAACTATTCCTGCTGGATACGGGATAAAAGTAGGAAAAACTTTCCTATCTTTGGGAAAGTAGAGCATTCGGTAAACATGGTTTTGACTTTGAGTGTTTTCTGTTCTAGCTGCAATTAAATGAGCATGTCTTGTACACAGAACAAGACAAGCGATCCCTAGTGGCATAGATCTATATGTATCTTAGAGGGTAAAAAATAATTTGTTCCGGATATGTACACTAGGTAATTACTGCATATAAATAACTGGTACGTAATGTTTCTGAAAATGATGCAAGGCCGGGTTACTAGGTTCAAAAATAATATCTATTAAATAAAAATCTGATATCTCGGTGTTTGTGGTCGCACCCCTCCGAAACGGCGCGACTCGACCGATTTAAATATATTTTTTTATATTTGGTAGATATGACAATAAATAAAATGGTGTCAGATATTTTTTGGCGCTTCTCAGTTCATTCTGTTTATTCACTGTGCTTCGCGTTTCATCTGTTGGTCGGTTGGGGCCAAATTAATGGTTATTTTGTAATCGGTTCACAAATAATAAAGATTCCAATTCAAAGAGTGTGGGTGCCTACTAAACTTTAGACATAATTTTCCCGAAGCGGACCCTCGGACAAATAAAAGAATCTGTAATTTAATTTTTTTTTTTAATTAAAAGCTCTACCTGTACCTTCGTTGTCTTTTATTTCGTTTACGGAAAACAAACATTGACGGAATCTAAACAAAACTAAACAAGTTTTGTCATCTACGCTTAGAAGATGCCATCGAAATCTATGTATTAGCTAAGTACTTGAATGTTAAAACTTGAGAAACAGCAGTGATATAGGGTCATATATATTAGTTATAAATATTGAAGAACATAGCGAACGATTAGCCAGCTAATACCCAACATCAACAATTATGATTAAATTGTTGAGTTTGTCTTTGTCTTAGCTGTAACAAATCGTAGTTTATAATTTTCTTCTAATTATTGTTTATTGCAAAATTGTCGCTTCAGACACTTTAACACTGCGCGCCACTACTTCAAAGCTTGTGAAGATGCGGAAATCATCGACATTCTTATGATGCAGCCTTAAAATCGTTATAATAATTATTGTCTGAAATTATTATACTTAAAGTGGGGCGGAACAGTAGGTTGGGAGGTGCAAAACTTGGTGCGCGTCTCTCTTTGTCTCACACTGCGGCGCGACTGCTGCTCGGATACACGTATCGGATAAAACTTTTTTTTAATTAATTTTGTTTTTGGTCTGAAATATCGGTACGGTTTTCCGCGGGAAAGTTAAACTTAAACTACTCTATGCGCTTGCAAAGGACATCGTGTGACGTGAAATGTTTGCGTATTGTGTTATTTGATGCTAGTTTACGTTTTTATGTGAGGAACAAAATATTTTTTGTTATTAAACGTTTATGATATAATGCCCTATTTTGAATTCCTGTGTTGACTTAGGAATTTATAAAATTACAACAGCTAAATTCTGGTAAGTCTTTTTAATGTTTTTTTTTTTTTGTTAAAATCAAAGTGTGTTAAAGTCTTTTTAATCTTTTTAATGTTTGTCTATCGCCAATTCTCTAACATAAAATTAAATCTTAAATCTTAATCTTAATTTGATATAGGCTATTCCAGACTCGGGCGGGAATACTTGAATCTCTTTGGCATCACTCCTGTAAAATTCTGTAATACCGCAGCTGAATATAATTTATGGTATTTTTACGTAAAATGAAAAATAAATCTTTTAGTGGAAGCTTTTATTTTTTTATTCCTTTCTTACGTAGGACTTTTACTTTTATTTTACTTTTTCTATTATCCGTTTTGGAACATTTCTCCCCAATTGGAAATCAGTTTTTAATCATCTGTGACATAGGTACCTTCGATCACCGTACGGTATCATCTTAATTAAAATCTTCACCTGTTTGATATTTTTGTAGAAAAATTCGTGAAAGCTCTATCTAGCTCTAATATCTTTAATGACAATGACACCGGGAAATACTTATGTAGGTTATCCTTATCTTATTTATTAACCTACAATCCACATATAAAATTCAATATTTTGTTTCTTTCTAACGAATTTACTATTTCTTGTTGCCTCACACTGCGCGTATATACCCAAAATTCACGAATCACTTTTTTGGCACAATCCACAAGAAAATCTACGCAATTTGGGAGATTAGCGTTTTCAGTATTTCAGACACAGAGCAGGATTAGCTACCGCCGTATCAGCAGAAAGTATGAATTATTCGGGGCCCCCAGTCCACAGAGGCCCCGACTAGTTTAAGGGCGGCCCCTCTAATGACCAACCAAGCACCCTTTTATCGATATACCTACCTTTGAAATCGTTGCACCTCCCAAAAAAAGCTCGCCTGCCGACCTAAGGCCTCTGCTTTTGGCGTCTCTTTTTCTCCCGAAATTCGACAGTTTTAAGTTAGAGCAGGGGACCCTCAACTAATATTTTTATAGAGGGCCTGGTTAAGACAAGCTACGCCAATGGCACAGAGATGTTATTTTAATTAACTACCTACTATGTAGACATACGAACAACACGGAAACAAACATACACGACCCGAGAACAAACTGTTACATTGTTTAAAAATACGATTATTAGTACTGTCCGTGTATCGAATCCCTTCGCTCTAAAAGCAAAAACTGAGTCATTAAACAAACAAACACAAAATCAAACAAACTAACCAATGTTTATTCAAGCCACATCAATGTCAATACCTGTTCCTTGTCGTGATACCACATTTATTATTTTATAGTAGGTATAGAATGCATGTTGACTTAGCAATTATATAACTTTAAACGGTCAGCCTGTAAACTTGAACGATTCGACTTAAACATTATTATTAAAGTCAACTTGTTTATAATAATAATAAGTAATTGATTTCAGTGTCATTAGAAAATAAAACCTTGTCGTATTGTCGTATTAAGAACACGTGCCGATAGTAGGGTTACCATTTTTAGGGTTCCGAAGTAAAATCTGAAACTTTATAGTTTCGTCATGTCTGTCCGTCCGTCTGCCCGTCCGTCCGTCTGTCTGTCCGAAGCAAAGCGCCGAACGAGACCCTATAGTGCTAGAAAGCTGTAATTTGGCATGGATATACATATATGTATTAAAACTTCAGAATCGTAGAATAAATATTAAAAAACTTTTTTTCAGGGTACCTCCCCTACAGGTAACGTGAGGATGAATTTTGTCCCTTTATGACAAAATTTTTGTCTTATAGTGATCTGAGATTGAAAAGACACTAGTATGACCTATGCCACTAAATTACTAATAAATACTTACTGATTGATATTGTACATCCTACCTCGACCATAATTATCAATCAAACTTAGGTTAGTAACATACCATTATAGAAAAAACTTTTTTTTATTGATAACACTAAAACTCGTCAACAGCCATCAAACGAAAAATAAGTATAATAAAAAGGCTATTGCTGTATTCACAAGCCCACCTGATATGATGATGGTACCTAAATGGCAATAAAGTCGTGCATGCTTAGTAAAAGCATATTCATTATTCAGTAATATTAATTCTTAATAAAAAAAAATCCTTTGGTTTTTTATATATTGGAATACCTACATATATACGTACTATAGATTATATTTATTTACATTTTCCTCCTCCAAAAAATATCCCCATTGGGACTCTTGAAGATATGGCGATCCTAACCAAGTAGGTACCTACCTCTGACGAAAGGCACTGCCGGAAGCAGTTTTTAAATTACAATATTATAAGTACAAAGTATTTTTTATTTATAACTTGTAAGTCGTAACCAAACCAGAAACTAATTAATGCAATTTATGCAAAGGGTCTTCCACGTGCTAATATTGATATTATGAGAATACGTATATAAATAAAAACAGGAATTTAAATGGTTAATTAAGAATTTTTTTAAAATTTAATGGTCGATCACACCCAAGCAAAATTAATCACCGAACCGGTATTTACAAAAGATTTTATTAAGCAGGTAGTAGATACTTAAAAGTATACTATAAATAAACTATAACTGGGTCAACTCCGTACATTTTATATTTTTTGGTTATACAATATTTTTTTGGAATTTATGTCTGTCGTTTGACACTGCTCAACAAGTTTAGATAATGCTTGGCGTAATTTCAACTTAATATTATTAACTTTTCGGCCGCTTTTGATTAGAAAAATTGGATATTTTTTTAATTTATAAAATACTTCAACTGACCGTTTCACCTCATAGACGATGAAATGAGGTAAACATAAAAGTCATTATTAGGGAACTAATGGGATAGATTTTCCGAAACGAAGTGAGAGCGGGTAACTAGTAAACTACCAAACAAAATGTTTCAATTCAACGAATAGCAAACCATGGCAACTCTTTAGGGATCAACAGCTGAAAGACGCTTTATATTTTTTATTAAATTGAAATCTGTTTTTTTAAAACCTGTTATGTTACTAATTTGTAACTTATAAATAAGTTTCTAATAAATAAAGGAGTTACGGTTATAATTTTCTATGTGAATAGCCAACAAACGACAACAGACGAGCGAACAAATGGGTCATGATAAATAGTCACTGTCACGTATTGACGTCAGCAACACCAAAAAGGATCATCATTATGTTGTTGGACCCGGAAAGAACAAGGATAAGACGCAAAAGCATATGAAATTGGTAACGATTATCATTATTTACGAGAAAATAATACTACCTACCAACTAATGTCTACGTCGTCAGACATGACAAAAACAATACGTCACCATTTTACTAATTTTAATAAGTTGAATTTAGTAGATACTCCTTTATTTACTATTTAACTAATGAAAAAAAAATACTGGACAAGCTCATAATAATATCTCTCAAACAAAATATAAATAAAGAAAAACAGCTGTCAAAGACTGGAGAAAACAGGCATAACATTCAGTTATAGTCCATTGAAAAGTTACATTTGGGGTTGCGTTTTTTAGAGGACGCAATTTTATTTTTTTGATGTGTAGGGGGGGTCAGTGTAAAGCTAAAACCAAGTTTGTGGGGTCGCCACCCTTGTCCCACGGCCGCCATCTTGAAAATAGGGGTTGAAATGGTTTTTACGATATATCTCTTAAACTATTTATATGATAAAAAAAATTTGTTAACATTTTTTATTTCAAATTAAATTCTCTACAACTTTGGTCCAGTAATTTTTTGTCGTAAAACTATAAATAAAAAAGTTATAAGCGAAAATGTTCAGAAAAGTTATAAGTGAAAATCATTATTTTTGTATGGCAATACTGAAATTTATTTCCACCAAAGTGTGCGATCTGTAAGATCCAACAATAGTCCTGTACATTTAAATGACATCAAAAGCAGACTAGAGCTTGAAATTATGCATAGAAGGATACATTTGTATGAAAATTATTATTTTTTGTATGGCAATACTGAAATTTATATCCACCAAAGTGTGCGATCTGTAAGATCCAACAATAGTCCTGTACATTTAAATGACATCAAAAGCAGACTAGACCTTGAAATTATGCATGGAAGGATACATTTGTATGAAAATTATTATTTTTTGTATGGCAATACTGAAATTTATTTCCACCAAAGTGTGCGATCTGTAAGATCCAACAATAGTCCTGTACATTTAAATGACATCAAAAGCAGACTAGACCTTGAAATTATGCATAGAAGGATACATTTGTATGAAAATTATTATTTTTTGTATGGCAATACTGAAATTTATTTCCACCAAAGTGTGCGATCTATAAGATCCAACAATAGTCATGTACATTTAAATGACATCAAAAGCAGGCTAGTGCTTGAATTTATGCATAGAAGGATACATTTGTATGAAAATTATTATTTTTTGTATGGCAATACTGAAATTTATTTCCACCAAAGTGTACGATCTGTAAGATCCAACAATAGTTCTATAAATTTAAATGACATCAAAAGCAGGCAAGAGCTTGAAATAATGCATAGAAGGATACATTATTTTTCTGAACATTTTCGCTTATAACTTTTTTATTTATAGTTTTACGACAAAAAGTTACTGGACCAAAATTGTAGAGAATTTAATTTGCAACAAAAAATGTTGACAATTTTTTTTTATCAAATAAATAGTTTAAGAGATATATCGTAAAAACCATTTCAACCCCTATTTTCAAGATGGCGGCCGTGGGACAAGGGTGGCGACCCCACAAACTTGGTTTTAGCTTTACACTGACCCCCCCTACACATCAAAAAAATAAAATTGCGTCCTCTAAAAAACGCAAGGTAAGGCCTAAAAAATGTAACATTTCAATGGACTATTAGCCTATTTTATATTTATACTAGCTGCCCGGACAGACTTCGTTCTGTCAGTGTTTTTTTATTAAAGCCTTCCGTGTGCCTTAAGGGAGACGTAAGCTATTATATCTTTCAAGTTGGATGAAACTGCACACGGTGTGCAAAGATTAAAATCGGCTAAGTAGTTTAGGAGTCCATCGCGGACAAACAACGTGACACGTAATTTATATATATTTTAAGATAATGAAATATTACAACACGTTTAATACTTATTTGACAATTAACAAATATGTATTTTATCATTTATGTATTATCAAAAGTTATGTCTTACACGATCTTCATAAGAATTATTAAAAATACATTTTACACTGTGTAGATGTAGACACAAGTGTCGATCACAGGCGGCGCGTCGAGCTCGTAGCAGCTACGTTTTTCTATTCTTCACCGATCAACGCTTGTGATTATATAATTTTTCAGGCTCTTTATTATTCACTAGTAATCCACTCTCGCTTCGCTTCGAATATCCTTAACCCGTAGCCCCGAAGCTTCTTTTCGTCTTATATCCTATAACCTTCCTCATGTGGCTATAACACACACAAAAATATTTTTTCAAATTCGACGGTCATTTCTAGAGATAAGAGATTGTTTATGTATAAACATACAAACAAAAACACTCTTCAGCTTTATTATCCATCCATGTTATACATCTATCAAAAGCTAGGTATGTGGCGACAGCGCACACACGTCACACGGTGACGTCACGCCAACCTGAATCACGCTATCGAAGTTTTCTGCATCAGTTTCATACTAAAGTCGAAATTCCAAATAAATGAATTTGAACTTTGATACTCATTAATAAGGGTATAAATAGATGATGGTCTTACTTGTGACCGCTACGGCCTTTCTTACAAGCCTACGTCATCCCACAGATTAGCTTTACAAGGCACATGCTATCCAAAGAGTATTTTATAATACATTACTGAAAATGCTATTCTAACAGTTCCCAGTTTCCAAGTCTAGATCATACTCGACTACACTGCCTCAGCTCGGGTTGATGGAGTGGTCAATCCAACTGTCAGAAGTTCTCAAGCAGTCTTTTCTTAACGCCTAACACAAATCTTAATGATAGCTTCTTGGCTTTAGCCAACAGAACAACAGAATACAGAAACGCTCATAAAATATGTGATTTTATTCATACATATCTCAGTTGAATGTATGTAGCAAAAAGCAAAGCAAAGCAACAACCCATAACTGTCCCACTGCTGGGCTCGGGGTCTCCTCTCAGAATGTGAGGGTTAGGCCATAGTCTACCACGCTGGCCAAGTGCGGATTGGTAGACTTCACACACCTTCGAGAACTTTTATGGAGAACTCTTCGGTGTGCAGGTTTCCTCACGATGTTTTCCTTCACCGAAGCAAGTGATAATTAACTTCTAATACGCACATAATATTTGAAAATTAGAGGTGCGTGCCAGGATTTGAACTCGGGCCCCTTCGTTCGGGAGACCAGCGTTCTAACCGCTATGCTATCACTGCTTGTTGTATGAATGCATGTAGGCTTTTGCCTGTTGCTTGAATGTATGTAGGCTTTTTTATAATCACTTCAATATAAAATACATACCTATTACCAATTCAAAAATTCTGTTTTAGTGTGCAGTAGACTGAACATGGTCCCATTTTATACACTTATCAACATAATTGTACCTATTCACGCCTAATTACTTCGGTACAATAAAATTTATCCTTGGTTTATTCTTGCATTACAACCTCCTGATTCTTAATTCGATACGAAATTTAAAAATAAATGAACAATGCACACAAATTGCAATTTATTTGTCATGCAATTATATAAGTAAGTTAAAAATTAAAATCAAACAAGTACTTCGTTTTGTGCTGATATATTTTACTTTAATATTAAAATTTTTCTTGCAATAATTATTCATTTATCCAACCATACTTTTAATAATAACTAAGTTTCAAAATAGTTCTTACAAAAAAATTACCTACACGACGAAGAATTGACGTTTCTCATCTGTATATTTACAAGGTAGGTACGTCTAAAAACTATAAATAGTTATCTAAGTAGATTGTAGAGTTTTATTGTGTCGCTATAATTATTCTGTCATAGTAGGTTAGGTAACTAATTGATATTGTTAATAATATAGTTAACTGTTTGTTATTATTATGTCTTACAAATAAATCTAATTGCATTTATAAAATATAGCCCATGTTACTCAGAAATAATAGAGCATCCTATATTAGTGAAAAATGTTTTGAAATCGGTCCAGTAGTTTTAGAGTTTTCCATTATAATCAAACAAAAAAAAACAAACAAAAAATTCAAAACTTCTCTCTGAATAATATTACTTACCTCAGATTTCTTTCATCTGAGTTACATACGTACTGAATAATATTACATAGGTACTCTCGTTATATGTGTGAAGTTACGCCAAAGGTTTTGTACTTAAAATAAAAAAGTAACAGTAAAACATTGAATTATTATTACTAGCGTAACTTCAATGCAGTAAAGTAAAAAATAAATTATAATAAAACTTATAAATTATTATAATACACGAAAGATGAGATAAGACATTAATATTGTTTTTTTATTGTCTTTTCCCTTTTGCATTTCAAATTCAAAGTAATTTTTTTTAATTTTGCGTCTTGCTGTAGAGAATAGAGATGACGGAAAATTTTATTGGTGAGCGAACTGTAATTTTCTCACCACTATGTGATTTTTACCAACTCGCACTCGTTGGCTTATGGAAATGGAATAATATCTTGTGATCGAGACACCTGGAGCCTGCAATGGTATACTTATGTATAATAATACTTATACTTATGTATAGCAACTGAATATAGGCTTGGGTAACTTCTTCACGTAACTTTACATTTTTTATATCAAATTGACATTACCATAATTATTTCAAAGAAAAACTCTCTGATATCTTTTTTGCCAGCAATTCATAGTCAGTTTTGTCGTCGTTACTTCATAATAGTTCACTTTGAATTTTCGTGTAACTTTCAACACCGTATTTCCTTTTAACATGAGGCTTGACGCTTGACCTCGTAAAATAACGTGTGTTTGAATAACATATTAAGCTGCTTATTTTATTTATATAAATAGGAAATAACGGCAAGCGAGCCGAGGATCCTCATGAAGTCATGCTTATAAGTCTCCGCAGGGGCCCATAGTTGCGTCCAGGAGTTGGATCCACTTAATACTGGTTCTAACAGACAAACCGATACTCAACGTAGACGTCGTAAAAGGGACATAGAAGATAGTAAGTACTATTACACTGGGAAGTCTGTGAACCTCACGCGTTCCGACTGTCCCGAGGGGCCCGCACTGAATTGGTTCAACGACTTTCTGCTCCCGTCCGCTTGCGTCGTACGCAAGTCGCTCTCCCGCACGCCGCGTTTCTATGCGCGTTATTAGCAACCGCGAACATGGCAATGGTTATGGTTACAAGTGTTGTCTAAGTAGTTGTCTGTTTTGGACGATAAGAATAACGAAGTTTATGAAAATACGATTCTAAGTTTTTAAACCTTATCTAACCATTCTTACCCAGGCTTCTAAAGACATAAGTTATATTTTTATTTATGCCAAGCCATCCAATGAAAATATTGTATTCAAAGTAACACTTAAATGTAAAGTTACATAACATACTAGGGACAAAAGGATCGACTGACTGCAGTAGGTAAACACAATTTAATAAAAGTTTATAAAGTTTTTACATATACGTAATTTGCTTATACTGCCGTTTTGTATAAGCAAATTACGTATTATTCTATTATGCAGTTATAATGTTTTACAGTCAATTAGAGTGTAATGTCAAAGAAATCAACATACCACTGTATGCACGTTAACAGCTGATTAAAATCAAGCAGTTAACTTATCACGAACAAATCTGGATATAAAACACACGCGAAGTATTCTTTCGTTACTAAGTTAATTATATCGCATGCTACAATGCCAAGGCTAGGCTGTATGCTGTATCGCAGCGGCAAGATGTTATTATCACAATCTAATTCTTATGCCTCACAAGACGAGGCTGTTTACTATGTACTTATTCTAGTAGTAGTATCACAGAATCATAAAACAAAAAATGTTTGTACGAATGTCCTTTATAGACTCTGAAACCATCCAATGAATGATATGCCTCAAAATGGTTTCATTTGAAAGGCAACAATCCGAAGGTGGTTTGAGAATTGAGACTATTAAACAATGCAGGCACATTCGGTCCATTGATAAAGTAGATTTTCCACGTTTCCCATACAACAATTTGAAGAAATATCTGCCCCGGCTGGGAATCGAACACTGGTCGTTCATTTATATTTTTAATATCTGTAGATAATAGATTGCTTGACTTGGACTCGACGATGAATAGAGCCTTTTCCATCGTGGATTTTGAATTAGTAGTATGATAAAATTAGTTTTTATAACCACGATTTATTAAGCTCTTCACGCATATTTAAAAATTCTTTATTAGGTGTATTAAATTATTTGAAAGTATCAGGGCCGTTGTCATTGTCACCTTGCAGAAATGATAAGTAAGTTAGTTACCATGCTCCATGTAACCACAGTCTTGTAACTTAATTGGTGTGAATTTAATTATTTATTGATAGCGATGCATGGTAGTAGAACTGGTTAATGCAGAAAAATGTGAATTTTATAGCATACTAGTGGATAAGTACCTGGTGTGTGCTAAAGTACGTTACAAAAATTGTATGGGAAATGTCAAAAATCGACTTCATGAATGGACCGCATTTGCCTAATTAGATATTGCCTTTCAAATGAAACCAGTTTGTGGCACATCGGCTGGATGGTTTCATTGCTACAAACATTTTTTGTGTTTTATATGGAATCAAAATAAATCGCTGCTGATCCACTGAAGCTTAATTTTTGGTATAATCATTATAAATTAGGTACTTAAAACTGTAAATAATACAATATTAATTAATTTTACCGTAATAGGGGAGCCCAACAGGGGATTTTGGGATTTAGTCGAGGTACCTGTGTGAAACTCATTAAAATCTATGAAACATTCTTTTTTTTGGCATTTGGCGTTGGATATTTTTTCGAGTGGACTGTAGAGACTACTCTACTACGAGTACACTAGAAGAGTAGAGTAGATGTTGTTTAATAAAATAATGTACTTTACTGACTGAAAGAATATTTTAAGTGTTTTTTATAATTTTCTAAAGTCTTTGACTAAGATTTATGATGATTTAAATTCGATAAACAGGAAGCTCATAGTAGTTATATTTCGGTAAAACGCAATCTTTTGTTTATGTGACTGCATCACAGAAAAATAGCAGATGCAGAAGCAATAAAACGAAAAATAAATTTTGATAAGCGGAGATTATAAAAAAATATAAAAATCTAATTTTTGCACTCGTTGGAAGGATGTTTTGCGTGTGCCAGTACTACTGCCAGTTGCCAGACGAACTTGTCTTTACGATCGACGCTCTGCGCAAGATACAATAAATTAACGTCATAAAACACGACTGAAGTTTTAAATTTAGAACAATTTGCTTACATAAACTTGAATATTAATTTAGCGTAGTTTTGGCCATTATTTTACGATGGTTGTTAATAAATTGTATGGTTTTCGTTATAGTAGTTAGGTATGTAATAAATAAATAACGCTAAATAACGCTTCACACTCATAGCCCCACACTAGGATTCCCTGTGTCGTGGGTGCCATGGACAACACACTAGACAAGGACATTCACACCCAGACCGAGAACAGAAATTCGAACTCATCATTCAAATTTCCGCCTCGCTGGGAATCGAACCCAGGACCCTTGGTGCGGCGATCCGGTATGGTAACCATTGCGCCACACGGGTCGTCGTAATGAATGAACAGGCAAGTGTAGCGTTCCGTAATTGTAAATTGGTCGATCGATTATAATATTACCTACTCGTTAACTTGTTAAGCTAAGTAAGCTGTGATTGTTTTCCTTTGAACTACGTTATGCTGTGTAATAGTAGGGACCTACAGTGGGCACAACTGTCCTGAATGTTTTCACCATGCATCCTAATCATAAAATAAGCGCAGGGGTGATCATTTCAGACTGTAGTGGCTTCTTAAAACGTGGGCTTCACGCTATTGCCTCTTTTCTTAGCCTTTATTGTATTTGCATTATAAAGCATGCCATAGGCTACGGTTGACTTTTACCTGTTTAACTCTTATACCTGTTATACGTCATCAAATCATAATTATAATTTTTCTAACAATTAAAATAATGTAAATGTGTAATTGTTACAGACGTGCTAATCGCCGTTGGAAACAAACCCAGATTCATTGAAGGAGCTAGTTCAAGCGAAAGCCAGCTCATACCGCCGCCTGCCCGCATAGGATGGTAGAAACTGACCCTGGGCCCAAGAAACCTCACAGTGAGTATCCACACACTTTGTCTATGTGAAATCTCTATTAAAATTGTATTAACCCCTGACAAAAAAAGGGCTTATAATAAGTTTGACGTGTCTGTGTATCTGTGCATCTGTACATCGCAATTCGTAGCTTCCAAACGGATGAACCGATTTTGATCAAAGGTGACTTAATCGAGGGTGTTGGGTTTTTTTTAATATTTATTTTTATTTAAATAAAATATAAATGCAATAAGTTCCTTGAAAGGAGTACGTTGTATGGTGAAATGTTGTATGATGGTACCCACGCTGTATACAGAGGATGTACAATATTTGAACTATGGTAGGACTACCTATGTAGTAGGAGCACGAAAAAGCATTCATCATGATAATTACATTCATTTCACACACTTACGCCCCAACTCGGAGTCACTAACGGTTACCTAAATCGCTCCTTAGTACATAATTTGTATGGTGATTATTTACTAAGGAGCGATTAAAGCACATTACAGTAACCGTTAGTGACTCTGAGTTGGGATGTTATACATTCGCATTAGAATTCCCTGTGCTGCAAACGACATAACACCTGTGACCCCAGAAGTCCCAGAACAGACATAATCTGTCACGAATGTCATGCCGAGAATCGAACGCGGGACCTTCTTCGCAGGCAGGCTCACTACCAACCAACTAGGCTAAATCATCAATCATCAGTCATCACTTCATCAGTGTTATTACTAAATCTTCATTTTTTGTTATAAATTTTTCAAATCAATGCTTCAGAATTTCAGACATGCGTGGTTAAGACGCAATGTTCGCAAAGGAGGTTTCATCAGTGTCGAATGACAAAGATTTATTACATAAAAACTATTGTATATCTTCCATACTATAAAACACAATCGTTACTTCATTAAATGTTATATATAGGTATAGCTAATTTGCGCATCATTACCACAGTACTAGGAGATATCTTACTGTGTCATTGCTCACCGTGTCGATTATCGGAATGACGAGACGTTCAAAAAACAAAGTGTGGACAATATAGAACATAACTTGTCGCAAATAAGCAAATAGGGGGCTTTGCACTTTTTGCATTGAAAGGTGTCATTAATGTCATATTTGTTCGATGAGGTTACTGAGAATACAAATAAGTCCTACTACAATGGTACGTTAAGTAGTATTATGTACATAATACAAGTGTACAAAGACACGGTAGGTACAATTATTCTCGTGCATATTACAAAACAAAACAGCGGTCCTCGCTGAATGTGACCTTTTTCCGTTCCATTGCGGCAAATGGCACTGCATTTAATTTTTAATCACAGTACCTATTTAGATTTAAGCATATTCTTGTATCTGTTGCAGTGCCCTATGAGCGAAATAATTTTTTTCTTTCTTTCTTTCTATTATACATTAGTAAGTAGGTATGTGAATATTGTGATTTAAAGAATCATTACCTATACGTTACGGATCTTATTGTATTTACCAAAACGAACGAGGACGTTGTTAAAATAACGCCTCCATAATATGCTTAATACGATTCTTAAAACTACTTGATTGCCACAAACAATGCCATGTGGTCGTACCTATAACATATTTTAACAGCGACTATAATTTTCGTTATGTGATTGTCACAACGCGTCGAGTGTCGACGTCGCGTCGGTCGTGAGCGTTTTCATGAAAGCCATAGATTACCCCCAACACGAATTTCCCGATGTGCATTTTCTACAATGACCACAACGCATTGAGAGCTTGTGAGCTGTTTTTTCGATCAATACCTAAGCGTTTTTGGTCTTTGGGCGTAACATAAAACCGCACCATTTCAGAAAAAAATATCGTATTTGTCATTTATTTTATTTATAGCATAACTATTTAGATTTTAGACGTTTACTTAATTGTTCCAGATTGTGATGTAAAAAGTGACCACCAACTGAACGGCCCAGGTTCCAAAACTGTAGAGCTTGGTAAGTGATTTTCATTGCAGATAATACAATTTTCGGTCATACATAATGTGCTACAAAAGCTTTGGTTTTTTTTTGAATAGCCGGCAAACTAGCTGATGGTCCACCTGATGTTACCATCAGGTGGCTGTCGTCGCACATGAACATCAGCAAATACCAAAAGCAAAACTGATGCGTTGGATTCAACCTCTCCTAAATTCTGTCTGGCATTGCAATGAAAGTGATAAAAAAGTTAAATACGCACTTTGACATGGTCACGACTCACGGTTAACTGCAGTGGCCACAGAGTACTTAATCACTACGTTTTAGCAGTGGCGGGGATAAACTCTTGACAAGAGATAACATTTTTTTTGGGTGGCAAAGATGCAACTAATAACGAATGAGATAATCGTTGGTCTTTTTTAGACAAATTACGTTAGTTTTTATGAACGATCGACCTTGTCATGGTATTTTTCATTTTAACACTATCGAAAATGATGTCGATATTTTTAAAATTCCGACCTTGATGCAGTGGGCGCACGGGTAGACACGAATTACCCGTGCACCCACCGGTGGATGAAGCAACTGGGTGCAACGGTAACGGCATTGACATTCTTATTACATAAAAATATGTGTTTTTTTCTGATCGGATTTCATATTGAAAATCTTAATATGTATATATAAATTACGTGTCACGTTGTTTGTCCGCGATGGACTCCTAAACTACTAAACCGATTTTAATCAAATTTGCACACCGTGAGCAGTTCGATCCAACTTAAAAGATGGATAGCTTACATCTAAAAAAACCTTTTGACAGAACGAAGTCTGTCCGGACAGCTAGTATAATTCTATAATTTGACTGGACTGATAGTTGACACATGAAAGAGATTTATTTCTATGATTGTACGAAAACAATGAGTTCTGGATACACGGTTTATTCTTCATCGTGGCCGTGTCTTTCATGTATATTTTATCAATATTATGTATACTCGTAACTTACAGGAGAAGCCTCGCCACCGTTAAATATGTTTTTTTATCTTTGTCGTGTATCATAGCATTCATGGCCTCATTGCATTTTTATATATTGTGACTGTATCATTTATATCTAATTAATGCACCTCAATAAAACTTGCTAAATGTCAGACGGCATTCTTCGCTGCAATTTCTCCACTGAAATACCTAATATAGTTTTGACTATATTAGTTATTTCTATTAGGACTTTTTTAGGTATTTTTATTAGCACTTTAACTTTGGTTAAAGTCACGACCCATAATTTTATTGTCCCAGGGCCGGGCTCGGGTTACATAGAGGCCAAGCACCACGCACCAAAGTATATTTACCACGCTGGCCAAGAGCAGATTGATAGACTTCACACACCTTTGAGAACATTATAGAGAACTCTCAGGTGTGCAGGTTTCCTCACGATATTTTCCTTCACCGAAGCAAGTGATAGCTGTACTTAGTTAAGTACAGCGTGTTATAAGTTACAGTACGTGTTAGAAGTTTCTAACACGCACGTAATTTTTGATAATAGAGGTGCGTGGCAGGATTTGTACTCGGGCCGCTTGCGTTCTTGAGACCAACGCGAACGTTCAAACCGCTAGGCTGTCACTGCTGTAATATATAACATGCCTTATACTTAAATATTGAAGGGGTTTATGTTGAAAAACATTTCACTATTAACTAGTTTCCACTTTCCGCCTAGTAACAAGTATGAACGTCTGTGTGCCAAGTTTAATAAATAAAACGCTTTAAAAATGCTTTCACACATACCCCCGCAGTAGGTTTTTTTACCTGTGTCGCGGGTGGCATGGACGACACATAACACATCACAAAAACACCCATGACCCGAGTACAAATATTTATCCTTCACATAAATATCTGCCCGGCCGGGAATCGAACCCGGGACCCCTCGCATCAAAGGCGGGTCGCTACCAACTAGGCTACAGGGTCGTCAAATCAATAATAGCGTTAGCACATGACGGAAATACAAAACAAAAATCCAAATGGATGTTTGTAATCGTCCATACATCAAAAATTCCCAACAGGTTATATATTATACCTAACTTATTTAGTAGGATTTAAAATAGCAAAAATGACAATCCTATAATTTACAATACATTTATTTACAGGTGTCGTGCCGTCCTTGAAGACACCAGTCAAGTACGATCCAGAGAAGGGCCCGAACTCAGAAAAAGCTGATTTCGAAAAGGCCATCGAACTAGCTGGTGAGTATCAATAACATGGCTACATCACACTACAAGATAGTCTCTCCTTGTAACTCTCCCTTAATAAGACGCTTGTACGTAATAGGTACACCAAGGCTTTCCAATACGGATTGATGTAAGAGTTGGTAACCAATAGTGCTTTGGAAGTTTAGAAGATTTTTCAAAGCCTCAGACATGTATCTAAAGAACAGCTTAAGGTTCGTTCCGAAAGAGCGATGGGTTCAAGAATGTTTGCCGCTAGTGGTATTCTAAACTCAATCGCGCCTGAACATTAATTTTACGATTGACGTAAGCCGGGTTAAGATAACATAAGCTTGCATACTTGGACGTATTTAATACTTACCGTCATTAGAACTACTGAAATTGAAGCTGCTCGCCTGCATTTTATGACATAACGCAACACGTGTTGTCAAACATATCATAATGTAACCCAACGCCGTGGCATGTCAATAAAAGCGTAACACGAACAGAGGAAACCGCAATGAGTAGCGATTTATGAATGAAGAGTGCTCGCGTTGCATTCTACAGCATCTGTTCCGTTGTAAACACTACACTACACGTTCTAGGAACATTAGTCGTACGACACGAGTAAGGGTTTGTTTACGCTTGTACAGGATATGGACGGTTCCACTACTTGCTGCTGGCCGTGTGTGGCCTCGTCAGCACGTCCGAGGAGATGGACGTCATCTCCATGTCGTTCATCCTACCCTCGGCCCAGTGCGACTTAGACCTCACCACCCAGACTAAAGTAAGTCACTTTCACTTCCCCACATCTCTCCATCTATGAACACTGTCTCGAACACAATAACAACATAAGTAATGAAAACATTATATTTTTATTTCGGCAATTACAAGTTACAACTAATGTGTACAAATAATTTTTGTTAATCGTAAGACACGTTATTCGGTCCATTCGATGCAGTTTTTTTTCCGATTTCAGATCGGTATGGTAATAATGAAAAAAAAAATTACTACTTTTGCTTTTAATTTTTATTATAACATTTAATTAAACAAGACGATTAATAGACATTAGTATAAACAGATTGGGTCATTGGCATTTGTTTAATGAGTTTCAAAGGCTATAATTATTATTCATGGGAAAACAGAACTAATTAAATAAGTGCTTAAAAATCCCTGCTTATTCATGTTTAGATTAATTAGTTCTAAACAACAAAATTACAAGCTATTTTTTGTGGGAGCTATCTGAAATCTAATCTGAAAGAGGGATTCACCTCAGTCAATTCACTGAGTAGGTATATAATGACTCAGAACATTCAACGACTTACATTTAAAATACGGATTTATACTAATTAATTAATTTTTCATACCTAATATTACGGTCAGGTGCAACAAAGACTGTGCTGAAGTGCGATGTTTTTGACGAAGACGTATTGAAGATCTATGTAACATACTTGTTATTAGGTAGATACAAAGAAATATGTATTAAGAAGAACAATCTCACTATACTAAAAACTATAGAACAAAAGAATTTATTCATTCATTTTAGAATTTTGCGGTAGATACTTAGAACATTTTTCGGTAGGAACGTAATATAAGAACATACGGAATTTGAATTTTTATACATTGTAGGACATCACATACATGTCTGTTCCTGATATCGTTTCATAGATTTATTCCTCAAAACAGACCGGCCCTAAACCTTGTTCAAGGTAGAGACAGGAGGCTGAAACCCCGGACAAATCAGGACAGTTGGTATCATTATAATTATGGTTGTTGGCGACCAGTGAACACACTATTTACCGTGTTACTGTACCTACTGAGAATCGACATGATGTCATTTAATTTCGCACTGTGCAAATTTACAAAACTCGAATGTCATGCCGCGACGCTGGCGCTGGTAAAGGCAGCGTTAATTGCGCTCAAAAACATGAAAAACATTTAACATTCCCACTCTCAAATCCCTGTGTAACTGGAATCCCTGTATAGTATACACACCATCAATAAAATAATTGTTATCACTACTTAAGTGTGTACCTATATGTGTTGCCATCCAGGTTTTTTGTATTAATTAACGTAATCTTACTGACTTTGCCTTGATAAAGGTTACACCCGCGGAACTAAGTACTCGACACCTTGACACTGAGGATAAAATATGATGTACGAATTTTCTCTATCTATTCATTCACTCACTCTATTCATTTAGTCACAAGGTAGAGCTTTAACGCCTTTAACCCAAATGAATTTCAAATAAGTTACATTAGCTACATTCTTACATTACAGGTACAAACAATAAATATAACGAGTTTTTGGTTTCGTACTAAGTACCTATTTAAGTGTTACCAACTTACCAACCATAACTGAGTTATGTTTGCTGCGCTTCTGAGTAAAGGATCTAAGCAATTCGTTACTCTTTAGCAAGCCGAATTATTGTAAACAAGTCTGGATTTCATCACTACTGATTCACAAAATAGTAGTTTCACGAAATCAATTATCACTTGAGTTTGGTACCAGGTTTACTTGCCACCTGTACTAAATGGGGTATCATAAGATGAGGAGATATAATTATGTATTCATAATTCAGCGTTGGCATAATCCTTAAAAGTTCTCCTTAATGTTCTCTGGTGTGTGAATTTGCCAGCTGGTGGACTATCATAATTTGGCCATCTCATTGTGTAGAGACCCCAGCCCAGCAGCCGGTTTACTCTGGATCTTGGAAAACCGACATTTTAGAGAAATAATAATATAACTGTATTCATCAAAATCTCTTATTTGTGTAATGATTACCAAGAATTTTGTATTTTGCATGCCATCCCGCAATAAGCTTAGCCAATCCCATACATATCATGCGAGTCCATTTCATTAATTAATTGCTCATGACCTTAAACTCGTAATAATTTTAATACGGTTTAAAAGACACATTTACATAAATCCCACGTATTAAAATCCTGAAGCCTACTGCATCACGCTACTCTCCAAAATTTATGTCGACGATAGGTAAATCTCCGCCTTGACTATAATAATTGTGATTATGACTGCTATGTAACGTTAACAATCCGAATCGAAAATTAATAAGCTCCCTGAAAGATATAAACAAAATAATTAAACGCTTAATTGAATTATAGGCTCAGTTCTCACTAACAATAATGAAAATTCGGTCATATCTAATCTAATATATAAAATTCTCGTGTCACGCTTTTTTGAAATCGGACAACATCTATTTTTCATCCCCCTACCCCTAAAATTTTTTTCGCAGAACAACGTTTGCCCGGTCAGCTAGTTTAGTTATAAAATTATATTGACCTAAGTGAATATAATGTTATATTATTTGGATTATGGAAAGTTTCAGAAAACTGTTCTTTATCTAATACTTATTCCAGTAGAAAATTTATTTACAAAATAAGTATATCAATCACTGCTTGAATGAATACTAACACAACTCAATAAAGCCAATTTTTCAGGAAATTCGTGTAAAAATTTTACGAAATGTTTATAAGTAATACTTTTTCAAATATTATTTGGTAATACCATATTATTCGAAAAATAATGCATGTGAATCCGTTCAAACACGAGTAGTTACTGGTATCCATTGATTATTGAAAAAAAATGGCGCCAAAAATCAACCAAAGGCATAGAGTCATTTGCAACGCGGAAAACGGGCAGATCCCACACGTTTTCGTCGGATCATCCGACTCGGATGCGCTTCAAAAACGCGCCGTGTGCAAAGGCTCTTAGTGCCTAGTGGTGCCACCGCGTCATTTTTGCTCTTATGAATGTGAGTTTTATTCACATCACAAGGTAAAAAGGATTATTTTTGATCGCGTGGTGTTCTTAACTAAAAAAAATAAGAAGAAAGAAAGAAAGAAAGAAAGAAGGAAAAATATTTATTTCCCTCACAGGGCACTGCAACAACAACATTATGCTTAAATCTAAATACTATAATAAAAAATTGAATGCAGTGCCATGCCGATGGAACGGAAAAAGGTCACATTCAGCGAGGTCCGCTGTATTTCAATGTGACCTGCGACGTTGCGCGGGGCGCACGCAGGTGCGGTGCATGGCGAACTTGCTAATTCTATTTACAATAATAACATAAGTAAGGTAAACACAAAAAAAAATAACTAAATCATTACTACATTATCTATCCTTGTGCATAAGATGTGAAAAACATTAAACAATCACAAAGTATACAAATTAAAATTTTGAGCTGTGAAGGTATTCATGCAAAGCAGCGATATTTGGTTAGGTAAACAAAATAGTACAAAGAATAGAGAAGAAAGAATATAGCACCCACGCTTTTAGAGTTATAAGTTAGTTGGTTGGTTTCTCAGTGTACCTACAACCGTCGTTCTCCTGCAGGGATGGCTGAACAGTATAATCTTCATCGGCATGATGGTGGGCGCGTACGCGTGGGGCTCGGTGGCGGACTCGCTGGGCCGCAAGCGCGTGCTCATCGCCATCTCGGTGGTCAACGCGCTAGCCATCGTCGCCTCCTCCTTCAGCCAGAACTTTGAGCTCTTCATGCTGTTCCGATTTATTAATGGTGCCGCGTGAGTAATATTTAAACGCTACACGCCTACACACTCATAGCCATACGATTCCAAGTATCGTGTGCCATGGATAACAAAGACACCAGACCCAGACCAAGAATAGAAATTAAAACTCTTCATTCAAATTTGTGCCTCGCTAGGAATTGAACCCAGGACCCTTCGAACGGCGGCGGTCCGTTGATCATATTCAAAGACAGCGATACACATGTGACTTTGTTTTTAGATTGGTAGGTCCTGTACGCGTCGTTGACATTATGACGAGACGTTGCATTACTTGCATTCATGAACAGAAAAATTGCTTTATTTTTTTCCTAGATAACAAAATTAGTCACTTTGCTCTCAGTTCATCTCGTTTCTCTTTACATACCTCCTTGTACCGTAACATTTTCATACCTATGCCTTTCTCAGAAAATAATTGTCTGTTTTCAGGTTGGGTGGATCGGGTCCCGTGATCTGGTCATACTTCGCCGAGTTCCAGCCGAAGAACAAGCGAGGCGCCATGCTGAGCTTCATGGCGGCGTTCTGGACGCTCGGCAACCTGTTCGTGGCTGGACTGGCCTGGGTCATCATTCCTAGTGGTTAGTTCTTAGCTTCTTATACCCAAACTAGCTGCCCGGACAGACTTCGTTCTGAAAAAAAATTTAGGGGTGGACATTTAGGGGGATGAAAAATAGATGTTGTCCGATTCTCCACCCTGGCCGATATGCACGCTAAGATTCACGAAAATCGGTCGAGCCGTTTCGGAGGAGTTCAACTTCAAAAAAGCGTGATACGAGAATTTTATTTAATAGATTAATAGAGACCTGTCCTGGTGCAGGATTTTTCATGGTAGACAAATTCAATCTGCTCACTGACCACAACCACGATTCTCAAGTGGATCCGTCGATACATCTTCCTCCTCATCAATAAAATCTTTTCTAAAACAAATACGATAAATGTAATACAAAACCTGGGCATCTTTTTCAGAAATCGGAGGAGAAACAGGAGGGTTCGTGTACAACTCGTGGCGTATATTCTTGCTGGTCATGTCACTGCCATCCTTCATTGTAGCCGCGCTTTTGTTCCTACTGCCGGAGTCTCCCAAGTTCTTGATAACGACCGGGAGACACGAAGACGCGTTGGAAGTATTCCGCGGCATCTATATGATGAACACCGGCCGAAGCAAGGAGGAGTACCCAGTGAAGCAACTGCTAGTGGACGAGCCGCTTCACTCGAAGCCAGAGAAGCAGATCGAAGCTAAGGAGCCGAAGGAACCGAAGTCCAAGATGAGGAGGATGTTCAGCGACATCATCGAACACAGCAAGCAGCTATTCGTACCGCCTATACTCAAGTTCACTACGATCTCTATCACAATTAACTTTACATTCCATATCGGGTGAGTTGACTCATCTTTTCCATTTAGAAATTATTAAGGTATGGTTTTTATGTAAATAGCAGGCAAAGGAGCAGACAAACGATCTGATGATAATATAATTATTATAAGTGGTCATTTCCAACCACTGACATCAGTAACCAGTTCTATTTGCGGTTGGAGGTTGGAGCAGATGGCACTCGCGACACAGGGAACCCTAATGTGGAAATGCGAGAAGGTGCTCTCCAAGTTGATCGAAGACATGAACTGTCTATCCACCTGGAATAACTTTGATTTTTTTATCTGATAGATGGGCAAACAGGCATACGGCCCGCATGATGATAAGTTGTCATCGTCGCCTATTGACACGTGCAGCTTCAAAGGAGCTGCAAGTGCGTTACCGGCCTTGAAGGATACGATGGACACTCTTTTAAAAGAACCCCATATCGTAGCGAACCGGGGATACTTCGTCATTTCTTTACCTATTTCGAAGATTACACCTATCTTTGTATAAGCGTTAATTTTCATCTTCCCTAGTTACTACGGCCTGATGATGTGGTTCCCCGAGATGTTCAATCGTTTCGACGAGTGGTCGAGAACCCACGACAACGCCGAAGCGGACATCTGCCAGGTGACAGCCTACGTGACGCAGTACGGCACGCACTCCAAGGAGGCGCTGTGCGACTCGCACATACACTCGGATGTGTTCATGGAGTCCCTCATCACGGTGGCCGCTGCTATCCCGTCCAATATCTTCGCGGTGCTTGGCATGGACAGGCTTGGCAGGAAGTTCTTCTTGGGTAAGTGGTTTTTGAAGAGATTCTGTGTGGTTTGGAACGTTTCTTTACAACGTTTTAGCGTCACAGCTACATGAGTATACAACAAAAAAGTCAATTTAAAGGTTTCTATAACTTACCTCATATTTACTACTGGTAAATAGGTTCCTAAGTTAGGTAACAAAAAATAACCTAAGTTGAGAAACCAACTCCTCAAACTCTTTTACCACATAAGAAATAAGAACTTTTTTGGACAAAAAAGTGGTACGGTAAAGTTGACGTACCGGTAAGTATAAAATCCAAGGCAACTGAGGGCCAATGATCCCACTTCTGATATAAAACCTTTGTCGAACGTACGCTGCAGGCCTAAGTAACTTTTCGCTCGGGAGTTGGCAAAACATAATTTTTGGCTTAGAAATCTACCAACTCCTCCAACTCCCAGTAAACGCATAATCAATAAGAACTTTAAATAAGAAGTAAACATACAAAATCTCTTTCCCCCTCAAAACTCCTAGTAACAGCCGTATCTTGTCCCTAGTGTTCGCAACATTCTCGGCGGGGCTGTGCTCGGCGGCGATGTACTTCGTGTACAACAAGACCAACAACCTGATCGTCAGCGCCATCTTCAGCTCCGTCATCTCCTGCGGGAACGCCTCGCTCGACTGCCTCATCACTGAAGTCTTCCCTACTAACTTGAGGTAACTAGCGTTTCATGTAAGGGTCAATTCATAGGTCAGCAACACTAAAGGCAATAATTGTGAATTTTAAAATTAGAGTTGATGTAATTGAAACGCCTGAACTGATTATCATAAATTGTAGCTAAGAATCATCCCGATAAGGAAGAACGCTGTGATCGCGATCACGTCGCCATTCAAACAAAAAACCGCATTGTAAATTAGTCGATTCTTTTAGGGACCCATGCCCCAGACACGTCAAACTATAACACTGCATCCCGGACCACATCTACACATACCATCAGCCTGATGGCATCAGGTGGGATTGTGGTCAAGCATTAACTTATTAAGTAAAAAAAACTTAACACCCCTTTCCCCTTTTTTGCTTCGGGGGTTGAAAAAGGAAAGAGCTGTCCTGTCTGTCTCTCAAAACCACAGCTGAAACACTGAGTGACTGACTCACGCAAGATGATAGTAGCTAGCCAAGCAGGCTTCACGGCTTTCCGTTAACATTGTTAATAAATTGAACAGATGAATTATTCATACGCGAAGCAGCACCATCAGAGGAACTGGATTCTATTCTATTGCCTTTTAGTTTTACAACACCCTAGTTCGCATCGCAATCACATGCAAGCTTGTTATTGCATACGCACTGTCCATCTGAACTATCACAGAATATAACAGATCTTTTTGTGTATGATGTCATGCACACTTGGAAAAATTAAAATGTGTGCAATTCACACGTGGTAGAAGTGAAACCTTCAAAATTTTTGTTTTCAAGATAATCAAGAGACGATGTGAAATTTCGAGAAGATGATAAATATAGGTTTCACTACTCCACTCCACTCCGCTCCGTTCCGCTCCGCCCCGCTCCGCTCCAATCAACTCCCCTAACCTACCCTACCCCTGTACAATGCTTCCTATCTCACTTTAGAATTTATGTGTTTCTCTTTTTACTGGACAGTTTCGTTTCATAAAATTTCAAATCACCCCCGTACTAAAGAAGTTTTCACTTCAAAAAAACTATCATGGGAAGAGTCCCATTGTCCCAGTTGAAACAGAGGTTTCAAGGGATCACTCATGGTAGGGATTATTTGGAGCAATGGTGTATTTTACTTTCGAAATGTTCGAATAACATTTAAATGAATGCCAATCCAATGCATCCAGACGACCCGGCAACGCAACATAATGGTTCCATGCCTGATCGCTGTGCCAAGGGTCTTGCTCTTGGGTGCGATTCCCAGCGAGGCGGAAATTTGAATGATGAGTTTCAATTTCTGTTCTTGGTCTGGGTGTGTCGTTGTTTGTTTTGTCCATAGCACCCACGACACAGGGATTGTAGCTACGATTGTATAGCTTTTATTTATTAATTCCAGAGCGACCGGCGTAGCAGTATCGATGGTGGCGGCTCGTCTGGGCGGCATCATCGGCAACGTGGTGATAGCCGCGCTGCTCGACACATACTGCCCCGCGCCCACCTTCATCGTGGCCGTGCTGCTGGCCAGCGGCGGCCTCATGTGTCTGATGCTGCCCAACACCACGCGGCAGGCCTTGCAGTAACCATGCCCTACAGTGACCACCTGTGCCCTACAGTGACCATCGGTGCCCTACATTGACCATCTGTGCCCTACAGTGACCACTATGCGTCCTAATTAGTAGTAGGAATAAGGTTTCTTAATGGATATCAATGAAGTTATAAGGAAAAATTCTTTTTAATTTATTTGTTACCAAACGTGCCACGAATATTATAATTACTCCTCAATTGTTTAATTAAGTACGTACTATAATATTCGTTCGTGACGCGGTTCAAACGAAGGGCAGAATTATAATGTACCTATCATGTTAGGGGCCGCTTTAGAAATAATTGTTATTTATCGATTAATTGTTACTTAAGAAATTTTACAAAAACCATGTTATTTTAATTGGTCAGAGACAGTTCGGGGGCACAGAATCATCTTCAAATGTACTGAGTATTTGGTGGCTATACAAAAATTATTACTGCGGTCTGTCGTTAAATATAAATAACTCGATTGAACGAGTAGATAACTCATGTAGATAATTTGTTCATATTTGTACAATAATTTTATACTAATTTAAAGCTTCTAATGTACATTACCATCTTACCAAGTAATATTCCTGTCAATCGACTGTAGTAGAATATCGAGTTGTTGTAACAGTCATCTAGAAAACCATTTTGTTATTGGAAGTATTATAGGTTTAAGTGTCGTTAACTGTAATTCCATTGTTACATTCAAATGTATTTACATTTATAACGAATTTATAAATTAAATATTGTTACCGTAGTTTGTATTTATGTAGTGAATAAAAACGTAATAAAGCATAGTGAGACGTTTTCATATCAAAGAACTTTTTCTTGATGAAGAATCTGTTTTTTTTTAAGTTAGAATCGAATAAAATATACCATTGAAGCAAATATGATTTTTTATTTTCTAATTTCTTGAAAATATCGAATTAGCAAACAAAACGGAAATAATATTTTTTTATTCAATAAAATTTATTTATTAAAACTTTAAACTACACAAAGGTTATATTACTAGACTTTATGTTCATAGTATTTAATAGATCTAGATTCTGACATAGATCACTCAAACAAACCAATATGTGCCTTTGACATACGTTTACAGTTAATGTAACAAATACATATTGTACTTAACATTAAAACTACTTAAATGATATACGCTCCACATCAGGATCATCCTGTGATAACCGTACTCTGCGCGGCTGGCACCTACATTATGTAATAGCACAGGCTACACATACAACTCTGTGTTATCCTACACATGATATTTATATTTCAGAGGATCGCTAAACGTTATAAAAATATTGCAATATACCTAACCTTTCATATATTACACATACATTCCAACAATATCATAATTAATTTTAAATTTACAATCAAAAGTTCTTAATCTAAATTTCTATGCAGTAATGCATTGCTTGTAAAATGTATTCGTGACGCGTCCAAAACGAAGTGTCATAATGTATCACATTGTCCTTTTCACACTTAGATATATGTACACACAAACATCTGCGCACGTCACAGCGCCACATCTTCAGTAACTGTTTACAGATATGAAGACTTTAAGACGCCGCAAAGCCCGGACAGACAACAACCGCGACATCCTTTCGATAACCGTTAAAACTTAACCCATTGCACATGTCGTAATAACGTTACTAATCGAAGTCGACAGGAGATACTTAAATAAATAAATTTTGCAACATTTACCGTCCGAACAGTTCAGAAGAAGGCCAAGTGCTCGAAGCACCTACACAACCCCTATTTAATATCACTCACTGAAAGTTTCAACTGCGGCCGCAGCGGGATCTCGGTGGAGAGGTCGGAGGCGTCGGAGATGGGCGTGAGCAGCCGCTGCGGCCACTGCCCGTCGTCCGGCTCCGAGTCCCGCACGTCCACGGACGACGGCGAGCCCTCCGCCGACTCCACCGACGACGCTATTCTCTCGGACAAGTCGTCGGTCAGGATGGGCATCGACTTGCCGACCGACTCGTCCTCGGTCAGGATAGGCATCGAGATCGGCCCGCCGACCGCCACCTCCACCTCCTCCGTGGACACGAACGACATCTCCGTATTCGGAGACGGCAGGAGCGCGGCGCCGTAGTTGTTCCCGCTCAAGGGATCGGTGGTCTTGAGCGCTATTCTCGGATCGGTGACCGTGATCGGCAGCTCGAGGGAGGTCGGCACCGTGTGCGGGGTGACGCCGATCACGGCGAGGCCGTCCTCGAGGTTGGACGGCACGGCAGGTTCGCTGTCCACCTTACTCGGCACCTCCACCGGGGTCATTATGGGCTGATTCAAGGTGGTACTCGTCTCGGACACGCGACAGTGGACAGACACGTTGGCGTTTAGATCGCGAAAATCGGGAGCCTCGTCTCTCGTGTCGCCGTGAAATACGTCGCTGTTGGCGAGGGCTGCCTCCAATATATCTCTGCGCTCGGGCTGCACGAGCGCCGGCACGGGGTCAGGCATAGGAACTAGTTGATTGTTCTCCAATATCAGGGGACGGTTATCAATGGGTGTAAAGGTTCCATTTTCTTCTACGCAAAGATAGAAGGATCCGGCGGGACCTCCAAAGTGTTCTCCCGGGACCGCTAGTAGCTGAGACTCGGCCAGGGCGGGCGGAGGCGCAGGTTGCTCCGGTTGTACTATCGGTGGAGGTTCCGGCTGACGAGCGATAGCAGTAGACGGCAGCAGCTCCTCGAAATTCTCTAAACTTGAATAAGCAGACGCAGAAGAAGATGGTGAACTTAGAGTAGGCGGAACAGTTGTTGACGCGACCGCATTAGATAAGGGGCATAGGGCTGGCATCGGCGCAGGTGTCGGCGCTGTCGGTATATCGTGCTTGACTTTCTTTACGGGCGCTGGAGCCTCAGCAGCGACCGCGGGCTGCTTTCTTACTCTAGGTTTTTGAATATTCGACATGACTGTCTCATTGGGCGTAATATTTATTGTTTTCTGTACGACTACTTTGCCTTCTTTAGCGGGAGGGATTAAAGTTTTTTGAATGATTTGCCCAGTCCGCTGTAAATGTTCGAACTGTGCGGCCGTTAACTGCATCATAGCACCAGATTTTTGCTGGAAAAATATTAGAGGCTCAGTTGAATTCTTTTGGATAGATATCTTCTTAGCATCGCTTGAAATAATTCGTTTAGGAGCTGGCCTTATCTCGGGCATTGGGGCTATATTCTGTGCAGTAGTAGTGACGCGTCCTCCTAGAATCAACTGACCTTTAGAGGTAATTATAGCTCCTTTTTGTTTTGCTACAAGCCTCGTCGGAGTCTTCACGGAAGCTACCGTTGTTACTACAGATTTATTGGAACCACCCGAGGCAGCTGACACTCTATGAGTAATTGTTTTCAGCTGGGACATGTTAGATTGCTGCTTGTTGGGAAATAGTATTTTCTCGTGTTCCGGTTTTAATACTATTCTAGATTGTGCACCTTGAGCGTTAGTAATGATCATAACCGTATTCCCTGGTGCAGTCGCATCGGCTGCGGACGACACTAGTTTTGCGGATACAGGCTTATTATCAGTGACCTGCATGGGTGAATCTGCACCTTTACCGAGAAACATGTGTGCTTTCCCTGTTTGTGGATCTATAACAATTTTTTGCGTTCTACCTGGTCGGGGGGATGCTGTTGTAGGTAGAAGAATAAACTTTTCTGGCTTGCTAGCGGGTTGGGAGATTGATTGAATTAAAGTAGACTGAGTTTTACCAGCGTTTTGTGAAATTGACTGTATGATGGTAGGATGTGCTTTGTTACTAGTTTGGACATTTGGTTGTATTAAGTTGGTTTGATGCTTATTGGCATTCTGAGGCATTGCTTGTATTAAAGTGGGCTGAGTTTTAGCAACATTTTGAGAAATAGCTTTAATTAGAGTAGGCTGCCCTTTCATTTCTTTAATTGACTCTTTATGTGGAGCCTGTTTTGTCATAATTATTTTCTGTTTTCCACTTGTCTTATCAATCACTAACATCTTTGTACCACGCAGCTTAGATGACCTGGACAGAATATTTGGTGTTGAAACTTTGTTGCCTTCGTTTACTGGATTCACTATTAAAGTCTTGAATTCTTGCTTTGGAGTATTTTGAGGTGTTGGACTGATAGCTATTTTTTCGCTATCAATAATCGTTTGTTTAGGCTTTACGGTCTTTTGAGGAATTTGCGGAATAGATGGACTTGGCAACATATTACCATCTGACATCACAATTGGCATTTTTTCAATGCTTTCTGGAGTTAAAATGTCATCTGACAAAACTATTGGCATTGAGTTTATATCAAACATAACATCTTCTGTATTTTGTACATCATTAACATCTTTGCTTGTTTGTAACGTTGGCACAATAGATGTCTGGGGTTTTATTTTCTGCAACTTAGAAGGTGCTTTAGATATTTTTCTAACCTTTTGCTGGATTACAATAGTATTAGGATCTGATTGTGACTCGGGGGCCGTTTGAATGGTATAAGTTTGAACAGAAGATCCTTCTTGAGAAGCATTTTTACTGCGAGAAAGAATGATTTTATCAGGGGTTGCCACTTCAGTAACATTGTTAAGCATGTTTTTGTGAGGAGTATTCGATCGGCGGATGATTATTTTTTGTTTCGGTGAATGTGTTTTGCCAGAAACTCCTGGTTTACCCTCCTCCAAGTTTAATTTTTTATCCTTTGCCGGAACAATTATCTGTTTTGACAGTATATTAGGCCCCATTCTCGGGGAGCAGGGCTCTTCTAAAATTTTCAATAATTTTGGAGAACTCGTCTCGAAAGGTATTTTGTTACCATTAGAAAGGTCATTAGTTTTATCTATTGTTAAAATTGGCAATTTTTGTTCTGAAGCGATTTCATGGTCTTTAGCAGGAATGATTTCATGATCCTTGACAGGTACAAATGTTAGAGGTTTATCTTTTGTATTAGTAGTATTGATTTCAGGTATATTTGTTTTGTGGTCCATTGATTCAGACATCTGAACTAAGGACTGTGCTGCATACAAGTTCTCACTTTTTTCTTGTTCAGTTTCAAAACGAGAGGACAAGTTATCAGTGTTTGTAATGTGATTAGCTGGTATTTCTATGTTATCTTCCACACATGTTTCGTCTGTGTCTACTGTTTTATTTTCTATGGCAACAGTTTTATTAGAAAATAAAACTTCATCTTCAAATGATTTATCCTCCAAGTTGATATTTTCCTGATGTTCCACATTAACCTTATTCTGAATAGTTGTGGAAGGTAAATTAATAAGCGTCTCTGCTATTTGAAGATCTGATTCAGAAGGAACAGTTTCGGGCACAGTTATGGATATGTTTTTTACAGGAGTATCGATACTATCATTAGTCCCAATCAAATTGCAATTAGTGACCAATAATTGTTCATTTATATTAGTTTCAACAACCTCCTCAGATGTAACTTCATGAACTTTTTCGTCAGTCTCCATGTTTGTTGGTGCAATATAGTTACTTTTTTCATCATCGCCACCAACAAAACCATTAATATTTTTCGGTGAACTATCTTTGTTATCATCTTCAAACAAATCTTCTGGGAGGTCATTACTAATGAGTCTTGTAACCCTATCGGTTTCTCGAGATACACTCAACAATGCGTCGACTGCTGACGCTGTAGATTCATTCATGTAAGGCTCAACCGGATGAGATTTTTCTTGATTATTTTCAGCCTTATATTCTTCACTTGTAACATCTAACGTGGTATGTGGTTCATTTACTTTTTCAATCTCGTTACATACCTGAGTTTTATCTATTTCAACTAAACTATCCTCACATAACGTTTCTTCATCACTTTTCTTATATTTACCACAAATCTCATCAGTTTGATTTTCACTTATTTCCGTTTCATTGAATTTTTGAGATGTATTGACCTGCCTATCTAATGAAGCACTGTTAATTACATCGGGTGTATCCTCTTGTGTCAGAAAATCGAGATTAGGTTCTCCATCACTAATCTCAATCTGAATACGAGAATCTATATTATTTGGCGAATGGATGATTGTCACTGAATCAGATTTATTGTCTTCTTGTATATCTTTCGGTAATTCTGATTCAATTGTACTTTTTACTTCAATGTTTATATTCCCGTAAACTGAATCTAACTCTTTTGGAGAATCTTGTAATTGATCTAACGAAATGTCATCCGTTTTAGTAAGATGTTCGACCTCAATCTGAGCAATATTGTTTGGTGAATTTGACTTAACTTGATGTAGGCCAAAATCGAATTTGTCTTGCGATTCCTCAATTTGCTTCATATCTAAACTTTCTGGTACTGATGGAGTCATAGTAGATGCAGATAGATTGTTTGCGACATAATCTTCTTTTAATATGTCTGTCGATTTCTTCTCCTTTTCCCGCATTTGTGCAGCCTCTGCCTTCATCTTTTTCAACTGAATTTTTGGTGCCAAGCGTGCTACCTTTACTGGTTCTACTATTGGTGGCGAACTTCTAGCTTCGGCTGGTAGTATCTCAGATCCATTTATATCTTCGGACATATCTAACCTTTCAGCATTTAACTGCTCTGCAACATACTTTCCAATTGCATCTTGACTTCGAGAATGTCGACTTCGAAAAAAAGTTTTAGTTTTAAAAATTGTTTTAGGCGGTTGAGCTTCTATGGATGGTTTATCTTCTGGCGAGTCACTTGTCTCTATAATGGTTTCTGGTTTTTTATCCGGAGATTTCACGATCGACGGTTCGGGAAAATTTTCCTCTACTTTTAATGGTTCCGGAGCTGACGGTAACTCTGGTACTGTAGTCTTATTCAATAGTTCTGCAACTTCCCTAGCTACTTCATCTTCGTCTAGGCTCAAGCTTTTTGTGTCTTCTTTACGTTTTGGATTCATCACACGTGGTATTTTCCTACCAACATCCGCCTCTTCAAGCCAGTCCTCATCCTCACAAAATTCATATTTCGAATCACTAGAAGATTCTGGTTTTTCTAAGACTGGTAAATCTTCACAATTCTTTGAGATAGATACATGAATTTCTTCAGGGACTTGTGCCTCTGGCAACTCTGCAGGAGGAGCGACTGCCGGAGACTCCGCTGGGGCTGCTATTTCGGGTGACCCAGCCATAACCATCACTGAAGATTCGTCATTAGAGTCATCATCAATATCCCAATCAGCCAAAAGACTGCTTTTGATTTCCTCATCTGTTTTTATCTTTTTCACTTCAACAGATGGTTTATCTTCAGCCACACGTTTTTGAGTTACAGATTTCTTAGGTGTCTTATCAATCTTATCCGGACGTGACTTACGTACCTTTGTAGTTTTAGTTGTGTTAGGGGAAGATTTTGATGGTTTGACAATTTTTTTTCTAACTGGTGATGGTGTGTATGGCATAAATGTAACACTGTGTGTTTTATTATGAAGAATTAAAACATTTAGGCGGGTCGTAGTAAATGCACAAGCATGACATGAGTAAGTGCCTGTAGTTGACACGTTTGGTGTGGTAGTTGGTGCGGACGTAGGCTGTTCAGCATTTACTTTATTTTCATCAGACGGTTCAGAACCAGCCCGACTTGTTGATGGAGTTGATGCCGTTTCTGAAGTAACTGCTCGTGTAGGAGTAGTCTGTGATCCTTGCACCAATATGTGAACTTTGTAGTTAGGCTTGTTGATATTTATCTGTGAAGACAGAGATTCTATTAAAGTACACATAATGAAATACAATTGAAAGCATTTATTTAGTGTTCTTAACAATGCAAACCTTTCTTGGAGTAGTATCTCTTGATAAATCTGATGGCTTGCCTTTACCTCGTCCTGCAACAATGATAGCATAAAATAAAAATTTGCAACTAAATTGATTAAAAATATATACAGGATGAGTTTTTTTTTTAAATCAACGGGTTCGATTCCTGGCTAGGAATATTGATTTTTCAAAAATGTAATGATGCATTTTTAGTTTTTAACAAAATCGGCCCCGAGACTACTTTCAGAATTATTCGCTATTCCTCAAAGTTTCGGATTTGGCTATCCACGCACACTTGGAACATTCACCCGGGATATATTATTGAGTAAATTATCCCAGTATTTTGTTACATTAACACTTCAGTTTAAATTAATTCATTATTTATTTAAACTCAAACAACTGAAAAAATCCAAAGATTTATTCAGTTGTTTGAGCACTGACATAATGAACATGAAACATTTCAGTTAGAAACTATTACCAAACCCTCCAAATGTGTATTATTAACTATAATATTGTCAAAATGTATAAAACATAAATGAATAATGATCATAATGTCACACTTCAGTTAATGGAAAAATACATAAGATACTTAAGGCAATCCAAGAACAAATGAGAATCATTTATCCTTTTACAGGATTAACTGCTAAATAAAATAAAATCATAATTTTTAGGTTTGTGCACAGCTAAAAAATTTCTTAAGCACAACAATTAAAATTACCTTTTTTATTAGATTGTGGGGTTTTCTTAGAAGGGTCTCCAAATAGATCAGCATAGCTTTCTTTCTTAGTCTCTTGAAATTCATCTCTAGTTAATATTGTGATATCTCCACCCACTGCAGCTTCCGCACGTATAACATCTTCCGGAAACTTCTCCATATGCCCATGTTTAGTTCTATACATATCTGCAAAAAAAAAAATTATTACTATAGTGGAAAACTGTAGTAGTAAAACTGAGTATGGTTTATACTGAAAAGTTTGGAGCTACATTCTGCAAGTTCGCCCCTACCTACTTACCCATTCTTGGGGGCCGTTCAAGTATTACGTAAGCACTATGGGGGGTGGGGGGGCGTCTTTGTTTTGCTTATTTTGGATGACATGGGGGGTAGGGGAGCCTAGATGATGATTACGTCATTAGTAGTTATTTACTTTTTTTACACGAATGGCAACTCTCACATTGTCTATACATTTATAATTGAAAAAAATGTTTACGTAAGCTTGGGGAGAGGGGATAAGAGCTTTGCTTACTTTTGCTGACAAGGGGGATGGGGGGGGTAAATAATTGTAATAAATCTGCTTACGTAATATTTGAACGGCCCCTTTTATGCACAGCAGAAAATGATTGGTTTGTACTACCCAGTTTAATCCTGATAACATGCATGGACCACCTTCCTATTTAAATTCACCTTGAAATATTTATATTTTGGTATTCATTAGTAGAAGGTTTTACCAATGGTGGACTTCCATGTTAATTATGTAGTCAAGTATTATAAGTTACTAGCTGACCAGGCCGTTATTCTGCCATATAAATTATATCTAGGTATAGGGACACCCTAGCGATATGATATTCATGGCATATTCACATATCTACCAAATATACACAAAAAAATTATACAAAAATTGGTCGATCCGTTTTAGAGGAGTTCGACCACAAACATCGTGACACAAGGTTTTCATATAGTAGATTTATTATCGTTAAGATCTGCATTTGCACATGTTATTTTAGTTATATATGAAATTTGCAACAATTTACAATAACCACACACATTGCTAACACCTAGTGTGTCACATACGCCCCAACTCAGAGTCACTAATGTTTACCTAAATCACTACTTAGTACTGAATTTTTATGGTGATTCTTAACTAAGGAGCGGTTAAAGTAACCGTTACTGACTTAGGGTTGGGGCATAAAACTTTGCAGTCTGCAAAGTAACTAGGAAAACTACTTATTTACCATGTGCCTTTGGCATAAAGAAATTTGCACTAAATTTTAATCATTGCTCTCGCTTTAAGTTTATTTGCGACCTTTTCTTTCTTCGCCCGGACATCAATACAGTAGAATCCCGATTATCCGAACCTCGATTATCCGAACATCCGATTATCCGGACTCGCGTCACGGCTCTACTCGCTGATTTAAAAATGTTTTACCGCGCAACGAGGCATGTTACAAATTAAAAGTTTGATACAAGAAGCGTCTTGGCTGCAATGAAAAGATGAAACGATTGCGTCCAAGATCAACTACAAGTTATTTCCAATCAAAGTTCTAAATTACATAGGTATTATTACGCGTTCACGTCAAGTTTGCCCTTACCTCTCGTCCCGCTCCTCGTACCGCACCTCATTTAGTACAGACAGCAACGCTACCAGCGTATTTTTAACCGACTTCAAAAAAAGGAGGAGGTTCTCAATTCGACTGTATTTTTTTTTTTTTATGTTTGTTACCTCAGAACTTTGGACTGGGTGAACCGATTTTGATGATTCTTTTTTTAATCGAAAGCTGGTGGCTGTCATGTGGTCCCACATAAATTTTATTGAGATCTGACAATGGCATCCATTAGAAAACCACATAAGTCGTAAATTTGTGTTAAGATGTGCGCGACAAATAAACGAATAACTCAATATCACGCCAACCGATGTCGATGATTCTTTTTTTAATCGAAAGCAGGTGCTTGTCATGTGGTCCCACATAAATTTGAACGAGATCTGACAAGTAGTTTTTGAGAATTTGAAGTCGGTTATTTTTTGTTAGTAAAATTTAGATTATTGAGGTCCCGTTCTTGAGTTTGTTGTTGATTTTGATGTTACTTTCGTTAAATTATTTTTGTATTGATTTATTTTACATTGATTTTTGTCGCTTCAATGACTAAAATAGAAAATGTTTTACACAGTGGCATACGTAATTTGTTATCTAAGTTAGTGAAATTATTTGATTACTTTTTTGTCTACAGTAACATTAGCTGTGAAATCGTAACGGTCGACGAAGGCAAACTTGAAGTAAACGCGTAGTATTATGTGATTCATTATCATTATAGCACGTATTTTTTATAAAATTTAAATATTGTTTGATTTGAATTTGAAATCGATTATCCGGATTTTCGATTATACGGAATACCCTTGGTTTTATTTGATCCGGATAATCGGGATTCTACTGTAACTCCAAATCACTCAACAACGCTTAGCAATGTATTAATAGTAAATTATAGCTATAATTTTAATGATTTAGGATGACTATATAAAGATGATACAAAACATCTTAAATATATAAATAATTCAATATAACTTACAGAGTCCTTTGTTGATGAATTCATTTTTACGGTTACAATTGTATTTATATATTGAATTGAAGTTCTTCACATATTCGCTGAAAATAAATATAACATAATTGAAACATTACATAAGATTCATAATGAATTGAAAAATAAGGTAAAATATAATTTAGAATTATTATATTTTACAGTAAAATTATTTTGATTGTTTCATTTATGAACAAAAAGCTAAAGCTTACTTTTAATGCAGCAAAAATGGAATATAGGTTTCAAGTAAATAAGACAAAATCTCAGCGGTTCAATTGTGTATCTAAAAACACTGAGCATGAGATATGGGCATATCATTAGCATAATCACTTTACATAAATAAATAATGGCGAGGATCAAGGTATACCAGTACGGTTTACAGTTATGTTTCAGGTGTTTCAGCATGGTATAGGAATTTATTGTTTTCAGATTAGAAGTAGAGGTTATATTTGTAAACTCACTATGCATCTTCTTGGAAGAACTTGACGACAGCGATCGGTGGTTTCCGAAATGATGGCAGAACATCGGGCGGAAGCTTGTCCGATGCCACCACTTCGCCGGGCCACCAACAGGATCCCAGCTTCACCCATACCACCTCCCCGTCCAAATAGTTAATTTCTGTTTGTTCACACATCACCACTTATCTGTTCAGGTGAAACGTACGACCATATTTTGTACTATAGTCACTATAGGTCGAACGCAACTAATGTAACATCATCCAAAGTTACCATTCACATTATATGCATTATGAAGTGCAATCGGCAAATACCACTTAAAATTCAGTTTCCGTAGATTCCGTTCGGGCCTAATTGTCAAAATAGTTGCAAAATAGAACTTGTAAATAAATTCACCGACTGCGTACGAAATAATTTCGTGAGCTAGGTCGATTGGTAGCACTGGTAAGTCAAAACGTGTGCATTTATAATAATAAAAAGACAAATGAAACTTATATATTTAAAATAAACGCAATAAAATTATTAAAAAAAATTTCGTATATAAATTATTTAAATACGTAAGTTTTTATTATGAAGGTCTGAAAATAAACCAACGGAAATAGTTATTAGGACAGCGTCAGCAGATACCAACATTGAAATAAGTATACTCCTCCCAAAATAAATTCCTTCGTAAAATCATTGCCATATTAATAAAGTACTTATTTTATGGTTTTATTTCTGTAAATAATTCATTGCAATTATCTGATTAGATTTTATTTTGAACGCCTGAATATGAACCTGTCTGACAGTCACATAAACATATTCAATCAAAATAAAGTTTTTTATTTTTGATATTCTGAATTTATGATTTAAAGTACAGAGAGCAGCGCCATCTGAAATCAAATGCCAAAAATTTTAGGCTAAAAATTAAGCAAAAAAAATATTTTATTTAATGTTAAGTGATGGAGGACTCTGTCATCTCTGTTCTCCTTAACTCATTTGAGTTAAATAACACAGATTTAAAACCAAATACATTGGTCTTATCTTTCATACCATGCATCATAATTACTGAACTCGCCGTTATTTATTGCCGTTGTTCTCTAATTGAAAAGAAGATAATAATATTATAATATTTAGACATTATTGTATAATATTTCCTGCAATACCTTAATTACAATGTACGACACATTTACACTTTTTAGTAGTTTTTAGTCATTCGCTATCGGGAGGAATTCACTTTTGAGACTTTTGACATTTGAATTTGATCAGCGCCATCCCTTATTTTGTTCTGATATATTTTGATGTAAAGCCGGGCACACACACTCAAGCCGTGAATCCCCGAGAAGGAGCGTGAACGAGACTGTATATATCAATTATATCATAGTTACTATTAATGGTGTTCACCGCTTAGTTAAGTTCTCCATTTCAAGTTGGTTTTGCATCAAAGATTTCTGGCCAAGAAACAAATAAAACGTTTTCTAGATTTACCGATGCAGTGTAACAAGTGCGTGCAAAAATGTATTGTGGAATGAAGAATGAGAAATTAAATTTTTGCAGTACACGGTATCAAACAAAACCTTTATTAAACGACTTAAAGATAAATAATACACTATCTAAGTAAGAAAAGGACAAAAATAGGCCGTCGCGGGACGCCTACGCGCCTGGTAGATATAAATGTTTCAATATTAATATAGATGATATTAATATTGAAATTTATAATTAATAAATACCTATAACGAAAGTCTCTCGACTAAAAACTCTAGATTTTGGCAGCGAAATTTTACATGTGAAAACTGAAATGTGAAACATTTTTTTGCATGGGAGTTAGTTGTCTGATAGAGCCGATAGAGGTACAATATTTAATGGGCGCCATTGACGATGCGATCGATCGCACCGATCGATCGGTTCAAAAGTGCCACTCATGAGCGGTAACAATCTTAACATACACTACCGATCCGTCGTTGCGATCGGTCGGCAACGACGGATCGCACCGATCGATCGCATCGTCAATGGCGCCCATAATGTCAGTATGTATTTTAATATTGGCCAATAGATGGCGCTGACCTTGTGAATCACGCTAACGACTATGTTATAATGTTGTTGTTTCCTTAGATAAAATAAAAATAAATCGGCATGGTCATGCTATTTACAGTGTCGCATACGAGTTGATTTTACTGTCAAGATACTGTTTTACATCAAAATGAGATTACCTACATCACTACAGGTCTGATCACAGTGACCACCAAAGAGTAATATAATGTGACCACTCTGAATGCGGATTCTCGCCATAAAGTCACGGTGTCTAGCGGTTAGCCACTGTGATTGTGGGAAGCTCCTTTGACCTTTGCCAATTACTAAATAGGTACCGAAAATAAAGCGAGTGACGAGCGGGCACTAATGGACCCGAGTGGAGAGCGGACGAAATCACGCCGTGAACTGAGACACCGTTTGAGAGCCCGGAACACGCAAAACATTTCTAGATCTATTTTATAAGTATGGAGTAACACACAAAAGTTCCACTTGTAAATAAAACGATTTGCAAAATTTTGCAAAATAAAATGCATTTTTTTTTTTGATTATTTTTAATAATTAAGGTACTATCCTTATATTATCTTATAACGCGCAATTAATATGCACCTACTAATGTAATTAATAATTATGTACTTATACAATAAATAGCTGTTTTCTTTTATTTTAATTAATAACATTTAGTAGATTTTTCCTATTCACTCACAAACTCCATTCTATTTTCGACCAATAAATAATTTATATTTCGTGAATTACATGATAGTAAAAAAATACTTCTGCAATAAAATTGGTACTACTTTAATACCATTAGTAACATTGCTGCTAATTCTACTATTGGGTATCTTAATTACAAATGAATTAACTAGCGCAATTATGTAATACATAGTATCTATATACAGAAATAATTTTAATAATCAGTATATTATTTAAAATAAATTTTTGTGATGTACAAAATTTATTTTATACATCACAAAAAAAATTTGTGATGTACAAAATTTATTTTATACTGACAAATCCAATCCCTGAGAAATCGTTTCATAGGTAAATGATGGTAACATTTTCATAAAGTACAAAAATACGCTATATTAATTATGATTGTGACAATATTTATGTTGTGACAGATTTTCATATGATATTGCCAGTCCTTAAATGTAACTGAACATTTTTAGCCGGAATATTGCCGTACAATTTTCGCCCATTGCTGGGGGTAATTCCTCTGCACATGGGAGAGAGTCTTCTGAATCTGTTTCGTCTCTTGTGGACTGCATTGAGGGCACGCACCACGTAGAACTAAGGGGGCGAGAGCTGGAGAAAAGAAAATGCAAATTATTGTCTGTGTGTAAGATCCTAAGATTGGTTGAAAGTCGTATTACATTATAGCATTGATATAATTAATTTAATCTTGTGCTTTAGAAGCGCAACAAGCATTAGTCCGCGTCGTCATTTACAGCGCGGAAAACGCGCGGTTTCCGCTTGACGCGTCTTACCCGCTTCAAAAATACGCCGTGTGCTCTAGGCTCTAAAATCTTCGGGGCACAAACAGCGGCTATGGCATATTTTTTTATAGAAATAGTCGGCAAACGAGCTGACGATCCACCTGATTATATATGATTTATGAGAATTATCTCTATGATAATGATCCCTCTATTCCTCTTATTCCTCTATTGATGGGTATTGGTTGGGTGGGTACCTACCTGGGTGGTAAAATGTAACTTTATATGTCGTGAATGTCTGTCGTAAAATATCGTACTCTTATTATAGATTCTAAAAATTTTCTCGGATATTTAAATCAACGATCGCCCCTTCCTCACTCTCTACTCGTTATGTCTATGTGTTCGATAGTTTTTTAATTTAATAGTTTTATTTGAAATTATTGAAATTTAGATAATCTGAATTGATTGAAATTTAATTTCACACCGGCTGCGACACAAATTCTTCAATGTCACTCGTTGCGTTACAAGTTTCTATTTATATTTACACGATTCAATTTCAGCAAGTAAAAAATCTACTTTCTAAAATTTTTTGGGAGAAAATTAAAGAAACGTAGAAAATTTCAGACATAGTCTTTTTGTCGGATATAAATCCGTCGGAGAGTCTATTCATCCTTAGTAGGTTAGGTACGCACTATTTCCCCTGCTTGTTGTATACCCACCCCGTATACCCTCCTAAACAATATACGAAGTCTCTGTCCGCGTGAAATACCTAAAAGCCGCGTGTGCCAGCAACTGTCCATTCGAAAAAATAATGTTATGACATCAAGTCCTAAAGGGTCCTATTGTAAAAGGTCATTATATAGGCTGTATCTTTGTCAATAAATTCTGCAGATTAGAGTAGGTACCTACCTACCTAGTTTAGTTAGTTTTAGCGGTCGTCTTTTTTTTAATATCATTTTTTATCTTTGTTGAACCAAGTAAAGAAACAACAGTCAACTATTAATTGTATTTTTAAACAAATTTAAATTAATATTTCAATAAAAAGAAGCTATGATCGTTTAACAAAAAAGACTTGTCTAAAAAACAGTAAGTTTATGTTAGAGGCCTATGTCGTCACCTTCTCTGCTGAGTCAGGTTAATCTAGCTTACGTACTTTTCAACCGTTTCCCGATGGGGTCACAAGGTCCTTCCCCGAGGGCGCACTTGATCTGCCGCTGGATGAACCGCTTGTCGCTGAGCGCGTCCTCCAGCGCCGTGTCGGACACCTGCGGCCGGTCGCCCTGCGCACAGCACACGGCTGCGAGCGCGCTCAGTACGATCATGTGTGTGACCTGGAAAATTAAAGGGTTTTATGTTAGGTTTAATCATATATTTTTGGAACGAAGTTCCTTAACGCGCATTGCGAAAGGGGGCTAGGCGGAAAATTTGGTAACGAAAAGTGGTAACGACACTTTTTGCCGGTAACGAAAAGTTGTAACGGCACTTTTTGCCGTCGTAGTTTTTTTTACATAGAAAGCAAGCCAGAGTACTAGGATAGCGAAAACATGCGAGTGTGCCAAAACAAATCTAAGGTATTAAATTTCGTGGGAAATTTAATACCTTAGATTTGTTTTGGTACACTTGCTGCATGTATTTGCTATCCTGGTACTGACTGCAAGGAACTTCGTTCCATCCGGGTGTTAAATTTAATACCTTAGATTTGTTTTGGCACACTTGCTGCATGTTTTTGCTATCCTAGTACTGACCGCAAGGAACTTCGTTCCATCCGGGTGTCCCTTGACACCTTTCAAGATTTTTTTTACTCAAATAAGTTAATGCTTGACCACGATCCCACCTGATGGTAAGTGGAGATGTGGTCCAAGGTGGTGAGCACATTAACATAGTAAAAGCCTATTCACTCTTTTCTTGAAGACATCGACGTCATAGGCAGGCGAGAACGCCGACGCAGGCAAGTTGTTCCAGTACTTCGCAGTGCGTTTAACGAATGACGAGGCAAACAAATATTATAATTAGATATGTATAATAAAGCGTGTAAAAAGAAGGTTAACTTGGAATTAAACGTTAACTATTTAAAGGTTGAGGTTGTTCAAGTCGAAGATATTGCTATTGTCGGTGTTTCGGATGCCATTCTTGGTTTATGTTAATCTCAGATACATAAAATAAATTTACAGAAATCTTTGGAATCATCTTCATAAAATTCACAGCAATAAACCGCATTAAGTGTCTTATTTGAATTGTGATGAATATTACCAAGTGAAAATAACGGTTAGGTACGCCTTTGTTTAAATAGGTAAAACTTAAAACCTCTTAAGGAATCATAATTTTGGCAAATTAATTATCATTCTTGATGTTTTGTCAGTTATATTCATCGATGCTTTAAAATACTTTAAATCGGCGATTGTGTCCGCAACACAAGACATCTCGTATGAATAACACCTCGGGTAGCTGTGCTATTGCAAAGAGGACGTGTTGAGAATTCTAATGATTGGGCAATCCATATCACCCAATGCGAAGTCACAGGACGATACAATCAACGATTAAACGATACAACACAACAATAATTATGTACGAGTATAAAATGAATTTCCAATCCATGACATGTACCTACAGTGATTCTGGAATAAAAATGAAATCACTGCATTTTTATGTAAATAACTGATAAATGAGCAGTCGACGACTGATCAGTAACACCAAGATGAAAATGCACCAACAACAAAAAGAAAGCGAGGGTGTTTTAATCAAGAATTAAGATGTACGTGTAAAAAAACTATCCACGCTGAGAATTTAAGCTTTCAGACAATAGAGAAACCCTTTTTTCTCGGTAATGCTTTTGGTTTTGCTCTCATGTCCATGAATGACGGTGACCACTACACTGACACACTCAGTTGTCATAGATTTGCATATAAACCTATACATATTTCAATTAGAGTTGCACTTGTCTTTTGTAATATGAGACGTGATTCAATTTCGGTAAGTAAAGCAGAAACTACAAGGTCGACAAGTTTTCTATTTCTTTCTTATCAATTTCAGAGTTCTTTGATCATTCGTATGCTTTTTTTTTGTAAATAATTCGAAATATCGGTGTGAAGTGAAGTTCCAAAATCGTTTGTATCGTTTCGTTAAAATTTGTACATAATAAAATTAAATATGATTTGGTTAAAACACAGTAAGAGAACGTAATTTTCAAGCAGCTAGTTAGGTCTAACCTAACTAGTTGGATTGGAGTACTTCCTGTATTGCGATGGTATCGATGATCTCTCAAAAGCGTTTGACTGCGTCGGTCACAAAATAATTTACATAATTATATGTATTCATAAAATCGCCGAGGCGTTATGGCGTCTCAACAAAGTTAACTAGTCAAAAAAAATTATCTTTCTTAAGGAATGCACATTAGATAATAATGAAATACCAGGGATTATATTTATCAGGGGAGTGTCACAAGGATCACTTTTAGAACCGTTATTATTTTGAATATACTACCTTTCTGATATATTTTTTTGTATTTTTTTAATGTAATGTAGTAAAAGTAAGTAGGTACATTTTTTAAGATTTTGTAGCCTTGTCATTATTAGCTTAAAATTATACAATTTCGTTTCAAAGAAAGCCCAAAGCCGGATAATACGACATGTCATACACATATCACTTAAATCTTGTTTAATTATCGAGGTCGAAATTGTGGTGACGTCGACTTTATTCACCTGAGTTAATTCACCCAGGTGTCTTAAGTCTACTTTTAGTGTACTTTATTCACCTATGCACCTAGGTGATTTAAATTTACTGATCGAGGTGAATTGATATAAGTAGACTTAATTCACCTATCATTTTAGTCAATGCAATTAGTGATGTTGGAATGTTATTGGCTTATTAAATTGTTTATTTTTCAGCCGCTCACTAAAAAAGAGGGCCCCAGTTCGCCCCCCCCCCCCCCTTAGATCCGGCCCTACAATAATAAGCTTAATACTATCTGAACAGCAGTTACGGAAAACTAGCCCTGGCCCCTGGGTATAATTATTTTGCCGTTGCCCGTTACACGACCGCAGCGCTGATTTTCAGTGATGCTTAATCAATGCTAGTGAACTATAGGGCAAAAGCATTACAAAGAAGAGTCCTTAAAACAAAATAAACAAATTGCAATTTGTTTATTTTGGTTTATTTAGAGCTGACCTAGGTATATTATAATATCATATTATTCTTATCTTTTTTGTGTATAAAAATAAACCTTCCCACCAGAAACACATAAGTATAAGGTACTAAAATATCAATTTAATATCTTTTATGATAATTTCCTCCTCCTCCAAAAGTATGTATCTCATAAACAAATTATATTAAGTATATAGTAAAATTTTAATAGATATAATTTAATTATCAAGGCCCCTGAGTGTAAAAGAGCAAATCAGGGAAAAGATATTTAAAAAAATGAATGATATTTCACTAACTAAATGCTACTGTGAAAGGTTTCTTGCCAACGTTAAAAAATTATCATAGTACTTAACATCGAATGTCGTATTATACAGGAAGTTGCAAGTAACCTACCAACCTATTTAATTTTAACTGAGATTGATATTGATTATCAAGTAAGTAGGTATTTTATAACAAGTATAATCTGCATGTTAAATTGCATCAAAATCGTTTTGTCGTTTTTGCGAAAAGTTGGAAACAAAACTTTCTCATTTATTTAGTAGGTAGGAATGTAAGAAAAGTTTGATACGGCAAGAGTTAAATTTCTCTACAGAAATTTAACTTCTCTACAGAAATTTAACTCTTGCCATGTCAAAGTCATTGACTGGCCGTCTTTCTAATAAAAATAACTCAACCCCCCACTGCTGCTAGAAATATAATTTAGTTGACGAATATTTATCACGTGTGCGACATAGAAATATTAAATATAGGTAGTTAATATTTATCTTTTTTATTGAATATATGTACCTACCTAATAATTTATGTGTCCACCATGTCGTCTCTAACATTTCTTAAGTATTACCTATTTTTTAAATATATTTAAATGGGTTACTTACAAGGAAAATAAAACTAAACGTTTAAAACCAAGTTTGTTTTAGGGACTGGTCAGCCTTGAGTAATTATTGCAACTATTAGTCACGCAGCTTGGTACACGGCCATGTAATACATAACAAACAAACCAAAAATGAGGATAGTTAACTAACAACAATAGAAAAGTTTCTTTCGGTAAATTACAAATACGTGACAAAGCTTAAGTATTTGTCCCTACATTAAAATAGAAGCTCATGTTGTATGAAAACATTATATTTTCTTTGTCTTGGGAAGTAACTCGGTAATAGATGCAAAAAAAAAAAGAATTTATAACAGTAGTAGGTAGTAGGTACTACTAACAGCTTATGTACCGTCTGTGATAGTAAACTATGGATCGTAGTTAGGGTACTTACTCCTTAACTAGCAACCCCGATGTTTTGAAAGAAAGTAAACAAAACTCAGTTGCTTTGAAGTCAAAACCTCTAATTCCACGGTAATATAATTAATTATTTATTAGTTAGTTTCAGTATTACTAATTTAAAACCATAGCACGTGACCATAGTAAAGTCACAGTCTACCTATGCATTTCTTGAACGTCTGTATCCTCTACCCTTAGGTTGTCTGGTAGAAATCGCTATTACAGCGATAAGACCGCCTATTGTGTCGATACAAGTACATATTAGCATTGTAATATTTTAAGTACTTCTAGTGTGCACAATAAAGAATATACGTATTTTACTGTATTGTATTGTAAAGTCACATCGGAGTCGATCGTAGTTTTTATTTGTGAGTTTATAGACAATCAATCAGTCAACAAATATTAAAACGCTCACAGCGTGGCGGCTTGTGTTGATCGACGGTCGACCTATGTGATCGACTGGGTTAAACAACAGGCACAACAGCGGGCGCGGTCGATAGTCGGATGGGTGACTGTTAGTGGTAAAAAATAGTCTAGAGCGCTTCCGTGCTTCACAAGTCACTTAAATCCGTCGGTTCTGGTTGTAATCGTATGGTAACAGTCGTTAAGCCATGCCATCATGTAAATAAATAAAAAATAAAAATAAAAATAAATGTCAGAGACTTTTGAGCGGCATGAAAACTTCCGACCCTTGGGATGGCCTCTAAGTTCTAACCCCTTGCACACTGGCACTGGAGCAGCGTGGTTGAGTATTCTTATATGCCTCAAGGGGAGATACCCGTGCTTACTGGTGGGCTGTCAATGGGTTGAAGCCAGACACAAGAAATATCTATTTATCTGCTGATTAATTCCTATCCCTTAGGACTAAAATACTCCTTGGTCGTAATTGCTGGAAACTCTCCCCTTCAGCCCCTAATATACACAGGAATGTAGCAAGCTATTATGTCCTTGCCCTTTAAAATTAACTAGCAAATTAACAAAACTGAGCCTAAATTTACCTTGGATCATACAAACCTGCCTCAATTTTAAATTAAAAACAAGTTTAACACACATAAACTTAATTACAATAAAATACCTTTAGTATTTAAAAGGCGAACAGGTAAAACAGAGTGTCCTTTGAAAATGGGTTCGATAAAATTGCATCGCACACCGACCGATTTCATCGTCCAAAGCTCTTGTAGACAGGAAAATGAGCATTATGGAGAAACTGCACTAATGGAACATACCTGCATCCTTCTTTGAACACGAGACACTTTTACTTCGCGTGTCTAAATAGCGACCCGGATTTGTTATAATTTCTAAAGTGTTTCACGGTGTTTTCACGCGACCAGTCGAGCGTTTAAGTCTGCGAATGAGTACAGAGTGAATGCCTTAGTAGTGGCTGATGCTGTAACCTCTTACTTAACACTCCCCTCTCTGTCCAATACTTTGCAACCGGTGGTCTTTCCCGACGTATACCATGATGCGTCACAAGTTACGTGACGTTAAATAGGTGAATAAAACACAATAATTAGTTATGCAACAATTTTATTTTATATAAAAATGTAAAAACTTGCTTTTCCTAGCGAACGTAAACTATCCAATACAATAGGCAATACAATAGCAACTTTTGATAATAACTGTAGATTTGTACGATGCAAGGCGACACCTGATTTTCCTAGAAATCTCATGTCATTGACAGTATTTTGCTATTTAAAATTACAAACCATTTGTTGTTTTTGACTCTTCACTTATCATTGCATGAACCGGATAAATAATTTATATTTATATCGCTTTGTGATAAAAAAAAACAATGAAAATACCTGGTTTAATTAAAAGAAATGTTGAATGAAGTCTTAGTAGGTAAATGGTTTCGATAGGTACCCAAATTATAAGTTAAAAAATTGTAACTAAACACAGATGGTTCTGCTCTGTTGTTGAACATACTACTTAATTTATAAGAATTTTGTATTTTGAAGATTTATAAAAATCATCCGACACTGGGAGGGTTATCACATGTTGCTTAATTTATACAAGAAGAAGTTACATTATAATATATGTAATTAATTAATTAATCAATACAATTTTACTATAGATATTTCAATAAAAGCCTTTACAAAAATTATAGAAATTATTATTTAAATAATTATGCAGACTTAATTCAATTAAATGAGTACCTATTTAATTCCTGAAGATAATAAACAAGAAATTCTAAGCCGTTACTTCGAAAGTTAGATTCATAGCCTGAGAACTCACATTCGTGTTCAACTTAAAAAAAACTTACAAGGTGATAAATTGAAGCACGACAATACCGTATAATTATTTTATAAGCGGAGAGAATTATTATCACATTAAGCAGGAAGTAATTGAAGGTTTTCTTAGTAAAAGTTATTTGAGTTAGTACAAGTTGACATTATTTGTCTGTCGGCGCGGGAACTAAAGTAGGGTAAACTCATGTGATTATGACTTATCTTCATGGAGGATATTTAACTTGTGTCTCATGATGAAGCTCTGTACGTGAATAACAAGTAACATTTGCAAAATCTGGAAGTTAGACTTAATTAAGTTTATTATTTCATTTAATTAAATGAGTTTTCTGTACTTGTAGGCATTGAAGTATTATTACTAGCGTATAGAAGAGACACCGCGAACACAATGTATGTTCCAATGAATTGGCGCCGAGCGGCTGCATTTCCAATGGATTCGTTCGATTTTGAAAGGAGAACGGGGGCTCAATTTTGAAAATAGAACTTCCCGGCGGGAACACACATTTTGTTCGAGATGTCTCTTCTATGACATTATACTTCAATGCTTGTAGGCCTGTTATGTTGACTTCACAACACATATTGTATTGCTTAGTTCCAAAAATCCGTATCGAATAATCGGAGCACGGTCGATTGTAGGCGAAATCACATAATCACGTAATCTGGCAGATCTCACTTTACCAAAGTTGTTTTCAACTAGAGTCCAGATCTAGACCAAATCGTTTGGCGATCAGATTAACTATTTCGATAATTCATTACTAAAAAAATATTAAACAAAATTCTAACTTTAGTCTATACGAAGTAAAATAAATAAATGGTAGTTTTATAATTATAATGAATGCCCTGAAATATTTATTTTTATTTTTGAGTTAGAGAAATACTTAAAAACCAATAACTATTGGAATAATTATGTATCTTCATTAACAGACATATTTATGAACACATAATTCAGGATAATATAAAAAAAGAGTGAAGAACAAACAACGAATATAATTTAATGTAGGTAATACGTACACAATAACAATTGGCAACACTTAGCACTGACAGACCCATATCCCAGACACCGTGACCCCCCGAGGTCAGTGTATCAACCGTACTGACGCACTATCTTGGCCCACTCCCATGGGTAGTTCCTCTGGACGAAGGCGAGAGTGCGGCGGATCTGGCGGGTCTCTTGTGGCGAGCACTGGGGACATGCACCTCGGAGTACCAGAGGGGCTAAAGCTGCAAACAACATAATTATAAATAACGAAACCGCCCTCGCTTTGCTTCGGTTTTCTTATTTTTTTACACCGTGGGTTACATTATTGGATATTTATTAAGGATCCCTATTTTTTTAGAAAAAATAATATAGCCTATGTCACCCGGGGATAGTGTAGCTTCCCAACAGTGAAAGAATTTTCCAAACCAATCAAATTTTTGCTCTTTATAATATTAGTATAGATTTACTCGCGGGCTCACTCGCATTATACATTACTGGATAAAAACATTACTGGAAATAACGTAGATACTCTGTCTTTATTCTTCTCTATTATCTTGAGATCATCGTAACCCGTAAGACGCTCCACCCACTGCACCGCGCCCCGTCGCGGTGCGCAGGATGGCAGATTTTACCATTGTATGCAATAATGTCAATTTATATACTATAGAAATCACGCCTAGCACAACACACTGCCGACGCGGCACCGCGCGGGAAATTGCCCCGCGCGCAGTTGTGTTATCCGTCGCGGCGTCGCTCTGCGCACCGCGGCGGGACGCGTCTTCAGTGAGTGGAGCGCCTAACTGTCCTACTGGGCTCGGGTCTCCTCTCAAAGGGCCATAGGTACAGCCATAGCATTATGGAGATCATTTTGGTATATAATTTTCCTCGTAATGTTTCCTTCACTGAATGACTGAACCAAGTCATAATTAATTTCTAGTATGAATTTCGAAAATTAGATGTGTGCAGATTCGAACTCAAGTTCCTAGACTATCACTGCTTATTACTATCGGAAATATAATCAATTATAATATTATAAACCAACGTAAAGTGAAATTGGCCATTCACCAAGACCTTATCTATTCGTATCTTCCTCATTTGACATTTGACCATACCGGAGTGTCATTCAAAGGGTCCTGGGTTCGATTACTTACTAGCGAGGCCAAAATTTGACAAGTGAGACTACTTCTGTTCTCGGTCTAGGTGTGTGTTTTTGTCTTTACGTTGTCCATGGAACCCACGACCGCGAGTGACCGTGACACAGGGAATGCTAGTGTAGGGGCTATGAGTGCGTAGCGTGCGTAGCGTTTATTATTTTATTTTTAATTGTTCATCTTTGTTAACATTTTAATTTATATAATAATAATAATCATTATAATAATAAAAAATTTAATAACAGTAATCCCAATGATGGTAAGTGGACGTGAAAACCAAACCAAGAAGCGCCCTTACTCACTACTTTCTTAAAGTCGAGTCAAAACAAAAGTCAAATATTTTTATTTTCGAATTAGATTTGTTACAAACTCTTTTCGAAAATAGAAAACCTTTTCCGAAACCATCCGAGGAAGATAGTCTCCCACATCATCACTTACTTCTTAGTCGAACTCCGACAGGATCGCATGGTCCTTCGCCCAGCGCGCACTTAATATGGCGCTGCATGGTGGCGCGGTCCGCCAGTGTCTTCTCCAACTGATGGTCCGTCATCGGAGCCCCACACACCAGCGACGTCATCAGAATTGTGCTGATGCAGACGATGGTCAGGTTCTGAAATATAGATACAATATGAGTCATTATTAAAACTGCAGAGATGAGAGAGTATGTCATAGGGAGAACTCCCTACGTAGGTAACTTCTGCGTATAATTAATGTCACGTAAAATGCATGTGAAAATACGTTAGATACACATTCACATACATACATTGCGGTATGACCAACAGTGCTAACTATAAGGGTGTCTTAGCACTGATAGATCGATCGTCGTCATCAATCAATACCATCGATCAACGATAGAATAGAGTTGACGTTGATCGTCTCGCCAGCTCTGCTGGGTAAAAAGCAGGCTCCTACGCTGTCGTTTGAATAGCCAAAACATATCGCTGCTGCCCACCGATTAAAGTGTGGGTACCCTAAAGGTTTCTTTGCCTTTGCCATCTGTCAACGGAAACATATTCGGCTCTATCCAACATCCAACATCCACATGACAACAGTAAGCTATAATTGGTTCTTTGTGTATTCAACAAAGAGGATAATAATTCTATCTAAGATCTGAAACTTATATGTTCTCAGTTTTCACATCGAAGTGAAGTCAATGATCCCCAACAATGGATGAATGGTGAATGTACATACTCGAGACTTCAAAACCAAAATGATAATAAAGATAAACTTCCTCGTCTTGTTTCCTTAAAAAGCAACGGAATCCTTGAAACTGGTTTCGGGGAATCGAGCGCCGTCGTTAGCTTACCACACAGAATGACCGAACACACGACGCGCGACGTGCGAAGGACCTACTTGGATTGTTATTTTTATTTTATTTTACTTGCTTCATTGAAATAGACTTTCCTTAAGGGAATTTAATAATTGTTGTATTAAAATTTTAAGTATTTCTTATCATTAATTACTTTAGGGGCGAAACTCCCTATAAAAGGAAACTCAGGGGGTGAAGCTACCCGCAATGAAATAAACCATAGGAACCCAAAACGGAATGGGTTAGGTTTGGTTAGGTTTCCGCGCCGGGGCAGTGGAGCGAGAATAGCACACAGTCCCGGCACCAACGCGGTAGGCGTCGACACCGTATGGTTTTGGTGGGTTCAAGTCCCACATACCTGTCCGGCTTCCCGTGGCAGGATAGACGAGACGAAGGTCTTTCCACACGTTAAAAAAAATGGTTAGGTTCATATATTTTTTTACGCGGAAATAGGCACCCCGCGATGCGGGGTTCCGACGACATTTATGACGAAGTGTAGTTTTGTTGCATAATTGAATTGAAATTGAACATTTAGTAGCCCTAATTTACTATTAGATGATAATTTTAGTTACGTTTTATGACCATTCAATTATTATTTTTATATTATATTCAAATTAATAAATTGTTTACGATTCTAAAGTTGATAGAGACGTAAGTAAGTTAATACAAAATATGTTAATCAAAGTCTATCTCTAAGGAATTAACTTGAATTTATTTACAAGAATTTAAAAGTTATCCAATAATTTAGTAGTCAATATGCAGATAACGGACAAATTTTAAAAATTAATAACAGTTAGGTACTGACCTGCATTTCGTATGGTTTTTCTATTATTTCAATTGCAGATGTAGCTGTAATAAGAACCGTAATGTGGAGGCGCGAACTCGATAATGTCACTTTACTATTTAGGCAACGCCTAACTCACGAATAGGGACTGACTGATCCCAATCATCGCATTACTGAGCTGAGACCCCTCTTTGTAACTCTTGTAAGGTGATTAGACTTCAATAGAGGGCACGGTATCTCGTTATGATAAATTTTGACTGCTCTTTTTGTACGTTAGTGACGTGATAAGGACACGAGGACACCTATTGTACTGGTAATAAAAGGGCACACGCACTTATTATCACTATGAATAATTCGTGTTAAGCTGCGCTTTGTAAATAGGTGATTCCATTAAACAAACATTGTTATAATGTGATCCGCTCAACTAATTATGCTAAGTATTGAAGATAACATTGTTTCCGCGAATTACTGGAATTAAACTTGACAAGTGCGAGTTAAACTCGCTTGGAGGGGGTTCCGTAAGATGATTATGTATTTTCCGTTTTTCTATTTTATTTATTTTTTCCGTATTTTTAAGACTTCTTATAGGTTTTCCTGATATATTTAAGTCAAGAACTATTCTCTGTATTTTTTTCAAAAGTTAAGGGGGGGATGGTCAATTTTTGGCTTTAATTTTCGTTCTTTCTTGAATAATTTTAAAACTATAACAAAACATATAAATAACTATAACATATTAATAACTATAACAAAAATGTATTTGAGAACCTTACAACAAGCCCTTTCATTTGACATAACACACGATACGGTTTGCAAAACAGTTTTTGTTTAATTTTGATTTCGTTATTTTTTTCCAAATACAGCTGTTTAATTTGACCTTAAGTCACAAAAAAGTACATGTGTACCAAATGTCAACTTATTTGGTCCAGTAGTTTCGGAGTAAATTGGCTGTGAACGGCGGTCGCCCAAACGCACGAGTGATCCATAAGGGTTTCGTTTTTCGTTTTTTCGTACCAAACCCTAAAATTATTTTTAATTATTAAGCAGGACTGGAATAACTCGCACTGGAATAACCTGGATGCAGAGCTCGAACCTCCGCCTCGAGCCTTCATGCCTCTCATGAGGCTCGCCGCTCGAGCCTTCAATGAACTCTAGACTCGGGAGGCTTGAGCCTTGAGGCTTTTAACAAGAACTTAAACGAATATTACTAATACCCACGACTCATGTGAATATTGCCCAGCCAGAAATCGAATCCAGCACTCCATTCCATTCTATATTAGTCAAGCATGGTCAAGAAAAACTAAACTTCTATAAATTGTTCTACATTTTTAATAAATTTAGGTAGGATAATGACATAATTTTCAGACACGTAATACCTATCAGGGCAGGTGCACTCCGCAATTTTAATGCATGATGTTACAAGTACGTGCCGCATTCGACGTGTCGGGCCAATTTCAGAAGGGCTGCCACGCGCCGCCGCGCCACCCTGGCCAATGGCCGTGTCATACATTCGAAATCTATCACACATGTAATCACAAAAAAGACAACCCTGTCGTTGTCATGTCAGAGAGGCTTTAGAACGAGAGGCAACGTCTAGATGAATATGAATTCAATTCAATTCCATTTATCTGCTCGAATATGCTCGAATTAGTTACATAGGTATTAAACAATAAATACCTATACATTCCATAATTATTACTGACCATGAGTACAATACAAATAATATTAAATTGCATTGCATTAAATTCAATTTAGATTTATGAAACATTACAAAAAAAATATTATATCATATTAAGTCAATTAGAATAAATTATGTCCAATCAATTATAAAGGCCCATTGCTGCGACGGTTTCAGATTCATTAAATCGTTAATAAGTCACTTGTTTTATTCAGTTAGAGAGTTAATGATTAACCATTCCTTTAGTTTGGACTTGAGTGGTTTCTCTGGCAGGTCTCGTATATTAAGAGATATAATATATATCTAGCGTTAAATATTTTTATGCACATTCCTACACAGTTCTTTTTATACAAGGTTGTATTTGGTACCTTTCCTTAAACTGATCTGCTGAATTTCTAGTATTCCTCAAATCCTCATGAAAAGATCCCTAGCTTTTAAAAATTGTGATAGATTTTTTATTATATACCTAGGTACATTACAATTTCTAAGATGTAAATACAGGGAAGTGGGAGTATTCCTAGTTGCTTGAACAAGGGCTTATTTATATGACTCAAATGACGATTTTACACAAATGGCTCTTATACATTTTTTCTGTTCAACAAATACTCTATTTATGCCACTTGCGTTTCCCCATACTACAAATCCGTATCTTAAAACTGATCCTATAATTATAACGATAGTACCTAAGCAGACTTGACTCTATTAATTTTATTGATGCTGTCTTAAATATATATCGATATAAAAAAGCGGCCAAGTGCGAGTCGGACTCGCCCATGAAGGGTTCCGTAGCAGCAAGTAACATAATATAAAAGTTCTTTAATGTTCGTTGTAACTTTGATCGAGGTAAATTGCGGTTTACGATTTATGAAAAAAACTACTTACTAGATCTCGTTCAAACCAATTTTCGGTGGAAGTTTGCATGGTAATGTACATCATATATTTTTTTTAGTTTTATCATTCTCTTATTTTAGAAGTTACAGGGGGGGACACACATTTTACCACTTTGGAAGTGTCTCTCGCGCAAACTATTCAGTTTAGAAAAAAATGATATTAGAAACCTCAATATCATTTTTGAAGACCTATTTATAGACGTATGGGTTTGATGAAAAAAATTTTTTTGAGTTTCAGTTCTAAGTATGGGGAACCCCCAAAATTTATTGTTTTTTTTTTCTATTTTTGTGTGAAAATCTTAATGCGGTTCACAGAATACATCTACTTACCACGTTTCAACAGTATAGTTCCTATAGTTTCGGAAAAAAGTGGCTGTGACATACGGACGGACAGAGAGACAGACATCTATAAGGGTTCCGTTTTTTGCCATTTGGCTACGGAACCCTAAAAATAGGACGTGATTTGATTAATTTGATCCAATACTAACACTACACTTAGGATACAATTTTATTGTAACTAATTACCAATATGGAATGTTATTCTGAAATTAAAATTATTATTTTATTATTAAACTTCGTAAAACCAAAGTATTATTATTACTTCTGTGGTAAAACATAGGATACAATTTTGATCTGTTAATTCTATTGCATATTTTATCTATATGTGGTCTCCATGTACATCTATTGCCAATAAAAAGGTCTAAAAAATTTGTTTCTTGCAATTCATTAAATTGATTTATAATAAGAATAAAAATGGACCCAGTATGCTACCCTGTGGGATGCAAAATTTATTTGTACGAAAATCCGATGTACTTGTGCTGAATTCCGTATTGTTATTTATGTAATGTACTTATGTCAACACATTGGATGCGGTTTGATATTATTATGTCTGTGAATGTGACCTGAATTAGGTACACTACACTTCATTGTGTCGGAGCAAGAGTCGTTATTTATTTAAATGATTTTGCAGAGTAGTAGAGTGGTAAGAGTGGTTTATTTACTTTGTGCCAATATGTACTATTATTATTCTGTGCCCCTATCTAAGAATTAAGTAGGTGTTGTGAGAGCCAAATTTTTCAAATCATACTTTATTTTTTCAACCAATGAACGGAAGATCTCCTGAACATCATGGGCGCGTTCCACTTGACGTTCAAAACGATCACGCTCAGGACCACGGTTTTTTCCGTTCCACTTGCTTATGCACCGTCCACTTCGACCCACCTCCCTCTTCAGATCGGTCATTGCGAGCTCGATATGATCGACTTAATGACGTCATCAGTGACGTTTTCGCCGCGACCATAACAACTACATAGCGGTGGTCGTTAAGTGGAAAGAATAGAGGGTTGTTTTGATCGCTGTGAACGTCAAGCGGAACGCACCCTAATAATGACTATTTGACGTATCGATATTGACATCTCATTTTTAAACATCGAGAATAAAAACAAAATAATTAATTATCTGTTATTTTATACATAATTATTCTTAATATGAAGTTTTGAACTCATGCTTCTCTATAAAATAATCACTTTGAATTTTATAAGTTCCTTGGTGTTTTTTTAAAGATTTCGTATTATTTTGGTCTATGGTTCACTCCAACTTTTGACATTTCACTGATTGTCATGTCATTATTGTCAACATTCCAAAAGTAAAAAGTGCACTAATTAACTACTTGTCAGTCAATCATATGTTAGTAATTAGTGATGTCAGAGTTTGTTTACTAATGATAGTTTTAAAAGTTATATTTTCAACTTCTCGTTATGAATATTCCGGGAACAACAGGGGAGTCTTCATGTAAGCGACAAGAAAATGGCGACTCAACAATGGAATCAGAACGCCCACTAAAGAAAGCACGCTTTGCATGGCAAGTTAAAGGGAAATATCATTTAAAAAACGAAATCTCCGAAACCGCCAAGACTCCACCGGTTGTTCCTAGTGAAACTAATAAGGCTGGTTCCTCATCATACAAAAAAAGCGAATCGAATGACTTAGTTGGTAACACGGAGCAGAATCTCGAAATCCTTGGTGACTACTTATTGAAACAGGATTTTAATACATTAGATTCTGTTATCACTGACTCTAGCAAGTCTGTACTGCCGAGTACGAGTTTATCGCCGGAAAAACTACCTTATCCTCGATATATAAGCTCATATGAAAGTAATATAAGTCCAGTGAGTAAATCTAGTGATGACGATACCTCAGTTCCTATGTCCATGGTGGTTTCACACAACTACAGTGAAGATCAGTGCATAGCTCGATGGCAAGCCAGACAGGTATATATTAATCCAACTATAATAATATTATAAAGCTGAAGAGTTTGTTTGTATGGTTGAACGCGCTAATCTCAGGAACTACTAGACTTATCAAATGTTACATTCCTAAATTAATGTCATCCTCTACTTTCTGAAAACAAAAATAGTTTCAAATTAAATTGATGTAATTTTGACCATTGTTGGCTGTTAACACATTTTAAATTTATTGTTGAAAAATATTCTTATATTTATGAGAGGCATGGTCATAAACTAATGAGACATTGCATACCTCGACACTCTGAACAAAAACTTATCGGCCATATAAATATCTTAACTTGTAATCAAATCCCTCTTGGCAAATTATTATTATTATTATTATTTCATTATTATTATTATTATTAATTAGATTGTTATTATATTGAATTTTAATTGTTATGGATAGTAGATTTATGAATTGAATTGATATGAATATTATTTATTGACATTTCTGAGTTTGTAACAATATTTGCAACCTTTATAATAATTGTCGAGTTTAATTGTGTAGTATCTGACTGTTCGTTATTGGAACTGGAACTTGAATTATTAAAGAATAGGATTTATAATTTAATAATGTAAAGATTATGGTAACTGATGGAATAATATACTAACAATAGATATAATAAATCAACAATACTAACGCATTAGGTTACTGACCTGTAATGTTAGTATGTATATGGAATAAATAAATAAATAAATAAATAAAAAATAAAATAAATAAAAATAACATCTAGTAAGACTACAACACCTGCCACTTGTTTTGTATTTGAAAACCTATGTATCTATTTATAAAAATGAATGCTTTATTAACATTGCTATGTATAAATTTCCAGATGGCCAAAGGATTTGTAGACAACACTATAAACCGAGTACTGGATTCATGGATGGTGGCACCACTTCCTGCGGACATGGATAACAATAGGTTCTTGGCACTAGATGTGGCCGAGTTTATTAACAACCTGCCCGGCGACAATAGTATCGAAAACGAAGGAATTCTCATGGCAATATCTGCTCATGGTCTTCAGAATGCTCCTAATTCAGAAAGCACAAGTTGTGATAGAAGTATTTTACCAAAAGACATGTTTTTATCACCCCCTAGCAGTCCATTGGCGTCTGATGAAGATGTTGCTCATGAAGGAATTACTGAAGATAAACCAAGTAATCCAGAGGGGGGCTCCTCTAGTGAATATGATATGTCATGGTCATACTCAGATGATTTAAGAGGGACAGTGAACAATGATCTAAGTTTCTTTCCTGATACATCAAATTCATCATACCAGTGCTACAGTGAAAGTAATCATCTCCAAACTCCTAGTAATGAATATGAAGCGGACGAGAACCTCAATCTAAATGACCACATAATACATAATCATTATGATTTTCTAGATGCAGCTGTAAGTTTTGCAATCCAAAATAAAGGATTGACTTCTTTCGGGTCTGACTATGGTTAAGATTTTTTTATACATTTGATTTAATCTTTTGCTGTGTAAAATGAGCACAAAACATTTGGGTAGGTGATGAGAATATAGACAATAGTTATATTTACAGATAGCTATAGGAACCTAGATGCTGCCATAAGATCATCTGTTACCCATTAAACAGTATTTCTTACTGGTCAGACTGATAAATGTAATAAATATTTACAATATGATGTATGATAGTGTATCTGGAATATCCAGTAACAAATAAGTTTTATTTTATCTATGACTTTCTTATATAGTGTAGTAAGTTAGAAAAATAATATGGATTAATTTTATTTTAACAACTCGATGATTTCGTTTTTTAATATGTGGCATATTGTAAATGCGTTGATCTTTACTGGACAAGACTTACCTAATCAGTAACTTGTGTACATCTTTTAGTAAGTTCATTTAGAACTTACTTAACTCTAGAATTGTGAAAAATTTTCCTTTTTAATCTTATTAAAATTAAGAGACATGTTCTGTTGAAGAAATTGACACTTGACTGGGTTTTTTTCCCATAATATTTACGTATGTACTTTATGCTAAAGGAAATTGTAAATAGACAATAAATGTTCTCTAAAAACTACATTATACTTTTAGAAATACATTATAACTTTTAGAAATACATTATAACTTTTAGAAATACGTTGATTTGATTTGATTTATGTTATAAATTTTAGAAATACATTATGTACATAAGTACTAGACACTTAATTTCATGAATTACCTGAGGAATGATTACATTTAATTTTTAATATCGAACTTTTTTGCAAATATAACTCACTTAATTTTATTTTAGGGCTAGGTTACTTTTTTTGCAATCTTTTTATAATGTTACTGTAAAAGGCTTATTTATAGAATAAGTAAAAATTGTATGCCATAATGATATAATACATACATATACTTTATAGTATGTGGTTTTGTTATTTCCTCAAGAAAAAAATTAATGAAACCATGTTTCTAAATCTGAATAAAAAACCATCGTTCGACTTTATAAAATCAACCCTGGCATATTCTAAAAGGTTTTGTTCACTGATAATATTCCAAGAGCCCGCGACAGCCAGACCTTCCCGATTTTATAAAACCTGAAACTTTTTCTATGTCCCCAACATAGGTAAAAAATTGGACTTAACTTTCGTTATTACAAAGTTCAGTTTTCTTCGGAATAATATTAGAATGACGTTATCCATTTACCAGACATTTAGCACGGTTTCAACTTATATAGTACTCTTTGATTTCAACCCCTCTGCCAGTACCCGTAACTTAAACATTGCTTAGAAAAACCATTTCTTAGGATTGTGTATATGGTTTCTCCTAAGAATATGATTCAGAAAAAAAAAATTAAAATGCTCAAAACGGAATATACAATACTATTCCAATATAAGCGCGATAAAAACGTTTGAGTACTGTCCAAAACACCTGTATTGCTTCAAGTGTTTTTAGTACTTTGTGGCTTCACGAACCTCGATAGATGGCGTTTTAGTCAATCATTAGCAAAAAGGTTTGCAGAACAAATGTCTGCCTTAGTAATATTGTCATTTTAAAGGTGGACACTCACGGTCATTCCATCGCGTCAAATGGCGTGATATACAGCCAAAATTTCATCGTGAATGTGAAAAACTGATGGCGTGATTTAAAAAATTTGTATGTCCAATCGCGCCATTTTGACATATGTCGCTTGGCGTGGCTCCAAAAATGACGCGATGGAATTACCGTGAGTGACCACCATTACATTTTATTATTTGTAGTAAAGGTGCGCGACTGCGAATGATCTCACTATTCGAATAATCTACGACTACTAATGTACGTATTCGACTTGAATATTAGTAATATACTAACGTTCGTATTCGAATGACGACTAGTCGACTGCTAAATTAGTAACTAATCTAATAGCCGCTCTAAGAGTCGAGTCGCTCGCGCATTCGACGCTGACGACTAGTCGACTGCTAAATTAGTAACTAATCTAATAGCAATAGCAGTAATAATAGCCGCTCTAAGAGTCGAGTCGCTCACACATTCGACGCTCACTCAGCAGTGTTGCCAACTTGGGGGTTTTCCACCTAAATTTGGGGGTAAGTTAGATGAATATGGGTATCTTTAGGAGCCATATTTTTTAGGAGCATACACTAGAGGTACAATTTTTTGACGCATGTTTCAATAGTTACCTTTTTTAGAGTAATTTTCTAGGGTGAAATTTTAATACCGGGTTTTGTTACGTATTTAGAAGACCATTGATTGGGTTGATGAATTAATTCAATTTATCCTGGTGAGCTTCTTTTTTTTTCCTTTTACTTACTTACATAAATTACTGCTTAGACATAGTGTTAAGGGGAAAGAGGGGAATTTCGAGATGACGCTGGGGGGGATGCTTAGTCGAGGTTGGCAACACTGTCACGTAGTCAGTTGTCAGTTTGGAATGAATATTATTATTATTATGTATGATCGTTCACTATACCTTGTTCACAAATCTTAGAGACTAAAATGACAACCACTAATGTCAAAGTTTGAAATAATGATACCAGCTAAATTTTTGCGATCTACTTTTCCGGTTTTTTGAATCGTAAATTAAGTCGTAAGAATAGTGACATATTAGTAGCGACACTCATATCTACCTAGATATTTAGTATTCGGCTGAATAGTATAAAATTAGCTGTATACCGAATGTAACCATAACCAAATACTCTTTTTTGTAAGCAAAATAACTTATAAATTTAGTAAGTAAGGGCAAATATATTATCGATATATGAATGATAATGGTTGCTGAAACTTGTTTTTATACTAGTTTTAGGGACTCTTCAATAATCACACAGATAGTCGACCTTCCATAAAAGCTGTGAAAATTTTTCCGATTTACTTTTCGGTTTATGGTCATCACTATTTAATTTGCACCCGAAACTGGTCACCCATGAAACGTCAATTTAGTCTCTAAGATTTGTGAACGGATTATAGACATGGCTCAGTACACGTTTTCGTTATACCATAACTATTTATTGTTATTGTCGCCGATAAAGTGTTTTAAAACTGTTTATTTTAAAAACTATTTATTGAAATGTTTACTCGGTATATCAGTTTTACGGTATCATCGGTATAATCTTATTCTCGCTAATGTCGGTATACGGAATAACTGATTAAATGAATCCTTAATAGCGAACTTTATTGCAATAGGAATAAAGGCGATATACTGTTCAGTTGCATTTAAAATAAATATATTATTCCTAACTCGCAATACCTCGTATTTACGAATAAATGGTTTCTCTCAATAAATAGTTATTGAGGCGCCTGATACCAATAAATAGTTACTTAAACTGTTTATACCGCCCATGTCTATCGTTCACCACTCCGCCGCCGTGCGGTAGTAGTCGCTTCCTTCAAGTTCATTCAATGGAGTTTTTGGGCAAATTGATTTAAGACCTTATGTGATTACGAATATGGTCTAAAGTCAATTTGCCCAAAAACTCGACTTATTGCACTCTTCGTTAGGACGGCCGAGTTCGCCGTTCGCTAGCCGTTAACAAAGTTCCGAGTCGAATGAAAGGTTACTATTAGTACTCTGTGTCGACTCAAGTCAAATTAGTTACTAATTTTTATAGATTATTCGAATGAGTCGAATGATTTACTAAGTCGAATAATTCGACTGGAATCATTCAGAGTCGCGCATCGCTAATTTGTAGTGATGGCACAGAAGACAATAGTACATAATAGGTGATGGTGAGTGTTTATGTCGCATTATATTGGCCGCCAAGACCATAAAATATTTCAACACTACGCTTTAGCAGTTTTAGTCAAGACTTACTATTGAGGGGAATCCTCGAGACGTTTTTAGACTGATTATACTCAGGCGAAATTAGGTGATTGATCACCTTATAATTATAAGATTGCAGCGAGAAATTGTCATGCATTGGCAGAGAATATTAAGAAATGTTTCCTCTGCCTATCTACAGTATGGAACCTACAATTTATGTAGTATTGATAAGACCTATCCTATGGTGTGTAATGTCCATTAAGCAACCAATTAAGGACCCTTTAATTGATAATCTGAATTTTATCAAGAAAAAAATAACAGACTTCAGAATAACTCAAAAACTACTCGTCAGATTTAGCTCAAATTTAAGTGGGACCACATGACAAGCTCCAGCTTACGATTAATAAAAGGATCATCAAAATCGGTTCACCCAGTCGAAAGTTCTGAGGTAATAAACACAAAAAAACAGTCGAATTAAATACCTCCTCTTTTCTTGAAGTCGGTTATTAAAATGCGTATACACTAAATGGATTTTAGGTAAAAATGGTTAAATAAAAAATCCTCAATAACAATTTTATTATTGCTTGTTATTATTCACATAATACAAAATAAACTATGCACAAATTCAAGACCACTGACGTACCATCTGACTTCATAATATATTTTGAATTACAACTTGCCATCATTCACAACAGTCGCTGGTAATGTAAGACGTAAGTATATAACAAGTGAAATTAATTTACATAGACAGCAATGGCGAAAAGCAGAAAGGTAAGAGATAGGATTTTTGTACAGAAAGCCACCCATACAAAAATTCACACAAACAATCCATACAAACTATACAATTTGAACCAAAACTTCAGCTTGTTCTGTAAAATTATTTTTGTAGTTTATCAAAATTCAGGACTTCAGAAAAATCATCGATTAGGTACCTACTTCCACCAAAATAAAATCGAATTTGATGGAAAGCAGCGCATGACAGATTCCGGTTGGTTCCGCGGTGGAAAGAACCAACTCATTCTATTGCGTATTAAATACGTATATAATCAGAAAATTACATGAAAAAATCAAGTAAGAATTAAGTAAACGATCATCGAAAATACTTAATAAAGACCATGATATTTGACGCAACACAATCTTAATAATTTAAAACTTTGAAGAAAGCAAGATTGAAAAAAGATCATATAAAATTCAAATCGTATTCGGGTGCAGGCCACTTGCTTCATATATCTCTTACCTTTCTAATGACTCCTAGTATAATATTCCGATAAAAATAATTGTGATGTTATCTTACGACATCAGTAAATTATAACATTCATGGCCGCATACCCTACATAATTTTCTAATTAATCAGTAACTGTACAATTGTTTAAAAATTATTTAAGTTTTAAATATATTTACAAATCATTATAGAGTCTCTCAAACGCCAATGTCCGAAGCAACTGTATATCTAACTATTTATGTAATAAACATTTCAGTCATAATGACAATTGAGTATCGTTAAAGTTCGTTCCTCGTAAGAGTTCCCCTCGCTTCCATACTATCAGTATGACAGCGAAAGGAACTCTTTCGTGAATCGCACTATACGTGGGTTTTATCAGAGAAATTTATTAAACATGTTGCAGATTACATTTCAATTAATGCCCACAATTTGGCAGATGTACATTAAATAAATATATTATAAAAAAATATACCTTCCAATTGACTTCAATACAATAATAAAATTCACTTACGAATCTTACGATGAACAGTTTAGTTCATTCTTACAAGATAACATTTTTTGTCGAAGTACGAGAAAATTTATTTATAGCGCTTACGACACTGTCGCACGACTTAGATCTACGACGGAGTTACACAAAGTTTGAAATTTGACTGTTTATTTTCATTAAGAAAAATCTAGTACAACTCTTTCGTACAAATCGATGTGTGCGTCACATGAGGTTCACGTGTTTTTTTATTAAAAATATTTTTTACATAAACTTGCTTCTTAGTCGCTAGGTACTTCTATTTTGGAACTCATAAATACTCATAAATTGAAGTATGGATCGGATGGATAGGCCGCAATACCTATTCTACTTGTTAAGTTTTACTATGTGAATATTACATACAGCGCCACCGTGCGGATACCTCCAAGTACTTTTATTTACTTATTTTGTTTAATATTTGTTCTTACCTTCATGGATAATTCCAAAGTGATCTTCCTTCTATTACAGCCATACTCAACGTGCGGCCCGCCAGGCTTTTATAGTTAGTCCATCTGGGGTTACTTTGTTTTATAATAATCGCGAAAACATAAGAAACCAATACCATTTTTTTTATTTCTTTGATTTGCGGCCCGCGACAGCATGACTAACACGTGTTTGAGGCCCGTATGAAAAAAGGTTTTATTTGTATTATAATGCAATCACCGCCAAATTGGCGTGAATGTGTTATATCATTATATTATTATGTAGAACTTATTGTAATACGGAGAAAATAGTTATGGAGGTTTTCATCCATGATATCGAATAGTCGATTAGATAGAAAATAAATAGGTGGTTAATTTAACCCTTTGGAATACCCCAATCTGCCAATCAGGTGTCAAAAGTTTTAAATCACGGGCTAGCGTTAAAACTCACGCAGTTCGTGCAGTTTCGCTACTTCCCAGAGCAACCCCGCTAGATTTTACCTGCCACGTACACACACGCGCGTGTAATATGCGCTACTCGTATTCGCGAGCGTTCACAAGCACTAGCGCGACCTCTAAGGTACACAAAATACTAACCCATTAAAGACATTAACAGAACCGAATGACAATTAAAAAATAAAAACACATTACGTTCTTGCTATTGTTAGGTTTCAGAAGCAAAGTTATTAGTAAAATAAAAATAATTTACAAAGAAATATGGTCAATCTCAAATACCTACCTATTGCCGTAAGAAAATAGATACGTGCAAGATGGCGACATCATAAGTTGTTTCAAGGCATTTAAATATTATAATCAAGACATAATTAGGAAAAATACAACATTAATTGTAACACAAGTCGATATAAAATTCAGTTAAAAAAAAACGTGATAGTCTGATAGTTATAATCTGATCTTATAACAATGTCATGGTTGATATATAAATACATATTTTCAAAATTGGATTATAATATAACCCACATTTTAGACCACATTATATTATGTATTGCTTAGGCACTTAAAATAACATTATCCATTTCTTTAAGTTAAAAATCTCTATTCAATAGAAACTAGAAAGCATTAAGTTGTATGGAATTCATCTTTCATTGTTTTAAGTAATTGTTTGCTGATTCAGATCACCTTTTTGGCTATATTATTTAAGATTTTTGTCAGAGAATTAAGTACACTCTTCTTATAAAACAAGACAAATTAAATATTTTTTATAAGAGGAATTTCACTGTTACATTAAGAAATAAGTCTTGTAATTAATCGAATACCTAAACGTAGGGTATAAAAAAGGTTTATTGGTCGTTTCTAAAAACAATGTACAAAAGGTAAAATATAACTCTCTAATGTGTAACTGTTTGTGCGATGGAACCCGAGTGATCTATCATAATTATACTTACTTCAAAAATTACCTATTTCATTTTATTCACAAATATATTTGACTTTAATGAAGACTCATAAAATTATATTTATGCGACTGCCTCCAGTATATAGCGCGTTTCATGTAAAACAGAAGAATGAGTCCGTATATGCGCGGTATCTGCGCGGCGCTTTCTTACTAATTTAATTAAGTCACAACCGCGAAAAATCTGGAGCGGCAGCACACACATACATATAATCTCGTTACACTAAAAGCTACAAATTTATTTACACGACTTACATGTAACTAGAAAAAATATCCAATGAAATTAAAATTGACAAACACATCATCTTACAATTAACAAAGCGTATGGATTCATCGTATTTACACTTACGTAAAGATAACGTGTATTGTTACATGCAAACTAGGGCACCAAAATAAGTACATTATTATCCATCTGAAGCGAATTCCATGTTCGCTGAATAATTGAATGCGCTTTGCATGCGGGAGCATTCGCGAATGTTCGCCGAGAAACAATAGTGGACGGTTTCGCGGCTTCGCGTCGAACGATGCGCGGTGTAGTTTGCCAAAGACAAAATTCGGCAAACTAAAACAACTTTGCGTTGGTGGAGACATTTGTTGATCTGCGATTTATGAGAGTAAGACCCGTATACAAACAGCGCAATACTTTCTAAAGCACATCTTTTGCCTGTTTCCATTAGTAAAGCGTGCTTGTCCGCACAGAACAGCCCTTTTACACGGAGACTATGATTAGTTTACGCCTCAACTCAGAGTTACTAACGGTTACTTTAATCGCTCCTTAGTAAAGAATCATCATACAAATTCTGAACTAAGGAGCGGTTTAAGCCATTAGTGACTGAGTTAGGGCGTTAGGCGCATTACTTCTATGAGTGCTAGTCAACCTCTGAATAGTAGGCAGTTAGCTGAATTACCTATAACAATCGTTGTGCGTTAATCTTAAGGTATTTATTTCATTACATATTTTTACAATATTATTGCTTTCTTCAGCTAATATACATAGCTCGCAACTTATCTAACGCACCCAGTCGATGCGGCAGGATCGGTAGTATCACAATATGAAGCATTCGTGACTCGATCACTGGCAGTGTAAAAGGGGCTTACGTTATCGCATTCAAATTCAAATCAAAATTTGAATCACATAGGTCAATTACTATAAGGCGGAAGTTTATACTTATATACTATTCTAAAACGTATTTACAGTATGCACAGACACTAAAGCAACACGCACAAAAGGCTTCAAATACAATTTTATTTCGTGCCATCATATTGCTTAGTTAGAATTTCACGTTTAAAATTTTCATAACACTAGAACTAGAACATCCCGTGTTATATTACATTACATTGCTTTCATGGATATGCAAAAAGCATACATTTTATCTTATTGTTCACATTTCATAAGCAAACCAATTTGATTTCCCTGATAAGATTTTCTCATTTTTCTACTAACGTCATTGAAATAACGTAGTAAGTTATGACCAAAATAGATTGTTTATTCTATTATAATTTAAATTATACTGATGACAACAGACTAGATATAAATTGTCCGTAGTTTATTCATTTTAAATCAATGTTTGGATGTATTGGATTTATATTAGTGATGGGCCGACTATGGGTTTTGCCGATCAGCCGACTAGCCGACTAGTCGGCAATGCCGATCAACCTTATTTTGGTCAAATATTTATGAAAATAAAAGGAATCGATTGCTTCCTGATAAACCAGAAAGTCTGACGTTTCTCCACCATAAATTGCTTTAGCTTGATTGAATACTATTTGATAAAATTTTACTGAAAATATGTCTAAGTACAAATAAAAGTACAAACTTGTATTATTATTGCCACATTAGTGATGCAACGAATTTTCACATAATTTTTGACATTCGTATTCGCAAAAATCATAGAAATGAAAAAAAATTGTATAAAGAAAAATAATTATTTATAACAATCGGGGAATTGATTACCTACCTCCTTTTCAAGTCTGTTGAAAACGAGTTTTAATAAAAAAATCGACTGTATCAATATGCCCACGTTTCTACAAAAAGAAGTGAAATCCCACCAAAAACATTCTGTAAAAAATAGCCAAGTCTCGATGGAGCTGCTTGTTTATGTCTAAAAAGTAATGAAATCTAGACACAGTCGTGCCAAGTCTAAGGTTCCTTACTGCGATTTCTTTATTGTTATAGTTAATGTTGTGTGACTTGGCCGTTGAAGGGTACACAAGGGTACAAAACCAGGTGCTCCATTACACCATTGCACCAATCTGTCGCCAGAACAGCTACCCATTGACGATGACAAATTGCCACTTGGAAAACGTTGAGTATAGGCAAGCCTGAAACAAACAGTTGAAATACGCAGCTTTATCAAGCCTACAATTGACTAGTTATTGAATCAAAGTTTTCCAAGTTGCAATTTTCCATCGTCAATGGGTAGCGGTTCTGGCGACAGATTGCTGCAATGGTGTCATGGAGCACCTGGTTTTGTACCCTTGTGTACCCTTCAACGGCCAAGTCACACAACATTAACTATAATAATAAAGAAATCGCAGTAAGGAACCTTAGACTTGGCACGACTGTGTCTAGATTTCATTACTTTTTAGACATAAACAAGCAGCTCCATCGAGACTTGGCTATTTTTTACAGAATGTTTTTGGTGGGATTTCACTTCTTTTTGTAGAAACGTGGGCATATTGATACAGTCGATTTTTTTATATACCAATAGTAGAAGGTAGTAGAAGGGGGCATTAACATACCTCTAATACAGCTGAGACCAGCTGAGGGTTCTTCACCAGATACTTCAGACTTTTGATTTTTGACATGAAATGAAGCGGCCCACCATGTTGAATATTTTTTGTAAAGGCGGTATGTCGATCTCTAATAGTTTGGTTTGGCTCTTGTGTTTTCTAATCAGGGTCACCAGGTACTCCAGATCTTCGATTATCCTAGTTTTTATAGTTTTCCCTTTATGTGGCCATGCCATTAAACCCTAACTCTGTACCAAATTTCAGCTCTCTGAGTTTATGGGAAGTACTAGTTCTATTCTGATAATCATGAGTGAGTGAGTGAATGAGTGTCATAAATGCGAAACTTTGCTTTTGCTGAACTTCGGAACTAAATGACCTACAGACTTGAAATTTTGGATTTTAATTATGTGATTATACCTTACTAGATGACGAAAATATCTGCGTTCTGGTCTTAAACAGAGGTTCTCAAATAGGGGCCTGAAAATGCGGCGAAATGGTTCCAGTAAAGAATGGTACGGCAGTGTTTGCTTCGCGCTCGACTTGGCAGGGGCACTGCCGTGTCCCCAGATCTCAATAAGCTGATTGTATAATTTTGTTATTTTCTTCATTTCTTTTATTTTTTGTAGCGAAAATTAATGCCGACTATTCGGCGATTTTTGCCGACTAATTGCCGACTAGTCGGTTTTCCCGACTAGTCGGCGTGTAGTCGGCCCATCTCTAATTTATATGAATAATATCATGAAATACAAAATTGAAAAATACAATAAAAAATGAATATGTCCAGTTATAATTATTTTAAAAACAGTTTTGACTAAAGATGTATAAAAATAAGTATTTAAGTAATACATAAAATCCAATGACGCATTCAAAAACATGGTAGTTACAGGCCATTTACTGTTCAATCGCCAATAACGATTTAATTTTCACCTTGAGATCATTTCAAGACATTACCAATCGAAAATAAATAACTAGTATGATTTCCTTCACAAGGCTCGTGTGAAATAAATACTTGTGATGAGTGTAGTATGAGCAGTTCACAGTTCACTTATAGGCAGGACTGGAGGCGAGGTTGGAACGCATCGCTATGGCTTGAACTTAACAAGGGGGATGTTTTTAGAATGCAGGCACTTGTCACAAACCCACTCCGCATACACTTCTGCAGTCAATAACTGAAACGCTGGCTCCGTTAACCCCGTGCAGCCCCTGAAAACATGAACGAAGTAACTAAATAAATGTTGCTACAGCCACGTAGCATTAGAAAATATCTATCTATATAATATGTTAGTTACTTTGAACAAGTAAATATTTATTTTAGACATGATTCTTCTATGGTATTGTAGTTGTTGTTGAATATATAATATATTATGCTACTTCCTATTAATAATGTGAATGTGAAACGTTGTAAAGATGTTTAAATTCCATCATGCGTTACTTAAATATCATACGAATTGAACTTAACATTATAAATAAAACTTAGCACTCATGTCTGGATATAGGACAGATTTTATTTTGGTTATATATTTACAAGAAAGAGAGAAGAAAAAGAAAGAACTGCCTGAAGAAGATATAATTTAAGTTACATATAATTAAATTAATATAACATCTTAATTTGTCAAAATAAGCAGGTTCATTATGTAAATAGTAGCAATATTTAAGCCTCAAAGTAGCATCATGTGTAAAATGTAGACACAGTTGATTTGTGTAATACATAATCATGAATGTTAATACATATTCATTTGCATATTCATATTTTTGCTTGTTTGCAGATGAGCAAGGTATTATTGCACACTGAAGATATTTTGAATATCTCCTTTTTATGCATAGATTAGATTTAAGTTGCAAAGTTTAACCTCTAATAAATGAGTTAATTAAATCTATAACTTTTTTCTGTGAATGGTAAAGGACAAAATTCATAATATTGTGTATGACACCCTGAGTATTTGTAACATTTGGGAATCAAGTTTTTTTATATCTTTTAAGTTAGTTCACAACACTATTCATCCATTGTCTATGTATCAATAATGTCATTTTTTATAACTATTGCAAGCATCAAAAATTAATAATGACATTAGTTACACTGCCAATGGCATCTACTCCGCTCCTGTGACTATTCAGAGACATCTTTTGTAATTCAATAAAATTATAAATAATATTATGCCAATGTAAGAGACTTTTTCAAAATGCTTTCTTTTGATAGTAAAATAAAATAGTAACAATTTCTAGCTGTCTTGTCTGATTAGATTTAAAAACAAATTAAATAATGACTATGCAATAAAATGTAATTTTTTTTAAATCTTACCTATGAAACCAAAAGTTGCATCCAGATTCACAAAGGATAGCTTGATCATTATCGTGGACCTCTTTGTGGCATACTCCGCACGGATATATAGGTGGTGCGTTCGGGTTCTGAGGGTTGAACACCATCGGCTGATCCGGAGGATACACTTTTCCTGCACTTACTGGCATTGGCTTAGGGCCAAACATGCCCATTCCTTGACCCATCGGCCCAACTCCTTGAACACCCGGACCTCCCATGGCCATTCCACTCATTCCCGCTAATGGACCACAGTTTCCCATATTCCCAGGACCTGGCCCCATCCCCATTGACCCACCGCCTCCCATTCCCATTGGTCCGTGCCCCATATGACTACCCGAATATGGCGGACCAGGTCCCATGGACGTCATAGGTCCATTTCCTCCCATTGGCCCACTTCCCATTCCTGAACCCATTGGACTTCCGTGCCTCATAGGGCCGCAATGACCTGGACCCATTCCTCCACTCTGCATTGGACTCGGTGACATAATAGAACTACTCGGGCCCATGGAACCATTTGAACAACTAGGACCCATTGGGCCATTCATCCGAGGAACATTCATACCAGGTCCTCCTCCTCCCATCGGTCCATTCATAGGTCCGTTCATAGATCCAGCTCCCAGTGGACTGTGCATCGGGGGACCCATTGGACTGTTGCTCATGTGGCTACCAGCCATAGACCCCATATTCATAGGGCTTCCCATAGGACCAGAAGACATAGGTGAACCCATTGGCATAGAATTCATTGGACTCATTGGGCTTCCCATTGACCTTGATGTTGGTCCCATACCTGGCCCTATGCTGTGGTTACTCATTCCCATACTCGGACCTCCCATAGGAGACATTCCTCCCATATGACCCATGGGGCTCATATTCCCCATTGGGCTGATCCCTCCTCTAGGTTGCATTTGCTGACTCATAGGACTCATATTATGTGGTAAAGGACTCATGTGCCTCATAGGTGGACCACCCATGCCGTGCATTGGTCCCATCATACCCATCGGACCATTCTGACTCATCATAGGCCCGTTCTGGCTCATCATTGGGCCATTATGTGATACAGTGGAAGGAGAATCGTCAAAAGGATTAGAAGCCACAATGGTATCTCCGTAGCCAGTTAAGGGGGGCGGGAGTAAATCCTGTGCAGTAGGGGGCGGCTGAGGAGGTAAGGCATTGTTTGCATTTGATGTTTTTCTCCGTTTCTTTGGGTTACTGGGTGCAGGAGCTGGCGGTGTTGGGGTATCCATTGGAGGCTTGAAATCAGGAGGCCCTAGGCCTGGACCCGGCAGCCTGTAGGAGGGCATTCCAGCGAGATTGTGACTCATTATGATTTATTCAGTTCCAGCTCTAATGACCATCCTGAGAAATATTGTATAAATGAGCTAATTTAGAAAATAAATGTACACATAAGGCACCGCATTGTCACGAGAAAGTGCAATAACGTGCCGGAAGACTGCTTGTGCCTATTTCTGTAACAAAAAATATATCATCACATTACCACTTCAGAAAACACGAACTACCACCTGAATGGAACTAATCTACGGATTAGCCGATTGTTTGTATTTAACCATCACTCATTAATGATTACGAGTTAGAGTAACTGAATTTAAGCCGTGGATTAAACGGAGAAAAAACATTTTAATAACCTGCACATAAAATATCCTAACACAGCATGAGCTGTCAATAATTCATAACTTGTAGCCACTATTATTCAATATTATCAGGTAATAACAATATAAAACTTACTGCATTATCATTTAAGCATCGGAATTACTGATTATTTTTTGTCCTCATCAAGACCCCAAGGCAGGCGTGCAACATATGACAAAATACCAAAAGTAAATCCTTTTTTGCGTCTAGATATTGTTATTTGTAGAAGGCTCCTTGATAGAGTACCGTTTTAACACATGCGAAGAACACTTTTAAGAACAATTGTTAGTTCATTCAGTACATTTTTATTTACGACTCACGATATTCCAAACAACACACGCCACATTCACGATATATTTATATCAGAAAATTGCCGCTAGGGGTCGTCTTCTGCATTCTTTTTTATTGACGCTATAGAAGCAAAATAACTTGTTTTACCACAGTCATTATAGAATAAATACCATACCGGTATTCAGTCACACCACACAATGTCAGAGGCCTGGCCGGATGATGGCAGCATTGGTGATGGTAGCGTGCGTGTTGTTTGTATTTAATATTCATTATATTTTAAAATACTAAATCATGTTCTGCAGTATAGCCGGATTTTATAAGCCAATATTTTTTCACTTTTCTTTATCACTGAAAACATAAACCATTAAGACTTGAGAAGCATTAGGTCTATGATTAATTATATTGATGAGTAGATGAATGATGAAGTGATGGTATTAACATTAGCAATAGCAACATAGTACTTTGGTTTGCGTGAATAAATCAATAAAATAGTATGCAATAAATAAGGAGTGGCCTTCATACTATTGCATTATTATCGTCATCAAATCTGTTTTCCGTGGGCCCATGTCGGCCCTACATATATTTCCCAAGAATGATATTTATCAATATCTACACTTGTCATACAGGTAAGTCCAGTAACCGGTTATATGAAAATGACAGAGTCGACCGATGTGATGATTGAAATAAAAATATCTCTACTTCGTCTGTGGAATGACATTTTTTGCCAATCAAAATTTTTTTGCTAGATGCATGGAGGATAGAGTAGAAGGAAGGCCATCTCTGTGTATAAAAAGTGTCCGTAAATATCTATTTTTCACACACTAGCGACATTCTGAAATGGCCATTAATGGAGGTTCCATTTTTATTTTCAGAGGCTGTAAACAGGTGGACACTTTTTCAACTTTCCCCTCATATGAGATTCTTCTACCATTCTATGCTCCATGGCTTGATGACATCTAAATCTGTGTGCTTAGTGCGAGTTGCATCGAAGAGTTTACGCACCTCGTTAATGTCAATACATGACTAACGAGAAATTGCGAGTGCCAGTCTCAAAACGTGACGTGTGTAATTCCACGTTAGTTCACTAAAAATATCTATTATTATGTTGGCAGCAAAAACGTCGTTAAATCTCGTTAAACGTCGTGAAAGAACCCAACCAAATTGAAAATAATACATTTATTTAGTTGGAGCAATAGCATCAAGCTACAATTAAAATAGTGGTGTTATACTGTAGTTTACTTGCTATCGTGCTATAGATTAGTGTTTTGGTTGTTTGTTTCATATTAATAAATATAAATTTTTTCAGTACTTACTTATCGAATTACTTATCATATTATACTGTGGCATTTTAAGCGAGAAAACAGGCAATATTAAATAATGGAACATAGCTACAGTGATAAATTTGATATGGAAAAGTTTTTGTGTGGTGAGGTTATGTGAATGAAATTTATTATTTATTTATCAAGCTCAGATCAATAATTAACAAGCTCACGATTGGTGTAATATTTATTTAATAGGATTTATATGTTTAGGCACAGTGACCTTTGGCTGTAAATACTTATTCACGATAAACAACAAATGGACAAATCATGTCTATTTTGAAAAATGAAAGTTTTTATGATACCTAACATAATACAATATGAAGAAGTGTACAAAGTAAGAAATGTTATGTTCCTAGTATTTATTCATATCTTTATATTTAAGGTACAATTCAAGATAGATGGCAGAGTATCAAACTTGTCTCAACAGCACTAGCGGAGACTACTACTTCCAACAAAACAACAGCAATGCAACATTTTCCCCATTGTGATTTAAGAGTAAACGAGTAAACAAATACGTATTTAAAGTAAAAGTATAAACACAGCAACATGGATTTGAGAATTGAGAAGATATGTCAGAATAAGGTCGCTACAAAATATATACTCATTAATTTATATTACAGTGTATGAAATGTGAAGTCTATGACCATTGTAATTTACTCATTGGTTTTCTATTGAGATTGGAATTGAAGGTATAACATTATGTGGGAGAAATAAAACTTTAAAAGACAGATTGTGGTTTTCTTGATAATTTTATTTTAGGAGGCATATTATGTTGAATATTAAATTAATGAGGCATTACAGCATAATTATTATGTGATTTTGATTTAAAGAGTGGAAATAAAACGTTGAACGGTAAATAATTTTTAATATAATATTTTTGTAATTCTTCTCCGGGCAACAGTATTCAGCTGGATGTCAATAGTCTTAGTTGTAATTCAATCTTCCCCTTTTGTTATTGTATTCTTCTTATTTGCTCTTCAACACCTTTCCTTTAATAAAAATATTATATTACAAATTTATTGTGTTCAGCAGTATATTGAAATCTTTTAAAACAAGGATTAAATATATGTATGTTTGTAAAACATAATACATAAATATCTATGTTTTATTTATTATATTATGCCTTATTAAATTATTCTCTATCTATTTTGAAATAAAAAAGGCCCATATCATTTTGGCACATTACAATGGCATGGCATAATATAGTGAAGTACTATCAACAGATCTTGCTGGGTATATTGGCTTGGCAAGAAATTTTAAACATTATGAACATAGATATAATTTAGTATCTCTAAAGTGTAGGTACTGATACATAATGATAATATAGTCCCAAGTAGATATATTGAATGTTAAGCTCACAGCTGGGTATTCAGTTTATGGGTTTATCAAATATGTAATTATTTAATAAATATTTTCCTTAATCCTTGAGGTCTCGTATGCAAACGATATTATCACCTTTGGTAATATTAAGTTGCATAGTAAAATAATTCATTGAGTCCATACTTGTAGACAATTTTAAATAAACTTATTTAAATCTTAACTATGTAGGTAATGTAAGTACCTTTTAATTCCAAGAGTCCAAGTCAAGACACAATAATATTAGGTTTATCGAGTTCCTTGCAAGTAGATTAAAAGGTATTGTCTTTAAAAATATCTCCAAACTTTTTAAAAGCTTGGTGACATTCGCCATTGGATTAGTGTTTATGTTTAAGTACTCTGTGACTGTGATTGCGTAGTGTTTAAGTACTCTGTGATTGGATTACCGGAAATTATTTCTTGCATGAACAATACAAATACTACTTAACAATAATTTTATTCCCTTTAAGATTTAGTGGCCGCAAACATGCTCCGAGCAATTATAAATATACAGTCATAATTTTCAAGAAACAGAAAAAAAGTGTAATTAAAATAATAAACCATCTTTTTATGATTTCACTTGTAAATTTCACGTGAAAACTTTTCGGTCACGTGGTCCCATAGTTTTCGCAAGCTACGTATTGGAACTGTCAAATAAAGCCACTCGCACTCGCGCAATGTTCGAGGAACAATACAATAACCACTGACAGTAAGACTTCACTCGGGTGAACGTGAGCGCATGAAACTCGCACTCGCGCATTTTTTTTCTTCACTTTCCCGCCAGATGGCTCTGCTTCGGTCCCATACAAACATAGAGGTATTATTATTAGTATAGAGTGCGGGTATCACACAAATGGAACGGTACGCATCGTAGGCAGATGATCTATAGATACGTATATCGATACGTGTATGACGGATAGGGATGTATCAATTACGTGCCGATCGGCAACGAGGTATCGATAAGTTATTTCGATAACTTATCTTATTTCCTACTATTAAACGAGAATTTTTTTATATAAATAGGTATGTATATTTATTTATATATTTGTTTGTTACCACGTTCTCGATAACAGCGCTAACGATTTCGATGAAATTTAGAATGTTATGGTTTACGAGGGCGACTAATCGATCTAGCTAGTTCTCATATCTGGGAAAATTTGTTTTCTCTATTTTCACTTGAGCAAGCTCATTTGCCCAGGTACTTATTACACCATTTGTTGTACTACAGTACATTAATTGTACCTATGGCACCCATAATAGCAGATTCTCCTAGTGATGGAGCTGTTAGTGTGATCTATATTGTTGGTTATTTAAAATACGAAAGTCACTCAGTTTTTTAGTTTTACACGAGTATTCTTGTTATTTAGATAGTAAATGTTTATGGTACAAACAACCGAAGAAAATATAGACATAGACTCAATTAAATAAATCATCCATTTTAATATTAATCTTGTTTTAATTTAATTTCACTTAAACTTCTATTTATCACGAAACATTGTCAAAACTTCTTTGCACAGCAACAATATATCGATGACAATTTGACAGCTAGGAACTTAAGATTGTCGTTGATTCATAAGTATTGAAAGACAGATCGATATTCTAAATCGTTTGAATGATTTCTTGATCGATATAATAATATTTTAACTTTACGCTTGAAAATTAGAGACATATTTTTAAAACTGTGAATTGTTATTTTTGTCTTTTTCTATTACTCAAGGTTACAATGACAATGATTTTTCGTTCGCATCATGGCAAATAATTTTAAACAGAAATATTTAAGTCGGTACTTATCAATTCCCATAGTCATTTTCTATAACAGATAATAAAATTTAGTCGCTGTATCATATGAACCGACTCCAAGTTTCATTATATATACTGTCTATGGCAAATTGACATTAGAAGTCGGCCATATTTGTTTACGACTTTAGACTCGACCAAAAAAATGGACTATAGACTACCTGCGCCGACTACCTGGGCGAACCGGTCCCGATAAGCGCTGGCAGATCGGCGCCGGTAGCCAGCTTTCTACGTGAATACGCCCTTATATTTACATTCCTAGCTAACGTTATAAATATTACAAAGTATATCATACAAAACACACACTACAATGATTTATAATAAATATTTGGGCCTTTCTCTACTAACAGGAAAATCATGGTCCACGCATTTTTTTTTACTTTGGCTATATTAATTCATAGTTTTATTTATTAAAATACATAATATATAACCTGTTATTTAAGGATCCAAGCTTAATCAATATTTAGAATCATAATCATTTCATAAATTCGGTCTAAAAGCCACTAAAAACAGTCCTCTGTTATGTCCTAATTCCTGATCGAGTATGATTCGGTTCGGTTTTTATTAGTTGTATTTAAAAATGTAAAATCTTATAACTCTATAAACTTAAAGAATATTGAATGTATGTGAACAAAAAACAATTATAATTTTAGATAATTTTTTAGTACTAAAAACTAGTGTTCGAATTTTGTCCATACACTTTTGACAACAGTCCTCTGTCACAATTTGAATATCGCGCTACAAAAATATTAAACACTATTGTGGTTACATTTCCCTTGAAACCGAACGTTAACAGTGTGAAGTTTGCTCGGTCGCCATGCTATACATGTCACCGCCATTTTGCGCAGTGAAAACTCCGCGCCTGTGTGGGAGCCACGTCTCTGTAGTGTTGAGTTAACATTCCTCTGGTAAGTCTATTTTACGGTGTTTTATGTGTTATAATTATATTTATTTAACAAAAAAATTGCTCAGTGTGATAATTTATAGCTGTTTCTGAGTTATGAAGTAATATTTAAACTGATACGTGGTATGACATTTTTTACGTAAAAATAACAGTCCTCTGTGCAACAGTCCTCTGCAAATTTATAACACAAAGGACTATGCAATGTGTTAGAGGATTGTTTTATTTGACGTCCGTGTATTTTATTAATATTCTTTATAGTCTGCTAACCTACTGCTTGTCGATAGCCTCTTTCTTTCTTACATTGGCCTGTTACGCTAATTCAAGTCTTTTTGTTTTCTATTATTATGGATTTTGGAATATAAAATAATACGGTTTTTTTTAATTATTGAAAGTATGTTTTATGGTTTTAGTATTGCCGCAATGCTACCAAAGAAGAAAGCTAAAACCAAAGAAGAAATAAAAGAGCAGAAACAAAGTGCAAAAAGATAAAGATATCAACGGCTAAAAAATGACCCTGTAAAAAGAGAGCAGTTGAAGGAAAAAGAACGACGAAACTACCAAAGAAAGAAGGAAAGAGGTACAAGAAAGCCAGTTAAAGATATGAGTCGACGTGAACACAAAGCTTTAACTAAAGAATGGAGAAAGCACTGTGCTACCTATCGCGCAAAAAAAAAGCTTTGAAAGAAATTACAAACAATTTTGTACGACAAAATACGCCCGAATCCGAGGGTTCACCTTCTCCTCAAAGTCAAGAGCTAAACTCGCAATTTGTTCCTGATAAATATAAGAATTTAAATTCTGTATGTGATACAGTATTCAATAAAGAGAATTTATTTGATTACATTTAATAATTAATATTGTGTTTTTCTTCATATAAACATTGACATAAACTGTTCTCTGGGTGGAAAAAACAGTCCTCTGGGTGGCAAAACAGTCCTCTGTCGCATTTTTTTACAAAATCGCCTTTAATTCGAAAAATAAGGGAAAATTACAATGGTTTCTTGTTTATATGTATTATATTATATAATCCTAGACTTACCACTGACTTAACTATATAATTGATCTCCCTGATGGAGTCGAGATGGGACTTTGTTGTCTATGGCGGGTTTTCTCCATCCCCCCCCGACACCTCGGGAAAAATCTGACATTTCACATTTTCAAGATGGCGGCCGCTCTGTGATTTTCAACTTTTTTGCTTATGGCTTTTTGCGGGATTTTTTTCAATAGTTTCATAAACTTTTGAAGGAGTATTATGAAAATTTTAGAAAAAATTGAAAAAACAAGATGGCCGCCGAGATATTCGAGTTTGAAATTTTTCGATTTTAGAGGTCAATTTGCGGGGTCGCATCGGGGTGGTTTTTCAACTTTTTTTCAATATTTTTTTAGTGTTCCCTCAAGTGTATCCTCGATTTTGATATTTTGGGAATATTTATTTTTTCGACAAGATGGCGGACGCGGTGGCGGCCATTTTGAAAAATGTACGAAAAACTACGTTTTTTGGGTGAATTTTTCTTTGGGTTGGCAACATTTGAGCGGGTGTCTTTGTTCCGGGCGGTTGTGTAACTTGACCCAAAGTGTTGCCAAGTTGAGTTTTTTTTTCTTTTGTCGATACATTTTTTTGGACTTTTTATTCAAAAATATGAAAAGTAGAAGGAGCAATATTTTTTATCAAAATGTCACACGGGCAAACGTGTCGTGGTCGTCGTAATGACATTTGACCATTTTCGTCGATGTCGGCTGGCAACACTGGGTGCTGGAATTTTTTTTTCGTTTTACGAAAAGTCGAATTGATCTCCCAGAAGGAGTGGTGGGGAGTGGGTACAATGTATGGGGGAATTTTTGGTTTGCCTCCGTGTCTATGGGAAAAATCCGACCTTTCAAAAATCCAAGATGGCGGCCGAGTCGAAATGACCAACTTTTTTTTTTCACTATGCACCTACCCGAGATTGGTGTCGTTTTCGGCTAATGTTGGGAAATGTGTTACGATGAAATTGGAAAAAAATAAAAAAACAAGATGGCCGCCGAGATATTTCAGTTTAAAATTTTTCAATTTTCGAGGTGACTTTGCGGGGTCGGATTGGACTGGGGTTTTGACTTTTTTTAGATTTTTTTCCTTCATTGCCTCGGATCTATCCCCAATTTTGACGTATGGGGTATATTTTTTTTTTCTTAAAGATGGCGGATCCCATGGCGGCCATTTTGTAAAATGTATAAAAAATTGCATTTTTTGAAGAAAAAAATATTTGGTTTGGCAACATTTGAGGGGGTCACTTTGTATGGGGCGGTTGTGGAATTTGGTCTGAAGTGTTGCCAGGTTACGTTAATTTTTTTTTCATTCATACATTTTTGTGAACTTTCTATTCAAAAATATATAAAGTAGAAGGAGAAACATTTTTAATCAAAAAATTGCACCAAAAAATTTCTCGTGGCAGTCGTAATGACATTTGACCATTTTCATCAAAATTAACTGGCAACACTGGCTGCTGGATTTTTTTTTCACGTTTTTTCACATTTCGAATAGCCCAGCCGAAAGTATTGGTGGGGGGTAATAATAATGTACGGGGAAGTTGCTTGACTATCTATGGTCATTACAGGAAAAATACGACCATTCGAAAATTCAAGATGGCGGCCGCTCGGCGATTGTCAACTTTTTGTTTACTTTGAGCACCTACCCAACATTGGTGTCGTTTTCGGCTAATATTGGGACGACTAATATGATTAAGTTTAAAAAACAAGATGGCCGCCGAGATATTTTAGTTTGAATTTTTTCAATTTTAGAGGTGTCTTTGCGGGGTCGCATCGCGGCGGTGTTTTAACATTTTTGCTTTATTTTTCCGCTTTTGGCTTGGGTCTATCCCCAATTTTGACGTTTGGGGTATATTTCTTTTTTCGACAAGATGGCGGACCCCGTGGCGGCCATTTTGTAAAATATATGAAAAACTGCATTTTTTGAAGGAAAAAATTTGTATGTTGGCAACATTTGAGGGGGTCACTTTGTATGGGGCGGTTGTGTAACTTGACTGAAAGTGTTGCCAGGTGACGTTGATTTTTTTTTCATTCATACAATTTTGTGAACTTTCTATTCAAAAATGTAAAAAGTAGAAGGAGAAACATTTTTAATAAAAAAATTATACCAAAAAAATTTTCGTGGTCGTCGTAATGACATTTGACCATTTTCAACTCAATCAACTGGCAACACTGGAGTCCAGAATTTTTTTCACATTTCGAGTAGTTGAGCCGAAACTATAGATCAAGAGTATAGAAAATGTATGGAAGATATTTTTAAATTAATATATTCATTTTAGAAAAATTATAAAATTTCAGTGTTGCCATACAAAAAATAATAATTTTCATACAAATTTATTTTTGGATCGAATATTTCGTTATTATAATGTATGGGGCATTTGTAGGTACTGACATTTTGTAAATTTTGGTGAAAAAAAATTCAGTGTTGCCATACAAAAAAATATAATTTTCATACAAATGTATCCTTTTTTCGAATGTTTGAGGCTATTGTCTCCATTGTATGTCTTTATAATGTATGAGGCGTTTGTAGATACTAAAGGGCCGGACACGCTGGTGTAACCAATGCTTAGTGATGCCATACAAAAAATAATAACTTTCATACTAATTAATTTTTTGTACGTAATATTTCAGGCTTTTGTCTCCTTTTGATGTCATTAAAATGTATACGACGTTTGTTGCCACTGATAGATCGGTCACATCCGTATAAACGTGTTTCAGTGTTGCCATAAAAAATGAGAAACTTTCAGTGTTGCCATACAAAAACAAGTATTTTTCACAAAAATCTATATCGAACATTTCGGACTGTTGTTTGCATTTGTTGTATGAGGCGTTTATATGTGCAAATAGACTGTACATTATGAGTGAAAAAAAAGTGTTGGCATACAAAGACATTTTTTATTGTTCAATCTAGAAAACAAAATTTACGTGTAAACATTTGAAATGTTGAAAAAAAATTCAATTACATTTTTTTAGTACTTCATACATTTTAGACATCATTCAAGACATTTTTACTATTATAATGTTGTTATATATTATTACCTATAGTCCAGTCATCTTAGGAATTCACTGCGGAATGAGAGATACCCAGCTGATTTTTTTGTATAAAGTTGTATTTTGGCATTCTAAAACTTGTCTCAAAACCTGCATATGGTAGGGTGACCGCGTCTATTAAAAATTTGAGGACAAAGGTCACAAAAATCGGTTTTTTGCAAATATCTCATTTCCTATGAGTTGTTCGCTATTTGTATCTTCATCAATATTGTAGAAAATTAAATTCCCTACAACTTTTGTATCAATAAAATTTTTATACGTTGAATCGTTTTCGAGATAGAGGGCGGAGAGCGCGCGGTTAGAGCACAATGTTAGGTCAACCGGTACAGACCCGGTCAAAACATGCTATATTAAGTTTATTAATTCTATCTATCTAACAGCCTTTTAAAGTCCACTGCTGGACATAGGCCTCCCCTAATTAGCGCCATTCCGACCGATTCTGGGCCCTCTGAGTCCACATCGTTCGAAGGACAGATAACCAATGGGGTTACAAAGTCCTCGAATGGCAGCCACGTTTCGGTAAAAGGAGCACTGGTCGCTCCCCGACCAGGTGGACTGATGACCTAAAGACAGCGGGAAGCCGCTGGATTCAGAGGGCCCAGGACCAGTCGGAGAGGCGCCAATTAGGGAGGCCTATGTCCAGCAGTGGACTTTAAAAGGCTGTTAGATAGATAGAATTAATAAACTTAATGTAGCATGTTTTGACCGGGACTGTACCGGTTGACTTTACATTGTGCTCTAACCGCGCGCTCTCCGCCCTCTATCTCGAAAACGATTCAACGTATAAAAAATTTATTGATACAAAAGTTGTAGGGAATTTAATTCTCTACAATATTGATGAAGATACAAATAGCGAAAAACTCATAGGAAATGAGATATTTGCAAAAAACCGATTTTTGTGACCTTTGTCCTCAAATTTTTAATAGACGCGGTCACCCTACCATATGCAGGTTTAGGGACAAGTTTTAGAATGCCAAAATACAACTTTATACAAAAAAATCAGCTGGGTATCTCTCATTCCGCAATTCTAACCTAATTTTGACTAAAATGAGTGGGCTACTACTGGTCTGGTCTGGAAGTGATTGTCTGTTTCTTGACTCGCCTATTCGATAGTTTAGTTTGAACCCGTTTTTGTCATGTCGTCTGCCCTTTACTCCTTTGAATAGTTATTGTGTATAGACAAAAATAATTTTAAGTGTTATTATTTTTAAGTCATAACTAAACTGTGAGAAATACTTTACATGGTTAAGCCTTACCTATTCTATTCTATAGCAGCAGTATTCAACACAACGACAGTGTACGATTTGTTTGTAAATCGACTCGCATCTTTGTCTGATGACGAAAATCTCAAGTGTTGCCAGTGCCACTTATATAAAAATATGTACATTTTTGCATTTGCATACGTACTAAAATTTCAGCTAAAAATATAATAAAAAATAACTTCTCATGCATGATGCAGAATGTCAGTTTTATTATTTTACGCCTAAACAAATATTCATAAATTATAGTTAAGAACTGCATCATAATCGGTCCATTCATTTAGGAGATACGATGCCGCAAGCAGACACATACACATCAAAATTATTACACCCCTCTTTTTGCGTCGAGGTTTAAATATATTGTCTTTTGCCCGCAGCTTCACCCGCCTAAATGTCATTTTTCAACATTTTTTAGTTTTCACGAACCTTTCAGTGAGAGTCCTATCAAAATTGATTCAGCCCATGGAATTTTGCGATAAAAAGTACCCTATGAGCTATTTCAGGTTATATTCTACCCGTTTGCCAAATTTGATCGAAATTCGTCCAGTGTTATTTGCGTGAAAGAGTAACAATCATACCTCTTGGGGGTTTACAAAAATCATCTCTTAGTGCTCCCCAAGGAACATAATACATGCCAAAAGCTTCTTGCGCCCAGTAGCTTCGGCTGTGCGATTGATTGTAAATTGTAATGTAATGTTACTACAAAACGGTCTTCAAATTTTTCCCTTACGACATTGCTTCTCATCACATTTCATTTTTCTTGATCAACCGGAACGTAAACTTAAGTCTTTAGGGGATAGGTTTTGATTAACTTGCGAGTGTCGAAAGAACTAAAAAAAACATAACAAAGAGTTTTATCATTGCGTTGTCTTTTAAAAGCTTAATTTTTTCACAACTCTAAGGGATTGCACAGCAGACCTATGAATTGGATATTATTTTTAAAATTAATACCTCCACGTATTCCTTAGTGAAAAGTTTTTGACAGACACACATACAGACAGACGGACCTTTCACCTCAAAAGCAAAAATAGAACGGAAAAGGACCATAAAAATAATAATACTATAAAAAAAAGCTACTGGCAGATACATTAAACATCCATACTAAAATATACCCCATAACCTGATATAACAGGTCCATTCCCGTTATAAAAATCGTCCTACTTTTAGATGCAGGTCATAAACTATCTGTGAGATTTTCATCCGAATCCGTTTAGCCGTATTAACGTGACTGAATAAAGACATCGAAATTTTCACTACAATATGTTCGTAGGATTTACATAATCTCCAAGTACGTGATAAGTATTACAGTATAATAAAACTACTTTTTAAAATGTATGAAATAAAACTATGTACCTATATATCAAAGTGCCGTTCTTTATGTAAGTTGAATACAAGTCACATTATGATTTAATTGAATACTCTTTTAAGTCTTAATATAGGCCCTTAGAAAGGATTCAACTCCAAAATACATCACGCTTGAATGGAATTGTTAAATTATGGACTGGTTGTTGAATAGTAACATTCCCAAAATTAAGGATTATTATTAATGCCTCACCACTGAGGTGTTCCACTCTTTACCTCTGGAACCCATCATCATATCCTTCCTATATTAAAGGAGGACTTAGGTAGAGAATTTAGGGTACTGTAGTTGTAAGTTTGTCGACCATCACTAATTAACTACCTATTTAAGTTAACATTTCTACCTATTTAAGTTTTCGTTTAAAATTCATCATATTAAATATTCCACTGCCGTGGTCATATGTCCAACGTCTACCTTTCGCTGGCATGGCACTACCAGAAAAAACTTATGAGCATTTTATTTTACCACTTTGTAGTTTCGATAAATAAGTATAAAATAAATAAATAAATAACGCTTCACACTCGTAGCCCCACACTAGGATTCCCTGTGTCGTGGGTGCCATGGACAACACACAAAGATGGACCACTTCACACCCAGACCGAGAACAGAAATTCAAACTCATCATTCAAATTTCCGCCTCGCTGGGAACCAAACTCAGAACCCTCGGTGCGGCGATCCGGTATGGTAACCATTACGCCACACGGGTCGTCAAACAGTATGTGTATCCATGCCAAATTACAGCTTTCTAGCGCTAAGGATCTCGGCGCCACATTATAGGAATCTAACGGCGCTATACTGCGGACGGACGGAGAGACGGACATGAAGAAACTATTATTATTTACTAGCTGACCCGGCGAACTTCGTATCGTTGTTAAATAAATTATCACGTAATGAATGTAGGTTTAACAAATCAGAGATCATTAAATTCCCTCTCCCTATCCCTCTCCCCTCTCCCTCTCCCCTCTCCTCTTCCCCTCTCCCCTTTCCCTCTCCCTCTCTTTCCTTCTTACTCTGCCCCTCTCCCTCTCTCCCATCTCCTTCTCCCTCTCTTCCATCTCCTTCTCCCGCTCCCTCTCTCTCTTTCTCTCCTTCTCGCTTTTCCTCTCCCTCTCCCTCTCACTCTACCTCTCACTCTACCTCTCCCTCCCCCTCTCCCTCTCCTCTCTCTTTCTTACTCTACCCCTCTCTTTATCTCTTCTTCTTATTCTACCCCTCTTCCTCTCGCCCATCTCCCTCCCCTCCTCCCTATCTCTCTCCCGCTTCACAACCGTCTCCCGCTCCCAGTCCCTCTCCCGCGCGCGATCCCTCTCCCGCTTTCTGTCTCGCTCTTTCTCCCTCCCCGCTCCCTGCCCCTCTCCCTTTCCCTCTCCTCCCGCTCCCAGTCCCTGTCTCGCTTCCTGTCCCCCTTCCCTTCCCCCTCCCACCAAAAAAATAGTGTGAAGCCGAACATGTCGCAAAAAGACCCGTGAATCGAAAAATCGAAATTTCGCAGACCAATGATATTTTTGAAAAAACTATTTTTTATTTGTTCTTTTGCAAAAGAAAAAGGCACGCGCGCTGCTTTAGCAGCGCGCGCCCCACGCAAAACCTAGTTATATTATATAATCCTAGACTTACCACTGACTTAACTATATAATTGATCTCCCTGATGGAGTCGAGATGGGACTTTGTTGTCTATGGCGGGTTTTCTCCATCCCCCCCCGACACCTCGGGAAAAATCTGACATTTCACATTTTCAAGATGGCGGCCGCTCTGTGATTTTCAACTTTTTTGCTTATGGCTTTTTGCGGGATTTTTTTCAATAGTTTCATAAACTTTTGAAGGAGTATTATGAAAATTTTAGAAAAAATTGAAAAAACAAGATGGCCGCCGAGATATTCGAGTTTGAAATTTTTCGATTTTAGAGGTCAATTTGCGGGGTCGCATCGGGGTGGTTTTTCAACTTTTTTTCAATATTTTTTTAGTGTTCCCTCAAGTGTATCCTCGATTTTGATATTTTGGGAATATTTATTTTTTCGACAAGATGGCGGACGCGGTGGCGGCCATTTTGAAAAATGTACGAAAAACTACGTTTTTTGGGTGAATTTTTCTTTGGGTTGGCAACATTTGAGCGGGTGTCTTTGTTCCGGGCGGTTGTGTAACTTGACCCAAAGTGTTGCCAAGTTGAGTTTTTTTTTCTTTTGTCGATACATTTTTTTGGACTTTTTATTCAAAAATATGAAAAGTAGAAGGAGCAATATTTTTTATCAAAATGTCACACGGGCAAACGTGTCGTGGTCGTCGTAATGACATTTGACCATTTTCGTCGATGTCGGCTGGCAACACTGGGTGCTGGAATTTTTTTTTCGTTTTACGAAAAGTCGAATTGATCTCCCAGAAGGAGTGGTGGGGAGTGGGTACAATGTATGGGGGAATTTTTGGTTTGCCTCCGTGTCTATGGGAAAAATCCGACCTTTCAAAAATCCAAGATGGCGGCCGAGTCGAAATGACCAACTTTTTTTTTTCACTATGCACCTACCCGAGATTGGTGTCGTTTTCGGCTAATGTTGGGAAATGTGTTACGATGAAATTGGAAAAAAATAAAAAAACAAGATGGCCGCCGAGATATTTCAGTTTAAAATTTTTCAATTTTCGAGGTGACTTTGCGGGGTCGGATTGGACTGGGGTTTTGACTTTTTTTAGATTTTTTTCCTTCATTGCCTCGGATCTATCCCCAATTTTGACGTATGGGGTATATTTTTTTTTTCTTAAAGATGGCGGATCCCATGGCGGCCATTTTGTAAAATGTATAAAAAATTGCATTTTTTGAAGAAAAAAATATTTGGTTTGGCAACATTTGAGGGGGTCACTTTGTATGGGGCGGTTGTGGAATTTGGTCTGAAGTGTTGCCAGGTTACGTTAATTTTTTTTTCATTCATACATTTTTGTGAACTTTCTATTCAAAAATATATAAAGTAGAAGGAGAAACATTTTTAATCAAAAAATTGCACCAAAAAATTTCTCGTGGCAGTCGTAATGACATTTGACCATTTTCATCAAAATTAACTGGCAACACTGGCTGCTGGATTTTTTTTTCACGTTTTTTCACATTTCGAATAGCCCAGCCGAAAGTATTGGTGGGGGGTAATAATAATGTACGGGGAAGTTGCTTGACTATCTATGGTCATTACAGGAAAAATACGACCATTCGAAAATTCAAGATGGCGGCCGCTCGGCGATTGTCAACTTTTTGTTTACTTTGAGCACCTACCCAACATTGGTGTCGTTTTCGGCTAATATTGGGACGACTAATATGATTAAGTTTAAAAAACAAGATGGCCGCCGAGATATTTTAGTTTGAATTTTTTCAATTTTAGAGGTGTCTTTGCGGGGTCGCATCGCGGCGGTGTTTTAACATTTTTGCTTTATTTTTCCGCTTTTGGCTTGGGTCTATCCCCAATTTTGACGTTTGGGGTATATTTCTTTTTTCGACAAGATGGCGGACCCCGTGGCGGCCATTTTGTAAAATATATGAAAAACTGCATTTTTTGAAGGAAAAAATTTGTATGTTGGCAACATTTGAGGGGGTCACTTTGTATGGGGCGGTTGTGTAACTTGACTGAAAGTGTTGCCAGGTGACGTTGATTTTTTTTTCATTCATACAATTTTGTGAACTTTCTATTCAAAAATGTAAAAAGTAGAAGGAGAAACATTTTTAATAAAAAAATTATACCAAAAAAATTTTCGTGGTCGTCGTAATGACATTTGACCATTTTCAACTCAATCAACTGGCAACACTGGAGTCCAGAATTTTTTTCACATTTCGAGTAGTTGAGCCGAAACTATAGATCAAGAGTATAGAAAATGTATGGAAGATATTTTTAAATTAATATATTCATTTTAGAAAAATTATAAAATTTCAGTGTTGCCATACAAAAAATAATAATTTTCATACAAATTTATTTTTGGATCGAATATTTCGTTATTATAATGTATGGGGCATTTGTAGGTACTGACATTTTGTAAATTTTGGTGAAAAAAAATTCAGTGTTGCCATACAAAAAAATATAATTTTCATACAAATGTATCCTTTTTTCGAATGTTTGAGGCTATTGTCTCCATTGTATGTCTTTATAATGTATGAGGCGTTTGTAGATACTAAAGGGCCGGACACGCTGGTGTAACCAATGCTTAGTGATGCCATACAAAAAATAATAACTTTCATACTAATTAATTTTTTGTACGTAATATTTCAGGCTTTTGTCTCCTTTTGATGTCATTAAAATGTATACGACGTTTGTTGCCACTGATAGATCGGTCACATCCGTATAAACGTGTTTCAGTGTTGCCATAAAAAATGAGAAACTTTCAGTGTTGCCATACAAAAACAAGTATTTTTCACAAAAATCTATATCGAACATTTCGGACTGTTGTTTGCATTTGTTGTATGAGGCGTTTATATGTGCAAATAGACTGTACATTATGAGTGAAAAAAAAGTGTTGGCATACAAAGACATTTTTTATTGTTCAATCTAGAAAACAAAATTTACGTGTAAACATTTGAAATGTTGAAAAAAAATTCAATTACATTTTTTTAGTACTTCATACATTTTAGACATCATTCAAGACATTTTTACTATTATAATGTTGTTATATATTATTACCTATAGTCCAGTCATCTTAGGAATTCACTGCGGAATGAGAGATACCCAGCTGATTTTTTTGTATAAAGTTGTATTTTGGCATTCTAAAACTTGTCTCAAAACCTGCATATGGTAGGGTGACCGCGTCTATTAAAAATTTGAGGACAAAGGTCACAAAAATCGGTTTTTTGCAAATATCTCATTTCCTATGAGTTGTTCGCTATTTGTATCTTCATCAATATTGTAGAAAATTAAATTCCCTACAACTTTTGTATCAATAAAATTTTTATACGTTGAATCGTTTTCGAGATAGAGGGCGGAGAGCGCGCGGTTAGAGCACAATGTTAGGTCAACCGGTACAGACCCGGTCAAAACATGCTATATTAAGTTTATTAATTCTATCTATCTAACAGCCTTTTAAAGTCCACTGCTGGACATAGGCCTCCCCTAATTAGCGCCATTCCGACCGATTCTGGGCCCTCTGAGTCCACATCGTTCGAAGGACAGATAACCAATGGGGTTACAAAGTCCTCGAATGGCAGCCACGTTTCGGTAAAAGGAGCACTGGTCGCTCCCCGACCAGGTGGACTGATGACCTAAAGACAGCGGGAAGCCGCTGGATTCAGAGGGCCCAGGACCAGTCGGAGAGGCGCCAATTAGGGAGGCCTATGTCCAGCAGTGGACTTTAAAAGGCTGTTAGATAGATAGAATTAATAAACTTAATGTAGCATGTTTTGACCGGGACTGTACCGGTTGACTTTACATTGTGCTCTAACCGCGCGCTCTCCGCCCTCTATCTCGAAAACGATTCAACGTATAAAAAATTTATTGATACAAAAGTTGTAGGGAATTTAATTCTCTACAATATTGATGAAGATACAAATAGCGAAAAACTCATAGGAAATGAGATATTTGCAAAAAACCGATTTTTGTGACCTTTGTCCTCAAATTTTTAATAGACGCGGTCACCCTACCATATGCAGGTTTAGGGACAAGTTTTAGAATGCCAAAATACAACTTTATACAAAAAAATCAGCTGGGTATCTCTCATTCCGCAATTCTAACCTAATTTTGACTAAAATGAGTGGGCTACTACTGGTCTGGTCTGGAAGTGATTGTCTGTTTCTTGACTCGCCTATTCGATAGTTTAGTTTGAACCCGTTTTTGTCATGTCGTCTGCCCTTTACTCCTTTGAATAGTTATTGTGTATAGACAAAAATAATTTTAAGTGTTATTATTTTTAAGTCATAACTAAACTGTGAGAAATACTTTACATGGTTAAGCCTTACCTATTCTATTCTATAGCAGCAGTATTCAACACAACGACAGTGTACGATTTGTTTGTAAATCGACTCGCATCTTTGTCTGATGACGAAAATCTCAAGTGTTGCCAGTGCCACTTATATAAAAATATGTACATTTTTGCATTTGCATACGTACTAAAATTTCAGCTAAAAATATAATAAAAAATAACTTCTCATGCATGATGCAGAATGTCAGTTTTATTATTTTACGCCTAAACAAATATTCATAAATTATAGTTAAGAACTGCATCATAATCGGTCCATTCATTTAGGAGATACGATGCCGCAAGCAGACACATACACATCAAAATTATTACACCCCTCTTTTTGCGTCGAGGTTTAAATATATTGTCTTTTGCCCGCAGCTTCACCCGCCTAAATGTCATTTTTCAACATTTTTTAGTTTTCACGAACCTTTCAGTGAGAGTCCTATCAAAATTGATTCAGCCCATGGAATTTTGCGATAAAAAGTACCCTATGAGCTATTTCAGGTTATATTCTACCCGTTTGCCAAATTTGATCGAAATTCGTCCAGTGTTATTTGCGTGAAAGAGTAACAATCATACCTCTTGGGGGTTTACAAAAATCATCTCTTAGTGCTCCCCAAGGAACATAATACATGCCAAAAGCTTCTTGCGCCCAGTAGCTTCGGCTGTGCGATTGATTGTAAATTGTAATGTAATGTTACTACAAAACGGTCTTCAAATTTTTCCCTTACGACATTGCTTCTCATCACATTTCATTTTTCTTGATCAACCGGAACGTAAACTTAAGTCTTTAGGGGATAGGTTTTGATTAACTTGCGAGTGTCGAAAGAACTAAAAAAAACATAACAAAGAGTTTTATCATTGCGTTGTCTTTTAAAAGCTTAATTTTTTCACAACTCTAAGGGATTGCACAGCAGACCTATGAATTGGATATTATTTTTAAAATTAATACCTCCACGTATTCCTTAGTGAAAAGTTTTTGACAGACACACATACAGACAGACGGACCTTTCACCTCAAAAGCAAAAATAGAACGGAAAAGGACCATAAAAATAATAATACTATAAAAAAAAGCTACTGGCAGATACATTAAACATCCATACTAAAATATACCCCATAACCTGATATAACAGGTCCATTCCCGTTATAAAAATCGTCCTACTTTTAGATGCAGGTCATAAACTATCTGTGAGATTTTCATCCGAATCCGTTTAGCCGTATTAACGTGACTGAATAAAGACATCGAAATTTTCACTACAATATGTTCGTAGGATTTACATAATCTCCAAGTACGTGATAAGTATTACAGTATAATAAAACTACTTTTTAAAATGTATGAAATAAAACTATGTACCTATATATCAAAGTGCCGTTCTTTATGTAAGTTGAATACAAGTCACATTATGATTTAATTGAATACTCTTTTAAGTCTTAATATAGGCCCTTAGAAAGGATTCAACTCCAAAATACATCACGCTTGAATGGAATTGTTAAATTATGGACTGGTTGTTGAATAGTAACATTCCCAAAATTAAGGATTATTATTAATGCCTCACCACTGAGGTGTTCCACTCTTTACCTCTGGAACCCATCATCATATCCTTCCTATATTAAAGGAGGACTTAGGTAGAGAATTTAGGGTACTGTAGTTGTAAGTTTGTCGACCATCACTAATTAACTACCTATTTAAGTTAACATTTCTACCTATTTAAGTTTTCGTTTAAAATTCATCATATTAAATATTCCACTGCCGTGGTCATATGTCCAACGTCTACCTTTCGCTGGCATGGCACTACCAGAAAAAACTTATGAGCATTTTATTTTACCACTTTGTAGTTTCGATAAATAAGTATAAAATAAATAAATAAATAACGCTTCACACTCGTAGCCCCACACTAGGATTCCCTGTGTCGTGGGTGCCATGGACAACACACAAAGATGGACCACTTCACACCCAGACCGAGAACAGAAATTCAAACTCATCATTCAAATTTCCGCCTCGCTGGGAACCAAACTCAGAACCCTCGGTGCGGCGATCCGGTATGGTAACCATTACGCCACACGGGTCGTCAAACAGTATGTGTATCCATGCCAAATTACAGCTTTCTAGCGCTAAGGATCTCGGCGCCACATTATAGGAATCTAACGGCGCTATACTGCGGACGGACGGAGAGACGGACATGAAGAAACTATTATTATTTACTAGCTGACCCGGCGAACTTCGTATCGTTGTTAAATAAATTATCACGTAATGAATGTAGGTTTAACAAATCAGAGATCATTAAATTCCCTCTCCCTATCCCTCTCCCCTCTCCCTCTCCCCTCTCCTCTTCCCCTCTCCCCTTTCCCTCTCCCTCTCTTTCCTTCTTACTCTGCCCCTCTCCCTCTCTCCCATCTCCTTCTCCCTCTCTTCCATCTCCTTCTCCCGCTCCCTCTCTCTCTTTCTCTCCTTCTCGCTTTTCCTCTCCCTCTCCCTCTCACTCTACCTCTCACTCTACCTCTCCCTCCCCCTCTCCCTCTCCTCTCTCTTTCTTACTCTACCCCTCTCTTTATCTCTTCTTCTTATTCTACCCCTCTTCCTCTCGCCCATCTCCCTCCCCTCCTCCCTATCTCTCTCCCGCTTCACAACCGTCTCCCGCTCCCAGTCCCTCTCCCGCGCGCGATCCCTCTCCCGCTTTCTGTCTCGCTCTTTCTCCCTCCCCGCTCCCTGCCCCTCTCCCTTTCCCTCTCCTCCCGCTCCCAGTCCCTGTCTCGCTTCCTGTCCCCCTTCCCTTCCCCCTCCCACCAAAAAAATAGTGTGAAGCCGAACATGTCGCAAAAAGACCCGTGAATCGAAAAATCGAAATTTCGCAGACCAATGATATTTTTGAAAAAACTATTTTTTATTTGTTCTTTTGCAAAAGAAAAAGGCACGCGCGCTGCTTTAGCAGCGCGCGCCCCACGCAAAACCTAGTTTATATTATAACTATCTATCGACTTAACGTATTACATTTTTAATTTTCTAGAAAAATAGGGTTGGGACAACTGTCAATAGACAAGTTTCCAGTTAGTAGAGAAAGGCCCATTTATAAGATTTTGATTTTTTTATTAAAGTTACATAAATATAATACGTTGTTCTCATAGCAAACATTTCAAAACATATTTTAAATATCGACTACAGCGTTGGTCGCATCACATCACTGCTGTCTCGCGAGGAGAGCGCGGTGCGCGGGCGGTCTTTCCGTGCCCGCCCCTCACGTCTCCTTCACACCCGCGATGCGTGATTTGTTTTCTTAAAAATAAATATAAAAATCAACTTACCGATGAAATGTGATACTGGATTTCAGTTTTGTGTGTTTCCTACTATCGTTTTTGCAAGATGGAACTGCACATTTGACCATTTTGATACGTAAATATTTAAAAATCTCTCTAGAACCGCACACCGCTAGCAATCAACCACGACTACAAGCGCTCGCGACGGGAACGTCGTGTTGTTCTCACCCGTGCCTACTGTTCCCACTTCGTTACACTCCCTCTATACTAATAATAATACCTCTATGCATACAAATTTGCATTTACGTAGCGAGCCCGTTATGTCACGTAAAACTCGCACTAAGCACACTGATCTGACAGATCTGACAAGACAAGAATCAAGATGACAATCCCTACGTTCCAGTAGACGATCACAACGACCACGCTCACGACCGCGATTTTGCCGTTCCACTAGCTTGTGAGCGTTACAATCATACACCCAAGTGGAACGGTATACTGAGCGACGCGGACGTTCCGTTCAAGCCACAGAGTATTTACACGTTTTAGCCGATGATACAAAGGCTGCGTTCCAGTAGACGCTCACATCGCTCACAACGATCAAAACGCGTTCCACATGGCGACCACGGTCGTCATGGTCGCGGTGAAAACGTCATTGATGACGTCATTAATTTCGCTCACGGCAGTTCACGGCACGCTCAAAACAACCCACCTCACGGGGTGGGTCGAAGTGCCCGTTCCACTTGGGTGTATGATTGTAACACTCACAAGCTAGTGGAACAGGAAAAACCGCGGTCGTGAGCGTGATCGTTGTGATCGTCTAGTGGAACGTAGGGAAAATGTACTCTGTCATTAACAAAAGTGACAGGTGACAACTATAATGATTAATGTCATGAAAGGTTAGAATTTAGAAATAAAATAATGAAATTAATATCGAAATAAATTAAAATCAGTTATTATCAAAGCAAAGTTTAAAAAATGGCTTTAAACAGGTTATTTGCTGGACTTTCATTAACACCTAACCTAATTACTAGAAGAACAATACATACTGGTGTTGTAAGTCTGGCGAGTAAACCTACTGTAGTGAAACCAAAACCTGGCTTTGGTAAGAGTTACAGAAGAATAGTCCATTTTCCAGAAGAATATACCGTCAAGCCTCTAGAAGTGACTAATCTTGCTGGTCGAGACCCAGTTACAGGTAAACTTGTATTTATTTCGACAAAAAATCCGGCTTCTTTCGCATTATTTAGTTACTGTTGATCTAGTATAAAATTCATGTCTTCAATTTCACATCACAGGTCGTATCGTAGCAAAAGGTATAGGTGGTGGAATAAAGCACAAGTACCATTGGATACAATGGGTAAGAGATGGCCCCACTGAAGGACCACCCCAAGAAGAAAAAGTTATACAGGTATTTCATTTGTTAAATTTTAATAAATAACATCTTGTTAAATAAAATTTAGAGATGCATACAGGATTTTGGTTAGTACTTGACTCATATGGTTGAGCATTAATTTATTGCACTTCATAAAGCACCTGATTATGAAGTTAATATAAATTTAATTTTTATTATACAAAATATGATTGTTTTACCGTGTTTAAGTCTGGTGAAATGCAGTCTTTGCCAAGAATATACATTCCTTTGTATAAAAAAGTAGTATAAAGTAGACTAATATATTAAATTAATAGTGTCCTTAGACCAGAGGAGCATTACATGTCTACATAGCTCTAACCAAGCAGGTTAATGATGCCCCTTTAGTGGCTAGTGTCTGGATTATGTAGGACACATGCACTGAATGTGTCAATGAACAACAAAGCTATTGTTTATATACAGGTGTTGGAAGATGGCTGTAGGACAGCACACATAGCCCTAGTGGCCGTTGGAGACAAACTGAAGTACATTCTGGCTACTGAGAATATGAAGGCTGGAGATATTATAAAGACATCTCGCCACTTACCAAGGATACCAGGTACTATAATTCAATAAAATATTTATTTTGATAGTGTATGAGTTTAGAGTATGTAAATGTTAGATGTTATTTTAGATGTTAGTAAGAATGAATAAATAAATAAATAAATACAAGATTCACAGTCTAAGCCAAAATATTTTTTTTCACATAGGCATGACTGATATGTTTACACACTGTATTTGATTGTATGTTGAGATCCATTTTGATAAATTAGGAATAATATTTAATACTTTTAATTATTAAATACACACTAAATCAAATATAGCAAATTAAGACATAAAAAAGTAATTCACGGTTGCTATTCAAATAGAGGTGATAGCAATAGTAGTTTCTAAATAATAGTTAGGTGCAGCGCAGACGACACTCTTCTTGAGCGATCGAGACTGCGGGCGCACAAATGTCTACATGGCGCGCAAACAGTCTATCTCGGATTTTTCGCAGACTCAAAGCACACGACGCACACCTTCGATCACTCTGTCGGCAGAACTGTAGTGACGTACACGCTATGGAAATCACGCAGAGATCGCGATGCATTATTTTGTACTTGAAGTACAGAAAAAAAGAAGAAATAGAGAATTTTGGGTACATTCTATACTTTCGGAGAGATTACTGAAAGGACAGTTCCATATTAAACATTCAATTCTCAAACAATATGCGAATAAATTTTTCAAATTCTATAAAATATCTGTTACAACATTTAATGAACTGTTATCTATTTTAAGACCAGCTTTGACTCATTCGGAAACAATGAGAAAGTGCTGGTCTGTTTTGTATTTCAATCGATCTCTGCCGCCATGCTAATATCGCATACGTTACGCCCACCACTAACGAATGCAGATTGCAGACTGAAGTGTGCGCCGTCTGCGTTAGCGCGTGTTGAAGCAAACGTTGTATTTCTTTCGCACACCACTTGTGCGGAGCTGCGCGACGCGGGACGGCGCGGTCTGCCCGAATTACACGTAATTTGTGTGCGCCGCTCTTATTGCGCGTCGTATGCGTTACTGCATATAATTGCAAAGGTTCTATTTTCACAGACTTAAAAGAGCGTCACAGACAGTGTGCCGTCTGCGCTGCACCTTATTAACTGACTACTCATCAGTTTTGTTTCACTCTATTTTTCAGTTAGAGCAAGTGAAGGTGATGCCTACGTGTTAGGTGCTCTTCCAATTGGGACTATAGTACACTGTATTGAAAAAGAACCAGGTGAGTCACTTTGATATGAAAACCAGCAGTTGTAGTTTTTTCTGCAGCCATTGTTGAGTGCAGTCGTACAGTTTGACTGCAATTTAATATTATCATAGTTTTATAAGTTTATTTCTTTTTTCTTTTACTTGTTATTGCAGCATCTTATGAAATAAAAATATTCTATTCTATTCTATATCAATACTAATATTATTATGGGTTTACTATAATTTTTTGGTGAACTACCGATACGTAAATATATTTCCTTTTTAATTAAAAAAATCTGGTAACATGTTACTGATCATCATCAAAATTACAGGTTTTGGAGGGCTTTACATTCACGCCGCGGGCACCTACGGCACTATTGTTAGGAGACAGGACAACCGCATCATAGTACAAATGCCTTCCAAAATGCTATTCAGTTTTGATGAACACTGCATGGCCGTTGTGGGTATGTACACATTTTATCCTTAATTACTTCATTTATCATGTGGGTAGGACGTAGAGAAAGAGACTAAAGCGAAGTTGTGGGTACCAGTTCGCAATGAGAGAAAATCCCACTGCCCAGATTTGGAACATTACATTGGAGAATATCAGCATTTTTTATTTTGACCTAATGGTATACAACTATACACACAAAAAATGCACCTGAATAGTCTGGCGCTTTATGCGTGCATGTAATTTAAATAATCATAACTTCAAAACTACTTGCTCGATTTAAATGAAAGAAAATCAGGTATATTTCACGACATCAAAGTTATACACAAAGTTTGAAGTGATATAATGGACCTACTGTCAATTTCCACTATCGCCATATTTTCCATTTACATTACAGGTCGTCTATCAAACGTACTCCACGGTGAAACGCACATAGGATCAGCTCAGCGCAACCGCTGGCTTGGCAACAGGCCTCGCTCAGGACTCTGGCACCGCAAGGACGGCAGACACGGACGGAAGATCAAGCCGCCGAAGCCAGTGAAAGTGATCGCTAACCCCAAGTCTCAACCGACTCCCGCCATACAGCTGTCGATGCATCCCTAGAATTGTAGTGTTGTAATAAATATAGTTTGATAATTTTATCGTTTTTAAAGCCTTTTATTTGGACGTAATTTCTGAAAAACGTTCCAACCCACAAATAAGTCGAAATTGAGTTAATAGTGCCAAACTGACTACGTGATGCACATTAACCAGCTGTCAAAATTTGATAACTCTACTGTCACTATAAATGTCATGTACGACTTAGTAGCCCAACCCACATAGTATGGGGAATACAAATATTTATTTAACTAAAACAGTCCAAGCGTCCTGAAACGTTTTTATTTTATATTGTTTTTACTATACACTTAGAATTTAATTCATAAAAATGATCCAAACATCATTAATAACTGGCAAAATAACAATAAAACCAGTTTATAATGAAAAAAGACAGGACCTATATTAAACCAAAAATAAATTAAGTTAATCTTTTTAAGTTTGTAGTAGCATAAATTAATGTCATTGCCCTCCGTTTATGAAACATTCGATTGAGGTTACAGAACACGCAAAAATGCATTATATTATTAGGTACATGTCGCAAATTAAAGGAGTATGAAATCAAATCTTGTGCGCATCATTCGTGTGTTCCCTTCATACTCGCCAAACCTGAACACCGTAACTATACTAGTTACCAGGTCACACCTGAACACGCACACCCTCATATTGGTGACATCCACATTTTGGTGACCCCGACGTTTACCTGAATCTCCGACGTGTACCTCAAGATCCAACGGTGACTTCAACCTCCAACAATGCCTATCATGCCGCACGAACTGTCTGGAGCCTACTACGTGTCGCCGTCAAACACCGCATCCTCTGAATCCACCAGCACCAGCGCACTACAGCAAGAACTGAAGCCACGGATACCAGACTACAGCACATCCAGTTCTCCTATGAACATGCTACTAGATATAATAAACAAGCTTTCCTTGGAAGTGGCAGAATTACGAATGAACCGTTCCAGCCCACGAAGATCCTACAGACAAGGTTACAGAAGCCGTTCTTACTCAAGGCATCGACCACCCAGGACGCCTATACACAACTCCAACGCTTACTGCTACTACCACTCCAGATTCAGAGAGAGAGCCAGGAATTGTGAAGAACCTTGTGCATGGAAGTTACAGTCGGAAAACTCCCAATAGCGGTGACCGAGGCGGACGTCAGCGCTATATACCCATCCAGCCGCCTATCCGTTACCGACCGCAAAAGTGGGTATCGATTCTTAGTTGACACGGGAGCCAACATCTCTGTCATACCAAGAACTAGAAAGGCTTTCCAAACGAGTGATTATAAATTATACGCCGCCAACGGGAGCGAAATAAAAACATACGGTGAAAAATTACTCGAATTGGATCTCGGATTACGCCGACCGTACAAATGGACGTTCGTCATCTGGGCGCTGATTTTCTAACAAAACACAATTTACTAGTGGATTTACGTAACCAAAAATTAATTGATGGTATTACGGGACTATTAACACCTGGCAAGCTCATCAACTGCAGTACATCCAGTATCAAGACCATCAACATCCATTCACCGTATCACAACATCATCGAGAAATATCCCGACGTCACTAAACCGTTCTGTGCTAAAGAAACACCAAAACACAACGTTGTTCACCAGATCATAACCGACGGACACCCAGTTCACTCAAAATGTCGACCGCTCTCCGCAGAAAAATACAGAAGAGTCAAGCAAGAACTAGAGCATATGATCGAAACCGGCGTATGCCGCCCATCTAAGAGCGCTTGGTCAAGCCCCATCCACGTCACAATAAAGAAGGATGGCTCAATTAGATTATGTGGCGATTACCGCAAGTTAAACGCAATAACAAAACCCGATCGCTACCCCATCCCACGACTCTTAGATTTCACATACCTTTTACCCAAAAAGAAAATATTTTCTCGCATCGATATCAAGAGAGCGTACAACCAGATCCCCGTCGAAGAAGTGGAGAAAACCGCTGTGATTACCCCATTTGGTCTATTCGAATTTCCAAGAATGCCATTTGGATTACGCAATGCCGGTCAAACCTTCATGAGATTCATCAACGATATAATGTTTGGTCTGGACTTCATATTCTGTTTCGTCGATGATATACTCATAGCTTCATCATCTGAAGAAGAACACCGAAAACACCTCGATGAAGTTTTTAAGCGACTGAACAAGCATGGTATCACGGTCAACATGGATAAATGCATTTTCGGCACTCAGGAACTGGAATTTTTGGGTTACAAAATCACAACTGAAGGAATAACACCCTCCCCGCAAAGAGTACAAGCGATAGATGAATATCCATTACCCAAGACAGTACGTGACCTAAAGCGCTTCCTTGGAATGTTGAATTTCTATCGCACCAGCATACCCCATGCCGCAAAACACCAATCAACATTAAACATGTTCACGCGAGGAACTAAGAAACGGGACAACAGCGCTATAGAATGGACTCATGAAAGCAAGGAGGCATTCAGACAGTGCAAGGAAGGCCTGAAAAACGCCATTGTACTCTGTCCACCATCACCCAATGCGCCCCTATCAATCATGACAGACGCATCACAAACATGCGTCGGAGCAGTCCTGCAACAAAAAGTAAATAACGAGTGGAAACCCATCGCTTTCTTCTCAAAAGCGCTATCCGACACTCAACAAGGCTACAGCACCTACGACAGGGAGTTATTGGCAATTTACATGTCTATTTGCCATTTTCAAAATTACATTGAAGGTCGAGAATTAATTATATACACCGATCATAAACCGCTGTGCTATACTTCGAAAGAAAAACAATCCGTTTCAAAGGAAAAAATATCACCACGACGATTACGTCACTTAGATTACATAGCACAATTTACATCCGACATAAGACACCTCCCCGGATCACAGAACCCAGTAGCGGACGCCCTGTCACGTGTATCACGGATTGACTGCCCAAGCACCGTAGATTGGAATGAGATAGCCTCACAACAAGAAATCGATCCAGAATTACCCAATTTATTATCAAAACGCAATTTAAAGTGGAAAAAAGTACATTTACCAAACAATAAAGCATTATATTGTGAACAGTCTACAAGCGACTTACGTCCTTATGTACCGAACATATTTCGTAAACAAATATTCAGTACATTGCATGACGTCACACATCCCGGAGTACGAACAACCCGAAAGTTAATACAAAAACATTACTTCTGGCCCGGCATGAACAAAGACGCAAGTACTTGGGCTAAACAATGTATATCATGTCAGAAATCGAAAGTTCATCGACATAACATAACACCTCTGATGTCATTCCCGGAATCGGAACGTTTCGAACATATACACATAGACATAGTCGGACCGCTGCCAGTATCAAATGATAACAGATATATCATAACAATAATAGACCGTTTCACGAGATGGCCCGAAGCTATCCCAGTACCAGAAGTCACAGCCACGATAGTCGCAAAAGCACTTTATGAATCCTGGATTGTAAGATTTGGATGTCCATTGAAAATTACAACAGACCAAGGCCGCCAATTTGAATCATGCCTATTTTCATCCTTGGCTAAACTCATGGGTATTCGAAGAATAAGAACTACCAGTTACCACCCGCAGTCCAACGGAATGGTGGAACGATGGCACCGAGTCATGAAGACCGCTATAATAGCACGCGGGAAATCCACTGATTGGTCTCACGAGTTACCTACAATACTGTTAGGCTTACGAACAACAATCAGAGAGGATTGTAGTTTAAGCCCTGCTCAAATGGTGTACGGTAGCAACATCAAAATCCCAGGCGCATTCTTCCAGAATTCAAAGAATATCACATCTCCAGATTCATTCATAGAACAACTGCAACGCACTATCAGTCAAATAAAGCCCACAGAAAGGAAATCAACATCATCGCATAATACATTTGTCTCCAAAGATATGGATACTTGCGACTACGTTTTTGTGAGAATAGATGCTGTAAGGAAGCCATTGACCGCACCATACGAAGGCCCGTACAAAGTATTGGAAAAACATCCGAAATACTTCAAAATTCAATTATGCAATCGAACAGCTGTTATTTCCGTCGACCGACTTAAGCCAGCATTTATGTTACAAGAAACCGCAGTCAATGAACATCAAAGTACCAAATCATCAGAAACAAGAGAGCACAACTTGCATGACACTAACGCGAATTCGACACCGCGGCGCGTGACAAAATCAGGTCGCACAGTAAAGCCTGTTGTGCGATTTTCTTAATGATAAATTACTTTTTATTTTACATGTTTTATTTTACTTTGTTTACAAAACATTTTGTTATTGATTTTATCGTACCATATTTTTATTGCATTGTATACATTTTACTTTTCACTTTATGTTGTAACTTAACTTCAAATATTTTTTACATGTTTTTTTTTCTGTATTGTTTTTTCTTTTTTTTAAGGGGGGGAGTATTGTAGTAGCATAAATTAATGTCATTGCCCTCCGTTTATGAAACATTCGATTGAGGTTACAGAACACGCAAAAATGCATTATATTATTAGGTACATGTCGCAAATTAAAGGAGTATGAAATCAAATCTTGTGCGCATCATTCGTGTGTTCCCTTCATACTCGCCAAACCTGAACACCGTAACTATACTAGTTACCAGGTCACACCTGAACACGCACACCCTCATATTGGTGACATCCACAAGTTAAATTATCGCCTAATCAACATCTTGAAGAAAGCATATTACAAAGTTGATAAGTACCTATTTAAATGACAAGACTGCTTGGACATGAGTTTTTATATTAAATATTGCAATAAGTAGTATTAAGTGCTGTCTGTAACTGTGAGTAGGAAAAAAATAGTCCCGGTAGTTTCTTGCCACTTCTTCTCCCGGGACCACTCACGGTAGGGATTTGTTGAAGCGATGGCGTTGAGTGACTTTCGAAAAGTGTTTGTAACAAACCTACTTCGAATAAAACTTATTTCATTTCTTCATCTTCTATTTCAGCATTTAAATCTGATTCACCCCCAAATCCTTCTATATAATCAGTCTATACATTTTAACTGTTTATAAATTGACAGACAATCCTCAGGAATCAAGTGAAACATTGACTTAAACTCATTTAATTTAGCCTGAGTAATAGGCTTCCCGTTTGGCCAAAGAGGAACAAAGAGTTCTGGGTTTAAAGGAAGCAGGTTTCCTCTGAATTTCCTCCCTATGTATAACTCTTTTTACTCACCAATATCTTAATATTTCATGAAGATAGAATATCGCTCACCTAGTAATATAATGGCACATCTGCAAAAAATGCGAAGTTGAGTTTATACGGTATATACATTATACGTGTTTAAAAGTGCATAATCTTCATAGTGGTAAATATGTATTAATGTCTATACTAGTAATCAAACCCATACAATCTGTAAAAAACGTAAAAAGAACCCATAAATTAATTTTAAACATTTTTGAATTTCGTTTCTGTAAAAATATGCCAAACATATATGTGCCGTTGTATTACTGGGTGAGCGATATGTATATGCTATCCTTTTTTGACTGAATATGTTTAGTTTTCAATAACTTTTTTCATTATAAACTCGTTTTATTATTATTTTGCCAGTTACTAATGATGTTTGGAACGTTTTTATGAATTGATAATTCATAACGTGCCATAAATATTGTAATATATCAAAAACGTTCCAAAGCTATATTTTTGCCAATATTAAAAAAAATATCAATGTTGGAAGTCCTAAATTAGGTTATCTATAAATTTTAACATGTTATCTATAGCATAACAAAACTTGAAGTTTAAACTAAAGTGATTTCATGAAGTAATACAGGGTTGAACTTAAACCTCGATTTTCTCAAAATGTTATGTTTGTGGATTGGAACGTTTTTCTGGAACTACGTCCATTTTAGGTTGAAATCTTTTCTTAATCCTCGTATCTATATTAATATTATAAAGAGGAAAGATTTGATAGTTTGTTTGCATTGAATAGGCTCCGAAACTACTGAACCAATTTGAACTGTTGGGAAGCTACACTATCCCTGGATGACATAGGTTATATTATATTTTCAAAAAATTAGGGATACTTAATAAAACTCCAATAATGCAACCCAGGGACCAGGGTGTAAAAAGATAAGAAAACTGCAGCAAATCGAGGGTAGTTATTCGTCATATAAAATAGTGTCAAGCAGGGTAGTGCAATATTCGACATTTTTTCTATTTTTCAAAACCAATTTTTCCAAAAAAAGAGTATAAAACAACTTTTTATCCTTCATATTTCGATTTATTTATTACCTTTTAACAACCAACAAATATTTAGTAAATACGACGACACCGACTAAACATACAAATACACACATTCACCCACTGTAGGTACCAAACTGTGATGACTCAAGTATTTCTGTTCACAAACATTGGCTCCCTATAATAATATGCATAATGTATCTTATGAGATCAATGCTCAAATTGCAGTGTAATTTTGTACAAAATCAATTTACAATAAAGATTCCTCTAATGCAAATAAACACTTCTAAACATCCACATAATTACATCTATTATCCATTGAGTTTATACATATTATATCACTGTGTAAGGACCCAGCCAACATTCTCCGGATTCAACACGTGATAATCAATAGAGAATTAACAAAAACCAATAAACATTTGAATACAAAGATACGATATTCGTTATTCTAATTTGTTGATCTCACAGCAATAAAAAATAACGCAGTTGAAAAATATTACTAACTTTATATGCTTCACAGACAAATACAGAAATTTTATACCTTAAGCTGCATACATTTAAAGCTTATTATACTTTGTTGCAATTATTAAGGTTGAACAGTTACCATAATTTTCAAATGTTATTAATTATTTCAGTAAAATTCAGTGTATACTCTACTAAAAGCAGAAAAATATATTGCTAAAATAATTTAAAATGGCTGCTGTGCTTTTATTGAAATAAATTTTTTTTTTACTAAAAATACAATAAAATTAAAAATTCTTGAGCTTGTCAAACAAGTCTACTGACATAGATACTAATAATAAAATTAATTATACATATCAGTCATCACATTTTATTAAACAGAAAAATGTTTTACATTTTATAAAATCCTAAACATTCATAAAAATATAGATACAGAATCACATTTAAAGCTTACCCATTCAATTTTTTGACGAGAAGTTTGCGAAGATATAAAATAAAGTCTTTATTCTAGTCTAGATATTCACTGAACAGGAAAAGAAATGTTTGACCGGACAAGTTCATAAGAATAGGGGAAATGTGTAAAGACAATTATCCGTTAAGCAGTTAGTGTGCGTTCCACTTGCCGTTCACAACGATCACGTTCACGGCCGCGGTTTTTCCTGAGGGAGCGTTTAAACCACACCTCTTCAGATGAGTCGTTATTGAGCTCGGCGTGAGCGAAATTAATGACGTCATCAGTGACGTTTCCGCCGCGACCATGACGACCGTGGTCGCTAAGTGGAACGGCAAATGGGTTATTTTGATCGTTGTGAACGTCAAGTGGATCGCGCCCAGTATAGTGTATGATTTCTAAAGTCTGCCTTGGCTCTTAAGTCTTAACTATGGCAATATATATTACACTTATCAGCGTAACTAGTATAGTAAAAAAATTACTTTAAATATATTAAGATACATTAATAAAATGCCACAATAAAGATCAAAAATCTTAAAAACTACTACTATTCTTCATGTGAGTTTCATTCCAGATCCTGGTCTTCATCTGACAGGGTCAGCACCTATTAAACAAGTAGAAAATTGTGTTTCTTATTGTAAAACAAAACAATAAATATGTGCAGATCGAAATTGAATGTCTGTTGTGGAAAACCAATTTTTTATATCAAAGATAGATTTTTGATAATTAGAATTACTAACGAAAAGTTAAAAGAAATATATTGTAAAAATAGATAATTAAGGACAATTTTATTCTGATAGAATATTTAGATAGCAAAAAAGATTTTTCCAAATCGGTCCATTCATAAGGGTTTTCATATTTATCAAACATTTTTTTTTTTTGAAGTTGGTTTACAAACAAGGAATAAAATATACTCACTTCGGTCATCTCCGCTGACAACTGCAGCTGAGTTAAACCAGTGACTTCTTCTAGATAAGCCGCACTGTCCAACACTTTGAGCAGGAAGGCGGTTCCATTCTGGCTATGAGCGTTGATGACTATGTCCGAGCAAGCTATGCACTGTTTGAACTTAGTGCAAGTTGGGGTAACGGTCTGATATGAGTGTAGAAAGCCTCGTATGGAGTGAGGCACTAGACCAAGCACTCCTTGAGTCACGTCACAATCCTTGTCTCCGTCGTCCGTTATGTTGTACAGTGCTGGTGCTTCAGCCCTGTAGAGGTTTTCATGTTAACATAGACTACACTCTCATGTACACACTTAAAATATTGAATATAACAGTGATGAATAATGATTATAATGCGCTCATAGCCCGGGGGCTTGCGTCGATCCTATGTGATCGACAAAGTTAAGCAACAGCGGGCGCGGTCGGTAGTTGGATGGGTGACCGCTAGTGGCAAAAAATTCTTGAGCGCTTTCGAGCTGCGGAGGGCACGTAAAGCCGTGGGTCTCGGTTGCTATCGTAAGATAACAGTCGTTAAGCCATGTCGGAAGCCCTCGGGCGGCTTGGAAACTTCCGACACTTGTATTGGCCACTAACCTCTTTACCAATCCGCACTGGAGCTGTGTGGTGGAGTATACTTTAGGCCTCCTCAATAGTATAATAGCAAGTAAAAATAATTAATACAAAGATAAAGATACAAACAGTTCAGGTTATAGTCAAGCATAAAAATCTAATTGTCTAGCCTGGCACTAAATTGGTCTATGTAACATTTTTTTAACATCATTATTGATCTTAAAAATTCTGTTTTCTCTGACTTTCTATGCGAGCGTGCTCTTTGTCTATCACTCTATGTGCGTGTCTGTGTTCTCTCTATCCCCTCTATGTGCGTGTCTATGTGTTCTCTCTGTCCCTCACTCTATGCGCGTGTCTATGTGTTCTATCTGTATTCTGTCCCTCACTCTATGTGCGTGTCTATGTGTTCTATCTGTATTCTGTCCCTCACTCTATGTGCGTGTCTATGTGTCTTTGTGCCTCAATGTCTCTCTGTCTCTCTCTGTGTCTGTGTGTCACCTGAGCGGGTGCTGCAGCAGCGCGGCGAGCAGCTCGACGGCGAGCGCGCCGGCCACGGCGGCGGCGCCGGGCCGCGACACCGTGCACTGCTGGTCCAGTGTACGCTCCTTCAGCGACTGTACACACACACACACGACTAGAATTAGTATTAATCATTATTGGTTTGCAAAGCTGCTTATCATAGTTAAATGTACGAGGAAGTCCGTGTCACGTAAGCCCGGTTTTATGCCCAGAAACATGTGTAGGCCAGGCCACAAATCGGCAAAGGCAAAACAGTCCTCTATCAATGGATTTTCTTTTTTTAATTACTTCAGTTCTGATGACCATCAATTTTTGGGATAAGCATGACCTGATACTAGACTCCAGTTTGGCTGCATACGAATTACAAAGAAACTCCTCAACTAACTAAACACTATAAAACGCGTCACGTGGTGACGTCACGCCAACACAAACACACCAACGTCACGCTATCGAAGTTTTCTGCATCGGTTGTATACATAGAAACGCTCCGACAGCATCAGTCGGGTGGGGCCTCGGCCGCCTCCCAGGCAAAACACCTCGCCTGGCGGGAGATCTCCCTTTGCCATACCATTAACTTTTTATTAATTAGCTATTAAAACGTATGCCAACTGACATTCCCGGGCGCAGTGACGTCATTACAGAAGTAGCAGCCGAGCTGTCCGCCGGGCAGGTAGCGCGCGGCGGCGGGCTCGCCGGCCGGCGCGCGCCCCACGCCGTGCCGCATCACGAGGTAGCTGTCGAACCCCAGCGCTGCGTTTAGTACTATCTGTGGATAGTTTCATGCAACGGGTGTTCAAGATTTTTGGGTTATGGTGAGATGAGATGAGTACATAAAATAAGTTGAGATAACATGATATATGAGATCATATAAATCGTAATGAAAGTTAATTTTGTGCATTAAAGTAGTCGCAGTATCTCGCTACTCTCGTTAACATATTGCGTACTCGCACTTAGGTCTAATGCTAAAGTTTACGTGTCAACTCTGCAGTAAACTTGGCGGTGTATGGCCATCTCTGTATGGAAGACTGCTCATGCAAACTGGACGCCGCATCAATTCCGCTGCAAACTTCACAAGCAAACTTGATCGTGTATGGCCTGCTTAAGTGCGAGTGAGCGCGCAATATAATGTCATCGAGTGCAAAGAGATACTGCGTCTACTAGAGCACAAAATACATTAAGGCATTTAATAGTAAAATTATCGCTTATCAAGTACGTTAAATAAACTATTCATTCATTCATTGCAATTTAATAAGAAGTAATTGATTTTCCCATGCAGAGTTTAATAGCATTATAACACACTAACCTTTTTTTCAGTAGCCGCGAGGAGCGTAGGCAGCCATCTTGCTTCCCGCGTGTCGAGTAACAGGAAGATGACGTCATGTTCAGCGATGGCTTTCACCAGCTTCTTGTAGTTGTCCAGGGTTTCAGCTTTCAACGCGTCCCCGACCGGATGCCCGGGCATTGGGATGTGGGCCACTATGCTGCGAGATTTCTGTTTGGACATTCAATAATACTTTAATATGTGAATAAATAAACATATCGTAATAAATAAATAAAAAAAGCATAAATATTTTTAAGGGACCTCAATCTAAATTTAGCTGTCTTTTGGGAAATTTCGGGAGATAAAAAGGGGCGCCAACAGTCACGGCCTCAGGACAGCTGGTGAGCTTTTTTGGTGGGCGCTACGGTTGAAATGTAGTGAAGTACATCGAAAGAAGGAAAGAAGGCTTGGTTGGTCACTACTGTCACTAGTCTAATCGGGGCCCATATAGGCTGGGAGACCTGTGTAATTGATATCGCTAAACATGATGTGCGCTGTCTTATTTACACGTTTCACACCACCGTCTGCCGTGAGTCTTTGCGAATAGTATAGTTTAATAGTACTCACCACAGTGGGTAAGATTTGTTTCAAGTTGTCAGCGGCCGCGTCCGCCTTCATCCGTCCGCCGGCCAGGCAGTCAGTGTAGTTGTACAGCACCTGCCGCGTCGGGTTCGAGTACGACACCTTGCCGCTGTCCAAGAACGTTATGTGACGGAAACCCCACGCCTGGGAATAAGTTGTTCAGTTCAGAATCATTTAATTAGGTATCAATGAATATAAGCATATTATGTATAATGGCGAAAGAAACTTGTTGCGTTTTTGAATTATCGGTCAAAAACGAGTCGGATATGCACGCGAAGGATTCCGTCCTACCATGCAATATAATAAGTACCCCATATAATATTAAAAATTGCTTGAAAAACGTTGAAAAATGGTAAGAAACATGTCATATACATATTCTGGGAGAAATGCACGTAAAAAATACGATTTTTTAACACATTGTAATAAGAAATTATGAGCAGTTATATTATTTAGTTAGTAAGTTAATTATTACTTGCTTCGGTGAAAGAAAACGTCGTGAGGAAACCTGCACACCGGAGAGTTCTCCATAAAGTTCTCAAAGGTGTTTGAAATCTATCAATCCGCACTTGGCCAGCGTGGTAGACTATGGTCTGACACCCCTCACATTGTGAGAGGAGACCCCGAGCCCAGCAATAGAACAAGGGTTGTTGCTTTTAATAAGAAATGAACACTTCAAGCATGTATAGCTACCAACAAATTGCGAGCCACGTGGCAGCCGAGCGTGCCGGCGCCCAGCAGCAGGCATTTCGTCTTCTTCATGATGTCCACGTTCAGTTCCGGCACCAGGCGCCACTTCATTAGCTTCGTGTTCAGGTCTGATGACGTGTCAGCTAACCTGTTGGAGTTTAGATTATAGCATTTCCTTTTAACTCTTCTGTTCATTCTTGGACGGTGGTCACTTTTCATCAAGTGGATCGTCAACTCGTTTGTGGACTAGTTACATAAAACAACGTGTATGTATTTACGGACGCACGTAAGTTATATTTACCGCTTACTTATAAGTACCTCTCACTCGCACCCACGACTCGGCACACGCTAGCAATCCAATCACGTACCTCTCGCTCGTACGCACGACCCGGCGCGCGCTAGCAATTCAAAACAACTCCAGCAATTACTGTGCGCCTAGTATCACGCACCTTCGTCATGTCGCTTTTTGGCTGTTGCATCGTAAAAATTTTACTATAATATTTTTCAAACGCAAGGGGCGTTTATATAACTTCGTAAATCAGAACCGTTCACGAGCTGAGATCAACCACTATCATTCGCATAAAAATCTGCCCCCGCGACCGTCACTACACTGGCAGGCTTAACGTACGAAGAGCGCGGTGTAAATAAATATTAATAGATAGTTTCATAAATTCAAAAAAAATATGATTATTGTTTTCTTTTTATATCCTTAATTTAAGTGTTCTGTGTTATGCCCTAAATAGATCTGTTTTTTTTTCTTTCTTTATTTTTCAAACTGCATGAACAAAAAAGGAAAATAATTTATTTACTTCACAGGATCCATAGAAGCAGACATACTAGCCAATCGCGGGCCAAAGTTGCCTTTCTCGTTCCTCTCCCAACCAATCCAACCGGCACTCTCAGTGCCTTCAACATCCTGAAACACACAAACAATACATATTTATTACACTAATAAGCTAATAAGCATCAGTGCATCCTTACAAACTTTCACATCTAGTAATATTAGTTTGACTAGATTACGGTATGCTCGCAAATCAAGTTAAATCGATGCTTCCTGTACGGAACCGTACATGTTATTATTAGTTAGTTACCTATTGTATTATAATTGATTTGACGACGGTGCATTTACACAAATTTACTAAGAGTGCATTATTGACAACCGCACGAGACAGACGCGGCGAGCGCGAGTCGTCTAACTGGACGATCGCAAATAAAAACACTTAATACAACTCGACTACCTACTTTACTTCTCGCCGTGATCTACAACTACAACTAACTTACTGTACTGTACTAACTGGTACTGTACACTTCCAATGAACACTACTCTAACTTAAATAAAATTACGACCATTTCGTTTTTTACGTAAATCGCTTCAGTATTTTATAGGTATTCTCTCTCTCTATAAGTCGGTTTCCTCATTGCTGAGGGTCGTGACCGCCACTAAGCACTTTCCTTGTTTATAGGTATTAAGCACCCCATTTTTTTTTAAATATCACGAGAAATAAAGAAGTTATGAGGTTTACATAACGCTAAATAATTATGTACTTTCAGCAATCGTGTGGTAGACACACCGCTATCAAATTAAATAAAACTGTATTTATTTTTTAAGAAATAAAAAAAAAAGCTCCTTCTGTAAACCTACGATATTGGAGTTAGCGTAGTGTTCATTGGAGGCATCAAAATATACCTAGTTACTTAAGTTTTCTCTGTAAAATTTTCTGTAAAGTTTTCTCTGTGAAATGTATTATTTCTATGAGAAAATAAATGTCTTAAACCAGAATAAAATTAATTTAATTTGTAACATTTTTTTGCCCCTATTATTTGGGAAACAACTAAGTTTTTATTGTTGCTATTGGACTAAGCATGATTATGATAGCGTAAACTTAAAAACAAAGAAGTAAACCAGTTAAAAATCTTTTTAAACTTAAGTTAAAAATAAATGGATACTCAAGATTTGTATACTGTTATACCAATATTTACACTCAGTTATATGGATCATGGACTTAGACCAAATGAATACCCATGGACTGAATCAATATTTAAAATGTTTACTAAAAAAAGCATAAAAAATACAATTTAAACTCACATGAGGTATGTGGATTTTGTAAACGAGGCTATTGGCAATGGATCCATTAGGGCTACATCTCAAACCAAATACTTTCACAATTTTATCCGGCATTGTATCCGGATAATGTTCCAACATCGCAGCAACGAGCATTCTCAGAGGCCATCCTGGATTCTCACCGTTACTTGGATCAGCAAATGCAAAGAATGTTTTATCAGCATCAATCACTGAATCCGGATCATTTTGAATTACGTATCTACTTAGTGGGTCGACGTGAACATAGTCTAATTCTTGCGTAATAAAAAAGAAACACTTTTGATTCTGTGGTAGAACTCTAAAGCCATCCCATATGTCATCAAGTTCTTTTTCAGAGAAATATGATGTGGCAGGTGAAGCCTTTTCAAGAAGATAAACTGTTGGTTGACTAGGGCAAGGGAATGTAAACCAATAGTAATAGTTGAACTTTTTTAAATCCTGAAACATAAATATTATAAAAAATTTCAAAATCTTATGCTATGGCCTATGTATATTGAATGTTCCTAGAGTCAACTTGAAGTAACCCTCGGACAATGTTAAATTATTGTCATAATTCACATTCAAGGTGCCTACTAGTTATCATCATTATTTGATTTATCATTGCTTATATTTGTTTAAGCTAATTTTAATTATTTTAATAATGTATTCCAGTTGCTTCATAGTGCAATGTAGATTTTAATTTCTGTTTTATAATATTTTAAACAAGCACTGTACTCACAGCAAATGAGAGGATAACAAAGTTAAGCAATCCTGCAGGGTTTTCAATCCAAGTTTTTCTTCTCATATTGAGCCATATCACATCTCCGATGCTGTTTAAAAATAGCGCTTTGTCCAGGGACTTGAAGCCTTCTACAGTGTTCTTATTCATTATCATTCCAACTACATTAATACAGTATGGCTCCTCTTGTGGTTCCCTATAAATAAAAGAAAATGTTCCTTATGAAAACAAAGGAATTGCATGACAAGCATTTAAAGTTGTATACAAAACCCAAAATATATACCCAATACTATCCAAGGCCAAGCTACTTAAAAATTCAACGGTCGATAACATGTTAAACCATACTTAGCAGTTTACAGCGATTGGTTTACAAGGATTATACTAACGCTTGAACGATGAAAACAGCAAGTAAAATACATACGTGTTGAATGAGGTTCCGTCAACTTCGAAAATAGTTTTTATATCATCTCGATAAGAGTATCGCCCATAAATTTCTTTCGTGCCATCATTAAGCTTGGCCACATCTATTTTATCCTCAGTAAAAGTATGCCAAAAAGATGGGTGCACAAAAGACATGAAAGGTACGTATTGGATAATTTCCCCTGGTTTTTCTGAATTCATGTTGGATATTTTTGGTGAAATTAAATAACAGACTGCTGAATTATCACTTTCAACGTTATTACACCAGTGCACATACAATGTAGTGTGTCATTTATTGTATTTATCTACTGAAAATGTTAAACAATAACTTTAATGCATTCGAATTCTTGTGGGTTCGAATTGGAATTGGATCGATCAATTCAGTTGACTATTGACAATGTCAATTTGACATTGACGTAGCACGCAGTGTTGCCAATGACCCATTTAATATCAAAAAGAATCGTATATTTTAGGTTTTATTTCTAAATAAAAAAAAATATTTTTCCTACCGCTCATTTATACGCGCGTCTCGCGGATCGTCTCGTAGCGCGTCCGTAAGCCACGCCCCCTACGCGCGCGAGCGCTATCTAGTGTTTACACGCTCGCTGCGTTCAGATGCGTTCGAACGTTCAAGGATGGAGCACGTTGACGTAATACATCGGCATCCAGTCAGTGAAACCTTTCTACCATGATTTATAGGCAAAATACTCAATGTAGATTGTACTATGGGTAGATTTCTGTACAATTAGGCTTTTTAAAATAAAAAAGCTATTGGTATTCATTACAAACAAAACATCAAAATTTTCTTCTTTATAATAATATTACTTTGAATATACGAGGTTTTGTTACTAGTAGTTTTAGGTTCTTATTATTAATATTATCATTCAGTATTAATGTTCAGTATCATATTTTATTTTGAAAAATACGAATCCAATAGAACACGTACGTATGGCGCTAGTAGCCGTTGTCGAATGAAGCGCGCGCCGCGCGCGTGTGAACACCGCGCGAGCTCTCGCGCGAGCCCCTTTGGCGCGCGCCCAAAAAACCGCTCCTGCCGCGAGCCCTGCGAGCCACGAGACGCGCCGCGGTCTGGTCCGCGAACTCGCTGTTCACACGCGCGCGTACGAGCGCGTCTCGCAGCGCGTCTCGTGGCTCGCGCGCGCGTCTAAACGGGCCACTACATGACCCAAGTTGGTACACTGGTACGAAATTTTTCGACTCTTTTTAAAACAAATTACTTGCGACTAAAACGTCAAAGAAAACTTTTGACTTTTATTTTTTACATGATGTTGCGGTTATAATATTTTTTAAACATTTAATTTAATAATTGCTGAAGATTTTCTTTATTCAATGTAGAAGTATTATTATTTTTTGGTCGGTAATTTCGAAATTACAGTGAAAGTTTTAAACTATGTAAGTACCTAATGTTCATAAAATATAGTTTTATTGGCTATGCTAAAGTAGGGTTGCCATCCGTCCTGTTTTCCCAGGACATGTCCTGGTTTTTGTAGTGTCCTGGGACGTCCTGGATAGTTTTTAAGCAGCGTCCTGGGTTTTTAAATTTTAAAATTCGCGCGCCTCTTGTAAAAATTATTACGTTACGGGTGGCCTCACGGCTCGTAAGTAGGGCATGGATACCGAAATTCCGAGATTTTGCGATTCCGGAATCTCGGACAATTTTTCAGTTCCATAACTGAGTCTTTCAATATCGTAACTCCGGTATTAATTGTTACTAAACAAAATAGATATTTCGAGTGTTTATTTATTTCTGAACGTACCTACGAACCCAAATTATCCAATTATCTCTATCCCTTGTTACCCCTAGCGCCACCATTATTACCTTTTTAGATAAGCTGCCTAAGAAATTGTAATATTTGTATGAAATCAATTTTTTTGTCGTGTTCAAAAGCAGCATTTGATAAAGAAAGATTTAGTTGTAATCCGTAAATATTCAAAAATATGCTATGATGAACATATTTGATGAAACTTTAATCATATAATTTATTTTATTATGCATCCATCCGTCCATCCACCCGCCTTTAGAGGTCAACTGCTGGACATAGGCCCCCTTTAACTTCGTTTTCCGAGACTTCGGTGCTATTCAAGGACCTTTCTTCCGCATCGGTTATCGGTCCTTTGAGCTATGTGGCTAGACCATTGACAATACGGCCGGTTTTGTTCTTTAGAAATAAAGAGCATGGCTCTCTCCATAGCATGTTGTGTGATTTACCTGGGACAAGTGATCCAAATGGGTAAGTCCAACTTCGAGAAAGAAGTCACTCGTAGAATCCAACTCGGATGGGCTGCGTTCGGGAAATTACGTCATATCTTGTCATCCAAAAAGTTACCTCAGTGCCTGAAGTCGAAGGTGTTCGAGCAGTGTGTGTTGCCAGTGATGACATACGGATCCGAGACGTGGTGCTTCACTATTGGCCTTATGCATAAGCTTAGAGTCGCCCAGCGGGCTATGGAACGAGCTATGCTCGGTATTTCTCTACGCGATCGAATCAGAAATGATGAAATCCGTAGACGAACGAGGGTGACACACATAGTTCGAAGGACCGATTACCGTTGGGGAAGAAAGGTCCTCGAATGGAGACCACGCCTCGGTAAAAGGAGCACAGGACGCCCTCGACCAGGTGGACCGACGACCTGAAGAAGACAGCGGGTATACGCTGGATTCAGAAGGCTCAGGACTGGTCAGAGTGGCAGAAGTTAGGGGAGGCCTATGTCCAGCATCGGACCTACAAAGGCTGATGGATGGATGGATGGATGGATTCGGACGACAGTAAAGCACCACGTCTCGGGAGCCGCATGTCACTGGCAACACACACTGCTCGAATACCTTCAACTTCAGGCACTGAGGTAATGTTTTAGACGACAAGATATGACGCAGTTTCCCGAACGCAGCCCGATTTGGATTCTATGAGTGACTTATTTCTCAAAGTTCGATTTACCCATTTATATCACATATCTCAGGTAAATGTATTTGTCTGTTCTGTAACTTCGAGAGTAGCGCCGCGCCGTTAACAATACAATACAGTACAATATGGGTTAACAATGCAATATGGGTATCAAATTAAAGAGCTCTTCATAAGGTTTTCAAAAAAGTGTATCATAATAGCTTTTCTGATACCAACGGTTTTTTTTTAATTTTTAATTTCAACAACCAATATCGGAACTAATTCCGGAATTCCGGAATCTGCGGTCAATATCGAAAACCAATTCCAGTATTGAGAATAGTTCCGATATCAAATGGCCTAATTACAACTCTATTACTGCGTCCTGTTTTTAAACTGCGTTGTCCTGGTTTCTCCAACTTCAAATCCTGGTTTTTTAAATTTGAGGTTGGCAACCCTATGCTAAAGGTACCTACACCTACCTACTGGATATTCTAAGGGTTACTCTCAGGGGTTATTATAAGAGAAAAACCGACATAAGGACGTTGTGGCTCTTGATTAACTCAATAATCTGAATTTTACCAAGAAAAAAATACTTACCGATGGCGATGCAATGAAATAGTGGGGTAGATAGCAAGGATGTTATTCTAATTAGGTATGTGTACACACTATACATACCCTGACAAAGGGCATGGATGGAATTTTATTGTAACTCAATGATTTCATTTCAGATCTTCGGAGTAATTACCATTGTCAATAAGAAAACACAATGGCCATAAATTCAAACTGTGGAGATAAAAATCCCGTTAGGTCCCTGTGTTCCAGTAAAACTTCTAATTTAGGTTCTTGTCGTTTGATCAAAATCAATTTCGCTGGGAAAGACAGTTGTTGCAGTAGTAGGGCACATGGACCGAATATTAATAAGGAATTGAAATCACCTTATTTCACTAATGATAAAGTTCAAGTATTAAGTCGAGTTACAGCGAAAAAAGTAATCGACAGAAAACCTAACGAGTTTTCTTCATCGTTTCCGTTAGCTGCAAGTGTCTACAAAGCTAATTCCGATGAATTTAAATTGAAAAAACGAGGTAATCATAAAGTAAAAAAATCTGTGCTCACTCTTCCAAACGAACCAGTTCCAATGCCCAAGACATATACTGTAAGTGACTTGAATGATTCTGAATACTTTAACGCTGTTAATGAGAGTAGGACCAATAAAACAAAAAAACGGCGTTCAGTCAAACGTATCAAAAAATCTCGTGTAAAAGAGCCTACAATGGAGTTTTGCGATAGAGATGCCCGTTACTGTTCTCAACTAAATATTGATTTGGACTGCAGTTCTTCTGAAATTGTTAATTTCACTGGAGATGGAGAGAGGATTTCGAGAATGTCATATAAATCAAATAATTCAGTTAAGGCTGGAAATCCTCCTGACGTGTGGGCTGTACTAAGAAACATAAACAAATTCCAATTTAGACCATCTCCTCCTGAATCTCAACAAAGTATCCCTTTAAGAAAGAGAAGGCCAATAATCAGAAAAGGCAACAATAACAATGACGCGCGGTAAGTAACATTATAGTATAATTTATGCAATAAGTTACATAATTTACACAGTGTTTTGTATAAAAGAAGACGAAATTTTTAACATACGTTAGCTGATGATTATCTAATAAGGCGATTGATATATTTTCAAAAGGTAACGCGTTGCGCCAAACGCGGTTTTCTGATGGACTGCAACAGAACTATGTAGTACGTATGCACAACTATAAAAAATATATACTTAGTGGTATGGTACAACTAAGTGTTCCCATTGGCACAACTATGTACATGTATAAGCATATCTATTTTCTATAATCCATTCCTAGAAATACAACTAAAGTGAAACCGGAAAGCTGTGTATATTAAAATTGAAAGGATAAACACCACTGATTTAAACAAATAACCACAAAAATAATTAATAGTTGTGCCGATGGGAACACTTTTTGTACCACAATGTATTACATACCACTATGTAGTTTTGCGTACGTAGTTGGTCCATCACGAAACCGCAGCACGAAAGCTTTTTAAAGGTTTCTCGTAGGTACTGTTTTTATATATTGATGCTCTTTATCTTACATAAATTCTAGTATTATTGAGACATGCCGTACTGAAGAATTTGCTTATATATCAAGTTTTGAAGTTGATAGCAAAACTCGCGAGAGTTGTTCACCATCGTCCAGTTTTGATCGTGTAACTGTGATTGATAAACAAAGTGAGCAAGATGAAATTATGCAACAATTTAGTCGAAATATATTTGGGTCAAATCTCAACTTTGGGGAAAAAATCAACAGTAACATAAAAAACCACAGCCGGGGAAGAAATAAACGACGATTAAAAAATTGTGATAAAAAAGAATCACATACTAAAAAGAAGGTTGAAAAACCTCACCAATGCCTAGAAAATAAAAATAAGACTCCACAGCTAGAGGGAAAAAAAGCTATAACTGAAAACAGCAATGTACTTGTACCAGAAACAGCTTCTAAAACGTTTTCTATATTTAAACGTATAGAAAATTGTTCTGATAATAGTAGTATTAAAGAAAACGATTCGGCTTCTAACGATCAAACAAATAATTGCCAAAAAGAAGTTCGCTGCAATAGAATGAAGTTTTTAAGTAAAAGTCCTAACAGACTTAAGGCGTTGAAACCTACAGGTAAATAATATTTTCAAATAACCATTTCACAACTTGAAACAGCGTGAATTTCTTACTTGTAATATTACCTACTTTTAATAATTAATTACAGGTGATTCAGAGAAACAGTTAAATGGGATAACCAAAGTAATATTAAGTAAGGGAAAAGAAATAGAGCCTGAAAAATTGTCAGAAACTCCAAGGAAACCTCGCCTAGCTCTGACACTTCCAAATAATAATATACCTAAACTATCTCATCTTGAAATAAAGAGACGCATTGCTAATCAAAAGTATCCGATTATTATATTAGGAAAAGATCAAGTAACAAATCGTGGTATTTATGTTCCAAATGTTGATCCACCACAATTTGATGATATAGATAAACATATTTGGCCCTTTATGTTAGAATGGTCTGTCGAAAATCATACAGGAAACATCCAAGATATTAATCAGAAAGAGAAAGAAATAATGAAACCGAAAAATCCAAAACTAAAAAATAAATTAAATCACCATGATAATAATATGACCACAAATGTTTCAACAAACCTTGTTGTTTCAAAAAAAGTTGAATGCAAAAAGAAAAAAAATGATATCGTACCAATTATTAACAATAAAATTCAGTTGGTGACTGAAGTCTCTCCACATGTTCAAAAAACTAAGCCTCTGATTCATTTAAAAAATAAAATGTTCCATTTTCTTCATAAAAACCCATCGACACCGAAACATGGGAACGAATGGAGTAGTGAGCGACAAATCGAAGTAGTACTGAAGGACAAACAAGTTGGCACCAACGAAACGACGAAGAATCACAATAATTTACATAATAAATATACCCTGATTGGTGTACATAATAAGGAAGTTCCAGACAAACCTATTGAAAATAGGATTGTACCCAAGGCCTATTCTCCTCTGAGACATCCGTGGGCCAAAGGCAAGTGGGCAAGCGATTTTATAGACAATATTATCAAAAAAATTCGAAGTGGAGTATACTATGGTGTCGATCGTAAAGAAAACAAGCAAACGTCAAGTATGTATTAAATATTTTTATTATCATGGCTTAAAATAATTATAAGTACAAGTATGGTTTAATTAATTGTTCTTTTTAGATGGCACTGAAGTCTCTACTCAGACTGAAATAAATACTTCCAAAAATGCTTATTGTCAGAACGGCCCTGATTTCGATTTTGAATCAAATTCAACACTAAAGAAACATGACCCTTTGAAAAACATACCCGGATTTGATCAATCTCTATCTACGTTAGAAATAGAAACAATAAGTACAAATAAAATAGCAGTGAAGCACTGTGTTACTAACGTAGTAGTTCACTTTGATATACAAGTACTGGGTGAAACAAAAAATATTACTCATTCAAATAAATCGATGTCATGCATTCCAATCGATGTACAAAACAACCAAGAAAAAGTATTTAAATGCAATACTAGCATTATGAATGCTGTGTTACCTGCAGAATTGTGTAGTATTGTACCAACTATGATGCAAAACATAATAGATTCTGAAAATAGGTTACTTCTACAGCCAACAACTATGTCTCAATTGACACCTCTATTAGAATTTATAGAGCCGGAAAGCCCGAAACCAAATATAAATCCCTTGCCCGGGTGGGTAATATCAGATGAAGTAAGACCATTTTTAAATGGTCGATTTCGAAGTAGTTGTCCAAATTACAAATATGTTAGCAGAGATTTACATTTCCCTACAGAAAATATAGACAGTGCAGTCATTTTAACTCCAAGAGTAAATACGCAGATATTTTGCCAATACAATCCACTCTTTAATTTACATATTACAGTAAACCCATGTAATACATTTGAAAAATCTAATGAGGAAGAAAATACAAGTCATAATAATTGTAGGGTCTTACAACCATATAATCCAAAAACCTGGAGTATGGTTCCTTATAAAGCCTTAAATGTTGCTGACTTTATACAGCAAATCATTGATAATATGAACCTTAATAAATTAAATAACATTCAAATTATTTCAAATAATCTTAGATGTAGCAATACCAACATCTTTGTCAGTAAACAATTATTAATCTTACGAGACGAAAGCCAAGATATTTTGTCCTTACCTCGAAGCGGTAATAAAGTTGGTGTTATATCACTTTTCAATGCATTCAAAAGAAGTATTCCGAATCATAGTGAAGAATCTGAACATACTCTGAACCCTACAGTGACTAATAATGATAAAAAAAAGGATAAATCTCGTATTCATTTTGACAACAGTAAAAAAGTTCCGAGAAAGAGTGTTCAACCAATCAAGGTGTTACGGAAGAAAAGTTACGTTAGATTTTACAGGAAATGTAACTCACTGTCCAGCATTTCCAGTTACAAAACTACTCCACTGAACAGGGTAACGAATTTAGAAGAGTTTTGTCAAGTACTCGGCTCTAATATATTTTGCAATGTTCTGGACGGATGCTTAGAAAAAAAAATTGTGAGTGCTGTTGAAGAGGTAAGCAATGTTTGTTGGAGAAGCGTACATACAAAAATAAATTAGCAATGCATTTATAACCTATTAATTTAATTTTAGATGAAAAATTGGATCACTGACATAAATCCTAAGCAAGCTCTTCTCATTCTACTCTTAACAAATAAAAAAGACACGCCAAATCTAATCCGTTTTAGACCCGTTTTACTTCAAGGCATTGCTGTGAATAGAATAACTAAGGCCGATGAACTAGACACGGAAATTGAAGTCATAGAAAGAGAAAATTTTAAATTGTCACAGGTAAAATTTGTCTCGAAATTAGTGCTGATTACACCTTTAAATTTATGACAAGCAAAATCAAGTAAAAGCCCACTATCTCTCTGATTAATTCAGTTTGCATCCTTCCTTCCCTCTCTCTTCTTCCTATTCACCTATATTTGTATAATTATTATCTTAAATGTCCTATAAATTGTTTGTGCACCTTTACCCCATTTAATCTTAATTTATTCAGTTCTCCACATCTTAAGGTTGTCTGGAAGAGATCGCTGAGTAGCGATAAGACCGCCTGTTGTACCTCCTGTCTACTTCACTTGCCGACTTCTTGATTGTGTTGTATTATTTTATTGGTGTACAATAAAGAGTTAAATAAATAAATACCTAATAATAAACAATTTTTCCCCTTACTCTTGTTAATATAATCTACTAAAAAATATTTTTCTTTAGTATGAAGGAATCTCCTATTTACCGGCTTCCCCAAAAAATCAAGACAGTCTGCTTGAAGAACTTTATTGGATCGCAAAAACAACTGTAAGTATATTTTTACTAGTAGCAACTAGCGATGTTTCAGATGTAATTCCTGTCGAAACTATATTTTTGTGTGCGTTGTCGCGTTAACTTACGGTAAACAAAACAAGTATTTTCTATTCAGGCCTAGGCGACTGATGGGACTACTCAAGGATATAAAAATCACATTTCCGAAAAGTTTAACGTAGCTTCAGTATCTATAAGTTTTAATTTAAATACCATGACATATTATTTTGAACAGATCTTCATAAATTATATATGAGGTCCATCTCGACCCCGTCAGTTTTTAAATAAAAAACCACATCATAATCGGTCTATTCGTTTAGGAGCTACCATGTCACGAACACACACACACACATACACGTCAAACTTATAATACCCCTCTTTTTGCGTTGGGGGTTAAACACATGATGACTGCGACTTGGATCATCGACAATTTCGAACGCGTGTGCATTTGCACATCCAATTTTATCGTGTTGTTTAAACAGCTATGAATTACCTAATTCAGTATAATAATTTCAGGCATCAGATTACCAGAAAACATTCGACGAATCATCGGAAAAGCTTTTAAAATCCCTTTTGGAAAAACGAAAAAAGCTGAATCCTTCATACCTCAGAGTAATGGCACGCTACGTAGGGCTGGGATTATTGGCCCCTACAAAGTCATAATCAAAATTTTACTAAAAATTGTGCAATGTAATTTGTGATGTTTGTGTATTTATTGGTTTGCTAAATATATTTTATTTTATTTTAATCGGGCGTCTCAATTAATGTAAATCACATAGGGCAACACTCATATCTGTAATAATAGAGTAAGTTGGGCATACAAGGGCATAAGGATTCGACTTCTAGCCTACTCAACTTGAAAGCCTGAAAGGTTGTGTTTTCGCATTTACACATCCACTTCGACTTTTGATATTGAATCTTCGTCAGTCGTCTATATTCAAATCGTCATTTGTTTTAATTTTGAAGGTGGTTCGACTTTTTGTTTAAAAGTAGAAAATTCAGTTTTTTTTTATTTTTGACGTGATATTGTCTATTAAAACGATGAACGCCGAGCGCACGAAAAAATGTAGCGTTCCGCGAGCGAGAGAGCGGCAAAAGCGATAGAGAGGCACGATCGGCGTATCGTAGCCGATGCCGTAGGCGATCGTAGTTGAGTGAAGCGGAGCGGGGCGGGGCATTTTGTCATGAAGTTGTCACGTTAAACTACCGTCCGTAAACTGACTTTACAGACAACCATTTTTTTTTCACTTTTTCAAGAGTGTTTTCGACTTTTTAAATAAAAGCTTTTATTAATGTTTAGTAATATTTTTCATGTCATTTTACATTTAAAAATTGATTATTTTTTTGACTGTCTTGTCCCATTTAGATCTCCAACTTACCCTATAATCCGTTCACAAATCTTAGAGACTAAATTGACGTTTCATGGGTGACCACTGACCAGTTTCGGGTGCAAATTAAATAGTGATGCCCATATACCGAAAAGTAAATAGGAAATTTTTTCACAGCTTTTAAGAAAGGTCGACTATTTGTGTGATTATTGAAGAGTATAAAATAAGTTTAAGCAACCATTATCATTCATATATCCATAATATATTTGCCCTTACTTACTAAATTTATAAGTTATTTTGCTTACAAGAACGAGTATTTGCTTATGGTTACATTCGGTATACAGCTAATTTTATACTATTTAGCCGAATACTAAATATCTAGATAGATATGAGTGTCACTACTAATATGTCACTATTCTTACGACATAAGTTTACGATTCAAAAAACCGGGAAAGTAGATCGCACAAATTTAGCTGGTATCATTATTTCGAACTTTGACATTAGTGGTTGTCATTTTAGTCTCTAAGATTTGTGAACAGAGTATACTTTACCGCGGTCACTCACATGCGCGCAAATGTTTGACATTTTTACGAATGTTTACACATATGTGAAGGACGGTCAGGCAAATGGGTTCGCATATGAGTATACAAGCCCATTTCCGCTTCCTCCTACACTTTGTTCACGAATGTTCAATCTTGCTGTTTTTATTATGTTGTTGTCATTCAAATCCATTTTCAATACAGAAAATAAATGGTAGTACGATTAGACGCCACGAACCACGGAAAATTAAGAGATACATCACCTTTTTAGTCGTGTGCGCAACTGGTCGCATGAATGTGTGGGAGACTACACGAAGGTTCGAGGTTCGTGCGCTTTGATGTGTGACAAAAAACCGACACAGCTTGGAAAACCCCGAATGTGTCAAAAACTTCGCATAATCATTCGCGAAGGTCGTCCCACACTTGTGGGTTCGCGTATTCGTGCGAATGTGAGTGACCGGCATTAGATAAGAGCAGTGTTGCCAGGTACAAAATCTTTATTACGGTATTTTCTTCCATAAAATACGGTACATTCTGAGATTTGCATTTTCTAACCCTTGACAGCTTAGCTGGCATTTTTTAAAAATCCATTCTGTGTTTAAATCCTTCAAGCAAATTATTGAATGAAGCCTTGCGAATATCATAGACATAACACTACTAGACTAGACAAGCGGGCCTTCTTTGCGTCAGGCTATTAGAAAGAGACCAAGGAGACTCGTGTAAGTCGTAAGTAAGACAAGGATAGGTTTACCTCCTGCCTTTCTTCGCAGCGTGACAGTTTCAATAGTTCACTTACTTAAGCTCAGATACCTTACCTAGAATATAATTTTGCGATTGTAGGACCCAGTGATTAAGTACTCTGTGGTAGGACTATTTATTACCGAACCGTCCGCGTCGAAATTATGGAATTTTTGACTCCAATGAATGCATGCAAACATTTTATAATTTACACAGACAGTAATCGCTGCATAGATATTAATAAATTTTTTTTTATCATGCTATGTTCAGGGCGGAACTTAATATAACGCTTACACACTCATACCCCCGCAGTAGGAGGTACCTGTGTCGCGGGTGGCATAGACTACACTACACATTACACCCATGACTCCAGTACAAATATTTATTCTGCCCCGGCCGTGAATCGAACCCGGTACTCCTCACTTTGCAGGCAGAGTCGCTACCAACTAGGCTACTATTATTTAAATACAAAGCTATTTATTTAAATACAAAGAAAACAATTGTTAGGATTTATGTATTTTTATTGGTAAAAGTCTTTCACTTTTGCGGCGCACTCGTATTTGAGCTCTTGGAATCGCGCATTGAAGCCGAACGCCTGCGTTTGATTTCCTCCTGGCGACGTACCTGCAAATAAAATAATGGTAATTTAATTCACACTAAATAAAGCATACTAAAATCATAATTCAATGATGGATTGAAAGTGTTATCATTTATTGACAAAAAAAAATTACTCTCATACATGTATGTTTTGAAATTACATGTAATTACATACTTATCTCACTGTCCTACTACATTATGAGGTACATGCAATTATATAGTTCTTTTTAGGCACTGCATTTTGCTGAGAGGTTTATTTAAAAAAAATTGTAAATTAATCGCCAGAAGGATTTTTCGTTGTTTGTCGATTTTTTTTTTTGATAAGGATCAACCTCGCAAGATAACTAAAACCTTCCCTGTTCAATATCACCTCTTTCTTATAATACAGAAAGTATTCCTTATGTTTTTACCGTGTAGCTGATTTAATACCTTGATTTATATTGATGATAGATCAAGGGGTAAGACACAGCTCTTTTAATCTAACAGCTCAGTATGATTTACACAAATTATATCATGTTCATATGATACCAGCTGTTTTTGAATTCTATTCTGCTTATTAGCAGCTAAGTTACCTAAGTAAGTAAGTTAAGCTAAGTTAAGGCTATTGCCTTAATGTTAAAATAACACTACACCCTTCACAGCCCCATCCACACTAGGTCCCTGTGTTGTGGGTGCCATGGACAACACACAAAGACACACAGCCAGACAGTGAAGAGAAATTTAACTCATTCAAATTTCTGCTTTGCTGGGAATCAAACCCAGGACTCTTCAAGCAGTTGTGCAGTATAGTTCTTAACCATAGTCTTGGTTTTAAATTTTAAAATTAAAGAGCAATAAATCCACGATTTGTAAATGTATAAGAAGCAAAGAAAAAGAAAAAATAAGAATTGATCGATGAATAAAAATTAATGTTACATACCTTAGATTCCTTCTTCCTCTGGGCCAACAGTTTGGCGTAATCAGCTTCAGACGCCTTGCGTTTGGCCAGGCGCTTCTTCTTGAGGGCCAGACGATGGCGTCTGCGCTGCAGCACTACGGGGGTGACTAGCCTTTGAATCTTGGGGGCCTGTAGGGAAAGTATTGGTGCTATTATAAAAACGCAAGTTATTAACATGTAAAACCGTTGGTCCCTGTGGCTCTCGGGCGGCATGAAAACTTCCAATTCATAGGTTTGTCATTAACTGATCCACCAATCTGCATTTTAGCAGCCTGGTGGTGCTAGGTAGGGGGGCTATTAATGGGTTCAAGCCATGCTAGATTTATTGTAAAGGTTTCAGACAACATGCTAGCATGCTTTCTAGAACAATATGCAAAATCTTGATATTTTTAACCGACTTCAAAAAAAGGAGGAGATTCTCAATTCGACTGTATTTTTTTTTATTTTTTTTATGTTTGTTACCTCAGAACTTTGGACTGGGCGAACCGATTTTGATGATTCTTTTTTTAAACGAAAGCTGGTGGCTGTCATGTGGTCCCATATAAATTTTATTGAGATCTGACAATGGCATATATGATAAAACCACATAAGTCGTAAATTTGTGTTAAGATGTGCGCGACAAATTGACGAATAACTCAATATCACGCCAACCGATTTCGATGATTCTTTTTTTAATCGAAAGCAGGTGCTTGTCGTGTGGTCCCACATAAATTTGAACGAGATCTGACTGACAAGTGTTTTTGAGACTTTGAAGTCGGTTATTTTTTGTTAGTAAAATTTAGATTATCTCAACTCTTTTGAACCCTACTAACTGTCAAGTGGCAAGTTATTGTATAAAATGTTTAGCACACTGTAAAAGTAGACAAACATTGGTGTTTGAATCTTCTGCTCGGCGCTAGTTTAATATTCCCTAAAGCTGCTGTTCACAAGCAAGATTTGACTTGCAAACAATAATATTTCAGGGATAAAGTGTCTATTGATATGCAAAATTACTAACTTCACCCAAAAAAAATCCTCATAGCTTTAATGTTGAGCTTTCTTTAGTGAGTCTTGCAAGATTATTATAAGGCTGATCTGTATGTCTGATTGATCTGTATGTCTTAACAATGCAAATAAGTGAATTAGCAAGAAATAAATGCTTCACATACCTTGTATCTAGGTTTGGCATTCTCCTTGCCTTCCTTGGGAGGCAGGAGACGTTTGACGACGTAACGACGCACATCATCTTGCTTGCTCAAGTTGAACAGCTTACGGATCTTGGATGCACGTTTAGGTCCAAGACGGCGGGGTACATTACCATCTGTTACTCCAGGAATTTCCTAAAATAAGCATGATTTTGTTAACAATGTACACTATGCTTGGCTAGAGTTAAGTAATATGAAAACATTGCAAAAGAAACTGTTGCAAGTATCATAATTTCTATGACAAATGTTAATTGCCACAACAAGAGTTACATGGTACTAGATTTACACTTGTATTAATAATTAGCAGTTCATAAAACATGTTGTGTAAAAATTATGATCCACATAAACATACAGAGTTGTTATATTAAAATTATTAATGTTTTGTATCATAGGAAAGCTCTAGTATTTTAATATACAATAGCATATTTCTGATACAATTTAATATACCCTGCCGCATATAATTACACAGATTTGCAGATCTGAGAAACAGTAAGAACAGGGATAGTAACACATAATAGTAAATAATAATACTTGTCTTTATAATTGAATCTTGAAACGTTTATTCTCACCTGCGGGCCCTTGCGGACAATGACCAAAGCCAGCACAGATAAATTAGCATCCACAATGCAGCCTCGGACTGACTTGCGTTTCCTCTCACCGTCACGACGCGGTCTGTAGCAAGAGTGGCCCTTAGACATCAACAAACGGACACGACCTGAAAAATATTGTAGGAATTTTAAGCAATAACATTGTAGACTTGACAGAAAAAACGAGGGCTAGATTATTAGTTTCTGATGAATAATATTCGTTAGTTTTTTTTATTTGAGTCACAAAACTTTTAGATATGCAGACATGTTAATTTATAGGTTACCTGCTAGGTGGCCAAAATAAAATGTGATATATGCATAGAATTGCCTTAACATTACGTTAACCGTTAAATAATTAACAAAAGTCAAAGAAAATAATATGTTTAGATACTAACTGTTGGTAAGTACACCCTGTTTCATGGGGAAACCTTGCTTGTCGTTACCACCAGCGACACGGAGGATGTAGCCCTTCCACTCATCGCCAAGTAAGTCGGCCTCCACCTCCGCTCCCATACGCTTTTCATAGAAGATACGGAGCTTATGCTCATCCACCACTTCGAATAACTTCTGACATCCCGTTGCCGGGTAGGAGACGTTCAGCTATAACAAATAAAACACTCATCACATCACTGTAATACTTCATTCAAACAAATGTTGACCTCGTGCACTAATGAGACCATAAAATCAACCAGGCCCCCATTTACTTTTACTTTAAAATTATAACCAATTTCGACACGAGTATCACTCAACGACAGGATAATGTTTATCGACGATTTTCTCACCAATCACATCATACAATAATTTTAAAACTAAACGGATTAAAGGGTGCAGGTGTGGAACATCGTAACAAAACTTTATTTTAGTTACATTTAAAACAAAACACTAAATAAAAAATACATTTTGAGCACCTTCATGACTTCGGCTAGATCCTTTGAAAGTCAGCCATGAAAAAGAAAGAACCAGAGAGAATATAGAATTGTCATTGTGCTAGTTTCGTGGCGTAGACTACAAATTACGTTTCCACAGACTAAGCACAGGTGATTAATAATATTATAATTTATAATATAAAATAACAATGGATGAAAGAGACTTAATATTGTAAAAATAAAATTTGAAAAGAAACTGCGTATTTAAAAATACTAAAAACATAAACCGATCATAATGAGAGAAGTAAATAGAATATTTTCTTCTGTTTAATCTATGGTTTAGTCATAGACAAGTACTGTACAAACCATAGACTTAGAACCAGATAGTATCTATGGTACAAACCATGGATATATTACTTTACCTGGATCACTGACTTTGTAGAGGTACCTGAAGTCTGATAACGTCATAATTATCGGAATGACCATTCCACCAATCACAGGCCGGATTGAGGTTGTCCTTCATAATTGTAGGGTGTCCATACTTAGAAAAATGATGTCTTATTTTGATATGGTTCTTCAAAATGTTTTCTATTATTTTTCTGGTATTAAAAATTATATTATTGAAAGAATACATTTAACTAAAATTTCTTCAAAATTACCGAATTTAAATTATTGCATTAAGAGTAAATTGAAAATTACGATACACAATAATTAAAACGGTACATCTTAGATGTTTTTTATATCATTATAAAATCTTATCAAAATTATGTCTTGGGACTATAGATAACATGGACTCAATGGGGCGTATTACATTGTCAATATTATCACGATCCTAGTATCGCAATATCGCAAGTATTGAAATTGGGCTATTACATTTTCAATAATATCATCATCAGTATGTCGTTGAATTTACTAGAGTAAGTCGTGTTATATTATGGACTAGCTCCTACTCGCGACTTTGTCTGTGTGGAATTGAGAATTAATAATTAAAAAAGATCCCGGGAAATGATAGCTTTTGGCACCGAGGGTTGTGTTCTTGTCGAGGTCTTCATTCTTTTTATTAGTATTTATATAATACTAGCTGACTCGGCAAATGTTGTTCTGCCAAAAATTTAGGGGTGGACCACCCTTAACAATTAGGGGGATGAAAAATATATGTTGTCCGATTCTCCACCCTAGCCGATATGCGCGCTAAGATTCACGAAAATCGGTCGAGCCGTTTCGGAGGAGTTCAACTTCTAACACCATGACACGAGAATTTTATATATTAGACTAGCTGACTGGGCAAACGTTGTTCTGCCAAAAAAATTTAGGGGTAGGGGGATGAAAAATAGATGTTGTCCAATTCTCCACCCTAGCCGATATGCACGCGGAGATTCACGAAAATCGGTCGAGCCATTTCGGAGGAGTTCAACTTCAAAAAAGCGTGACACGATAATTAAATATACCTACTCGTTTTAGATTTATCGTTCGGATTCCACAAAGACGGGCACGTTTCAAATACAAGGTTTATTATTATTCTAAGAATACAAGAATGAACTCTTTTAAGTCATTTTTTTCCCTGTGTCATCAACGAGAACGACGGAGCGTAAATTTTCGTCATCCTCACTACTCGAACGTCGTTCCGCCATGGCTGCAAGCGAATAATGACAGAAAAATATCGCGAAGAGCTTACATTTCAATATTATTGAAGCCACGCCCCCTTAGTATCGCGGATTTCAAGATTTCCGAATATTCTGTGATATTATCACGATACTGCGATACGGCCTATTACACTATAAGTAATATCACAATATCGTGATAATATTGACAGTGTAATATGCCCCAATAAAAAATGGTCATTCCGTTATGTCGTCAATGACGTCATCAATCTTCAGGTTACAAAGTCAGAGATCCAGATGGAGTAATATATCCATGGTACAAACATTGTACAAATATGACGTGACATTGACTTTTAAAAAGTGAAGGTGACGGCGACATTGTTCATTCCTATCACTAAGACACTCCACTTATCACTCACCTCACTATCAGTCAGTCAGTACTCACTACTCAGTCAGTAGATTAAAATAGTTTGTAATAGTTTACTGTCCACAAAGTAGCAAGTAAATTTATTTGTGAAATTAATTGTAAATAGTTTTGCTGAAATCAAATAACATTGAAAATACTTTAAATTTAGAGTATGAATATATTGTAGGAAGTAGGGTTCAAGTTTAAAATATTTTTTTGTTAGGTGTTATTATTTTTACTTTCTAAAAATGAATAACCAAGAAAATAAGGAGCTAGCCCACAGGCAACATGTTAAATACTTCATGCGGTTCTTAAATATTTTGCCATCTAGCTTATCTTCACACGACACTACCAGGTAAACAACAGATTTATACACCATTCATTTTGCAAAGTGCTTTGTTTGTTTAATTTTTTATTCCAGTGGTATTGCTACCGAATAAATACCTTAGTAATTGAAACGTCTTTTCATTATTTACTTAAAGGTATATATTTTATATTGTTGCAAAATTGTATCCTTTGTGTAGTCTAGAATTATTTTGAGATCACAATCATACTCTGCTCCAAAAAATTTAACGTGTACTCAAATTCACTCACAGGAGCTTCGACATAGGTGAAGACGGAGAGTACCTGAGGACTGAGATTAATTTATTTGTTACCTACTCAAAATAGACAACAACAAAAAGTTCACATGTCATTTTGTTCATTAAAATATCCAATACATTTACTTGTCTTCAACTCTTTAGCATCCCAATGCAAGGTTCCATTCTCTCCTTGTAATTTGGAAAGGCTAGACTCTAGCTGTTCTAGCTGCTAGAGCATTCCAACAAGTAGAAGTTACCCTTAAGAACCAACTGTCCTAACCGTTGCTTAATTTTGTTGATTACCTTCTATCAGTACTAGTTGTAAGGCTGTAAGCTTTGTCCATTATCTCATAATATATTTTTTGATGAGTGGATGAACATCATTATGTTGTTTCAGAATGACTATAGCATACTTCTCAGTATCCGGACTGGATGTCCTCGGTTCCATCTCTACTATGACTCTGGAACTGCGCTCAAGGATTATAGAGTGGTTGTATTTGCTTCAGGTTCATCCTAATAAAGAAGGTGAGTAAATTTTTAACTCTATTCAATTTAGCATAGGATTTTATCGCTATATGGCTAAGGGGGCGTCCATAATTTACGTGAGGTGTTTAAGGGGGGGAGGGGGTCGAGTCAAATCTCATCTAATCTTACGTTGGAGAGAGGGGGGGTAACGGCAAATATCACGCAATTCTTTTTCTGATTGAAACAAAAAAAAATTATACTATTTTGGTCCATTTAATCCAGATTGTACATGCTTAAGATTTAATCTTAAGCGTAATCGTAATACGATTAAGATCATTCATTAAATAAAAGCACGAAGCTTTTTTTTTTCTTTTTACAATAACAATCCAAGGCGTTTACGTAAGAAACCCACATTTTGAAAAATCTCACGTGAGATTGGGGGATGGGGGAGGGCGTTGAATAAAATCTCACGACATCTCACTAGGGGGGGAGGGAGGGACAGAAAACTTAAAAAAACACCTCACGTAATTTATGGACGCCCCCTAAATAAAAATAAAATAATTTGGCTACTCAAATATGTTGCTTAATTTCAGAAGGTAAATATTTATGTCATGTACAGTTACTTCTGGGTCTAATTCTTGTTAAACTAATAGGTTTATGCCACAGCCCAAAATTACAACCAAATTCAGACAAGTAAGTTTCTGTAGGACCTTTAGGAACAGAAAATAAATTATTGTGCACATTTTTGTGTTAGTGTAGAGATGCATTATGAACCACATGGCTGTTAAATTTATATTTAAGATGTTTTAATATTTTTGTAAATTATTAGAATACCTAATTATGGAATTACGGCCTTATTCATAAACGCTTAACAAACTTATTTTATCTATTGCACTGTTATAATATGTTTTATCTTTATCATTTCCCATAAGAGTAAAAGAAACAAAAAACTTTATAATAATAATAACGCTTCACACTCATAGCCCCACACTAGGATTCCCTGTGTAGTGGGTGCCATGGACAACACACTAGGCAAGGACAATCACACCCAGACCGAGAACAGAAATTCAAACTCATCATTCAAAATTCCGCCTCGCTGGGAATCGAACCCAGGACCCTCGGTGTGTCGATCCGGTATGTTAACCATTGCGCCACACGGGTCGTCACCTTCTATAGCTTTGCTTTTTTATGACTAAATGGGTTATGCTTTACTACCTGACAGATATCTAAGAGGAACCTTAATGCTCCTGCTGTAGAAATCCCATCCAGAGTTTCATGCCACAAGTTGTGCATTGTCTGTCAGCTAGTCACTGTAACCATTTTATTAACGTCCGGAATAGAAATGATCATAATGTAGGAAGGAAGGATATAAATTTTCACTTAAATTATATTTAATTTAAATAATATTAACTCATATTTGCTAAGGCACAATTGCAAAGGTAATAATTACTTAATTACATTAATAAGTACTTATTTAACCATTAGTGTTTTAATCAACTTTATTAAACAAGGTAGCATACTTAACCCGCCACCGGTGACGTCAATTTGACTTACATCTTTGGTGACGCCGGTCCCACGCACCGGGATTTTCAACTTATTTTTTTTTCAAGAATTAACTATTAACTGACCTTTTAGATAGCTTAGTGTTAAAATTAGTTACTTTTAGGTCAATAAATCAAAGGTATCTCATAAATCACAGCTTGTTTACTAGGATTTATACATATACACTCAGAACACTGCTTTATTGACAAGTTTGGTGATATAATTTTTTTTTCATTAAAAAATAATAACAATCGTATAGTTTTATAACTAAATCAGGTTAAATCAGTCTTATAACAGTATAGACTGTAAAAAAATTAAACTACAACATTAACCTTAGAACAAAAAAATTAAAAAAAAAACGTACTAATTTACTTTACTTTTCCCTTGAGTTTTTTGTTTGATTTGGTGTGGTATCTTCTGGTACACCATCATGTTCATCTGGTGACGATAGTAATTCGTCGTCGTCATGTGTTATTATGTCATCAAAGATCCTGGAGACGACTGTTCACGTTCAAAACTCATGCTGAAACAGAGTTTATGAAAGGATAAACCAATTTGTGCTTTAATATTATTATGATGTATAATATTTGTGACACTACGAATAAAACCACGTAAAAACTTGCTGATTATATATTAACTACTATAACAGTGCAAAATTTAATACACAAACGTGAAATGTACAGTAAATGTTAGTACAAAATGCGAATAATAAAAAATCATTCATGTCCTTTTCACTTACATGTTTGGTGACGCCGGTCTCACAGACCGGGTTAGCACCAATACTCGGAAACCTGTGCCCGATTCGCCGTCATGGGGTAGTCTGGCTGCAGAAGGCGTCCAATAAAGCAGCTACTCGAAAGTACGACCCATATCGATGGCGGGTGTAAAAGTTATAATAGTTTTTTTAACCACCCGGTCTCACAGACATAGGCGTCACCGTTGGCGGGTTAATGATGATGCAAGTCACTAGTTATTACTCAACAATATTCATTTTATTTTTTATTTTTCGGTTTTCTGTTTTGAAAATGCATTCTTATATAATAGATTTAAATATTTTGTATGTATTGTATTATTGTATTGTATGTGATTTGTATGTATTTATTTTAGGTGTAAATTTTAATTGATTCGAAAATAAATCCTCCTTATATCTTTGTATAACCTGGGAAAATAAAAAAAAAAATGCTAAAAATAGTTTTTTTTAATTATTTTTTTTTATTTAGTATTTTTTAAATTATTATGATAAGTTACTCACAAGTCAAATTTAAAGTCTCCCATAAATATTGTTAAGGAAAGCCTGTTGAAATTTTTAAATCTAGTTTAAAGGCCCTGCGTTTGAAACTCGGAGATATAAAGGTATGACGATAAGTTGAAATTTCAGTGATGCTCACCGCATCATCATTGCCCAAGCGCATGCTGACGGAAAATATGCAGCGGCATGCTGTGTCCCCAGTGGGCGCATGCCCTAACAAATTGTCAAAATTACAGATTTTTAGTCAGCCAAAACTTCTCCATTTATGGATTAATTAATTATTTATTCATTTCGATGAAGTATATTGCCCGATGTTCAATTAATTTCTGTTAAATATAAATATTTAAATTGAATTTTAACAAGCTGTTCACAGGTATGCCTATATCAATACGGAATATAATTCCATGTTTATTTAGCTGTGTTAAATGTCTTCAGTCGTTCATTGATTGGATGCATACACTTTACCTTCACATTGGCCTTAGTTGGCAACAATAATTTTGTTTACGTAATGACTGCTGTAGAATTCAGAGCATGAAGTTGGCTGTGCCTTTTTTGTTTCATTTAAAATGATAACAATAAGGCTAAGCAACCCAGAAATTATATTGTTGAGTTATTCTATTCATTGTCGAGGTTTATGATTGATAAGTAAATAATCCAAATCGAAGTTCTTCAGAGATAAGTTTTAAAGCGTTATTAAAAAACCGGCCAAGTACGGCCACGCGCAATATAGGGTTCCGAAGTTGTAAGTTTATCGACAATCCTCAATAACTACTTATGCTAACATATCCGCAATAGTTTTCCTTTTAAATTCATCATAATTATAAATAAATGCTAACACACTCATACCCCCGCAGTAGGTTACAACCTGTGTCGCGGGTGGCATGACACATAAGTCACATAACACATCACAATAACATCCATGACCCGGGTACAAATATTTATTTGTCGAACCCGGGACCCCTTGCTTCGCAGGCAGGGTCGCTACCAACTAGGCATCAATAATTCATCATAATTGTATGATACTGCCGCGAATTTTTCACATGTCCAACACTTAACATTTAGCATAAACTGGACTCTTAAACAAAATATCAAAAAAAGGTCTCAGTCCCATCCCATATGCATTTTAAGAGACCTTTTCAACGATATTCCATAGGTACTATGGGGTAGATGAGGAAAAAAAAATCATCGTACGTTAATATTGTACCTGTAGGGAAGGGTAGGGAAATATAGGTACCTACTGAAAATAAATACTTCTAATTTTTTTTATTGTACCGTATTTATGCTAAATTGCAGCTTTCTAGCACTAAGGGTCTCTGCGCTATGCTGTGGATGGATGGATGGATGGATGGAATGGATAAAATAATACACGAATAATACGATTATGTGTATAGGTGAATTAATTAATTATGTATATGGAGAGTTTGTCATAGACAATGTATTTTGACACTGATTGACATATCTACTTTGTATGTTTGTATCCTAATTACAAACAATTAAGTTGATACGGTATTTACTTAACCAGTATTCAACTGTCAAGATACTTGTAGCATAGACAGGCAATTGTTTCATCTGTGTTGTTTATTTGTGCATATTTCATTTAAAAAAGCATACATTTATTTATTTTGGACTGCCAACAGAAAGTACACAACATAAATAATGCAATTCTATCCTATAATCTTACTCGTGCGCCTTTCTGCTTATAGGCAATCGCGGCTTATGAAAAATACGAGTAGCTTAAACCTACTACGAAATTCTCAGTGGCGTAGCTAGCCCTAAGGAGGCCCCATATAAATTTTTGTTGTGGGGCCCCCTCAACGTCAGCTGTCAAAAGGAGTGCCAACTATAGCGGTCGTAGGCCGCTGACGACCTTTTTTGGGAGTGTTAGTGGGACCTCTATACGCTGGGGGCCCCGTATAATTGATACGGCTGATACGGCGGTAGCTACGCCCCTGGAAATTCTTCGTTATTAGCTTAGATCCCGTCCAGATGGAGTGATTTACGCGCGAGCGGACTCGCGCGCTTCTATTTGTATTGCGTCCAGATGTCGCGTTTTACGCGCGTACGTATGCGCGAGTTTTATGGAAGGGAGTTATTAACATGGAGGCAGACATTAGCGGTTGTGTTGTGGCCAGTGGCGTAGCTAGCCCTCGTGGGGCCCTATATAAAAATTTTGTCGAGGAGCCCTCTCGGCTCGAGGGTAAATCTTTCACAAAAGAAATAAAAAATCTAGCTTAAAATTTATATCGATTAATTAACCATATTATACAATCAATGCTCTAAAATTTCAAGTAGGTAGTAAAACAATTCCAATATACAGGGTGAATCGTTCATGTGGGCGTAAATGGGTAAATTCTAAACTATGAGGAATAGCGACAAGTCCTCAAAGGAGTCTCGGGGCCGATTTTGAACAAAACTAAAACTGCATCATTAGATTTTTGAAAAATCAATATTCCTAGCCAGGAATCGAACTCGTTGATTTTGAAAAAAAAAACACCTGTGATATTACACTATTAACCAATAAGATAACAGTCCGGAGGCCTTCGGGCGTTAAATGGGCATGAAAACTTGGATGGGCATGAAAACATTAAGCCCATTATCAATACGCATTGGTGCATCATGTATCGAGTATGTTATAGGCCTCCTCATCATTCTTCTAAAAAAGTAACCGACTTCAAAATTAGCAATAAAAATGTGGTCAGTAGTGGGCCGGGCCGTTAATAGTTTGACGACGTATCGTAAAGTAAAAAATAAAAAATGCTGATATTGTCCATTGTTTGTTCATTGTTTGTCCATTCGCTACATTTAATGTATGGTACGTTAAACCCGTGAAACATTATTGTTGTTTCGAGTTTGATACTCAACTTGTGATAATGTTACTGGTTTTTATCAGTTGCGTAAATAATGAGGTAGCGAGATCCGTTGTGGGTGTTGTAATCCACTAGTATAATCAAGAGTTTTCTTTAAAGCTGGTAGTATAAAAAATAAATTATTTCAACAATAAAAGTCACGTACAGGTTTATTTTTGCCACATTTTTATAGTAGGTACATATTAAAAATAATGCTTTAACATACATTATCATTATGTAAATAGGTATAATGTACTTGAGAGTCAAGTTGAGATAAGTGAGGACGCACTTGAACACTGTGCTTAAGGGCGTAGGCAGTTGAGTAATTAATTTTACGGTTTTAGCTAAATTTTATAACGTCACAAGATAAACTGATAATGAGTAATGAAGGTTGATCATTCCCGCTCTAATATCGAAAAAAAAAACAGATATATTTAACTCATATTGTATGATTGTATGGGTAAACACTTTTATCAATCATGTCTTTGAATTTTTGGAAAAGGGTATTTTTATATAGTAGCTGTTGCTACGCGCGCGGAAATGATGCATATCATATTAATCCCCTATTTCACCCCCTTGCGGGTTGAATTTTGCAATACCCTTCCTTACTGGATGCCTACGTCATGACGTAAAGGGAACTAATCAGGAATACGTATGCGAAATTTTAATTTTCTCGCCCTAAGGGTTTGGCCTGTGTGTTGATACATCAGTCAGTCACTTTTGCCTTTAATGTATAGTGTATACAGATTACTTCATTTTAAAGCAGCAAGGCGATAACATTGCTCCGAAAATATTATAGTATATAAATACAATTATTTGACATTTTCCTGTTATGAAGGTTAACATAATATTTATTGTCAAGAAATTGAAATCGTTTATTCTATATCGGCTATCCGGTTTCTTAATATTATCGGCAATTATTAAATTTTTCTTGGCTTAGCTAGGCCAGCGCGACAATTTAAACTGTGACTAGACATGGGTAACTCAACCAAAACGCGTGAGCTGCAAAACAGGTCCCGATTCACAAAGGTGATCCGGAGCTGTGAAGCGGTTCGTGAATCAGCTCGAGGACCTGAAAGATTCATAAGAGCCGACAAGACATTTCAAATTTCAACCTTATTACTATTGTCATTAGGGTATATTATCTTAGTCGACGCGAACATTTCAGGTCCAGGTACGGCTCGCAGGTCGCGGGATCTGCTTCACTCTTTAGGTGCGACATTCAAATTTCAACCTTATTACTATTAGCATTAGGGTATATTATCTTAGTCGACGCGAACATTTCAGGTCCAGGTACGGCTCGCAGGTCGCGGGATCTGCTTCACTCTTTAGGTGCGACATTCAAATTTCAACCTTATTACTATTATCATTAGGGTATATTATCTTAATCGACGCGAACATTTCAGGTCCAGGTACGGCTCGCAGGTCGCGGGATCTGCTTCACTCTTTAGGTGCGACATTCAAATTTCAACCTTATTACTATTATCATTAGGGTATATTATCTTAGTCGACGTGTATAGTTCAGGTCCAGGTACGGCTCGCAGGTCGCGGGATCTGATTCACTCTTAAGGTGCGACATTCAAATTTCAACCTTATTACTATTGTCATTAGGCTATATTATCTTAGTCGACGCGTACATTTCAGGTCCTTTGAGCTGAATTGAGACCTGGTCGACATGTTTTAGAGATGCAGGTCAACAGGTCACTTTCGTGGGACCTGAATCTTTGAATCAGATCAGATCTGAGTTACACACCTCTAACTGTGACACGGAAATTAATGTTATAAAGTAGGTATATACTATATATGCTGGCGTCCAAATTAACACAATTAGAAGAGAGTAAAATGCCATAAACATCTAACACTAAAAGGACCGGGATTATAGTCCCTCTTGTAGATTATTATAGTCCATATTGTCACAGATGTCCATCCATGAGCGGAAAGGGATGATGGCACTGCAAGCTTTGCTGACTTTAGCAGTAAAAGAAGTATCTTATTTAAGGCCATGGTTTTTTACAGATTCTGAAAGCAATAATAGTTGACATTGGAGCATTGAGCTGATGTCAAAAGAGCGTAAATTACACGTCGAATGCATAATTAAACTACAATTAAAAATATAATAAATGACAGGGTTCATCTAGTTTTCTTTCTAAAAGTATTTTCTCCTCTTGGCTAACGGCTCGTCTGCATTTGTTGGCTGTTGTTAGAAAAGAAATCAACTTTGTTTTCAGATGGCGACATGTCAGCATGTGGTTTCCAAGGGTCCTCCACAATCAACATAGATTTCAACGACGAGAACCGCCACTACCGCTGCGGCCACCTTGCGATGACCTACACCGGGCTCTGCACTCTGCTGGCGTTGGGTGATGACCTCACCAGGGTCAACAGGAAGGCTGTTATTGAAGGTATGAGTTATTAACATGTTTGTAAATGTGTCCCATTGTCTTTGCAACTTTGTCAGAAAATTATGGTATTTATAGGTATTAGATAGTACAGTCACCTGCAGAGAAAAGTAACCCATCTGTTTATAAATATACGAACAGCAACGTTTCCGTTGCTTCTTGCGTTGTAAACAGATGGGTTACTTTTCTCTGTAGGTGACTGTACTATCTAATGTCGTGGAACTGCCACTGCCACATTACAACTGTGGGACGTTGGTCCCAACCGGATGCCAGGTGAATTTTTTTAGACGACGCAACGTCTACAAAATAGTGAAATATTACCAATATAAGTTTCATTTTCTACGGAAAATATTATTTTTCGAAAATTCGCAGATTTGACATTAACATCTGTAGAAACTTACAGAGGGTATTTTCATTTTGATATATTTTTGGTTTGGGTTTCTACCAAGAAAGTAAAATATAGGATTTCACAGACACGCTGTTTTTCATGTGCGTCCATGCGTTTGTTGATAGTTTTATTTATCTTGCTTTTTATTGGTAATTTAAGGCGCGGTATGACTACGATTTAAAAACGTTGATTTCACTCACACAACCGCATATCTGCGCTAATCTAATGTTACATTTACGTGACGCTGAATAGGGTTCAAAATTGCAAAGCATATTTTTACTAACAATGTAACTAGACTGCGAATAAACATATAAATTTGAGGGTTTTCCTAAGATAATTCAGAATATACTTACACATTAAATACAATATCTGTCCGGTTAAAGTTTTAATAAATCCATACACCTATTATATTCTCAAAAAAAATATGTTGTTACCGCTGAAAATACAGAGAATTTCGACGCTAAAGCTCTTTTTTGTGTAGCAAATTACGATTTTTTATTGGCAATATTAAACAACTATTTAATATTCTTTACGGTTAACATTTTTCTTTAGACCTTTTTCTATGCTCTGTATTTTTTGCGTGCTATATTTTCATTGGGTTTCCTCGTACTCGAGCATCAAAGAAACCCAGTTTTGTGAATATTGAGATCACACCGCGCCTTAATCAAGGATTTACTTTGCTACCATGCGTTAAAATATTCCTAACCGCGCACGCGACAGTTTTGTTACGTCACTTTGACAGATGTTCCTTTTCTAATTCCTGTGGGTTTGAGTGTGGTATGAACAACGGCATTTTATTCAAAGCCTAGCAAAAATGTCTTTAGATCGACACCGATGTACATACATAAAACGATTTTGTTTCCAGGTGTCAAAGCATTACAAACTGAGGAGGGGAACTTCTCAGCTACTTTATCGGGCTGCGAGTCTGACATGCGGTTCGTGTATTGCGCCGCGGCCATCAGCTATATACTGAACGATTGGTCCGGCTTCAATATCAAAAAGGCCACCGAGTACATCATTAAGTCTATTGTAAGTATTATGCAAGTATTTTAAATATACATTTTGAGATATTTGTTTTAGGAAAAGCGCCATCTAGCATTAATTCCCATGTTAGATATTGTAATATCTGTTTTTACGTTGTTAATTACCAAACAGTTATATGGGCCACCGAAAACAATAAGGAGGATGCTTCCTGGCTGGCCTTCCGTGACGTGACAGTTACTTGCTTTTCTCAGTTGCGTAAAGAGACTCATCTTTGGTGTGTTTGAAACACATGAAAGAAGATCACCTCGTTTATTATGATAGTTAGATCATATTGTTATATTTTTTCAGGGCTACGATCACGGAATCGCACAATGTCCGGAGCTAGAATCTCACGGTGGCACTACATTCTGTGCGCTGGCAACCCTGAGCCTCACGAACCAATTGGATAGGTTAACCGAACAGCAAATAGAGGGTCTCAAGCGCTGGCTCCTCTTCAGGCAAGTGGACGGCTTTCAGGGCAGACCGAACAAGTCAGTGGACACTTGTTACTCGTTCTGGGTAGGCGCGTCACTGAAAATCTTAGATGTATTACATTTATCAAATTATACGAATAATAAAAAGTACGTCTACGAAACTCAGGACACAGTCGTCGGTGGCTTCTCGAAGTGGCCGGACACATGCACAGATCCCATGCACACGTATTTAGGGTTAGCTGGACTTAGTTTAATAGGCGAGAATGGTCTATTGGAAATTGAACCAACACTCAATATAACTAAGAGAGCGCACGATCATTTAAAAATGTTACACGAAAAGTGGGATAATGAAACGAAACTCTGTGACATCTAATATTTACTTTGCGATTAATATTGCGATATTTCAAGCTTACGGTGATTTCTTCCATGTACCCTCGAAATTAAAATTTTTGTTTTTCGCATATTGTAGCTCTTTACATACATCGTATCTTGATCACTATGGTCTGTACAAAAGTATTCTACTGGTACTATTCGAACATTATCTAATAATCGTGAAATTTTAAAGTGTATCCTTAGTCCTTTTGTAGAAACAGCATTGTTATTATAAAACTTGATTAATTCAAGATAATATTTTTATTACTCTGATAGAATTTAGTTCAGTAAACACGTCATGATCATTGTAGTCACAAATTGCATTTTGATCAACATACCAATAAAACAGCTTCTACGAGTATTAAGAAAAGAAAGAATTCCGTGGGAATATCGAGGAAATCACCACCAACGTATTAGTTTAAACTACTTTAAACTGTCGCATACGACACGGATCTGCCTTATACACTGATATCTGTATTATAAATACTTTATGACCAAATTTATGTTACTATTCGATACCCACCGTTTTGGTTATCAAAACTAATATTCATAGAAAATCCGTAAGATGGCGCTGTGTCGAATGGTCTCAATAATTTATTAAAACTGTCAATTGGTAGAAATATAGCCTGTCCAATGAATTTATAATATAGAAATCGCTTACTTTATCTGAATGTCAAAGTTACTATTATAAAAAAAAGAGAATATAATTTATTAAAAAGTTTAATATTGTTGCCACTTTCGTGATCATTATTTTGCAGTGTTGCTGTTAAATATTTTAAATGAGAAAAATAACGAAATGTTTTAGTACTTAAAGGTTTTTAATGAATGATAGGTGCTAATTGTTAAATTAAAATACAAGACGATGTCTAATGGACAACGATATAAGAAATGCTTTTACACGTTTTAGTACAATAAATTTTAAAACATCATTTTCATTGTCATATCGTATTTTAAAATGGTTGATTTACATACATACAAGTAAATAAGGCTTAATTGCACGTCTGAATATGTTGAAATCAACCATCATGTCATTATGGTATGGTAAGACGCGTCTAAAATATGATTAGATAGGTCTTAATAAATTTGCACAAAATATTAAATTATGAGCGATTTTCGTTCTTTGTAGATATGTAATTTTATAAAGGACACGCCATTAGTCACATGGAAATTATAACTGTATTCACAGCCAAATATCACTGTTATTATACTTTTCAAATGAACAATTTACAGTAATATTTTTCACGTGAACTGAAGAAAAAGTATTTTTAATATACCTTACTAATTAAAGTAACTCTAACTGCCGCACTCAGAGTCACTTAACGGTTACTTAAATCGCTCCTTAGTACAGAATTTGTATTGTAATTTTTTACTAAGAAGCGATATAACTGTTAGAAATGTAAAATATACTCGTAATATTAATGTAGTATTCGTTATCATTTATTGATTTGTAATGGATGCAATTGTTACTTGAATTACGGAAGGAATTATGATTAAATACTACAACCCCCCCTACTGCCCCTATACTACAATCGTTCAGTAATAAAAAAACTTCCCTGAAAGATTTTTATCCGTCTAAAAATTTATCATCAAAATCAATTCATTAATCTATCTAACTCTATAACCATAAACTCTGGGTGATAGGTAAAGTAATAATTAACTAGTACAGTCACCTGCAAAGAAAAATAACCCATCTGTTTATAAACACACAGAAACAGATGGGTTACTTTTCTCTGCAGGTGACTGTACTATCATGTTGATACTTTTTGACTATAGCTAGAAAATGGAGAACAGCTGTAAAAGTATTAAATAATACGAGATTTTAAATTTAAGTCTTAGGATGCTCCATTTAAAGCTTGAAGAATAAGTATGAATGAATAAGATACAGTCAACGCGGGTAACTTTGAATTTTCAGTAACATTTTTCCGTCTTCTGATTCCTATAATATAGCACAGTTTGATTTTAACTTAACCTGACCCAACGTATTTAATCCACCTTTTGCGAATCTGACGAAGGGCGAACAAACGTTTCAGACCCCCTATTATTAAACCGGTCTTAAAACCTCTACAATCTCAAAATACGGTTTAAGATGCTGTCATAATGTCAGATCATAATATGAAAAGTGACATTTTGTAAGATCTGAGGTCGCGGCAATATCGATTTTTTTAATACGGGCCTAAGTATGCACCATGCATACTTTATTTCTCTTGATGTCAAGTCAAAGAAAATACCACGCTCAAAGTAACACTGAAATTCAAACTTACATGGTTTGACTGTAATAGTAATAAAAATTATAATAGTTACATTCACGCACACCTTTCTATCTGTTTTGTGGAAGTTGTTGTATGTGATCATGGTCATTTATTAGAATATTAAATTATTAAGTAGTTAATAAAAATAATGCGATGCTTGTACAATACACCCAATGGTACAAAAATACACAAGCTACACTTTAATGTATACCTTTTAATGTTATCTTAACGGAAATTTATATTTCTCTTTTCCTTTAATTTTTTTTTGGAATTAACCAAGCCAGTGTTGCCGTATAACATTAAAGTATCTTGGTATCTTTGGTGGTTGTCCATCTACCACCTTCTGGCTTAAGTCAGTCGCCAAACGACTCGTATTCTGTCTGAGCGCTTTCTCTCTTTTCTTCTTCTTTCTTCTTCTTTTTTCTTTTTAATTCTTCTTTCTTGGTCGGCAAACGCAGTGCTCTTGGTGTACTGATGTTCAAAGGCGATGATGGACATTATAACAGTAGGTTGATCATCATCTCGTTTGACGGCAACTTTTTTTTTCATATTTGGGTATCGTATTATACCATTTCATTGGCAAATGATTTAGTACATCTAAATTAGTAGAAATAACAAAGTTTTATTCACAGCCAGTGGGACAAATGCTAATAAATTTCTTATTCCCACTTTTTTTACCAATAACAGATGTTGAGATTTATTTTAGAAGGTTTCCGTTTATACATTTTTGGGTCGTATCTTAATTTTTTGTCCCTGTAATTCGTAGGTATTAAGATATCTCTCCTAGATTTTTTTCTCATACTTTTTTTTTACTGTACTGTATAAACTGTATTATTATGTGTGTTAAAACTATTTGGAATGTACGAATTAATTTAAGAAAATGTTTAATGTGTAATTTATTTTTGTCAGAACAAAATGTATCTACTGAACAATCCGATTAGGAAAGTTTCTAACTTGCTATTGTTAACATGATATACAAGCTCTATTATGAACATCTATATGAACATAATGCAAGATTAAATTTTTTGTTGGTATAATTAATATCCATTTAGAAATTCAAAAATTCAAAATAAAAAATGTTATATAAATATCAACTGAAAGAAATATGAATAAATTATCTTACTAAATACTGTAAATAATATATGAAACAATGGTTCCAATTAAATTTCTTATAGTTCGACGATCCACGAACGACTCATTTCATTAACTCAGAATAATTTCATATCTTTGGAGCAATTTTCAATTCGTACCCAAGTTATTTCATTGTTTTGTTATTATTCATTAATGCTTGTTCACACTAACTCGCTGGTGCGGTCGCGAAATATCAAACATAATATGAGCTACTATGAAAGTGTTCACATCAAAACGCACGCGCGGTGTAAGTAGCGTCTACCGCGCCAGCGCCCGCGCGGTCAGTGTGAACAAGCACTTACACTTACTGCACCTATTAATTATATTATATTATTATAGAACTACCAATCGTATTGTGACGTATGAGAGAATATGAATTATGGTCAAAATTTTGTAATTTACGATATTGTTGCGTATTGCGTTACATTTTTGTCAATAAATTTTAAAGCTTTTTGTATAAATAAAATCGAATTTCAGTGCAGAGTAATACATAGTGTAAATAATATGTCGATTTTTCTGGGTAACAAAATGTTGTTTTAATTTAAAGTTATTTTTGTTAAGTTTTATCGTCATGATAATAAATCATGGAAATTTTATTGTAATTACAAAGTTAGGTGCTACCAATATAAAATTATTAAATTGGCGTACTCTTATACGATATTTGATACCCGGAATATCGCTTTGTAGATAGGTATTGCCATTTTATTATACCAGTATTTTATAAGATGTTTTTTGTTTGTAGATATGCATTTTTTGTACATAAAAATAACGAGAAAATTGAAATCAGAAATTGTTTTTTATTATCCCTGAGCTCTCTCATCTCATGATCTCACATACGTACATTACATACATACATACTTTAAAACACAAAGCTTTTTGCATACCATACCGTCCCACACCATGACCGTGCTAGGGACGTGTCATATAATACAACATTATTTGTATTGAAAAGTTTTCACTATTCCCACTAGACCGTTTGGTCACCGACCAACACCGTCGCATATCATGCAAGGAGCGTCTGCAGTTGTCGACGAACATCACGGTATTACTTATCGTATTACTACTACGACGAAAATAAGAAGAGGGTTTCTTAACAAAACACCCTTATTTGGGGCCTAACTGTCATCATGCTTGTAGCATTTTTTTATAAGCACAGAAATGCTTCGGGATTTTTATCTTCGGTCACAGACGGGCGGAAAAATATTTAACAATGTGTTCAGACATCAATTATACTAATTAAGTATTCACTTCATTGGAATGCACGGCGAACGCACAGGTTTCATAGTGTGGTGGACAGTGTGAACACAGAGGAGGTGATATAGGAGTTGAGGTCTGTAAACATGATTGGCCCTAGCCTCTCAGTGGGCCGTTAAAGCAAAGAGTAAAAAATTAAAATTGCAAGTATTTGTTACTTTTTCCTTGATCCTATTATAACAAAAATATTACATTGTGGGTTAGTGAAACTTGACGATACTAACTAATAATGTGTTTAAAACTTCTTTTTCAGTAAAAAAATAAATTGTCCTTCCTGAAACTTTCCTGATTAATTATATAGGTCAGCCACCGTCCTTCTCAAAGACAAAAGGAATCCAAACAACCGAGAACCATTTAGCACCCGAAACCTGACCCAACAATTACGCACTCGAAATTCCACAGCGGAATTTTCTTATTTCCATTAATTAAACAAGAAAACAGATCGGCTAGATAAAAGGACTATAAATCTAAATGATGAATAGGTAAGCTCACTTCGGATCAGAATTGTAAATTACTTATTTGTGGGTATTTGCGGCCGTAAGCAAAATTTCTGATTTAGTGTCTTGTCTTACACATAGCGAGTAACAATAGATTAGATATCTGCTAAATTAGCAATGAATTTCAATTGCATGAGCGATGAAGTAGCTAAATGAGGGTGTACTACCTACTACTCAAAACCTATCCATCTTACAATAACTTACAAAGAGTTGACACCATATTACCTAGTAGTCAAATCAGTAATATTTAACAATTACAGCCGCCAAACGACTCGTCGTGTTCCGGCTGGGGGCATGAGAGCCAGTTGTTTCTTTCTTTTTCTTTTCTCTTGGCCGGCGACGCATCAGTAATGCTTTTGGTGTTGTTAATGTCCATGGGCGACGATAGCCACTTACCATCAGGTGGATCGTCAGCTTGTTTGCCGGCACTAGAGCAGCGTGGTGGAGTATGCTATAGGTCTCCTGAACAGGAGAGATCCGTGCCCAGTAGTGGGCCATTAAAAGGTCTTCAACCCATTGGTTGAAGCCAATCCTCCCTCTACTTACTCTCCATTTGAGAGGGGCCTACAGCATTTTCTACCACGCTGTTGCTTTGTGGTTTAAGTAGTGGCCATCTCAAGTGAATGAAGTTTTAACGGCGCCTCAGGGTATCCGACATGGCTTAACGACTGTTATCTTATGAACGGCATACCATCATCTTATTAATTCGCCCATATTACTATTGCACACCGAGATTGTAGGTAATTAATTATTGTATCAAAGACGGTGTTGTCATACTGTACCAGACTCCAAGCTGTAATTGGCTATTTAGCATATTATTACTTAACATACATAATATTAGGTTAGTTACTTGGAACAATCATGTAATTATTAGTATTATTCGATTAACAAGCTTCGCGGTGTTCGTCTGATCAATTTAACATAGGTAGTTACGTAGGTACCCAATAAACTTGATTTAACTTTGAAAAGTGTTATGTTATTGTATACAAGAGCTGTGCCCCTCGGTTTCACTGGCGTTTATTTGTGGAATATATTAACTACTAAAATATATGATGTTATGTAGCCCATAGTCTTCCTCGATAAACGGACTATCAAACACAAAAAGAATTTTCCAATTCGAACCAGTTGTTCCTGAGATTAGCGCGTTCAACCAAACTATTCAGCTTTTTAAAATTAGTACTAAATGTGGGCTATTGCTTTAATACGTGCTAGTAACAATTCTCAAAATCTAATAGGTACATAGTTGAAAGACGCAACAAACGCCTGCCTTCTGTCACATTCATTACTAGGTATTTCGTCAATAATTACGAATTTAATACAAAAATACATCTTGACAATAGCGTGGGTTCACGAACACAAAGGTTTTCTAATCCTGGAACTAATTAAAGTCTATTTTCTATTTCTACGAAGCTAAAAGTCAAGTGCACACAGACTTGCGGTTGTGGAGTCCTACTCTTTCTTATGCTCTGGATTTTGCAGAAACTGATATACCTACTCGTAGCTGTGGAAACTGTTACGCTTTATGTTTCTTGTATCTGTAGGGTGGAATCTGTAATACTTGTTTTCCAAATAAAAAAAATAAAAATAAAATAGCTATTATGGCAATCCGTTCTACAGAAAAGTTATTTTAATTGGATGACGCTGTAGCCTAGAAGCCTTGTGTAACCTAGGGGTCACGGAACCGATTCCCAGCCGGGTCAGATAATTATATCTATAATTATTATATTCAAGCTAACTGCCCACTATACCGTACTACATGATCGTGTGAGGAACGTGTCAGAAAAAAAATATTGTTTTTATTAAAAATAATAAATGATTGACATCGTCGCGTATCATGCACGAGGCGTCAAAATCTCTTGCTACCCACCGTGGACGACGCCCTTGATTGTAATTTGTAGTTTAGAGAATTCTCTACGTAGGTATCAGTTTAGAGTACCTAACCTCTACAAACGAAAAATAATCTCATTCGATTTCACTATTGTGAATTGTAGTTAGATATTAAACAATTACAGCCCGAAATTGAAACGATGAGAGCAGTGTGGGGAGCCAATGTTGGTTAAATTCTTTCATTGGCAATTTACCTGAATTTTCTGCACAAGCGTGCCGTAGAGATAGCTCGAACAAAAACTACCGAAAATTGTTGAGAAGCTTAACCTATTTGCATTTAATTTTCATTGCATACAGCTTCATAGAGAATGTTCCAAGGTTTCTATATATAGAGACCTAGTCGTGGGCATGAAAAGGACTTTTATTAATTTTGTAATTAGATATTCTTTCTTTACATTAAAAAATCATGGTCGGGGAATTTTTCGGATGGAGAGAGCGTATTGCTTTTTTGAGTAATAGGACTATAAATAACGTTTTATCTATACTAATATATAAAGAGGAAAGATTTGATTTTTTGTTTGCATTGAATAGGCTCCGAAACTATCAGTAGAATCGATTTGAAAAAAATTCTTTCACTGTTAGAAAGCTACACTATCCCCGGTGAACATAGGCTATATTATATTAAAAAAAAATAAGAAAACCGAAGCAAAGCGAGGGCGGTTACTCGTACTTAAATAAATAGTGATGGATTATAAACCAATACCTTGGTGTAAAAAAATTGAAATGTGTGCTGGGACACATTGAAGAAGTGAAACTTCAACGGACAAGTGGAAAAACGAATCGCAACGGACGAGTGGAAAAACGAATGGCAACGGAACGGACAAGTGGGAAAACGAATCCGAACGGACAAGTGGCAAAACGAATCGCAACAAAATTTTAACTTGAAGTTTTACGGGCAGTACTTGTCCAATTCGAAAAGTTTTTTTTTCTGTGAATAGCCGACAAATGAGGTTACAAGCCACTGAAGCCACCTGATGGTACGTGGTCACCGTCGTCCGTGAACATCATCAGTAATCAGGGCCGCGGCGGACAAGAAAGAAGAGAGAAGAGTTACTTTAATACATACGTTATGACTTCGTAACTTATCAGTTTGGTCTGTGTGGTTGTAAATGAATCCAGGAAAATTAAGGTATGCTTAAGTTGTATAATAATATCTTGTATAGGTAATTTGTGATTTAATTTCCATATATTATATTCATTAGTAAAAAAGTATGTGCAACATAAGAATCCTATCTAGACGTTTTTACGTAATTAAATTAAAATTCATAAAGGTAAAAAAAGGAGCGTAAAAGTGGACAATCTTTTTCTTATTCCAGTAAATCATGATAGAAAAACTCTCATCTCAATAAATTCAAAGTAATTGGATTCAAATGTTTAAACCTAACGTGACTCCAGTGTAACGCCAAAAAATATTTTTACCCTATGGAATAAGAATTTTTAACAAAACCATGTTTTCGACTTACGAGTAAAATATATTGCAATTCCAGTGCAAAATTTCATACTCCTAGACTCGGTGGTTTTGGCTGTAAGTTTTTCAGTCTGTGATTCTTGTGAAGTAGGTAGATTGCACATCAGTAGATGGTAACTTTACAAGTGTGTTATTTTTGGAGCTATTTCAATTACTATTTATTTTTGAATTAGGAGTCAAATCAGTTTAAAAAGGTATTTGAAATGAAAGCTCAAGATTTCCGTTGCAAATTACAATTTTACTATATATAATGGAAGTAAGAGACCTTCCCCCATTTGACCTGCATCTTATTTTATTTAATAACTTTGTTTAATCAGATGTTACATAACATAAAGTTGTTACGCGATGACTCTAGATGACAATTTTTCAGTATCCTTTTCAGAGGATTCATTGCAGATTCTTCGTCTACATTAGAGTTTAGACTCCCTGCAGACCAGAATACTGCAGATAATCATGAACTGAACTTGAATGTATGAATCAAAGAACTCAACTTCAATACTGAAAAATTACAAGCTCTTAAATACAATACATAACAAGCTACACCAGTTTAAGTCTTCGCATTGCAGTTCCAATCTAGGGTATTAGTGCTGTATACCTAAAACAAAAGAAACAGATTATAAGCGGCTAGATTACGAACTAAATTGCTTAAAACACAGTAGATAATGGCTTAACTTGGCGAGCGGGTGCGGTGCCAAGATAGCGCACTCGCTAATACTTCACAAAGTCAACTCTCGCAATCAGCTTTAATGTAGATTTAGAAATCTGTAGGAATACACTTCAAATGACAAGCAAGACTCAACTCTGAAGTGACTACATAAAGTTAAATTTAGATTACACTTTACCCGCGAAGATATCTTTTAAATCAGGAAGTTCAGTACCAATATGTACGTACTTAAGAGATGTAATGCAGAAATGTAGGTACGCATAAAAAGGATTGAAATATCTCCAATCGAAATAAAAAAGAGCCAAGAGCTAACAGAAGTAAAAATATTTTATTTGTCAATGTTTGCATTTGCGTTGGGGAAAATGATCGTCAAATGGACACCACGTCTCGGAAAAGTATAATATACATAGTTCCTACACTCAGGTGGACTGAAGAAAACAGTTTATATCTGCTGGATTCAAAAGGCTCAGAATGGGTCAGAGTAGCGCAAGACGCAAGTTAAGAGAGCCGAAAGGTGTTTATCCAGTTGTGGACTTGTAAAGGCTGATGATGGATGGATTATGGTCAACGCTACACCGTTTACTGTATAATTTGGTATTTTAGTACAGTTGCTACGGAACCACCATCTCCACCACCTATAACTGTCCCATTGCTGGGCTCGGGTGCGTCTTTAAATTAGAGGTGTAGTCCTTCACACTGCGGTTTGAGAATTAAGTTAAGATCACTATGGATATCTCTGGTGTCTTTAACGAAGGTTTCTAACAAAGATTTACCATACAAGTGATTCTTAGTAAATTTTGAAAATTATTAACACGCACGTTGGCATAATTTGAAAAAAATATTAGAGTGTGGCATTCGAAATTGTGTCACCCCACCCATAGGAGAACGTTAAAATAATATAAGGCTATTATTGCACGTTTTTAACCCCCAACGAAAAAAGAGGGGTGATATAAGATTGACGTGTTTGTTTATCTGTGTGTCTGTGTATCTGTGTGTCTGTGTATCTGTGGATCTATATGACTGTCTGTGGCATCGTATCTCCCTATCAGATGAACAAATTTTGATCTGGTTTTTTTTTTTGTATGAAGGATGAGTTAATCGAGAGTGTTGTTAGCTACGTTTAGTGTAAATAAAACTGTCGAGGGTTTTTTTAAATTCTAATTCAACCACAAATTTGGTTTATACAAATTCCTTTGGCACACGATGCGATCGAGATCTAACTTAATCCCAGGATTAGTAAAGCTTGTAGGACGCAGTTCGACCCAGACTTCCGAAGACTGCAGGTTCGTATAAAGTTGCTATATACATGTCTTACGTCGAATGCCTGAGATTTGAAATAAGACCACTCACATCTTGTAGTCTGGCTTTTCAGGATAAAAAGTGGGTCATTCGTTCCTTTAATGAGCGAGCCGAGAAGTCACCAATATTATAATTGGTCAAGTAAAACGGTTATTTTAACGTTATTAACGTTAACGTCAAGAATTCAATAGATTTACTGGAAGAACAGAAATCAGAAACGTGGTTGAACTAAACTGCAAAACGTATTGTCTTCTAACCAACACGAATATTCTGGTAGCCTGGTAATATAGAGAGATTCACTTCCGTAAGGGTGCGTTTCGAATCGATCACGTAGTTTCTTTTTATGGAAATAGTCGGCAAACGAGCTAACGATCCACCTGATGGTAGTGGCTATCGTCGCCCATGGACATCAGCGTTGCTGGGCAAGAAAGAGAGAAGAAAAAGAAAGAAAGAACTGGCTCTCAAGCCCCCAGCCGGAACACGACAAGTCGTTTGGCGGTTGACTCATGCTCATGGGTGGTAGCTATCCAGGTGAACCCGATGGAGAAATAATAATAGTAATTTGTGCTTTAAATTATTACTGAACACTGTCCACACGTAATTCTCGTGTGTAGTTAATAACAGAATGTTTGAATATTATTGCGTAATGTGTGTGTAATGTTTACAGACAATATGATCTTAAGATTTAAAAAAAATATAGGCGGCGTCACTGACAGATGCATGTATGTATGTATGTATGTTTTCCATGTCTATTTCGTATGTCTATGTGACAATCTAAATTCGGGACTGTGTTAGCGTTTATTAACGTAATTATGCCAAAAGGCCACAACGGTAATGCTCGTTATTATTACAACAACACGTCATGCCGTTATTATCTGGCGATCTAGCCTGAGCGCAAAGGTGGGTTTGCTAAAAGTTAATCAAGAATGTTTTCGTTATTTTTCCTTTCTTTTAATGGAGGGTCCATAGAATTATTTAGAATTTTTACGCTTACTTAAATTATCTAGATACCACGTTAATGTTATTCAGTTAGATGATAACGATTAAATTTTATTGCGATTCAATTTAACCTAAATATAATATGCGATTTTGTTATGTGTGTGTATGTGTGTTTTTGCGTTACATCAAATGTATTTTAACAATATTTTAATGATTTAATTTTACGTATCTTTCGCTCAATTTACGCATCTTTTTAAAAACTCGTAAGTACCCTACGCACTATTCTTTCCCCAATAGCATTCACAATAAAGCAATGTTTTCTGCAAGCGTTTCCACTTCTGAAATCCAATCGTACCTTTACACGAGGATTAGTCTTTGCTGCCTCGTTCCCTGATATCTGAAAACCAAGTTGCTGGCATAAGTAATGAAGCAGTTCAAAATACGGCCGGCGGTTAAGCTTTCACCCGACCTGTGAAAGCGTTTGATTACTACCGATGTAGGCTTTTGTGAACGGACTAAGATAGAGAAAATACGAACAGTACGAAACAAACGGTCATTTGTGCCTTTCTGTTGGTGGCTTCAGCAGTGTAGGGTAATCATAAAATGTAACTTATCATTGATGTCTATACAAGAAAGATATTTGAGAAAACCTACTACTGGAGACATAAACAAAATTGTACCATTTGTACACATGAATTTTAGAATATTTGTTTGATTATCTGTGAAGATAATAAATCATTTGAAGAAAGAAAGAAGGAAATGTTTATTTCGCCTAAATTATCTACAGCAACAAATTATAGCCAAAAACAATACAACATTAAGATAATAGTTGAAAAGGGTTCACGCTCAGCATAATGGTCGCGGAAAAACCACGGCCGCTGTTTTTCAGAGAGACGCTCAAATTGTGTGGTTCGGAGGATTGAAGAGTAAAGTTCATCGTGGTCATATTAACTTCAGCAGTTCCCTTCAAATTGTTTTACTAGTTTCTCACCAATTAAATAGTTCATTAGTAGCACACCTACGTATTTACAGCTAATAGGCATGGTGATGTAGGCAGCCAATTTCACGCTCGCTCATGTGACAGATCACAGACGCCGCTAGGCGGTATGGTAATGCCTGTTCCTTGCAAGGAGTTGAACTCAATTAGAAACGTTACACTAATCGATTCTCTCGCCAAATTAATTTACATTTCACGCCAACTTGCGCTGGTAAGCCTGGTAACCACCGAATAAATTATTCACACGTTGTCGTAATCTTTCACCATTTCCTGCTTTTAAATGCAGTTTTTACTTGTCACGTCGAATATCAAAATATAGCACTGTCCGTATTTATATTTGTAAATACTCGTAGTGAACGTAAATTCACATCCCAAAATTCAGGTATCGCATGCAGTTTTTGTTGTTAAAGTAAAAATGTACAACCTTTATTCCAACAAGTTAAATGAATTCAGAACAAAGCTGAAAACTCTCTGTTTAATTCACGCTCTAATTCGCTTAGAATGTTTTATTACATTGTATTTAATTTAAATCTACGACCTTTCTGGACAACAAAAGTCAATAAAAATTTAAAGGATACTAGGAAAAAGTAATGCTCTGAGGGTGATCGTCAGTTCTGTACAATAACAATGAAGGGGGCCGTCCAATGAATCGTCGACGGCAGACACGTACAGTATAAAGCCGCGAAGAAACGTTTATGACGGAATCACAAATGCATTTTTCGTGTCCTGAAAAAGTGCTTCATAGTTAGAGCACCCTCCCCGCGGGCTTCACAAAGCAAACCGGCGTGATTTACGGCTGTGAAAGTTATCGAGCAATCGAGTCTTGCAAGTCACGAGTCGAGCAAATGTACGGAAGCCGCTAAAATTAATAATTTAAACTTGTGCAAAGGTTGGCTGCATCAACTGTATTAGACTCTTGAGTCCAACTAATCTATATAGATTTGAGAGTTCGGAGTTCCAAAAACCTGTTTAAGTACCGGTAGTTCCATCCAAACAATCCAAAATCAATGTACCGGTTCTGACATTAATGCGTTCTAGTCGATACATAGGTAACTTTTCTTCACCGCGATGATGAATTGGTGACACATTATTTTCTCTTTATTTCTACAGTTTTATAACTTCGAGCGTTACATCTACAAATCTACAATTTTATAGAACGTAAATAGTACTTGTTATCGTATCTATGAATCTACGACTCTACAAGCGGTTGTCAACGACCGTGTGTATTAACCTACTTCCACAATTACGATCGATTCAACGTATCTGTGTCACCGAGCAAAAGGTTAATCTCATCCTCATACATTTAAGAACTCAGTAAACACTAAGTTCAAAAGTTAAGCTGATTTTATAATATCTTGGGTCCCATCACGTACGTAATCCACAGTAGAGACAGAGTATGAGAGTAGTATTCCGTGTAGCCCATCTACGGAGTATTATTATCAGTTCTGTGCAGTTACTTGGCTTTAGCAAACCAGGAGTCCAGGAGAAAGCAGGAGAACCAAGAATAAAAGTCGGGATTAAACTGAGAGTACAGAGCTAAGAAATCTCCAATAGGAGGGACCTGGCACCATAGCCTCTTCTGTCGTCCAGCATGGGGCACCATAAGCAGGTTAGCTTGGACTTAACGACTGATGAAGCCCTATCAATTTGTTGTTCAATGTGATATACCTAATTATTATATTTCATGGCTTCTTTTACTTGGGCAAAAAAATCAGTTTCTATGACCCGTGTCTTGAAGTGTGACAAAATTATAGCTGGTCTCCAAGTTTTAAATAAAGAATAAAACACCTTTTTTCGATTAAAAAGATACTATCTGGTCTTAAAGAGGACAATGGAAGAGTTACAGTTTTATTCGCGTGCTTAGCCAAATAAAAAGGGCTCAGAAGGGAGCATTTATTCTGAAAGCGAAACATTTGTGCCCGTTGATACTCTAAACATCCAAGGTCTTACAAAAGTTCCGTTTTATCACTGTCTGAAAAATTAGGATGTCAAACATTAGGTTACTAAGTCAGGACATAATTTTTGCGTATCTAAAAGACGTGTTTTGTACACTATTAGATATTTTTAATTTCTTCGTCTTTAATTATAATAACATTTGTAAAGGTTCTTACGCCCCAACTCAGAGTCACTAACGGTTACTTAAATCGACCCTTAGTACAGAATTAGTATGGTGATTTGGTGATTCTTTACTATGGAGTGCTTAAAGTAACCGTTAGTGACTCTGAGTTGGGGCGTTAGTTTAATGCATTAATCCTAATTTATTTAAATCACACTCAATTAATTTATTTACACATTAATGATCATTCTATGTAAATAAATACATCTAGGTACATACAATGATATAATTACAGCACACTTAATGAACGGAAATGTCCCTCAATGACCAATATGTTGGCCAGCTTTCGCGCGTCCATTTCTTAGACGGACTTCCAAATGGACAAAGAAATGTAAGCCGTGATGAGTCTCAAGTGCTTTCTCCGCACTTTGAGCGACTGTATTTTAGCACTAATAGAGTGGTTTCGGTCACGCTACCTATGTTATGGACAACAATTTGTTGGTAAAGTACCTAATTCAACGACCTAATAAAAATTATTAACTGTTTGCTTGCTTTTTTGGTTTTGCTTCGGTGCGTATTAAGGATTTCTTGCATTGTTAAAATAAGAATAAGAATTATTTACAACGGGAATAACTTTATAAAAAACCATATTTTTTGTGACCTTTCTTTTTAGCAAGTTGTTACAATTGACTGATACAATTGCTATTGTTATGTTTTGTTTTTGTGGATAACTTTGAGTGGTTTTATAAAGAACAGAATGGTAACGCCTGTGAAGTACATTACAAGTGTTAAAAAATGCTGTTAAAAAACTTTAATATTTCGAAGTATCACAGTATAGGAATGTAATATTTATACTGTGATAGTATGCATAAAATTATGCACAATAGTTTAAAGGTAAAAATAAATTAACGAAAGAAAATATTAGTGCAAACTAAAGTCAAATAGGCAGGGACTCCAACCATATAATTAATATGTAGGTACATGTTAAAAATTGGAAATAAAGAAAAAATAGAAATTAAATTAGGCCGAATTCCTCCGAATTATGGCACATTGTTCTTTATAATTTACTATTCTAAGCCGGGTCAATCACAATCTTTAGAACATTATGGAGCCGGTTTCGTCATGTTTTCCTTCACCATAGCAAGTGATATCTAATGAACCACCCACGTTCCATTACGAGGCTGCATAACTATCCTATACCTACCCCTATATACGCTGTATTGTATTTTACCTCACAGATTTGTTAGTTTCTCTATTCACAAACCTCTTCGCACCCACTAAATGGCTGTACAAAGACGAATCGGAGTCGTTTGTTCCGGTTAGGTTCCATTAACCTCGCAGTCTACAGATGGGTCTTATCCTAAAACCAATAACTTGCCTTGAAAATTATTGAGGTCAGCTTCAATATCTCTCTGGCGACAGTTTTGGTAGCACAGAGGTGCGTTACGATCTTACGGTCTGTTAAAGTTACGGCGGTAATTTACGACTAAGCTGTTAATTATTATTAGTAAGCCCAATGAGCAAAATTAAAGTTAAGTAACATTATGACATAAATCTCAATTAATTTGGCCGAATCCTGGTGGAGTTTGCTCTTGGCTTCTTCAATTACTGAAGGAGACCTATAATAAGTTGTAGCTTTGAATACTTAGATGTATTATTATATTTCTTACTTTTGTATCTGTATTTTAGCACTGTAACTTAGCAAACTAAGTAGACCATCATTTTGGGCATTTAGCTATAGTTTTTAACTGTGAAGGTTTTGCCTGTGATTTCATATGTTAGGAGAATTTCAAATTTTCAAAAATTTTGTAACGTGTTTTTAAGTAAGTACCTATATTTTTTAGTTACAAAAGACTAAATTCCAAGTTTCGAGTAAATTGAACAAATGTACCTATTTGTATAACTATACAAACTTTCCTATTACTATATCAAAGAATTTTGAGATTTTTCATAAAATCCTTCTTAGTAGGTACTCCCCCACACTATGTGGAACCTCTGTGCACTGTTTTAATTATTATGCTTCTAGTTTTCAATGGCTTTTGATGTGCGTTTTCTGTTAGTAACAGCTAGCAGATAATATAATTACTCATTATTATTTATCTTAATAATAAAAAAATATTTTATATTCAGTCTCTACACTGCCAGTCCGTATTTTGTTTTCAATTACCGCGAGTATTCACAACTGTTCCAGGTTATATGTATTATATACGATATGTATAATGGAGACCATACCAGGATTAAATTCGTCTCGTCTTACTTGAAGGTTAACAGAGCCGACCGGAACTAATGACAGCCATTCGTCTTTGCAACGATCTCATGCGAACGTCTGCACGTAGTAGCGGCTGAAGATGTTTGCGAGGAAAATGTTTCTCATTAATTACGTATATTTTGTACCTTTTTGTTGGAATATTTGTGTCAACAAGCTTAAAATTCATCAGTGGTTCAGGCTCTATTAGTAGAGTTTTGTTTGCAAATTCAAACTTACTCAAATATTAGTCACTACTATAAGAATTAACAAAATCTTAATTAATTTTCTAATAAGCATGATAAAATTATGTAGGTAGGTATAAACTTTACGTTACGGTAAAATATTTTGCTAATATAAAATTAAATAATTACTGTACCTACTCTATTAATTAAATGAGTTATGAGGACCCCCTCGTATTTTCTACTTTTTCTTAATTTTAATACCTAAGTATTTGCTGTTGAAACAGCCACAAGAGATACCTGTGTCAGACGGGCAGACTGACAGATTGACTCACGGATAGACAGACAGTCTGATGAATACGATCCCAGTTTTACCTCCTGGGTGAAGAATTTTTTAAATTGCAATCTTATTTAAAGCCATAATGTATCCCGCTCGGCTTTATGGGGATAGAAACTGGAGTGTCGACGAGCTAATAGGCTAGGTAACAATGTTTGCATCGAGACTGGCGCGTCTTGCCTAAGCTTATTGCATTTCGTATGTTGACAGAGTAGGTATGTAATAAAACGGACAGGCGCTTAAATGATTCTACGTAAATGTGTTGGTATTCTAGCAAGTTGGTTTCCGGAAATATTGGAATTTCAAAAGATATTAGATGAATTATTTTCAAAAATCTTGTACAAAATAATACCATTTTACTATTTATTTTACTACTTACTCGCTTTGCTTCGGTTTTCATATTTTTTTACACCTTGGGTTACATTATTGGAGTTTTAGTAAGGATCCCTAATTTTTTTAAAACATAATATAGCCTATGTTCACCGGGGATAGTGTAGCTTTCGAACAGTGAAAGAATTTTTCAAATCGGTTCAGTAATTTCGGAGCCTATTCAATGCAAACAAAAAATCAAATCTTTCCTCTTTATATATTAGTATAGAAGTATAGATAATACGGGTACTCACGATATTTATTTTGTACTCTGATATTTCAATCCAGTTGCATGGATCGTGATCACGGATGAATTGCGATGAACGGATGAAACTTTTCATAATGATAGATAACTTTTGACACTAGTACATAAGTCTATCAAGTTTCCGTCTAATTCGTTTTTGAGTTTTGTTAACCATATAACGACACACTAGGTACACTAACCACATCTTGCCGCACAACACTGCACCTTTTGTAATTTACATTGACTAACCACTGGATTGCATGTTTCCGCTAATTTGAATCCATCCTCCTTATTGAAATTCTTGGGGTATTGTCGAACTAGTGGGTACAAAGCGTTTTTTAATCTCTATGGCCTCTCGTACTAGGTGTGGAATGTAATGGTGTTCCGTGGAGATTACCTACCTCTATGAAGCTCAATCCAGTGTTCCCCTATTCAAACATCATCACAAATAATCCGAGAACAAAAATAGCTGACCCGGAATCAAAAATGTTCTCACAAGTCACTACCAATTGAACTAGGGTGTAATAGCCAAGCCAGCTTTTTTGGTGCTTGTCGTAAAATATATAAGAAAGGCGTACCTACTGTTGTTGTGAAGTGAATTTACAATGCTGTGGCGGCAAAGCAGCTGGGCGTAATTGGCTACAGGTAATCTGGTTTGCGCCGGGAACGACGTGCAAGGCGCCAAGGCTCATGCATAATTTTATTGCTTATCAAGCAACGGAAATACCGATAGACACTTGTAGTTATAAAAAGACGCTTATGCAAGTGATACAGGTGCGATGTTCACATATTTAGTAACTTACTCTCAAATATCCACTATATTCCGTCCACTATATTAGAATACTCGGGCGAAACGACAATTGTAATTATTATTTAATTATTTAGATTACTAATATCTTCGTTCGAAGCTCAAGTATACCTAATACTCGGTTGATCAGTAACCCTGCATTGCGGAACTACGGATTCAGTTCCTATCGGAACACAAAAACTTTCAACATATGATTGTTTCAGCGTCGACGACCTATTAAAGTAATAAACTACGGCTTCGACAAACTAATTTGCTTCAGTTTGTGCCGCGCCGCGAGCGTCATGCAAAATTTTATTCCTTTATGGGAAAATAATATTGATGGAAGAATCACAAGGGAGATAATCTGCATACGATTTATCGAAGCTTTTTCACGTGATTTTTGTCTTTACAATATGAATATAAATGACATTAAAATAGTCTACAGAAGCATTACGAAAAACAGTTCAAAAATAAATAAGAAGTTTTTTTTTTTACTTAAAATAAGTTAATGCTTGACCACAATCCCACCTGATGGTAAGTGGAGATGTGGTCTAGGATGGTGAGCGCACTAACTTAATAAAAGCCTATTCACTCTTTTTTTGAAGTCATCCACGTCATAGGTGGGCGGGAACGCAGACGCAGCAAGTTAACTTAAGGTCACATTCATAAACTGGAGTTTGGATATACAGCAGTTAATTATTGGCTATAATCTTTGGCCGCGGCTACGATACTGAAACCAGGGTGTCAAAAGAGGCGACAGAAGCCGGCTTGGTGGTGATAATTACTAGTCGTGAATGTCGAAATGCTTTCCTGGTAGGAAATGTTGGCATCTGTAAACATTAACCTCAAGATCTTTTTAAATCGTGATCATCAGTCTTTGTACCGAGTTATGAGAAAAACCACCTCCCGACGGAGTAATGAGCTTTTAAGATTTATTATTGTACATAACGCAAACGGCAAGATACCTAATTCATTATATTTATCTAAGATTGTTAAAATATTTTCCACGGCCAGGAAATACAAAAAATTATGTACCTATGTGTAAACAAAGTCTATACCATTATTGCCCTACAACTGAGCAGAGGTCTCTCCCCTTGAAGAGGACTAGAGGATACTCCAACAGGCTGCTTCAGCGCGGATTGGTGAAGAGGTTGTCAACCTAAGTGGTAAGATTTAATTTTAATCAAAAACGGGGAGTGACGGCTTCCGAAGCACGTAAGCGCTGAAGAAATTTTTGCCACTAGCGGTCAGCCGGTCACCCATCCAACAACCGACCGCGCCCGCTACTGCTATTGATACGTATACAAACTGTATTAAAATTTAAAATACCTTAATAATTGGAACAAGTGTAATGATTTTATAAACGTAGTATTTCTGGCGCGCTTTTCACCACGCGTTGTCCGCATTGTCTCTGCGGTCAGGACAATAATTGTTTCATTTAGAGCCATAACCTAATAAAATGATATCCCGGGTTGGCTACTTTAAACGTACGCTAAAATAGTTTCTCCTTGTTTCTGTGTAGAATTTGAACGTTTTATTAAATCTGGCAGTGTTCTGAACGGGTCGAGCACGTAAAATACCGTAACCTGTTTACCCGGTTCGTAATGTATGTAAATGGTGTCTGGAAATTTACTCTACTAAAGTAGTATAATTTCCCGGATAGGTGTGAGGCGCACATGAGGCATAAAGATAAGGTTTGAATTGCCTTGAAACAAAGGCAAGGGTTTTTGATACCTATGAATCAGTTAATGAATTTTTAAGATGTAAGTCGTAATCTTGAATCCAATCTACCCTTACCCCTTAGATAAGTCCTCTTGTGGTGGTACACTCTGCCCAACAAAGAATGAGGCTTGTGGCTGTTGATAGACAGATCAGGCCACTATCTCATTCAGTATTATCCCGTCATAAAACGGGAAGAGTTTCATTCACGTCTGTACCTTAGCTTACCTGGTATCGGAAACTTCAATGTCAACTTTGCTAAAACAAACGTTTCCAAACTTTATCGTGTAAATTACACGCAAATACACATGTATTTGTTCGCGGCTTAGTAACTCTACGTGGATTTGTAAACACATTACAATCTTGTAGTTGCATTGTGATTGTCACGTCGCCGTCGTCGTCACTTGTCATTTGGCACGTAGACCTTATCTGCGTGATTTATAGGCTCATGACGTCTTTGTATGTGAACTAATCAGACTGCAGGAGACAACCATAATTATAATACCACATTGCTACGTGCAGGATTCGAAATTGGTCGAAGCGGGACAGGTATGGCGTGTGGCGGGGAGTAGATTAAAATTTTAAGTAACGCACACAAACGTCATTTAGGTATTAACGATAACAAATGAGACAATTTGTTAACAAATCAAAGGTGGACTTAAGACCTGAAGAAGACAGACATCCGCTGAATTCAGAAGGATCAGGACCGATCAGAATGACGCAAGTTAGGAGAGGCATATGTCCAGCAGTGGACCTCCAAGGGCAGGATGGATGGATGGTTAACAAATCACAAGAGCCCTACAACAGACAAATTATTTTATTATATGACGTAGTAATAATACATATAATATGCAGTAAGGTAACAACATCTCTAATTATAGTAATTTTGGAGACAGGTACATTACATTGTTTGTACCTATTAAACGTCGAATTATGCGAACACGCATTCAACTTCGGATGTCATGTCTTACAATTGAAATCTGACGTTGAAATCTTATCTCTTCCATAATATTAATTACAAATATTACCTAGTAGGTACGTAATATGTAGGTTATACCTTGCCTCAACTTCGCCCGGATTAAAGTACAGTTCGCGTATCTTCGGCATTAAATAGATGTAACCTATTTAAAACTTTAGCCATATGGGCATATGTAATACACTATTTTCGTTTATTAGAAACAACCTACTTCCATTGCAGAAAAACAAGCTCGTACTCCGAGCCTGGCGGAAGATTTTCCTCTTCAAGATATCCCTCTCCTAAGATCTAACTCTTTCAAGACCTCTCTCGTAAAGACTTCTTTAGTTCGGTCTTGCTCTCCTAAACTCAACCTTTGTTTAAATGTTCATGATATGATTATGGTATGAAGTTGCCAATTCGCGCTTGTCCAGGTTATTGAACTATAGCTTCAAAGTTTCAAACCATGAAGAGAAGAGACCCGAACCCAATTGTGGGAAAGCTAGTAAATAGTATCGTGTTGTCTCTGTTTGGACTGCTTGTACTTGGTTAGCTGATAGAGAATGCATTAAGCTCGCCAATTGTACCGTAATTAAATATTGTGGTCAATAAAGAGTAAATAAATAAATAGGTATGGGTATTTTGGCCTAAATATTGTTTTAGAATTACCACTAATTTTACTTTTTAGCTTTATAGTATTACTTATGTTAACAGTGTTATTATTCGAACTGATCATTAGTAATTTATCTGTTACAGCCGATTCTGTAGTAACAGTGCGCATCGCGCCGGAATTGACCTCTGTATCCAATTAACGTCAATAATTGAATAGTGATTGGTGTGGATTATCGATAGTGTAATTTGACGTGACTTTTGAAATAATCTGTAGGGTTAACAACGAAGTAAAGTTCATGTTCGATTTTGAAATTATTGCAGAACATTTTCATAATAACAACCCTTCATCGCTACAGCTGAGCCTCGATGAGAATTGAATGAGAATTAAAGGGTTAGTAAGATTGAACTTTAAAAACATACTTCAGAAATCAAATGAAGGCAGTTCCGTGCGAAGTTTCTTTACTTATGAATCGCTCTGAGGAAAAGGGTTTTCTTGGTCGTTAAGTCTTTGGCTTTTAAGCGGAGAACTTTTGATTAATACGTACTTGAGTTGACCACGTATCCTTAGTACTGGAGCAGTGAGCTGGTTTCTTATCAGGTCACCTTACATACAAGGAGTAAGTACTACTTAATTAAATTTTGTTCCACATCTAATTTTCAATAAAAATATTATAAAAATGTTGTTCTGATTAAAAAGATCTATCCCTAGTAGTCTGCAGACCAGGCCAAGTGATTCTTGACTTAAATCTAGATTGATGACATGACGTGCCGTTTACGCGCCTGTAAAATGCAAATCAGATATTTTAGTCCGTAAGCCGAGCTTTATGTATAAAAATTCAATTTCCGTAGGTAGTTATGGTTATATGGCTGCAAAACCTTAACCCTAGAAAGATAATCTGCGTAAAATTTACGCATGCGAGTTTGAAAAAATGCTCTCTCTTTTTAATTAGTACGAATTTGTCATTGTGCATTTAGGACATCTCAGTAGGCCCTTGGCACTTCCGTTGGGTGCACTTTTGACTGCGGTAATTCTCACCGATTTTGAAATATAGCATTCGCGTGCGTCAAAATTACGCATGATTATCTTTTACGTGACTTTTGACATTTTAAGTTATGTCCATAACAGTTTTGTTTTTTGCACTTTATTCTATTTATATTATTATTATCTTTTTGTAGATATCGTATCTGAAAAATATTATATTGGGGAGTAGATATTTGAACGACGACAGCATACTGTGTGCTCTTTTACAAAATTTTGACGATATTGCCTTTGAAAGAAACGACATTGAGCTATAGTCGAATCACTAATACACTGGACCAAATTGACAGAAACTAATGCCATTTTGTGAAATAATATTGCCGTAGTAATAGTTATATTGACTTCTTGGTCCCTAAAAAATACATATTTGAAATTTCTTCGTGCAGTAAATGTAAAAAAAAATTTCGTCAGCATTACATAGATATTATGTGTCAAAACCGTCTTTGACTGATATTTTACATATCTATTATGTTTATATTATAAAGGATATCTTTATTTATTAGTCTTTTAAGTTAAAATGGCTGATTACCAAATAATAATATGTGATTCCTAATGAAAGAAAACAATATAAAAATGTTTTACTAATTATAGAAGAGGTTTAATGTTTTTGATTTTTTACATAAATAAATCATTATTATGAAATACACGATGACATTTTTTATATCATTTATGTATAACTAATTAGTTACAATTGCTTTTTTAAAAATAAATAAGCATATTTGGACATTTCATCTAATTAAAACTCATGCGTAAATTTTACGCATGATTATCTTTTACGTACATCAAAATATGATTATCTTTCTAGGGTTAAAAAGAATTTACCTATTGGATTGAATTGGATCCAGAATGGAGCAGCGTGGTGGAGTATGCTTTAGGCCTGTCTCAATTATTAGGAGATATCCGTGCCCTGTAGTGAGCTATAAGGGGTTACCAATAACATTTTATTTTAACTCGACATAATTATCTATTTTGCAAAAAAAAAATATCCTCGCGCTTTTATTTAAACAAACCATAATTATGTATTTACTTTTAGTTTTTAGGTTTCATTGTTACTGACACAATATAAAATTGTTACATTTCAATAAGTAGATAATAAAGTAATAATTCGAGAAAAAAGTTATCTTACCTCCATCATAATCGGAATACACTAAAAACGTTGTTGGAATAGGAATCTATGAATTCCGATTTCCAAGTAACGTGAGCAGGATTAGATAGAAACATTATTTACTATACGTAGGGCTGGAAACATATAACACCGACACATACTTTTTAAAACAATTTCTGACTAGGATAAAAACTATTTTGTTAGAAAATTGCGTTTCAGTCGTGTAACAAATTGCTGAATAATATGGACTACGAGTAATATTATAGTGGGTACACGATTTCGTCCGCGCAAATATTGTACCTACTACGTTACGTTTTTCTATTCATTCACTTAAGAAGACTAATTTCTAAGCAAGTAGGCAGCAAGCAAGTAAGCAGGTTTATGCAAATAATTTTTAAACAATCTAAGATTTATTATTTTCAAGTAGTCATGACCTGGAGGAATAATATTTACTCACAGATAATAATAATGAAACTCAACAGAGCTTTGGCATGTACCTACTTACGTACTTGTACAATCAGTTACGATGCACGACATGTATTTGCCATACTTCTCAGACAAATACACATTATTAGCCTGACTTGCCCATTTACAGAACTATAGTTACTTAATTTATATCTCGTATTAATATCAAGATTGTAGTTTACATAAACTTCATGAGGTGTTGGCAGCCATTCACTAAAAATGTAATGTATAAGAAAACACTTCATTTATAAGTATTTCCTGCAAAATAAAATATTTCCTGACGATTCAAAAAACTAATATAATTGTTCAGGTTTTCACTTCTGTTCGTACCTACTCGTGGAGTGCATGTTTTAGTTGGTTACCCTGTCTATTCAAAGAATACTGCGCCAATCATAAGTTGTATTGAAAAATAAGTATTAAAAAAGTAACAATTTTTTTTCAATAATACATATTCATAATCAATCTAATTAATTGAAATTGGGAATCTGAATAAAGCGAACATTAATTCACAGTGCAGTATAGGATAATTCGACATAAAACTGGGTTCCCGACCTGCGTGTAGCCGTGTAGATTCAACTTGTATGCTAACTAAGCTTATTGTTCCATTCAACTATTCAGTTGTAGAGCCCGCGGTCGACACGAATTCATTCATTGGGTATGATATTCGCGAACATAAATTAGGCCTGATATAGGTAGGTATATATGAAACGGTGTGGGTATTATCTAGTTCTATTTATACCTATTTTAAATATGAATGTTTCTTTGGATGTTTGTATATCTATCGAGCTGTACTGATTAAGATGAAACTTGGCACACAGACATACCATGTCCAGATGGGATGATTTAGACGTCATAACGCTAAGCACTCATAGCCCCACATATAGGGTTCCCTGTGTCGTGGGTGCCATGGATAGATAACACACACACCTAGAGCGAGAACAGATATATATTCATTTAAATTGCTGCCTCGCTGGGAATCGATTCTAGGACCCTTGGCACGGCGATCAGCATGGTAAGCATTACGCCACACGGGTATATACCTATGTAAATAAAACATGAATTTGTTGTATGAAATTACTCTTGCACCTGCGATGCCGCGGGCCTAAACTAATTTTTATATTAAATGCATAATCGAAGGTGCCGTTGACTTTGAATATTAGATATAAATACTCCTAATAAAGATTTAAGCAAACGTTTACTTCCAATTCCCCCCGCTCTAGGATTCACTATGTCTTTAAAGGTTTACACAATTAACTTTTTTTTTTACGCTTCACAATAATAGCCCCACACTAGGATTCCCTGTGTCGTGGGTGCCGTGGACAACACACAACATAGACAAGGACATTCACACCCAGACCGAGAACAGAACTCAAATTCAATTCAAACTCACATTCAAACCGCCTCGCTGGGAATCGAACCCAGGACCCTCGGTGCGGTGATCCGGTATATAACCATTGCGTCACACGGGTCGTCAGAAAAAACAGATCACAATCGGTTCATCCGTCTGGAAGCTACGATGCCACAGACAGACATACAGATACACAGACACGTCAAACTTATAACACCCCTCTTTTTCAACGGGGGTTAAAAAATGGTAATTAATTGTAGATACATCGGATGATATCGAATATTGGGTATCGGCATTTTAATACAGGTATGTACAATTTGCACAATACGAATCCTCAATGACGTATCGGGGGATCAACGCGTCGTATTAATCCCACCAAATTGAGATTGCTCCTTTTTGGGGACAAACCACCAGTTCGATTTTGATTGCAGCTTACGGAAATAAAATAGGTACATCGAAATATTCATGTAATAATAAAATACTTTCCGTTTACGTATTTTAAAGAGATAAAGACATGTCAATCGCTTTTTTAGTAAAACTAAAAAAAAAGTCCTTTGTCCATTATCCACGCTTTACAATATAATATAATATATTGTAGGATGATTATGAATATACATTAATCTGATCAAACTTTATACTTACGTCTCTTTAAGAAACATGAGATTTGAGATAAAGTTTACACGGAGAAGAAATGCACAAATTGTTTACGTTCATAATGTGACGGTCACTTCGACTACCTTTTGACGAAATGAATTACGTAGAGTGGTTTTTGTGATTTAAAAAAAATAAACTACTAAAATGGTATAATAATATTGTATGGGATCCCTTAATTCTTTTGATATACCCAAATTCGTATTACAAAATGCCATTTTGATTCAGCAGTCGGTAATCGGAAGAACGGGCGCAATGTCACGTAGTTGCGCATGTTCTGTAGCGTGACGTCACGTCCTTTATGCGATTTCCAAATTCTTTTTCGTTCCAAATAGTTAGTTGTATTTTGTTTGTAGATATAACATAAGAATGTTAAATGGCTAGGCCAACTATCTTCTTAAAATTTGAGGGATAAAGGTCATTACATTACAAAAAAACAAGTAAGATAACAAACAGTTTTTGTAATCTATACTAATATTATAAAGAGGAAAGCTTTGTATTTTTATATTTTTGTATTTTTGTATGTTTGCAACGAATAAACTCAAAAACTACTGAACCGATTTTCAAAATTCTTTCACCATTAAAATGATACATCATTCATGAGTAACATAGGCTACATTTATTACTAGAAAAAATTAGGGATCCTTGCTATAACATCAGTAACGTGAACCAAAGTGTGAAAAAATTTGCTTAAAAATTTCTTTCATCGCATACGCTGCGGAAACTATTGATGATAGAACAAAAAAATGTTCTACAATATTATAGAACATATCAATATCTACAAAAAACCTCGCGATAGTATATGTCCAACTATTGTCGTTATGTCACTATAACCACTTTTTACATTTTAAAAGTTAATAAAAAAGATGACCAAAATCAGATCATGAAAACCATACCTTCTTATTAATCCTTATCCAAATAAATCATTTCATATTCAAAACTGTTTCAATACCTATAGATAACTTTTTGAATTACTCAAATCGGACATTCCATTCAGAAGATATTACGTAGTAAAGGAACTACGTGACAACGTACAGCGCGGCCGGACAGCTCGCGCATGTTCTGCGGATCCCGATTATGTAACACGGGGAGGGGAGTGGGATGGGAGCGGGAGCGGGAGAGGGAGAGGAAAAGAGAGAGGGAGAGGGGGAAGAGAGGGGAGGGGAGAGGGAGAGGGAGAGGGAGAGAGGGAGGGGAGGGGAGAGGGAGAGGGAGAGGGAGAGGTAGAGGGAGAGGGAGAGGGGGAGGGAGAGGGAGAGGGAGAGGGAGAGGGAGAGGGAGAGGTAGTGGGAGCGGGAGCGGGAGCGGGAGAGGGAGCGGGAGAGGGAGGACACAGAAACTATAACGGCTAAGAACGGCTGTACCGATTTTAATGATCTCTGATTTGTTACATTCATAGGCGATACGAAGTTCGCCGGGTCAGCTAGTATAATATAATTATATCAAAATGTTAAACGACAATAATAATATTATGCTTAATAGGTACTATTTGTTTTATTCAGTGTCCCTTCTGCCTGTCTACGTTATGTTATGCTTTGATAATTACCACATGTCACCGCGGATCGGGAACTAAACCTCGTAATGTATGAAATTAATATATCTATAGTAAAATATCTTTGATGTAGGCCTATGTGCCGGATAGTTTTACTGGGAAAAAATCCCACATCACATAACCCGAAACTTTTCCAATCAAGGGCAGATTTCTTTGGATGCCTTCGCTCCTTTAAGAAATAAAAGAAAAAAAGGTAAGGCGTAAAAAGAGTTCTCCTTTAAGCAGGGGCGTAGCTAACAATCAATTAAATGGGGCCCCCAGCGTACAGGTGGCCCCCACTAACACTCCCAAAAAAAGCTCATCAGCGGCCTTTAACCGCTATAGTTGGCACTCCTTTTATATTTGACAGCTGACGTTGATGGGGCCCCCCAACAAATATTGATATGGGGCCTCCACATGGTAGCTACGCCACTGCCTTTAAGGCCTGCGTTGCAATCCAGATGTTTGCGCAATGAATTGTAGCCAACAGGAGATATTACTGCAAAGTTTTCGCGCCAGAGTGCAGCACCAGCACAAATCTTAAACGGAACTTATGACACATTGTTCAAAGCGTGGTAAAATTTGGGTAATAACTACTTATTTTTATGTACTATTGTTTCTTCTGTGGTATTAACGGCAAAGCTCTCAAAAGAAATAATTTTTCCCATTTTTGCAACATTTTCCATTGATGCTTCGCTCTTATTGGTCGCAGCGTGATGTTTTGATGTGGACCGGGGCTTGATTTTGAAAATAGAAGCTCTGGGCACTTAAAAAAATTTGTTCGCGATGTCTGTACTGGTCTAAGTGGCACCTCTTTTGTTAGCCTTTCCAGATCTTCGATTCCTAATCTTCGGTCATCGACTATGACGTGTTATGCTATTTGCGGTCAATACTATCAAGTGTAGTAAAGAAAGTTTGTGAGCTTGGTGGCTTCCGGTGGCGGAATAATTCAGCCGGTTTCTGTCACGCTGTCACGTAGCGTCCCGCAGCGGTGTCACGTACCATTCGTCTTCGGTTGCCGCCATGTTTACGCATTCCAGATTCAATTCAATTCAGCGTGTATGGTTTGAAAGTTTAAATTTTGTTATTGTATTATTAAAATTATATTTTTAAAATTTATATTTAAAAAGATAAAAGAAATGAAAACCCTTTTATTCTACAGTGCATCGTGCTTTTGCCGTGAAGTAAAAATGCTGTGGGTTTTTAAGCGATGGTTTTTAATTACTTACAATTTTATTAGGTGTCGATGACTTTTCTATGGTATTTTATATGTAATTTTTGTTTGTTAAGTTTTTGCGCAAGGCTGAATTATCAAACTTTAAATAATTCGTAAAATATTTTTCTTGCCATTTGTTCCAAAGTAGATTTATGTTAACTTCACAATAATGGATTTTCGCGTAGGAACGCCTGCTACTTAAAGCTTGTTATAGGTAGATTAGGTAGCTTATAACATACGCTATAGATTATGACAATTTTAAGTTAATTAGTTAATAACAGATAAACAAGCATACAACACTAGCTGATAATTTATAACCGAAAAATATAAGAAAATCTATATTTATTTCCACCAAACTGTGGCGAGTTTACGCTGTTTTCTTTCCAATATTATGATAAAAGAATCTTTGTGTAAAAGTATCCAATCCAAACAGCAGATGAATACAAAAAGCGAATATCGTATATCACATTTGAACTGGTGTCGTCTGATTCGGAAAAACACGATAGTATTTTCGTAGCAGCCCGCCCTGTAACTCAATATCAGTCCGCGAAACAAGAATTTCCCGCCGGAGGTAAGGAAATAAAATAAAAACCGACGACGACGCCGCGACGCTGCGTCGCGCTTACGATATATCATATTGTTGCCAGGACCACATCCCCGACAGAATGTCAACAGCGGCGACGTCAACGCTACTTTCATTGTGGCGATGCTTCGCTCGGCATGCTTCGCTTCGGAAAACAAGTGTCAGTGCAGCGTAATTATGCTATTTCTACACCAGTGCACTTTTATGATCATCGTTCGTATTTATATATTAGGTCATTTTACGCTTAGCATTTGTAATATTGATTCCTAAAACACGTTGCGAACCAAGGGTTATCAAGTTGCAATAATTTCTTACTCATTAAATGTTCTGTCTCCATTTAAATTTATGTTTAGCAATGATAATACTTGTTTGTTGTTCCTAACACATCTGTTATATTGCGTCGAGCTACTTGGAGCAAAATTAATTAGTTGTTGAGAAGTTCCCTGAAAGTTGTAGTTTAAGTGTGAACTATAAGTCAGCGTCTTGGTGATAGATTCATGCATAATATAGCTTTAGAAGTGGCATTCATTACAGTGGCCGAGAGCGACATTTGTCTGACATCCAGTAAACTGCGCCTAATCTGCCATTTGTATCCGCCTCGGATCTTCCTTCTCTGACTTGAGACAAATTGTTCGGAAGGGTAGGTCGGCTGACCTCAGTAACGTCGCTGTCACCTCCACGTGTATGTATTTAGATGTTGTCAGTTTAAAGCGCGTGGTGTGGGTACGGAAGTGTAATTTAGCAGTTTATTATGTGTATTCAATTTTGTTTAGTATGAATAGTTGTATAACAAGTTGGGTGCTAATAAGCGCTTGTTTCGAGCAGTCTTTCATAAATGACGAAGCCATTTTTACACAATTTTAGTGGAGCTTCGTGTCCTGTGGATTAGCGTATGGATTAATTGCCTATCCCATGGTGGAAAGTTTTCTAATCGAATGAAATTCAACTACTCTTACTTAGGTCTTTACCAAAGCTCGGTAGTGTTTAAAAATTTTGGTAGATATTACACCAACCTCGTCAGAAGTTGCTACGAGGAGTCGCTAGAAGTATTTGTCTAAATACAAAATTATATCTACTTGGCTGATTCCTTCAAGTTCCACGCATATGATACATATTTTTTTTTTATATGAGTGTCAAGTACCTTCAAAAAGATTTCATAAATCTGAGTATTTTCTTCTATCGCGAGGTGTTTGGTTGAACTCTTCAAGAGTTCCTCGTGCATGAATCGCGAAATTGGATTGTAATTTTTTATCGCGGTTTCCTTTATACAGTATAATTATGTTAAGATTAATTAAGTGGGTACGTTATGATGTATTACGTACGTTTTATTCAGGGAAGTAACAGAGCGCAAATTAATATGTGTTGTGATGGATGCATGTAACACGAGTTTCCTTTATGTCAGAATAGTTTCATAATGTTACACGATTAAACATGTGTGACGTTGTGAACATGATTAAACGATATCGAGTGTCACAAGGGTATCATAAGAAGAGTATTATTTTGCATTATCGTTGTCGATAATGACGTGTAGTAAGTATGCAGTTAGAACGAATTTTAAACAAAACATATTAATTTTTGTAGAGAGGAATTTTGATTTCTTCTTATGAATAAGAAAACATCAAAATCCCTCTCTACAAAAATTAATATTGCATTGACGAAGCAATGCAATGCATTGTGAGTAAAGAATAGCAAATAGGTGGCCATTATTCATCACATATTGATGTTCACTTGTTGGTTGGTAACACATTCAAGTTGGTTTCAGATTACTATTGGAAGGCCAAGGCTTAGACAATGCACCCAGCATCAAGATAGTCTTGAAATAGCTTCAATTCTATTGTATAGTATAGTATAGTAAGGTGTAGCTATTAACTGTGCTTTTATTTAACTGCGCCATAAGTAGCTTAACTACCTCCATGGCGCAGGGAATGCTTCCTTTACACTTATATTAATACTTCTTTTATATGAAGTACAGTCAGTATAAAAAGTAGTAAATCAGTTTCTCAATTTGTGAAAACATAATGTAGGACTTGTATTATAGGAAATATTCCGGTTCTAATAAGAATTTTCGGGTTCAGCGGCTAATTCCTTAGAATCCTTATAATTAGCCATTTTTACGGACAAAAAACAGGTACCGCAAGCGTATCTGCCCCCCTTCCCCCCTCCGCCCGAGCCTCATGTTCCTGCTCTCGGTACGCCCATGGTTATATTACTGTCAAAGTATCTGTCATAATAATGAAATGTCCCAACCACCATTGTCACAAGTGTTCAAGTTGTGGTTTTGGTTTACTTTTGCCGCTGGCCATACCTGGCACATGCTGCATTGAAAGGTGGTCCTGAGCGTGTTTCCGCGGTAAGCGCCGTGACGGTAACAAATGACGTCCGATTGGCCGCGTCAGATTGTGAACGACATAATGGATGGCCTGACGCGGGCATGTCTTTTTGAAATTGTATAGACTTATAACCGATTATGTGAATTTGCACACAAATACAAAAAATCGAAATTTTGGTATGATTAGTGGGCATTTATTTACTTCATATAGGATTTCTTACTAATTGTACAGCCGGATGGTTTGTATACTTTGTGAATAAATAAGGCGAATTGGCCTTCCTACACTTCCAAATATTTTACCTACATCTTTGAGACGATTGTGGTTTGTGGAGTCCATTGTGCAGGTTTTATAAAGATGTTTTCTATTAGAGCACATAATTTAAAAAATAAAGATAAATTAACAAGCGAATCTAATCAAGTCAAATGTAGAACTTGAATTACATGTTCTTGTGACTAAAATTTTAGGCTTTTCTACATAGAACTTGGCACCCATTTAGATCTCAATTATTTTTTTTAAATTGGCTCTCGTTTCACATTTATGTTTTTGATGAGATAAGTACCTAACTAAGATCTAAGTAACTAGAGAACAGTCGACAGATTATCCAAATTAACGGACTGGAGGTAGCTTTTACTATTATTATTTTTAACCGACTTCAAAAAAAGGAGGAGGTTCTCAATTCGACTGTATTTTTTTTTTTTTTTATGTTTGTTACCTCAGAACTTTGGACTGGGCGAACCGATTTTGATGATTCTTTTTTTAATAGAAAGCTGGTGCTTGTCATGTGGTCCCACATAAATTTGAACGAGATCTGATAAGTAGTTTTTGAGAATTTGAAGTCGGTTATTTTTTGTTAGTAAAATTTAGATTATCATATTAAGTATCGTAGATAGATAGACATGTAAAGATGGAATATCAGATGGTCTAGACGAATTCATAAGGGTTTTGTTTACTCGATTGTAGAAGAAAACTCGACTAATACTTCTATGAATTATTTATTGCTAAGCCACATCACGAACTATAAATGCAGGCAGTACAGATACTGTAGAATTTGTTGTTTAAAGAAGCTTTACAGAATTTTTCTCTCGATTCAAACGTGACTTTAGTCTCACGGGAGCTGAGGATTTAAATCTTTTCTCAGGAACAACAAGAATACGTATGATTTATTGATCAGACGCTTTGCAAAATTTTGTGATGCATTTTAAACTGCTTTAATCATTCTGGAATTGACGACACTTGGGTACTGACTGATGTTATATCTACCATTGGCCTTAGTAAATCTCGAAGGTTGAACTTTTAAGGAATTGGATATTTTGGAAATGGGAGTTACGCTCTACTGAAAATTGACTTTTTGAGAATTGAACATTTTGAGAATTTGACATTAGGAAAGGGAGAAAAATACCATTATGAAATAGCGCTCATGGCCCGGCTGCTTATGTCGGTTCTGATTGGTGGGCCGAGTTAAGAAACAGCGGCCACTGTTGGCAGTTGGATGAGTGACCGTTAGGGGCAAAAAATTCTTGAGCGTTGCCATACTTCGGAAAGCACGTAAAGCTCATCTCGGTTGTTATGTTGTTAAGGCTTATGTTTTAATGTCCAGTAGCGAAATTTTAAACTTTTAGACATTGAATTTTTAAATCGTATAGACATTTATAGACTGAATCGCGGACATTGCGTGATAATATAATGCCTAACATTTTTATCGCTTAATCGTTATTAAATCCTATTATAAAATACATCTGTTTGTGATGTCTGATGTCTGTTGGGTCTTACAAAATCAATTTAAAATTTTCATTCATCACAGCACAAAACGTTAAAGGTAAGGACTTCTAGCATCGCTTGAGGGAAGACATTCAATTAACTAGCTCAAAAGATTTGAGCATAACCAAGTTATGCGACTCCTGTAACTGGTTTGTTATTGGAAGAGATTAGTTTTTGAAACAATTAAAAAAAGGTTTACAAATAAGCTAAGCTAAAAATATTTAAGACATTTTGCTCTATTTATTTACATACATTTTTTACAATAGTAAGTCTTGGGTTTTGTTTGAATTGATTTTACGACCTCATTAAATGACATATATTTTTTGTTTATTTTTTTAAAAATAATTCGTTTAATATTTGCTATAGGCCTCACCTCTTCTCACTTAAAAACTTCCGTGATTATAAAACTACAGAACTATTTATTTGTAATCAAGGTGTGTTGAAACTTTGAGGACTGAAATGGAACGTATCATTTGTGACTGGCTGACCGTACCATCATCATCAATCGAAACAAAATTGGTTGAAGCATTACGGCAGAATGAGCTCGTATAACCTCGCGCTACTTCTATATCAATAAAAAAAGTCGGCAACAGTTTTTCGCTATAGTGAAATGGATTAAGTTTAACTTCCAGCTATAAAACATTGTGTTCGTTCGTGCAAAATGTGAAAATATTTTTCAGTGATGCGGATGAATACAATGGATGTTTTCGAGCATGTTCCCTTACTCGACTGCAAAAAATTGATGACGTTGTTCGTTTAATTTTGTTTTAAACTTGCTTTAGATAGATAGTTATATAGATACTTTTACGCCCTAACTCAGTGTCACTAACGCTTCCTTAAATCACTCCTTAGTACAGAATTTTTGTTTTTACCAAGGAGCGATTAAAGTAACCGTTAGTGACTCTGAGTTGGGGCGTTTAAGTTTGTTTTTCGATGGGTAATAAAAGTTTGGCATAAATAACATTTCGTTAATGCCGTTAATTTACGCTGTGGACTTATAACTACACATGAGTAATTAAAGTAAACTTTTACAATATTATGATGTCAAGTTGCCATTAGGATTTATAGGCATCTTAACATCATTAATTGGCATAGGCATAATAACATCTTCACAAAGTTAAGTGATTGTATGATTTTTATTAACGTATGCTTGACTGCAATCACAATAATCTTTATGCTCGACCGCAAATCTACTTGAAAGCAGAAAGTGGCGATATTATTTTCCAAACGTAGATGGCTCGAATGATCTATACTATTTAACATAATGGCATTTCACAGACGTATAATGGTCCTTATTTATGGCATTATGACTTTAGAATGTATTAACCATTTACTTATATGGCGTACTGGGACGCGCGTCAGTTTTCCGCTATTTATTTGCGAGTATTTCCTACCACTTGAGTGTTGTAGAGTTGCCAGGTGTGTGGTTTATACACGTTGGATGTTTAGATTTTCTGCTGAATTGGACACATTCCGTTTTACTAAGACGTGGAATGTCCCAATTTGAGATTCGATAGTTATTGCCAAGAAGGTAAAGGTTTCTTTTTAACAAATTCTATAATTAAGTTTCTCTTTAATTCTTTAAGTACGTCTTTCTTTCTTCTGCTTTTTTGTTTATTTTTTTTTAAATAAACAAAAAATAAACAAAAAAGCAGAAGTAATGTGTTCGTTCTTTCTTCTTCTCTCTTTCGCAATACATCATGCCTTTGGTATTGCTGATGTCCATACCCACTTACCACCAAGTGGATCGTCAGCTCGTTAGTAGGTTTCTTTAAAAAAGCTACTTAAGAAAGTTTATTATAAGTAAACATTGTACCCCGTAATATTATAATATTATGTAACATAATATTATGCACGCGTGAATATTCAACGAGTTCTATGCAGAATATTGTGCTTCGTTCGTGACGTCGACAGTATAAGCTGCGACCGCATCAGGCCATCAATTGTCGGTCCTAACTCCTAGACTCCTACCATACCCCATCCGCTGGACGTCATTTGTTAGGCGGAGCCCTGCTGCTAGTGTTGTGCTACTCTGCTATGAATAGCAGCTATTTTGTAATTCACTTTTTTATACTTATTGACATTAGGTGTCTATGAAATAAACACTAATAAAATTCCATCTTATTATTTTTATAAATATTATTTTTATTATGTTTAATATTATAAATAAATAATAACGCTATACACTCTTACGATTTTTAAATTTTTTGTCCATCTGCGTGTTTGTTTCAAGGTTTCGACGAATCTCAGAAACACATGGATAAAGGGCATTGAACCTTGTTGGCATACCTACAGGTACCGCCACTTCGAAAAAACTTAGTTTTTGCTCACATTGATAAAACTTTTTTTGATCCACTAATTAAATAAAAAAGACAATTATCAATGCTTTATTTTTCTATGATTTTGAACCAAAATATCTCAGAAAGTATATCACTTACATTGATTACTTTTTGATTGTAATCACTTACTTTACACTTTATTGACACATGTTTTATCACTGGTCGCCGAAACGAGGTTATTTCAAAATGGCGAACTTTTAGGTATGCCAGGTTCCATACAAAAATATTCAAACCCCTTTATTTTATTTCTATAAATATTTTACTCCAAAAGCGGTATATTTTATTATGTCAAATTAATCGAAGCAAAGCATTGTAGCATAAATCGTGTAGCTATATTAAATAGCATTATAGCATGAATCGTGAATCAACTAAAATATGCTATAACGCTATTTTTGACATCATTACTGCTTACCACTGCCGTTAGTTCGCAAAGCGTACTGATGAGTTAAAACCACCTTTCAATCCGCCCGATAAGGATTAGGCATGGTGATTTTCAGGCCGACCATGCAGTGAACAGTTTAGCGACAAATAATCGCCAATTGATGAGACGGAACAAATCATTAATGATGTTGTAAGTAGTGATGTCCGCACATTTGTAGTGTGTCGGCGTAGCTATTAATCTTACCGCTTTTAACGCATAATTTAGACTGTGCTATTGACATAAAAGTTTATGCTACTTTTATGGTTTACGCGCCGATTTAGGACCAATACAAGCCACCGGGCTTTAAGTGCTTTGCTTCCTATTCATAATATATAAATACTCATAATATATAGTGGATAAATAAATAAAATTGGAGTGTCTGTTTGTAATATTAAAATAACCGCTTTTTACTAAGTGTATTTGGATGTCAATACATACAATTATTCACAGTACATATACCAAAACAAAAAATTTTACATTTTTTGTCTGTCTGTCTGTCTGTTTGTTCCGGCTAATCTCTGAAATGGCTGGACCTATTTTGACGGGTCTTTAACTGACAGATAGCTGATGTAACAGGGAGTAACTTAGGCTACTTTTATTTACGATACGAAGTTCGCCGAGTCAGCTAGTTTACTAATAATAATTGCATACTGTGTTTGCATATCTGGTAACTCAATTCCATCAACCGGACGTAGGATTTGCTTTGATTAATGGGGCCAAATTATCTGTACACAGTATATTTGTTGAACGAACCGTATTATTCCTTTGTTCAAGGATCACGCATTGATACTCTAGTGGTTTGAATGTTAGTTTATACTGTGCGATAAACCATTTAGGTAGGTCAAATCCTGCACGTATCACAAAATAAGTAATTATAATGAGCGTATTAGAAATATATTAATTACAATTTCATTCTGTGTATGAAGACATCGCGCGAAAACCTTTAAATTAGGTTTACTGCAGCAGGCTACAAAGAAGATTATCGAAATAGTCGAGTTGCAATTATGTTATATCTAATACGTACTCGTTTACAAACAAACACCTACGTTATTTGTTTCCATAATGTTCTCAAAGAACTGAAGAAAGGTGTAAAATTTGCCAAACTAGCCTTGTTCACTTAGTATATCTTCAATTTCATAGTTCATACATTGTGAGAGGAAATCTCCAAAAAGCCAAGCAATGGGACAATTTTCGCATGCACTGTCTAAATTAATTCGATTATTAAATCGTGAAATTGAGGAAAAGGCTGTTCTATGGATTGGTAAATGATAGAAATGTTGTCGAATAGAGACAACTAAACCAAAAAGTATATATGACTATCAAAAAATCTATCAATAACAGCAATAAAATGTAAACTGGTATGAAACTGTTTCCTCGAAATAAAATTCTTTTTCCAACATAAATCTGCCTTTTTTTTGGAAAAACAAAAGCACCATAAAGCAGACAGCATACTGTGTGCGATGTTTTCCGCGTATCATTGAAACACTGCTGATCGAATGTCCCAAAAAGGGCCAATCTCAATTTGGTGGGGATTAATACGACGCGTTGATCCCCCGATACGTCATTGTGAATCCAATCTGTGCAAATTGTAGCGATCCGTTTTGTATCCCGCGTCCTATCTACCTACAATAATACGATCTCGTTGAATACTCGACAACATCCCCGAGTAAAGCTATGTAAAGGATCTCGCTTGATTTGTACATTTAACATACTTTAAAGCAATGTACTGCATGAAAAGCTATACAATTGGGAATTCATATAGAGTAAAACATAAATTGTTATTAGTTAAATTAAATCATTATTCGCGGAAATAAATTTTGAATATTTGGTGATATCATTTGTTATTACATAATTAATACACAGAATTCGTATTAAATTTACCTACACTAATGTGAATTCCTTTTGATATTATAATGTTATTATGGTGGAAAGAACATATGGTTATAGTTATTGAATAAAAAATAGACTTAGATGCGATTAGCAGAAACTTAGGAAAGACGAAGAAATTATGAAGCCTTTCACATGCCCTATCAGTTATCAGTCACATATGATCTGGTGAAAACGAATCTTCAAGTACCTTTCCCAAGATACGCCGTCATAGTCATAAATAACTTTTTAAACCTAACACCATAACACTCTACAGAAGACCGTTTGCAGCGATGACATATAAAAAACACAGCAAACAAAGTGTCATTTCCATAATTTTCAATACGGCGTCGACGGGCTAATTTACAACAGGTAACAATATTAGTGCGCCAGCGACATGCATGCGTCATGCATAAATTTATTGCTTTTCGTAATCCACATTCAAAAGCCGACGGGAACTACATTGCAGGGATTTACGTCACCATCGATCTTTGCAATATTAGTGCGCGTTTGTTCGTAATGTAAGCTTGGATTAAATGTGTTGTTATGTACCGTTTTGATGTATTTTATGACGATAACGATCCTAGGCTGTATCGTGTGTTATACAAATGAGTAGAGTTCAGACCAAACATAGCCACGCTGATCCAGTACGAATTGGCATACGTACTACACTGAGGACATCATAGAAAACTAGCGCTGTGCCTATATGCTGTACCTGTGTGCTAAATTTCATGAAAGTCCGTTCACTTGTTTTTGCGAGAAAGAGTAAGAAACATGCATACCTACATCCTTTAGATTTCCTCGCTATTTTTTCCTTTACCGAAGAGAATTATCGAACATTACTGCCCATGTCAATAGTTGCTTAACTGGGTTTTAACCTTTAAGTATGGACGTGGAGTCCCACAGGCTACTCGATGTTTTCGTTTTCTTAGTTTCACCTGATTCCCTCCACTCCCCGGGATGAGCAGCTCAGTAGCTTTTGTTTTAGTTGTAAAACTACCAACGAGGGAGGAGGTTGCGTCTTCCGATGAATATCACGTAAGTAATGTCCATTAAAATTATTGACACAAGCAGTCGATCTAGGACTTACGAGCGTTTCTCTATCTTAATATTAAGCTTCGTAATGAAACTGAATATAAATAGTGATTGTACTTCTTTACGCCGACAAGTAAGAGATGGTATCAAACGAAACGAAAAGTGGATTGGTTGACTTCAAAGTTGCCACTCGGCTCACTTCTTCGCGTTGCGCCGGCTGAGAGGCACTCGTCTTAATGAGCTCCGAGAACCTCGATTTCATTACAAATTAAATCTTGTTGCACTAAAAATGTATTTAGTGCAACAGTATACATTTCACGGGTTTATTAAAAGACTTGTTGTTAGCTGTCCTTATGTATATGTTTTTTAATTGGATAATTGGAAACAAGCAATCGATCCACTTGGTAGCGACGCCCGTGGATTTCAATAACTAATAGGCCAACGCGTTTTCAGCTATGACAAAAGTGAGGGACGTGCTTCCAATCTGTTCGACAGCTCTCTGATACTGCAACCAGACATGTAAACAAGTTAACAGTGCACAAAATACACCTGCAATTTTATTGTCAAAGGTATCTTATGTCAGGTAAATATTCATTAGCCCTTTGGCCAACATTGGGGAATATGGCCTAACCCTACACTGCCCTACAGGACAAAGATCTGTGCCCATAGTGGTGATGAATGATAATATATTTAAATAACATTACACTTTACTACTATAGTCGGCATTCAACTATGAAACTTGTACTTCACAACTCTGTTATAAACGAGGCGTTTCAACTATAATCAAATTTAATGTACTTCACAACTCCGTTATGAAGGATTTTCGACGGTAATTCCTTCTATCCGTTTGTGAGTTAGAATCGGCGTCGTTAGGAGAACTGCATGCATGCCTGTTACTTGAATGTTAACAAAATAGTCTTAATTTAACTAGGTATTTAATTTGGTATTAAAATAACATTATCCTCTCAATTTGACCCACAGTTAATACCTACTTGTAGTTGCTTTGCACATACCTAGTTAACATTTTTGTTATTATGATTGTAAAAGCTGTAAATAAGGTCAAATCGTTTTGCTTATGTATCTTTGCTTGGGATAGTATCTCATGTGAAACACTTATTTCATTTTAATAAAAAAAATGTGTGTGTCTGCTTCGACGCACGACCGGAGTTTAACGCCATCTAGTTTGCAATCGTCAAATCAATAACAACGTCATCTAGATTCTGTGTTACGTATTACAAATATAACGCATAACGTAACGGAGAAAGTTTGATTTTACTCCTCATAAAATTTCATACCGCGGGCTTAAATATGAAAATCGATTCTAAAGGACTCCAAAAAAGTTTTGTAAAAATTTTGGAACGAGAATCGTTTGTGGCCATTGTTAACCGATTATTTCCTTTTGTAACTCAATTTACTGAACAACATTTTAGTTCATTCAAATGCCAATGTTCTGGAGTGAATTATAAGATGAGGTGACCTGGAAAATAGTATTAGTTGACTTTAAAGTTGCTACTTTTCTCTGCCGCCGCGAGCGTGTTAAGGCACTTCGTCTTAATGAGCACTGGGAACGCGCTTATTTCTCCTCAAATTAAATTTTCTTATGAACTTTGTCAGCTCGCTTTGACTGCTCTGTTGCTAATGTGCAAATGTGCAAATAAGACACTTCTAGCAATAGAGTATTCAGTTAACTAATGTTCTGAGAATTAAATGGAATCGGAACTGTGCTTACACGTACAAGGCCAGTGTACTAGTTGACTTTTTGTATTGAGGCTTTTTTATAAGTAGGTACTTATTTAAGATTGTGTCTGCCTGTCAATGTTGTGATAAATGTACAGACATGGATCAGTTACAGTTTTAATATGATGATGGTAGTCTTTGGGTGTACTTTTAATGTTTAGTTTTCAGTCCAAGTCCTGGAGCTTTAAACCTATAGATATTGTACATTTTGTCTTCCCCAAAAGGGTCCTATTTTATGTATTCCGTATGTATAATTTTCTTACCTTGTTGTCGATCAGGTTGCTTTCAGTCGCAGAAAAAAAAACATTTCAGAGATATTGTGCTCGAAAAGTTTTTGAATTTTGCTTTTGGTATCTCACATCATGACATACTCGTCTGTTTCAAACTCTAATTCAGATCCTCAGCAAACAACGTAACTGGCCCGAAGAAGCGGTAAAAAGTGTTGGCAAGAGTAATAATTTACGTCGAGAACCTTTTAAATCGTAAACATCACCGCCTGCTTTGTTGCGAGTTGCGAAAAACCAACTCGCGGCGGAGTAAGTAATGAAGTTTTAAGATTTATGTTTTTACAAAGTGGAGTTGCTCTCAAACCGCCACTCCCATCGCTGAGCCTCGCCTTCCCACTTTCCGAGATACTTTGCGGTTTTCCTTCCGTAAGCCGGCGAACTTCGTACATACAAGTAACATTTTTGGCGGACCTGCATAATTTTTCCATTCTAAATAAAATGGGTACCCATTGCTATTTGCATGGTACTTTGCTAGGAACTACGATGACAAGGGTTGTGTTATGAGCAGGAAATATCAGTGATTTAGGGATATTTGTAAACAAATTACATAGGAATCGTCGGTGAATTAAATTTCAAGTATGGATAATTTATACCCAAATATGTTATAGAAGGTAATCAGAAGTAAGAGTTAAGGTGAATTTATAATAAACAATTAAGGAAGTCTATGTAAAATTATTTAAAATTAAAAGTACTAATAGTAATTTATTATACATAAAAATTCTTTAACCTTTCTATGAACAAAACTACGCCATCACTTCAGCATGTCCTTACTATGAGCAGACTTGGATATGGACGATAATAGCTCCTAAAGTTTTAGGAAACATGAATTACGAAATAATACTTATTATTAGATTTATATTGAAATATTGTTTTGATGACATATATTTATAATATATGCACGATTCATCCATTCCAACAAAAAATCTATTCAGGCATAATTAATTGCAAGTTTAAAATAAATGCAATAATGTTAATTGCATAAGTGAACATTGATCATAAAATTAAACAAACACATTACATTTTTATTAACACGAATCCCAAATTATTCGCAGCTTAATTTGCATTCGGAATAACGTTTACGAGAATATTTGATATACAATATTTATTTCAATTTCCATAATTACCTATTTGTTGTTCTATATTCGCAGTAATGTACACAGTGTTACCGGTATCTGGGGTTGAATACGTTACCGGTATTTGGTGCTGAATATGGTCGTTCGTTTGAAACGCAGGAAGGGCGTTCATTTGGACAATTTGATAAAATACGCCATATTTTCCGTTTCATTGGCTACATTTCATTGTTGGATTAGGTACAATAATTTTCCCAAATTTTAGAGTTATGGGTGCGGTTGTTGCAATCATGTATTGCTTTATGGTTCCAGTTTAATTTAAAAATTGATGTTATTGTTGATTGTTATTATTGTCCTTAGTACCTACAGGATTTATATTGTGATTATCTTCTAAGGAGCGACTTAAGTAATCGTTAGTGACTCTGAGTTGGTACGTTAGTGTTTTATTTTACTGAAGTAGCTAAGTGAGAATTTGTCAATTATTGACTATGACTATTCTCCTATTATAGGAGACGGTTAATAGTTTAACGGCCGGTCTCAATAATGTACTAACAGATGGAAGGCTGTGAAAAGGGCTACCATTAGTATGTTATCTGTCATATTTGTCAATTTTTGCCTCTGAAAAATTGACAAATATGACAGATGACAGCCCTATCCACAGTCTTCCATCTGTTAGTACATTATTGAGACCGGCCGTAAATGTCTCATTCTGAATGCAAACCTTAGAAGATAGGACAAGGTATACATTTGGACCTCAGATTTGGACATAGCAAATAGTAAAATTGAACATTTTGGTAATATTTTTACGTTTTATCAGTCGAATGTTGCGGCGGCGGGGCGGGGCCACACGTGACGTCACGCGACTTATGCTACGTGACTCCTGACATCCGGATGATCTGGATGTGGTACAACTCACTCGTGATTTCTCTATTGAAGTTTCTACCATTATTTGATATAAAATTCGCAAAAACGATGACATTTATCTATGATTTTTCCAGGGAAGCTAAACACATAATTTCATTTTCTTTCTTTTATATTTTTGCTTGGTTAATAACGCGTCAATGATGCCTTTGGTACATTGCCTTTGATGTTACTATTATCCACGGGCGACGGCAACCGTTTGTTTGTTATTGTCTTAAAGAATAATCTGTCTAGAAACAAACAAGGACAGACAGAAAGGGAAGAGTGCTGGGAGATAAAAACTGGTAATTAAAGTCCGTCTATTATGTCAAATAAACAAATAAATATTAAATGAAATATTATTTATTGCATATCCATTTTTACATCGTTTTATCACAAGCTTCCACACTATGATTCCATTTGTGGAAACATGTTGAATCGTCGTTAAAAACAATCATTTTTTTTAATGGAAATTGCCGGCAAACGTGCTGACAATCTACCTGTAGCTCGAGCACGAATATTTGCGAGAAAGTATTCGTATGGTTAACGTAAGCAATTTGTATGGCATTTTTTCAGAAGCGCCCCTATCGTGCGTAAATGGTACTAAAATGCCATACAAATTTGACAGATTGCTTACGTTAACCATACGAATACTTTCTCGCAAATATTCGTGCTCGCCCTACTGATGGTAAGTGGCTATCGTCGCCCATGAACATCAGCAATACCAAAGGCATCATTGATGCGTTGCGGGCCAAGAAAGACAGAGGAAAAAGAAAGAAAGAACTGGCTCCCAAGCCCCCAACCTCAACACAACGAGTCGTTTAGCGCATAGCTCATGCTCAAGGGCATAAATCATAATCATAATTCTTTATTTGTGAACATAGGTACAAACAGGTCTATATGATAAGAAACGAAAAGTCAACAAAAATACCTGATCCCGAATGGCTCTTGTTAAATTCTCGTCACCGAAGTAGATGCTATTCTCTAGTAGTTTATAATTGTATTCTCAATTTTGACAGCCGCTCTGCGCACCCAACTTTAATTCCACCTATCACTTTTCGCATAACGACGTCCACAGAGGGCCCGAAACTCTATTTCAACTTATAATTGAGTAACAAGTGTTGCAAGTGGATGTGTGGTACCTTCATTCATTAACATCTCCGAATAGCCGAGCGTCTTGTTAACTCATGGGATTGCTCGCTCGCAACTTAACTCTACAATTAAACCTTACTACATCTATTTGTATAATTATGCCGATTGATGACTGTATATAAATAAAGAATGATAAACACTTACACAATTTCACTTGCCATGGACCACTCAAAGAAGGAAGAAAGGTAACAGAAATTTAAACTCATTCAATTTTCTACCTCACTAGGAATCGGAACCAGGACTCTTCGAACGAGTGTCCGATAACGTTGTAAAACTGCGCCACACGGGTCACGTTATACGGAAGACTATACTCCATGCGATTTGCAGCCGAAACAAATGTAAACAAACCATTAAAATCGTTTTCTAGTGTTTTCAACAACTGACTTGAATTTGTACACCAAATGCGTTTTATTTAGGCAAACTACTCATTAAGACAAAGTAGTAAATTATGATAAGTTTCAAATCGCTTCTTGGAAATAAGATTGTCATTGCAGTGTTTGAATGATGACAGTGTTATTTAATTTTGTTTGTTTCCACATTTACTCGGATTTTATAATTGTTATCGATCAATATGTATTTATTTAAGAATTCACAAATACCTTATTGAGTAGTTTGTCTAAATAAAACGCATTTGGTGTACAAATTCATGCCAGTTGATAAAAAAACCTATAAAACGATTTTAATGACTGTTTACATTTGTTTTGGCTGCAAATCGCATGGAGCATAGTAACCCACCCCTCACTTCATTTCAGATACTCCGTAGCCTTGAAACAACTTCTTTTTGTTTTAAAACAGCAACTTTAGATCGCGGTTATTGAATGGGTGACCGTGAGTTGCAAAATTTTCTTAGAAGAGTAGGTAGGACCTACTTTAATCCGTCGATGCCGTTATAGAATCAATTTATGAGTAGATAATATGTATGTACCATGCAAAGTACTATGTCAAAATTAATTAGGTATATCGTGTGATCGCTCAACTTCTGTAGAATTGAGTGATTTTAACGTGATAAAGTTACATGTTTTTTGATTACTTACCTTTGCGTAATAACAAAGTTTCATTACATCATCCTTTACACAGCGGCTGCTTTTAAAGTACCTACTTAGGTACGTTAGGTACGTACTTTTGTAATGTAATAGGATTTGGAGTTACGATACCTATCCTAAAATAGAAATTCTGTTACACAAATGGAGTTTCTCCCACAAACCACAAGCCTATCTACAGATCTGCTAAATAATTTTTAAAATAATAATAAAAAAGTAACGTGGCCAAATCTGTCTATTGGATACTTTTTGAAAATTCTAATGTTGGTATACTTTGCCATCAACATTGAGAAAAAAATACTTAGCCCTTTTTTACACAGTGCGACAACTCTTGACTTTTGAGTTTGGCGTTTGGCAACCTCGCTACGTTTGTGCGCTAATATCACGCCATGCAATAATTTGCAAAAAAGAATAACGGAAAAGCGTCTTTAGGTGCATTTTAGGTCACCCTATGCTATAAAATGGAAGACGATATTCATCATTTAAGTGGCGACTTATTGCACGGACCCTAAATATGGGCCACATACTTCACGCCGTGGAATAATGGAAGACTTTAGCTTCGTAATGTCTGATGCTCGCAGCATCAAGAGAAAATCACTGAAAATATTTAGATGATACTAATGAATGTATATCTACTCGTAACACGTAGTTGAAAATATTTTCAGATTTCTTTTAGAATGTGATTCTACATGGATTCTACCCTCTTGCCCGTGTTCTTCTACGTATGTTGTAATTAGGGTTGTCAGATACTGGCATATCATTTATCGATTTTTCTAGACCCTCTGCGAGATCCGCGGTTTTTGTTTGGAGGGCGCCCTTGAGCGCCCTGTTGTGGCGAGCGATTCAATAAATTTCAACGTAGCGCCCCTCTAAAACAAGCTCGTCAGCCGCTGGACAAGGGACAAGACATAAAATTCCGGGACAATCCCGGATTTCCCAACCATTTGGTAACCTTAGTTGTAGAATACAACCGTAGACACTGGATGTCCGTGTATTGTTTTACTTAAAATTAAATAGGTATTTCTATAAATTATCCTGAATAATTAACAAATACGAAACACATTCATTGGCGTCGCGCGTCGGCTTAATTAAACAACATTATTACGTATATCAAATTATGGTAACCGTTCTAATATCATAACGGCATTAGTTTCGTAGTCTCTGTTGAAATATATGTGTTACAATTATTATAAGCCTTGTTTGTTGTTCTTCACGCATCTGCGTTGATATTGCGTCGACCCGTTTAGAGGAAAATTAATATTGTTTTGAAGTTCTCTTCAAGTTTGTTTTAGGTGCGAACAATAAGTCTGCGTCTTAGTGATAGATTCGTACTTAATACCTACTGTATTTGAACTAGCATTCATCATTGCGGCCGACACAAAAGGAAACTAATTAGCCTATATTTACTAAACTTCGAACAATCCGCCATTTTGTTTTTGTGTAGGTAATTTTGTGTAATCAGTTCGTTTCTCTTTCACTTTTAAAGATTCGTTTGATGAATTATAGGTAAGTATGTATAATTATGAAACTATATTATTCTCTTGCTTCTTTTCGTACACCACTACCCTCTATTCATGTATTCTGTTTTTATTGTAATCTATCGAAAGGCCGCCTGGAAGAGATCGCTACTCTAGCGATAAGGTCGCCCTTTGTATACCGTACTTTATGTTTATAATTTCTGTAATAATTGTGGTGGTGTGCAAATAAAGAGGATTTGTATTGTATTGTATGTACCTTGCCACCAAGCGGTCCGGTTTCTGTCGCCTTTTGTGGTAGTCGCCTTACCTAATGCTGGCATGGGGTTGAGGTCAGTATTCTAAGCCGTCTCAATACGGCTGCGTAACCAGCTTAAAATTTGGTATCTACATTAAGAGCCCACGCAGACAGAAAGAGTTCAGACGTTCTGAGTTCTTGGTTCTGTGTTCTGCCTTCTGCATTCCGCGTTTTTTGTATTTCGCAAGCGTTCACAGGCCGTGTCCTACGTGGGTGACTCAACGCGAACGGGATCGCGAAAGGATCCGATGCGAATTCAATGCGATACGGCGACTCTATACCCTGTTCACAAATCTTAGAGACTAAAATGACAACCACTAATGTCAAATTTCGAAATAATGATACCAGCTAAATATGTGCGATCTACTTTTCCGGTTTTTTGAATCGTAAACTATTTCGTAAGAATAGTGACATATTAGTAGCGACACGCATATCTACCTAGATATTTAGTATTCGGCTAAATAGTATAAAATTAGCTGTGTACCGAATGTAACCATAACCAAATACTCGTTCTTGTAAGCAAAATAACGTATAAATTTATTAAGTAAGGGCTAATATATTATGGATATATGAATGATAATGGTTGCTTAAACTTGTTTTTATACTTTCCGATTTACTTTTCGGTTTATGGTCATCACTATTTAATTTGCGCCCGAAACTGGTCACCCATGAAACGTCAATTTAGTCTCTAAGATTTGTGAACGGATTATACGAGCGTATGGTAACGCAGGACACTTCAATACATTTCAACTATTTGTTGTTTTCGCGTTGCGCCGCGTCGTTTCGCGTTCGCATCGCATCTAGATCGTTCACGTAGGACGCAGCGTCTGACTGGCGTGGTCTGACTACCTGCTGTCTGTGCGGCGCTATAGAATTGCAAACGTTACAAAGAATGCGGAACGCAAAACGAAGAACTCAGAACGGCTGAACTCTGTCTGCGCGGGCTCTAATTGGTCCAATTGGACCAGTGATAATCTCAGTCAGTCTGCAAGAGAGACAGAGACAGACAGAGAAGGATAATGCGTGAGAGAGAGAAAGTGTGAGAGAGATGGCGATACTTTTTGCTTGTATGAAGATCACAGTGATCTTGTGAATTGGAATTAGAAGGAATTGTGTTTTATACATATTTAATTATGAATCTTATTTGCGTAAAGGTCTCCACTCTATCCCAGCCTGTAATAGCGCTATACAAAAACAATAAATACAACGCAATAAAGCGGACCTTTTCAATCTAAACAATAAAATTTAATTCGTCTGCGAGCTTCTAATTGTAGACACAAACAAAGGAGATACAAAGAATTTAATTTGCAAATTGATAGTTTCACGACGTGATGTTGTTGGAGTTAATTTATTTTATTAGAATTTCTCACAATAAGCAGTAAGTTTTTTATAGTGAAACGCTTGTTTTGTGACGCCTGAAAGTAGGAGAACTAATAGAATAGAGTTGAATTTGAACTATTGGAGAATCTACTAACGTCATTTGGAACTATGAATGAGCTGATATTGAGAACGGAGTTTAAATAAGGCGCTACAATGTCGACGCGTCTTTGCGGTCATTGAAGGATATCGGGAAATTTTGTAGAATTGAAATCTATTCTTAGTTTATACTTATAATAATACACAAGTTACTTAGTACATATATTAACCTATTTACAAACAAAGAAGAATTTATAAAGGAGTACGCTGAAAATGTAAGAAGAAATTAGGTTTTCTTTAGTAAATTGTACACTGACTGAAATAAAAATCGAGAAGAGGAGTCTTGTTGTATCATTGGTCTTGCAAAATTATTTTATTTAAAGTATATACAATGGGGCATTCCAGCCATGATGACACATAGATCTACTGTAATACTCAATTATCGTCTCCAAATTATCTCCTCGGAGTGTCATTTTATTACTGCGTGTAAAAGCTAATGGAATGAAAGGTGTTGCTTAAATCTTAACACTTTATAGCCTCAGCGACATCTGAAATCTTTACACGTATTTTATTTGTTCTCGTGAAAACTGTAAATGGTTTATTTCCAGAAATCGTGTTTATTTGTTAGGTTTAGGAACGTGACTGGCGATCTGAGTGTATGTACTCGTACGTAGTATCTAGTCTTTTTTTTAAAGAACTTAACTCTCCAGCTCTTTGGAGAAACAAGTGGATGATGAAAAATGATTTTGTCTGTTAGATCCTTTTCTAGATCTTTTAATGCAAAGGTCTAAACGCCTCAAGTGGAGATGAAAAAGGCAAATGAGGTAGGAATCGCACATATTCTTGTAGTAACTCGTGCGGAAAGAAATCAGGTTGAATGATTTATTTTAAAGTTTAAACCAACTTCATCGTCATGAGTTATTGTTTTTGTTTTGATTGGAGTGAGCTCCAATCAAATGAGTAAATTAAATGAGTTTAATACCAAAAAAAGTTCTCAACTTTTGATGGTAGGTATAAAATCCGTAACATCTTATGTCCATAATATCTCATGTGCTAATTTTGAGTGTTTTTAAATCCCTGGTATCCATAACTCAAGTTAAATCTTAGCTTGGGTATCAGAGTTCAACTATACACTACAAACATAACATTCTGTTTACTCATTTTTCTATAACCTCTAATACTAGTTAAAATAGTACTAAAATTATGGTGCTCTTGATGTAAACTTTGTAGTAAAATATTGTAATAGTAACTGATTATTCTTGGTGTAATATTGTATACTCTCTTTTATTTCAGTGTTATTAGTTGCTTATTATGTATTTTATCAAGTAATCCTTTGGAGAGTTATATCATGTATGACTACTACAGCTGTTTCTGAACATTTTGTCGACCTATATATTGTTGTTAAGTCACACTTTAGTGGCTATGATTGTGGTGTACTTGTTTAATGAATTGTTATCTCATTAAATAAATAAAAAATAAAAAGATTGTTGTCCGGAGACCATTTATATCATAGAAAAATGAATAATTAATGTGGATAATATGTATTGATTATTGATATATGTATACACTATGATTTTACTTAGGTACATTATGTTTTTTCATGAACTTGAAAATGAACAAAAACTTCGTCAATCTTACGTATATAATTTACTTTAGATTTCGATTCGTCACAAAAATAATATTTCAGCATAGTGAATCAGATAAATTTTGACAATACAATTAAATTACATTACTCGGCAAGCTACGGCAAGGAATCATCGTTAATGTTGAGGAATAGCGACATTGATGGATGGTGTCACAGCTTGCAAATTGTAAACTTGCCAAATGTTTATGTAGGTACCGCAACTTGATCCACTCTCACCAAATTTTTTGACAGTGATCCATTGTTTCTGCTACCAAAGTTGTTAAAATTCCCGACGTATGAAAATGACGAGGCGAAGTAAAATTGACTTGTTGTAAAATCCCTTTAGATTGCGAGCTATATCGCTTTTGTATAAGAGCTTATTTACCAAGTCAGATTGTTGAAAATATTAAATTAACAGATATAATAGTACCACTCAGGTTTTGAATGAAGTCTTTTAGTGCACGACTACCTTTTTTACCGATTTGTTTTTTGAAGGTTTACTTGTCACTGACACATTTAAATATTTTTAGGGTTCTGAAGTAAAATCGAAACCATCGTAGTTTCGTCATGTCCATCCATTCGTCTGTCCGTCCGTCCATTTGTGCCGTGTGAAGCAAAGCGCCGAGACCCTTAGTGCCAGAATGCTGTAATAGGGTATTTGACAAATTTTTAAAAAACATTTTAATTTATTTTCCATTACAAAATAAACCCACTCCATTGATATTTCCGAAAAAAAACAACAGTATTGTTAATAAAATTCAATGTTAAAGTTTAAACTTCCAAAACCGCGCCAAAAACGCTGTTTCTTTCATGGCGGCGGTCTATGATACGTGTGACGTCACACGCAAGTATCTACATTAAGATTCTATAGAGGAAAGTTCTGATTTTTTACTAGCGTCACTTGCGTGTGACGTCATCAAAGTTGTCACCAATCACAGGGCGTTTCGGTCACTGGTAAAATTTCCTAAAATTACAGTATTTTAATTTCGTGTTATTTGCAAAAATATACGTGATTTACTTGAAAATAAAGTGAAATATGTTTTTTAGTGTTACTATCTGATAGAATAATAACAATTTGTAGTATATTTTCAATGTTGTCAAATACCCTATTTGGCAAGGATATACAAATTTATTAAAACTCCAGAATCCTAAAATAAAATATTGAAAAATATTTTTTTTCAGGGTACCTCCCCTACAGGTAACGTGAGGATGAATTTTTTATTCGTCGCATATCCTATAGTGTGGGGTATCGTTGAAATGGTTTTAATACCATTTTTAGAATTAGGGGTCTGTTTGTGAAATATTTGGCTTTAAAGTGTTAATTTTTGTAAGAGTCAAGTGTCCTCCCTTACTGCCGGCTAAACGGTTGGAGTTGGACAAGTGAAAAAATTCTCAAAAATAGGTTATATGATGAATTTACAAGGAAAACTATCACGGCTATGTTAGCATAAGTAGTTAATGAGTGTAAGTCGATTAACTTACTACTTCGGAACCGTACATTGCGTGTGGCCTGACACGCACTTGCCCAGTTTTTTAATATAAGTACCTGTAACATCTCTGTGTAAACTAACTGTATATACCAAATCTGAGACAAATAAACAGGTACGTGAATTATTTTTAAAAAGTAGAGCAAAGAAGTATTAACAGATTATTACTATTGCATAGCATAAAACAAAGTTATCTCTATGGAAGCGCTAGTTTCATTACCTTTGAGAGCAATATGGAGAACTCCCAAGTGTGTAGGCAGGCTAATAAAGCAGATCTAACACTGATGCAGCGATAGCTAATTACCAATACACTACATACACACATAATTTGGTCAATTAAGTGCGTGTATAATTCTAATTTGCGTACCGATTTAAATGAAGTTTTGAAGTTCCAAGGTGGTTTTCACAAACAATTTTCGAAACAAATATAGCCGGTTTTTTACTTGCAGTTACATATAACACATACTTATTATGGCATGACCGACAAAACCACTAACCTAAACCAGTACTTGATTATTTAAAAATCGTCATATTATTTAATACTAAATTAATGACGTCATTCACGATATAATTATAATTGTAAAAAACAGTAGAAAAGTTTTCACGTAAAATAGCAATTTAATAACCTTGAAAGCAGCTCTCAGCTACTTAACTGTATTCCAAGTAATCATACTAATGTTGTAATGTAATGTAATATTTGTTACGCTTTCACGCGAAAACTACTAAACCAATTTGTATATTGTATTTTGTAACCAATACCCTGGATTAGCACATAGGCCACTCTTTATCCCGGAAAAGTTCAGAGTTCCCGCGTGAATTGTAAAAATCGATCTCCACAACAGCTAGTACAATTATTATAAAATAACGGAAATTATCCGACTCCAATGGATTCCCGGTTGAAACCCAGGCAATAAACTAAATAAAATCAACACCGAGGTTTCGTCATAACAACCGAACGGCCTTGATATTGCAACAGTAAATAATATCGTTCGTTACAAGGGGTCTTTTATTACCACCCTTTCGTTTTATGCTTCGATTATTTAATTTTTATGGACGCTTCAAAGCTTTTCTCGTATTTTATTGTCGAACAGATTTAAGTGTCTGTAAATAAAGCTTTGTGCGGGTTTGAATGGGAATTTTGGACAATTTTGCTGATTTGTTTTTCCCTTAAAAAGCAAAATTAACCAAAAAAGAACAGAATTGCTTGTCTTAATTTTTTATTTTTTTTGTCAAGTGTTAAACAGTGCAGTGCCAGTAATCAATTTATATGTGCCAGCACATTGCCAGAAGTGCTTGCAAAGCAGTACGAAGCGCTTGAGGTAATTTCGGTCTAGCTCGGCTTAACTTGCAAGACGTGCATGAGTTATTTAATCCGAAGACTTGTCTCCCAGCACTTTGTCGTTCATTGGAGGGTAGACTGCTATCTGTAACTAGAAACAGTTGTAAAAGACTTTCAAAAACAGGGATTTAATGCGGGCGTATTTAGATGGCGGTGAGATGCAACAGAGTACCTATAGACGTATATTTCCCAATGAGATCGATGCAAATAATTATGTTGTTACTTATACCTATTTCGTAATAAAGTTATTATTAAACACAGTGTAACCATATATATCTGATGTAATACCAATATATCTGATCTAGGTTTTTGGTTTTCCATTATCAGACATTAGTTTCATGAAGGAATTTGAACATTACAGCCGTGTAATAAGTATTTCCTGAACTACACTGCTTTAACCTATGGAACATCGGATATTGCGCCAATCATGGACACAATGTCCATATTACAATGATAAAAAAACAGAATTAATGTACACAAGCCGCCCAATAAGGAAACACCTGCTCCGTTTCCTTCTATGTAAGATAAACTTGAATAAATTAAAAATATTAATAAGTACTTTCACCAAAACCTATTTCCATAAATTAAGCACAAACGTTTTGCTTCACTGACGTGTCCGTGACGTAAAATATTAAAGAAAAATATTTTGAGCTAATATTTCAGAGTTTTGACACTAAAAATTCTCAATTGAATGATTTTCATAAAATTTTCCTGCAACACTACATGAGCCTAATTTATAATGCTGTATACCTTTAAACCTGTAGTTTTGTATAATTTTATGGAATACATTTTTTGTATATCAGTAAAAAGTTCACTGATGTTTCTCTTACTTCCCGAAGGTTGACTGGTAGAGAATGCTTTTAGCATTAAGTCCGCCTTTGTAACTCTCACATTGTTGTAAGGTTCAAAAGTTTAAATAAATAAATAAATAAATAAAAATCCACAAGGTTTTTTTTATTTTTGTAAACAAAAACAATCAACAATATTTATAGTAAGAGTACCTCCTGCACCCTTAAATTTATTTAGCGTATACAATGATAGATAGTAGATTTTCTTATTTTTTAAATTTCTTTTAATCAAAAGCAGTAACACAAGGGAATTACTAACAGCAGTTGATTAAAAATCCGACAATAAGCCTTAATCTGCTTAATTCTTAAGATTAACGGGCTTGTAGCTTTTAGCATTCTGTTAAGCTGAGGGACTGACAAGTTTAGACCCAACTTGGGTGTAAACTTGTCATGACCTGAATCTCGAGGATTTACTTGTTTTAGATTTAATCACAAGATGTTAAGTTCAACTGGAAGCTATGGGAATACGTCTGAGATTTCGTGACTGAAAGCTATTTATTATAAATTACTATGGATTAGGTACATAGATAATAATGATTTTATAACATCACACATGTAACTAAACTAAGTTCTGTTACAACTATTATGTCTGAATCGTGTTAATGTAGTACAGGTTCGGTGTTTATTTATGTTTTAGTAGTATTTTTAATTTACATATTTTAAGTAGGTACCTAGTATTCAAGTGGTAGTAGGTGTAATAGATCGCTGTAGAGAAGTAATAGATCTTTCAGGCAACCGGTACAGGACACAGACGTAAAAGAAACAAAATATGTAATTAGTTGAGTCAACCCTATGAATAAATAATAGTCATTTAACTAAGTTCACTTTGCCGTACAGTTGTCATAAATAACATGAATTATAATAATTCTCTATTATCTTTTGCGTCGTCATAATAATTGATTACCTATACCATTTCGTCACATACACAAATACAATATTCATTACGTAAGTTCGTTAACAATAATCACATGTGATCTGTTGGGATAAAACCACAAACGATGAGTTTTGATTAACTAGCTGATGTGTCTATGTTCTGATTTATCACTACACTGATTCTATCATACCGTATTGACAATTGAGTCTAATTGGGAATGTTTTATTCATAACTCCAGTTGTGAAGCGCTGCTGAAATAATGTATGAAATTTTTGTCTATACTAAATGATGTATACGTATTATACAACGACGGTAGGTAGGTATGTCTTTTTATAGCATTATTGTCCTTCAAGCGAAATAAGAACTTAGGGAAAGTTCTTTGTTGGCCACTACATCTTTGTTGGCCACCACCTCTTTCGTCTCATGTCTTAAAGAGACCAGTGTTTGCAGGATCGCTAGTGAGACAATCTATGAAGCTAAACAGCTTTTCAGAATATTCCCAAAAAGGTTGAATAGGCATAAAGTCTCTAAGCAAATAGATACAAGTCATGCCCCATGTAGGAGTAAGTGCTTTCTTGTTCCAACATAATCTTATTAGAACATGTTAGTTAGTTTGCAACAGAAATTTGTAATCACACTTGCGACTGGATTACACCCCCAAGCCCCAACCCACGCCCATTGCAGTCCATTATCCTACCGCAGTTTGTAATTAAGTTTCGTTAATTGTTTTGATGGTTCAATTGTACTAATGCATCCTGTTTTCATTGGCGCTATGGACTCTGAGAGGTAGTAACATTCACAGAAATTTCAGTTTTTTAAGGTGAAATTTTAAGTGCAAGGGAATCTACATAATTTTTTTTATGGAAATAACCGACAAATGAGCTGACGATCCACCTGATGGTAAGTAGCTATCGTAGCCCATGGACATCAGCAACACCAAAGGAATCACTTTTTACCCCGGAAAAGTTCAGGGTTCCCGCGGTATTTGTAAAAAATCGATATCCACGCGCGTGAAGCCACGGGCATTTAAATCTAAATTAATTAATTACAAATTTCGTTTTGAAACCACTCTACCGCGGGCGAAGCCCCGGGCAAAAGCTAGTTTACAATAAATAATATCTCTCAGGGTCACCTCACCTCACGTACATTAATTTACAAGTAACAAATAATATTGTCATAAACACACGTGTATAAATGACAATAAACCCGTAAAGGTATTTGCGACAACCCAATCAACTGTCCAATGTGTGACGTCAACAGTGGAATTAGCTCTGCGCATGGAATGGAAATTTGAGTTACGCTGAATTAAACCCGTTTGCTCTAGACCCGATCTGTGTGATATGTGGTCTGATACTGTTCATTATACGATCAACTGGAGTTTTGGACTGTACTTTTTATATAAATAGCCGTATAACTGTTTTATGTAAATAGCCAATAAACGAGATCACTTAATGGTCATCGTTGTCAAACCGATGCATTGTCAGCCAAGATTTAAAAGAGAAGAAAGAAAGACGTTTGGCAGCTTACCCCAACAAGATATACTCGACGTAGCAAGTGTCACGTTAAAGTGACCTTTGAAGCGGTGAATTAACTTAGTAACGGTCTCTCTAGCATTGTAGTCAAAACACTTTTGTAAATTCAAGTATGGAAGTTGTAGATGACCATTAGTTAAGTGATATTATATTAGGTATATGTAATACCTACTATTACCGGTTTCGGTGTTCAGGTCGGGTCTCCTCTCATAATCTCCGTTAAACCAATTCAAATGTGATTGGAAGACTGCACATGTATGCTAGCTTCTTCTATAAACTATACTTTCTTAGTTTCTTCTTTAAAGCTATTATTGAAAATGAAAAAGAAAGAAAAATTAAACCAAAGAAAAAAGAAACAAATATCACTTAAATTATCTACAGCAACAAACTATAGTCAAAAACAATACAACACTTACATATAAGATAATAGGTGAAAAGGGTTCACGCTCAGCATAATGGTCGCAGAAAAATCACGGCCGCTGATTTTCAGGGTCACTCTAACACTCTCAAAGGATGGTACATGAGCTGCATGTATGATACAATTTCAGCTTTATCTTTAGAACAACTGCACTCCAACATTTCCAATTTTACGCCGTGCGAAATTTGATATATTACAAAACCGTTTCAATATATCAAAGAATATTACAATTTACACGAATATGTTGAAATAGAGGTGATATTTCTCGTTTTATGATATTGCACTGTACTTAGTTGCGTTTGAAGCGTAGCTTTGTAGCGAATTTGAAATTTTGGTGCCCACCTGGTGTAGAATGATTTCTAGTAGTTGTAGCTGTTTCATTTGAAAAATTTATGACATTAAGCAACGCCTTAAGCAGTTGTTATTATTGGAATATTAGTAGACTGCAGACCATTAATATAAGCACTAAAACAAAAGTCACCTCTGTGTGAAGTGAAAGTAAAAAGTTTTAACTAGGTATCGTTGCCCATTTTCTTTATTGTAGCGGACTTTTAGGCATCTTGTGTCGGCATTTAACGAAAAGCTGAGAAGTACTGGGTTCAATCAAGGATAACCTTTTGTAGTTCAGAGTAGAATAAAATACGGTAGTGGAGATATATTATTATGTGGCCGTACTCAGAATATGATGCGGGGAAGCCACCTTTGATATTTGCTGGCACGAACGAAAGGTACCCGTTTACTTAGGATTACATATAAAGGTTACTATAATTATGACGATGTAGAACATTATAAATCCTAGTCTCAGTTTTATTATAAATGTTCAAGTTTGTTTGATGTATGGATGTTGAAACTCTTTTACGCAAAAACTTCTGAACGGATTTTCTTGAAATTTTGCGCACAAGTAGAAAATGATTTGAAATAACGTATAGGTACTTATAATCCCAGAAAACGCAGGCACAGTCCCGCAAAGGTGGTGTACCTATGGCTATAAAGTTATGTATATTTCGTAGGTACCTAGTAACCGCATGACAAGAAAGAGGTTTGTTTGTTTCCGGATAGAGCAGACATTTATGTGCCCGACAGATAGATGATTGTTCTTGGGTCTCACCTACGTGTTGTAATCAAGGAGATCCCTATGGAGGAAACGACGGCGAGTGTGTGAACGTTACTTAATTCGTGGACAATTGTAGAACAATATTCTTGAAGGAATTTCTTGTTTCGAGAGTAAGATAAGAAAATTGCATAATTGTTACAAAAGTGTTTCCTTTTTGATAAACAGAAACAGTGTAGATGTAGGGTACTTAATAGTGACACATACTTATTTCTATTTTTTATGTGGACAAAGAAGAACAAATATTTATCAGTCATATAAGTCTGCTCTGTCTGGATGTGAATCAAACTTGAGCAATTTGAATTTTAACAACATGTTCGCAAAATAGCAACACTAGATTTTGATCAAGCACTTTGTTATGAGAAAATTCTCTCTAAAGTGTTCTAAAGCGTATCTCCAATTATTATCATTTAATACAGCACCTTTCATGCCTACATACAAACCCACAAATGGTCCTTCGAGCCGCATTTGAACCAGCCATTTATTAGCTTGTCATTAGTAAAAAAGCCGCGTAACTTATATTCGAACCCTTTGAGAGACTAATTTCACACCGAGTTCGAGTTTTATTACTATCTATAGATTTAAATATAATTAATTAGGCACAAGGTATGTAATGTGGATTACAATTATCGTAATAAGTTTGACACATGGATAATATACGTAACATATATGTATGTATACGTCACAACCTCACGCAGCTCAAATTGGGCTTAATTTAGCTTGGTAAATTAATTTACTGCCTAAACTAGTCTAATTGACATACGCTGCTGGTCTGATGAATTCGATCATACTAATGGGCGGCAATGTACGATAAGCTCATTTAGCGTACTAGGATTCAAGTTTGATTCCCAGTCTGGGCAGATATTTTTGTGACACATTTATAGTTTTGGAATATTAATGATTTTTACCCGACTTCAAAAAATGATGAGGATTTTCAATACGTTGGGAACTTTTTTATATTTTATGCGCTCCTAGTGGATACCCTAAAAAGATTCAATTTTTGTATGGAAAAAGTCGAAAATCGAATTTTTGAATGGACCAAAATGTGCCTAATGCAATGTTTCAGTAGACTCAAACCATCTTCACATTATTGTCTTACAAATGAAACCAGCTTGGGGCAAATCGGTTGGATGGTTTCAGTCTATAACGTACATTGAAACAAACACCACATACCACACAACAGCCAACCTTGTGAGATTCAACGCCACTAAAACACAGACGTGTCTCTTCACCGCCAAAAGGAGCCCGCTCACATGGCTCCAACTTTTCAGAATGTACCCTTGGATTATACCGACTACCTTCAGTTGTTAGGAGTTGAGATATCCTCCAAGCTCAACTTTGGGCGGTTCATCGAATCCAAAGTTAAAGTTCGTGCAAGGAAACTTGGCGTCCTTGCGAAGGTCCGGCGGTACTTCACACCAAAGCAACTGTTTACGCTATACAAAGCTCAGGTTCGACCGTGTGTGGAGTACTGTTCTCACATTTGTGCAGGTGCAGCCAAATGTCACCTTTCTGCTTTGGATTCGATGGAGAGGCGTGCGAAGAGGCACATTGGTGACTCAGATCTGGTTAAGACCAATCTGCAAAGCCTCGAGCACAGGCGCAGAGTAGCCAGCCTCTCGGTTTTCTATAGGGCACATTTTGGAGAGTGTGCGCAGGAATTATTTGAATTAATTCCCCCTTCCCCGTTCACTTCATCATCCTAGACCACATCTCCACTTACCATCAGGTGGGATTGTGGTCAAGCATTAACTTATTGTAAGTAAAAAAAAAACATTTTGTGTTTTATAGTAGGTATATATAATTATGCCTCTCGCTACATACGGAATTAGAATTCTAGTGCAGGTGGTTGAATTTGTGGATGTTTGTTAAGAAAACAAGGAATTTAAGAACTATAGTCATGTCCACTTTAACAATAAATTCATGTCGATTAAACAACTCTTATGCTTTTAATAAAGAGTTGAAATAGCCTTGGAACTTCTTTTCAATTGTGGTCTTCTCAATTACGATGAGAGAGTCTCGCCTTGTAGACGCTAATGGAAATAACAGGATGAAGCTGAAAGAAAAACAATTTATAGCGAGATCGTAATAACTTTTCTTTGGGAAACATGATCTTAACTTCAACAAAAAGTAACGTTTTTAAAGCGTTTTATCTTCATATTTATTGGTACCTTCACATTTGAACATTTAAACCTAAATGGCTTCAATCCATGGTAACACGGACCTCTCTTCATATTTAAGGAGATCTAGAACATATTGGACTACGTCTCTCCAGAGCGAAAGGAGAGTTTGTGGTCTACTCAAGCGTCGGACGCTCATATACCCTCCGAAGAAGGCCTTTGTTGAAAGACTTTTTGCGATCGTATAACTGTACTCGTATATATTAAAAAATCTTACCTAAACCTAGCGCGTAGTTTTAAGACTGTCCGCAGTGTTATACATACAGTTATATACACACAGTGGTATTATTTTGTACTATGCAGTGATATAAATAATGACGTAAGCTACAAAATACGTATATAAGATAGTAAAGATTTTCATTCTTCTTTCAAGCTAAATCAATTCCATATTCTGCGTCTACATTATTTAACCCGCCTTTCGTGTCCACTGGCTGAAGGGTGCAGAGAGACTTCGATACTTTTAAATATGTTTTCTTAAACTATTTATTCCAACACTCGATCAATCAACGTCCGAAGCAGACACCAACAAAAATATTTACGACGTGCGGTTGAAAAATATTAATGATATAAGTATCGGCAAAAGATAGATTTTAAGAAATGATATAACTTTATTGAATAAAATTGCTTCGAAGAATGCGGAGATTTTCTTCCTATTTTTTTTAAATTATATTACAAGATACCTTTCTATACATATGATGGTAATATCATATCAAATATTCTAAAGAGAGTTGGTGACTGTCACGTTACGGTGAATGCGTTGAAACCTCAATGGACGAGAATTGTATTTGGCAAAATTTATCCCGTAGGGAAGTGAAGCAGATATATCTTAATAATCAGAGCGTAAGGTTTTTCTTCTTTTGATTTATTGTTTATCTACAATGACATATTATACTTATGTAGGGCTCAGGATACATAAATTTGCGGAGCGCGAGCGTAAAAAGGTTTGGGCTCATAAATAAAATTCATATTGTGTTTTCCAATCTGCTATCGTGTACTAGTTTGTTTGGGGTTCTTGTCAACCTATTTTGGTTAGTAAAACATTTGTAGTGAAAATAAATGTATGGAAAACGTTTAAGGTTTACCTTTGAGGACCTACGGTATTCTACGGATATTTAAAGACATAAGCGTTCTCTTTTAAATTGAAGTTGTATGCCCGTAGCACATTGATAAAGCTTGATGACTGCTGCAAAAACGCCGCGAAGCGCTTCGCTTCGTAGGCCCTCAAAGGTAAACCTTAAACGTTAACATTATTTAAGAAATAAATCTGTGGTAATAAGCAAATCGTCTTGCCATGATTCGCAGGTATTTAGGTAGAAATTCAATAATAAAATAGTAAACTAAAGACAGTAGTAAACAAAAATAGTAAATTACTATTAGTGGATAGTAACTTTTTTATAGTAACGAAAAGTGCAGTCAAAGAAAATGCAAATAAAGTGCAGAAAAAGATCATCTTATATTCCGAATAATATCCTAATTAATCTCTTACATAACGTAAAGAAACCTTATTCGAATAATATCTTATAAATAATATGCTTTAATCTGCAAGAGACCACGCAGAAAATAATGAGTTTTATGATGGCGACCACTTAGCAAATGTACCGATATAGGATCAGCGCTGAGCGAACAGGGTCATTGCAGGGTCGTATCCATTCATCCCTCTAGGAGTTAATTGCACCCGCAGAGCCTATTGTGGAGTCGCGCTTCGATAGGGAAGTCTGTTTGCGTGGAACTCGTCATTGTTATGACAAAAGAACTACGTATACAGAATACAGCCTATCCTAGCGAGTATTACAGAGTGGAGAGGAAACTCTTGTACCCGTTTTCAAGAATAATGCACGCACGTGTGTAAGATTTGATACAAAGTGAAGTTTACATGGATGAGTGCAGATTGGTAAACAATTAGTATAAAAAAAAACTTGAGAGGTGTCAAGGGACACCCGGATGGAACGAAGTTCCTTTCAGTAAGTACTAGGATAGCAAAAACATGCAGTAAGTGTACCAAAACAAATCTAAGGTATTTTTTGCTATCCTAGTACTCTGGCTTGCTTTCTATGTAAAAAAAACTACGACGGCAAAAAGTGTCGTTACCGGCAAAAAGTGTCGTTACCAAATTTTCCGCCTAGGCCCCTTTCGCAACGCGCGTTAAGGAACTTCGTTCCAAAATTTATAAAAAAAAGTGGCCAAGTGCGAGTGGGACTCGCCCATGAAGGGTTCCGTAGCAGCAAGTAACATAATATAAAAGTTCTTGAAGTTTGTTGTAACTTTGACCGAGGTAAATTGCGGTTTACGATTTATGACGTATTAAAAAAAAACTACTTACTAGATCTCGTTCAAACCAATTTTCGTTGGAAGTTTGCATGGTAATATATATCATATATTTTTTTTAGTTTTATCATTCTCTTATTTTAGAAGTTAAGGGGGGGGGACACACATTTTTCCACTTTGGAAGTGTCTCTCGCGCAAACTATTCAGTTTAGAAAAAAATGATATTAGAAACCTCAATATCATTTTTGAAGACCTATTCATAGATACCCCACATGTACGGGTTTGATGAAAAAAAAATTTTTGAGTTTCAGTTCTAAGTATGGGGAACCCCCAAAATTTATTGTTTTTTTCTATTTTTGTGTGAAAATCTTAATGCGGTTCACAGAATACATCTACTTACCAAGTTTCAACAGTGTAGTTCTTATAGTTTCGGAGAAAAGTGGCTGTGACATACGGACGGACAGACAGACAGACAGACAGACAGACAGACAGACAGACAGACAGACATGACGAATCTATAAGGGTTCCGTTTTTTGCCATTTGGCTACGGAACCCTAAAAACGAAGCGTTGTAAAGATTTACGTGATGTATAATAAATAACTTTACAATCTGCGTTTTACCTGAAATTGTAGATATATCCGAAGGAAATATATTTAGGTTTATACATACGTATATAGCGCAAAACGCTCAAGATACTTGAGCGTTAAAGGTAGTCTGTTCGAGTAAATTCGACGGAAAGGAACTGATTTCCGTTCTGGTTAGGCTACGAATCAAAACAACTGGCTATGTTGAAAAGGAATCCGGACAGCTTCAATTTAAAGCACTTGGCATTTGGCAACACAAGAGCATTTGATGTGAAACTGAGTGCACGATCAAAGCAACAAAACAGTGATATATGAAAACGGGCTATAGTTTCATTGCAGCGGTAAGTGGGTCGTGGTTGGCTACTTCATTAGTATTGTGTACACATGCATTCAATGTGTGCGTGAGAGTAGCGTGTAGCTCAAAGATGTATGCACATTGCACACCAGTAAATGACTAGTGCTAAGTAATCTTTTAAATTAGTACTTTGTAGTGTGTCAGAACAACGAGCATTATAACGCTGAGTCGTTGTCGTGACGTACAATAAAGAAACGGCCGCAGTACGCGCACGCGGTACGTAATTGAATGTAGTTTCACAGCTTCACAGCTTCACAATGAATTGATTGTCGTATCGTGTCACACTGAGCACTGGCGTTAATAGAATGCATTCATACTGTTTGTTCCCGCGTTGTTTACTTTTAACTTGTGTTAATTGTTCGTTGGTGCTCTTTGTACTCTCGATGTTAAGATTCCGTGAACCGCGTAGAACTAGTGGAAATTGTACTGTCTCTAGTCACAGCTTTAGTGATGTTATCTTATTTAAAAATCACAGTATTTTTACAAGATTCGATGTCATGTCATGTTGTAATGAGCGGAAAGTTCGATTCTCGGAGCTGGCCAAACCTATCATACCATTTTCTATCAATAGGTAAATTTTAATAAAAAAACACATTGAATAATTTTGGAATTTTGGATACATGTATACCTTATGGCTCGAGGAACTCTATTCGTTATTGAATATTTTAATTAGATCTCGAGAATGTTGTTTGAATTAACTTACCTTAATTATTATTCTACATTCGTATTTAGTCGATATTATTTTATGCGCCTGTAAATAAAGTTTCTAGTCCTTATTCTATGGCAAATACAAATTCAAGAAAAATGCCAACGTTTCTTTCAGTAATAAATTGTCATTTTTAAACGGCAACAACTGTGCTTATTGTTCCCAGCATCATGATGGCACCTTCAAACTCACCCATATAAAAGTAAACCGAGCCACAAAAATGTAATATGATCATTAATGTTTTACACCCAAAAGCTTTTAGCCCGAATATATTTTGTTGCATCACGTGGTTTTACAGCGTTACAATTTTTATAGCAGGTATCGTACCACGCATTTTCGTGGTCTAAGGGTGCCTTTTGATCTTCTGTTTTTTATGAATATTTTTTATTGGTATGAAAGTATTAAACGGGCTCAGCGCATTTTTAGGGTTCCGTAGCCAAATGGCAAAAAACGGAACCCTTATAGATTCGTCATGTCTGTCTGTCTGTCTGTCTGTCTGTCTGTCTGTCTGTCAGTCTGTCTGTCTGTCCGTCCGTCCGTATGTCACAGCCACTTTTTTCCGAAACTATAGGAACTATACCTACTGTTGAAACTTGGTAAGTAGATGTATTCTGTGAACCGCATTAAGATTTTCACACAAAAATAGAAAAAAAAAACAATAAATTTTGGGGGTTCCCCATATTTAGAACTGAAACTCAAAATTTTTTTTTCATCAAACGTACGTGTACCAATACGTGTGGGGTATCTATGAATAGGTCTTCAAAAATGATATTGAGGTTTCTAATATCATTTTTTTCTAAACTGAATAGTTTGCGCGAGAGACACTTCCAAAGTGGTAAAATGAGTGTCCCCCCCCCCCCCCCGTAACTTCTAAAATAAGAGAATGATAAAACTAAAAAAAATACATGATGTATATTACCATGCAAACTTTCAATGAAAATTGGTTTGAACGAGATCTAGTAAGTAGTTTTTTTTAATACGTCATAAATCGTAAACCGCAATTTACCTCGATCAAAGTTACAACGAACTTCAAGAACTTTTATATTATGTTACTTGCTGCTACGGAACCCTTCACGGGCGAGTCCGACTCGCACTTGGCCGCTTTTTGGGTACTAAGCTTCGTGAACTATATAGTAAGGATGTGTTAAAATGTACCGAATAGCCAAAAATACTATGGAGAAATAATAATATTATCTCTGTAATCAGGTAAGTTGAGATACATACGAGTATTTCTGTTTGTATGATGCCGATACCGATGCGTTCACTACTCGCAGCGACAAGAAGATCCAAGTTTTTTTCAAGAATTTTATATTATGTCGCTTTGGAAACAATAAAGTTCATTGGTAACAGCCCTACTATCAATTAAATTTTTAGGTAATATTAACTTTTTTCCTGCACATCGTGCGTTACCTCACGACCTTCTGAATGAAGGATAACGACCAGAGTTCGGATATTTATGACTAACGAGCCTATTCACGGCGAAGCGACGGTAAATGGAGATTTATGAAACAGAAAATGGCGAAAAACCTCTGTCTTGATCGTCTTTTGTAGACAGGGGGATATTTGAGGGATTTTTGTACAAATCAGACGTGTTGTGGTAATTGGTTTAGTGAGGTTAAGTTTGATCTTATTATTTATTTAAATACATTATTTGTTCAATATTTTGTAATTTATTGTTATTTTGTATTTTTGTGTTCAATATTTTGACGACCCTGTAGTCTAGTTGGTAGCGACCCTGCCTGCGAAGCGAGGGATCCCGGGTTCGATTCCCAGCCGGGGCAGATATTTATGAGACAGATAAATATTTGTAGTCGGGTCATGGGTTATTGTGGTGTGTTATGTGTCGTCCATGCCACCCGCGACACAGGTATATAAGGCCATACACGATCAAGTGTACTTGATGAAGCGTCAAGCGGACTTGAAGGAGCATCCAGTATACTTGATCGTGTTTGGCCACGGTATAGCTATCTGCCATATATTTGTCTTATGCACACTGGATGGCGCGTCAAGTTAAACTGCAAATTTGACAAGTCAAACTGCAGACTTGACAAGTATACTTGATCGTGTATGGCCTCCATAACCTACTGCGGGGGTATGAATGTGCGTTTATTTTATGTATTTTGTAATAATCCTATTAAAAATGTGATTGTATGGATGTTTGTTTCTCTTTCACGCAAAAACATTTCTACACATTTTCATGAGCAGTACGCAGTTGAGATGTACGCATGTAAAGATTTGGAATAACCGTGTTTTCCAGGATAATAACTGGATAAAGCCATGAGCAGAGCGCAAGTGACATATGTATAATACTAACGATATGAATAATTAAATTAAACGAACTTCATAATAAACCGTGGTCGGCCACGTATCCGTGATACCTGACGATGGTAAGGATCGTGGATCATTTGTCGAATAACTTTACATAAAAATAGTTGAACTAGCAGAAGTTTCTGCTATAAGTTTTTAAATTGTAGGTAACCATCTACTATAAAAATTATAATAAAGATATGTAATATACATACATTATTATTCAACTGTACCTATAATTGTTTCGTTTTGATCACAAAACCCAAGATATCATTTTAAAAATTAAAACTATATTCCTTATACTACTAACAATTTAAATACACTAAAAATCAACAAAAAATAAAACATAAGTTAAAAGCATAAATTAAACGTGCATAAACACAAATATCAACAAATTAGTGGACTAGATTGATATCAAAATTCACTATACGAAGAGATAGCCGAAATAGCTCAGTTGGGAGAGCGTTAGACTGAAGATCTAAAGGTCCCTGGTTCGATCCCGGGTTTCGGCACAATATGTTGAACCGCATATTTATTTTAATAACCACTATTTAGAAATCGCATCGTGTAAATTTTTATTACAGTCATTATTTTGTGCACGCCAATATTTCTCGAAAATATGTCTCCAGTCGTAAAAATAATAGGAAAATAAATAAAAAATAGTATCTACCAATAATAAAAATAAATATTTATAAGGCTCTCGGTGCTTTGTTTTGGACAGACAGACGGACAGACGGACGAACGGACATGACAAAACTATTTTAGAATAGAATAGAGTAGAGTATAGTAGAGTAGAGTAGAGTAGAAAAGAAAAAGAAATAAACTTATAAAACTATGAGAATATTGAATTGCAGTCAAACTGTATGAAAAGGGACCGCTGGTTTTCAGGGCGATCCCGAATTCGCGTGGTTTTGCTTGTGGCGTCACATATCATTATTTCATTATATCATACCGACTTTATTTCGGAGCCCTAAAAAAATTCGTGGTATTATCAGATTTAAACTCGATAAAAAAATCGGAGTGGTAGAATTTTACCCTCGACTAACTGTGTTTTGTGTGTCAAACCTGGCTTCAAACCATTAGTGGAACACATCACGATATTAAAAAGGAGTGCTATCCCCGCTTCCGAGCGTGGTAAAACCTTCAACTAATTAATACACCAGTACTACATAACCGCTCGTTGATTGTATACCCTGCAGACGTAACACGACCGCAGACTGCGTCAATTAAGGGTATCAGATAAAATTCAATAGGAAACAGTTGTTCTAAACTGCCGACCCCCGAGCCGAAAGGGCCAGATTTGCATTTTATTAGCATGAGATCGGAATAAAAATGTGTTTATTTTGGACTGAAGCGAGATGGCCATACATAAGAGATCCGGCTCGCGGACAAAGCGCTCCTACTCTGCATTCACGTTTCATAATCCATTTATTGTTCACGATATCTCCCAATGTTTAGCCGCTCGATTTATTGATCGTTGTCATTGTTTTTACTGATACTTTATTACGGTACTGGTTTTTTCGGCCAAGTTCTTTTCTGTATTTATCAGTAATAATTCTTTTACTATTTACAACAGATGAAACTGTAATGTGGTGTTCGTATAGTGTAGTATATTATGCTATTTATGCTGAGTCTTTTTCACTTATTTTCTTTCGAAAACGTAGCTATTTAGTTTAACTTATTGTTAGTAATTTGTGATGTAAAGTGCTATATCAAGCTATTAAGCTATTGCTATATAATTTTGGTTACTGTGATGTGACTAACATTTTATTTTCACTTTGCTTTCTTTTACTTTTACCTAGTCAACTTTACAAATTAATGTTATGTTATTTGTATAAATCGCCTTATTGCATTGTAAAGTATTAGAACTTTACTGTACACACATTTACATTAAAGTATAATAAATAAAAATAAGAAATTTCACATACTTAAAAATTCTTATACTTTTTTGTGAGGTTTGTAAGGTGTTGTACTTCCTTCTGTAAATAATTTTCTTCATCCAGCGTCATAGTACCCCGCGATACCAAAGGGGTGACTTTGAAAGTTACGTAAATATTTATTTGCGGTCAACCTTTACTAACCGTACTATCAATCAATGTCTGATAGAAACACTATAAATAATGAAAAAATTCACGCAATCTGGCGTAAAATACTGGCTGCGAATTTATTTTGTACCTCACAATGAATAAGGAGATTCTTGGATAAGTTGGACCAAACACTTTATTGACAGACGAGATAACCATCCGGTCTTATAATAAAATCACCATAATATGTATTACCCGTAAACTTCTAATATTATTTCTACTTCTAATATTTGACGACCCGTGTGGCGCAATGGTTACCATACCGGATCGCCGCACCAAGGGTCCTGGGTTCGATTCCCAGCGAGGTGGAAATTTGAATGATGAGTTTGAATTTGTTCTCGGTCTGGGTGTGAATGTCTTTGTCTATGTTGTGTGTTGTCCATGGCACCCACGACACGGGGAATCCTAGTGTGGGGCTATGAGTGTGAAGCGTTATTATTATTATTATTATTATAGTATTTAGCCTTTCCAATGATATTGTATGTATAATATCTTTGAGCCATCCTCATGAATGTGGTCAAATCCAACTTTTCCAGAGATTATGGTGTTCAAACATCCAAAAAAGCTCTTCAGGTTTATATTACCATAGATTATACTAATGCTTTGCCCGCGGCTTTGCCTTTGTTTTCCAGTATAATAAGCATCTATTATATCTCATTCCAGATCTATGCGCTAAATTTCATGAAATTCCGTTCAGTAGTTTTTGCGCGTAAGTTACTCTTAAATATCCAAACTTTCACATTTATAATATGAGTAAGATTACTATTATTACGCACTATACAAGTTATAATAACATTATTAAAATGTTTAATGTACGTAAGTACAATTTGAAAATCAAACGGTTTTGTACACGATTGCTAGACAGTGTCGCGATGTAGATACTACGACAAACTATTGCCGTTTATTTTCCTCAAAGATAACTATTATTATGGACGATGATTTTGTATTTTTGTATTAAAGCGATTTTACGACTTCAAGTTCGTCGGTTTTCTATTCGTTTTTCTACGTGAGCGCATTACGGATGCCGAAATTTCATGGTCAATGAGTTTGACGTATCTAACGAACAATACACATTTTATGTTGAATTTTGCACCGAAAAATGTGTCTTCGCTTAAAACGAGATTTTCTTTATTTACAATGAAGAAAGTATTTAGTCATTGACTTTTTTGTGAATGTTAACAAACGAGTAGATAGATCAGGTCACAAAGTCATCAATACATTCATCGTTTAAACTGTTTTAATGTAATATCTTAGGCGCTCCACCCACTGCACCGCGCACCGCGACGGGGCGCGGGATGGCAGATTTTACCATTGTATGCAAATGTCTCAATTTATATAGAAATCACGCCTAGCACAACACACTGCCGACGCGGAAACGCGCGGGAAGGCGTTCCGCGCGCGTTTTCTGCCAATCTGCGCGGGAGCGCGGCGCGTGCCGCGGGGTATGGCACACCGGCTCCGCGGTACCGGGCGTGATTTGATACTGTGTGACAGACGTGATGTACGTAAAGCGGGGAATTCACTGGCGGTACGACCGGGCATGTCTGACCTTTACCGGAATTTTGAACTTATTGCTTAGGCTACAACGACAAAATGAGATCGCGCGGACTTGCAACAGGCAAGTCTGCCAGACTGACTGCAACGGTCCTACACTAGCAAACATTGCACGGACCTATAGTAGCGTGGCCCGGCGGACATGTCTGCAGACTTGCCCGTGGGTATGGCCGTCTAATGAATTCCAATAAGTTTTTCTTCCGGCGTAATGCAAGGACGAAAATTTGTATCTGTTCCAGTAATGGTCGCTTGAATTTTGCTAATTAAATAATCAAAAGATGCAGTTGACATACGTGTGTAGCTAAAGAATTTATCTTCATATTTTCTTAAGTCTTTGTAATTCAGTGCAAATGATCCATTTATAGATCTCGATCGTAAATAGGGATGTATCCAAAATCTTTTATGGACGCAATGTCTTTTAATTCTTGTATACAAAAACCAAAATGACAATATAACTGCAACATCTTGAAATTGAATAAGTTCGTCCATTCTCCACGACGCGACGATCGACAACACAGTGAACACATGAGTTTATTTAGCGCGAGGCCGTCGTAATCTGCTACACCGCGCGGGGGAGCAGATTACACCGCTAAGTAAGGCAGATCTGCGCCTCCGTCGCCGCGCGCGTTTTCCGTTGCTCCGCGCACCGCGGCGGGACGCGTCTTCAGTGGGTGGAGCGCCTTAGAAGCCAATTAACCGAACACTACGCCTGCATGCACTAAGGCTATGTAGTGTTTTATTATTGTGTGATAATAATATCTAAGTGTACAAAATCTATATATATAAAAATGGATGTTGCTAAGCGCTAATCTCGAGAACGGCTCGACCGATTCGGTTAAAATTTTTTTTGTATGTTCCTTGGAGTCCACGGAAGGTTTTTATAATATTAAAAAAAAAAAAAAAAAAATTGCGCGGACAATACTAAATCAATACTTTTCTTTTTACATAAAAATTTGTTTCAGCATGTATGGAAGATGGTAAATATTCGAAACGGTATCCACGCGAATTAGTAGCAGAAACAATTAGGTACCGGGAATAATGGCTAACCGCTATATCGTCACCGATCAACTGCAGATAAAAGAAGATCAACAGTTGTAAAAGTAAATCAACAAAATATCGAAATTGATAATCGTTGCATTGTTCCTTATTCACCAATCCTATCAAAGACTTTCAAGGCGCACATCAATATTGAATCTTGCCATTCCGTAAAATCTATAAAATACATTTGCAAATATGTAACAAAAGGAAGTGATATGGCTGTGATTGGAGTTAGTGCTGAAATTTCTGTTGATAAAGTTAACCAATACCAAATGGGCGCATTTTTTCTCTTCCCATTCATGAAAGATACCCCACTGTAGTTCATTTAGCAGTCAATTTAGAAATTGGCCAAAGAGTATATTTCACTGCACAGAACGTACTACAACGAGTTATTCAGCCACTATATTATACAACCTTGATCAGTTTTTTTGGTATGTTTTCTTTTCTTTTCACATGCATGTATGGTAGATGGTAAATATTCGAAATGGTATCCACGGGAATTAGTAGCAGAAACACTTAGGTACCGGGAACAATGGCTAACCGCTATATCGTCGCCGATCAACTGCAGATAAAAGAAGATCAACAGTTGTAAAAGTAAATCAACTAAAAATCGAAATTGATAATCGTTGGATTGTTCCTTATTCACCAATCCTATCAAAGACTTTCAAGGCGCACATCAATGTTGAATCTTGCCATTCCGTAAAATCTATAAAATACATTTGCAAATATGTAACAAAAGGAAGTGATATGACTGTGATTGGAGTTAGTGCTGAGATTTCTGTTGATGAAGTTAATCAATACCAAATGGGCCGTTACGTTAGTATTAATGAAGCAATTTCCCGCATTTTTTCTCTTCTCATTCATGAAAGATAGGTACCCCAATGTAGTTCATTTAGCAGTCAACAACGTACGTACTACAACGAGTTATTCAACCACTATATACAATCTTGACCAGATTGATTGATTGTAATATTTTTAAATGATGGAACTGCAGGAATTTACTATTTGGACGCTCCAGGTGGTACATCTTCATCTGGAATTGCAGCCACGTTATTGAAAGGCGGTCGAACAGCCGATTCAGTGCTAAAATTTCCATTGAATATTCAAAGCAAGAAAACTTCGACCTCCAACATTTCGAAGAATACAGCAATGGCAAAGGTTTTGCAGCAATGTAAGTTGATAGTGTGGGATGGATGCACGATAGCACATAAAAAGTCTTTGGAGGCATTAGACAGAACTATGAAAGATCTACGAAACAATCGAAACCGATTTGGTGGAGCGATGATTTTATTAGCAGGAGATTTCCGTCAAACATTACCAGTGATTCCTCGGTCAACACCAGCGGATGAACTCAATGCATATTCAAAGTCCTCCATTTTGTGGAAATACTTAAAGATACTAAACTGAAAGAAGAATATACGCATACGATAGCAAAATGATCAATCTGGAGAAATATTTTCAAAGCAACTCATTGACTTTGGTAATAGCAAAATCCCTGTTAAATGATTCAACTGGCTGCATTATATTTTTGTCAGTTTACTGAAACAACAATCGAGCTCATACAAAACGTATTCCCAAACGTCTCTCAAAATTACAAAGATCATTTGTGGCTGAGCGAACGTGCTATATCAGCTGCCAAAATTACGGATGTAGATGAAATAAACTTCAAAATTCAAAATGAAATTGCCGGTGAATTAAAGACATACTAATTTCACATACAGTTGATTGGGCAACTAATCAAGATGATGTCGTTAACTATCCACCAGAATCGTTAAATTTTCCGGGATTGACACCTCATAACCATCAATGGAAAGTAGGATCGGTAATGTTAAGAAATATTAAATATTAACTTATTTTTGTAAGTAATCGTCGTTTATTGTTCAGATATAAATAACTTTTGACAGAACGAAGTCTGTCCGGGCAGCTAGTTATTAGATAAAAATACTACTTATAATGATGATGGCGAATGTCTATCAAAGGTATCGGTCGATTTGTGTTGACAAAGTTAGCTATAAGCTTCTGGTCTTCAATAAGAGCTACTTAGAATGAATAAGGTTCATTATATTTTAATGAAGCGTGCAAAGGAAACCGTGAATTATTAGACTAAAATGTCACGTACTACGTCAGATGTTACTTCAACGATTTCCAGTTACAATACTTTTTGAGGATAGAATGCGCTGAGTATAAGTTGGAGAGATATTTCTATTTTATAGGTCGGGTACGTGATACTGAGAAATAAAGTTAGAGAAGTTACGTAACAATTTCCGACAGCTGTTAGAATGAGTGTTAGTCCTGCCATATTTTTATGATGTAAGCGATTGAGAAATGATGGTGGAGAGGAAGCTTGTGTTGTTATTGGCATTATGGAATTCTCTGCTTTTAAGAGTTAGGAACAGTAATACGTTAAGTAATGCTTGATAAGAATCCGATCAAATCTTAATGCTACCCGCATGGGATGAAATTAGTTCCTACTAATTTAAGACAGATTTTCCGGTTTCTTAAATGTTTCCTCAACGCTTTACGTTAAGATTTATTCAGTGCTTCTTGCAATATTAAGTCCTATGGGGGTGAAAAATCGATACTTATAGCTAAGTCTCATACCTGAGAAAATACATTTACTTTATTTTTCACCCGAGAAAAACTCGGTCGCCCTTACTAGTTATACCTTTAAAATCGCAACTTCACTTCGGTAAACATGTTCCCTAAATTCACGAAAAACTAATTTAGTACAGGATACAATATCAATAGTTTTTCCGGAATTTGATGATCATGTCTTTGATATATCCGTCTATAGTTCTATACTATACCTACTATTCTTTACCTTCAACTCCATTCAGCCAAATTATACAAATCTCGTGGCTGCACTGGCTTAGCTTTCAACTATTGACCGGCTGGCTCATAGTTGACCAGGTGCCTTACCATGAACTCTAATAAAATGTGTCATGTTCAGGACAGGTCAGCTTGTAGCTAAAACCTGACAGGAGTGTATTTTGTACCATGAACGTTTACCGATTACCTGCAATGCCTCTACTTCTGTCCTGCATCTTTAGTCTATGACATGCAAGGTACTTGATTTGTACTAATTGTGTTCTGAAATAGAGCGTTTTATCGGTTTACCGGTTTTCAAATGAATGCGTAATATTGATGTTTTTAAAAGTTTAAAATAACAATCTCAATTGAAGATTTTGAGATTTGTTATAAATACTTAAGTGTTGTGATTTATTAACCTTTCGTTCTCTAAAATTACCAAAAAAATTATCGCTAAGTGATGCTTACATTTTTGAACGTAATCTTACACCACTTGACACTTGACACAGTGACATGTCTAAATGTCTATTAAAATGTGTGATTTATAATGCCGGTCACTCACATTCGCGCGAATACGCGAACCCACAAGTGTGGGACGACATTCGCGAATGATTATGCGAAGTTTTCGAGGCATTCGGGGTTTTCCAAGCTGTGTCGGTTTTTTGTCGCACATGAAAGCGCGCGAACCTCGAACCTTCGTGTAGTCTCCCACACATTCGTGCGACCAGTTGCGCACGCGACTAAAAAGGTGATGTATCTCTTAATTTTTCGTGGTTCGTGGCGTCTAATCGTACTACCATTTATTTTCTGTATTAAAAATGGATTTTAATGACAACAACATAATAAGAACAGCAAGATTGAACATTCTTGAACAAAGTGTAGGAGGAAGCGGAAATGGGCTAGTACCTATTGTATACTCATATGCGAACCCATTTGCCTGACCACCCTTCACATGTGCAAACATTCGTAAAAATGTCAAACATTTGCGCGCATGTGAGTGACCGGGGTTAGGAGCGATAATTTAAAAAGCATAAGTACAATGAATTTTTTTAAAATTTTCCAAACAAATGAAATGTATTTATTTTGTGATGATGGTGTATATGAAATTTGCCATGGCTGCATCCCGTCGCGTTTCATCATCATCAACGAAATAGCCGAAACAGGACAATAAATGTTACTTTCGGTGAGCTGTAATATTTGACGTTAACATATGCCACTTTCTGATGTCAATACGTCAACAATCGCGTCATGGTACACGAATTGCAGGGCAGAAGATCATTTTTGAAGTCACGTGACCGCTGTCCTGTTACGGTGACGTGGTCGCTGGCTGCCCTGTGTTTTAGCCAGATTATGGTAAGATATAGCAGGACAGGCCAATTATCGGCTAATATTGACCTGTTTTAAGAGTTCATGGTAAGCCCCCAGATATAAAGAGAGTTGGGGAAGCTATTGAATTTCAAAGGTTTACCCGTGCCAAGTATTGCATCATAGAATTACTGACAAGATTGTGGTTAAAGCGGACTCGGTCACTTGTAACAATACTTTTAGTAAATCGCGAGAAATATTTCAAGTTAAATAAAATTATATACCGACAATGTGTACATACCTAGTTCTACATATTTGTACAATAGTTGAATTAAGTTTGTATTAGGAAAATCTTTTCTAGAGGCTACGCTTGAAAAAATTGATTACCGGCTTCTTTTCTGGCATGGATAGACTAGTTACCTATTACGAAATTTTTGTGTTTGTTTCTAACAAGTAGGTGGGTGTTCATGATGTCACATCTTCCTCAACATAGGGCGTTTTATTACAGCGATTGTTAGAATTGACTTTTTATTTGCAATGATTAATGATGGTCCCACTGTTACCCACATCGTGACATGATCAGTGTCGAATTCGTACTATCACGTAATCAGTAGACTAGGCATCGAGCATCGCGCTGAGTACGGTAATATTCAGTACTTTACCTGGTGCTCTAAACAGAAGTATTCTATTTAGGGTTCAGCCATCCGATACCTGCAAATTTTATGGCAATACTTGTAGGTGCGGAAAAATGACGTGCAATTTTTGCCGCACTTAATCTAATTGCCACACGACCGTTGTGTGCTTGGACCATTAATGAGCTTCTGTGAACGATAACACTAAAACCGTATTCCAATCGCTACTTACAAAGATTACCGGATGCAATTAGAACAGTCTGGGAAGAAGCTTAAGAAAAGTTGCCAGTGTTGCCATTTATTAAAAATAAGCTTTATTCCAAGAACGTAGCAACATAAAAAAACCAAGACAGCATCTTTTAAAGTTTTTGTGAAGGCATTAAAAGCATCGAAAGTTTTTTCATTATGCTTAGGCAAGTATTTCTTTGTTGTGAAGACGGCTACAAATTGCAATTTATTAGCGTAAAGCTTTGAGCTGATACGTTGTATGTCGGCTTATGTCAGCTGTTAAAACAAGTAAAATATCTTTGCTGTCAGTATAATATGTTGAAAAAATTAACAAACAAACAGTATTTATGTCTGTATGTATTATCGAACCCTGAAGACGTTTAAAGTGGGTTAGAATCAGTTACCTTTAAAATTTTGTATATTTCCAGTTGTTTGCGTACATTTGCATCATTATTAATAATCTGCCCATTAGGTATCTGGAATCTTAATTCATATATTCAATTAATAATTATTTGTGTAAAAATAATAATTTTCCATATTATTTACCTAATGTTTGTTGATTTAAGCGTCCCATTACAAACTTTCCAATAAAATAATATTATATTAAATGCATAAATGCATACGTATACAATAGTGTCGAAATTAAAGAATGTAAAAAAATTACCCGTGTTCAAATATCGAAGATTGAAGTTCCATCCATACCAAATGGACTCGTGGAGAACCTTTACGGTCCGATTCTCACAAACTTTTTTGCCACGTATGTACGTGCAAACTGTGGAACGAACTTCCTTCTGAGGTTCTTAAAAAAAGTTGTAAAAAGAGTTCTCTCCTTCAGGGCCAGCGTTACATTGGCGATTCCTCTGGTATTGTTCATGTCCATAGGCGACGATAACCACTTATTTTCAGGTGGCGCGTATGCTTTTTCATCTGCCCTTCAGGCTAAAAAATTTTTTTTGATGCAATCTGTTGAATGGATGTGTTGAATGGATGGATAAAAAGTTGATGTGCTGCAGTAGATACAGTTTCATATAAACAACATTACTAATGATTAATATGTGTGTATATTTTGATGGCTTTGAAAACTAACTAACATTTTCATGTCCGGTGACAGAAGACGCCCCACTTGGTGGTGAGGCCTCACATAAGGATTATAATCATCATTAGCTCGTTTATAGGCTTAATAAATAACTATGTCGCCATTTATTCGTTTCTTGAAGGTAGGTACACAAAGTTTTATAAATTAAAACAAAATAGCTCAATAGGAGGCCCTTGGCATCCACGCTTACACTTAAACAAAGGCGTTTTGAGAAATGTTTGTAATTTTCACTTAAATACTTCCCTTTACTTACCTATAACATTAAAACAGCCTTTTGTATTATTTACGAAACAAATCAAATATTCAAAGAAACAACAGCCCAAAGCATATTGTATTTATATGGCTGCAAAAGCAATAAGCGATCGATGATTGTTTTGTGGCTAATGAAAAATGTAGTTAGAAATTGTTTTTTTTTTAATAAAATAATTGACAGCAATCCCACCTGATTTTTACCCGACTACTAAGAAGGGTTATGTTTTTCGTGCATAGGTATCTTGTATGTATTTATGTACGCGTGTTCTTTATTACCTCGTATCTTCCAAACTGCTCCAAAAACTCCAAACGGATTTATATAATTAGGTTCAAAGATTTTTATTTCTCATAAAAAAACATAAAGTATTACTTATAATGAGATACAAAATAACTAAAAAGTACATAGTTTCATTTAACCTCTGGGCATGTTTAAGGAAAGGCGTGATGATATTATCAAAAAAAGCAATTAGGACTTTAAGAGTTCTCGGTATGGTGAAAATATTGTTTAAGTGAAGGAAAGATGGTAAGTAGAAGGTAAGTGATATTATGTTCGTTTTTTACATAAGTAATTTTTAAGCTTAATTTTATACAAATGTAAACTTCTGCATTCTTTTACATCTTTTACATAATTAATTCTTCAAAAAAGGTGTAAAAAGAGTTCTCCTTCAGGGCCGGCGAGGCATTGGCGATTCCTCTGGTATTGCTCATGTCCATAGGCGACGGTGACCACTTACCATCAGGTGGCCCGTCTGCTTTTTCGTCAGCCCCTCAGGCTATAAAAAATAAAATAAAAAAATAAGATATTGTTAGATTCGTTTTGATAACCCAAAAGGATTTCCAAAATGTTTATTATGATAGCATTTTTGATAGGCGATTTTTGATAGCTTGGTGAAGCTGGCCAAGTGCAGATTGATAGACTTAATTCTTGAGGTTTCGATGTTTTCCGACACCGAAAATGATAATTAATTTCGATTTTAAGTTTGAAATTTCGAGCAGGATTGGAACTCAGAACCCCCTCGTGATAAGGAGACTAAACTTCAAACGGATTGTACAGTCGGCCGCAGAAGTAGCTTAACATTTTAGTACCTTGTCACATTACATTTCTTGAATTTGTCATAGATGTTGCTAGGAAACCGTTGAAACAGTTACTATTACAAAGTACTATAATGTTAAGCTACTTCTGCGGCCGACTGTACGTAAAAGGTTAAACACGCCATGAAACTACCAAAATCTAAAATTGCATGCAATTCAAATTATTTGGCTTCTTGATAATTGGCGTCTTTGAACTCTTACCCACGTATTCAAGAATAATACTTGTCTAAGAAAAGAAGCAATACTATGCGAAGTAAGGCATTTCTCAGTGCGTTGGTCATGGCAAGCCTTCAGTTTCACAGTCGACCCTTAAGTATCACATAGCTATGCGGACGCACAGAGCTGTATACAGCCCTCTTATTGGACCATTTGATGCGGCTAACTTCACTCTAGTCATTTGACATAGGCAAAAGACAAAGATAACAATACAAATAATCGATTTATTTCTTTCTATTTTGATAGAAGTCAAACCAGCACTATGCGTTCGGTAAAGTAGCTCGGCAGCTACTTTATTGATTTTGACAAACGCACAGCGAAGGACTTCAATCAAGTATTGTTTACGAAATGGTTTGAATCACCATGGAATCACCCTATGCGTCCGTGAGCACTGTGAGACCTCATAGTATTATTCTTGAATACGGGGGTTATTATGTGAAGTACCTTTGTGATATACCTTTGTGTAATATTCCTCTCTAACAATAAGAAACAAAATATAATTTTTATTCGTTTTTGTATTGCTCTTGTGAGTACAATAACAAACGAATCTTATTGTGCTCCCCTTACTTAATAATATATAAATAAGTATAAATATATCCTAGAGGCTAGACGTAAATTCATTGCTTATAACAATATTATGTATTTATGTTCCTTTAGTATTTACCGATCTGACTTCTGAAAATAGTGAAATGTAATAATCGTATTATTTATCTGATTTATTCGTATGTTTATGCCACTACAATAATAAGTTGATATATGTACCTACTATTATTTGTTCTGTGGTTGAAGGTTGACTGGTCGAGAATGTTTTTAGAATTAATTCCGCCTTTTATATTGTGGTGAGGTAAAGAAGTTTAAATAAATGAATAATACACCAAGTATTAAAAAAAAATCCGACTTCCCTCTGCGTTTTCTTGTAACGTTTTACCGTCACGGCAGCATGAGTAGTTATTGCCCAAGAACAAAGTAAAGCTAAAGAAAGCAGAGCATAGCCGAGGCAAGCAAAACCGAGCAAAAAAAGTTAGTAAAAAAACTTGGTGGTCTTGGTGTACTTCTTTGCAACCAATACGCGCATACTTCTTTATATAATTAGTCGACAAACGAACTGATAATCCACCTGATTTTAAGTGGCTATCGTCGCCTATGGACATCAGTTACACCAAAGCCATCATCTATGCGCTGCCGGCCAAGAAAGAAGACAGAGGAAAAAAGAAAGAACTGACTCTTGAGCCTCCTGACGGAACACTACTAGTCGTTTGGCAGCTGACTCAAACAAAGGGGTGGTAGCCGGACAAGACGGCTTCACAGAAATCAGGATCATTTACCACTGGAATGTCTCTTACATTCCTGCCAGTTTGACATTTTTAATAAAAAGTATATTAACACTAGCGCAATGAATAACTAAGTAAAGCGGCACAATAAGTCAATTTTATAAAGAGCTTCGTGCTTTAAATTAAATCGTTTTAAATTGTCGTATTTCTTCAAATGTTTCTAAGTTGCGAATCCGTGACTTCGTGCCAAGATTCCGTGACAAGACTGTCGCTATAGCAGAGGCTCAGTCATCCGAAGCGAAGCTGTGAGAGCTCCGGAACAATTTGATATTAATATTAAATGATGTAATAAAAGCGGAAATACATTTCGTTAGAGATTTTTGATTCTGTTGTGTGTTGATATTGTCGCAATAAATTTATTGTCTTGTGAAGGTTTACTGTTCTATGCGATATACGAAACTATTTTTATAGTCGTGCATTTCTTTTGTTATTATAGTAACGAATGTCACATATTACCATCAGAGTGCCAATAAATACGGTACAAACACCGTCACATAACTGAATCTCTTTTCTTTCTCCAGCCGGAGGAAGTATGCGAGAACTCGCGCAAAACTTGCAGAACAAAGACGCGTGGTACATTAAAGAAACTTTTTATGGCCTCACATCGCTCCCAATATCGTGATTTGGTTCCCATTTCGCATTTTGTCAATATTTATTTTGATTGCTTTTGTTCTTAAACAAACAAGCCTGTTTGCAGATCAACACAGTGAATTCGGTTTGTCACGGTATGTGGTGAGATTGGTAAGTATTGTGTACTGACAATAATTGGTCTCTGAATTATTGACGTTTATTCTCAATTTATGCTTTGAGCAAAATACGGAGCGTGTGGTTTTGCCTTTGTAATTTTTTTTAAGCGTCATGCTGAAATTAATTTTTGCTGAAAAAATAATAGATAAAAGAAGATTGTCAATTTGATTGTCTGACTTTCAATTCAACAGGATAAATCTGTATATTAATAGATGGAGAATAAACCTTTGTACCTCTTTTAAAAAAAGTACTCCTAAGGTTTTCTGATAGGTACATTTTGTTCCCATTTGTCACCAGTGGGGACAAATGGGAAAAAAATTCCCATTTGTCACCAGAGGTAACAAACGTGGTGGGGACAAATGGGAATAACCCCTTGGCATAACTACTTAGTTAAAGTTTATAAGGAAAAGGTGCAGAAAGCTAATTTTTATATGAAATATAATGTTACAAATAAATTTATTTAATACAAGAAAATATTTATACTGTCAATGTGAAGTAACCGTTAGTTGGCGATTAAAATCTAATTCTGATATTTCCATACCTAGAAAGTTCAGTTTATGTATGTAAGTATGGTTTAATTTTGTTATTTAGCATCGACGAAGTTAGAAGCCTTTAAAATGATATTGCGAATATAGCAAGAAAACATTTTGAGTAAAAATACGATTCGTTACGTCATCTATTATTGCACGAGTGTAAAGTTGTTGCCCGAGCGTAGCGAGTGTGCAATAATAGACTATTTATGTCACGAGTATATCCTATTGTTGTTTTACAACACAGTGTGACATAAACCCGCACTTAAAATTCAACGTGACTTTTGACGTTTCGTGACCAAAGTAATCATTTTGCTCCGCTCGAGCACTAATATTACTACGCTGTGCATTAATAGGAAATTCAAAGCCATTTTATTATATTTAAAAGGGCTATTTTACGCACGGAAAAACGTGACTTAAGTGCGCGTTTAGGTCACAGTGAGTTATAAAAATAAAACATTAATTGAGAAGAAAGAAGGACGAGATTCGCTAAAAGCTAATATTAGATTACGAATTGCGTGGATGTTGACGTAACGACAGCAGGTTCACGGTTTTGTGAAGTATTTATTTGTTCGAGTATTTGTAAGAAGATGCTGTGTATATACCGTTTACGGTGGCTTTTGTGTTAAAAGCCTCCTTAATACCAGCACATATGCGCGGTTCCCATTGTCCACAACGATATTGTACTCGTAAATGGGACACGTTAATTCAATATTGTGGTAAAGACGGATGAAATAATTCTTGATTGAAAACGCAATCCGGCATCAATTTCTTGAATCTAATAAAATACTTTTGTTGTTTTGTGTAGGGATTCCTTAGCCCAGTTTGGTGACCATGCTTCCTGAGGGGTTGCGGCTTTGATTCCTGATCAGAGCGAACATCAATGTGAAATTTTACATTAAATAACTAGATAAAAATTTCCACATCAATATTGTATTGAATAAATAGAAATAAATATTCCCGTTTACAGGATTTTACAAAGAAGACGATCTTTAACTCGTTGAGATAGGTAAAGAAGGTACCACAATTTATGAAGATTGCATGTAAACTGGATGGTACAGAGCGCGTCAACCTTCAATCGAAATGACGCCTAAATGGGAATATTGAATCATTTAGAAGAATCCTTTTACAATAATTAAAGTATCTTACGAAACATGAGTCTACCCAGAACTGTAACATCAATCCAATCTGTAAAGTGATCACAATACATCAGCCAATTCATTAATGAGATTAGTGGTTTGTTCTAAAAGGACACGGCAGTCAGACAAAGTATTAGCGCTAAGCTGTGCACTACACTAATTGCAATCTGCGGCTGCCTTCCAAACCAAGATATACTCCACCGCGTTTAGTGTGTTTACTTACTTTTTTATGGAAATAGCCTGCAAATGAGATGACGGTCCCATTTGTTATCGTAAATCTATAATCGTAAAAATACATCATGGACTCTGTTCGGGTGAAATTTCTTCTATTCTGATAGACTCGATTTTAGATTTTAGGTATGAAACAACCACTATTAGTTTCGATGATAGCTAATGAGATTATATTACTGAAATTTATCCAAAGAATTTTCTCAATAATTATTTCTCGGCAATATCTGAACAAATATTTAATTTTACTCAGATTCGTTAATATTCGAATTTATTATAGAAACAAAATTTTACATTGTTTAGATTAATTAACCAATGTTGATGATAAACATAAGATACTTTGCCGACGTATACTATTTTATTTACAACAGCCACAGAGCTGATACAACACGTCAGAGAAAGCGCTTCGCTAATTGCAAGTTGTGGCCGCCTTTGCAACTAAGAAATTGTTATAACGCTGCGTGGTTAGTGTAATGAAAAACCTTTAAACGGTTTTATATTTTTAGCGTTCTAAAATGGAGCTGTATTAAACTGTAGCATGGAAAATCACATGAAAATTTATAAGAAAGTAGGTAGATAGTAGATATGAGTATATGTAATTATGGTGACGTGTTTCACGATTCGTTGACTTCATATGTACTGATATGTCTTTGCCGTAAAATTATTTGATGTCATTTTTAAAGCAAAGATGTTTAAGTGACTTAAATGACATTCCTTTAACTTAAAAACAACTTCCACCACTAATATTTTAAAAATTACTACTATAATCACTTCGTTATCATCACCATAAAATATGTGCATAGCTAGCATAAAAAGGTTCCTCTTAAATCTTAAAAATTCCTCGTAATTGTTAAAAAATATTACGATTCAAGCGATACCACAATAACGAACTTCGTTTAAAACATACAACACTCCTATTAGTAGTCTACTCGTCTTTTAGTTCTATGAATTTTCTACCTTAAAGTGTCCACTGTGAATGTTCTCAGATAATTTAATTTAAATAAGCGAAAGCTACCTTTTCTCAGCGGAAACGTATAAGATCCTCGCGCGGAAGTACAGAAGTCTTTGTAAGTACAGGAGACGAACTAAGAAAATGCTATTTCCTCTTAATATCCTCAACGCCGACGACGTGGTAGAGACGGAATGGAAATTGTTCCGAGCTAACTATTTGTTGATGGTTGAATTATCCTTAGTATCATTTTGTCGAACCAGTACGACTACGATTTTCTAGTGGCTAAAGGTAATAAAGGAAGTTATTACTATTATTTACGTTATATCACGATCTCGCAATCTCAATCTTTTACAAATGTAATTAAAGTCGAAAAATGTGATCTATAATTTCTAAATTCTTTCATGTAAATCTATAACTTGCCACATCGCCAGTCACTATGCCGAATGTCTTGGCCGATCCGGGATAAATGTTTTGTAAAGTTATACCTTTCACCGGCCCTATAAAGTTTGTTCTTTTTATTACCCAAAAGTTGCCTAGTAGGCAGAAATCATTGTAATATCTCTTTAATTGAAATGTTGTAAAATGTTTTTTTGCTTAGGGCTTTTTTCACAATCTTCAAGTAAGTCCGAAGTAAGCTATTCGTCGGCTATAAGTTGACATTTCGTGTATGTAAAATGTCACTTTAACCGGCGAATAGCTTATTCAGGACTCTACTTGAAGATTGTGAAACAAGCCCTTAGTGTAGGTTAAATACATCTATTGAAGTATAAGTTTTGCGGTGATTTATTCTCGAGCAACTTATAAGTAAATTCAAAGTTTGATTTCACCAAGAGCATATTCAACACAAATTTATTTGTCCGTTAACAAGTTCTGAAGTGATTAAATTAGTAAATGACTTAATCTTCGCAGTTAGTACGTGTAGGTAATCTTGATTTAAACGTTTTGCGGACGTAAGAGGTTTAGTTACGGCTGGTTCAGTGTATGAACGGTCCCTGCGGGAACATAAAGTCTCACTAATTATTGTTAACATCTTGAGAACCGTGTTTTACGACACATTATATGCAACGAGATATTAACTTTGGTTTGTGAACAGACATTGTTTATGCTTAAACGAGAATTTGTTATTAAAAGAAGCGTTAGGACACAAGATAGGATTTGGGGTTTTTGAAGTAACTCGGTTTTAAAATTTGCCTTATTTTATAGAATTTGATACCTAAGGGTGAGTTGTTATCGTCGTTTTTGGACATTAGTAAGCCTAAGTGAGTGTTCACACTGAACTCGCGGGCGCGAGCACGGGCGCGGTCGCGGTCGCGGGCGCGGTGGCGGATTCGTGTTCACACTGGCCGCCGCCAGGCGTTTGCGCGATTGTGACATGTTGTCAGAGGTTGAAAACATGGACGACGATCTTTTTTTAACCGAAAATTCATGCCTAAAGTTTCATTTAGGTACTCACCCTCCATATCAGGAAACAATTCAGCAATTTCCTTCCATAGTTTATTAAGAATGTTTCTGTTCATAAGATGCCTGTGTTTACTCTGCCAAATCTGAGTTCAAATCAAATCAGTTCTAGCCTGAATAGTACTAATAAACTCTTCTGTATTGAAGGACATGATCTTAGATGAAAGAACAACCCTTTAATCTGGGGACATAATGAATTCATGTGCTATCGTTTCTAGCGACAAGTTCAAAATGGTTGAACTTACCTGACATCGCGAGTGAGTCGCGCGCTCCGCCGCTAGTTCAGTGTGAACACTCTCATACATTCTCATGCGTTTGATATTGCCGCTAGCGGTACAATGTACTTAGTTATGGATACTTTTGTACAATTTACTAATACTTAGTCTTTCACGTCAATTATGGATTATCTTCAATATATAATTTAAAAGATTTAGGCAACTTTGCATTAAACAAAGATTTAAATTTCATTGCATTAGCGCACAAATTGTAAATGTTGTTTACAAATAGACAGTGAAGCGTGAAAGGCTTAAGCTACAAAAACTAAGTAAAAACTTGGATAATTTATTTAAATCCGTAGTAATCGTAAAGTTTTCCGTTCCAAATGTTGTCTTCCTATTGGCGAGTGCACGATCTAATTAAATATCTAGTGCTTTTCTATTAAGGTCCGGTTTAAAGAAAATCTTAGCGGCAATTGTTCCCAATGTTCTCATCCGGCTTAACTTAATTGGATCGACTGAGGCATACGCTTTGTCTGACTCATTACTGAAATGGTATTGGTACAATGGACTATCGATTGCAATTATAAAGTATTAAGTTATTGAGAAATATGCTTAATTCCCTGTTTATATGGGTTTCAGGTTTCGTAAATTGTGCTTTTAAAAATGTTAGCTTTATTGGATAATTTGTCTGTTTTCGATTTTTTTTTATGAACCCGGAGTTAAATAAATAACCTAATGATGAATGTAGAGGATATTATAGTATGATATGATAGTATATAGATAAGATAATTTTGGGATTAATAATAACTTAAAAAATAACCTTCTGCACAAAACATCAATACATTAAACAATAATAAAAGCCGCATGTTACATAACGAACTTGACATCCTAATTATCTCTTAAATCCAAAACTAAAGTATGAACGAAATTCTGATTTATTATAATACGTATGAATTTCCTTCACGCCAAAAAGTTAAAACACCTTGAATAATATTAAAACTTTTCGACATTACACCGTCTACTTACTAAACTCGTTTCACGATACAAGAGGTTTAGCTCGGTATGTTTGTTTCTTCTTTCCAACGTGGGTAATGCTAACTTTTATATCATCTTATGACAGAGTACATTTATATAATACGAGTAACCGGCCTCGCTTTGCTTCGGTTTTCTTATTTTTTTACACCTTGGGTATTTATTATTGGGTATTTATTGGGTACATTATTGGAGTTTTATTAAGGATCCCTAATTTTTTTGAAAAGCCTATGTCAGCCGGGGATAGTGTAGCTTCCCAACAATGAAATAATTTTTGAAATCGGTTCAGTAGTTTCGGAGCCTATTCAATGCAAACAAACAATCAAATCTTTCCTCTTTATAATATTAGTACCTATAGATATATAACTCAGTGTATTTAGTATAGTAATTCCTAGTGGTTTTAACGTTGGTTTTTCGCACAAGGAATCTGTGTGGGAATGTTTTGAGCACCTCTATTTATTCAAATTTTTATGCGTTTCGGAACTTAGTTTACCACTTGCTACGATGTGCGATAAAAAGAAAAATAAATCATAAGGAGACCTGCATACTAGAAAGTTCTCCATTAACGACTATACTCTTGACTCATATTTATCTACTCGTACTTACTACATAGTTCAAATCTTTGACCATAATATTTATTATAGTCTTATGTCATTTTATACGCATGCCAAATTATAGGACATGACGAAACTATAAGGACGACATTTTGACTACGGAACGTTAAAAATTGATATCACATACTAAAAAGTGAAGTGTTAATTCGGGAACATAGTAAATCAAAATGATTTCAATTTAAAATTATTATTTCTGGGTAAAATGACGCTTCTGTACATAAAATGTAGCTTTTTAGGGTTCCGTAGCCAAATGGCAAAAAACGGAACCCTTATAGATTCGTCATGTCTGTCTGTCTGTCTGTCTGTCTGTCTGTCTGTCTGTCTGTCTGTCTGTCCGTCCGTCCGTATGTCACAGCCACTTTTTTCCGAAACTATAGGAACTATACTGTTGAAACTTGGTAAGTAGATGTATTCTGTGAACCGCATTAAGATTTTCACACAAAAATAGAAAAAAAACAATAAATTTTGGGGGTCCCCATACTTAGAACTGAAACTCAAAATTTTTTTTTCATCAAACCCATACGTGTGGGGCAGGGGCGGCTGTACTTTAAGTGCGCTCGTGCGCCGAACTGCCAGATTTTAATGTTTAGAAAAATAAAAAAATAAATGTTTAATAGTGTCTGATTAACGATCTATTCAATATTAACGAAATTATGATGAACCAATTTAAGCTCTTTGATAAAGTATTAAGACTCATTATCGCGAAAATCGCTGTAATATGGTTCACGGTGCGCTAGCCAAAGCGCACGGCGAATGCTCATACAACTTCTATGAGATGCAACCGAAAACGCCTGGCGCGTGAGACAGAGCTAGTTCAATAGAAAATGTATGGCGAATTAAGACCACTCTGGTGCGCCGCACCAGAACCGAAGATTACCGAGGTTTGACGAAATTCGCGCGCGCTACGTCGGTCGCCGCGCGGCCGTCGCCCGCCGGCTAGCTAAAAGGAGTTGCGTTTGTTTACATTCTGCAAGGATTTTCAGTATTTTAATATTATAGTTACTGAATTGTGGGACATTGTGTGCGAGTAAATAGGTGTGAAAATGGGTATTAAACTTTAACATCGACTATTTTGAAAGCAATAATGAAACTTTTCAACAAAAATTGTAATTAAAATGGGCAGGATTATTTTTCAAACACTCATTTAAGGACACTTTTAAGACGAATATAACGATACAAATCCATCCAGCCGTTGAGAAAATCATAACCGTTCTTTGGCAGTCGTTAAAAATAAAAATACGCTGATACAGAGCACCACCACTTCTAGGATCCACCAGCCGCCACTGGTGTGGGGTATCTATGAATAGGTCTTCAAAAATGATATTGAGGTTTCTAATATCATTTTTTTCTAAACTGAATAGTTTGCGCGAGAGACACTTCCAAAGTGGTAAAATGTGTGTCCCCCCCCCGTAACTTCTAAAATAAGAGAATGATAAAACTAAAAAAATATATATGATATATATTACTATGCAAACTTCCAACGAAAATTGGTTTGAACGAGATCTAGTAAGTAGTTTTTTTTAATACGTCATAAATCGTAAACCGCAATTTACCTCGATCAAAGTTACAACGAACTTCAAGAACTTTTATATTGTTACTTGCTGCTACGGAACCCTTCATGGGCGAGTCCGACTCGCACTTGGCCGCTTTTTCTATCTAGTGTACTGTAAAGACAGTTTGTCGTAGCATATTTGTAGCGGTTCGTTTATGGCTACGGCGTAGCGGCGTAGCAGCGTAGCACGGAAAGTGTTGTGTTCAAAAGCGGCGTCGCTCTGGTCACCGTGATTTCCTTAGTAAACCACTCACGTAAAACCGGCCCCGCCACCTGCAAGCCGATTAACGTTTGGTCTAAGTGTAAGAGGCTGCGATTTTAATTTTAATTTTACTTACCCTCTGTACAATTAGGATTTTCTTGTCCATTGAGTCGTAATCATAAACATGAATATTAATATGATTACGAAAACATAAAATCGAACTATTCACTGTAGTGTTAAGATCGATGCATAACAGCATACGTAACGTGGACGGGACGGGGACGGGATGGTGACGTGAAGTTTTGGAAACATTGTTACATAAAAAATGTAAACGATAGCGCATACGTCACGGAGGCAAGGCACGGACGGGACGGGAACGTGGCACGCACGTATATTTCCCCGTCCCGTCCACGTTACGTATGCAGTGACCTTTAATCGTTATCCTGTCATTCTGTCAAAAGTTTATCTCTCTCTTCCTCGATGATTACAAAATAGTATGACCGGCAACCGAATTTTGTGTTCGCAGAGTAAACCATCTATTAATTAAAATGGAAAAAAGTATTAACGAGTATTTGTAATCAAAATAAGTAATTCAGACCAAACGTATTTTACGTAGCTAGTCACCTAGCGAGTAGCTTCGTAAAACAAACGATCTAGAGTGTTCGTGACTGGCCGCACTGCGCGCTTGGTGTTTAGCAACGCGCTTAGCGTGTATCGAAGTAAACAAACGTGTTGGTTTTTGTAACTAGGCGCTAGGCATTTTCGAAGCAAAAATGAGATTGACGGTCGGGTTGTCATGGATATAATATTATTGATAAATGTCAATGGCATAAACTAAAAGCTGAAACGAGAAATTGTTGCATTTATTTAATTAATTTTGTAAAATATTTTTGAGAGTGACATTTTGTCAACGTGCCGACAAGCAAAATGACCAAGACACCTAGCGACCCACCACGCAAATCACCTCTCAGTGCGGCCACCGTGTATCCTAGCAAGTAGCCAGAATGCAACTCACTAGGCTCTAGGCGCTAAGCAAGCCACCTGTCTGTGCGGACGTAGCCTTAGTGAATCTAAGTTGGGGCGTAATTACATAATTTATTAGGTTACATCATTCAGGGTCTGCATACAAATATTAACTATGTACAAATCAGCTGTTTTAAATAAGTTATAGTAACTTAAATCTGTAACTAAAAATATGCTCAATATGATTTTTAAACTTAACGCATCGTGAACAGACACGTTTTTAATGTAATACGAGTTCTCACTCAATACTATACATACTACTATACTATACTCAACATCTTATGCTTTGCACCATACAACATTGTCGTTCAAGTAACTATTTGTGTTTACTACAGTGTACAAGCTGCACAAGAATGGTGTACCTATTACAATATTTTACTTGAGAATAAAGAATAAAACTCTTTTTAATTGCATGTGGTCGTGAAATTGTCTAGAATTGTTATATCCAAACAACTCAGCCATTTTGATTGTACCTTTTGTGAAGTAAAAATAATTCTGCATAGAATATCAACCCTAGATTTTAATATCTTATTATGATAGTATAAGATATAGTGCTGATGAGAAGTGATGAAAATATCATCATCTATACCATGAGGCACATCCCAAGCCAATGATTTAAATCATCGCAGATACGTACTAAACATAGTGAAGGGTTGTACTCACAATGTATGCAATTTAGGCAACCGTGTTTGGCATACATAAGTAGTATAATTTTCGTAAGCGCGTCATGAAAAGGCAAATTTCCAAATATCTTTAAAAAAATTCATATATTTAATATTATTAGGAGTAAGATATGTGGATATTTATTCAAAATATTGTATAAGCCGTTATAAAATTTCAGAAATATTTAAGAGAAAGAAAACGTTTATTCTTCAACCTTTAATTAATTTTCACTCATTTGTAAACAAGATTTTGTTTACACTTTGATTGATGAAATTTAATGAACCGGAATAATTAATTTTCATTTTCCTTTCGGGTATTTTGCGTAAATGATATCTTTTGTTATTTATGTTTAATTGGTTTTGCTAATTTTTATATTTTTTTAGTTCAAATGTAAGCTGAAGAGAGAGAGAGAGCAGAAAGGGTTTTGTAGCAGTATTTTATTGTCGGTTTATGTCTGTTGTAGTGGCTTTTATGAGCTTAATGAATTAATTAAGTGATACCTTTTACGCAGTTTGGAATAATAAAAGATAGCGCTCTTTCTACGGCATTGCCCGCGTTATTTTTCTTTTACTTACAATAAGTTAATGCTTGACCACAATCCCAGTTTCCCGGGATGTACGGGTCTGGGTGGGTAACCTATATTTTATTTTAGATCATGGTCTACCTGTGTGCAGAATTTCATAAAAATCCGTTTTTAACCGACTTCAAAAAAGGAGGAGGTATTTTTTGTTTGTTTGCTCAGAACTTTCGACTAGGTGAATCGATTTTGATGATTCTTGTTTTAATCGAAAGCTGGTGCTTGTCATGAGGTTTAATTTTTTGGGCGACATCTGAGGAGTAGTTTTTGAGTTATCCCTAATTTAGAAGTCGGTTATTTTTTGTCAAGAATTATATTTAAGAAGAAGTAGCAATGTGCAACGCGCACACGTTTTCTGGATAATAAATAATCTATGTCTTATTGGTTTTTGCGTGAAAGACTAACAACTATCCATTATACATCCCTACTATCCCTACTTAATATAATTATAATTATTATTTATTATGAATGTGATGAGGTTTTCCTCTACTCTATTTATTATAATTATTATTTATTATATTTATTATTATTATATTATTTTTATTATTATTATTATATTATTATTATTACATTATTATAATATTATAAATGTGAAAGTGTGTTTTTTTGTTTGTTTGTTTGTCCGTCTTTCACGTCGCAAAGAAGCTGTTATATGGTATGGTTTTTGTGTGTGGAGTTAGTGAGGAGGGTGGAGAGTAACGTAGGCTACTTTTTACCGCGGTAAAACATCCCCATGGGGAGATCGATATTTTTTTAGTTACTATATATTTAGTTCCGGATTTTGTTAATAGATGGCATTAGTAAAATTCCGCGGGCGAAGCTGCGGACAAAAGCTAGTACTACATACATTTATAAAACTAGTAGAATATTTTTATATTTCATGTGTATAAACGGGCTTATCATATCACACTAAAAATATGTTTAAGAAATTGATTGAACTAATCCACAAACCAGCGCCCGAGTCTATTGATGGTAATACCGTCACCAGTGGACATCAGTAGCAATAAAACAGAAGAAATCTAAAAATATTGTTATGGGATCTATTGCGTTTATAAATACCCTCAATATTAGTTTATCTTGAATATCTTCCATGTTGACATTGAGCGGTAAAGTTTTATTATACAGTTGATTGATTCTCAGTCTTTCTATCCAACTCTTTGAAAACAAGAAAAGAACTCTTAAACCAGAGAGAGGTTCCCAGATTGTTTTTCTCATAGAGCACTTTCAAATTTTGCTAGTTCCGGTGGACCCCCTGCAGCTACATTTCTACCATATTCCCAAAACTCGACAAAAAATGTGAAGATTAGATCTTACTATGGTTTGCGTTGCGGCTAAGTTTTGATTATATAGAAAGAGATTAATAGTTTTTGAAAAACAGTGAGAATTAATTAGTTAATTAATTAATATTTTGTCACATTAACGCGGCAACGTAGACCCCCATCGAGTCTCCCGTGGACCCCTGGGGGTCCATCTAGACCACTTTGGGAACTAAGGACTTAAATTATAAAGTGAAAAGGTCGGCTACGACTACTAAGGTAGGTATTAAAGTAAACATTCAATCTAAATAAACACGAATAATCGAGTCTCAAGATTACAAAGCCGTGAAACTACAAAATCCCTAAGTCTTTGCACAAAATGATTTCTTGAAAACATTTTGTTTCAAAACATAATCTCTTTAAAGTAATAATTGCCTTTAAACAACAACTTTCGGCCACCGAAGGACGACGAAAACCTCCAAAATGCAAATCTTAGCATAATCTTTCCTTTCGTAATAAACTCACGCCTTTGCCCTGCCAAAGTCTAATCTCAAAATAAACTGTAAATAATATTTTAATATTATCTTGTTACAAAGTTTACGTTAAAATTTGCGTAGACGTGACATTTGAAGAGTGGTATAAACTATGATCATCGTCATTTTAATAACGAAATTTTTAATTCAAGTATTGAACAAAGTATGGTATCTAACAAGACAGGCACAACCAGGGTCTAATCGCCTCATATTCGTTAATCTATTGAAGTGAATTGTTTGTGAGTACAATTAAGATACAGGTTAGTATCTAATAATATACTAAAATACAAGTATTATAATTGTAGTTGAATTTGTATTAAGCGTGTCTATACTTTTAACTTGTAGAAATTAAATCGGAACCGTTTCACTTCATATGAAGATCTCTCCCTATGCGATTACCGTGTAACAGAGTGGATTTCCCATTTCGTTACACGTTAATTGGTGAGCTAAGCCAATGTCGAGTGTTCAGACGACACGCCCTGAGGGGTCGACCCCCAGAAATTGAATAAGCACTGACAGTATTTCAATTTAAACGCTATACCTAATTTTGCTCCCCGCCTTCTGAAGTAGTATAACCAGTCTGCAAGAGAAAAAATTGGGTTTATGAAAAAACACGTATCTATGTATCTTGTAATTTTGATTTTAGAACTTTGAATCATTCAAGTTATGCGTGTTACAGATGAATATTATGACTTGTATTGCGGTCGATTGGGGCGGCAAGAATACGACAAAATCGCGCCCGTAAAGTGCTCATCGTAAGGATTATATCATCAATATTATTATTATGTCACTTAAAACTTAGCTCTTGTTTGAGTCAGCCTCTAAACAACTCGTCATGTTCCGGCTGGGAGCTTGACAGCCACTTTGTCTTTTTTATCTCCCTTCATGACTTGGAATGCATTGGAAATGCCCCTGGTGTTGCTCATGTTCACGGGCGGCGGTGACCAATGGCGATGGAAATCCCTCATGGCGTGAGATTTCCGATTAGAGATCATTATTATTAGTTAATGTCAAAAAGAGATTCAAGAGAAACAAATGAGGCGCGGCTACCTAGACATCTCAATTAAAATGTGTATCCTTATTTACTTTTTTTTTACATAACGTTACATAATGCAAAAAATATATATCTAGCTTTCCCAAATTATTAACCGTGTGGTCACACTAACTCCTACTGACGCTATACAGTTTTTGGTTTAAACATCGATTGGATTTGAATGGGCTTTCAGGCTATAGGTAAGGAGATTTGGTAAGGCGAACGTCTGCTTTTTTATTCCTATAAGTTGGCTTGGTAAGTCGTCTTTGTGAATAACTTCGTAATTTATGAGGACGTAATACTGCCATGCGCAGGTAAAATTTGTAGATGACACATATTTTACACGTATATTTGAAACTAATGTATTAAAAATTATATTAACATCAATCATTGACACTATGAGTATAAAACCGTGCATCTAGATTTTAAACTATTAAATTGTTTATATGCCAATAAATAACACAAAAATACTTACAAGAAATGGATACGCGAGTGATTATTTTAAGGGTACGTTTTTTAATATCATAATATTTATATACCTCGTAGGTACGGTCTACATAAATTTTCCACAAAAATACGCACGAAAATGTCGCATTAACGAAACATCAGCACATACAATATATAAACAGTATCGGTAACGTGTGTGTAACGTAAATCAGCGACTGATTAATTGAACGTATTTGTGTTTTCACGTTTCGACTACCGAAATAATCTGAAAATTTTCAGATCTGGAAAGTTCAAATGAATCTCGGTGTAAAATTTAAACAGCGAATAAATTGGAAATTTGCAGGTGCTTCTTTGTAAGGATTCTGAATTCAATTAGAGCAGAGGCTCTCAACTTTAGCGGCCATTAGACTTTGTTCGAAATCGTATAACATACTATTATTAGGCTTTTGCGATAGATATGAGTTTGGTTAACGCTGCTACAATAGAATTGGCTATGATCAATTATTTTATAAGAGGTTTTAGAGTAATTCATCGTGCTACTGTTAGTGTTAAACAAATCAAGTGATATCACTCTTGTAAAACAGTCATCATATATAGGTAAATACAATAGGTACTGAAGATGTGGGGTTAAGACTTTTTAGAAAGCAAACTCAACAGCCTAACTTTGTTCAGGTCGTCAGAATTAAATAACCTTTGGCTAAACTTTAAATAAACGTATACTATCAGAGAGACAAAATCCAGTGCTTAGTTTCTATCGATGGAAATAACTTTCATTTGGTTGAGCGTTATCCTCAGCCAGCAACGTGGTAACATAACATGTAAAAATTGCTCTTGAAATTACTTGAAGATGATATCCATTTATTTGTTTTATCTCCGATTACCTTTAGGTAGTTAGGTAAGGAGTGGAATAGAAAACCGCAATACGCGAGTTTTGATGTCTTACGCCGCAACTCAGAGTCGCTAACAGTTACTTAAATCGCTCCTTAGTATAGAAACACCATACAAATTCTGTACTAAAGAGTGATTTAAGTAAACGTTAGTGACTCTGAGTCAGGGCGTTAGGGTGAGTTTTTATAAAGCGTACTTAAACTTTAATCAGACTAAAATTATGTTATAAAAAATAAGAAACCGAAGCAAAGCGAGGGCGGTTACTCGTGATTTATGAACACAACACATACCTACCATACAAAGTTATAAAAATTACGTAGCTGTTAAATGTTTAATTTTCATGTTGAGTATCGCTGTTAGCTGAAATCAGTGTGTGCAAATACGACACGTTAAATCAATCGTGTTAACACCTCTTTCCTGCGAACTGTACGCTTCATACTCGTCTAATGAATACGGTAAATTACAGCAAAATCAGTTCTTTGTTGCGAACATAATAAAATTAAAATGATCGAGTTAAATGTAATTTACGTAATAAATTTGATTACGTGGAAAATTGTGAGCTGTCTCATATATGAATCATTGTAAGGAAGGGAAAATCTATACTTATTTGCGTGGCGTTCTTCTTTTACTAATATTATGAATGTTTGGAAAAGATGTTTGGATATTTTAATGTTTTTGCTTTCCAATTTTATTTGTACACATACTCTTTCTCTCTCTCGCACACAAACACAACGCACACATATAAGCTTTCTAATTGTACTTCGTAACCCATGTTTTGCTTTCTTGAATTACACATCAAAAAATTGTGCGTGTCAGGATCAACGCGTGACGAAAGTTTTCCCCTTGAATTCATAAATAATAATTAAAATAATAAAATTTACTTTTTATTGTATTTTCGATTAGTATCATCATACTACATTTAGTATGACAGCAAATATATCTGTGAAACGCAATGACGACGGGATTATAGCGTCTCAAATATTCATAAGGAATTGTTTATCAAGGATGGAAATGAAAAACGTCGAGTATCAGTAATGCCAATTACTGATACTCGACGTCGCGTCCCAATAATTGCGTCGAATTTTCACCCTTCACTCACTTACTGGTAGTTATTCCAATTTGAGCCGTCAATTGAAGTGATTTTTATCAGACTGGCTGTTGACTGTTCGGCTTGTGTATCTTTTTTCATTTCCATCCAGTGCCAAATATATGACACGTAATGCCTATTTTTATTTATTTCTTCATTACTACCTACCTCATTTTGCTTCAGGGCATCATTATGTAAAGATCAGTATAGTATATTTTTTGAATAATCCAAAGCTTCCTTATTGGATAACGAGCCTTCTTTGTACCATTTCACTTTGTAAGGTGCAAAAGTTTAAATTATGTTAATACTAAGAAATAAATACCACTTTGTTACGAGTAAATTGGTTATTCTTTATTATATTTGAATAATATTCTTTACTGCGAATACAGAAGCACCGAACCATATAACTTCCTAGCGGACTTTATTCAAATTATTCGGTTCGAACCTCGAACTCAAACCTGCAGAAGTAGTCATATAGGTATCTCTTTCGAATCGAAACTAAATGCATTTTTCATGTTGCGATTCTAACTTTTGCAGGCTCTTTGCTCTGTCTGCCGGCAGTGGCGCAGCCTAGAATTATATTTACAGTATTCATACGTAAAACTGTATTGTGAATTCAATTTTTGATAATAATTATCTCTATAGGATATTTGCTTTTTATATATTTTGTTTTGCATAACTATGGACCACCTATCTTGCTATTTACTTGCGTTACTTCAGTAACTAAACTTCACTAAACTTCAGTAAACTAAGGTAGTTGAAAGTCGGAGTACCTAATTTAAAAGGTTGTGTAAATAATGGCAAATAGTCATTCTGAATCACCAAGAGTGTTAGTGTGTTAGCTAAGAATGTAGAGTTCAAGAAACATCACCGATGCATTGCTACGCGAACGATCAACAGTTAATTTTACTTCTGACTATGAATATTAGTAATAGTATTTTAATAAAAGGGTTTTAGATAAACTTATACAGGCGAATATGGTAAATTCTAGATCTGTTCATTTACAAACTTTAATGATTTTCGCAGAACCTTTTGAAATCAAAAGATTGAAAAGCTTATTAGTACTTAGGAAGTCTTACGTGAAACGAAACATAGACGAAACCGTATAAGTATCGATTCCAATTCTAAAATCACGTCTGGCGAAGTATTGTAATAACAAAAATAGTCCGTCCCCTACGGCGCAGTAACATTAAAAGCCGTACAACAAAGACGAGATATTTTTCATTTTAAGACTCGCGTAGCCTAGAGGCCTCGAACTGACTCATTTGTCATCTCACGGAGACCAGTTATTTTATAGTCCATTCATTTTCAATTTTCAACGAAACGAAAACAAATAGCTTTTATAGCTATAACTCTTAACGTCATTATGGACTCAGTTGAATGATTTGTTAAAAAATATCTTAAATCTTATTAATAAGACGGTTACATTTGTTAATGTTAAACTTATTTTTCTGTGTCATCTTCTAAATTCTAATCATAAGAATGAATGGAATATACGTCGTAATAATACTATATCAATTATAAATGTTATTTTAGACCTTACCTAATAATAGGTAATGATTTTAATATTTACATAAAATTTGTACGCCAATGAGATATTCTGATAATTATGTGTCATAAGTATAATTTAATGTATGTGTATGTATGGACAATTAAATTAATTAAAGGAGACCTTCAGTTTTTGGCCTTAGTATGTACCGAGGTACAAGTTATACCAAAAAAATTCTTAAATTGTGTAGACATGGAATCTATAATCTAAATATATATTCAATTGCATTTAAATCGTGAAAAAATAAATATTAAAATATCTTAAACTGCGTTCATTATAACGTATGTTGTCCTGATTTGACAACTATCAAAGTGGCAGTGACATTGCATTGCAGGTTGCATTTAAATGCCATCCACTCCTTACCTAACCTTTTTCTATGTAATATTCAAAACTGCAACAAAGTTATTTCGAGTCAGTTAGTCCGCGCAACTTTACGGCAGATCCGCTTTCTAATCTCATATGGTACGCAGTCACGTTCCACTTTCATATACATTTCGGAGCGGAATGGTGCAGAAAAATATCCAGACACCCTCTCCCCTATATCAACAATCCGGGGAAGAAAATTGTTTTTATGGATTCGATATGCTTCAATTTCAATTGGAGTCGGATCTGTTCCCGTATTCGGCGCGAACGGAATCAATTTGCGTCTGAACGAGGAACTAGAGAGCCTTCGCTTCGTCAATTTCCTAATTCAACTTCATTTGTAGGAAGGTCGCCAAATATTTATAATGATGCTAGCATTTTTTAATCAGTTTGTGTTGGAAATTTGGCTTCAATCCACTATCAGATTATTATTTCCAGTGGGTATTGGTGAATAGGTTACTGGTCAACCCAAGTGTCGGAATATTCCATGCCGCCCGAAGGCCTTCAGATTCCCTTACAATGGACGAAATATTATCATATTGCAGCTCTGTTGAGCAACTCTATATCATATTTATCAATCTATACGTATTAGTATAAACTGTAGCAAGCCTAGAACGGAATTATGGCTTGTGGTATTACGTCTTCTAAGTTTTCGAGCTATAATATTCTAAATTACTATAAATACCTACTTAATATATTGTTAGAAAATCTTTGCCAAAAAGATTATGAATTTGATCGGTAAAGCAGCGTTCAGAGAAAACAGATGAGAGTGTATTTTTTTCGTCTTGCGGAAGAACTGAGTAAGATTAGAGCCACGTTTTGAAGTAGGTACGCAACCGCAATATTATAAAAGGGGAAATATTACGAGTATGTAGATTCACAAGAGAGAGAAGATTAAAGAGCCAGTTATTATAAGTAATATTTTTAACCGACTTCAAAAAAGGAGGAGGTATTCAATTCGACTGTATTTTTTTATGTTTGTTACCTCAGAACTTTTGACTGGGTGGTGAATGATGATTCTTTTTTTAATCGAAAGCTACTGCTTGTCATGTAGTTCCAATTTGAGCGAAATCTGACGAATAGTTTTTAAGTTATCTGTAATTTTGAAGTCGGTTATTTTTTTGTCAAGAATTTATTGTAAGTACTTCGATTAAGCAAGTGCGAACAGTTTCCTATTCAGTAAGAAAAGTAGCATTGAGTTGCAAGTCATCAACGAAGCATTTGTAAATAACACAATAAATATATGTACATGCTCCTATTGAGTATAAAATTGAATGCTTCATTTCTTTTTGTGCAGCTTTTACCTTTGGTGTTGTTGATGTCCATGACCACTTACAACTCGGGGCTTAATTGTTTGGCTTATACTTATAAGCCAAAATACATTTGCCAAGCCAAAAAGTCTTTTTAGTGGTTTCCCCCATCAAATGTACACAAATCCTTTATCCTATTGATCATAAACAACAAAAAATACAAACTTAAATCTCGCCGTGAAGATGAGCAACGAGATATTGGAAAAATCTACAGAAAATTGGAATAGAAATACGGTCGAGGAATTGTAGCATGAATTAATTTGCCGACGACCGACTCCTCGCTATGACTGAGAATCGTTTGACTACTACTTGCTAATGAAAAGAAATATCACCCCTGAAGATATAAAAAACGAAACTGTCGAGTGTGTCATTTTTAGTATTCCGTAAGTCAGAAAAAATAAAAATCTTACGCCCCAACTAGAAGTCACTAACGGTTACTTAAATCGCTACTCAGTACAGAGTTTGTATAGTGATTTATTTTTACTAAGGAACGATTAAAGTAACCGTAGTGACTTTGAAGAATTTTATTAATCGTGTGCTTGTCTCTCTGTCTGTCACATGTGATGTTCCAATTCAATATATATATGTATGTATGTATTATACACCGTGTAATAGATTCATATGCTAATTAAGAAGGTACAGTGATCGAAACCGGCAACTGAATCGATTCCACGTATTTTTAATTGTGTTTTATAGCTTAATAATTTTTTATTTAAGAAATAAGTTATACTCATTTCGAACGAAAAGTGTGAACATTCTACCCAGCGGCGCACGCACACATGAGAGCAAACGAACGCTACAAGGTCGGTGCGCGCGTGTGTGTGAGGTACACCCCGACGGAAACAGCTGTTTAGCACCTATTAGCGATCGAGCGATCATTAGATACATAAAATATGTAGTAGGTAATGGTACGAAGATTAAATAGTAAACAAATTATGATTCTCTCTTTCCATCACATTTTTCAGGCTTTGTAATGTAGACTGTGAACAATTTTGAACTCATTGATTAATAAACCTCAAATTAAAGAACAAAATTATTTAACAATGTCAGTAATAAGTTTAAGTTTATTTAATACCTACTACAGTGTCACTTTTCACTACATTAAATTTCATTTCATTTCATTACATTAAACACCCCAATTAGAATACCTACCTATTTAGTTTTAATCATAATACATACACTGAAATATTTTTTATTAGCTTAGTAATTGTTTATTTAAGAAATCAGTTACTTTCTCGTAGAGGGAAAATAATGTTCATAACATTCTATGCACGCATACAGACTCACGCACACATGAGAGAGAGACCAACGTCACAGCGTGGATTCCATAAGCCAGAAACAGCTGATTTAAAAATTTACTGAAATTATTAGGTAATCGTACTGAGATAAATTATGTTTCATAAACAAATTATGATTCCCTCTTTCCATCACACTTTACAGGCTTTGGACTGTCGACTTTGAATAATTTTGATTAAATACAATGTCAATCGTTTTGGCATTAAAATTATAAGATATTTATTGAATTATTTATCGTTTAGAGGTATAATAGAACAAAAGTAAACAAAGACGGCGTGTTTAAAAGCTGTGAATCATAAAAGTATTTACTAACATTAAACAACCAATTAAATTTAGTTAATGTAGGTATTACTTACAGTTCTGATAACTGGTTTCTTCTCTCCTGATCCTTCTGTACTCCTAACCATCAGCGTAGCCAGCCATGGGCTCAGGGTGGGGCAGCAGTCTAAAATAATATGTAATTTTTTGTTTTGATCGCATTTTTTGTGTCGACTGACGACAGCTGTCGAGTGTAAACTTTCCTACAGATATTAAGTATTGTAGTTAGTACGTAGATAATTAAGTTTTTTAAGTTTGATTAGGTACCTTACAGGCTTACAGGTCAGAGCCTGGGTGGGGCACGGTGGGGCGCTAGCTACGCCCATGCTCCTACCAACTCCTGCGGCGTCGTCTTTTAATGACATTTTCAAAATGTCCACCACCTTGTTCGATACACAATAATGCACGTTTGTACAATTGTCGTTTAAGTTTATTTAATACGACAGTGTCACTTTTCACTATGTCAAATGCAGCTATTATTTTATTTTTTAGATCCTCAGCGCTAGTGGAATCTTTAAAATAAACTAAAGACTTAACACGTCCCCACAAAAAAAAGTCTAGGGGCGTCAAATCAGGTGACCTTGGTGGCCACTGAACCGGTCCGCCGCGACCGATCCATCGCTCCCCATATTCAGCATCAAGATGCTGCCTGACAGTCCACGTGAAATGCGCTGGGGCACCGTCGTGTTGATAGAACACCTCTCGTAAATTTACAAGAGGTACGTCTTCTAGCAGTGCCGGCAAAGTTTCTCTTAAAAACACTAAATATGACTGTCCTGTTAATCTCTCTAGGAATACGGGCCCAAGTACGTGTGTACCGATAATGCCCGCCCAGACGTTAACGGAGAACCGGTGCTGGAAAGAATCCACTCTACATGCGTGAGGATTTTCGTGCCTCCACAAATGCGTATTATGTTGATTGAACATCCCCACTCGTGAAAAGGTACTTTCATCCGTCCAAATAATGTTTCGCTGCCAATTGTCGAGTAACCACCGGCTGAATTCCAACCGTGATTCATAATCACGAGGAATCAATTCTTGACAGCGTCTCAAGTGGAATGGGTGCTCGCCGTCACCATGAAGCGTTCGCCACACGTACATATGACTGACGTTAAAATGTGGGGCGGCTTCACGAGTACTGGTATGGGGATTCGCATCGAAATATTCCAGTATTTCGCTTTGAAGACGAGTAGGTATGCGCACATTGTTTCCTCTGTCGATCGCAGTGTTCGGTCGAAATGTTCCGTGGTCTCGGAGCCGTTGAGTAGCTGCTAGCATAGTCCTACGGTCTACATTGGTACCGAACCTAGCATTATAAGTTCTGCACGCTAATGCCACGTTGTCACCACACTGTGCCAAAGTTCTCACCATTTCAGTATAATCAATGTTAGTATACTGAAAAGCCATTGTACGAACAGTTACGATAAGTCGATAACTAAAAACACTAATAGAATAGGTAAGTATCGGCGAAGCGCAGCGCAGCGCGATGCCTTCGGCGTAACGTATTGAACTGACTGATTTAAATTCAATTTCAAATTTGTTTGTTTACTTAGATCTTAAGCCGGTGTGTGGGAATTGAGCGACAAGGCCGGGGAAACACCTTCGTTTATGTCTCGCTCCAATTATTGTTTTCGTATATGCAGAATAGAGTAAGCGCGTATGGAAGTGTGCGCGTTACTATTTCGCACGCTTAAAAAAAAGATGTAACTCAAAATTTGTGATTTTGGAAATTTAGCAATTGGAGTTTAAATATTTTAGTACGAACTTTTTTTGCATCAATTTTTTTAAAGTATAATAGATATTAGGACACTATTTTCAACTATTTTTGAAATCACGGTACCTTGAACATACAATATCAACAGTTAAAATAATGGAAAGCATAGTAATTATTTTTCAATCTTGAATCAAACACAAGTCGGAAAAAGTTCAAAACTTTAACAGCTGATTCCCACAAGTTGTTATTTTTGAGTTACATCTTTTTATTCCTAAGATCTAAATCACAAAAGCCGCCGACGCAGGGCGGCGGCGGCCGGGCCGTATCGCCGGCTGTGAGTGAAACCTCGTTATGTCTCGCTTTCTCCGGACTGTTTTTAAATATGCGGAAAAGAGAACGTAAGGAAATGTACGAACTGTCTTTAATTTTTTTGATCTATTGCGTTTGTAGTGTAAATTTCTTTTACGTCGTACAACTCGTACATTTGATAGTGTGTGTGCCACAAGGCTGTGGCTAAGTATAATAATGCTTGAAAGGACCCTATTGCATTGACTTAAGTTTCATTTTTGTTTGTTTCGACTGTTTAAAGAATTGGGTGACATCATTTACTTAATTTTAATTTCTTTTAGGAAAAAAAAATTACCTACATTAAAAATACGTGGAATCGATTCAGCTGCCGATTTTGAGCCATGTACCCTCCTAAGTTACATATATTTAAGTTACACCATGTATATACTATAATAATATGTTTAAAATGTGTGTGCATGTATTTAGTTATGGTCGTCTATTCCTGCAAAAGTTATAAACGACTAATCATTTGACAAATGAGATATCGATAGATGTCTCTTCATCTTCCGCTGGGAAAAAAATATACATTGAATAAGAAAAAAAAAACTTTTAATTCTTTGATAACAACAAAACATAGAGCATATTATAAATAATTCAACAAGGATTTAAAGGTTACCTGCTCTTATTAACTTTTATTGATGTGATATTTCCTAAATTACTCGCATACAGAAGAAAACACTGAAATATTATTTTCCCCAGTCAGGACCATTACCCGTGGGTTCACCCAGGAATAACTCGCGACAAGTTTCCCGGCAAATTGTCCATTTATTTGCGAAATTAGTGCCAACTTCGTCTTCCGACGCTGCTCCGGCAGGAATTACGACGCCTCTGATTATTTCGTACTGGGGCTAGATAATCTACTGCTTCAGGGTTGGGACGTTTTGTTTTTAACACTCGTAGACATTAATATAATCGATGTCTGTACAAGTTTGTACATGGATGTCTGTACATGGAAGATTTATTTGTTGAAAAAATTGTAGTGTGGGTGTGTATACGTACTAACGCAATAAATCATATTATTTCAATCGGTTCCAATTAAGAAATAAAATCAAAGAATACCATCAAACTAAATTATTTATAATAAATCAAGCCGTCAAATGAGCTGATCGATCGCCGCCATCGCTGCCCATGAACCTCCACATTACCAAAGGCATCACCGATGCGATGTAAGAAGAAAGAGAAAGAAAGATACACCTGGCTCCCAATCCCAAGCCTCCAGCCGGAACACGATGAGTCATTTGGGTACTGACTCAAGCAAGCGGGTAGTAGGTTTCACAGACATTAACCCCCGTATTCAAGAACAATACTATGAGGTCTTGTGAGACCTGTGGTGCTCACGGACGCATAGGGTGATTCAAACCATTTCGTAAACAATACTTGATTGAAGTCCTTCGCTGTGCGTTTGTCAAAATCGATAAAGTAGCTGCCGAGCTACTTTACCGAACGCATAGCTTAGATGCTTTGACTTCTATCAAAATAGAAAGAAAGGATCGATTATTTGTATTGTTATCTTTGTCTTTTGCCTATGCAAATGACTAGAGTGAAGTTAGCCGCATCAAATGGACCAATAAGAGGGCTGTATACAGCTCTGTGCGTCCGCATAGCCAAGTGATACTTAAAAGTCGACTGTGAAACTGAATGCTTGCCATGACCAACGCACTGAGAAATGCCTTACTTCGCATAGTATTGCTTCTTTACTTAGACAAGTATTATTCTTGAATACGGGGGTAAGTGTCGTACTCGTAAATATCAAATAAATAACAGAATCTTGAAAATTAAACTTCTTTGGCAGGGAGAAGACTTAAAATTGAAAACCGCGTCCTAAATTTTTTTTTTGTGTTGATCAGATTAGATTTTTGATTACAATAATGAAAAGTCTACCAAAAAGTATTACTATCTACTTATTACTACTCATTATTACACAGATAATAATAATACTGTTTTTTTTTGTGTAATATAATTACGCTGAGAATCCATGAACATTTTAATAAGTTGAATATTGGAATCGGTAAAACGAGTTGATTATTGTTCTATCTGTTTCATTTAGATATTATCTTTTCAACCCAAGATCCTGGGTTCGATTCCCAGGGAGGCGGAAATATGAATGGTGTGTTTTCTTTTCTGTGTATCCATGGCACCTACGACACAGAGAATTCTAGTGTGGGGCTATGAGTGTATCGCGTTATTTTTATTTTACCTTTGTTCAATAATTCTCACTTTCGAGTTGAGTTTAATCATAATTGCACAATGAATGAAACAAATTGTTTTGACTGGATGTAATGCGCGTTTAAAGTTAATTGGAAATCTCCTAACCTTATAGCTTTACTGAAATCTCGCTCGAAACCGTTCTACTCTGTAATTTGACGCTTGAATCCGTGTTTCGACAGAATCAAACAAATCTATGCTGAATTTCTTACATGTTTACCTTCGATAGCAATAAGTGAGTAAGTTTGGGTGTATAATGCATAGTAGTTATTTTTTTATAAGTAGGCAATCTAAATAATCTGCATATAATGCCCTGAATATGATGAATATGAAATAATTAAACGTCTAAAATTCAAAGCCTTTAAGGGAGTATGGGTCTAATACTCCAAATCATTAAACAATCGGTTTTTCTTTCAGTTTTATTTTAAGGGTACAATAAAGTTAGTTAATAATTTTTAAATTTTTAGACCGTTGATTTCGCACTGTATTTTATAGTAACAATCAATCAAACTGAGTCAACATCTGGAAGATACTGAAATGTAGCTTACAAGCTCTCTTGGCTCCTTTTATAATGTTTTTACAACTCTACAACGCGAACGCTCCAAATTCACGAGATCATTAATAAGGATGAAGGTTTCACGGCGACAAGCTACGACAGGAACTAAGTATGGACATTATACTTGAAAATCGACAAAATATATGTAAGATGCATTCGGCTAGATAGCTTTAAAGCTGCCCCGACGATGATTATCATCGTTTACGTTTTATAATACTTTTTTTTCATTGCCATTTTGTGTTAAGTTCTATTATAGATACATCAATTAAAAATATTGATTATGTCTACTTTTAGAATGTTTTCTAAGATAAAAAATAAAACAAATATATTAACGTGTTACCATACGATAATAAAAATGGTGTAATTACGATATTAATTTATTAGGTATGTATCGAATTAATCAATGAAAAATATTAAGTCATAATATTATACTTTTAGAAGCTTAGCGTATTTGCAAGTAAAAGGTTGTTTGATTGTTTGTTTGTTTATTAAAGGTCAGTTGTACGTGTAGCTCTACTTGATAAGATATCACATAATATTTCGAGCTTATTTATGGCCCCAACTCAGAGTCACTAACGGTTATTTTAATCGCTCCTTAGTAAAGAATCGCCATACAAATTCTGTACTGAGGAGCGATTTAAGTAACCGTTAGTAACTCTGAGTTGGGGCGTTAGTTACCGTAACTATTGTATGCCTAGTTGAGATGATGCGAAACTGTATCCGATATGAATATTCTAATAAAATATTTAATTATGTTTAAAATGTAAATAAATTACTTTCAAACCACTGGACAGAAAATGACGTCGTCTGTTCATGGCGTGATTCTTATAGAATCTTTTGCATAAAAAATATATTAAACATCTTGGGCTGCACTAGGTACTGAATGTACTTATGCATCGATTTAAACACTTTCGAAAAAATAATCAACATTCCAATTGAACAGAAAATAATCATCAGCTAATTTTAAACACAATAATTTACGGAAACATCATATGAAGTATCATTTAAATACGCACAGTGTTTGAATGTTAGGCTCCAGGTGTGGGCTGGGGGTCCCAACTAAAATAAAACTGCTGTGTTTCGACTGTAGGCGCTGTATAATAATGAGGTAATAAATTGTAACAATGAGCCGCGTATGCGCACGATCGCATCGTATGAGCGAGTGGATCGGAGTGGGGCAAGAGGGCCCACACGTGACCATTGGAATGCGCGGGCTGCCACTCGTCCGGCGGCGCGCTGACCGCGCGCACCGCGATGTGATGTAGGATATGTAGCATGTGATGTGTATGCGCGCGCCGCGATGAGACGAAGGAACATGCTCCCCCGGCTTCAACTAGGATGTTGAAGAAGCCGGAAGAAGACAGATGTTGTTGTAGGCGCGCGTAATGGTGCCTTTCTTCGTTAGTATGTCGGCTACCCTGGTTCGTCCATCAGGTCCCGGCTTGACTGCAACCACCCTGCCGAGAAGCCACAAGAGGGGGGCACGGTTCGGGTCCCTCACTAGGACTAAGGCGCCAGTCTTGATTTCTTCCCCAGCCGTCCGCCACTTGGTCCTCTGCTGTAAGAGGGAAATGTACTCATTTGAGTAGCGGTTCCAGAAGTGTTGCCGCAACTTCTCGATGCGGTCATATCGTGGCATCCTGTTGATGTCAGAGTCAGCGATTGGTGCCCGTGGGATCGACATGAGATGACGTCCGAGGAGGAAAGATGAAGGAGAAAGATAGGACAAGTCAGAAGGATCAGTTGATAGAGGCGTTAATGGTCTGGAATTTAAAATAGCCTCTATCTGGATCAGACACGTTGAAAGCTCTTCATAAGTTAAATGAGTTAGGCTCAAGACTCTACGTAATAAATGCTTAATAGAGCGAACAGAACTCTCCCAAAGTCCGCCAAATTGCGGACTATAGGCTGGTATATATTTAAATTCGATGCCCTCGTTTGCCATGTCAGATTCAATAGAGTTAGAGTAAACCTTAAAGAAGCGTGAAAGCTCGTTGAAAGCTCCCACGAAGGTGGTCCCATTGTCGGAGTACACGCGTTGAGGCTTACCACGACGACTGATAAACCTGCTAAATGCCGCAAGAAACGCCTCCTTGGTGAGATCAGGCACCAACTCTAGATGAACGGCTCTGACTGCAAAGCACACAAATACACAAATATAAGACTTTTGTAACTTACAACCTCTACCTTTGCGGTCGGCTATCAGCACTGGCCCAGCATAATCAAGACCTGTGTTTAAAAAGGGAAACTCAAGTTCTGTCCTGTCCTTGGGTAGATTACCCATCATGACTTGAACAGGCTCAGCTCTAAAGCGAGTACACCGAACACAGTTACGAACTATCTTTTTTGCTAAGTTTTTACTTCCAAGAGGCCAGTATCTCTGCCTAATGTTAGCTAGGATTAGTTGCGGACCAGCATGGAAAAGAGCTTTGTGTTCTTTCTCAAAGATAATTTTGGTAAGATGGTGCTTGCTACATAGCAATATGGGATGCTTGACATCGTAGTTATAATTTGAATTATCAAGACGTCCACCGACGCGTATTAAGTTCTGATGATCGATAAAGGGAGAAAGGCTTATTAATCTGTTCTTTTTATGTAACGGCTTATTAACTTTAAGACAGTGATACTCATCAGGAAACATTTCCTGTTGAGAAATATGTAAAATTATGTCATGCGCGGATTGTAATTCTGTACATGTTAAGTATGATGATTTTCTGTTTGTCTGTGTATTTCTGCAATTATTTATAAATCTGTATATGTATGCTACTATTCTTATTAATTTAGTAAATTTAGATGTTTTATGAATTAGGTTTAATATTGTATTGTTATTATTGTTATTGATTAAATTATTATGACTATTATTATTAATATTAATGTTTGTTGTGTTTGAGTCATGGGACGTATGTAGAGAAGAATGTAGTGTTAGTTGTGTGTTTGGAATTGAAGGGAACTTTATTTCTGTATTATTAAGGAATTCAGGCCCTGACCACCAAAGCGTGGATTTGCTGATGCAATCAGCCTTCACCCCCCGAGAAGTGAGATCGGCAGGGTTAGACTTAGAAGGTACATAGTTCCACATCAGGCCAGAGGTAGCTTCTTGTATCTCACTCACTCTGTTGCGGACGAATTGATCAAGCTTACTGGGTGGCGTAGAGAGCCAGCCCAGTACGATCGTCGAGTCACACCAAAAGTAACATTGATCTAACTTCAGAGTGAGTGATTGACGCACTTTCAGATACAGTCGCGTTCCTAATAAAGCTCCACACAACTCAAGACGTGGTATAGTAGTAGGCTTTATAGGTGCAACCCTGTTTTTTGAGGCTAAGAGGCGAACGCACACTGTTCCGTCGACTGTAACTGTTCTTACGTATATACAAGCGCCGTAAGCTTTTTCAGAAGAATCTGTAAATATATGAAGCTCAATAACAGACGGGTTGACACAAGACACCCAACGGGGTATGTGAATAGAATTAAGATCTTTAAGAGCATGTATAAATTCTAAAAATTGCAATTTTAAGTCTGTCGGTAGTTCCTCATCCCAATTTAATTTTAATATCCACAACTGCTGAATTATAAGTTTGGCTTGGACTAAACACGGTCCTATAAGACCAAGGGGATCAAATACTTGGCTAATTAATGAAAGAACACTACGTTTAGTAATTTTAGATGTAGGAGATATTTGTACTGAAAATAATAGGTTGTCATTTTTACTATCCCAATATAATCCTAGAGTTTTACATAGATCTGTATCGTTTAAATTTAATGTTTTATTTTGATTTTTATCAATTTTGGATAATGATTGTAGTATTTCGGTACTATTAGATTGCCATTTTCTAAGGTTGAATTTAGCTGAATTTAAAGTATTTATTACGCCCCGACATAACGAAACGACTGACTCGACTGTGTCACCCCCACTCAAGTAGTCGTCTACATAAAAATCGCGTTTGATGCTCTGGCTGACCTTTGGATCAGAACTGTCATCCGCCAGAGATACAAGACATTTTGTAGCTAAGTAAGGGGCTGAGCTGGTACCATAACAAAGTCTATTAATAGTGTAGGTATTTAAGCGCTCAGAAGAATCAAATCTAAAGAGGATTTGCTGCAATGAGTATTGTGAAGGCTCTATCAATATGGCTCGGTACATTTTTTCAATGTCAGCCGATACGACAAATCTATGTTGCCTGTACCGTAACAATATTGATAGTAAGTCTTCTTGTACAGTTGGACCCACCATTTGAATTTCATTAAATGATTTTCCTGAAGAGGTAGGGGCTGAACCATCGAATACTACACGAAGCGGACTCGTGTTTGAGTCTCGTAGTACTCCGTGATGAGAAAAATAATGATTGAATTTTGAACGTTTTGATTTTGAATTAATTGTCATATGCTTAAGATCTATGAATTCTTTAATAAAATGTAAATATTTTTCTTTAAAGGAAGAGTCTCGCTCAAATCTACGTTCTAGAGAAAGGAAACGACTTTTAGCCATCGAATAAGAGTCACCTAAGCACTCAGGCGAGTTTTTTAAAGGAATGGTAACAACGAATTGGCCATGGTCATTACGCCAAGTGGTCTCTTTAAAGAGCTTTTCACAGGCTTGTTCCTCTGAAGAAAAGCTAGAACTAGATTTTACAGTATCAAGTTCCCAAAAACGAGTAAGTTGTTCGGACTCCTCTTGGGAGAGAAAGTGACACATGGGTTGTTCATGAGGACGTTTCTGATACGCACAACCCGAAATAAGCCAACCTAACTGCGAGCTTTGTAATTTAGGCTTATTTTTACCCAAATTAATTGTATCGGAACCTAAGACGTCCCAAAATACTTCAGCGCCCACTAAGATATCAATGGCTGAAGGTATATTAAATGAAGGGTCTGCTAGCTGAAGACCTGGCGGGATGGAAAATATTTTTTTGTCCAAATAAGAGCCAGGCAGCGATTGTGTGATTATTGATAAGACGTAACAGTCTACGTTCGCTCGATAGCCACCGCAACGGGATTGCAAAGTAAGACTGCAACTTTCTGAAGTACTAGAATTTTGACCGTTAATACCTGTGACGGTGGAGCTAGTGCTACGCTTTACCAGTCCGAGCTTTCCACAGAGGTCTTGTGTGACAAAGTTGGAAGTGCTGCCGTTGTCCAATAGAAGTCTGGCAGTGTGAAGTCTTCCACTGACGTCTGCCACATGCACCAATGCTGTGGATAGTAGAACATGATTATTACTATTTGAATAGGAAGGTGTCATGTGAGTAGATAAGGCTATGTTGCCTGATGTTTGTTCTGGAAGGAATTCCTTATGTAAGAGGGTGTTATGCTTCGTAGAACAATATTTGCAATGTGATAATTTGCAACGTTTGTCTGTATGACCTGGGCGTAGGCAGTTCATACAAACATTGCTTTCTGTAGCTTTTTTAATGCGCGTGTCGACGTCAAGATCTCTAAATGATTGACAACAAAATAAATAATGATCTTGAGAACACATAGGGCATTTATTATTGTAAGATTTGTTAGTATGTAAGTTAGGTTTAGGTTTTGTAATATTTAAATAATTTTTAGTTTTATTAGTTTCATAAGTGTTAGTGTTAAGTTTATTTTGATTATTTTTAAAGTTTTTAGTATCGTGTAAGGTTTCAAGCAAGTCCGCTCTGTTGTTTAAAAATTTAATAAATGTTTTTAAATTAGGAAATGTACTTAAACTATTTTTATGCTCCTCCCACTGACGGTTAGTAATGTAATCTAGTTTTTTGGACATTATAAAAATGATTAACGTGTCCCAGTGCTCAGTGGGTTGCCCAAGAGTTGAAAGAGCCCTTAAATTTTTATTAGTAACATCAATCATGTTTCGTATTGATGCACTTGATTCCTTTTGAATTTGTTCTAAGTTAAAGAGTGATTGCAAATGATTATTAATTAATAATTTTTCATTATCAAATCTTTCTGATAAAATTTGCCAGGCTATGGCGTAGTTGCTTGCTTGAAATTCAATACTATTGATAATTAATGCTGCACTGCCGGTTAAGGCCGCGCGAAGGTAATGAAATTTGTTTATGTCTTGTATGCTTTCATTATTGTGAATAAGAGAAAGATACGTATCTCGGAACTGCAACCAGTGCTGATATTCTCCGCTAAAGTGAGGCAAGTCTATCTTGGGCAGACGGACAAAGTCTTGCTTGGAGGCAGAGCCGTGTGCGTGGCCGTCGGCGACCGTGGAGGTGGAGGCCGAGGACGAGGGCGTGGCGCGAGCGAGCAGGGTCCGCGCGCGGGCCACCTGCTCGAAGTACTGCCTCTCGAACAGTTCCCTCTCGGCATACATCTCATCCGCGTTCTCCGACAACAGTTCCAGCTCCTTCTGTAACGCATCGAAGTCCTGATATGAAGCTTCTATAATACTAAGACGGCAATCTAATTCGGCTTGTTGAAAATTATCTAATGCTGATGCCGGTAACAATTTAACAAAGTTGGTAAATTGCGTTAATTTAGCTTTCACGCTTCCACGCTTCTTTACAAGCTCTTTTATTTTTGCATCAGGCATAGTGATAAATTTAAATAAGGAATGAAGGAAGAATAAGTGATGACAGGCGAGCAAATATTCAAACTATTATTTGAATAGGCTAATAAAATATTATTAATACGAGCGCGCGAGCGCAAACAATAGAAATAAGATGTAACAATGCAGTGCAGTGCGAAGGAATGCGAAAAAGAAAGAAATGAATTTATTATGCTAGGCTACTTATGAAGAGATCAATGTATGTCTGATCCGTATAGCACTATTTTAAATTCCTGGAAAGATGAAAAGAAAGACAGGAATAATAAGGATTGGAACGAACTCACTCAGTTTAAAAGTCCCACCGGGTTCACTGTCCTTTGTTTAAAAGATCGCTGACGTGTTGTTCTTCACGGTCAAAGCGGACAGTCCAAAGTCCACGGGCGGGCGAAGCGCAGCGCAATTATACAACACGGCTTGATCACGACGTTTGTAGGCTCGTAGAATGTACTTCGTAGAAGGCTCGTAGTCGTAAGGATCGATGTAGAAGGCTCGTAGGACGAATGTAATTCTTGTACGACCAATGTAGAAGGCTCCAGGATCAACTTTTGAGGCTTGAAGTACTAGTTTTTTCGAGGATCGAAGGACCACTGTTTGAATGTTAGGCTCCAGGTGTGGGCTGGGGGTCCCAACTAAAATAAAACTGCTGTGTTTCGACTGTAGGCGCTGTATAATAATGAGGTAATAAATTGTAACAATGAGCCGCGTATGCGCACGATCGCATCGTATGAGCGAGTGGATCGGAGTGGGGCAAGAGGGCCCACACGTGACCATTGGAATGCGCGGGCTGCCACTCGTCCGGCGGCGCGCTGACCGCGCGCACCGCGATGTGATGTAGGATATGTAGCATGTGATGTGTATGCGCGCGCCGCGATGAGACGAAGGAACACACAGAAAATCAAAATTCCGAAAGATAAAATCCTTTCGAATTTCAAGGTTCTGTAAACAACGTTTTTGATATCGTAGGAAGGGCTTTTAGTTTATTTCAAAGGCTCTATATAAATTCACTTTATCTTTTTTAATTTCATAATACATTTCGTTAATAAGTTCGTTTCAAGCGAAATGAGTTGGATTTAAAAGGCTTACTTTACTTAATGTGAAATTTGAGTTCCAGAAAAACCCTTTACGCTCTCGCGATTACTTAAATTGGATGATTTAGATAAAAAACGCGACGCGACGTTTGCGTTATATTAGTTGATTATATTTTTAATAATTCAGAGCACAGCCAACTAGTTAATTTTATATTAGAAAAGCTTGATATTTTTTATTAATTAACTACACTTGAACATTGAAAACTGTAGTTTTGTATCAGTAATTCTGTACAATTATAATTAATGTCTGTAGAAAAGTATAGTACCTACTACTTTATTAATTTGATAATAGTATAATATTGTCGACAAGTAATTACTTGCATGATAATATTTCGGTCATATTGCGCGAACGATAGGAAAGGTAAATATAATAAGATCTATATGCTTAGCTTTACTCTCAAACTGAAACTATCCGAACAAACTAAAACTATAAGGGTTCCGCTTTGACTACGGAACCGTAAAACAATAATAATAAAAAATTTGTCAAATACCCTATTGGTAAAGCTCATTGTTAATCACCGCATGTTGATGCCAATTGACCGAACTACGTGATAAAAACAGGGCACACTGAAAACCAGCGGTTGGGGCATTCCACAACAACCAAAGCTGAGTGTGTACTTTTTTGCCATGTAACACAACATAATGTATATCCCTTTGTTTTGTTTGCAGTAGTATAATTTTAATTTAATTTTGTTGTGAAAACTGGCAGAATAAACGTCCTCGCTGGAAATCGAACTCGGGACCCTTGGGATGGCGCCGCGGCTGTCCGGCGTGGTAACCGTTACACCAGTCGGGTCGTCTATAAAGGTAAACAGATGCGTAGATGAACAGAGGCGTTGATGAGGGTACCTCACTTGCATTCTTGACGCTGCTTACGATGTGCTAAACGTTTGATTCGCTGGTTGTCCGCCAAGTTTAGATGTCAGCACATCTTGTTTGGCAACGCAGTATGTTTTGTAATAAATAGTTTCACTTGAGACACAACACACTTAAAAGTCTTTTTATAGAAAGTACATGTCCATCTTAGCTTAGGTCGTCGTTTTTTTATTGTTTTATTTCGGCAACAGGAGTTGGCTCTTAATCCATTTTTATATTTTTATATTCCATTTTTTTTATCTAAAAAAGATCTCATGAATGTGCATAGAAAAACAATCGAATAGATCCTCAGTTATATTTTGTTTGTAAGATGGATTCTATTTGGTTTATGATTACTTTTCATTTTTGTTTGAAAGGTCTTTATATAAATTCGTATTAAATTTAACTAATATCATATTTAAATGAAAGTTGTTAACTCTTTATAAAAATCTCTTTCAATGTAAATAAAAAAATGAAATCATAATTTCAAACGATTTTTTATTCATCATTGAAAACGACTGAAGTATTAAAGCGAACTAAGTTTTTTAATTTAATCTTTTCGAAGTTGATTTTATGAATGTATAATTTCTGTAATAATATAAAATTTCATGAACATTGAAAAAGTCTTTTCATTGCGATACCGATTAATCTGTTCTACACATAACTACTTTGTAGAAGTAATATCAATAACAGACTACTGCCGACAAAGTGGCTTACAAATTTACCAGAATTTAAATCTGTATTTTATGTAAGTCTTCATTGGTATTATATAAAAAAGAGGTTTGTAAAGTTTATTACTTTGGTGAAAATAAACATACAGTATTTTTTCGTATTGGGGTGTCCTAGAATACTGATCCTAATCAAATCCGTTGCCGGTAGACCTGTATAAATCAGAGTACAAAGTATAAAGACCAATAACATACCTAATATTTGAACTGTAATCAAAGCAAGTGGCCATATACATAATCAGGATCCCTTTCAAGTTACATAGCCATTAAAGAAGTAAGTATCCTTCTACGGTATGATATCTGAAATACCTTCGCATATCCAAATACTCCAGAACCCTAAACCTTAAACCGTTTTTGGGCTTGTTATACAAAAGTAAGCTAGTTAGGTAGTTAGTTACATTTAACAGTTGTTTCTCAGTCACAAAGGTAAAGTGAAACATAGCAATATAAACTCACTAACCCTCTCGGTACAACACGTTTGTTTCTAATAAGTTAACTAACTACATAAACTTTAAACAGGTCGCAATTCCGCGCTTCGTGTTTTGTTTGTCAGGCAAACGCATCTCACAGTTGCACTTAAAATAAAATGTATTTTAAAATAAGTAAAAATAGTAATGGTAACATTTTTACAAGCTTTTATTTAACTTGCATTGTATGTATCTTGTAATGTTCGGTTAAAAATTATATATTACTACTAGCTGCCCGGACAGACTTCGTTCTATTAAAAGTTTTTTATTTTGAGATGTAAGCTATCCTATCTTTCAAGTTCGATCAAACTGCACATGGTGTGCAAATTTGATTAAAATCGGTTACGTAGTTTAGGAGTCCATCGCGGACAAACAACGTGACACGTAATTTACATACAACTAGCTGCCCGGACAGACTTCGTTCAGTCAAAAGTTTTTTTTTATTTTGAGATTTAAGTTATCGTATCTTTCAAGTTGGATCAAACTGCACACGGTATGCAAATTTGGTTAAAATCGGTTCAGTAGTTTAGGAGTCCATCGCGGACAAACAACGTGACACGTAATTTATATATATTAAGATTATTAAGATACTATGTATAAATTATATTTACGCGGAACCTTATCCAATGCCACTAATGCCAGTGTTCGAACGTACTGGTTGAGTCTCACACAAATATACACATCACACCACAAACACCGAAGATGATTGCTGGAAAAGATGTTTGTCAGAGGTCCTGGCTAGTCGGTTTTGCTTATTCAACACGACACGCCTCGACCTACGTCCAGTGGCCGATAGAACAATTACGGCACTTGCATTTGTGCTGACGTCGTGTGAGACATCACCGGGATGTAGGAAGTCCACGTCACATGCCACGGAATAGGACTAGATATTCTGTTTCAGCATCGTGTATCGTCCATTGTTTAGCTGTTGGACTGCCATGGATTCCTATTCTCGTGTGCTGATTGGCAAGAGATTATTGTTATTTGAGAACCGTAAAGGTTACGTTCCTGAAGGCTACTGTGACCAAACTTGAAGTATTGTAGCAAGACTTATTGAAATGTTTTTATTTAATATTGCAGTGTTGTGTTGTGTATGACTGTCTGATAGTATTTTATTTCGTCTCTAACAAAGAGTCATGAGGGATGTCCAAGTTTACGTGGAGCTTCCCAGAGGGTAAAGAGATTTTATTTGGTCACCAAGACTCACCATGAGTGTTGTAAGAGATAGGGAAATGTTTTTTTTAGGTCATTGTAGGTCGCTGTTTGTGGTATCTTTTTTTGCCTATAAATTTGCAATACATCGAATCTCATTACGTAGTAGTAATGATCATTTATTTTTATTCGATCAAATTATACAAAGGTGTTTTAAAAATGTAAGATTGTTAAAAGTATCTTAGTTGTCATGGAATTTCTTAAGCATTGGAATTAGTTTTAAAAATATAACTACAGAATATTTATAATAAACTGGTATCCCGAAGGTTTCTTTTCAGAACGCCTACTCACCTTTTTTCTCATTATGTATAAATTATCCCCGCACCCAAATTATCGTAACTTATTAGGAACCACATTCATTGCTATTATTGCAATTGCTAGGGCTATTTATTGCGTTAAAATACTCAAAACCTACTTTATAAACCTATTATAATTATCCATTATTAGTACAAGGTATATTATAAAGAGTTTTTTTTTGTAATGGATAAACTCAAAAACTACTGAATCCATTTCAAAAATTCTTTCACCAATAGAAAGCTCTTTACTTTCTGAGTAACATACCTAGGCTTTACTTTATTTTAAAAAATGGGGATTCTATACGAAAATCGAAGCAAAGCGAGGGCGGTTACTAGTCTCTAATAAACGAGTATTGCGTGTTGTGCAAAACAAACCTTGATCGTGTCGTATTATTTTGATCGTGCTTAGCGCGATTATCTTTATTGCAACATCTTTACCAGCGCAATAACGGCAAATACCTCACAAACAACGTATCTCATATAGCCCTTATAGCGCTATTTACCGACCAAGCATCTTAATAAAGTTTATAGGTTATAAAATCTAAGTATTGTTTTGAGACTACCTTAATATAGGTAATGGGTGTAAAACAACCACGTAGAAGAAAATACTTTAATGAACTATAACGAGTTTTTAAAACAATGTATAATTTATTTGAAACAGAAATTAAAAGAAGTTTGCTCTCACTCTCTGTCACACACATAATTATAAATTATTTCCCTGCGAACAGTAAGCGGTGGTAAGCGGTGGTATGCGGTGGTAAGCGGTGGTATGCGGTGGTAAGCGGTGGTATGCGGTGGTAAGCGGTGGTATGCGGTGGTAAGCGGTGGTAAGCGGTGATTGTCACACATGGTCATTATTTACACCAAGGCATTAACGATGTGCTAACCGAAAAAGAACTGGGGGGTCATGAAAATGCAAGATACAACCTCGAGATACCGTATCATTGTTACAGTCTTTCAAGCTGTGCCTATTATGGCCCGATAACATTTTGAATACCGTTTGTACCACTGAGTTGTGAGCTGAACAGTTAAATGATAGTTATCACGCTGGGCTTTGCAATTTGGCAGGAGAATCGCTAGTTTCAGCTACGGCACCTAGCCAAAGTACTTGATAAATAGTTTAGATCTTTATTTAACGGACTTTTACAATACTGCAATTGTGTAATATAGCTTGTTTTGCAAAGGTCCGTTATATAATAAATCTCCAAACTACACCCACGATATAAACTCTTAAACTGTCTCGGAAAAAAGCGACAAGAAAATATTTTCTACTCGACTTTAATGTAACAGAGAAAATGCTTATTCATGATAAAGTATTAAATTATTACATGTTTAGGTGCTTATAACACAGACATACAAAATAAGCAAACTCATCGTAATAAGTTAGTACTTAACCCTCTAAGGTAAATACGTCATGCTTTAAAGCTAAACATTGAGATGATAAGTGTTAAAATTATACAGTAAGTGGTGTAATTATACACCAGGTTTACATTGTAGTCATTGTAATGTTGTAGATTGAAGTGATGTAAGGACGAAATTAGAGACTAGTTAAAATGTAACTTTAAACGTCGTTCTTAATAAAAAAAACATTAAAACAGGTATTAAACATTTAAGTAGAAAATCAATAAGAGTTTCCTTTTGTCATTGAATGTGAACCCTAAAACAAAAACAAAGGGACAAGTTAAAAAAGTAACTTTAGACGTTTATAAAAGTGAAAACAATGCAAAACAACCTATATTTATAATCACGAAGCGTAGAGAGTTTAAGTATCCCAACGTCGTCCAAACCTATTTACCTGGAGCCTTTAACGAAAAAACTTTGATTATAATTCCCTTTTAGGTAAAAAAGTAAACAAACTCAGTAAAGAAGGCAATCAAAAGTTTAACAACTTCTCGACGCTTACATGAAGTAAGGGTGGCGTCATGGTTCGGCGTTGGTACATTCTATCGGCGTTTATTGGGGTCTCATAGCGATGTCTTTGCTTTAGGTAACTTATGCTTCACTGCTCAAAATAATTGTTACCTATGCTCTCATATCCTTGCAGTTTGTGTGAGAAGCGCTCAACGACCTTTAACTTGCATCGATTCTACTTGATCAACTGAGTTAGACGTTATGCGTTAGTCCGCACTAGCAAAACTTCTCGGAGAGTACCTAACATCTACTTATTTATTTATTTATTCTTTATTGTACTCACCTTTAGATAAAATAGCATTCTCTAACAGTCACAACAATAACAACAGTGTGACTTAGAGAAGTACGAGGTAGTCGTACATACAAAATTAAGATAAAATAACCATTGAAGTAATATTATTAGCGTATAGAACCGACACTGCGAACACGATGTTTGTCCCAATAAATTGGCACCAATGGGCTTCAATTTTCAATGGATTTGTTCGATTTTGAAAGGACTGATTTTGAAAATAGAACCTCCCGGCGTGACACAAAGTTTGTTCGCGATGTCTGTTCTGGTACTTTAGTACATTATACTTCAATGTAAATAACAAACAAAACTACATTTTTATGTAATTAGCCGACAACCGAGAGAACGATCTACCTGATGGTAAATGGCCACTGTCTCCCATGGACAGCAATATCAAAGTCATCACGGATGCGTTGCTGACCAAAAAAGAAAAGAGGTAAAGAAAGAAAGATTTACGAAGATAAAATATTTATCTATCCCTATTTTTACCTTAGCCTTAGCCTATAGCCCTTACTCGAGGCTTTCAAGTTCACTAATACACAAAGTATCACTATGACGCTCTCAAAATACTTTAAATACGTGACAAATTAATGTAATTACCTATAATGAATGCAATGATTAAACGTTATCTCTTCGATATTCATTCATATTCAATTGTTAATAAATCGGTAATTGGATTCCCCAAATGGAAAACTGTTTTTTGATGAAATATTTAATCTCGAATAAACTGGCAAAGTGTCATTAACATCAATGTTCCAAATTAAATGCGAAGGGCGGCGTCCCGTAATTATATTATTAGATAATAAATTGTATTGCTCCTTTGTCGAGAAACAATTGATTTTGATTGAAATTAAGGAACTTAATATAGAAGATATTAATTTCTCTGAGATAATCGTCAATCACGGTAATTTTGCTTCGAAAATTGAATATTTTTGTTGATTTACAGAACTTAGTAAGAAATACAGTAGGTACAATTTTTTTATAAAAAAGTTAAATAATTTCATTTTTATTTTTTATTGAAGCAAAAAGCTTTAGTATCTTTGTCGGGGTTTAATAATCATTAACATTTTTAAACCCCGACAAAACAGTGGGGTGTTATAAGTTTGACGTGTTTTGTACCTGTGTATGTGTCTGTGTATCTGTATGTCTGTCTGTGGATTCGTAGCTCCCAAACGGATGAACCGATTTTGATCAAGTTTGTTTTTGTTTGAAAGGTGACTTAATCGACGGTGTTCTTAGCTATGTTAAGTAAATCAAACTGTCGCGGGTTATTTTAATTTTAATTTAAGATTATAAAGTACTACTTTATATATATTTTTTTCATACGGAAAAAAATATTAATAACTACCGTTGATCAGTAACTTAAAAACCAGATATTAAAAATGCCATAAAAAATACAAATCATTCTGAAATTCTTAAAATATCCCGAAAACGATATAAACAAAACCCAATTTTTGGCTTTCTACAAGGCATTGGGTACAGCGAAAAAAGTGACATTTACACGATTTCAGATTTCAATCGGCGAGGCCATGTATCTCTAGTGAGGGTCCAGGGACGGATCCCTCTATTGTACAACGCTTGTCCGATGCAGAGGCTGTCATAATAAGAGAGTTATGAATAGAAACTAAATATTTAGATTATGCAACTGTTAATAATGTAGAACGGACGATTATGGATGTAAATGTTAGGAAAACTGGAAATCAGGGAGCGAAGTAAAAGGAATATCATTTCACAACCAACACCATCGAATAATCCTTCTATACCTATACCTATCTGATATCAAGTGACCTGTCAGTACTCAGTCGCTTTGAATTTCCCACGAATAATATTTCCCAGCAAAACTTCATTGACTTATCAAGTTTCGGACGAAACTTAACCAAGTAAGTTAGCCAGTTCTACAGCGAAATGAATACTAAAGTAACTTACTACCTTTACACTTACTCAGCTACACACTCTCTTAAACTGTAGATATCTGCCTCATAAATATAAATTCTTGATCCTATTTTGTTGTCATTTGCTACTATTTACTGTATTTATATTTTATAAAAGTTTATTTATATACATTGAAGTTCCTTTCCACCTTTACCTATAAATAAAAAGACGTACCAATACATGCTAAGTTAAGTATCAATGCTTTGAATAGCAAGCTTGAACGCACAATAATTACGAGTATTGCATGTGTTGTGTATAGCAACTCGCCTCGCAACCAATTGAAAGCGCTTGCCAAATTCCTCGAACTCAATATTGGTTTGGCAAGCGGGTTGTAGTTTAGCTAAAAATGGTAAAATGCTGTGGTAATAGGAAGCGTTGTCGACTCGCAATAAACTCGTGCTCGTAGTGAACTGCTCGTAGGTTAAATACGCAGAAGCAGTGTTCTCATATACCAGTCTTGGTTTTAGTTTTATGTTTACGTTTTCTGTGGTGTAGTAGTATGTGTGTGTGTGTGTGTGTGCCCTGCCAGGATTTACTGGAACTTGAGAATATAAGTAGACAGTTCATAAGTACGAGTTCACTTTTTATTTGCTCGCTTGCTTAGTGCTTGTTCATACTGACTCGCCGGCGCGGTCGCGCGCGCGGTCGCGAAATATCAAACATATGAACTACTATGAAAGTGTTCACATACAAAACGCACGTGCGGTGTAAGTAGCGGGCACGCTAGCGACAAGCGCGCGCGGCCCGCTAGCGGCAATATCAAACGCATGAGAATGTATGAGTGTGTTCACACTGAACTAGTGGCAGAGCGTGCGACTCACTCGCGATGTCAGGTAAGTTCAACCTTTTTGAACTTGTCGCTAGAAACGATAGCACATGAATTCATCATGTCCCCAGATTAAAGGGTTGTTCTTTCATCTAAGATCATGAGTTTATTAGTACTATTCAGGCTAGAACTGTTTTGTTTTGAACTCAGATTTGGCAGAGTAAACACAGGCATCTTATGAACAGAAACATTCTTAATAAACTATGGAAGGAAATTGCTGAATTGTTTCCTGATATGGAGGGTGAGTACCTAAATGGAACTTGAGGTATGAATTTTCGGTTAAAAAAAGATCGTCGTCCATGTTTTCAACCTCTGACAACATGTCACAATCGCGCAAACGCCTGGCGGCCAGTGTGAACACGAATCCGCCACCGCGCCCGCGCCCGCGCCCGCGCCCGCGCCCGCGCCCGCGCCCGCGCCTGCGCCCGCGAGTTCAGTGTGAACACTCACTAAAAACTTGTTGATAAACTTATTTACACTCACATAGTCCCTGAGAATGTCTTTAAGTTTTTTTTATAGAGATAGCTGGCAAACGAGCTGACGATCCACCTGATGATAAGTGGCTATCGTCGCCCATGGACATCAGCAACACCAAAGGCGTTGCCGGCCAAGAAAGGGAGAAGAAAACGAAAGAAAGAACGACAAGTCGTTTGGCGGCCGACTCATGCTCAAGGGTGGTAGCTATCCAGGCGAACCCCATGGAGAAGTAATAATGGTATTAATTAACAATTATTAACAATTAAAATCAATATTACCAATATAATCTCTCGAGGGGCCCTACCACCAGCGGGCCATACAAGGCTTCTAAGCCTGGGGCGGCTTCAAATGTATCAATATCGGATGGATTTTGAAGTTTTCGATGATCAAAATCGTTATTAAAACGGTAACGCATCAGTGATTCCTTTGGTGTTGCTGATGTCCATGGGCGATGATAGCCACTTACCATCAGGTGGATCGTCAGCTAGCTTGCTGGCTATTTATGTAAAAAACCTCCAAGCTCCTGATACACACTGCTGAACAACGAAGGTCTCATGTATTTCTAATAGAGCATCATCAGTCATTTCACTCTGTACCATCCAGTTTTACTGATAGCTTAGTAGTAGTGGTAAAGTTTAATACTACTTACCTCCAACCCACTTTCTTCAATCAACCATAAAATAGTTTATGTGTTCCAAAACTGCAGTGTATTAAAGGCCTCCTTCATAAGGCTCCTTCATACCAGATAAGTTATAAGTTTATAACATATTTTATTAACTAGTAATCCGCATATTGCGCGTAAAATGAGACCCTTTTTTACTTCGCAGTCGTATAACTCTGAACTAAGGTTATTAAAAGCAGATAAACCAAAGTTATATTACATGTCATAAGTGGTCCCCGAGGGAACACTAAGGGCCATCCTTTCATCCACAATTTAATTAAATTATTATACGACCTAATCGTAAAAGTAGGATGTTAAAAAGGGACATCCCTTGTGTCTTTTGTATCTAATCGTAATTTTATTTTGTTTTGGCAATCAGCTCGTGAAATTTAATATGTAAGTTGGTACCTAATCGTATTTCGTTTTGCATTTTTAGACGACCCGTGTGGCGCAATGGTTACCATGCCGGATCGCCGCGCCGCACCAAGGGTCCTGGGTTCGATTCCCAGCGAGGCGAGTTGAATTATGAGATTGAATTTCTGTTCTCGGTCTGGGTGTGAATTTCTTTGTCTAGTGTGTTGTCCATGGCACGCACGACACAAATCCTAGTGTTGGGCTATTAGTATGAAGCGTTATTATTATTATTATTATAATTATTATTTAAGAAGTAATTATTACCTCAACACTTTTATTAAGTTAAAAAGTATGTTGAGTATGCGCTTATACACGTATGTATCGGAATAACATTCCAACATCACTAATTGCATTGACTAAAATGATAGGTGAGTTAAGTCTACTTATATCAATTCACCTGCGGCCAGTAGATTTAAATCACCTGGGTGCATAGGTGAATAAAGTACACTAAAAGTAGACTTAAGACACCTGAGTGAACTAACTCAGGTGAATAAAGACGACGTCACCTGTCTCTGCGACATTGATTATTTGATTAATTGATATAACATCAACACTACTTTAATTTAAATCTCTCCCTGGGCGAGTAACAAAGATACTTTTATACAGCATGAAACTAACCAGACAATCAAACTGAAAAAGTTCTTTAAACGTGGTATTACGATAAGTCTGATGTCTTTCATCCTACGATCGCAGAACAAACCCATTAAATTTTCTTTCGTCATTCTCAATTCTTGTACGAAATGATAAATAATTCATCATTCCCGCCTTACTTAGCCTAAGTATGCCATATTTCACAGGCCCTTCCTTGGATGCGACATAAAATACAGCCGAGGTAATCCTATCCATCCATGATTTATATCAAAGAAGGGTCAATGTGGAAGATTTCATAAGCGATATATCATCGTTTCATATGCACAACTCTGAATAGACGTCGGTCCTTTGACAATACTTTTGTCTACTTTATTAACATTATTATTATTATTACTAATATGGGAGACCGAGGTTTACTTGATGGTCATGTCACCATGTAAATTTCAAATAGTACAAAGTTGATTCTAATATGATGCTCGTGGATTTGATGTAATATGACAAGTCAAGCTTAACGAACTAGTACGATTCATTGACAGATGGCATCACCTATGTTTCTGAAAATTACAACTTTTTATTGAATTCCTTGGCAAAAAAACACCGACATTCAAACAGGGCGTCTTTTTGCCCTTTGGGGCTGTAATTCCTGATCAAGAGTTGGATGGATTTCAATTCTGGATTTAAATTTCAAACAATTTCTTATTTTCTGTGGACCCATTATGTCGCGTTTGATTTATAAATCCCTTTTTCCCTAATTCTTATGCTATGTCCTTCGAGTGGCGTAAGTACACTCGACTTCAGTAGGCCTTAATGGCGTCAATCAATTTGGGAGTAGCGTGGTGAAATAATAAAGAATGAACATTAAAAGTAAATAAAAAAGAATAAACAAGTAGTTAAAGCAGTTTTTCAGTAATTTAGGTAGACACCTGTTGTGATGCCATGACTGATTTGAGAGTTGAGCACAATTATTTTTAATCTGAAAAGTATAAAGAAGTATGCCCACTTTACTTTACATCATTACCATGTTAAGAATGTATCTGTTACGGAATGCAGCTCTTCGCCCACTGAAATGGATCGACGGCGTGTCTATGCCACAGGTTCTCCAACCTGGCTAGGTACCTATCTAATGCACTTTGGAATTGGTAGTGTTTCGTTATGCTATATTTTCCCCAGGAATTTCACACTCAGTGCATCTTACGCAAATACTGTTTAGTGTAAAGCGACATACTTTTAAATATGATTACAAATAATATTTTTTACTTGACACGTTTCTAGCACGGTGTTGTACGGAATAGTGAAGAGACTCCTTAAAATTCAATGTAGTAGGTATACGACCTCGTAGCCTACTTAGTAGTGACCATGCTAGCGAAGCTAAAGGTCCTGAGTTTGATTACTGGCTGAGGCCGAAATCCTAGTGTGAGGTATGATTGTGTAAGTTTACACAAACGTTAATTTCTTTATAAGGCCGGTTCCTCACCGGGACGCCATGGCGACGTCGCCGGCAACGTATCCAAATAGTTCATATTGAAATGTATGGCGCATACCTCACCTGGCGACGGTGCGGCAACGTCGCGAATTTGGAAGCGTAGCCATGACTGCCAGCGCGCTATGTGGAGTCTGGAGACTGTGGCGCGCTGGCGACGTCGCCAGTAAAATGTATGCGTGTAGGTTACACCTCCCTCACTGAGTAGCCAACCGGCCGCCATTTCGGGCGCTTGGTCAACTTATGTATGGAAAAATTTGTTTCGATACAGAAAAATTTATTGTGAAAATTCAAAATTGTCCGTGTTTGTGGGATAGTGCATTGGATATTTTATAATTTTTTTTAATAAAGATTAATAAAAACACCACATCGGCTTCGATTTGATAAAAAACGATGAATCCAAAGTTTGTTCCTTTTTTTTCTTTTCTTGTAGTATTTTTAAGCGACGTACGTAACAAATAAGTGCAATCTCTTCTACGTCCATTCTTGACATCATAATCGAACTGAGTGAAGAGAAGCCATGGCTACTCTTTTGGCTACCTTCGGACGCCAACGGTAGCCATGGCAACTACGCCGGCGACGTCGCCATGGCGTCCCGGTGAGGTAGGGCACTTAATTCAATTCATAATAATAATTATACAGTGTAAAGTAATTAGTTTGGATGATAATGACTAGGTAGGTAATTACCTGTTTGTAAACGTCACTTCAACGGTCCTATTATACTTATAATTAATTACGCTTGTAATCAACTACATAATGGACGTCAAATAATAGATCTATGGTCCGTCCAAGGTAAGAAATTTCGCGTCTGTAGGTTTTAGTGGTGGGTAGTTAGGTAGGTAGGTAGGTGTTAGGCTTTCAATATTTGGTAAAACTGTTGAACTATTCAATAAAAAAATGAAGTGCATAAATGACGTGGATTGGATTATATTCAATAAGTTTTGTAATAAATGACAATAGTGTCATAAGAATATCGATAAATGCCACTGTAAGAATAATAATAGAATTTCTATAAGCACGCCGTGGGAATGCCTTTTCATCTTAAAATTATTTTTAGAAATACTTCCCGATTGTTGTAAAAACTATAAGCTTAAAAAACCCAAACATGAGTAGTTACTTCAGGCTTAATTGCAAACTTTACACAGCAGTTTTCATTCTTATAGCATGTGGCGTCCGCTTACGGTAATTCTGGATTAATTCCCACAACTTTCCTTGAAACACTCCGTTCTACTTACAACTTTTACGTTGCGTCTGACAACATTGTTCCATTGAAAGTGGAAGTTTCAGTAATATTATTATAATAACCACAAGTTGAATTTGTAACTTAATATAAACTTAATTAAGGCTGTCCTTTAATTTTGTCACACTTGATTGGTAACATTGTTATTGATTAACATTGAGAACATGAAAATTTAAAATGCTTTGTATATTTATAACTATTCAGTTGGCGTTATCACCATAATTCTAAATAATGTGAAGTACTAATTTGATTCCAACTCAGTAATATTTATTTATTTTCTTACAATAATAGTGTTGCAGTAAATGGCTATTAGAATAATTTGCAATGATTTCGAATGTTGGATTTTTAAAATTTTAAATTAGCACTAATTTTTGTGACATTTTAAGAGTTGTTAAGCATCGACAATTTTTGAAACGTCAACGATCGATTGAAAAACAAACTATTGCTATTAAGCAATCAAGTATTAAGTTGGAATCAAATCTGAAGGTAATCCTTCAGATTCGAACTAGGCATTTTCCATAGGCTCCATACTTTTGGTTGGCATTAAACTTATGTTTTAAAGACTTTACTGCAATGTTTAATAAAATATCATTTTACAATTTTTTATCCTAGAATATTAATATTTATATTAAAAATGTGAAAGTTTGCTTGGATGTTTGTTACACTTTCACGAAAAAACCACTGAACAAAATTTCATAAAATTTTGCATACCTACAGCTGGACCATGATCAAGATATTATGAGGTACTTATTATCCCGGAACATGCGGGCGAAGCCGCGGGCAGATCACTAGCTACAGTCTGGCCAGGAATTTTTTAGCCAACCCACTCGCGATATATTTCTTATTGTTGGTATACTAAATTAGGTATAAAATACTTTCATCCATTAAACAGATGGTGAATGTCGCGCCTTGTTCGGATCTTAGTCCATAATATATGCAAAACCTTTCCATATCAGATGAGCGAAGCCGAAGTGGACATAAATATAACATGTGACACTATGCCACGCTTTTATTATTGCATACAAATTTTATGTGAAATTGCTTTATTCGTATGTTCAAATTCAAATATATATATAAGATACTAGCTGTTGCCCGTGGCTTCGCCCGCGGTAGAAATCGATTTTTAAAAATCCCGCGGGAACTCAGTTTTTTTCCGGAATAAAGATGTTTTAATCCCAGAGTATAGGCTATCTGCATTCCAAATTTCAGCTAAATCGGTTAAGTAGTTTTCGCGTGAGAGAGTAACAAACAAACTTACATTCACATTTATAATATAAAATTATTCCAGTCAATGGTTGCCTGGAAGAGATCGCTATTTTAGTAATGGCCGCCAATTGTATGTTTATGTTCAAATGTGTTTTTTCATTTGTAATTTTGTGTACAATAAAGATAATTTGTATTGTATTGTATTAAGTATGATAATGGCTTAAAAAATTATACTCGTGAAAATTTGATTTCTTTTTGGCCTTGACAAATCTCATTGTAAAGGAATACTGAGTTCAGTATTTGAATAGTGTATAGTGTGATCGTAGTTCCAAGTTTCGAAGGTATCTCTTTGTCTTCGGCGCTTACCGTAATTTGTATCGTTAATATCCCTCAGATAGCACTTCTTGGCAGCCAGTCGGACTGATTAGGCTAACGCGAGCCATAACTTGCACCGAGATTTGCAAACCGCATCACTCTCTGAGTGATTGCCTAATCTATGTCAATAAATCACTGCGAACTTCGGAGTTTGAGTGAAGATGAATGTGAAAACATTACTACATCTGATTTATAAAACAGTTATTAACCGACTTCAAAAAAAGGAGGAGGTTCTCAATTCGACTGTATTTTTTTTTTTTTTTTTTTTTTTTATGTTTGTTACCTCAGAACTTTGGACTGGGCGAACCGATTTTGATGATTCTTTTTTTAATCGAAAGCTGGTGGCTGTCATGTGGTCCCATATAAATTTTATTGAGATCTGACAATGGTATCCATTAGAAAACCACATAAGTCGTAAATTTGTGTTAAGATGTGCGCGACAAATTGACGAATAACTCAATATCACGCCAACCGATTTCGATGATTCTTTTTTTAATCGAAAGCAGGTGCTTGTCATGTAGTCCCACATAAATTTGAACGAGATCTGACAAGTAGTTTTTGAGAATTTGAAGTCGGTTATTTTTTGTTAGTAAAATTTCGATTATTTTATTTACACGAGTGTTCTTCCAATAGTCGAATTACCTACAACCATGATCTTTGTTAAAAGTTTGTTTTGATGATTTTTTTATTGCTAACGAGCTTGTAGGTAGCTACCAAATCATACTAAAAGAAAGAAAATTGGCTGAAAACCAGACGTTAATTCGACCACTAATATCTACCAGCTATTTAGATAGAGGTACTTGTAGTTAAGTTAGGTAGGTATTTCTCGTATCCCCCCGGGGGTTGCCCGCCTTGTCGTGGTGGGGGGGCTTAGTAACCGTGGACTGGTCACCCACGGTGAAGCTAAGAGGCAACCAGGGCCGGCCTGTTTGGGCCGCCGGCTGGCCCGAGGAGGGCGCGCTCCCAGCAGGCTGAACAAGTCCGCTGTGGACGCGCGTGGAGGTGGGACCGCAGAAGAAGAGGAGTGCCGGTATTACGGTGCGCCGTTCTCCCTATCTTCTGCGGCCGTGGAGGGATCGCAGGGGGAGAGGCGTGTTGGTATTACGGTGCGCCACTCTCCCTACCCCCTGCGAGCTGGCGGGGCCGTTCCGTCGAAACGGCACTGGTGGGGCCGCAGAGGGAGAGGCATGTCGGTATTGCGGTGCGCCGCTTGCCCTATCCTCTGCGGCCGAGATGTGGTCGGTGGAAGAACCACAGACCTGATCTTCCACCGGGTACCAGTTATCTGGTACCCATGGCCTCCTAGTAGCAGACTCGGGGGGAGTCTGCTACGGTACTGGTGGAGGCCGAGGAGGGAGGCGCACCTTACCATCTGGTGCGCCCATTGTGGAGGGCCTTCGGGCTTCCGCGATGGAGCCGCTAGTGGGTGGCTGCCGCCGGCGGGGTCGCGGATGTGTGCGAAAGCGTTCCCGTAACCCCGTCACAAGGCGGCGAGGTGGAAGATGGGGGGGGGGTTTTTAGTGGGTATACCGTGAGTCTCATTAGCCTATACGGGAGTCCCACATAACCACTCGGGTGCCCCCTGTGCCCGGTTGGTATGCGTAATGCATTTTCCCCCCCGAAAAAAAAAAAAAAAAGGTATTTCTCGTATTTATTCTCCTACTAGTTTTAGAAGATTACAAAGCTCAAATATATCTTTATCTAAAATAAATAATTTTATGTTTAATAATTATGTTCGTGTGAGGGATAAAGAATATTAAAAACAAATGCGCGAAAAATACAACCTCTCCTTGTTGTAGGGTGACAAGTCAAAATTAACACTCTCTCAGCAAACATGCACGCGTCACGTAAGTAGCTATTACTCGAATTTCCATGCTAACTACAGCTCGGGGCGAGGTGGGTACAGCTGGCAAAATATAAGATTCAATTTGCTGTTAATAGCTAATTTATTTCCCCTTCCTGCCGGTAACACTCAAATTGCTTAATAATGTTATCTTAATTTTCTTGCTACTGGGATTTCTCGCTGAATCAGGTGTGATATCATTAGTCATTAGGTAACTATGTATTTATTGAACATTTAGGTCATTGTGTAGGACTTGTCAGCCAGAATATATAAACAGTTACTGCTAGATAATATTATAGTTCTCCTCTGCTCTTTCTTGACCAGCGACTGGTGACTTTAGTTTTGCTGATGTTCTTGAGCGACGATGAACACTTTACTTAATAGGGTGTCTGCTCACTTGGCTATTTATATGTACACAAAATAGTGTCTCAGACTAGTGGCACGAATATTCAAAAATGAGATATCACAAATATACCTACACACCGCTCACGAAACAGAACTCAGGACCTCTGCATTCATCGTCACTACCTATTATAGTATTCTCAGTATGGAGATGACTAAAATAATACTAACATAATTTACCGAAGTAATATTAGCATGTAATTTACCTTAAACCCTGGCTCGTACGTGACGCTAATTAACTAAGACAAATTAATGTGTTTGTGGAAATAAAATTAACTTGAACCGTGCTATTTATATCAATTTAATCAAGATCAACAAAAACCTCAAAGCAGTGATAGCCTAGCGGTAGAACGTTGGTCTCCCGAACGAAGGGGCCCGAGTTCAAACCCTGGCACGCACCTCTAATTTTTCAAATATTATGTGCGTATTACAAGTTAATTATCACTTGCTTCGGTGAAGGAAAACATCGTGAGGAAACCTGCACACCGGAGAGTTCTCCATAAAGTTCTCGAAGGTGTGTGAAGTCTACCAATCCGCACTTGGCCAGCGTGGTAGACTATGGCCTAATACCACTCACATTGTGAGAGGAGACCCCGAGCCCAGCAGTAGGACAATTATGGGTTGTTGCTTTGCTTTTGCTTTGCTTTGCAACAAAAACCTCTGCACAAACAATAAAATTTAAATAAGAGCTCAATTTCCAAGACAAAAATATTATAAGCAGTACTAATTTCTAAGTCGGCTTTCTAACAAATAATTATTGACAATAAATAATCGACTTCAAAATAACTCAAAAACTACTTGTCAGATCTCGCTCAAAAAGTGGGACCATACGACAAGGATCAGCTTTTGATTAAAAATGAATCATCAAAATCGGTATTCAGAGCATAAGTTAATCTAAAGTATCGTGTACTATTCAGAATTTAAACACATATTCGATCCAAACACGAACCGAATCAAATATTTGTGCCCAAACTTGTGTCTCCTGAGAACTAAACTTGGTGCAAAAGGCAATAGACGGTATGAGCTCTCAAGTCTGAGTGAAATGAATCAGAAAAAATTGAACATTCATAGTGTTTAGTAAATCTGACGGAGAAACCTTATGCGAAGCGTTTATTTTTTGTTTTTGAGCAATCGGAAAACGTCCCCCTTGATTGCTGCCATACTAACACGATCAGCCTTATTTATTAACCCCTATAACATAGGTAATAATAATCAAGGTAATAATACGCGAATTTACACGAAACAGCTTTATGTCTAAACAAATAAATCATGGGATTTATTCAGCGAGAGAAACTCAATTTAATGGGACTGTAGGTCCAGCGGCACGCGATAGGAAGCGATAAATTATTCCGACGTGGGCCCACTAATAAATAAGAATGAGGAGAATTAAAGAAGTGGGCACGTGGAGGCTCGATGACAAATGCTTCTGGGTTCCCGCCGAAACTTGAAGCAAATCACAAGAGTAAAATTGCGTACAGTGGTTCAAATTCATCCTATATTTACAGTTACATACAGTTACTTTTATAGTAACATATTTTCCACCGCTGAAGCGATATCGTAAAAGAACACTGAGCTGATTTGATCTTCTAGACTCAAAATTAACTGAAGCTCGTTTTACAAAACCAGACATGACATGATATTATTATGAGTCGTGTTGACGAATAAGAAGTTAATAGGGACTTGGAAACGGAGATTCGGTAATTAACTTGCATTTACAAGATTCTATAGGATTTATTACCATATTATGTTTTAACCTATGCTTAACCTAACAGTGACTACAATACCTTAAGTCATAGGCAGGGGAGGTAACGATATCTTATTTTAACCGACTTCAAAAAACGAGGAGGTATTCAATTCGACTGTTTTTTTTTGTGTTTGTTACCTTAGAACTTTCGGCTGAATGAACCGATTTTGATGATTCTCTTTTTAATCGAAAGCTGGTGCTTGTCATGTAGTTTCACTTAAATTTGAGCTAGATCTGACAAGTAGTTTTTCAGTTATTTTGAAGTCGATTATTTTTTTGGTAAAATTTAGATTATTATGGGTCAATACTTAAAAACACCGCTTTCTAGTAAGAGACGTTGTAGTTCAATACAATATTCTGATAAGTACAACCCATTCAAATAATTTTAGTGGTAAAATACTTTATTATCTTAATATATATAAATTACGTGTCACGTTGTTTGTCCGCGATGGACTCCTAAACTACTTAACTGATTTTAATCAAATTTGCACACCGTGTGCAGTTTGATCCAACTTGAAAGATAGGATAGCTTACATTTAAAAAAAAAACTTTTGACAGAACGAAGTCTGCCCGGGCAGCTAGTTTATAATAAAAAACATATGTATTTGGTAAGAACTGGGCTAATTGAAATTGCTTAGCAGCACTCTACTCTACACTCTACTGTACTCTACACGTAGACAAACAACAAGTTACAAAAAACCGAGAATTTTGTAAGAAACGCCTTCTGTACGAACATTTAGTCAAAATGAAATCTCGGAATACCCTCAAAGTTATTCCTGCCATCCGTTACATTTATTTGGGTCGAGAGTTTAATGAAAATGATAAAAATATTCAACAGCGTCGGCTTACTGTAGAACGTTTTCAATGTTAGGCTTATTATGAGTACCTTGTATATTTTCGTACGTTTGATAAAAGAGACATTTTGATAAACATCACGCATCTTTTTAAGTTAGGTTACAAACAGAAAAATATAGGTATAGCGTCTACACTGAAACAACTGCTACAATTAAGTGTACAAATACGTAAACAAAAAATAGGGACTTACACTGAAAAAAATTTCTTTCAAGGATCATATTTTTCCTGTAGTGAAACATGATCGGGTTATTGGTATAATAGGTTAAAAATGGTAATTTAACAAATAATTTAACGTTTGTGGTCGATGCAGTTATATAATCATCAGATTTGCCGGCACCGTTCTCAAAAATATTTAGGTTCCTTATTTTATTGTTTCATACTTTTAAGTTTTCTTTTTGAAATATATTTTGGCACTCCATGGAATAAAAATAAAAGTAACAATTAAATAATTCCATAATAATGAAATTTTTACTGATTGGTTTCTCTGAATAGTAATATCATCTAAAATATTAAACGAATCTTCTTCTGTAATAAAATCGACAAAAATGGATATCTTTTTTACACGCAATAGATCAGATTTCTAATTTCCGGTATTTTAATTAAAAATACGGAAAGTAGAATATCATACAATTTTATAATTACATTTTATCTTGTGGATATCGGAGTAAATATAACAAGCTTTGAGGAGCCGAATCGTTAGTTTAGAGAAAAATATATTTTCCACACACACAATCAATCACACTCGTATACGTTTCTGATTGAATAAACTCATCAAAATCCGTTAAAGCTGAGAGCGATATATTTTTTGAATCAGGCGTTTTCTTTCTTTATCGAAAGACAAATGCAGTGCTCCGGAAGCGACTAGCCGACTACAATAATGTGGACATGTCTCAATCATTTTATTGCTTTATATAAGTGCTGACTTACTTGAATGTGCTGACTTACTTAATACAAATAAACATTTATGTTTTGGATTGTATGAATTGTTTATTTTGACAAAATAGTTTTTGAGTTGCTTCGTTACAAACATACAAAATACGAATCTTTCCTCTTTAGAGTATTAGATAGAGTAGATAATCTCGTATCGTATCCACATTACTCCTACGAATGAGTTGTAACTTATGGTGAGAAAAATACGGCTGTTTTCTCGCGCAACGATTATTAATCAAAGGCGTTTGATAGAAGAAAAATATGATTTCCCCCCTAAGTAGAAGGTCGTCTCAATGTTAAAATGACACTTTGTACGTTATAAATGATGGCGAGGATGAAATGTACAGACAATTTATAGCTAATTTATGACGGTGTTAAAAGTTGTATTATGTTAAAATCGTATTTTTATATTACTCTCCATTATTGCTAAACTGCACAATTGTTCATACAGTGCGTGTGTGTGCATGTGTATGTGGGTTGCTATTAAGTGACGGTTATGTTTATAAAATATTGAAGCATAAATGTAAATATCATTATGAAAACAAAGAAATAAATTATTGATTTATATAAACGATTTTACAATAGATAAAAATAAACATTATATAAAAAGGTGTTATACTTGTGGATTTAATTTCCATTTTATTGTGTACCATACTTAAATTTCGATATCGAGTACTTGGTGTAGTCACGTCACTTAAAAATTGCTATGAGCGCTGTCGCCCTCAATACACAAAATAAGTTATTTTCTTTTCTTAAAAAGACATTTTCTTATCCTATAAAAGTCAAAAAACATATTCCCTCAATTTCGCTTCAAATCAAGTTTAAAATGAATATTGTTTCTGCTAAGTATATTATTTGCTAACTATTACGAGTATATTATGATGTGAGGTCTCTCACAGATTACAAAACTGTGTTAATGTTTTGTCTTCTGGTTTATTGTACGGAACTGGAGCGTATATTTCAATACCGCTTTAATTGTGTTAAAAGCTTTCGTTCCAAGCTAACTCTAGTGGAATTATTGCGCAATGATATACTAACGGTTCAAAAAGAAAATAAACACAAACGAAATGAAATGTTACTGTAGTTTGTGGAGACAAATAAAAAAGTGTGTCCTATACTTTATACCTATGGTCATACTATTAAGTATTCTGTGCTATGGTATAAAAATAACCCTTTCTTTGGTTTGTCCGAACAAATTATTATTCGAAATACGATTATTTTATGCGGCTTCGACCAGAACAGAGGGGTGTTATAAGTTTGACGTGTCTGTGTATATATGTGTGTTTGTGTATCTGTATGTCTGTCTGTGGCATCGTAGGATTTTTTTTAGGTTTTTTGTCTGAAAGGTGACTTAATTGAGAGTGTTCTTAGCTATGTTTAGTGTAAATAAAACTGTCGGTTTTTTTTAATTATAGTTAAAATATACATCAAAATAAACTAAAGTTTTTGTGTATTCTGAGAATCATGATGTCCATATTGTCCATACTAGCTGTGACACATGGTATCCTATTACGGGAGATTGAGTGTGAAAACGTGTGTTAATTAATTTAATCAATTATAAAATATTTTTGAAACCCGTACCTTTGTAAATAAATTAAAAATAATATTTTAATTTATGTTACATGGCTGTCAAGCACATCTCATGGTCCTTCGTTTCGCTTACAGGATAACCATAATAGGTTGTTTACACACTGGCTCGGGAACGGAAGCGGTGTAGTGAGGAACTGGTGCGAAGATGGGTCGGTACCGATGTGGCCTTCAATGCATACCTTCCTAAGCCCTTCATAATAATTCGAACAATACAAGAAAAACGGCTCCAGTTTGCCTCCGCCTCAGCTTAGCCTCAGCCAGCATAGCCTTTACTCAGACTTGCAATTATCCAAACAAAATAATTTTTATGACTTTTTCAACTTTTTCGTGTTAACTAATTGTCCGTCAACTAGTTCATTTGACTGTTGTGTGAGCAAAGTCCACGTCAGTTCGCTTTGTACATTTCACCCTATGTGGTCCTCAAAATGAATAGTCGTCTGAATGAACATTGAATCCGAAAATTAAAACTGAGTTTTAAATTAAATTCGCATTGGCATAACGATTGCATATTTAGTCAGTTTAATGGTAATTACAGTTACAGTTTGCTGCATAATAAAACTGTAATTGCTGCACGTTAGATGCTCCTGAAACAGAAAATTGTAGCTTTAACAAGGGGCTGGATTCCTTCGTTTTGTTCGAACTGCATTCTCTGGAACTACCCGAGGTTTCGGTAATTATTTTTAGAGGAAAAAGTGTAGAAATTAACATTTTGTTTGGTAATTTGGTTGGCTGTGACTATTCTGTTGTTATTATTTGTATCTAATAGGAATAGGTAACATGTTTGTTAATTAATTATCTATCACTGCATGTTTACTAACTACTACTCGATTAGAAATACAGTTGACTAGATGACGATTTTATCAAGATGATTGTGGTTTAGCCAGAGCATTCCATGTAAATAGATTATTGGATGAATTTACTATAAGACATGTAACTATGGAAACTGTAACCCATAGGTTATAGAAAATATTTGTCCCTTTAAAGTATTTATCTCCATATGGTATAAAATAATAATTAGCCCAATGATTGGCCCAAAAACCGTTACAGACAGTGATACTTACGAATTTATAACATTACATTTCTTAGAATTTTGGTTCATGTCCCCATGACGACCCGTGTGGCGCAATGGCTATCATGACGGATCGCCGCACCAACGGTCCTGGGTTCGATTCCCAGCGAGGCGGAAATTTGAATGATGAGTTTGAATTTCTGTTCTCGGTCTGGGTGTGAATGTCCTTGTTTATGTTGTGTTTTGTCCATGGCACCCACGACACAGGGAATCATAGTGTGGGGCTATGAGTGTGAAGCGTTATTATTATTATTATTATTTAGTATCACTTTTATTAAAATATTTTTCACCATAATTTTAACATTATTGGGAATACCCAGTCTTATAATTCCTTAATGCCGTCGAGAATATATGCTTAGATCATGTAGAGCTCTTAGCTTTAAGCCCGCCCTTAAAACCATCTATAGCAGGTATAATAAAGAATAAATAAAGGAGCATAATTTTCTAAAACATTTTATATTCAGTCTAATTTTATTAAGTAGAAGGTGGTTACTTAGTGGATGAAGTAAGACTCCGCGCGGGGATTCTACACAGAAAGCTTACACAAAAAGTCTAAAAGCTTTTTAGATAAAAACGTAACCCATCCACTCGCAAATATACAGTAACTGGGATTTATCGTAAAACAATGCAAGATTGTGGGTGCCAGAGTCGTAAATTTGGTAGCTTCACAAACATAAATACAGGCACAGCGTATATTTGTCGTGGTCCTTCCAGAATAATGGCTTTTAACTGAACAATTAGGCTGCTTTATGGTTGACTATTTTACAGCAGAACTTCAATATAATAGAATGACGGGCTCATAAATAGCTGTTGTTAGTTTAAACAGCGACATGTTCGTATTATACGTCTGTAAAGCCATACTGAATATTAACATTTAACTAAAGTAAAGTTAGATATTTAAAACAAATTTTTCTTACTTACGGTAACTCGACGATAAGGGACCGTAATGCAAATGAGGGGACTATTTAAGGAAATATTGCATATTAGCTCTCTTTTCTCGTTTTCATTATTAGAGCTGTTTGCTCTGGGTTCTCAAGACCTATCAATAAGACAATTCATAATTCCCGTGCCCATAAACTTGGTTGTGCTTTTCCGGCTATAAAAAAATACCAATTTTATAAGAAGTTTCCATTAAATTCGGCAAATAACGAAGTAAATAACAATGGTTTTGAAAATCAGGTCACTCACACCTAAATAAACAAATCTTGTGGTGTCCATTGTCGTCTCGAATAATTTCGTTCCAGCCGCGCCTCTGAAAATATTTTTTCAGTGGTATTTCGCCCGCTGCAAATATTATTCGTGAGAGGTATTATTTTGGAAAAGACTTTCAGGCATTTTAAACACTTCGGAGAAATAAAAGCAACGAAAATGTCGGGCGTTCGATACCGCATTAATTTTTAATATAATAAAGAAATTTTCTTTGCCCGTAATTAATTTACCAATTAATTAATGGTTTATTTTGATACGTAGGTATAATTATTTTATCAAGACTTAATTGCGTAGTTGAAATGTTTTAACCTTGTTATTGACAAGCTTGTGTTATCAATTAAAATATTAAGAACCTTAGCCTTGGAATATTTCGACGGGAATGGAAAATTTCAAACGTCTTGGATTGACTTGTAAATTGATTTATTTGCTGTTTCCAATATCTACCATTATCTTCAGCTCAATTAGCTTAACTAGCAGTTTTCAATATATGGATTTCTCTCCATTTCGATATTCAATCATTATATATTATATCATTCGATAAATTAATTAATTTTATATTAAGTAATATTTCAATTGGAAGGGAATCGTTTCAAGTAATTGAGAGAAATGAAAGTTTCATTGTGTTTTAAATTACGAATGTAATTTTAATAACTCACTCCGCTTAAAATAATATATAAAACCATTTCATAAATAATCGGAAGTGGTCTCGAATTTCTGAATGTTATTTCAATGTGTGACGACCCTGTAGCCGAGTTGGTAGCGACCTTGCCTACGAAGCGACGGGTCCCGGGTTCGATTCCCGTCCCGGGCAGATATTTATGTGACAGATAAATATTTGTACTCGGGTTGTGCGTGCTCGTGTATGTTATTGTAATGTGTTATACCTGTGTGTAGTCCATGCCACGTGCGACACAGGTACATAACCTAATGCGGGGGTATGAGTGTGTTTATTTTAAAAAAATCAACGTGTTACTAGACGAGACAATGAAGAAATTATGTCTCCATCCAAATCCTTGCTCGACTTCAACCCATTACTTGCCCACTACTGAGTACGGGGCTCTCCCCTTGTTAAGGGACTCAATATTATCAATATGCTCCGAGGGACTCTACTACCACCAGGCCAGATTTAGTTGTCTCTTATGACAACCATCAGCGTGGGATTAGGGTCAGTATACCTACTAACTATTCTTAGCCACCCCGGTACGGCTACCACCCTTATTTATCCTTAGGTAACCCGTGTTGCAAAGAGTTGTTTAATAGTATGTAGGATTTATTACTTTAAGGAAATAAAAGAACACTGAATTCGTGTATGTTTCTGGTAAAGCTATTTCTTTGAAGAACGTTTAAGATTACGAGTACTTAAACTGTTCCATTTAACTTAAGTGTTCGGTGCGGGTGCGGTTGCAAAGGTGTTTTACTGATAACATGTGGTCTTTTTAAATTTTAAAAGAATACAATATGCTTAACGTTAAACTAAAACGAAATAAAAATACTTTCACTTCGATTTTTTAAATGTATAACAATAATAAAATATTATAAAAAAATTGGAGTTAATTTATATGATATATGTGAATATATATGAGTATGTATAATATTAGAAACAAACAAAATAATAATAATAACTAATCACGCCTTAGAACAGCACAGCATGAAGGAAATAAAACATAAGGAATAACACAATAAGTGAACAAAACAAAAAAAAAATTTTTTTGTTTAAGGGTTATTTGCGACGACTCGAAACTGAGAATATCAGTAAAATGAATCGCTACGGTAACAAAGGCATAAGCTATTAACATAAAACAACGCTATGATTATTTTTAAACAGTCTCATAGCAAGCTCACAGCTCATTGGAAACCCTCAGTGGAAACCGCACTAAAGTCATAACGATACATCCTAGTTACTCTTTCAATTGCTGTTTTAACCTTCATTTAGCCCAATTTCGAGTTAATTATTCGGTCTTAATTTGTTTATGGTTGAAATTTTATTGTAAGTCATAAAATGTTGCTATTAAGGTTTATAGTGGGGCTCGGTACGCGCAACATAATTCGACATAAGAAGGAATGAATCGCAATATTTTTGTGCTACTTCTTTAGGGATTTACTGTGCTAAAGGTTGTACAAGTATACCACAATGACAATAACAACAAAGTGGCCAAAAAGGTTAAGAATGTCACAAAAGAATCTAAAAAATACAAGGTACGAAAAAGCAAGAAAAAGGTGTGCATGACAAAATTTATCATGTAAGTAAACAGCCGAAATAGCTCAGTTGGGAGAGCGTTAGACTGAAGATCTAAAGGTCCCTGGTTCGATCCCGGGTTTCGGCATGTACCTAATTTGTTTTTTATGTTACTATTTTTTATTTAACTTTATAATGATCAGCTAATCTGAATGACGAGTAAAAAAAATCCCATTTGTCTTGTCAGTCTAATGGTGGCCACTCACGGTCAGTCCATCGCGTTAAATGGCGTGAAATACAGCCAAAATTTGATCGTGAATGTGAAAAACTCATGGCGTGATATAAAAATCTGTATGTCCAATCGCGCCATTTTGACATATGTCATTTGGAGTCACGCCAAATGGCGCGACCGTGAGTGGCCACCTTAAGAGCTTGTCCACATCTCCACGTCACGACGTCGTCAACGTGGAACGGTGCGGTAACGTGGCACGATACGTTGACGTGACGTGCAAGTTTACGTTAAACAATGAAGCATTAACTGAGCAAGCGCATCGTGCCACGTCGGCGCACTAGCACGACGCGGTAACGTAACGTGGCATGTTACCGCACCGTTCCACGTTGACGACGCCGTGACGTGGTGATGTGGACAAGCCCTTACTCTCTCGTTTTTTATCGGTGTCGGCGGTTAGGTCTTGTAAATTTTTTATTGGTAAATAACTTGCTTATATATTGCACCTATTTTTACTCGCGTTAGGAACGTAATGTAACACTTGCATTTGTTTTGAAACACTAATCGATAAAAAATCCGCTTTATACCCAATCGCCTATTAATATTATAAATGTACTGAACGGATTTTCCTGTTTAGTAAACGGGTAGACCTTGATCTTGGATATAACATAAGTATTATCCCGAAAAACGCGGACAGAGCGCTAATTTCGTATAAAAATCTCCATGTTTTTTCTTATAGTTACTCAATACTTACTTTAGAATTTGAGTATAACTTCGAATATTAAGTTTCCATTTAACTCTGACTAGCCGCCGGCCACATAACAACTGAGACTAGACAATGTAACATTGAGTAGTTCCCAGTGATTTAACTTTGATAAGTTAATTAATATCGCTTCAGTTATTTGTTCAGCCACTGCAGTCTGTACATTAGTAGTATGTCGTACATATTGTTTGGTAGTCTTGAATTTCAGACTTAAACTGAATGGATAGACACGGATATTTCTATATTTCTTAATAGAATTTTATGAATACCAAGTGGACGGGCTTCTGTCGTCTCTTACGACACCCTAGAATGACAGCATCGGATTAGGGTTAGTATTCTACACCTACCGAATAAGGGTATCAAAAAGTTACCAGGTAACAAATATTAAAACAAAAGAAAATAGGTACAGCAATAGACTTTAAGTCTAATGATTTATTATACTTAATTCACCTCGGCCTCTAGACTTAAATCACCTGGGTGCATTGGTGAATAAAGTCTACTAAAATAGACTTAAGATACCCGGGTGAATTAACTCAGGTGAATAAAGTCGAGCGCACCCTGTCGGTTAGAAAATCGGATCTCAAGTTATACAAGTTTCATTTCTTTCTGTCCAAAATCCATTAGAATTATTGTAGAAATATAACCGGTGTGTATTTTTTAACCGACTTCAAAAAAGGAGGAGGTATTCAATTCGACTGTTTTTTTATGTTTGTTACCTCAGTCAGAACTTTCGATTGGGTCAACCGATTTTGATGATTATTTTTTTAATCGAAAGCTGTTGCTTGTCATGAGATCCCACTTAAATTTGAGCTAGATCTGACGAGTAGTTTTTGAGTTATTTTGAAGTCGGTAATTTTTTTGTTGGTAAAATTCAGATTTACATGTATGGAGAACCATAAATTTCAAAGAACCATCAAATTCAGAGATATATTTTATTTTAAAATGGCAGATAAAAACACACGGATAGATAACTTTTAAGATTCCACATTTGCCATTTGGCTCCGAAACCCTACAGAGACAAAATTGACTTCTTATAAGAAACAAAAAGTCACATATGCGACTGTTACGTTACAAATACGCAACGGAACGAAAGAAGCTTTCTAGAAGAAAATAAAATATCCATAACCATCGCAGACAAAGTCTTTACCCCTTCTCGAAGTGTTTGCTCAGTGCTGGGATTTATTTCAAAACAATGTAAGATTATGGGTGCCAAGTCGTAAATCTGGTCTCTTCACAAACTACATAAATATAACATGCTCCGAATAAAATTGGATTTTAGACCCACTTTTAGGTCCTTTACATATTTGTTTAGGAGCATGGAACGTTACTCTTAAAAAGTTAAACTACGAAATCATTTTGTAAAGGGCACGTAGCAATATCGATGTTATAATCAGTAGAAAAAGATATATTTTTGAATGACATCCAAACATTTAATAGTTGATTACGTAGTGTCGTTAAATGAATTACTTTTGAAAATCACGGAGAGGTTCTTATATCTTTCCCATTACAAAACACTTTGAGTGTTGATTAAATTTACTTCGAGCTTCTGTTATTATAACTTTTATCTTTCCGTGCAACTTGATTCAATCTTTCCTCTTTTTAGGGCTATTATTGTTGCCCATTTGCTTGGATAATAAGTACAAAAATCTCAATGGTTTGATGCTAAAGAAAATCAAGTTTATTTCTGTCTTAATTGTATCACCGTCTTCTTACTTCTTGGATATTCTTTCTTATTGTGGATTCTCTAGTACATCTCGTTTGCCAAGTATGGATGGCAGGTTTCACATTACTTTTAGAACAATAAGGAATTATTATACAGAAGGTATTCTGTATAATTTTTTTTTATTAGTTATTATAGTTATTATTATATTATATTATATTATTATAGTTATTATAAAAACTTTTAATTATTTTTTACAAATAGGCACAGTGAAAAAGGATACATTATGTATAATATTGCATTTGAACTCAAGTTGCCAGTTTTACATAAGTTATAAATTACTGAGAAAATTTTAATTGTTATATTAACAAGAAACATAACAATGCATCATAAAGGCAGCCTTGTAGTTTGAACGCTTGTTTCCAGAACGCAGGGGCCCGAGTTCGAATCCAGCACACACCTCTAATTTTCAAAGGTTATGTGTATTCCGTATTCCAACCGTGTAGCAACTTAATCACTTCGGCGAAGGAAAACATCCGGAGGAAATTTGAACACCCGAGAGTTCTCTATGATGTTCTCAAAGATGTGTGAAGTACTCCTCACATTGTGAGCAAAAACCCGAGACTACCAGTGGAGAAATTAAGGGTTGTATAGGGTTGTATATTTATAAATGTAAGGTTGAATGAATGAAACTTATGTACTAAATTTAGATTTAGTTCTTACATTTAATCTGTTTATGTGCTACTTATTTATGTTTTTATAGCAAGCAGTCCGTGTGTTTATAATTTTATTTTTAATCAAGTCCAATTTTGTTAACAATTTGACATTACAAAAATTATGTGTCCATAATTTATTACTTCACACTCTTAGTTAGTTTTTGATGGGATTTAATCAACTTCAAAAATAACTAAAAAGTTGATTAAATCCCATCAAAAATATGAATGTAATGTGAAAGCCAATTTAAAAAAAGAATTGAGATATAAATGGGTGCTAAGTTCTGTGTAGAAAAGCCTAAAATTTTAGTCACGAATAAAAACATAAATAAGTAGCACATAAACAGATTAAATGTAAGAACTAAATTACAGTAAGCAGTCCGTGTGTTTATTATTTTATTTTTAACCAAGTTCAAAAAATTTGTTATCAATTTGACATCAAAAAATTATGTGTCCATAATTTATTACATCACACTCTTAGTTATCTTTGAAGTTGATTAAATTGCTTTTGTACACCTCCTTAAAACGTAATCGATGAAACAAATATAAGTGATTCAATTCAAATGCTCCGCGCATTCTAAATTCGTAGCAAATTATCAGTAGCGAAATTAGCGATAACCGGAATTGGAAATTATGATACGAAGTTGCGAACAAGCATTGTAATGTATAATCTCGTGTGTAATATAATGCAAATTGAAATAGAACTAACTTCCCGAACATTATCATGACAAACGAGGAGCGATTCACGTTGGGCGTGGCGGGATTGCTTATTTGCATAATTTGTGCTAATACATGGCCCACTTAATGGACACTGATATTTCCAATTGCTGTTTTAACCTGTGATATTACTCGTATCAGTAAATTGTCATTAGCTATCTAATGATGCGATGTAAATCTTTGTAAAGGCCCGGTTTTTGGATTCGTAGTTCAAGTGAGCGATAGTTAAAAACTTAAAATTTGTTTTTATTAATTACATAGTTAAAATATCTATGGTTAAAAATTAATGGGCCTAACACTTAATTAGCAAGATATCCGCTAGTTAACTTCACTTCTATAGCTATTGTAATAAGTTTAATAAATAAAACGCTTACACACATTCATACCCCTGCATTAGGTTATTACCTGTGTCGCGGGTGGCATGGACGAGCACAATAACAACCATGACCCGAGTACAAATATTTATCTGTCACATAAATATCTGCCCCGGCCAGGAATCGAACCCGGGACCCCTCGCTTCGCAGGCAGGATCGCTACCAACTAGGATACAGAGTCGTTAAATTATTATGAGTCACTTATCGGCAGACTCAAGTAAAACTTTTATTTTTAATATTTAAACATTATGATAAATGTTTTATATGTTCATATCCTCAAATAAAAGCGGAAATTTATGGCTTAATATTTACTTAAAAGATGATTTGAAACCTCCAGAATATAAAAACATATGTTGGGTAACGTTAAACCAAACGAACTTGAAATTGATTTGCGTCAAGTTGCTGCGTGAAAGGGGCGTAATTTTCTTAGACATCACTGCGGCAATTTTTCAATTTAACACAATGTTTTGTCGTGAATAGACTCGTTATCGTTTACCCTCTGAGCTTATTGCAAATCAAATTGCAGTCGGTAAAATAACTATGCATTTATATTTCTTAAGAACTTTTTTATAAAGGTAGCTAGCAATTGCTTTTTTATGTAAATGCTTAAGATAATAAAATAAAAAATAAAATAAAATAATTCTTGACAAAACATAACCAACTTCAACAACAAAAATTAGGGATAACTCAAAAACTACTATTATACCTTTTGTAAGTAGGTATTTCGTGCGAGAAATTTTCACATAATTACCCGACCGCGCGACGAAATTTAAATGGGTCCTCACTGTTGATCCTTCTATGGTGCAGTTGTTCAATATTACTTTTAACAACATCCTGAACTACTTGGCTTGTTTTATTCTTCTTAGTTTTTTACGCAGTCGGGTTTTTATTTTTTAATTATTTTTTATAAAACCGGTGATTGCTTATTACTTTCTATTTATCTTCTTCGTCAAAGGTGAGGTGGTTAGGTGCCTCACGCGATATACACATGTAAACAATATGCGTAGAGGAATACGAGTATATTATAATATCTACTAGTGGTATTTATAAAATACGCAAACAAAAAAAACAGCAGTGATAGCCTAGCGGTAGAACGTTGGTCTCCCGAACGAAGGGGCCCGAGTTCAAATCCTGGCACGCACCTCTGATTTTCAAATATTATGTGCGTATTACATGTTAATTATCACTTACTTCGGTGAAGGAAAACATCGCGAGGAAACCTGCACACCGGAGAGTTCTCCATAAAAGTTATCGAAGGTGTGTGAAGTCTACCAATTCGCAGTTGGCCAGCGTGGTAGACTATGGCTAACCCTCACATTCTGAGAGGAGACCCCAAGCCCAGCAGTGGGACAATTATGGGCTGTTGCTTGCTTTGCTTTACACAACCATTAAATGTCTTATGAATGGGCTAATCTGTGACAGAATAGAGAACAGATTAGGTATACGATCTCACGCTAACACATGGTAGGTACTTCCCAATATAAACCCACTCTACCTGCATTATTGCACTTCAATTTAATCCCATCGGACTTAAAGTTTGTGATACCACACTTCTCCTCGAACTCCGTGAAAGCCTTGCGGTACCCTTTAATCGAATTTCGGTGAAACTTCTTGTGAACTTTTAAAATACGAGTCTGCAAAATTTTGTCCTTACCGAGTGTTGATACCAGTAAAACCGTCTGGAAAATAAAATCTCGTAGTTTTCCTCCAGAAGTTTACATTTAAACTGCTGATACTTTCGTTAACTTATTATGGAACCACAGCTGGACGTGAATTTACAAAAATAAGGAGTGTTTACTAGTACGCAGTTACAAAGATTGATTCTATGATTGTTGGAGATAAAGTTAGTTCACGTTATACACCTTTTTTTATTTACAAGAGGAATGACGTGTTCGCTGTCGCCTGAGTATTGTGTGGTTGTTTGAGCGACGGTAATTGCTTACACGGTTAATATGTTATGAGCAAAATGTTGGACTTGGGCAATAAGCAGAACAAACAACGGGTTAATCGTTTTCTGTTCATTAAGACGCAAAATATCATTGCAGGGACGACCTGCTTGTTTTCCAGCTTGTTCAATTATATGTACCTCATGTATTGAACGAGTAACCGCCCTCGTTTTGCTTCGGTTTTCTTATTTTTTTATACCTTGGGTTACATTATTGGAGTTTTAATAAAGATCCCTAATTTTTTTGAAAATATAATATAGCCTATGTCACCCGGGGATAGTGTAGCTTCTCAACAGTGAAATATTTTTTCAAATCGGTTCAGTAGTTTCAGAGCCTATTCAGTGCAAACAAACAATTAACGAATAATGAATCCATATCATTTCATAACGAAAACACGGTGTGAAAATTGACATCTTCATTTGAACTTTCTTGTACTTTTACGTACGAAGGCATACATATTATCGTACTCGACATGTTAGAATCCCAACACATTACGTAAAGAGTTTTGAGCAAACAGTAATTCTGTGATGTCGAGAAATGTGAGCGAACAAATGAGAGTAATTTAACTTCAGCTACCTTGAGTTAGGTAACTTGGTTAGTATTTGTTTGACTTTAAAAAATAGCGCCTGTGTGTTTCGTGTAATCAGAACGCTTTGAGATACCTTTACTTTAATATCCACATGGCTCATACCAACTCAAAAAATATACAGATGAAATTAAAGAACTTAAATTGGAATAACTTTTTTTATTTGAGACGAATGAAAATGTCATTACTTCCCAGAATTTGATCCTTGTTAGCAACACTATCGAATGTTGTGAGAAACTCACATTATTATATTCAAAAATAAGACTCCTTTGACCAATTTTCGCTATTCCTCATAGTTTTGAATTTAGTCATCCACAACAATTTGAAAAATTCACCCTGTATATGTATTTATTTTTATAAATGCTTGCGTAAGTAAATTACCTTCTACTAGTTGGCGTCTAATATTTAACATTTGTTGGAGAGGAAAATCATATTAGTTGAGTAATGTTTAAAGACATTAAATGTTGCATCGTTTGGAGTTTACAAAATGTACATAGGGCATTAATTTGTTGTCTTACATAAATATTTAATTTGAAAGATTAGTAACTGAATTTGTGCTACAGAAAAATCAAGTCAAACCACGGTTCACCGAAACGTATAATTAACTTTTTCCTACCAATATTTCCGTTCATCAATTCATATTTAACCTCGACCTAATTTACTTTGCGGTACGAGTATCGTAGTTAGTTCGTTGCGCAAATCCCACAGCGAGCAATTAAATTTTATTTATTAACACGTATACATGATGCGCGTATACTATTTTTTTATTAGTTAAAAGTAAATTTTTGACTACAATCCGTGAGTATGGTAAAGGGTGATTTAGTCTTACGTGGCAAAACGCACTAATTTATTGTTCACTTTCGTCTGAAGTTAAAACTTTTAAATTTTAAGTAATTGTCTTCATAAGTAAGAAAAGGCTCTTTCAATTGTAGGTGTAATGATCATTAATACACTTTAAGTATAAATAATAATTTTATAGGTTTATAGACATCAGATCTAATTTCTTGAAGTGCTTTTAATTGGGGTAATGCATTTAAAAAAATATGGAGGTGCTGCTAAACCAAGTGCTCTTACGCCCCAACTCAGAGTCACTAACGGTTATTTAAATCGCTCCTTATTATAGAATTTGTATGGCGATTCTTTACTAAGGAGCGATTTAAGTAACCGTTAGTGACTCTGAGTTGGGACGTTAGACGGTTAAACGCAGTTAAATTAGAGAGTTAAGTTAGAGCTTAGAGGATACTGATAGCTGGAGTAGGTGGATAGGAGCTGGAGGTTAAGGGAATAAAAATTGTATTACGAAGGAGCGTGAGTAAATTATGAACCAACTACAAGGAATAAATTATGCAGGTTCGTGGTGGCCGCCATAATGTGATTAATGTACATTAAAATGTAATTTAACGAGGTCATTGACATTGACCGTTGTCTTCGTCACACGAATGTAGCACTCTCGTAGCGGTGTGCTACGGATGACTACGTGGGTTCTACGGATCCAATCTTACTAATTTTATTAAAAAAGGAAAAATCTATGAGCGAATTATAAACAAGCAGCAAATAATGTTGCAATCTTGCATGCATAGAACATTAAAGTCATAAACTGTCATAGCAGTTAATACCTACAGTTGTTTACTTCATAAATGACAATTTTTTTATCATTTTTATGCTTCTCTGCAAAAGTAAAATCTGTAAAAAATATCACAGCGTCATAAAAGTATGAATATTTCACAAATGTGATTTTGTGTGCTCCGAGCACCAATTTCATTTCGGTACAAAATTATTTGTACCTCTTGTTTCGTACAAAAGTCGTGAAATACCATGAGTAGGTAGGCTGCTTTATTTCCTTTCTAATAAACGCTAAAATGTATTTTACACCTCCATTAGCGAGATGAGGACTTACTTTTAATATTTTCTGGTTCTGTTTTGTATAGTATTTTTACGAAAAATGTTGTTCCACGGCATCAGTGGAAATTGGTTCGGTTTTGTGTCGGTATATCTGAATTGATAAATATCAGTCGAGTGCTAATAAAACCGTACGATTACTTTATTATAAGTAGGTGTTACATTTGGGTGTTAATTACTTGTTCTTCACTATCTACTTGCCACTACTTCAATATTCTTAGTAGTAGTAGATAGTATTATAATAATAATAATAAATTTTTATTTTAGGCCATTTGGCCCATAGCCTACCTAATTACAAAAAGGAAATAACTTATTCTAATAAAAATGTTAGTAAAAATTTATCTTATTCTATGTTAGTATATAAAATAAAAACTATATCCTAACCTAACCTATCCCCATTCTCACAAAACGAGCACCAGGTGTGGTTGTCCTGATGCTGATGTGCAACCTATTCCAAGTCCTCCAGAGAGGGCTGTCAAACTTCACAGCCAATGTGCTAAGAAGGGTGTTGGAACTACTCAATAGTCTGCCTATCATGGACGTATTGAGAGTAAATTTTATTTTATTTTTTAATTATTTTTAGTAGGGGGAATAAGATGCTTCGTCCAAATCCTTGGAGTCCGGTAGTCTCTATACTACCAGTAAAGTTTTCATCGACCAAAGCAACCCTTTTCACAAAAAAATATATGATTTTTATAAGTTTTTAAACAGGAAAAATTTGTACAAGAAATCCTGCTTTATGACAGGGCTATATTTAATAAACAATTTGCAGTCTCTCCTAGAACTATATTTTTCTTGGCCTGCACCCAACAATCGATTATAAGACCGGGATTTGGATGAAGTTTTATCACGAAGTTATTTAGTGTACTTTATTAGAAGAGATTTTTAGACTGCAGGTGTCTACGTTACTTTTACTTGTGTAAATTATTTCTTACAAATTATACATACAATAATTACATACAATTTATTGTGTATTTTCTCAAACAAAGTTTTGACTTTTATTAGCGCTCTTACTTTATTTTTATAAATGCACCTACACAAAAGAGTCTTGAGTACCAAATTTCAAGTCAAAAGACAGTGTTTTCACCAACTATCAACTGCAAATCCTATTATTAACATTGTAAATTTTTGTGAAGGATGTGTGTTCTTCAATCACGCCACAACTACATAACCGATTGGGCTGAAATTTGGAATGAAGCTAGCCTATACCGAAGGTTATGGCGAAGTCGCGGGAAAAAGCTAATTGGTAAATAAGTTATCGCTCAGTTTTAAATGACAGAAACTATTATATAACTAGCACTCTGCGCGCAGTTTTTCCGCGTCTTCCAGGATACTAATACCCTATGTTATTCCAGCCTACCTGTGATATTAAGTAGATATTTGATAGAAATTTGGATAGATTAAAATATGTAAAACATGTCCGCACAATTTAAGTTGAATGTGAACATTGCCTAAATGCTAATGAAAGTCGCGGCTATATAATTAAGTTAGCAAAAGTTTGCGACTTATTCGCAACTGCTAATGAACAAACTCGTTGCAAGTGCACAAAAGCGTGTCGAGACGTGTTCGAAATTACAAGGATTACGATAATATCCTCCTATATCCAAAGTTCCTCATTTAATTTCTACCCTCAAAAGTAAGATGATTGAAGCTACTTAAACCGGGTTTATTCCCTCGGAATTATGCTACAATGCTGAGGTTTATAACTTCACAGAATTTTACGATCATCGAAGGATATTGCTTGGATTTACCCTCATGGTATACCCACTTACTACGTTTTTCTCTTAGTATCCTCTACATAACATTATTTCTACATCCATTATAAGCAATTATAAGCAATGGTAATATAAAATTGTTAAGATAATGTAAATGTATCTAGCTGTTTCCCTGTTGGAATCATTAAGGATTTTTTTATTTTTAAGGACTAAGCGCACTTGAAAAGTATTAACTTGCATTGGTGAAAAAAGCAAGTACCGATGATAATTTCTTCGTGTTAAATTTTGTTGTTCAAGCGTTTAAGGGGATTGTGAAATATCATTGTCAACGATTTTTCATACCAGTTTAAATTTGAAAACCTATTATTATAAATGTAATAGTTTGCGAGGATGTTACTCTTTAACGTAGAAACTACTCTTGAATAATTTTCTTGAAAATTAAGCATACGGGTAGACCATGATCTAGAATAGTACTCAGGGGACTCAGGGTTCAATATACTGTTCAATTCAATATTCAATATTTATATTATTTCAATGTATTAAAGGGGGGAACCCTTTCCCTCTGTATATAGCAGTAATGCTATGAATATCTTTAGTACTTGTAATATTGGGGTCAATTGACTTGGTAACATCCATCCAGACGCATACAAACTTAGTATTTCACACACACATGCATAATTACATTAATGCTGTGGGCCCAACATAAAAGTCAACGACCACGGTAATATGAAAACTGGATCGTTTTATTTCACTGTTATTCGTGTTTCATTCCTTTCAGCCAATAACCTTTCTAATAATAGAAACAAATACTTGTGCGTGTTGTTTACAGATATCATTTGGTTGGTTGATGCTTATATCTTATTAAATACAAGATATTGAAAATCGTGATATTTTTATCGCTTCTTTGTACTGTTGACTGCCTTTTAGCAAAGAAATTTAAAATATAGGGTACATATACATAATTATTCACGTACAAATCGTACGCGCAACATAAGATAAATAATTAAACTAGATCCTACGAATAACGTGACAGATCTAGTATATTTATTTATTTACATTTTATAATAGTTGCTAAGTGGTACAACAGATGAACTTAATGCTACGAGCATTCGCTGCAAGTCGATAATTAGTAAATTACGAATAAATATCACATACAGACAAACCTTGGACCAACATACAGACCAAACTTTTCTTTGTAAGACGCTTCTTCTTCATGTAGCAGAAAATAATATCAACATTTAGTAAGAGATTAAATACCTGGTGCTAAATTTAAATCATCCGCATCACTATTTATGACTAAGCATTGTCTCCTCGTAAAGATGAATTGGAATTATATTTGGTATTCGAATTCCTGATAAATAAACATGACATTGCAGGAAACCATACCGTAGCAATTAAAAAATAACAGAACAGAATAATGCGAAACAGTACCCAAACCGAATAAGAAGAATCCTTTAGGATACACAATAATTGGCAAGTGATCAAAAATTATAGATATGTTTGCTCTTGAACTACATAATCTTAATATATATAAATTACGTGTCACGTTGTTTGTCCGCGATGGACTCCTAAACTACTTAACCGATTTTAATCAAATTTGCACACCGTGAGCAGTTTGATCCAACTTGAAAGATAGGATAGCTTACATCTCAATTTATAGTCGCAATATTATTTTATTGCAATTTTTTTTGACAGAACGAAGTCTGTCCGGGCAGCTAGTCTTAATATATTTTATATAAATTACGTGTCACGTTGTTAAAATTAATATTATTATAGCCTATATCATCCGGGGATAGTGTAGCTTCCCAACAGTGAAAGAATTTTTGAAATCGGTTCAGTAGTTTCGGAGCCTGGCCTATTCAATGCAAACAAACAATCAAATCTTTCCTCTTTATAATACTAATAGATTAATTTGCCGTGAATATATTGCTTAAATTGATTTACTCTTGACAAAATTTCAATGAAAAGGGAGTTGAAAAAAACATTAAACTTGTAAATAAACTTGTTGTTAGTTCTGTTCAAGTTATCTGTGCAAAATAATATTGAAATTGATTTAGGTTTTGTCGATTATTTTCAACAACTCCAAAAGTTCATTAAACTGTTGCTTTAAAATAAGAACACAAATCATTATTTTGTTTTATTATAATATTTTCTTTTAGTAAAGTTTTATCTTTCTATACTATTGCGGTACGATATTTTTCAGTCGGTTTGCCTCTTTGTTCTCGGGTCACGGGTGTGTGAGATCTTATTTGTACATGTCTGAGTCACCAGAGATATGAGAAATCCTAATGCGATGGTGCAAATGTGTGAACCATTTCACCGATATATTAAACTAGAGTTTACCCAACTTGTGCTACTACTTAAAAAAAACAACGTGCTTGGAGAATTGTTTTAGTGGTCTCAAACTATCTTCGCATTATTGCCTTTCAAATGAAAGCAGTTTGGGAGACATAGGTTGGATGGTTTCAGTCTATATCGGCTACAGGCAGAAATATTTTTTGTGTTTTATAGATGTATAGATGTATAAATTGATTATTTCGAATTAAATAAACACGTTATTTTATAAATACGTTTAGCAAATTGTAAGTTTGTGTAATAACAAAACAAGCATTGACACTGACAAAGGAGTCATTGACTTAGGGATGGATGGTTTACATTGTGTAAAGTAAAGCTTGTGTATTTATCGATTTGGGACACCCCAAATCAATATACAAAGTAATTAACCTTAGCCAATACTAACCAATTTGTCCGGATCATCCATCCATCTATCCAACCATCAGCCTTTGGAAGTCCACTGCTGGACATAGGCCTCTCCTAACAAGCGGCACTCTGACCAGTCCTGAGCCTTCTGAATCCAATAGATATCCGCTGTCTTCATCAGGTCGTCAGTTCACCTGTTCGGAGGGCGTCCTGTGCTCCATTTTCCATTCGAGGAACTTTTGTCTGGATAATGCCGTTACATAAATATCCTTTTAAAGATTTATAAAATTTCGTATAGGTATGTGCACTTAGAACTTGCACACAATGTGTTACAAAGTGTAGCGCAGGGTTTATATTCAAGTAAAAAACAGATGAGAAGAACAGAAGAGAGGAGAGGAGAATAACTAATTTATTCTATTGAGATGAGATGACGAGGAAGTTTTAAAAAAATCTTACTGATCGGCGAGCAGATCCTCTCAGTACATACACAGATGATGTTAAAACAATAGTTATTTGTTTTCTTACATAAATACGCATACCAATGAGTAATGTTTTAGTAAAGACTGTTGTAATTTTAAATTGTAATTTTAATGTCATAATCAGAATGTATGTCAGGGAAAATATTTAAGTAATTATGTTGTTCATAAACCTTACAGTTTTGTTTAACTGTGTTATTTGCTCGCTTCAACCATTCCCCAGGGCCGATATTATGAGGTTACAGACAAGAAGATCCTTAGAATTCGTTCAAGTTCGTGCTGGCTAGTAAATACACCCGAGAGATTATCAGAACTTCGAATCATGCTGAAATCGGGGCAACATTCTTTAATAATTAATTTACGAAATGTATTTACCTGTATGAAATTGTACCATATTCATTGGTTCGGGTGAGATTGAGTTCATCATTGATTCAAAAGGTCAACTTTGCTTACTCATTGGGTATAAAAAGTCTGTTTACCTTTTCGACTGAGATCTAATAATATTAAGGGAAGGTTTTTTACTTTGCTTTAAATTTCCTTAAACATGTGAATTCGTCGTATAATTTTTAAATTAAATCATAGTAAATTTAAAGCATTATTTTGCAGTGAAAAAATAAAATGTTTTACTGACAAAAATGCACTTTATTTTCTTATCGGAATGATCGCATGCTAAGCTTGGATTTTACCTATCTGTAGCTACCTAAGTCTCTTACGTCTCTAGTATTTGCTACAAGTTTTATTTCATTTAACACAGTACCTATACTACACTATAAGTACCAAAGATAAAAATAGTAGCGAAAGTAAACACAAAAAAGTTGAATAAACTAAAATTCAGCGAAGGTTGATAGATTTCCAATTTGTTGCACATGAATTATTAATATCTGCCATCAAATGTACGTGACGTATTGGTTATAACCAATTCAGTGTGTTGTTCTCAGGTGCTCTATCTAACTACAATGTTTCCCACTAAAAGGAAATAATATTATATTTCAATAACAACGTGTCCGGGAACACGTTTCCCGTACAAAAAATCCATTCGCAATATTTATTCGTTCGACAATGTACTGTTGAAAGAAAAACCTTTTTGGGGTCATACACGTGTTTGAATTTTTTATAATGTCTTGTAAATATGTTTGGAAAAACAACATGTAACAATGTTGTAGATGGTAATATGTTTAGATTTTTTTAAATTATGATTTCAGGTTGGCGGCAGTTCTTTTACACATTATTGGCGTCAGATCTGCATATTATTTTATGAAGACTGAAGACTGACAAACTGTAGTTAAGACAAACTGTAGTTAATAAAAAATATTAAATCAAGCAACAAGACCCTGGCTGAAATAGATTGATAAAGATTGATTATAATTATTAAAAAAACTGTTAATCCATAGCTTTTTTATGACCTTCTATTAGATAAAATTGTTTCCTATGCGCCTGGAAGAGATCTGTACGTATCTGAAAAAAACACCATTGCATTAAATTCATAATGCTTTATTTTACTGTAATGTACATATGTTATAACTATATTGAGGTGTGTTTAATAAATAATATTGTATTGTTACTCAGTTGTGTTACTTAGTTCAATAAGGAAAACTGTAATAAAACTATAATACCAGAGAACGAAAATGGCGCCATAAAACTTTTTACAAGACCATAAGTCTCAGTAAGTCTTAGACAAAAGAATTCACCTCAAACGTAACGCACCTGCACCCACTATTCTCGGTTCGAAATCGGTAAGTAGGTCAATACTAAGACAAGTGGAAAACAATCCTCGAGATCAGGTGCAGGTACCGCTTGCTCGCTACTTAGAACTTTTGAGTGAGCCTTTTAAGTTTTAAGGTACATAGCACAGAAGACAATAGTACTTATAGTACATAGCCTTGTGCCTAGAGACATAGGTAGGTATATTTTATCATTGCGAATAACAGGCGATATATTTTTCATTGCAATTAGTGATGAGTAGAGACTTACTGTCTGATCGGATAGTAAGCTTCGTCCGCCTGCATTAATTCAAATATCCAAAACTCAACATAATATCAAACACAAATCGTTACTGTATTTTTAAAATATAACAAAAATCAACAGTCTGTAATGTAATTCACAGCACGTATCCGATCGCTATTCAGCCGATACTGAACAAAGCTGAATGATATAACAACTAATCTGTAGAGCAACAAAATTGAATTACAAAGACGTATGTATTATAACTACAAATACAGAGTATTTATTGATCTGTCTTCCCATCGGATTGCCGCGAGCTATGTGATATACGACTCGGATACGAAAGCAGAATCGTTCTTCGTCTTAAAGTACCTACAGGAAGTTCGACTGTGAATAATCGTTTGAAGTCAGATTTTAAAACGTGGAATTCATTTGCATCTATGTACTCTGAACACTTAATTCCAGTTTAAAATGCCGTAAGGAAGCTTTCACGTACGAGAAATTCATAAATTAGACAACTCGAGCGTCGCATTTGCTCATTGAAATTCGTGTACAGGTTAATGTTGAAATGCTTAGTTTCCATACAAGGTGTTTAACATACGGAATTGTGTGATAAAAGTTGATTATATACGATTTTATCAGACAAATCCTAAACAAAAATTTATAACGCATCAAATGAACTTGAACAAAATATTTAGTTGTTTTTTATTACACTTTTTTATATTAATTAATTAAGAATTATGTTGGAAGTTCTGTTAGTTATGTGGTATTAATTGTTCTATTAGTTCAGATCTGGATGTCGCTAGTCCCAATTCCAGCAAATGAAATATACCTACTCATTCATGGCGTTTACAACAGCTTATTTGGAAAAAAGGAAAATGTTAGGTATCTTTTAACATAATCATACACAGATTATTGACATTTCTTATTGGAACGAAGTTCCTTATCGCGCGTTGCGAAAGGGGGCTAGGCGGGAAATTTGGTAACGAAAAGTGGTAACGACACTTTTTGCCGGTAACGAAAAGTTGTAACGACACTTTTTGCCGTCGTAGTTTTTTTTACATAGAAAGCAAGCCAGAGTACTAGGATAGCAAAAACATGCAGCAAGTGTGCCAAAACAAATCTAAGGTATTAAATTTCTCACGAAATTTGATTTGTTTAATGTTGAAAATTTAGATTTGTTTTGGCACACTTGCTGCATGTTTTTGCTATCCTAGTACTGACTACAAGGAACTTCGTTCCATCCGGGTGTCCCTTGACACCTCTCAAGTTTTTTTTTACCTTTGAGGTAATATTTTCAAATCCAACACCCTAAAACAACTTCTACATAAAACTTAAATGCCGGTCAGTTATCTATAGTTGGGCAAAGGCCAAGAAAACTGCTTGTTACAGCAGCTACTCTCCTAATATTTACCGTCGCCATCGGTGAATTATGCTTTAACAGTTTTGTGAAAGTCTGGGTATTACGTAGCGAATTTTTTGACTTTACATGGGTTTAAATTATCTTGAGTGAGACTCTTACGCCCCAACTCAGAGTCACTAACGGTTACTTTAATCGCTCCTTAGTAAAGAATCATTATACAAATTCTGTACTAATGAGCGATTTAAGTAACCGTTAGTGACTCTGAGATAGGACGTTAGTAAGGTCGCGTCACGGATGGAAAAGATCTAATCCTTATTGTTTGTTCTTCTGTGGCGTATTTTTATCTTTGTACTTCTGTTTCATTTACAAATAAAGAATTATGATATTATATTCTGCTCTCTAAGAAACAGAAGAATCAATAGATGTAGTCACTATTGCAATTATATAATGCGATAATAAAGAAAACTATAATATTTTAATACGAGTTTGAATTCGAAGAAAGCAAAGTCTAAAGGAGATGTCTTAGAAATGTATGGCACCTGGGCGGGTACACTGTACATTCAGTAGGAAATAGCTCATATTATTTGAAAGCTTTCCTTACTATCCAAATTCTAGATTTCACCTTGGTTTGGCGACAATAATTCAATTTATAGTTAATAAATTGTAACACTGAGACAACATGGTGGGCACATCCACTGCATATGACAGTTGTTAAACTTGTTCTAATGTCATATTATGAGTGTCAACTGTCAATGTCAAATACATAGTCAAATTAAAAGCACGATCTTTTTGGATTTACTTTGGTTGGATCTATCTTCTATTAATATTAAATCATATTGTGTGTTAATCTCTAAAGCGTATCTAAATAAACGATGCAATTCGTCGCTTCGATTAATCTGAACTAAATCGTGACGATAGATCTCCAAGAGCCATACATTGTCGATTTATTGTCACGATATTCACGTTTGCATGGGTTTTTGTTAAGATCTCCGACTCCAATCGAAGATTACTTAATCTTCGATCGTCAACGATATTGACATAGGTAATGATTGGTCTGAAACGACTAAGCTGAAAGAAGTTTGGAAACGCCAACGCGCGTTATTACCTGTGATTAATGTACTAACTAAAAAAACAATGTTGTGTCTGAGGCGTAACCACACAGTAGGCACCTTTTATAATATAAGTAACAGAAAGGTGTAGCTAAATGAAGGCGAGTCCTGCATTGGTAGAAGGTATGGAAGCATGATAAAAATCATTTGCACAAATCACCGAAACACTATCAGGAGAAGGAAAATGAGCAACTTACTGAAAACTCAACCTACATAAAGATGCCAATGCATACTTAATAAGCATGAATCTGAAGTGAAAGTGGATAATTGTGTGGCATAAATGAAGAATTTATTATAACCCTACACAGTTGCAATTTCTGTATTTTAAATATGACTGAAGTAAATAAAAAACAGTATTTTATTTATTCTCATTTTATTTTTTTCATTTCAATCATCCTCTCTTAACAATATGCCATCCAGGAGTGAAGCCGGTGCCTCAATATTTGTCTGATGCTGAGCTCAACCCAGATACCATACAATGGTCATTACGTGCACACAACATCCCATTGTTTGCTTTCCAGCAATACAATTGCAGTAATAACCACTTATCATGCCATCCCAACTTACTGCTTGTCTCGCCAACATTATGTATGTATAATATACTTTTCTGGATTGATGGTGAGACTTTATATGACCTATATGAAAGGTTGTGGTGCCTGTCTGTTGATGGTCCGGAGTTTGCCATATTTTTTATATTATCAGCCATCTGAACATTGCGTCTTGCTGCAACCCAGCATGCATAGCACACCATGCCACCATCAGGAATCTAAAACAAATAAAATAAATCTATGTATAACATGTTCTATTTCCTATTATAATTTAACACTATTATTGTTTAATTATTATAATTATAATTGATATTATAATTTTAAAGATAGGTACATAATATTATCATTTAATAGATACTTAAAGATGCATAACAATCTAATTATTATTATATACGTTATAAAAAAAAATCTAATTATTATATTATAATTTTATTTTAAAGATACAAAAATATGAATTCTTGCCAAGATATCATTTCGCTCGGGTCCTTCTGGTATTGAATGAACCCTAGTGTGAGGGCTAATACTAAGGGATTAATGATATTACTTATAAACACTAACTGAACTATCCTACACTAACGCCCCAACTCAGAGTAACTAAAGGTTACATAAATCACTCCTTAGTACAGAATTTGTTTGGTGATTCTTTACTAAGGAGCGATTAAAGTAAGCATTAGTGACTCTGAGTTGGGGCGTAAGAGGCTGCTAAGATAATATATTACATAAACATTTATACATAAGAGTGGAAAAGACAAAAATATGATGTTTACAAAGAATTCATAATTCACAACCATGCACCCTATGTAGTCTAAAAATAATTTTGCTACCGATTTAATGATATCAAAGATTATATTACAGAATAGAAAGATCTTACACACTTACTACATAGGTTTCTGTCAGAGTGCTTGCATTCAAAGACAAATAGTACTGACTTTCTGTTTACTGCTATATGGATAGCGTGTAGTGGCACCTTTTGACAGATTGCTCATTTTCAACTATGCTAATATTATTATGAAAACATAATAACATATTAAAAAATAGACCAATAGTACTTACTTCTCTTGGCGAAATCCTTTCAGAGATCACAGTTCTTTCAAGTCCTTCTACAAGAAAATGAGTTGGTGTATGCAGTAGTGAGCTCTGACACCATACACACACATTAGTGTCATATAATTATTGCAATATGCTAGAAAAGCATTCGGAACAAATCACTCCATTATCATCAATCTAAAATAAAATGAATTTATATTAGAATTGCAAGTTAATTTCAATTTATGTTACTCATAAATATGTTAAGTATAGGACATCTTACCAATCGGCCTAGATTGTTTTCAATGATGTTAAATATATCAGGACCCATATTTTCCACGGAGTAACATTGGCCATTTTCATCAATGGCTGATGCGCAATGTATACACGACACCATTGTTATGAAACTGAAATCAGTTAATATACGTTAACTACAGTACGGAGGCTTTGTCTATCAGGTTTATCAAAGGATCTCACTTACACACTTACAAACCTTAAAAAGTGCACTGCGCAAGAGGTATTGAACGGAAACAACAAAATCCAAATCACAGGCGAAATCGAGGTCCATGAAACGAAAGCCGGGTAAACAGGTATTGCGAGATCCAGGAGTCCAAAAAACAAAGCCTGAAAGACACTGATGTTGTTCACTCCAGAGAAACACTCGGAAATCGGAATGCCGAAAAAAATGTCACTTGCTAAACTTCTCATATATACAGTACAGATAACTAATCACAGAAAACAGACAAGTTTCTTTAGACTATATATTTATTTTGACAATACCCTATTTCGGAGCCATGGAAACGCCAATGTTGTCGAGTGTAAAAATTATTTATTGAAAATAATTTCTCTGCAGAGAACCGTTCATTGAATATTTTTTTTAATATTTTTCTGTGAATCAGTATATTTTTCTCTTTTTATGCTGGAATGTACAAAAGCCCCGCCCAAAAAAAGACATCTCCTTTAATCACTTTAAAAATAAATCAACTGTAACATCTTATATATTATCTTACATTTTAAGTTTCCTATGGTATTCTGTCATATAATTTCATGTTTTTATCGATTTTGGAGCACTCATTATAAAAGAGGACATTTTTCACTTCTTGTTTGTTAAAAGGTTTCCTTCTGTTGTGATTAAAACCCATACCATGGAGAGTCGCGTGAGCTACTTCTGCTGGCAGCATACACTGAGGGGTTATTAGCACCAGCTGAAAGATGTACAGATTATTAATGTAGCGTGTTGTATATTTTCCTCTCAATATGGCGAGAGAACTACTGTTTTCAATCATGTTCCTCCAAAGAGACTTTTAGAGAAATAACTACGCGTGCAGCGTATGCTTCGTTGAGTAGCTTCGTCTGCAGACTTGTTTGAAATGTCGTTCACGTTCTACACGCGTATTACACACGACACGCTTACTTATAAATATTGTGATGTTAAGTAAATAACACTCTCGAATTATAGTTACGTAAGTAGGGTACGGAATTTATCACCCTCGCTACGCTCGGTCGTTACGTCGTGCAATAGTAGACACCTTTAGTCACAAATCTTTGAAAGGTGTGAAAAAGGACTATTTTGATGACTTTTTAGTGCTTGTCTTACTGTGCTATAAAATAATATACGATACTTTTTACGTATTTAGTCTATTATTTTAAAGTATTTAACTCTCTTCCTGCGTTCGGGTACTAACTTTATGCACGTGCAATAATAGACCATCGTGTATAAATAACATACTTTAATATTATTTACTTACTCGTCTGCCATAGCGTTTTGAAAAAAATGGCATACAGCAGCTCTCTAACACATCTGAATAGTTATAAAAAAGATGCGTAACGTTTTTTTTCTTAGATAACTCCAGTGGACTATATTCTTTGAAGACCAGACAAGAACGCTCCTCCATATAATTGTGACCCTTCATGACTAGACTTCTTAGTCGTTTTGGACCTGAAAAATAATATATTACTAGTTTTGAACGTTGTGGTGACAATTGTGGTAGTTTCACGTCAAAATGGTTATTGCAGGGTACGCTACAAATTTATTACAGACTAGGTTTCTTATGGATTATTTATTTGAAATTTTAAATTAAAGAGAAATTTAATAGTAGGTATTTAGTAGGAGTAACATTTTAGCTAGTATCGTCTCAAAATACTACAGGAAATTAAATTCAACTTATGTTTCAGAAGATGTTCATGATGTCTCGTGATTTCACATGTGCTTGGAATAAGGAATTATCATGTATGAGAAATATATTTTTCACACTTATAATTAATTGTGTTTATATTTCACATTAACTAAAAAAGGTTTACCTTACTACTCACTTGTTAACACAGGTTTCAACCACGCACTTACATTCACTTATTATTTAGTCTTCAGAAGCATAACTTAAAAATGATAGAATGTTATTAACTTATTATTTCAATGTTGCTTTCCTTTCGATTCGCTGCGGGCTCTAATGACTAATTACAATTTTTATTGCAAGAAGAACTTACTTAATGAATAGAAATTAAAAGTAAACGGTATGACCCCATCGCTCCAATGACACAGCACAATAGACTCAACATTCGTCCCTAAAATTAGGTCGAGGTTAATACTGAAATATTGTCACCGGAAATTAATTAATTATTTCAACGAACCATTGTTTGATTTGCAGTCCAGTGAAATAATTACGTTCACATTATGCAGCAGAATAAAGAAATTTATCACTTCGCGACTGATTCGAAATGACAGCCGACGGAAACGCAAACCCGGCATACTTTGTTCGGCGTGAAGTTACATTTTATTTTTATTTGTCGTATGAATGCTGCTGTAAATCAAATTTAACGGCCGAAGCCATAATTTTTATGTATGTTTGCGGGAATACATTATTACGTGGTTGCTGAATTACATTCGTTTCGCAATAGCTTTATTGATACGAAGATTGTTTGTGTGATGTTGTAAGATATTAAATTGTTTGCAAGCCTTATTGCGATTTGAGAACTTGGAATATATTTTTGAGTATGCTCGCAAAAACACTGTCTGTGTTAAAAATCTTAAAACACTTTAATCATTTTTTCCATTTATATAAACTTTGATAGCGTGATTCAGGTTGGCGTGACGTCATCGTGTGACGTGTGTGCGTCGTCGCCACAATTTCATAACGCGCCTAAAGAAGTAGAACTTAAAAAAAATTTAAATGTGTTTTTATTTTTGTCAAATCGGGTTCTTTAATGCCTTAAAATTTTGCTGGTTTTCTTTGAAATTTGAAAAATAATGTGTTTTGGTTATTTAAAGATTATTTCTCTTATTATTGTCACCCCCAAGCCCTTGCTATGTTGATATTAATAGGACAGCCCTTTGTTATCGGAAATTTCTAACGCCCCAACTCAGAGTCACTAACGGTCACTTTAATCGCTCCTTAGTAAGAAATCACCGTACCAATTCTGTACTAAGGAGCGATCTATGTAACCGTTAGTGACTGAGTTGGGGTGTTGGTTAGGGCGTAAGTCTGATATGTGTTAAGGTTGTCTGCAACATAGGAATATCAATGATAGCGTTCTCAACCGCGTTATTATTTCATTAGAATTCATATTTGTTAACTTGTTTTAACTTGTAACTACTGAATTATGTATTATTAGTACATAGTTTTATTTTTTACCATAATGTTTGCAGAATAAGCTATTTACGCAGTACCTACACTATTAACCTAAAATAGAACGGCCCGTATTCAGAACACCTAGGTTTAAAAGTTAATGTTGATGACTCTGGAAACGAGATCGTAGACTCGAACAGAGTAAAAAACTTTCGTGTTTATGAACGAAGCATAATGAACAGAGCTGCTTTACTGAACTAAAAATGCTCCACTTTATATGTGTGGACAGTTCAATTGGTTACTATAGCTAGTGTACAATATGGTGATATTTTGGACTTTATTTGTATGATATTATTATTAATGTATAACTTGTGGGACCAATGCCCTTTCACAAAGTTAGTGAAAATTTCAGGAATGGACGCAAAGACAAAACAGACGTCACTATAAATATAATAAGATAAGATGTAAGAGACAGTAAGTGAAAGCACAAAAGCTAGCAAACAAGCAATTGTTTGCAGCAGTCTGTAGAAAAAGTTGCAGAAATATCAAAGACCTGTCTAAATTTTGTAACAGCTGTCTGTAATAACTTCGCGAGATTCATAGGTTCTGTAAAACTTTGAGTTTCTTAGATTACAAATCGAGGTATCTTAGGATTTAGGTATGATTGATAATGTAAAAATACAAATATAGTTTGATATGATTTTACGCGTTACTTTTATATATTAAAATTAACAATGATAAAATAATTAATGTAGTCTAAAAAAACTGTATCGGTGAATGAACTTGAATTAAAAAAAAAATATTTTTGATCTTTTTTCGAAATAAACTTCACTTTTATATAATGAATAATTTTAAAATGATAAATATTTATATTTCAGAAATAATTGTTTAATTTATTTTATAATTTAGTACATACTCATATAATTTGACAATTCTAATTAAATCATCTAACTACAAGTAATGGATACAAGGTTATACTAACTCGCCGTTTAATCACTTAAGACTTAAGACCGCAAACCTAAACCTCATGCTTATATCCACGTTCGAGCAACTTTGTATGGAAACTACGAACGTGTTAAAAGTTTCACACACAAGATTCTTCTGCAATTCGATTAAAGAAGACCGCAAGTCTTTTACGCGAGAGTTTGAGAAGAAAGTGGGTTGAGAGAGTGGCAATATAAAGGTACCTACTAGTCCGATGGGATTTTATAAGAACAGTATTATTGGAATATTTATAAAATATTTTTAAGGTTGACGTTTTTCTGTAATTTAATTAACATACAATAGCAAGAGTTACATCTTACAGTATTTAATAGTAACAGGAGTAGGACTTCTAAGGATTTATTATTATCTATATTATTACTTCATTATTTTACCTATCCGTGAAGCATGCCTGGCGAGCAAGCCTCGAGTCAGTCGCCAAACGAATCGTCGTCTTTCAGTAGGGTGCTTGAGAGTTTGTTCTTTCATTCTTCTCTCTTCTTTCTTGTTGAGCAACGCAAGGGTAAGGGTAAGGGCCTTTGGTGTCATTGATTTCCATGGGCAATGGTTACAACTTACCATCCGGTGGGTCGTCTGTTTGCTTGTAGGTTATACACGGAAATAAAAAAAACGAGATTTTTTCACATCTTGGTTTAGATTTTTGACATTCCTTGTCTGAGTCCTGTAATAATTATAAGTTAAGCAAAAAGTTTCAAATTTAAAGCTAGAGTAGTGAAATGCAATGAGTTTTGCGTAGTTTTCACGGGACTGGTTTACGCATAAGTTCATACAATAATCTACAACGAAACAATAATACATGGATCAATCTGTTCTACGGCCAATTTGTTGATTAAAAAATTGAAAGCTACATTTTTTACTTTTTTTTAGCTTACAACATATCAAGTGATTGTGAACGATTTGTGTCCATTCCTTTTTTGTATCGTGGAACTTCAATCTGGCTCGTAATTGAAATACTGGACATATAAATTTGGCAATGTAAATGTTTCAAAAGAACCAATGAACCTATTTAACCAAGCCAATTATTAAAATTTCAATGCAGTAGCATGGCTGTGTAGCACATCCTATTTGAATATATTTGTTTTATAGTAATGCTCTAAATTTTAGAGGATGTTTATTAGTCAAAATTCAATATTAAATTCGAAATCGTTTACCTGATAATAGGGGCATTTTGTCAATAGAGCTTGGATACCCGGCGTATTCCACTACGCTATTAAAACCTTTTTAACCGACTTCAAAAAAGGAGGAGGTTCTCAATTCGACTGTATTTTTTTTTTTTTTTTTTTTTTTTATGTTTGTTACCTCAGAACTTTGGACTGGGCGAACCGATTTCGATGATTCTTTTTTTAATCGAAAGCTGGTGGCTGTCATGTGGTCCCATATAAATTTTATTGAGATCTGACAACGGCAACCATGAGAAAACTACATAAGTCGTAAATTTGTGTTAAGATGTGCGCGACAAATTGACGAATAACTCAATATCACGCCAACCGATTTCGATGATTCTTTTTTTAATCGAAAGCAGGCGCTTGTCATGTGGTCTCATATAAATTTGAACGAGATCTGACAACTATGTAGTTTTTGAGACTTTGAAGTCGGTTATTTTTTGTTAGTAAAATTTAGATTATTGAGAATGACAGATCAGTGTTTTTATGTTGACGTTGACGATCATGCGATCTTTACATCTTCAAATTGTTGCATGGGAAAAGTTGAAAATCGACTTTATCAATGGACTGAATTTGCCTGCATTGTGAATTCATTTTGAAATGAAACCATTTTGAGGCATATCAGTTGGATGGTATCGGAACAATGATATTGCGGTAAAATATCTTTGTATCAGAACCTATAAAGGATATCTGTATAAAAAAATTTTGTGTTTTATATATTATTAGCTGCGCGGACAGACTTCGTTCTGTCAAAAAAAATTGCAATAAAATAATATTGCGACTATAAATTGAGATGTAAGCTATCCTATCTTTCAAGTTGGATCAAACTGCACACGGTGTGCAAAGATTAAAATCGGTTAAGTAGTTTAGGAGTCCATCGCGGACAAACAACGTGACACGTAATTTATATAATAATATATTAAGATATATAGATTTGATATATTGTGATGTGTATTCCTGGCTACCTAGCTACTACTACTACTCTCTTGCTTAAGTCAGCCGCTAAACGACTCGTGTGAAGTCGAATGTTCTAGCGAGAGCTTGGGAGACAGTTTTGTTTTTCTTTCTCTCTATTTTTTCTTAGTCGGCAACTCATCTGTGATACGTTATTTAAGCCCATGGGCGACAGTGCCCACTTACCATTAATGGATAATAAGCTCGTTTATCTGAAACATACTACTAAGTACTATATAACTTAAAGGTATACTTATCTGAAATCGTTGCCTCAATAAAAATTTAAGACATCCACTCGGAATAAGCCGTAAGAATAGCAAGTGTCGAAAAAGAAGTATATTAATATTTGAAAAGAAATATAAGATACAATTTTAGTCTGGTGGAAGTCCGATATAATTACAAATCTATATCAAAGTGAGTGTCCCTTGAGAATCCTCAGAAGAGTGAAGACGGTACTCCAATCTGTCGTCGCGTCCACTCGAATAATCCCAGACTGAACCTCTCTTGTATCAGTTTATTATATTTATAAGACTTCTCCGTAGGAAGCAACCTGGCTGGTGTTACTAATTACACAAATATTAAGTGGAAATGACAAAACCAGCTAGACGCTAAGTCTAGGCAACAATATTATGATGAGTGAGTACTAATGGGATTCAGTTTAGTGCCAGCAGAAACATGCTTGTAGCATGCGGTAAACTAGGTAAATGAAGAAGGTTGAATAAGCAATTGAATGTCCGCCGTTTAAAAAAGAAACATGTTTTACATTTGATTACCATGATTAGTTAACTAACACTGAGTAAAAGACAGTTTTAAGATGTAATTTTAAATACTTAACAAACCTGAAGAAGATAAAACTAATCTATGAGAGAATATAGGCGTGACATTGTATCCTAAAGGGCCATCCATAAATTACGTCACACGTTAGGGGGGGTGGGGTCAATGTAGTGTGACATTGTGTGACATGGGGTGGGGTCCTAAGTTTCGAATAAAATTCAAAATCGAATATTTGGTAGGTATGTATAGGTAAATATTAAAAAAAGGAAATAAAACTTATTTCGGAACGCTGTTTTAGTTTAATAATTTCTAGGTGTTAAATTACATAATACGTGACGTCATAGTACAGGGGGGAGGTCTCACAAATGTGACCAGTAGTGACAAGGACGGGGGAAGGTCATGAAATTAGTGTGACGTACTCGTAATTTAAGTAAGATACTAATGACTTGTATTAAAATAACATATTTGAAAATGTTTGAAACGAAAATTAAACGACCGATATTTAACGACTAGCTCTGTTCTGATTTTTATTGATGTTGTATTTAAATTTATAAAGTGCCTTTGAACAAGCCTGTTAGGAGTGACAAGGGCACTCCGATTATGACAGAGGATACAAAAAGTGAGCGTTGAGTGACATTGCTCGCCATAATCTTTTCACGGTTAAAATGCCACTCGAGAATTTTAAGTTGGTAACTTTTTAGCAAAATTAGCGTAATATAATCGCTAGCTATCTTACATTTTGTTAATTGTCTTGCTTCTTCTCTGTAGATATAACGTTTAAGTAACACACAAAATACGTCTATGCTTGGTAGACTGTATGACATCTATAACACTAGTTCTTGATCGAGAAAATAGTGAGAAAGCTACTGTTCTCCTGCAGCCGAAAGGCGGTAATGGTTCACGGTTACCTTACGAATAGTCGGGTATTTAGAAAATAATACTGTTCTAACACTGTTGTGATTAACTGCAAACACATATTGCATTACTTAGTAGGGTGTATCCTGAAAGAAAGCTGGCTAGAATTCGAGTCGATGAACTCCTGACACTTATTTCCATAGAAGTTGTAAGAATTTTAATCTTTTAAATATTTCATTGATCTCCTAGTGTAGCATAGTAAAAAACGCAAGCCTCCTCAATTACAAGGAAAATGTTGTGCTCTGGAAAGAGTTACTCGTAATCTGTAATGAGTTATAGATATTTCGTTCACTAAAGTGTTTATTTTTTGTCGATTATGGTGCTCCCTCACCGGGAGCATTCACGTGTAATGTAACATTATAGATTCGTCTTTGAGCATTACATTACAATAATACCTCCCTGACTGACGAGCATTCGCGTGTAATGTAACATTATAGATTCGACTTTGAGCATTACATTACAATACTACCTCCCTGACTGACGAGCATTTGCGTGTAATGTAACATTACAGATTCGACTTTGAGCATTCCATAGCAAGATGTCAGACGAAGCGGTCGGAAGTGGAGCGCATTGATGTTATAAGTTGTAACAAGATATTACACATTGTATCATTACAAGGTGCGCATTGTAATGCTCGGTTCTCCTCCTTCACTGATGTAATGCTCAAAACTGTAACGTTACATTACACGCGAATGCTCCCGGTGAGGGAGCACCTTTATACATTAAATAAATTAAACGATTGACATATCATGTTCCTATAGTTATTGCGGTAAACGACTCTCCATAAGATCCGTTGAAAAAGTTGGTCACTTTATCACAACGCCAAGTGCACTTAACTTGGTGATTGAACATACCTACGCCATTTCAAATAAGTATTTTTTTTTCCGATATTCCTAAAAATTGTTGTTAGTTTGAAATAAAAATACAATCCAACATTCCTATCACCAATCATAACAGTTTGACTTCAAATATGCGTTTGCTAACGATCTGATAAAATTCATCTTTCGAATATCGGATATTTCGACAGGATGATAGTGCAGACGAAAACTCGACCTTATGTAAATTAATGTTAGGCTCATTTCTCAACACACTGTTATTTACAACCAACATTGATCCTAATATTTAAACAGCGTATCGTACTTACAGCAAACAGCATAAATCTATAAAAGTCAAATCATTAATTCAGTTGCACACTCCATCTGCTTGTTTAAGCTCGATAAATACATTTGAAGCTCCAGTGAACGCGAATCTGATAGCGAGCTTCAAAATAGAATATTGATCGTTGTAAACGTAAACATAGTTAAGCTAATATGACTGATGATGACTGACCTTCATTGTTAAACTAAGCTTGACTGTGCAAATACGAATTTTCTGTATTATGTGATTGCAACAATGCCTAATGGGCTGACGGGTATTTTGTTAGAACAATAGACACATTTACGTGTATTGTAACATGAATAAATATAATACAAGCTACATATTCAAAGAATTTATTTTGAAAAGTTTTTAACTTAAAAGTGAGTGTTTGTTTATTAGGTTGACTATAAAATAAAAGTTTCAAATAATTTTTAAAGCATACACAAGCATAAGAATCCATCGACATCTTAATAAATGAATGAAACTTGTAACTAAAAGTTTATCATATCATACTAGCTGTGCCCGCAACATCGAACGCGTGGGAGGTTTTCCCGCATAAATCCTGATCCCGTGGAAATTCTAGGATAAAAAGAAGCCCTTTAGTAAACCGTAGGTAACCATAGCAACTCGTACACAATACAAAAGTTGCAGCGCCAAAATTCGGCAAAGTAGTTTATGACCCAAATATGTGGGACACCTTACCGAGAGTAGTCGGAGTGGAAAAGCGCAAATTTGTAAATGCAAATAATAAAACGGGGTGTGCTCTGAGCATGTTGGCAAAGTGCCCGCATGTAGCGACTTAGGGAGTTCTTTCATTTATCAGTGTCGTATATCGTCGGTCAGGCATTGTTAGCAACCTTACAAATTGACAATACACTTTTACGAAACTGGGAGCAAATATCAGTAATCTTATATTTTCCGAGGTATGTATTCGATTAAAATTTCATCATGGGAACATAAAAATAGTCGTATAATGCAGCAGCCGTATTGGGGCGGCTTCAAATACTAACCCCGATCCGTGCCTATGGGTACCAACACCTTAAGAATACCTAATTCCTTGTCGACGATTTCGACGAATACGAAACAAAAATCGTAGCGTGGGAGCTAGTGCACTTAATTTATTATATCTAGGAATATACTACACTTCTTTTGCAACCCAGTATAAAACTCTTTATCACAAAAATATATGCTGCGCGATTTTATAGAGATACATATGTGGAGACACCCTTTGTTTATTATATTCAACTTTCCACCTTTTACTAGTTATGTCATACTTCAACTACTATGTATGTTTGAAAAACTGTTATATGAATTTGTCTAGTTTTACTAGCTGACTCGGCAAACGTTCTGCCAAGTAATTTCTGGATAGGGACACCTTAATTGCCTAGCGGTATGAAATATACTTTACCGGCTATTGTTGTCTCCCAAATATCCACAAAAAGATTCACAAAAGTAGGTAGAGCCGTTTCAGAGGAGTATGACCACAAACACCGTGACACGAGATACTAGATTAAGCATGATGACAGATTTTAAATACTGTTCTATATTGTTGGGAAATATAATTATTATAATTACAAAGTATATCATATTTCCGTGATAAAGTAAGGTTTAGTATAAAATAAATACACTTCAATTTATAAGTTTAAAATTCGCACCAAAATACTATAAAGTGTCATGGCGTTGCTTGTGACATCACGCCTTAGTAAAGTAATAGACAAGATTTCATTTTCTGTATTGTCATATTCGTTTGTTTACTGAGGCGTGACGTAATTCGCGCTGATTGAGACTGATTGGCGTTCAAGATATCATGGCGGCTTGCCGTTTTTTGTAGTTTTATTTCATCAAAATGTTGTTAATCTCATACATACTAATACAATTAATGCGTGTTTTGTAATCCATTAACAGGGTTTCATTAAATAAATACATAATTTTAGTGATTTTTACATCATGCGTCACATTATGGGAATTATCTCCTCTCTTTCTGGGTCAGTAACGTATCAGTGATATCATTGGTGTTACCGAAGTCCATGGGTGACGGTAACCACTTATCATCAGAACACTTGTCTTCTCGTTTGTCGACTACTACATAAAAAATCTAAAACTTTTTTTTTCAGCCTACATGTAAAGTGGGTATGAATTTTTCTCGTCTACCCCGTAGTGTGACATATCATTAAAAAAGTCTTTCAAAAATGTTATGGGTCCACAAAAACCATTTTTTGATTTAGGAGTCCGTTTGTAAGACATTCGGCTTTAAAATGATAATTTTAGTTAGAGTGAGCCCCTTCTCACAAAATTTTATTAAAAGGAATCAATTCAATTTAAAAGGAAAACTATGTATAACGGCTAGTTTAGCATAAGTAGTTAATGAGTAATAATCGATGAACTTACAAATACGGAACCCTATATTGCGCGTGGCCTGACACGCACTTGACCGGTTTCTTGTTTTACTACTATCATGTTGTAAAAACCTATCCAAGTTTTTAACCCTGCAACTGCCATAAAAAACTACTAATACTAATACTAGGAGTCCTGCAACTAACTAGTGATAATTTAAGGTCGTAAAATATAATTTAAAGTCATTGAAGTATTATTACTAGCGTATAGAATAGACACCGCGAACACAATGTATGTTCCAATGAATTGACGCCGCGCGGCTTCAATTTCCAATGGATTCGTTCGATTTTGAAAGGAGAACAGAGGCTCAATTTTGAAAATAGAACCTCCCGGCGGGAACACACATTTTGTTCGAGATGGCAACTTTGTTGCAGGACACCCCGTATACTGCTTTTATAATATACTCGTATATCTGCGCTACACAGGAAATGCACTTTTACGCATCCTGCACACAACCTGAAAATCTAAAATTGTGAATGCAAATATTAAAATGTGAAGTGTACGGTGGAATATCGTTGGCACTTTGCCCGGTGTGAGGACTCTTATGTTTATTTCTAGAGCAGGCACTATCAATTCTTCCTCTATCATAAATACTTATTTGAATTATTTCTTTAGAATGACTCTGAAAACTAAAAGAAAAAACGCGACCAAGTGAGACGGACTAACGCACCAAGGGTTCCGTAAGAACTCGTAGCTAACGAAAATAACTATCGAAACACAGTTAATGTTGCGTTGGAAAATTGTCCTTTATTTACCAACTGCAAAAGTGCAAATAAGTAAATCTATTTATTTGTGATGTCATTATTACAAAACGGTATTCAGATATTAAATAAATAAATAAATGGGAAGTACTCTATGGGTTTTGATTCCTTTGCGAGTATCAAAATAACTCAAGCAGTAATAGCCTGAACCTTTTGATTACGTTGACCTAGAACCTTGATTTTTCACAGCTTCAAGGAATTGTAGATAAACCTGAGTATTGAATATTAATTTAAACTTGATACCTCCACAAGATCTGACTGATTCACAAGACATAAACTCAAACACGAAGGCTCAGAATGGCTTTAACTGGCTTAAGTTAGGGAAAGTTCATGTCAAGTAGTTCACTTCTAAAGACGAATGAAATGACTTAATGAGTATTACTACGGCTTCAGTAGTATATATCAGTGTCTTAATTTTTTTTTATATTCTTATAAAGCTAATAAAGTTTGTTTTAGTAACATTTAAATGTTAAGAATCATCGATTATTATCATAGAAAATTCATACACTTTTGCCGAATAATGGAGCAGGCTGACCACCGTATGGTAAATGGTCACTGCCAACTATGAATATTATGTATAACGCCATTGATGCATTATATAACTCTTGCCAGTATCACACTTTTGGTATAAAGGAAATACCCCATTGTTGAAAGACCCCATATAATGTGCTGGGGGAATACTGATGAGGTAACTTACACGAGGCACATAAAACAATCAAAACAGCTAAATTGTACGAAAACCATGACTCCTCTCAAACTTGACTATGCATATTTGCTCCATTGTTACGTCAAAGAGTAGCTACGCGAACGTCTCAATATGATTGAGTTAGTAACTTAGTTCTTCATTACATTTCGAGATCTGACAACTTTTCGCCTACTACGTCGTGGAGATATTGGATACAAAAGTTTAGAATGAGTTATATTAACTCGATTATTAAGTTATTTGTCACAAGAACAAACAAGTTAATAGAGTTAGGTGTGTTTAGTGAAATAATTTTTCAATTTCCCGGTACACAAAATTATTATAAAACCGGCCAAGTGCGTGTCAGACGCGCGATGTAGGGTTACATAGTTCGTCGACCACTACTCATTAAACCGTGATAGTTTTGCTTTTAAATTCATCACACATACTGCCCTGAATTTTTCCCAACAGGTCCCCCAAATTGAGACTATTTTTCTTTGAGAAAATAGTAAGCGAAATGCCGAAAATTAATAGACAGGGTGCAATTTTTCCGAGGGTACAGCCAAAATTTCATCATTCGTCTTCACGGGCGACTTCTACTAGTATGTATTTTACATTGCAACTGTGGCATGAGTGTTTCATGTTTTTGATTATGTACCTATTCTTGTATTTATGGGTAGTCGGGTTTTAGTTCTTAAACTTAGTTCTATCTTGTTCACCAAAAACACGTTGATTCACGAAAATAATTTAGGTACGACGTGGTACCAGCAATATCACCTTTTAGGTTCTAACCTTTTCCCAAATTTTTTAAAAATTCTTTCTTATTGCTTCCCTACGTCAAAAAAAACTTCTGTACAAAGATTTATGCTTAAGGTTAAGGTAAGTATATACAACTCGTATTTATTACATAATATGTACCTGGGCGACCGAGCACTTCTATCTGCAATATTTTGGGTGAAAATACAGGGACATCGAATTTACCCATCTGGACAAATATCATATCTCATATCTTTGAGGCTTAGCTAGATCGATTTCTCACTGCTGTAGACCCAATACTGCATATACATACATATACACAATACATATTTACAAGATATCTAATATATAAAAATCTCGTGTCCCGGTATTTGTGGTCACACTCCTCAAAAACGGTTCGACCGATTTTTATATTTTTTTTGTGTATATTTGGTAGATATGAAAATAGATCGTAAAGTGTACTTCATACCACTAGGTGATTAGGGTGTTCCTATCCAAGAAAATTTGGCAGAACAACGTTTGCCTAGTCAGCTACTGGGATAAAATCTACCCTATTCCTTAGTCTTTTTTTTATATCTTATAAGTTGATGCTTGACTAGGTACTATCCCACCTGATGGTAAGTGGCGATGTAGTCATGGGTGGTAAAACGCATTAACTTAGTAAAAGCCTATTCACTCTTGCCTTGAAGACACTTACATTATAATCGAGCGGAAACACCGACGCGGGCAATTTATTCCAATCCTTTTCTGTACGTATAATAAATGACGAGGCGAAGCGCGCCGTCCGTACAGGGGGGATGTTCACGACGAAGGGATGGATACCCGCCGTGCGTCGGGACGTTCGATGATAGAAAGGGGATGGCGGAATCAAATTATGTAATTCCTGCGCACACTCTCCAAAATGTATCCTGTAGAACACCGAGAGGCTGGCAACTTTGCGCCTGTGCTGGAGGCTCTGAAGATTGATCTCAACCAATTTACGGTCACCAATAAGCCTGAATAAGGACTATTTGTGATGACTATGACTATGATTATTTGATGATGAAATGAAATAATTAGAAAAATATATAAAATGTATAAAAAGCATGCTAAAAACAATTAATGATTGTTTCGTTTGCTTACTGCATGTGAATATAAAGGTGATCGCACATTTTGTCAGCATCGTACGCGGAGCACGCGCCGTAGGCGCTCGGATAATCACAGCATTTTTTGAAACGGCGTATACGGTGTGGGTGCAATGTGCGAGCTGTCACATGATTTCATACAACGAATTCTAAATGCGATACGTGCTGCACGTACGATGCTAACAAATATGCGACCACCATAAGGATCATTCTAGAAGCAATGTAGCGACGGTTCACTGCTATTATGTAAACTAAACCTAATACAAGATGCGTGGCAGAGGGTAAACCACTCAATACCGTGAATGCCTCTCATGGTTAACCACACTGAGTACACTTGTAGTGTGCAGCTTTGAATCATATTGCTATTGGATATAGGTATGCTATCCAATGATATTGTCTTTGATGTAATTATGGTGTTTAGATACGTTCAGTCGTGCACGGTACAAGTACCTAGCCCGGCAGCAATCGCGCCTCAAGAAATTACATCAGCACTCGCGTGTAGAGCATTTTGCTCACGTTTATGAATGTCAATAAATGCAAGTTTTACCAAAAAATATGAATAGAAAAATATTTTATTAAATAAAATACACATTATTTATTCTACAAAATATATATTCAAAAATTTAACAATATTAATCTTTTTTATTTTAATTAACAATCATAGGAACTAATTTGCTAGTCTTGTAAGGCAGTCTTACGGAAAAATGAAAAAAAAAAACAACTTTTCAAAAAAATACTATTAAACTAAGTATAAATTACTAATCATCGTCATATACGCGAGCTTTACACATATAACATAGTGTACGACTATGCTCGGTACATAAAAATTTTTGACAGTAAATGCAGCTCTTTTTGGTCTTGCGATTTTTGCGTCTTGGGCAAACCGCGCAGATACCACTTGGTTTTTCTTCTTCTGGTAACTCAGATTCTGGTACAAAACGTTTCATCACTTGCTGAAGAGGATATGAAATATTTTGGAAGGTGCTTCTTCTTTGGATATGTGGCTGTGTTAGTTGAAGAGCTAGTTGTTTCAAGTAGTCCACGATCCATCTATAATAGAAATACATAATAGATTACTATTTCAGTAATGTAAAATCATAATATTACATAAAAGTAGCAGTAAAACTGTCACTAAGATGAAAAAAAAATTAAGTCAAGAGTAAAAAAGTACTTACGTCGATACCCGCGCGATGAGCAAAACGCCTCCTGATGGTATACGGCGCAACAAACCACCTCGTCCAAGTGACTGGCGCACACTGGCGAGAAGTGAACTGCATACAGGGGTGGGGGACGGAACAAAACTCAGCTACCAAATGAACGATGTACGTACGAATAATTTTGACAAAATGGCGCGTGTTTTAAATTTACTGTGAGCAAAATGCTCATAGCGCGAGTGCTCGCGGGCTAGTCGCCTTCAGGTTTGAGAAATTCTTTAAACCACACATAAAACATGTTCAGATGGGATTAATTATTCTTTAGAATTTGGGGCATCATATCGAACTGAAAAATCAAAAATATGTAATGTCATCTTGCTCATGCATAATATTAGTGCAAACCGAATCCAAATCCGTTAAACTATTTCTGATATAAGAGGGATTAAACATAACATACAAAAATCCTAGAAATTGTTGTTCGGGAATATATTGCGTTTCTAAATAAACACCCACGTAACCCAAACCCACACACACACACTCGCACACACTTTCTCTCTCTCTTTGTCTTTCTCTTTCTAAGACGTAATGGAGTAAGTGCTTGTTCATACTGAAGTCGCGGGCGCGGGCGCGGGCGCGGGCGCGGGCGCGGTCGCGGTAAACGCTACATACACCGCGCGCGCGTTTTGGTGTGAACCCTTTCATAGTAGGTCATATGTTTGATATTTCGCGACCGCGCCCGCGACCGCGCCCGCGAGTTCAGTGTGAACAAGCACTAAGACGGGCAATTTAGTATTTCCCTTCATACAACTTGCAACTTTACTGCAGTAGTAACAAAGGGAAAAAAGTTACCGATATTACTACTGGTAGTAGTAACATTGGTAGTAACACGGGCAACAAGCCACATGTCGTATATACTTAAACGTAAAATTATTGTTTATATTATTTAGGGGTATCTAGTTTTTGTGTGAATACTCAATGACCAATGAGACCAATCGATTAGCAACTAAAGCACTTGACATTTTACTTCTCTATCTCTACCGCTACCGCAATCTACAAAGAACTAATAACTTCAATCATTTCTATAGCCTGTCGGTTACATAATGTTTTCTTGAAACGTTCTACACGCCGCATATAGTATGGTTAAGCCTTTGTCGGTCGTATAATTGAGTTCAAACTCATTACAGTGTTACCTAATGAGTTTCACAACATAACACAAAGGCAACAACAACTTTACGTAGGTACTTAATTGCAAAGGGGGTGAGTTGTACGTGGGTGCAATTGATAATTTTGTATTTCAACATTTTTGTTTCAGGGAGTGCAAGAATTATCTTCTTTCATACTTGCTGCTTATAGCTTGAAGGGCTGATGACAAGATGGTCTAACTGATAGCATTTAAGTGATTACATGGTAATCGGTCGTCTATAGAAAATTAATAAAATTGAATTCGTTTCACTTCGGGAAACCTATATATTATCAATGATATTATAATGTAAAAAAGAGTGCTATATATGTATGTCACTAGTGCGCTGACGATGAAGAGCGTAAGAACAGGCAATTGACCGTTCTGCTTGTAGTCGCTCTGTCAATACACCACGATACGCACACTTTTGTTGTTGTCAGAAGTGCTTGACATTTGACATACAGCGTTAAAATGCCTTCGTGTATTACATCAATGTGATTGGTGTAGATAAACGTAGGTAGGTAGGTGTTTGTGTGTTGTAGCTCTTTTCGGAACAGATTTTTTGGTTGATTTGTACGGGCATAAAGTATCTATATTTTTTTAAATATCATTGTATATTATGTATCATGTAAACTTAAAAAAATTCAGGCAGAATTCTTCAAATTGAAAACATTTTACATTAGATGTTACTTCTAAAAATAATTGCTATATTATTTATAGCGTTGATAACTTTTTTTCTCAAATATCTTCCATATCGATCACTTAGTTTTATTATTATAAATAATCAGATATGTACCAATTTCCTTTGTGGGAATGATACTACGTATAAATACGGTAAAGATGTAAATGTTTAACTTTTACACTTTTTTATTTAAAAATTTGTCCATAGCAAAAAAACTCACAATATGTATTATAATAATTATTTACACAACACCTTACAATCTTAACTCTGCTTACAACATTTGTCGGCTCGTCTAACCATCATTGTTCAGTATCGACTTAGAAACGTTAGCAATTATAACCATAGTTTGAACCGTTTGAAATAAAACAATCAAAAGGCAAATGACGATAAAAAAGAAAACGTGACTGAAATAACACAATGATTTATTTTATACGCCGTTACGGCCGACGTTTAGCGTGGGTGAGGTTTTTCCAACCTATTTAGTATGCGAATTCTAAGAATATGGCCATAAACAATAGTTGGGATTATTGTTCAATATTCGCTCCCAATATCCGGCTAGGACGATTTATGATGTAATGGTGTGTAACTAATTTTAAGATTAATCGAGAGATTTAAATCAATTTTTAAAACCTACAACAGTTATGTAAAGTATCCCAGAACAGAAAATAAATTGTAAATTTGGAGTAAAATGGGCTCATCCATTTTTGAGGTAAGCCTTCCTAAGGCCCGTAATATCAATAGCAGTTTAATCTATGATTCTGAGTTTAAAAACTATCGTTGTTGCTTCAATGCAGTAGACGCATGACATACGCCAGCTATCTTCAATTGTCGCTTGCTTGCAACTTGCTTGCAGCTTCCTTGCATCTTGCGCAGTAAAAGTACGAAATATGTCTACGGGGCGACATCGTCGAGTTTGCCAATTGCCTATGTTTCATTGTGCAGTTTGCTTGCAATCATTAAATGAAGTGTCGTGGATAGTAGACTCGTGTAAAATCATCGGCGGACGCATAGTCTCGACACTCTTGCTACAACCATACAATGCTACAGTGGCGCTTTGCGGAAACAAAGAAAACTAGTTATACAGGCCTGGAAGGATCAACTTATTACTGGTTTGGCAACCTTCAGCAAAAACGCCAAAATCAATTCACGATTGATTCTAGTTGGGGAGAGAGTAGGCAAGGTAAAGGAAGGTAAACTACTGAACATCGTATCATACTATCTCTTATTACACAGGATGTCCCATGGGATGATGGTGTTAAGGGTTAATAAAAATCACAAATACCTTCCGACCTAGGCTTAATAATTCCATATAAGCTTTTATAACATTAGCTTAAAATAAAACTCTTCTATTGATATTTCTATAGTATGGCCATTGAAGTATTATTACTAGCGTATAGAACAGACACCGCGAACACAATGTATGTTCCAATGAATTGAAGCCGCGCGGCTGCATTTGCAATGGATTCGTTCGATTTTGAAAGGAGAACGTGAGCTCAATTTTGAAAATAGAACTTCCCGGCGGGAACACACATTTTGTTCGAGATGTCTCTTCTATGACATTATACTTCAATGAGTATGGCAGAAAGTTTAGTAAATCAATATAATACTAATGATGAGTTGCCATTGTTCATATTTTTATATTTCGAGGTCATACAAGGTTCTCGCAAACGGGAAAATATAATGAGCTTACGAATAAACTTGGCGTTTTACGCTTGTTAGTCGCCACTGCCGATGTTGATATTTCTCCGTCTATATAAAGTATTTTTTATTAAATCAACATCAACTGCTTTGAGCGATTCCGGTCGAGCGTATTTTTGCCAGTTACTTAATACATTTACCGGTAAAATATTTTCGCGATGTAGGCAGACGATGTCCCTTAATGGTATCTAAAAACGTGATGGAAAGTTTGTAAAATTTGTTTCAGATAGCCCCTTATATAACACTTTTATTTTGGCGTGGGACGGTGAATATTCTTACTTGTTATATACTTTAGCTTTCTTACTTAGTTGACTTTGATACTTTTTGACATAAATAAAATAGTGCTTTTTATTTTGGGTGTCAAGGCGGAGGATGAATCGAGGTGGATTGAATGCATGTTTTTAAATGGCCAATAGACTAGGAAATGAGCCATTTGATGCTTATGAAAGGCCATAGCATCACACCTTTGTCTGTGTAAGCGAAAGAATTAAAATGGCTCTGATAGAAACCAAACACATGAAATCAATTCTCGGATCCTTTTGAAAGATGTATCGTAGAAAGATGTACCTAACAATAATGTGTTGTTGTGTGTGGCTTCTAAGGAATGATAACACAATGAAGCAGTACAACCCAGCTATTTTAAAAAGGCAGGGCAGCTTGTAGATTCAGCTTGTACGCAACTTATACTTTTTTCACATGACGCCACTTGGATTTGGCATACGGCGATACGGGTCATTTTACTGTGGTAATTAATCAGCGTTGTCCAACAATCTATCTATATATCTAACAGACTTTTAAAGTCCACTGCCAGCAGTGTCCAGACATAGGCTTCTCCTAATTGGCGCCACTCCAGTCGGTCCTGGGCCCTCTGAATCCAGCGGTTTGCCGCTATCTTCTTTAGGTATGTTCGCCTGGTCGGGGTGCGATATCTGACTAGAAATTTCCAATTATTTATATTCTAATATTTTGCAATAATACTAACATATAATATTACATGAATATTTGACACCTCGGAGCCTTATTCAATTTACACTAGGGCGCGCCGTGGCAGCCCAGTTGCGTTTTAATTTGGGCCGCGGTTTCGTATAATATGTAAGGGAATTCGTCTTCTGAATACTGATGAGATTTTTAATGAAAAGAAAGATACGTCATAAGTCCGTAGATTTATGGTCTGAATCTGAGATTTTGTAGGGAAAATCCTAAGAATAAAGAATTTATCGCATTTAATATGTCTTGCTGTAATGTAAACTAAGACCAAATGTTTTGAATATAAGATCCAAAATACAGTTGAATATTAGGTTTGGGTCGGCCTAAAATGACAAATTTTAACTTTAATTAAAAAGCTTTTATAACTAGTTACAGCTTACATTGAGACGACCCTGTAGCCTAGTTGATAGCGGCCCTGCCTGCGAAGCCTGTACTCAGGTCATGGGTGTTTATTTATTTATTGTGATGTTAAAAATTATAAACAACTAGCTGCCCGGACAGACTTCGTTCTGTCAAAAGTTTTTATTTTGAGATGTAAGCTATCCTATCTTTCAAGTTGGGTCAAACTGTACATGGTGTGCAAAATTGATTAAAATCGGTTAAGTAGTTTAGGAGTCCATCGCGGACAAACAACGTGACACGTAATTTATATATATTAAGATAAACAAACGGCTAGACCCGTTTGTTACCAAACGTAACATAAAAGCACAATCATAGTTTTTTATTTTTCCCATGATCGGCAGCGTCACTGAGTACAGAGTGGTGAGCTTCACATTACTGATTGTGAGTACAACATTCTTCACGCCACAAGGAATTCTAATGTGGCGCTAAGAGTGTGAAGCTTTAAATATTAAGTACGACGGGTTAATTCTTTTTTCAAGTAACCTCCTTGTATTTACAGCACAAATTCTTAAATCACAGGTTGGCTAGCAGCAATTCACAATCACAATTATATTTCTTCACTCGCCTGCATTTTACTACCTACTTCATAACACAATCATGATTATACAAGATACTTGTAGCTTGAACTTCACTAATCAAGCAATTTACTAAACGAGTTACAACGCTCAAGAGCCCGCATTAGCCCAGTAAAGGTAAGTTTAACGACTCCAACTTGTTCAGATCCGCTCTAGGCGCTGCAGTTTCGGGTTAATTTCACGTTAGTCTTGAACGGTTACTTGCGCAACCTCGTATCATCTTGTATTTATAGTTGTTGTCTAATGAGCTTTGAATGAACTATTAATTACTATTCACACAGTAAGTAGGTACCTACGTATCTTAAGCATTTAGTTTAATACATTATTTTGTCATTAACACTAAAATTTATATCTTAGGAAAGAATTTAAAAACACTCTGTGATAAATCTTTATCGTGCCTTTTTTACACGGTGTGAAAATTCGTGACTTTGAGTTGCACGGCGTTTAGTCGTGAATATTATTATTCCAAAACATCAAGCCTAAAAGACAAATTAAGTCACAAATCTTTGCAAGGGTTAAAAAAGGACTACTTGGGTCACGAAATAACGTGACTTTAAGTGCGATTTCAGGACACACTGTGCTAAAAAGTAATATACGATATTCGTGACTTCGGTAAGTAATCTATTAGGTGCACCGTGTTTAGCACCGCAATATTCTAATTTTACGCACCGTATCGTAATCCTGCTACACATACCTATGGTAGGGGTCACCGACGCGGTCACTAAATTAAATTGGCAAACATAAATTAATTCACTACGTTTAACTCACAAACACATAATAAGGAATTACAAATGACTAACAGAAGACGAATGTTATTACATACCTACTGCTCTCACCGAAATTATCAATATACCGACTGTAGTTACAAAGTTTTCGTAGCCTGTGCAGAGAAAAATATCATTGAAAGCAAATAATTCCACATTACATTAGGCTACGTTCAAATTTTACGTGTGACTCGGCCACACTACACCGCCTACACCGTTGTGTAAAGTGAATAAGATGAACGAGGCAAGCCTCCGCCGCGTAGCTCACGTATCGCGGAAATAAATTAACCGTGAACGTCGTTCTAATTACAAAATTCAATGAGATTTGTTTTAATTACGATTTAATTTATTGTGAAAATACGATTGCCATTCTGCGAATGTTAATATGTAATACTTATGGAGTAATGTAAAATGTAATTTACGCGAGGTCAAAATATTTTTTCTGTTATCCTTCCACGTTTGTAGAGTTCAAAACTTACCTACAATAAACTTTAAAGTGTTTTTTATTTGTTAGTAAATTATACATGTTTTTTATAATGCAATAGATTAACATAAAACCTTAATGAATGCACTAAATTAAGTAAACTAAGATACAAAAATAACCATAAACTCATGGTGACACATTTATTGATTCGGGTGGAGGAAATATTTGTATACCTAAGGATTATTATGTCCGATGCGAGGCGAAGGTTTAGCCTTAGGTAGTGAATAATAAAGCCATAGGAGTAATAGGAATGTCGAAGCGAAATCGAGGATCAAAGACCAATTGGATGGTATTGAAAATGACTTTTTGAGCTGAAATCTGCAAATGACAAAGGATTCTGTCTCCCTCGATTACAGCGACTGAAGTTTGAGATCGCCTTAATTCATACTGATTCAGAAGAATTAAGAGTTCTTCGACAAAACCTGACGGTATTGAACAATGGAAAATTTTACAAGATTAATTTCCTCGTAGTTTAAAACTTTCGTCTTTAAAGATGTTGCTTGAAACCGTTTTTTAGTAACGTACCTTTAATTAAAATGTTTATGAATGAAACATCTACAAATACGACTGGTATGTACTGGTGTAAATAATTGAGTTTTGTAATGGTATGAATGATGTAAATAAATACCTTTCTGTAAGTAAATAGATAAACTGTTTAACACTAACAGTAAACCATTAGAAAGAGTTATAAAAATTAAGCTCGCTCTTTGTACTGTAAAGTGCATTCTGGTCAAAAGATGTACTTGAAAACACTGATCCTCAGTTGCCTCCTGAATTTCCCTATTACCACAGAAGAAATAATAGTACCTACTTATAATTATTACAAGTATTATCAGCTAAATGAATAATCGCAAACTCGTGGAACGATTTTTCTTAAATTTTTACAAAAAAGTTACGCATTTTCAAATTGTGAATGATTTTTGATGACGTTTGATTTCATAAACGAAATCATTTATTACAGAGAATAATAGGTACTTTTTAAAGTTACACCTAATAGTAAACTGCTCTAACGGGTAAATAGAGACAACTACTTCTTTGATTTTTAGTAAAATAGGCACTGCTAAATATAAGCTTATTTTTTCACTACTATTTTATTGATTAAAAATATTTTTTAAATTAAGAGAACCTATTTTCCTAATGTACCTTTTAATAAAAAAGTAGCTTCCAAATATTCCTATCTAATTTTAAGACACAATTTTAAAATTAAAGATACATTGAAATTTATTAATGCATCTAAAAATGTATCTACACATAGCCCTTGTGAATAAAACAGTACGGAACTATGTATATCCAATGCGAACAAAATTCAAACTACACTTTTCTTTACTTAGAGGTTAAATGTGAAGAAAATGTATTAAGTGACTATGGAGTTACGATTTTCTCGTATTTTATTAAGTGGCCGGCAGTTAATAAAATGAGAGAAAATCATAGTGCCATTTCTCTTGCGGACTTCAGTCGTTTATCACATGCATCTGTGCCGTGGGAAAAACGCTGCCTTTCGGAGGCTAAATGATACTGCAATATTTCTATAGTACCTTCACATTCGTATGTTATTCAACGGTTTTATTTAGCTTAACCTGTGTGTGGGTCAAATCTTGCAAGCCTACTTAGACTTACTTCCTCCTTTTCTAAGGAGCTGAAATTTTACATAATTAGGCATTAATTTTACATAATTAGGCATTAATTATGCATAATGAGTTTTCACGTTTCACTCCAAGCGAGGGAACTCCTTAACGGGTGACAGCACAGTCACAATTTTCTTTAGTACATTGACACTAAAATAGTATATTTTAGTATTTTTTAGTGTATTTACTTTTTAACTAGTAATTTGTTTATTTTAACATCTTTATCATCACATGTGGATAAATTAATAATTCCTATTTCTTTAAAGAATATACAGCAAGCTCAAACAAGTACAGATATTTGTTTTTACACCTAAACTGATACCCATGAAATACACATGGGTCATGGAATATGGGTTTTTAAAATAAAGATTATATTCAGCGAGATTCTACGAGAGAAATGTGTGCCTCAAAACCTCATATGTTATAAATGTCCAGAGACGAAAACATAGGAGAGGAAACTGAAATCAAAACAGACTTACCTTCAGGTCCCGTCTGCACGTTTACCGGCAATTAGCATTAAAATGTGCCAACGTATATAAAATGGCGTTTTTACGTTAAAATAAAATAACGCAAAAATAACATGACAACGAAAATTCAAGCGTATTTCATACTTGACACATCGTGAAATGTATTCAAATTATTCTAGTTACTCTTCAGTAAAGACCTTCGTTATTCTCATTAGTGTATTTCGTTTCAGTGAATTCGTATGATATGTTTTCAGACGTAAAATTCTATAAATGGTAAATTCACAGCTAGCGAATGTTGAGCCTAATCAAGTGCCTCTTATATAAAATTACTTATGTTCCATATCTTGTTTCATTCTTGTTTCATCGTTACTTGTTTCAGGCATAACGTTAACTACTAATTAAATCAAAAGAAAAATTAGAATATTACGAATTTTAAAGAAATAAAAATAAGTTAGTGTCTTGGAGAAGTCTAACCAGGAATGTTTTAAATAAGGAGTTAGTCAAGGTACGTGCAAGCGACGCAAATCATCTGGCACAAAATAATAGACCAGTTGACAAAAACGTAGATTAATGGTGAACGCACATATATCGGCATCCTTCGGCGCGGACGATGCGGATAAATGTGCGTTCACTAGGAAAAAAGTGTCAAGAATTAGAGCTATCGGGTTTTTAGTTTATTGTCTTCTGAGAGGTTTGTTCTGTTATTATATTTTGTTTAAATTGTTTTATTGGAACGAAGTTCCTTATCGCGCGTTGCGAAAGGGGGCTAGGCGGAAAATTTGGTAACGAAAAGTTGTAACGACACTTTTTGCTATCGTAGTTCTTTTTACATAGAAAGCAAGCCAGTACTGACTGCAAGGAACTTCGTTCCATCCGGGTGTCCCTTGACACCTCTCAAGTTTTTTGTTTAATAATAATAAACTGGTCTACAATTTTATTCTTGTTGATTTTAAGTTTTTACTGTTTTATCCCCTAAACCTATAAGTATCTACTTTTTTGTGTATAAGATTTTATCAAAGGTAAATTCACATCAACTTTTCGTAAATGTATGAAATAAGGAAAAAAAGCATAATCAAGTAAGTATATCATAATGAATATTATGATGTACACATATGATATATACATTTTCCTAAAAAGTAAAGTTTATAAAAACTACAACGGAAACCAATTGAAATGTTAAGAGTAATAAAAATATTAAAATAACTTAATTATAGGACTGGAAAAATCTAACAAAGACCAAATTAAATATATTATAAGCTGGACGTAAAAAGCTTGAAAAGAGAAGGTAATCAGATGTCACTTATAAGGGGTCAGTACATGTTGCATCTACGCCGAGGAATAAATAAATTAGAAGGGCGAGTTCCCATCGACCCTTCTCAACCCGAGCCCCAACAAATAGAACAATTTATGCATCCCTTTGTGGTGGACCTGTATATATTATTACGCAGCTAGCCTACAGTTTCATATAGCAAACAAAGTACAGAAGTTAGTTCTATGAAATTAGATCGTTTCTCGCTTCTTTTTTTTACACATTTCACACCTGGCAATAATTGGTGGCTGCTCTGGTAATATAATTAAATGATTAATGCGATGATTACAAATAATTACGGTGACGTAGACTTTATTCATCTGACAATGAGTTAATTCACCCAGGTCTCTTAAGTCTACTTTTAGTGTACTTTATTCACCTATGCAACCAGGTGATTTAAAGCTCATACTTTTTTTTGCTTTTATGTCAAACTGCTTCGTATTCTCATTGTGTTTCGGCAGGAGGCTTGAGAGCCAGTTCTTTTTTTTTCTTCTCTCTTTCTTGTCCGGCAACACATCAATGATGCCTTTGATGTTGCCCATGTCCATGGGTGATGATTAGATAGCTATAGCTAACTACTATTTTGAGTCTGAATACGAGAACTTATAATTATTTTTTGTACAATTACTATGTGAACGAAAGGATCACTTTTTCCGACTACTAAGATATAACATATTTTTGTACAAGGTAAAAATACAACTTACCATTGCTACGCATCAGTGGCCAATTAGGTGACACAGAATAACCTTTTCATACATTCATGAAGATAATAATAGAATACAATATTTGTAAAATTATTTAGTTTTACGTAATTTATTAAGCAGTCATTATGCGAATGATTTTATAATAAACCTATTAGCATTCACTGAATCACAAATCAGTGGATTACATTAAAATTTTTCACCACAATTGCTAAATCAGTTTGTATGATTGCGAATAATATTTTAAAGGTAAACTGATTCATTTGATGTGTTCATTGTATAATTGTTTTGGAAAATGAGTTTAGTTAAATAAATTAAGTCAAAAACCTACGAGTGATTGTTCCAGGATTTTATTCATCTCTATACTCTATAGGAATCGTAGCGTAAAATTTATTATTTGTTAGAATGTTTGGCTGATTTATAGCCATATACATAACTAGCTGTTGCCCGCAGCTTCGCATACGGAAATTATGTTTTAGCAGTATATTAGTTCATTGGTTTTAGCTTATTTGTTCGTCTTGCAGAAAAAAAATTAAAAAACGGTGAATTTATGTTAAATTACTCATATTTAGTAATTTATATACTAAAACCCACGATAAAATCAGAAAGGATTCCTCCAGGAGCGAGTTTTGAAAAATAAGAAATATTCACATTAATTTGTATTTTTTTTTTCTTGTTTTGCAAAATTTTGAAAAACTGAAAAATATATGTTCCATTAATTTAGGCAAGGAACATTTGTTGCAAATTTGAAGCAAAACGGTTGATGTTTTAAAAATATTCCATACAAACTTTCATTCCGTTTCCCGGGGAAACCTTTTAATTTTCCGAGATAAAAAGTATCCTAAAATATGACCCGGAGTATAAGTAACAATTTTACTAATTTTCATCGAAATCCGTTCGAGGGTTTTCATGTGATGCCCGGACAGACAAACAGACTGACAGACAGACAGACAATAATTCTAAAAAAAAAATTTTTGTGCTCTAACACGTTATTGAAGTTCCCCCTAATCGAAATTTTTGAAAAATATTCAATGTACAGTAAATTTGCCCTTTGAGTTTTATTATAGTATAGATATACAATACCATGAACGGTGATTCCTATCGACACTTACATTAAAATAACACAATTCCAGTGAACATCAAAATGTTTTCGACTCCTGATTAGGTCAATGTTTTCAAAATGGATTTGGAAGTAGGACAGTTGACGTCCAAATATCGTATTTAGAAGAGCTCATATCACATTCATGAGACTTCGACCCCGATTGGCCGGAATGCCAAATGAAATGACAGACTACTGACGGTGCGAGTTACTGTCGCGTGTGCACTCCGGTACCTTTCGACCTAACTTATACCTAGACACGACATATCGTACAGTAAACAAATCAAAAACATTTTTAATAGTTACATAAATATATCAGTCATAATGTATTAATGCGAAAGCAGCTAAAAGGTGTTATTAGTTATAAACTCGTAAAGTAATAATTGTAATATATTAAGATCACTGTATGCTTTCCGAAAATAATAAAATAAAATAAATAAAATAAAATTAATTTGATTTGAATAATTTCTAACGTACGTTAGTATAGAGAAGATGTATTGAGAAACGAGACCAATACAAATTATATTTGGTTAGATAAAATTATAAAAATATTTATTGGAGAAGTTCGAATCTTACTTGAACAAGAAAATCATTATATTTTACTAGCTTTCACATTTTTTGAATAAAACATTATTGCTGGTAATAATAATGTAATCTTTTCATCGAAAGATATTTCATAGGATTGATTTTATTTCTGCATGAAACAGCCATACTGACCTTGTAACATTATTTTAAATACAGTTAAATGATGAATATTATTATAATTATAATTACTTACTGGAATTTTTATCTACCTGAAATCTACCTGGCTAGCCACTACCTTCTTGTTTGAGTCAAACGCCAAAGCCTCGTCGTGTTCTTACTTTTTTTCTTATTCTCTCTTTTTTGGCCGGCAACGCAACGGTGATGCCTTTGGTGTCGCTGATGACCATGAGCGACAATAGCCACTTACCATCAGGTAGATCTTCAGCTAGTTTTCCAGTTATTTCCATTAAAAATATGCTAGCATTTAATTCTGTAAGTATACTTAAGGTTACAACTTCAAATTGGAGACTTACACTTACATCACATTTGTAGAATCTACACGTTATGTAGAAATGCAAAGCAAATAAGGTAGTCTGAAAAGCCTCGTGAAAGTGATACAATAAACGCTTTGTTTCTGTCGGAGTGTGCGTCGTGTGGGACTTGGACAAATGTAGCGGTGCCGTGCCTCGACTCCGCGATGTTTTGTGTAACTTCATTTGTGTACCGTAATAAGCTACCATCACGTATTTGCTTATATTGCACGACGGTAGCGACACAGGAAATGTAGTAATATGTCATAGAAATACACAGGGAAACGTTACAGTGTTATTTCTACTGTTTCCTTTGATAAAAATACCATCCAAGTGATGTTCGTACAACCCCCAACTGCGCATACTTATCTTTGATAAATAACTCTCGTAGCAAAGATTAATTAAGCTTAGAAACCTAATTGCATCTTTTGTTTCTTTATGTGAATAGTCGAAAAATGAGATGGCGAGCCATAAGCTGTTGCTGGCTAAGGAAGAAGAGAGAGTCACTAGTTATTTATATTCAGCTAGCTCCTAGCATTTTTTTAGTGATGAAAAAAATCTCTTAAGGACAATGGTAGGAGAAAATGATGGAATTTTAACGTTTAGTAATACCTTTTGTTTCAGTATCTTTTGGATTTTGCCCTCAAAGAGGTCTTAAATATGAAATTACACTTGTTTTATTTTTGTACCACTAATTATATCGAGCCAATTATTTGTATTAGTATGATCTCTCTTACCTCCTATCTCTGATCTTTTATTATATTGTAATAATTTTTGGCGGTATCAAATGCACACCCATAATTGAAATATAATGTTATATCCATATTGATGCTATGTAACAATACTGGGAATTGCACACAGCCCACTCATACACTGCGAGCAAGTTCTGAGAGTACTTAAGAATTGCTGCTGGGGTGAGTTTTAAAGTGACTCTGAGTCGATCATATTTGCTATTCTGATATTCAATTCATCCATTAAATTAAATCTTAATTATGATAGAATATTAAGAATTTCTGAAGGAGATTTAGTTTCTAAGAAACGCAAAGAATTTGTGATTTAAAGAGAATTCTTATTGTTCGAAAAATCAATAAATTAATTATTCTTAGAACTAGAAAACTTGAACAGATTTTTAAAGCAATTTAGAAATTTAGCACGGGGGTTGACCGTTATGTAGAAAAAAAAACCCGCCTGCTATCATGCTCTATCAGGCTCTATCAGCTATCATTTTCATAAGAGTGAAAGAAACAAAACACTTGACAAGCCTCCTATAACTTTGATTGTTTTTGGAATAAGGGTGTTAAAGGATAATAATGAAATGATATTGTTTATTTTACATTGTTTAATAGCAAATCAGCTTCCACCTCCTCTGTTTGTAAACAGGAGCAGTGTTTAATTTTAGATTATTACGGGCGGTTCGGAACACACTGCTGCGTACTAGGCGGAGTGACCTTTTAACCGGACCGGATTATATTTTTGGGTTCTATTAGATTTGGATTTCATTCATACCCTTTTTATTACTTTTGGGAGTTAAACCTTGTTATTTATTGTTTAATTGAAATGTACCTATAAGTATATTTCTTTGAGTTTGAAAGTAATACAAGTTTTTTAAAATTCCTTTTTGTTATTTAGTAAAAAGCAATGAAACAGTGCAAGGATTCCACTAACACCACTTTATAAATTTCCGAAGTCGAGTTTGGTTTGTTTTGCCTAGAAATAACAATATTGAGCATGAGTCAGCCGCCAAACGACTCGTCGTGTTCCGGCTGGAGGCTTGAGAGCCAGTTCTTTCTTTCTTTTTCTTCTCTCTTTCTTGGCCGGCAACACATTAGTGATGCTTTTGGTGTTGTTGATGTTCATGGGCGATGATAGCCACTTACCATCGGGTGGATCGTCAGCTCGTTTGCCGGCTATTACCATAAAAATATATTTGAATGTAGGTATGTATGTAAATCTTTCAATTACAAGCCAATTACAATCAAAAGCTAGAATTTTCTTTCTTCTCTCTTCTTTCTTGGTCGTCAAAATATCGGAAAATTTATTATCTGGCTGGACGGAGACTGGATAAAAAATATTACGAATACGTTTTTGCATACAAACATTGATACCAAATTTTCATGATATTATTATTTTACATAATATTTTTTTGCTATATGCTAGTTTGCTATAATTAAATAGATGATGAAGAAGAACTTATTGTTGGCACTGTAACAGTTACGTACTTCAAATGAACTTTAAGTTACAACAAACTTAAAAGCAACTTTGTTAGCATGGACATACTATTTGTAAGACTATGTTTGTTCATTTCCCAAGAGTTATGGCTACAATCTGGTACTCTAAAACCTGAGTAAATAGGCTATTTCTAAGCAAGCGCGCTCCGACATAGATGATACATTGTCGCGTTACGTCAGCTGGCATTATGATCGAAGAACGAACGTCCCTATGAGCAATATTTCTTCATGTGTGTTAATATCAATGAGTTTTAAGAATACTGGGTCGGCCAAAGAGTCATAAATCCTACTCATATGATAAATTTTGTAAAGATGGTTGGATGTTTGTTACTCTTTCACACAAAATCTATCTTGAGCCCAAACTAATTCCATTGCTCATAGTGCACGTTCCTGAACAAAGGACAATGTAGCGCCACATCATTTGCTAGATGTCTCTCAGTTCAATTACAACGATACTTCCATAGTAGGTAAGTAGTAGGGTATTTCACCCCACTAAAATCGACGGTGATACCATTAATACACTATTAATATTTTTAGTAGTATTTCAAACCCAGTCGGATCAGAGGATCGCAGTCAGAGAACCCGTAATTTTGCTTCCTTTTTGGTCGGCAATGCGTTGGTAACATGTTTGGTGTTGCTGATATCCTACACGTGGCTTGTCTGAGCACATTTTTGCCTACCAGTTACGTAAAAAATAATAAGTCACAGTAAATACATAAAGCTAATGCTTTTTATTCATAATGTTATGTGTTTTCTTATGTTCTCCAAATATACAGAAATATATTTCTCATCCGTGACCAGTGAATCAAGTCGATGGGAAGTTAAATATTCAAACATTCATAATCGAAGGAAAGGTCGTGTGGATTAGGCAAATGAAGGCAAACGATTTAGTTTTATTGGAAGTCGAGCAATATAGCTTTATTGGGTCAGATTTAGCAGATAGCAAACATTACTGTAGTTATAGTTTCATGAAAATCTTCCAAGATTATTTGTATTCGTCGATTCCTTGAGAAATTCGGGAATGTTTAATTGTATGGCTAAAATATTCGCAGTTTTATTTTACGAAAAAATGTATTAAGGAGACAAAGTGTAAAGCGTAAACTACAAGAGCCGTAAATAAAAATAAACATTACACACGCCACCATACAACAAAAACGCATAATATACAAAAAAATACTAGCTTAGTTTTCAGCGATTTTTTAAGGTACACATTCTATCTTCCATCCAATGACTATCTCCTTCTCACAGGGCTGCTGGAAGAGATTTCTTAAAGAAATAAGCAGTTCCTTTGTGCAAACTGTGTCATCATTGTTGTTTTGTGTAAGATTTCCTTCGTGTACAAAAAAAATAAAAAAAATATCACTAGAAGTAATCTTTGAACATTTCCGGTTGAATTTTGACCGCAGAGCAGTGTTAAAGTTCTTAATAGAGACAAGAAACACCCTAGCCCCTTTTTGGCCACAACTCGTATCAGATCAGATGTTAAAAGTTTTTAGACTAGTCCAAAAATAGATGCCATCCAGGCAAGTATACTGTTACTGCCCTTTTCATCAGACCTAATCTAGAAAGTTATAATCAAGTCTTAATCATATACAGTAGGTTCCTTGAGATGATATTCAGAAAAGTTTGACAAATAGGTAATAGCTTGCGTGGTCAGATAAATTCGAAGCACGCAATTTTATGCGCCGCGCCGCTAAGTTAATTACCATTTAAATTGTTTTTCCGAGTATTTACATTACAAAGAGACGCTGGTCCCATGACGGTGGACAATAAATAAGAAAATAGGGTTCTTCAACTTGCGTTTACATTTATATGGACCCGTTTAATATGCGGAGTAAATCCGGGCTGTACAGTGTGTAAAGCTCCAGCAACCTTGGCTCTAAGGCAACCTTTTCAGCTCTCTCAACAGATACGGTTAATAGATGAGGCAAAGGTAATTTTTGAAGTGAAAACTTCTTTAGTACCTACGGGGGTGACTTGAAATTTTATGAAACGAAACTGTCCAGTAAAAAGAGACAAACACATAAATTCTAAAGTGAGGTAGGAAGCATTGTACAGGGGTAGGGTAGGGGAGTGAGGGGTAGGGGAGCGGAGCGGGGCGGAGCGGAGCGGAGTGAAGTAGATTAGTGAAACCTACATTTATCATCTTCCCGAAATTTTACATTCGTCTCATTATCTTGAAAACAAAAATTTTGAAGGTTTCACTTCTACCACGTGTGAATTGCACACATTTTATTTTTTATTTTAAGAGGCCTTGCTTCAGATTCATGCGTTCATATTAACTTAATTATTGAAAAATGATAATGGGAAATCAATAGTACACAAAATATTAAATTATAAAATTGAATTTCAATTTGAAATACGGAATACAATCATTTAGACGATAGACGTATATTAAAAACTAAGAGCAATATTTAATTAAATCATTGAATCTCCACTATTATTTTTACTCCAGGGCCGGCTGTAATGCGACATGTGATAGATGGACGAAAAATGTTTGGGGCGGTAGAATAAAATTTTCACTTTATTCAAATATTCATTAATTCATTATTGGAATTCGATTGATAAATAACATAGCATTGATGAACAAATAAAGATTAAAGTTGTCGTGCACGTTGCGGAGATAGAACAGGAACAGATGAAGGAACTTCACAAGAGAAAGAATCATCACATGGTCGAGGTCACGACCCCCAGCATTGGGGAAACGGCGCAAGGAGGATAATGGAAAAAATAACTTAAAATACATTTCCATCACAACTTTTCTCTCCAAATAAAACAATATGATATTTATAAACAATTTTATTGATAATCATATTATGTATTATTTACAACATTTATATTTAAGATACTTATTCAGGAGAGTATTTTATACACCAATCATCATGTGTTATTCTACCAGGACACCAGATAACCTAAATAATTTACTATAATAATTATGTACATAACACTTCCCTAAAACTAAATAACGCTTATCACATAAATAAATTTAGCGAGTTTATTGAATCAAAATAAATTTACTGGTTATTTGTGAATTCTATTTGAAATTACTTTGCTAGCAATCAACGTGGGTACGTAGTAGTAATAGTAGGTACGATTTAATTTTAATTATTCTCGATAAAAAATAACTGACTTCAACATTAGGGATAGCTCAAAAAGTACTCGTCAGATCTCGCTCAAATTTAAATGGAGCCACATGACAAGTATCAGCTTTCGAATATAATAATAATAATCAAAATCAGTACATCCAGTAAAAAGTTATGACGTAACACACATAAAAAAAGAATATAGTTAGTCGAATTGAGATAGAAACGTAATATGTTTTAATAAAACCCAAAGAATATAATGAAACAAAGTCATTTTATCACCGACAGTACCACATCCAACGTGAATTATTGATGGTTATTCAAAATACAATCCCCGAAACTCATTATCTACCTTACAACAAATATACAAGATAAAACTCAGTAACTCTGTATTCTCACAAATGAAATTTACTTACAGCTGATGTCGCGGTGAGTAGATAGAGGTATAATTGCATACTGTGGTTAACCTCACGCCATACACCCTAATAGCTAATACTAGGTATTATTAATATACCACATAAATTCTAATAAGGAAAAGGAAAAGAAACATTAAGGGAAAATGATGTATGTTTTACATTGTAACCATTAAATTTACTTCTAAGAAACTCACAACTGAATCAGCTATCAGTTGGGTCTGTGAGTTACAGAATTACCGTAGGTTTTCGATACGCTGCAAAACTGATATAACAACACACGCATCTTTTAATAAAACAGCTACGTCAATATTTACACTTACAACATTATAATACAAATTTATTGATATGTTGGTAGGTAATTAATTGTTTTTACATGGCTGAAAGCGGTATCTTATAATTATTGAAAATGGAACTATTACAAAGTTCAAGTTTGTCTTTAATTAAAACGATTTTATGGTTTCTACCGTGGATATATTACTCTATCTGGATCACAGACTTTGTAGAGGTACCTACCTACCTGAAGACCGATGACGTCTTATCGGAATGACCAATCACCTCGACATTCGACCAATCACAGGCTGGATTGAGGATGTCCTTCTTAATTGTAGGGTGACCACACTTAGAAAAACTATGTCCTATTTTGATATGGTTCTTCAAAATGATAATTTTTGTATTGGTATTTTTTCTGGTGGTAAAAACTATAATATGGAAATGATTTTATTAAAATATCTTCAAAATTACCGAATTTAAATTATTGCATTAAGAGTAAATTGAAAATTAAGGTACACAATCTTACAATGTTAGAAGTTCTTAAATTATTATAAAAAATCACAATCAAAAAGATATATCCTGGGACTATAGATAACATGGACTCAGTACAAAAATGGTCATTCCGTTATGACGTCATCGATCTTCAGGTACCTCTACGAAGTCTGTGATCCAGATAGAGTAATATATCCATAGTTTTTACCATTACACACTACCAACTAGTTGTGCAACTGGTTAGTTAACATTCTGCATCATCGTTTAATAGTTTATCTTATTACCATTTCTACATTGTAAGAATATATTTATTCCTTCTACCGGTCATAAATGTTCGATTTAGGGCCGGCGCTCACCTAAGTAGCGTGATATGCGATCTGGCGTGTAATTTGCTTGTAGGTTCGCACAATACGAATATATAGAGCAACGATTAAGTTACGGTCAGTCAATAATAGGTTTGATAGTCGAATAGGTGACCAGTAGTGGTAAAATTCCTTAAGCGCTTCTGTGTTTTGAAGTTCTTCGGTTTTGGTTGTTAGCCATGGTCGTTAGGCCATATCAGATAACTTCGGGTAATACTAAAAATAACTTCATACATTTAATTTGGCCCGAAAATACGGATTATTTAATACGTGAGTCCCGTGCCCTATAGTGAACCGAGGGACAGACAATCACGCTAAACACCGAAGCTCTTCTAACGTTAAAGTACGAATATCGAAGCAATTTTAAAACTTCAGCTGAATTCATAATGAGAAACCATTTTAGGTCGCATGACCTGACATGCCACATGGGATCTGGTCTATTACATTTGCTTTGTACGTCCAGAGCAGTGCCATGTTACGCGCCAAATCACGCGTCACGACTCTTCGGTGACTTCGGGCTGTTTTTGAAACTTTATCCGTATAATAGGCCATTCGGATGACTAGGTGAATAAAGCAGTTGCTTATACTATCACAATGATGCATCTATGTAGTCTTGTGAAAAAATATTTACAATGCAAATCTACATTCTGTTATTTTATAACAGATTGAAAAAGAATAAAATTAACACAACAGTTGCAGATACAATAATTATACGTTGCTTTTTTTTATAAAGCACAAGAGAAAAAATAGAAGATACGAAACATTCTGATTTCAATTTTATTAATCTTTATCTTTTATAATTATTAAAAAGCAACATTTGTAACTTCACTTTTCCGTTGCAATATTTATCATAAAACCTAGATAAAATTTCATTATTTCAACTTTACAATTCTACGAGGTTTACACATTTACTTTTTAAAATATCGTAGAAAATTACTCCAGTGTTTGTGAATGTGTTTGTTACTAAATTATGCTATCGCACTTTATGGATAACCAAACTATAGCTTTTAAACTGCAACATTTGTACCTCTTTCTATTATATCGTTTATATTAAATGTATTAATTAAAATACTTTCCTTCATAACGAATCTAGACATTTTCAGCCCATAGGCAGTATTTTGTGAGCAGTATCGGTAATTTCTGTTTATCTACGGATTTCTTAATTTATTATTTGACTGAAATACTCACGATACGATACGCGAGTGAGATGTTGAATTTATTATTCCAATAAAAAAATTAAAACGTCACGATTTCATGTTCAGACCCTGGACTATAGAGGAGACAGGGGAAATGACTCTGTCGTGCAAAAGTGACCGTCAATCTGCGTTAAACAGGTGGCGCCCCGGTAGCAACAGGGTAAATTTAGACTACGTAAACAGTTGAAGTTACGTCTATCCTCCATGGTTCAGACGAATTATTCATTAAAAACTTTTTTATCTGTAAAACATTTTGGACAAGCCGACTTCCATACGTTACGAATTCGTTTGAATTTAGAATAGCGGTTGCGGTTGGTTTTTTCACATCAAACACAAAAGATGGGCCGTGTTTTTGTGGCCAGCGGAACTACAGATTCGCAACGGCCAACTTGATTAAGTTTTGAATGAATACGCTAGCCAGTTTGAGCTTCCAAAAATGTTTTTTGTATTGCTAAGTAGCATGGGCGTGTCTTAATTTTTTAGGAATAAACTTTTTTAATCTTTACACTTTCAGTATTCTATTGACATTATTATTACATTTTAAGGATTTAAGATGGTTATCTTTAAATGTTTTCCATTTCAATAGTTAATTGTAGCAAGTCTCGTTTGTTGTACAATTTTAAAGTACAGTTTTTTAAACGTATGTAAACCAATTAAAGATATGCTGTATTATTAGGAAGACAATTGTTTTGTTTTTATAACTATTCATAAGTTACATGTAAGTATATAATAATTTTAACGACAGCAGAAGTATTTTAACTAAATCTACGAAGATTAAGTCACTTACGTATATTTATATTTTGGCTGCGTAATTACATCTGTATGGGTATGGACCAATACATGTATATTTTAATTTTACAAAGGAATATTTTTCTTATTGTACAGTCTACTCGATATTAAATAGCATCTTAAAATAATTGTATTAAATCGTAAATTGACACTGACTTAATCCATGTATTGTTCGTATCTTATCATCTTCTATTTAGTGTTAGTAAATTACAATAATGGTTATTAGTTATTAAGTTGATAGTTTTTAAGCAAATTCCTATGTAATATTTAAGGTGTGGTAACACTGTGATTACAGCGAGGGTGGGGAGAGGCAATGCTTGATGGGCCCTCGATCCCGTCGATTCCGCAGTCGGTAGCCAGTGGTTGTCGAGAACAGACTGCTCTATCACATTTTGCATTGTATCTAGACAAAACAATAAAATTATTAAATGCAGAATGTTGAATACATATAAAGCCAAACAATCAAAATGTTCAATACCAAATTGTCAAACTCGTAAATTGTAAAAGACGATTATGGAAAGAGTGGAAGTTGTTTACTTTTTTGAGTTTAATAATACCGTATAATCCGTTAAAAATTGTAACGTGTTCCTATTTGTTTTTACAACTTTTATGCGATAACAATAATAGCTATTGTAACTTACCATATGTTGTCACATCCGGCGTAAAAAACTTTTGTTCAGCCGGCTGTAATGGCACCACAAAATCTGAAACAAGATGGAATTAGTTGCTTTTGGATAAACAATTAAATAAACGCTGAACACACCCATAACATGCTAGTGCATTGAATCTTGTGAAACCTGTATCGCAACATGGGAAAACACAATTGAGTCATCACAAACGACCGTGACAAGATTTTTTTTGACGGACCTGACTGGGTATCGATCTTTTTTTTTTTTTTTTTATTCAATTTCTTAAGTTAATGATTGACTACAATCACCTGATGGTAAGTAGCGTCTTAGGCGCTCCACCCACTGAAGACGCGTCCCGCCGCGGTGCGCAGAGCGACGGATAACACAACTGCGCGCGGGGCAATTTCCCGCGCGGTGCCGCGTCGGCAGTGTGTTGTACTAGGCGTGATTTCTATATAAATTGACATAATTGCAGACAATGGTAAAATCTGCTATCCCGCGCACCGCGACGGGGCGCGGTGCAGTGGGTGGAGCGCCTAAGTCTCAGGTGGTAAATTCTGCTTTATTGCTTACCTCCGGCTATTTGAAACTTATTGAAAAATAACTTACGATGTGGCGTTGTATACTCTGTGGTTGTTGGCGGAGGTGTTGTTGTAGTTGTTGTTGTTGTCGTCGTCGTTGTTGTCGTTGTCGTTGTCGTTGTAGTAATTTTTATTTCTGTGAATAAAACTAAATATAAAGCTGTTTCCGAGTAAACTTTTCCATTAAATAAAAATGAATTAAGTATAAGTAATACAATTACAAAATGTACGAAAAATATGATGTATGCCATCATTACTTGTAATAATAAAGTACTAAAAGCTTATCTATTTCATAGAGGAAGTAAAATACAAGTTGAACAAGTTCATACCATATAATCGCAAAGTTCCTTCCGCTTTACCAATCGTATTGGTCGAGACACAGGTGTAAGTGCCAGAGTCTTCGCTATTGAACTCCGATATAGTGAGCATTGTTCGTATCTGGTACGCAGAGATACGAAGTTCTTGAATTTCATGCTTCCCTCTGAAACAAAGGATGTTACGGTGTTATAATTTAATGGTTGAAAGAACTTACCTGTAAGTGAATTTCAACCGGGATTTACATAATATACATTATCTATTAAAACACAAAAAAATTGAACGGATGTCCATTAAAAATTTGAAGTCATCCAACCGATGCCTCAAATTTTTTTAATGTGAAAGGCAATAATGTGAAGATGGTTTGAGACCACTAAAACAATGCCTGAGACACATTTTACATTTTAGACTTTTCCCATACAATTTTTTTTTGCGTTACTATGCAAACTACTGCGCTACTGCACATGCCGGGTATCCAAATAAAATTAATAATACGTTCATAAAATTAACAATTATTTGGTAAGAATCAGTCAATGCAGAAAAAGGTTTAATTTAGGGGGCAACTTTTTGCTATTTGGTTTTGAAGCTCTAAAATGAAAATGTGTGTGCGTCTTTAATTAGTGTACGTAAACTTCTTTTCGACATAATATTTGGGTATTAATTTTTTTTTCATAGTCAATTTTTGGAACGAAGTTCCTTATCGCGCGTTGCGAAAGGGGGCTAGGCGGAAAATTTGGTAACGACAGTTTTTGCCGGTAACGACACTTTTTGCCGTCGTAGTTTTTTACATAGAAAGCAAGCCACAGTACTAGGATAGCAAAAACATGCAAGCGAGTGTGCTAAAACAAATCTAAGGTATTAAATTTCGTGAGAAATTTCTCGCTGCATGTTTTTGCTATCCTAGTACTGACTGCAAGGAACTTCGTTCCATCCGGGTGTCCCTTGACACCTCTCAAGTTTTTTTTTAATTTTTCGATATTTTTTCGTCTTTAGAATACACTTTGTTGTTCTTGTGGTATAGTTATTAATATGCAGCCGTATAGCTCATTTTATACATATAGGTATACATATAGGTATTTTTACAAAGATTTACTTTTATCTTACCCCGTCTCATCGGCGATAAACAAATTAACTTTAAACTATTACAAAACTTAAATGTCTATTCAAACAGAAAATATAACGATCTGACGTGGATCTCACCCAACAACTTTAACTTGCCAAATTTAAAATGAACCAGGTCCAACCAAAAACGCATGCATTATTCATTGAAGCCATTCCCAAAGGCTAAAGCTTCATAATGTGTGTAACACCAAACCATACTGGCTTGTTGCCACCGACACAAGGGACTTTGGTCCGATGATCAATGAGCTTAAGTTTTATATTTATAGATATAATATGTATTTGCTTATTATAGTTTTTAGAATTATATTGTGTTTTTTTTTATTTGTAATCACGATTTCATAAGTTTGAGTGATACCTGTTAAGTGGTTTCTTCGCTGTAGTGATCCGTAATTAGTTTGTTGGATCATTTGGACGTAAAATACAAATCCGTTTGGAATTGGAATAACTAAGGCATTTATTATGTTGTACGTTAATAATTCTTTGTTGTATGTTAAAGTACTTGCCTACTAAAATCAACCAAAAAAATACCTGTATCATTTTTGGCCGCTACTGTTTGACCAATAACCCATTGTTGTTGGCTATTTACATGGTTTTAAGTATTTATAAGATAATTCTTGACAAAAAATAACCGACTTCAAAATTAAAGATAACTTAAAACTCACTCGTCAGTTCTCGCTCAAATTTAAATGGGACTACATGACAAGCACCAACTTTCGAATATAAAAAAGTAATGATGTAACACAGATAAAAAAGAAAAAATACAGTCGAATTGAGAACCTCCTCCTTTTTTGAAGTCAGTTAAAAACAGGTACTGTGTTGATCATTGTCTAAATTTAATATTTAATTACAAATGTATCTAAGTGATTGTTTCACACCGAAGCGACGCGAAATTGAAAGCCGTCTGATGTTAAAATTATATTTGAGCTCTTGGAACTAAATAAATTCAATTAATCTTATTGCCTAAAACAACATAATTAGCTGTGCTTGTAGTGCCAAAATATTTACGACAATTTCCAAGAATTCATTATTCTAAATTCACAATTCTAAATCAACGAACGAATTCAAAATAGACACCCCTGTTTATAGGGCAACAGATTTTTGATTCCACTAATTGAGTTGCGAGCTGCGACAGATGTACGAAAAACGACTATGAAAAAGAAGACAAAATGGTCGTCGAGGCCAAAAGATTCCACATTCGTTATCGTGAGTTGCCAAAACCTGCTCGATATCGGTGATACTGCGTAAGTCACAGGTTTCACTGTCAACGGAAAAAGTGGCAAGCTAATAAGACAATTAATTAAAATACGTTATTGTTATGGATATAACGCATTCCGCTTTCCTACACTGATATAAATTATACCTACATTACCTACCTAATAAAAAAACCAAGAAAAACTTCAAGGAGTACTTTTGAATCAGTTGATTAATTATAATTTGCACTATTCCAAGCAATAATTCTATGGGTAATATTTATGTCTTCATTGCAGTAGTTCCTACGACAAAAAAACTAAATTACCCAAGACCAAGATACTACGGACAGGACAAAGCAGTAAAAACACGGACAATTAGGTAATTATTTTTTAGGATTATTGATACGGACCTTACGGCCGTGGTTACTTATATCGCTCCTTAGTACAGAATCACAATACAAATTACAGAATTTAAATCTTCAGAATTTAAATAAGAAGAAGAACTTAAATCGTTTCTTAGTACAGACTAAGAAGCGATTTAAGTTACCGTTAAGTGACTCTGAGTGCGGTCGTTAAATTTTGTAGCACAAAACTTTCGTCTTTTATTTCATCTCCTATCTTTAATCGTATTCAGTCATATATAAATTGGTCGCGTACGGATTGCCAATCCGTACCGCTTGTTTTTCACTGCAGCGCAACCACGTTGGATTTCGTTTTACGACGGATTTAAAACTACTCTGCCAATTAAAAGGATGCTCCGAACTGCTCCGAATATACAACGATGGATTTTTGATATATGGATGTTCAATTTCGGAGCTATTCAAATTGGAGTGTAAGGGGTACTATATCTTCCAGACCATTTGTTTTGAGCATCCTATTCAAAATAAAATTCAAAGGGGTTTATTCAACTGGATATTTTATCATTGCACATGGACTTTAATTAAAAGCAAGATAATAATGATACAAGAATTTAGACACCACTTGGATAAATGTGTGCGTGTGGATTGAGTAAACATAATAAACATTTAATTATGTAGGTGTATTTTGTAAAACTTGATATCATTGTTTCTTAGATATAATTACGCTCAAAGCATGCAGTGATTACCTACAAGTGCATAGCTATATTACAGTTCATAAATAAAATACAACATATTTTAAAAATGTAACAAACGTTGGTGAGCCCAATAAAGAAAGTAATTTATAGAAGATATCTTCTTATTGAGATCCCTGGGCTCTCTAATTAGGCAGGATTCAAGGAAATTAATCTGAGAAATTATAACGACCCTGTAAACTATTTGGTAGCGACCCTGCCTGCGAAGCTAGGGGTCCCGGGTTTGATTCCCGGCTCTGGCAGATATTTATATAAAAAAAGCAAAGCAAAGCAACAACCCATAATTATCCCACTGCTGGGCTCGGGGTCTCCTCTCACAGTGTGAGGGGTATTAGGCCATAGTCTACCACGCTGGCCAAGTGCGGATTGGTAGACTTCACACACCTTCGAGAACTTTATAGAGAACTCTACGGTGTGCAGGTTTCCTCACGATGTTTTCCTTCACCGAAGCAAGTGATAATTAACTTGTAATACGCACATAATATTTAAAAATTAGAGGTGCGTGCCAGGGTTTGAACTCGGGCCCCTTCGTTCGGGAGACCAACGTTCTACCGCTAGGCTATCACTGCTTATTCTTGATATTTATATGACAGATAAATATTATAAACTACTCGGGTCATGGGTGATATTGTGTTTTTGTTACATGTGTCATTCATGCCACCCGCGACGCAGGTAAAAACCTAATCAGCATTAGGTTTTTAGAGTGAGTGTGTAAGCATTTTTTTTAATAACTTACCCTGATAAAATCATCTCCTCTCCACTTTTCAGCCAGTAGTTGATGGCAGGTGGGTAAGCCTCTACCACACACTCCAGGCTGGTCTGGGAACCAGTCGGCACGCCTATCACCTTCGACGCAATCAGAATCGAAGGGGCAACTGTTGGGGAAACAATAAGTAGTATTAAGATCATAGTAATTTGATTCGTCGTAAATTGATCGTTGTAGTAGCAGTAGATATCGCTACACTCAGCAGCGGGAAGCTGCGCGCTTACTCCCACTTACACCCAAGACCTAAGTTATACCACAGAAGAAATAATAGTACTTATAATAAGTACGTTTTATCTTCAAGTAATACGATGGTTGTTAATATAATTATGAAGAAAATATCAACATTCAATTTTATTTCTAACATTCTTCCGAAAACAGGATACTGTTAGATAAATAAATCAGTAGATAAGAATAAATTCAACAAATAAGATGGATATTAAAAAGGCGCAGGACCAGCATGTAAAACAACATTTATTTGTCAGCCTTTCCTCCTATTAAGGAGGCACATATTAATGTGCGACATAAAAGTCGTCGTAAAATCGTACAATCCAGTTCATACTGAGAGGAAAAATATTCAATGTAATGAAAGCACCACACTTTTTACCTTTTGACCTTTAAGTGAATCGCGCTCGATAAATCGACAGTGCTTACGAGGCCTTAAGGTAAAAGCACTCAGGTAATATTTATAAACTCTGCCTTGGATTAATCGTTTCTTTTTATGTGCGCTACGTTTTATTGAAAAGTGGAATTTCGGTGAATTTGCACGAGTATTATTAAAATAAAAAAATTCACATAATAATATTCCTTAGGATACTCTGAGTACCTAAAGACTCGGTAGGTTAGGTACTCTTATAAAAGGACTTTATAAATACATTTTCCCATTACTACATTCGAAGTTTAATCAACACCATTGTATATCTGCATGGGATTAAATACAGCTAAAAACTTTTTTTTACTTTTTATTATAATAAAATAATATTATGATGTCAAGTATAATTTGAACGAGCTAACATCAAACCCATAATAAACCAAGCAATATTTTATGGTAGGTACACAAAGATTATACTTACAATTTACATTAAGCATAATCCGTTTGCTGACGGAAGGCGGGACATCATTCGATGCTATGCAGAGGTAAGCTCCCATCTGCCTGCGTTCCACCTTCGATAGGTTCAGCGAAGGTCCCATGAACATGTCCACTGGGAAAGATTCAAATCAAATTATTCTTCTGTTATATCTACTAACGGAAAGCAAACAAAACACCTAACATTACATTGAACTATTATTATGAGCGTATAGAACCGACACCGCGAACCCGATGTTTGCTCAATGAACTTTAGCCAATTGGCTACAGTTTTCAGTCGATTTTGTAAAGAGAACGGAGTTCGATTTTGCGAATAGAAGATTTTTTACGAAAACAAGATAATTTTTGTGTGTTACCCTATAATCATCACAATCAATAAAATAACTTTTATTGTTAAAATATTTCATTTGAACGATATACATAATAATATGAAATTAGTTATTTGGTCAAAATTTTGGCGTCATTTTGTATCAAGATAGGTACTTATTGCATAAATACATATTTTTGTTTAAACATTCTCATAATTTATTTATAACTAAATGACTACCTATTCTGTTTTTATCAGTCGTGAGCGAAGCACCGATCGAAATCATTTCATCGTTTAGTTAAATATCAGACTTCCAAAAGGTGCTTAATATTATAACGTGCCTCACTATAATAAGGATCTAGGATCATAGAAAAAGTTTAAAATTGTCTCATGAATTATAATCAAAACAATAAAAACTTTCCAGACTCATTTTACGTAGGATTATCTGATGAATTAAATAATCATCTCGAATAAAATTCTGAGAGCAAAAAATGTTCAATCAAAAAGTTTACTGAATATGTAAACAAATTCATGAAATGATTTTTTATAGAAATAGCTGGGCAAGAAAGAGAGAAGAAAAGAAAGAAATGTCCCTCAAGCCCCCAGCCGAAACACGAAGGTCGTTTGGCAGCTGACTCAAGTGAGAGGGTGGTAGCTATGGCCAGGCGAACCCCATGGAGAAATAATAAAGATAATAATTATGACAAGCTATAAATTTTTAACATAATATTTGTTTAAATCCGTTTTAAAAATTGTACATCACAATATCTTGTGAAGTTACTTCATCAAAAATTTTCTTACATCACGCTTTTATTTAAAGAGTTACAAGGATTATTTATGATATTCAATTACCATCGTTCATCATATAAATTATTATTCGTCATATTCCAAGTATTGATATGAAGAAGCAATGTTACAGAAGTGAATGAATTCCATGAAATAAACACGAAATACTTCAATTTAACATTATTAAGGCTTTCAAAAGCTTTATGTTACTGCCTTCACCATGTTCTTGACGTTTATTTGATTGCTATAATAAAATGTAAATAGTATTTCCTTTTTGATGTCATTGAGGTTTTTGGAACGTTCTTAAATTGACACTCATTTATTATTCATTTATTTACTCAGTACTAAGTAAATTGACCATTGAATTATTTTGGTCACTTTCGGAAACATAGTACAATAAAAAATGTATAAAACCTTAACAATGTTTAATAATATGGGGGGAAAAATTTTAATCAATATAAATAATTATTATAATAATTGCCAAATAATTACCTTCAACGGTTAATTTCATGGCGCATAAATTATATTACCATTGTAGGTTAGTCAACGTAAGTTACTCAGTTTCCCGTTGAGAAAAACTAAAACAGCTTAAGAACTTCAAATACTTGAGTCTATAAATCAGAAGCAATGCAGAAAAGAAAGAAGAACACGCGCTTGCTCTCCGTGCTACTTGTATTTTCATGAACAGTTGAATTTTATTTCTGTATTTAGATTATAAAATAATATTTGTCAAAACTTTACATAGTAGGTATGCAAAATTATTTTCTTTTAGCATTTTTTTTGTACGAGTATTATCAGATTATCATTAATTAATAAAAAGAGTGCATTTTCAAGATGAATTTGTGTAAGTTTAACATATTTTTAAAGTTTTCATTGTATCAATGTAGTGTTCATAAGAGTGACGTTATAATTATTATATTATTAGTTAAATGAACGTGAACAATTGACCTCCGTTTCATTTCCGTAAAGATAAAGAAAGCATTTTACTGAAACGGTAACAGACGCAGAATATAACTTTATTGACTTCGACGTAATTATATGATTTAAAATTTAACATTATTTCCAAAATATCACAGTCTGGATTATATAATTGTTATTCTGGTTAGTTATAAGATAGTTATAAAAGTTGAATTATTGTAAAATATGAAAGATTCCTTAAGAAATATGAAAGCAAGCACGTACCTTTGTGTAATTCACCGTGAACGTTCCTCAACTGAATGTGAGTGCCGTCTTCTCTCCTCCACAGAATTCTGGGTAGCGGCCGCCCATCAGCTTTACACGAAATGCTGACATTAGTCCCTTCTCTTGCCATCAAATCTCCACTGGTACCTTCATCTACTATATTTGGAGGTACTGAAACAAAAATATTATTGCTAATTACTTTGTACGTGTTAAAAGCAATAAATGCCTCGTAAATATGCCTTTGCCGGCCTAGGATTAATTTCAAATCCCACCAAAAAGTCCTCACTGGTATTGTTCCAGTAATAAATATAAACAATAACTTCAAGCACTAAACAATAACATTAATAAACAAATGTATTCTCAGAGTATTTTAACGTTACCATAACGTTTATAGAATCCATCTCGGAGTAAAACAAGAATGATGAATTAAACGTTGTTTGGTGGATTAAAATGAGGCGTTATACTTAATTTATTTTCAGTCGAATTGCGTCGGTATTAAAACAATAGCGAATGAACCAACGTAATTTATACGTCATAGAATTGTTATTCTCCGCTAAAGGAATAAATTTTCACCGAAATTTTACTTTTTGCTCACTTTTTTCTCCTTCATTGGACGAAATTGTACCTACATAAATCTTACGATACGGATCTTTTGATAAATATTTATGGGCTGATTTAAATTAATTAATGGAATTTCGTATGAAAACGAGATTTTCGGTTTGCGTTTCTTAATTACAATTTGTTGTTGACTTCTGTAAATATACAGTCGGATTTTTCAGATTTTTACCTCATATCTTTTTTATTCTTTAAATACCTCATTCTTTGAGTCATTTTAGCGTTTTTTGGCCGACTCAAGACGAAATGGATTATACATTCATATTTTAATTTTAAGCAACAAAGGTAACATACAAAATGTTACAATACAAAAATACTTATAGATATTTATTATTTGCTAATGTAAAATGAGGGATTTAGGTACTTCAATTTGAGCTATTGTTTCACCATACACACAAATATTGAACATTAACAATTACAAATCGTTAAATTAAATATTTAATAAATAAATGAGGACAAAGTATTTCATTTTCCCTATTAGAACTTCTAAAAGGGACAAATATTTGGACGACAAAGGGCTATTTATGGGAGAAAAGGGCGTATAAGACGAGTAAGTATCCCAGTAAAAGCTCATCGAACGAAGTATAGTAGGACAGTGAATTAATCGCAGCTCCCACGTCCGTCGCTACAGCACATCGGCTATTTGTTCCGGATAGTACAATTTATCGTTCAGACATTTCGTTCGTGAGTGCCGAACTGGGACCAATATCGGCACCAGCTTTAGAATTGAGTACCCCTTCGTTGAATCAGCGTTGTAGGTGATTGGTCTATACTTCTATAGTCTTAAATGGGTAAATAAATTATTAGACGTCACTATGGCTGCTCTGCTGCACATCAGCTATTAAATCCGTAGAATAGATTATTCAGCCATTTTAGTCGTGATTCGTGAATGCGACTGGGTTTAGTTTAGGCTAGGGTCTTAATCTGGAATGTAGACTTTACTAGGTATTCGTCTACATTCTACATGTACAAATGATTTAATGGTGAATGGCGTGCGTGATTAGCTGATATTTATTTCGATTTTAATTTTTTTCTACGCTAGGATTACTTTGAACTTCAGCTGTAATTAGGTAAACTTTTTAGCCCCCGACGAAAAAAGAGGGGTGTTATAAGTTTGACGTGTCTGTGTATCTATGTGTCCGTGCATCTGTGTATCTGTGGATCTATATGTTTGTCTGTGGCATCGTAGCTCCCAAACGGATGAACCGGTTTAGATCCAGATTTTTGTTTGAAAGGTAACTTAATCGAGAATGTTCGTAGCTAAGTTCAGTATAAAAAAACTGTCGGGGGTTTTTTTAATTTCAATTTAGGATTACGGTTTTTTACTTTTACAGCAGAAATAAGGCTTTCATTTATTTTATGAAGCATGTGCAATGATCTGAATATGAACCCGGGCCTGCAAATATGATTTTCCGAAATAACTATAAAACTACTGAATGTTTACTGTGACTTCTTCATAAATTACAGTAAATTACGGACGGACAGACGGACGGAAGGACGGACGGAATGACGAAACTATAAGGGTTCCGATTTTACTTCGCAACCCTAAAAATGTGACGCGATGCAGATTTCATAATTTCCTTCGCTCTGAGAATTCTCACATTAGAATTATTGAGATGATGATAATATTGGTGAAATTATTCGAATGAGCAAAAAATTATGTAACCATCAGCCAATGAAATAAAATTCAGAATAGATTTGGTACACAAACTCTTTGTACGAAACAAAATAAAATACAAACATTACATCTATATCAAAATATAGCAGAGTTATTCCTAGTCCTACTAGTTCAACGTTTAGAACAAAATGTGCGAGCAGTAAATCAACGGAGATAGTCGGAACTACAACCCGGATGTGCGAGAACGACTATTAATTTGAATGCCTATCTATATACACGATGTCCCCTTAGAGGTTTTCGTGATATCCATTTATATGTTTACTAGCGCACGACTATACTACTGCACGCGACTTTACCTGCATTATTCGGGATACCTAATAAGTTAAAGTAAAAGTTTGTAAGTGAGGATGTATTGATGTTTCTCTTTTTTTACCTGCTCTTTCACGCAAAAATTACTGAACGGATTTTGATGAAATTGAGCACACAGGTAGACCATGATTTGAAAAAACTTATAAGGTACTTACAATCCTGAAAAACGCGAGCATAGCCGCAGGCGGAGCGTTAGTTAAGTAAAAACTTTTCATGTCTTTTTTTTTTTCAAATCAAATCAAATCATTTATTCATTGCTTCAAATATGGTTACAAAGGCTGTTATAAAATAGTTAATCGTTCATACATATTTGGCTTTCGTGAGCATGCAACATCAAGTAAAATTTAATTTTAAAACAATTCTTACTAGGGAATTAAATTAAATCACTAAATATATTAATATCAGATTAAATCATTTTGCCCGTGGTGTTGGAGAGCCGAGATCGTAGAAATAGTAATAACCCCACTTCCTTTGTGGATGGCAACATATTTATTATACCTACCTAATGTTAATGGACCAGGTTTGCCATTTACAAAAAGTAACAGTTTATAAGTAGCAAAATATCGAATTTGAAGAAAATTTGTTCAATATTTGTAAAGCCTTTTTACCTTTTGTATACCTTATATTTTACCTTTTGTTCAATGTTTGTAGTCAAATAGTATAAAGTGTAGTCGTTTGTATAGAAATACTAGCTGCCCGGACAGACTTCGTTCTGTCAAAAGTTAACAGTAGAAATTAAATAAATTTTTCCGAGTGATCACGTTATTTATATCTCAACCATAAACGACGATTACTTACAAAAATAAGTTAATATTTCTTAACATTATGACTACCGATCCTACTTTCCATTGAAGATTATGAGGTGTCGATCCCGGATTTAACGATTCTGGTGGATAGTTGACGAAATCATCTTGATTAGTTGCCCAATCAACTGTATGTAAAATTTGTATGTCTTTAATTCACCGGCAATTTCATTTTGAATTTTGAAGTTTATTTCATCTACATCCGTAATTTTATGCTAATATAGCACGTTCGCTCAGCCACAAAATATGATCTTTGTAATTTTGAGAGACGTTTGGGACAAAAATATAATGCAGCCAGTCGAATCATTAACAGGGATTTTGCCAGTACCAAGGTCAATGTGTTGCTTTGACAATATTTCTCCAGATTGATCATTTTGCTATCGTACACGTATATTCTTGTTTCAATTTAGTATCTTTACGTATTTCCACAAAATGGAGGACTTTGAACATGCATTGAGTTCATCCGCTGGTGTTGACCGAGGAATCACTGGTAATGTTTGACGGAAATCTCCTGCTAATTCAACTTACATTGCTGCAAAACCTTTGCCATTGCTGTGTTCTTCGAAATGTTGTAGATCGAAGTTTCATTGCTTTGAATATTCAATGGAAATTTTAGCACTGTATCGGCTGTTCGATCGCCTTTCAATAACGTGGCTGCAATTCCAGATGAAGATGTTTGATCCCGATGGGAATCATTTTCTAACAGCAGCATACGCTGCTAGCAGTGTTCGGGCAAAATCATCATTCTGACACATACCAAAAAAACTGGTCAAGGTTGTATATAGTGGTTGAAATATACTCTTTGGCCAATTTCTAAGTTGACTGCTAAATGAACTACAGTGGGGTATTTTTCATGAAGGGGAAGAGAAAAAATGCGTGAAATTGCTTCATTAATACTAACGTAACGGCCCATTTGTTATTGGTTAACTTCATCAACAGAAATCTCAGCACTGACTTCAATCACAGTCATATCACTTCCTTTTGTTACATATTTGCAAATGTATTTTATAGATTTTACGGAATGGCAAGATTCAACATTGATGTGCGCCTTGAAAGTCTTTGATAGGATTGGTGAATAAGAAACAATGCAACGATTATCAATTTCGATATTTTGTTGATTTACTTTTACAACTGTTGATCTTCTTTTATCTGCAGTTGATCGGCGACGATATAGCGGTTAGCCATTATTCCCGGTACCTAATTGTTTCTGTTACTAATTCGCGTGGATACCATTTCGAATATTTACCATCTACCATACATGCTAAAACAATTTTTTATGTGAAAAGAAAAGTATTGTACGCGCAATTTTTTTTTTTTTTTTTTTTTTTTTTTTTTTTTTTTTTTTTTTTTTAATATTATAAAAACCTTCCGTGGACTCCAAGGAACATACAAAAAAAATTTTAGCCGAATCGGTCGAGCCGTTCTCGAGTTTAGCGCTTAGCAACATCCATTTTTATATATATAGATAATCGTAATATAAAACCTGCTGTTATTGAATTATTTTTAATACTAATATAATTTTTTTACATAAGACTAAAAGCTTTCCCCAAGCCTGCTTCTATACTATACCTACCTATTAAGACAGCAGAATAAAGAATTCGTTCGAATATTTATGGTGCGATAAACTGTTATTTGTTTATGTCAATGTTGAATATCAAATGGAAAATATAACGAGAACAAACTATTGTTAGTTTGATTTTTATTAATTTTGAATTTCATTATAATTTGTTTCAATATCAACAGTGGTATTTGCATTATGTTTATTAGATCGTAATCAACGAAAACTTATTGTTAATAGCTCAGATGAAAGTTCATCTGAAGTTAATAGATATAACATGATTTACCTACGAATACTAGAGACAAAACAAGAAACTTACCTATTATCCCTATTCTAAATAAAAGTTAATTGAAATTAGACAATTCTCGGTATTAATATTTTCTGTTATGAATATAAATTTATTCAACATTAGAGTAACAACGATTCTAAATTTAATACAGTCTGAATTGTTTAAACTGTTTAAAGTTATGATAATTATTATTACCGTCTTTTCAGACGCTTTATCTAATACACAAAGACCTTTAAAAGCTTTTATAAAGATAATCATTTAAGACATAGGTATTATCTAAAACTTCTAAACACACTATTTATATCATTATACTTATGTATAATACACTAGCAGTGCCTCGCGGTTTCAACCACGTTAACTTGAGGAAAATACGAACTACTAAAATACAATATACCTTACAATAATAATATGATGTTATACATATAGCCTAAAGCCTTCCTTGATAAATGGACTACCCAACACAAAAAAAATTTTCAATTCGAATCTGTAGTTCCTAAGATTAGCGCGTTCAACCAAACAAACTCTTCAGCTTTATAATATTACACATAGTATAGATTAAAATCTGATATACGTAGGGCTTGTTTCACAATCTCCAAAATAAGCTATTCGCCGGTTAAAGTGACGTTAAAGTGTCATTTTACATACACGAAATGTCAACTTAACCAACGAATAGCTTACTTCGGACTTACTTGAAGATTGTGAAACAAGCCCGTAGAGTCATAAAACCTAATGATAATAATTTTTGCCTTACCCAATACGTCAACACAGCCAATCTGTTTCTTCATGGTGCTGGTGTTGATCTGACACATGTAGCACCCTCGATCTTCCACCTTCAGGGGTCGGATGTGAAGCTGCCACGACCCTGGCGAGTCGTTGGTGACGGCGTACCGTGAGCTGTGCGTCACCAGCCGAGTGTGGAGAGTGAGGATGGTCTGATCATCAGCTCTGATCCACGCAACCTTGAACAAATATTTGTATTAAATTATTGGTATTAGTTCATAACAAAACTTAACTTTATCTATTAGACTTTATTTATTATTTATTTACATTACTTAGAATACACGCACGCACACACACACACATACACACACACACACAATTACACACACACTTCCCCACTATTACACACACCTCTCATTTATTTTGCTTTGTTAAAGTGTTTAAAAGTTATTCATAGTATTTTGTCTCCGTGGATGAGCGGGGTACCCAGTAACACAGGTTTACACCTAGTACAGGGGCCCTTGCAACTATGTATAATGTAATCTGTGAATCAATAAAAACATTTTCATTTTCATTAACTTAAAAACAATCAGTTTTTCAAATCACAATTTTGCTGACATTCTCATGAAAGATCCTTTGGTATTTACTTATATGATAATTGTCTTTCACAATATGTAAAAGGTAAGCAGTGACAAAGTAAGTTATGACTGCATTAAAGTAAAAGACACTTGTCTTAAAGGCCCCTAAACTCACTCAAACATAATACTTTTATTCTCTTGTTCCTCTCAAAATAAATGTGGCAGCCGGTGCATCGCGCACTTAATTCCCCTAAGCAAAGTGTCAGTCTACAAAAAGTGGCCTTAATTCTACTCGTGTAGAGGACGGCAAAAGATATGAGATTTAATTCAGTCGGTGATTTTAATTGGAAGAATCCTTTATATGTTGGAGAATTTCATAATACTAGAGACGCGTTCTGCGGTCAAAATTCGACCGTCAGTGTCAAAGAGTTACATCGCATTGACATTTATGTATATTATGCGTATGTGTGTCAAATACATGGTAGTGTGTGTAATGTTTTTTTTTTTTGTAATTTAGTGTATTTATAATACATATTATATAAAATTATTAGCTTTCTGCACTCCTGTATTATAAACTTTAACTGTTCCAAATTTCATACACCTCCGGTAAAAAGAGGTATACTTTTACCCTTCAGGTATTCGTAATATTCTCAAAGACTGCTTATGGAACACTACCTAATCGATTGTGTAATCAGGTTTCTTGAATTCAGAACCCTAAGCAGTTCAAAACACTGCTTAGATTTGCGAAAAAACGAAAAACGGAACCGTAACCCAATTTTGCTCAGAAACTACTGGACCAAATGAGTTGAAATTTGGTACTCATGTCATTTTTTGTGACCTAAAGACGAAGGTATAAAGTAAATTCTGAAAAAAAAAACATTTTCACGAAATCTAAATTAAACAAAACCTGTTTTGCAAATCGTATTGTGTTTTATGTCAAATGAAAGGGCTTGTTGCAGGCTTGTTGTAAGAATGTAAAATACATATATTTTATAGTTCTACAATGGATAGTTTTAAAATTATTCAAGAAAGAACGAAAACTAATCTTGTCTTCGAAACGACTGACGCTAGAATTTAAAAAAAAAATAATACAGAGAATAGTTCTTTACTTAAATATTACAGGAAAACCTATAAGAAGTCTATGGTCTTAATAAAACAGCAAAAATAAAATATATATATAAAAATAACACTAAATACATAATCAACGTACGGAACCCTCTTCAAGCGAGTTTAACTCGCACTTGTCAAGTTAATTATTATTATAAGCTTTTATTTAATGAGGATGAGACCACATTGGTAAACATCTTAATCCTTAGCCTTTTCTATTACAATAGTGACAAACATGCAAACAGCTTAAGCCTTTTAATGTTCCATGCATAATACCAAAGTCATCACCGAAGCATGTCGAAACAATAAACTCCGGATGAATAGAACTCCTTATTTTCCAAATTATACTGCTCAGAGTTACTTTTACATTGAGTTACTAAACAGGATTTAGAAACAGCGTTTTAACTCATGCCTTATCATGCTTCTTTGGTATATAGGCGTCGTTTAATAAGCTCTTTACACCGCTATAGAAAATCCAATAAAGAGTTCATACTAGTTTTAATGGATGTGAGTTGAGAGCACCTAGTGAACAGAGTGGATTAGGAGCTTAATCATTCATGTAGATGAGCATAAATTGAAAAGGGAAATTTTGCTCTCCCATAATTCACTTAAACTTTGAGCACCTAGCGCGTATCAGATGCAAATGATAATAATTTAAATAAGAACAATAGAAATATTTGTATAAAGTTAGAACCTAAATAATATTTATCTAAACATTTATTATAACTATTAAAGTGAATGTACGGACAGCAAAAGAGTTCGGTATACAATTAAATATAACAAAACACTACACCCTCATACAATGAAAAAGTTAAATACGCATCATTATTTTAAAGTACATAGTACAATATTTTATCTATGTTTTGGAGCTCTGTCAAACTTGAGGTAATGGTCCAAGAAAACCGTCCATCCTGTTATGCTGAACGCACATTTGTCCACACCGTCCGCGCCGGACGCATTGCATTTGTATGAAATCATGAGAGCCCTATGTGGATGCGGACGCAGATGGACGCGGACGGTGCGGACAAATGTGCGTTCACCATTAGAAGTTTCCAATATGGACATTGGTTACCATTTATCATTAGACGACAGCGTTACTTAAAAAATGGTTGTCTGTAAAGTCGGTTTACGGACGGTAGCTTAACGTGACATCGTCATGACAAAGCTCCGCTCCGCTCCGCCCCGCTCCGCCCCGCTCCGCCCCGCTCCGCTCCACCCCACCCCGCCGCGCCCCGCCGCACCCCGCCGCGCCCCGCCCCGCCCCGCTCCGCTCCACTCAACTACGATCGCCTACGGCATTGGCTACGATACGCTGATCGTAGCCGATAGTGCCTCTCTCTCGCTTTTGCCGCTCTCTCGCTCGCGGGACGCTACATTTTTTCATAGATGCGCCCGGCGCTCATCGTTTTAATAGACATTATCACGTCAAAACATAAAGCATGAGTCACAAATATTATAAGGTATCATATCGACTTCAATGATAAGTCTTACAATTATAATTTAAATTTTTGATACTCACTGTCATAACTTATATTTCATAGTCTTAAAAGGACGTATCAAATCATAATAAGTAAAAAGAACGTAATCTTGTAAGAGAATTATGGAGTAATGCGAAGTAAAAGAAGAAAAGCGAAAGGAAAAGGAATCGGTAATTCGTAATGAGATAACCGTGAGATGCAAATGATTTTGACGGCTGGATGGACCCAAGCGCAAGCCAGTCGGATTGGAAATAAATTGGAGCAGACGCCAGATTTTGTACGGCCATTTTAAAAGACGTCTTAACTCGATTTAGTAATCACCATCTCAGTTAAGTTTGTTGTAGTCATTTGTGATACAAGTTAATGCTAATGAGAGTTCTTGCTTTCAATATTGTTTCCTATGATTATCAAGTACCTAGTACCTACAGGTCTTTTTTGATTTTGATGTAATAACGATACACTTACGGACATCCAAATCCAATGTTGATTATTCTTTTATTCACATTTGTCCCACGCACAATATTATTATGTAGGTAGTACGTACTATACCTTACCGTCAAGTTTTCGAATACATATAAGTACAACTACTCAAACGTTTCTTAAATTCTTCAAAACTCTGAACAAGTTAGGTACAAAGAAAAAAAAAACAAGATAAGGTCACTCAAGAGTTTTGTGGAGCTATAACTCATAAAGTGGAAAATGTTTCCTAAAACATTTTCAGATTACAAAGTAGACTATATTTTTTCTCCATTTGGGAATTACTCGCATCTTATTTGCTTGAGATATTTTCCTAAACCAAGTTCAAGTCTAATGTAAGTGAAGAAAAATTTACAACTTAATAATCTTAATATATTATTTCGCAAGAAATTTTTGGTAATTGTATAATTTTCTCTTCTTTCATCATTGAACTAGCAATTACCCATATCTTGATTACCTTTATGCCACTGGTATTGGAATAGTTACGAGTAACACCATGCATGAGTAGGTACCATCAGGATTTAATTAGGTGGTACCTACGCATCAACTCTCCAATATGAGAGACATCAAGACAGGCGCTGTAGCCTCATGCCTTCAACAGGTTTTATTACGAGGCAAAGCTTACGACCTTCTAGAACTTCATCTAGAACCAAGAAGTTTTATATCTATGTGCAAAACTCAGATTAAAGAACAAAAGGGTGCAAAATCGTTCCGTTTTGACAGTTACTCACATATTGAGACTGCGTTGTTCCTCTTTAATTATTAACTTAATCATTGTAATTATTTTACCCACTGAGCAGTATTTAATCGTCGGTTCATCACTCAAGTCCCGCTCAAAGCCAGTGAGTAGCACAAAAACATATCATCTGAACCAGTGCAAAAAGATAAGTACTAATTTATGAAAGCCGAGTGTCATCTATTGCGCGAGTAATTTGTGTCCTGTGAGTGACGTTTCAACATCATAATCCGATTTGAATTTCCCGCTAGGAAAGGCTTCAATAAACCATTAACGGCCGGTCTCAATAATGTACTAACAGATGGAAGACTGTGGATAGGGCTGTCATCTGTCATATTTGTCAATTTTTCAGAGGCAAAAATTGACAAATATGACAGATAACATACTAATGGTAGCCGTATTCACAGTCTTCCATCTGTTAGTACATTATTGAGACCGGCCGTAAATCGTCGCGAAACGGTGACAGTAAAAAATTTCAGAGTGAGCTAATTTTTTGTATATAAAGGCTAATGGCGCGAAAGACGCTTAGTTCCGTTGCTTCAACGAGATATTATATACTGCTTCGTTGCAAGTAAAAATGTAGTTGTAATATTTTATCCTCGGTTAAAGAACAGCTCGTTTTCTTGTAGACGACGTAGCGATGGTAATTTATTTAGTGTCTTCTATTCTCTTTTGTTTGGAGAACTTCTTTAAATTACATTTTTGTTCAATTTATTACTCGTACTGGAGATAATCAAAGAAGTCTATTATTAAGACCTTTCCTATCTTGTTAAATAAAATTGTGTCATTCTCTTCTAGCAGTTTCTCTTAAATTTAACTTTGTAAGTCGGAATATTCTTTAATAAAATATCCAAATGTTATGGTCATGGCTTAGTTTTACTCAGCACTGCATTTCAATATTAGCATCAATATTAGCAAAAAGGCCAATTCTGTTAGTGTACTAAAAGTAGACTACCGCAATTATATGGACTAAGGTACGGGTAAACCACACTTTTTAAATTAATAAAATAGGTGCATTGGGGAACCTAAGCACACAATTAAATAAGCAGTAAAACAAACCAGACTTTAACGAGACACGAATGAATTCTAGCACCAGCTTCCGTGCTCTAACACTGAAATAATACTCGGTAAACTGTCCTGTGGATTAAGTTGTTCTATTTGAAACCCAGACATAATTATATTACCTAAGTCCACAATAAAAGTGTGTCTCAACTAAGACATATCCAAAGAAGTAAAGTATTTCCATGTACGCAATTACTCAAACACTTTCACACAATTCCAATAAATGCCTATAATCAAATCAATCTAAAGACTCGAAAATAAGAAAATCGCATTTTTTGTGCCTAAGGATTCCAAGGAAATATTTTTCGCTGTACCGCCATCAAGATTATGATTTATTTTCTTTCCCATTCCACATCACATTATGCTACAAAAAACGTTCCATTTCTAGCCCTTGTTTAATATATTTCGTGAATCTCTTTGCCATCCCTCTTAAATTTACCGTGACTTATCTTATTTCCCCTATTTTCTTTTAGTCCGCTACACAATTTGAGGCTTAACACAAATGGAGTTGTAGTAATATTATTGTCTATGATTTCACCGCTGCTGGGTTCGGGCTTCTCTCACAATGTAAGGGGTAAAGATCATAGACAATTACCATAGGAAATCAAGAATTTACAGAACTAAGAACAGGAGGACAGGTGCGAAGATTATTCTCTTAAACACGCGCATAATTATTACAGAAGACCGCTATTCGTACCATAAATCAAAACAATATAGGTTTATCAAAGAAACTTTATGTACTTGTCTTTGGAGAAGCTTTATGTACTTTTCTTTGGAGAACGTTTGAAAGGGCAATATTTTGTACCTCATTCCCCTACAATATGTAACTAGTCCAAGGAAGGTACTTCATCATTTTGCAGCGATTATTAAGACCCAACTCAAGCATTTTCATTGAGATTTCAAGCCCCTACAACGGACGGTCTTATGTAGCTTTCGCAAGTCATCGGAATCACCCGTAAAACACAGTTTAAATGTCATTAGAGTGATCGATAGCCTCTGAAAGGAGGGTTGCTCGTTTGTCATGATGGAGGACACTAAATGGATCCTCTATAAACGAGAGTTATTTACGGACCACTCTCTAAACCGTGCAAAAACACGTGAAAAGAGTAAATCCACAGATAAAATGTTTGCCGGAGTTTCGCATTGAAAGATCATTAATTTTGTTTTCTTCGCGGCCGCGGCTAGCTCGTCTGAGACTTTGCCTTATTGCAGCTGGTTACCCGCTGGTGAAAAATATGGTTTCCTTCCGTGTTTCCCTGCTTTTATTATTTCTTTATTAAAGTTACTCAAGACTGTAAATTTTCACGCGTAATTAGACCTAATTAACATTTAGCCACTTATAAAAAGATTTTCGTATAATTAGCTGAGGTAACTAAGTTGCTTGCAGAGAGAAGGATTGTAAACAGATATTTATGTGTTTGGTAATTTTTTGTTGTACTACGACCGTAGTAGCCTGTGATTATATTCATAACATACACGTCATGTCCCGTCCGTTTGCCAGCAGCATAATTGCACACTCTACATTGCGTCTTCCGTATTATAATCCTAGTGTTCATTATATACTTATACGTACTGCAAAACTCGAAATGTAGATAATAGATTTGCTTGAAGTTTTAACACAAGATAAATCACGCTATGAAAGTTTTCTGCAACGCTAGCTTATGAGTCCGAACATAAAACAATCGGAGCACGGCCGCTCTCCAGGCTTCATGACCTAACCTAGTGGGAGGCCGCCTTTTGCTGAAATAATTATAGACTCGCAAAAGTTACATAGTTCGTTACATCAATAATGTTCTGAAGATTTTTTTGCATTACTAGTAACTTCTTTCGTTTTGCTTCGGTATAGCAATGCCTTAGTAGTGCTCAAAAAAATGTTGATGAGTTTTTTGGTATTACATACTATTTAGATATACTAAAATATTTGTGAATCGATTGAAATAAAATCATCATTTCGATGATATTTTCACTAATCTGTTGTACATACTAAATGCTTAGTAGGTACAACATATTAGTGAAAATATAATGTGTTGTACCACTAAATTCTCAGTACGTACAACTACTATATTAAGTACTAGTTATTATGTTTTCTGTGGTACAACACATTAGTGAAAATATCATCCAAATCGCGAACCAAACCATCAGGGAGCTCCAGTTGATGTAATGTTCATGATGTTCAAGTATTCCGTCTATTTTCGGTAGGAAGCCTGTAAACTACAAGTCACTTTTGCTGTTAACATAATATATTTTCTAGCTTGTAGCAAATACTCGTTGCGGGTAGAAGCTAGACTCTGTTTATCATAATGGATGAAAGATATTTTCCGAGGAGCAGGACATTAGCATATAAGACGGAGGATTTTTGAAATATCTTGAGTGCAGCCATCGGGATAAAATGATTAGGCGAAAGATTCACCTAGCATTACTAATCGAGGTCATATTAACAATACTTGCTTGTTTTATAATGACAATGGTCCATACTTCATGTTGAGATCCGTTGGCGCTGTAGTTTGAACGATAAAATGTTATCTAATTAATCAATATTATGTATCTTTGTTTAAATATATTTGAAAGTAACAATATAGTTTTGGCTACAGTTTTTAATTAATCATAATCAAACTCAGAATTTTTAATCTTAAATATCTTGATTAAATAATATTCCCAGTGAATTTTTCAATGTTTCAAGAAGTATAAAGCGTACTCGCACTACTCAAAGACTGTTGAGAAATGTACCTACATCATGACATTTAAAAAGTTTGTTAGAACCCATGGTAAAAGTAACATACCTACTAAAGTTATTTATATGTGATCACTTATTATTAGCTAAATATCTGATATTTTAAGTCTATAACTAACGATATAAGAAGGAAACATTTCACAGACTATAATAAAATTAAAATTTATTGAATTGGAAACCATATTACAGCCATATAAGTTTGAACACGTTTTAATGTACGACTTAAGCAAATTAAATCTCGACTTTGGAACAAACTTTCATGTGAGCGTATTTCATACAAGTTTTGCAAAGGTGCGAACTTTAACCGCGTATAAGGATAACTCTTCACTATGATAAACTGTAATGAACGGTTTAAGTTAGAACCTAAGTAATTTAACAAGTAGATATATTAATGAGGATATGAACGGTCAGACTATATGACAATCTTAAGAGATCTGTTATTGCTTACTTTTCCTAAATAGATTTCGTAATTAATATTATTTTTGTCAATTGCTCAGTTTTAGATAAGGGCCAATAGGAAAACTCGCGTAAGAGCGGGTGGGTGCACGTTCAAGAAAAATAATTCTATATCCAAAAGTAAAAAAAAAAATACGTATTATCGACATACTGTACAGTGTACAATACATATGTGTGAGTGTCCGTGGTAGACACCATCTCCCGAGCTTGTTTCGCCAAATAAAATATTTGAGCATTGCCGCTACGTATCATTGATCCCACACGTCGGAAGCCCCAGTTTCGCACAAGAATTAAAGGCCATTAAATTGTATATACCAGCGACTCTGCATGAGTTGGTGTGCGTCTAGATACTCAAGTCGGAGTTTAAGAGTTGGCTCTATGAAGTTTAGAATGTGATATGTCTTTACTAATATTATAAAGAGTGAGGGCGAATGTGAGCACAACTTCGAGGAGAAGGATCTCCAGAAACGCAATATCTATTTAAATTTTTTTTCATAACTTTAAAGGTTCATTAATCGAGAATGCTATACGCTAATTGGTAAGTGTTGGACATGTGAAAAGTAAATTATTTAATTAAATTTACGCGTGGCTTGACCCTTGGCACTTGGCCGGTTCATTCCACAAGAATTTCTTCGTATACATCATATCAACAATATTTTCCTCACATATCAACAAGAAACGTAAACCAACACACAATTTTCTTCCATCCTTTTTGTGGATTTTATTTTACCAAACCTAACACTATTTGATTATAGTCGCTATAACATAATATTACGATTTGACCCGTGCCACTCACGATTTGTGAGTTTAAATTACGCGATATGAATAAATGTATTAGAAATGGGAGTTCTAATATCTCTCTGTTGTTGGCACGCGGCATGGCGCTGTCATATTCAATTTGTCCGGAATAAAATATTGGAGCAAATATTGTTACGAGATATAGTTTTTACAATATTGTGACAGTATTAAATATAGATCTTTTGTGAAAAATGATATTTATGTCTTCGGCACCAATCCATTAGCGGCCCACATACAAATACCTACTCATAGTTGAGAAAGAATAGTAGTGTACAGTGGGCTAAAGAATTAAGTATAATATTGTGAGGCATGATTCTAAAACCTTCTGTAATTATTGATATAACAGATTGTTTGTGTTATTACCAATGTTAAATGATACCTGTAAACGTAAGGTATGGTTTAACACTGATAATAACGTAACGTAAACAATAATATGTAATATTAAACATTAAAGAGGGTTCTAGAATCATGCCCTACATACCTACGTAATTATTTTGTCGACTGTATACGTTAGTTTACAAAATAACGCTATTCTAGTATGGATTGATAGCGAGGGATCTAACTATTATTTTATCTAGTTAATCTTAGTATAGCGGCAATATCGGTTAGCATATCAAATTCTGGTAAACTTTGCCAGTTTTGATGTATTATATTTTGGTCTATCACGATTTAATGTATTGTAAGCCGCAGCCTCATAAGCCAATTATAGTTCATGGAAATCGTTATTGTATCAAAATATCTGAAATATCGACATATGTTATCAGAAAAACAAAGTCTATATCAATTTCATATTATTTTTATATAAAACATAGCGTAAGCTATTTATAAATGCTTAATCCTATTACTGTATAATATAACACTATAAACGTGTTTTAAAGTGTTTATTTTGCTATAATAAATGAAATACCTCGTTACAATACTGCAGCTTGCTAACGGATTACTCGCTGCAATATGGATCAAGACTTTATGGGTATTAAAGGATTATTGTATCCAGTTTCAATTCTGCTTTAAACCGTTTAGTTAGAGATTTCAAGTATTTCGTCATAATCTACAGAGTATGCAGCACGTTCTGAGCTGTATATAGAGATTCAGTAAGCTGTCAGCTAAATCAAGGAATAGTTACGAGTATTAATATTACTGAAGCTCTCATAGCTTGGTTTGTGATGATTTGTGTCAAATGTGAGCAACTTGATCAGTAAATAATGGCAAAAATTTTAAATTTCCGTGCTTGGGCTGCAAAGCCCATTTCTTTCTTCTCTCTTTCTTGGCCGACAACGCATTAGTGATAACTTTGGTGTTGTTGATGTCCATCGCGCAAGGACATAGCCGATAGCCACATCAGGTGGATTGTCAGCTCCTTTGCCAGCTATTTCCGTTAAAAAATATGTAGATAATATCTCAATGGCATAAATACGCTGTATAAAATAATCTGAATTTTAACAAGAAAAAAATTACCGACTTCAAAATAACTCAAAAACTGAAAATATAAAGCGGTACTTAATCTCTAATATTATTTCATGGTGTCCAAAAGTTTTTACCACTAGCATTCTTATCCAATTACCGACCGTGTCCATAGACCTATATACTATATGCACCGCGCCTAAAATAGCTTAACTCGCTTGAACATGCCTACGATCAACATAAATAAGCGGACTGGCTGAAAGCGCTACAACATTAAAGTTAACTACGGCTGAAATTCCGCTGGTAACCTTCTCATTATCGTTATCGATACGGAAGCCACCCTATCAATTTTGTTTTTATCGTCTTATTTCTAGGTATTAATTGGTGTATAAATTCTTATTTTCATTACATTCTACTTTATTTAAAGGAAACTTCGTTTAATAATGTCATGAATGTTCAATAATTGGGCAGTTGCCCATAAAAATAATATTGAAATTCATAAAATAATACGCCTAAACGTTATTGATGTTATTTTTTTTATTACGCTATTTTAAAAATACAAACGAAAGGAGAGCATTCTCCCTTTTTTTGAAATCGGTTACTAACAATACGTTATTGTATCACATGTATTTCACATACAATACATAACGAATCCTAGTTTCCTGCCCTAAATCCTGTAAAGAAACTTCCAACGTTGTCTTTCACACTTCTCCGTGCGTGTAATTAGCTAAAAGGGGTACCAATTTTTCACGTAAAGTCCACGTTTTTAGACGTTTTTTGTACTATTTGGTTAACAGTCATAGTGTTCTTTATCGTAATTTTTAATTTAAAAATAAGGCTGCTACAAAATGAAAAGAATTTAAGAATCATGTAAGACGGAACAATTAATCAACTAATATCTGTTCAATATTAATTATTTTTTAAAACTAATTTAAAACTATGTTTATACACAATACCTTATAATCCCCAATATCGGAGACAGAACAGGTAAGCACGGCTTCTCTGCCCAGCGCGACGGTAACGTTTTCAATGGGACCCACAAAATTGGGTTCCGTATCTCTCAGCGACACGGTGGGCCCCACTCGACTTAGTGGGGAAGTGGTCTGGTACCGCATGCTGCTTTTGACCACTGTAACAATTATACACATTATTTAGAATCCAATGTAGTTACATTTATTTTGTTGAAGTCACAATTTTATTATCGACGCAGTGGGGAGAGTAGATAACAAAAAAATTAAAGTTTTCTAGTAACACTTTACCGTCACGTCTGCATGAGTATAGCACGAAAACAATAAAGCATACATTTTTATTGTGTAACAAAGCAAAACTCCCATAACCAGAACAAAACAAGCTATGAATACCGGCTAAGAAATACATAGGTAGCTTCATTTACTCTCTGAAGACCAATTAAATTAAAGATCTCTCCTGAATTATTAACATGATACGTGTAATTCTCGTAATTGAGATTGCAGCTCGATATGTGATATGCTATGCTATATACGTATAAATGTGATATACTCATTGAGTTATTAGGTACATAGAGGAGCTATCTCAAACAAAATGTGTGTTCCACCGCCGGCTTGCCCTCCGTTCTCTTTTCAAAATAGAAGCCTCGTTTGCACACTTGCCATAGAGTAACTTTGTATATGACACTTGTCGAACCAAGACAAGCAGTCACAGACTCCAAACCTTCTTTCTTTTATATTTAACCGGTATTCTTCTAATATTAATTTAATTAATACCGGTATTTCTATTATTTTTAAATGGTAATAATTGAACGAAAATTATTAAAAGCAATCTAATTTATCACAAATCATTCACTGCAAATCAACACATACGTCTGTCTGCCGTAATTACTATGTACCTATGTATATTAACCGTGCAAAACAAAATTAAAAAAAACGTGCCTTTTTGTACGTTTTTGAATTATTTTCAATCGTTTACCATGGATTCGTGTCGAAAAACCAACACCATCCATACTATATACTATATATACTATATACTATAATATTATAAATGTGAAAGTGTGTTTGTTTGTTTGTTTGTTTGTCCGTCTTTCACGTCGTAACGGAGCGATGTTATGGTAAGATTTTTTGTGTGGAGATAGGTAGGAGGCTGGAGAGTAACGTAGGCTACTTTTTACCGCAGTAAAACAACTCATTCCCATGGAAAGATCCATTATGATGCGTATTTGTCCATACTTCTATACTTCCACTAGCTATTACCCGCGGCTTTGCCCGCGAGTTCAAAGGGAAGTAACAATGAGTTGTTTAACATGCATGACTCTTTCCTAGATATAATAACATAATAATTAATAACAAGCTATTACCCGCGGCTTCGCCACCGTGTTCAAAGGGAAGTAACAATGAGTTGTTTAACATGCATGACTCTTTCCTAGATATAATAACATAATAATTAATAACAAGCTATTACCCGCGGCTTCGCCACCGTGTTCAACGGGAAGTAACAATGTGTTGTTTAACATGCATGACTCTTTCCTAGATATAATAACATAATAATTAATAATAATAATTCATAAATAAGTAACAGATCCAAAATCAAATTAAGTATGGAAGTTTGGAAGTATGGATAGTATGGATGGATATGGAAGTATAGAAGTATGGGCAAATACGCATCATAATGGATCTTTCCATGGGAATGAGTTGTTTTACTGCGGTAAAAGTAGCCTACGTTACTCTCCAGCCTCCTACCTATCTCCACACAAAAAATCTTACCATAACATCTCTCCGTTACGACGTGAAAGACGGTCAAACAAACAAACACACTTTCGAATTTATAATATTAGTATGTATAGTAAGGATACGCATCACAATGGATCTTTCCATGGGAATGAGTTGTTTTATTGCGGTAAAAAGAAGCCTACGTTACTCTCCAGCCTCCTAATTATCTCCACACAAAAAATCTTACCTTAACATCCCTCCGTCACGACGTGAAAGACGGACAAACAAACAAACAAACAAACAAACACACTTTCGCAATTATAATATTAGTATATATTATGTTATTATATCTAGGAAAGACTCATGCATGTTAAACAACTCATTGTTACTTCCCTTTGAACACGCGGGCGAAGCCGCGGGTAATAGCTAGTAATATATAGATATAATTGGTCACATCACAAGCATCGGCAAGCCTTATTTAGTCCAATAACATGCAAGTGACTTGCCAAGTTCAAACGCTCCTTATGATTTTTTCATTCAAAATGGCGGGAACATTGCTCAATAATTAAATTAAATTTGTTTTAGTTGATTTAAGTTAAGATTTTGTTTTCTTACTTATGATAACATTATCTTTTTTGTTTTTTGTCTTGCAATTGTGACACATTCTTATTACGCACGACGGCATTTTTTCAGTTTTTTCGTAAACAATTTTGACATGCGGCCGCAATGAGCGCAGCCGAGTGACAGCTGAGTGACAGAATGAAATGCAGCCGGCCGGCTGCAATGCACACCCCCGAACCCGATGTTCGCGGTGTCCCTTCTATACGCTAGTAATAGTAATTCTATGGATATACTCGGTATTGTAATGTCTGGGCAACGGAATCTATTATGTGTATGTAATATCATGTTATATGTATATTCATGTAGGTATTATCGGAACATGGATGACAGTAAATGTTGTTTACTTGTTTAGTTATTCTTTAAGGCAATAAATTATATTACTGCTCTTAACCAAATTTACGATATCATTGTTCCCAACTCATAAATCAAGAAAACCATCCAAGTAGCGTGTTCATCAGCCAATTTTTTTTGCCTGTATAATAGTTTTTCAATTATTATACAGCTAGAGGCTATATAAGCCCAACAAAAGACAGCATCTAGCTAAGATGCAGATAATACCGGTGATTGTAAGAAAAAAAACTTATGTCCGAATTGAGGGCATGTTATTAGTATTTAGGCACAGAAGATCTAGTATCTATTACCTAGACCTAGTAACTATTGGTAATTTAGGTGCATCTACATCCTCACATATACTCAAACACCAGATAAATAAATTCATCCAAAAATAAAAATGATCATTCCCATTTTTTAAATCTCTAAACTTATTCTTTATAAAATATACATTTTCTTTTAAATATCTTGTTAGTTATATCTTTTCATATCGACGACTTGCTTTATTTTCTACGTCACTGAAGCGCATATTGAGATAAGAAATAACGAGAGGTTATGAGAGGACTCTATTCCTATGAATTTCTTACACAGCACCAACATCTTTAAGATATATTTTATGCATTCCTTTGTTTAAGAAACATAGAAGCAAAACAAAAAGAAAACTCGATAGATAACAACGTAACTTGTTACATACTCTTACTTTTTACCTTATTACTTGATATCAGAAACACTATTATAAAATAAAGAAAAGACTGTTGGCATTAAATTACTTTATTTTGTAGAATGTCGATTTCTGTACGATACACTTTACGATTTTATTTTAACTAACGTAGGGTTCAATCGAGTTGCATTAGGTTCTCTCACTAACCCCCCCGGGGGTTGTCCGCCTTGTCGTGGCGGGGGGGCTTAGTAACCGTGGACTGGTCACCCACGGTGAAGCTAAGAGGCAACCAGGGCCGGCCTGTTTGGGTCGCTGGCTGGCCCGAGGAGGGCGCTCCCGGCGGACTGAACAAGTCCGCTGCGGATGCGCTTGGAGGTGGGACCGCAGAAGAAGAGGAGGTTCTCCCTATCTTCTGCGGCCGTGGAGGGATCGCAGGGGGAGAGGCGTGTTGGTATTACGGTGCGCCACTCTCCCTACCCCCTGCGAGCTGGCGGGGCCGTTCCGTTGAAACGGCACTGGTGGGGCCGCAGAGGAAGAGGCATGTCGGTATTGCGGTGCGCCGCTTGCCCTATCCTCTGCGGCCGAGGTGTGGTCGGTGGAAGAACCACAGACCTGATCTTCCACCGGGTACCAGTTATCTGGTACCCATGGCCTCCTAGTAGCAGACTCGGGGGGAGTCTGCTACGGTACTGGTGGAGGCCGAGGAGGGAGGCGCACCTTACCATCTGGTGCGCCCATCGTGGAGGGCCTTCGGGCTTCCGTGATGGAGCCGCTTGTGGGCGGCTGCCGCCGGCGGGGTCGCGGATGTGTGCGAAAGCGTTCCCGTAACCCCGCCACAAAACGGCGAGGTGGAAGATGGGGGGGTTTTTAGTGGGTATACCGTGGGTCTCATTAGCCTATACGGGAGTCCCACATAACCACTCGGGTACCCCCTGCGCCCGGGTGGTATGCGTAATGCATTTTCCCCCCCGAAACAAAAAAAAAAAAAAAAAAGGTTCTCTCACTAAAACGATTTGATGCCAATGCGATATCTGTTAAAGAAAACCTACCTTAATGAGTTAAAAACCATTTTAAAAGAGGGACGGTAGTTATTCAAAAATATAAAATTTTACCATCATAAATATGACCCATAGATTAATCGACCTAGTACACAGCCAAGTAACCATAATATCTATCCTAAAAAACAAAATCCTTCCTGCGAATTTTACATACAATTAACCTCTTTCAAACTAGAAAAAAAGTTAATTAGACGGAGTATGTACTAGCTGAGAAACTTAACAAGAAGCGAAACCAAATTACTTCAAACAAAGTAGTGATCTCTCTTGCAAATTAATGTAGCGCCACTTCCACTTCCTGCATGCAAACTTCAGCCACGTATATAAACAAGCCATTCTTTAGCTTGACTTTCGACTAGATCCTATGTTTGAAAATACGTCGCTAATAAACTGTAGGTATTTTTTTTATGGAAATAGCCGGCAAATGAGCTGACGATCCACCTGATGGTATGTGGCTATCGTCGCCCATGGACATCAGCAACACCAAAGAAAGAGAGCCGGCCAAGAAAGAGAGAAGAAAAATAAAGAAAAAGAAAGAAGTATTTATAATAGATACTATACGCTTTGCCCGCGTTTTCTTGGATAATTAGTACATACTCGTATCTTTTACCAGATCATGGTCTGTCTGTCTAAATTTCATGAAAATCTGTCCAGCAGTTTTTGTGTGAAAGAGTTCACACAAACATCATACCTACATCCTCACAAACTTTCTAGTTTATAATATCAGTAGAGATTAGTAGAATAGTAGGATATAATATTATTATGAAAGGTCCACAACGATTACATGCAAGCTGCATAATATCATATTAACACGAATTACCCGTGCACCCACCGGTGGGTGAAGCCAGTGCTGAAATGGGTGCACAGGTAATGGCCCAATGAAAATTAGGTAAGAGGCAAACGCGACGATCTCGCTGTGTAGGCAGATTTCGTACTTTTACTACGCGAGATGCAAGCAAGTAACAAATTGACAATAGCGTGCCTTTATAGTGCGTCTACGTGGACTGAAGGCCTAACTTACTAAGGTTGTGAATTAGTTAAAGCCGGGTGACCTCCAACAAAGGGTCCGAACCTCTTTAATGGCTAGCACATCCGTCGAAAATGCGCTGTGAAATGTTATAACGTCTTCCAATAACGTAGGAAATGGGGTAGCCAGTTAAAAAGTGCCTTTTCTTCTCGTACTGGTGAAGAGCTTTTTTTATGTACCTAGGCGACAAACGAGTAACTCTGTGCTAAGGAGCGTATTTGTATACGATTTGTATGCGATTTTGAATTAGAGAATTTGTATTGTGATTCTGTACTAACAATTAAGGAACGATTTAAGTAACCGTTACTCCGTGAAGTGAGTGCGGCACTGGTAAAAAAAACAGGTTTTTATTACACGGATGATCACTTTTGTGATTCTATTGAATAATTATGTGCATATCTTGTTTCAGAAGAGTATAAAGTCTATAAATAGAACAAATATTTAAAAAATATTTATAAAGGAACTGTGTTTGTGCTTATGGCTGCTGAAGATATTACTGGCATCCCTGAGTGTGACAGTTAGGTGTGGTAGTTATGATGGGGTTTAGAATAAACGAGAGGAGTTCTCTCATTTGGAGCTAAATCTAAGCGTATTACCAAGTCATCGTTATCATAAAAATCCATTGTAACTGAAGCATTTTGCAAAATTTCAACTGCGTAGTATAATATGAAGTGGTTATAATAAATTTCAGATTAGACCCATACATGCTAAGATTGCTAAGTGCTAAAAAGTAACAACAAATGCTTGTAATAGTGCTGTGGTGTCTGTAATTATAATGTAGTTGTTGTATAGTTTGTATAGTATACATCAAGATGGTAGCTTCGTTCGGAATTCCTCATTTATTTATCTAAATCCGCGAAAACTACTGAAGTAACGACGGAAATTCCTGCAAAATCCGTTTGGTACTTAACGAGATTAACGGGCACGGACGGGCACTCTCAGGGGATATTCCTTTATTCTTCTTTTACTTTGTTCTTTTATTAGTACACAGAGATGTACTCCTTAAGAATTATTGTTATATGTCAGTTTCAAATCAGGATCAGATTATGCAAAAAAAAATATAGGTCATGTTTATATTCTTCTTAACAATTATATTGTTCTGTAAATGGCACAAACACATCATTTGTTAAACCAATCCTCTTTAACTCAGATAGAGCTAAGGTTTTCAACATCCTAACTAGAACCCTTATCAACCAAGAAGTATTTTTACTCGTCTCCGTGGTAAAAGAGCTAGATAAGGACCCATAGTTTTCATCTTGTCTGACATTGCGTCGGGATGCCCTCTGTATAACTGACTTTCACGAATTGCGGCAATAATTTACCTGATAACTATTCTCCTCATTTATCTGGTCATAAAAGTCAATAATATATCAAAGCTCCCAAATACTCTTCGACTACAGACACTATAAGACTCTTTACGTGTATTTGGTCATAAAAGTAAAAAAAAAACGATGTATATTTTACAAATGATATTTTTTATTCAGAATAAGTTGGTGCTTGTTTTTTTTAAAACACCTAAAACTACCAAGGCTAAAACCACCTGACGGTAAGCTGAAATAATAATAAAATAAACTGAAGTCGTGGATGGTAAAGCGCACTAACTTAGTAAAAGCCTATTCACTCTTGACTTGAAGACACTAATAATAACTTAATATCTAATAACCTAATTCAATAATTTGCCCTCATTACGCTTCCTGAAACCTGATCCTGTATCGAATTCTATAAACTTCATTATTATTGTGTTATACCTCATGTAAAATCTTCATGAAAATCCGTGTGGTAATTCTTGAGATTATGCCGCTCAAACGGACAGACTTTCCTTTTTAATGCGTTAATAAATTTATCATATAAAACAATTTTAAAACATACTATAAAACAACAGAAAATTCTGGCCGATTATGTAAACGTAACCTTGAATCCTACAGCACTGCCAGGCGAAAATCTCGGCACACAAAAAAATTTAAGCTGCTCGTAAAGCGATTCAAAGTAGCATTATTTTTTATCTGCATTTCGCCAGGGCTTAAATCCTTCAGTGACGACGTCATAACAAATTTAATGGTAGGGAAAAGAATGTAGCTCAGTCAACCGGCCCTTTTCTTTTTATAAATTGTTGACCCTTTTTATCGTCATCGGTCCGTCTAAGAAATGGTTTGAGGAAACTAGGGCCCATGTTTTTCCGACCGCTTCTAATCTCACCTCTGATTGCAATACGTTTCTTACGATTTTTACGACACCATTACTGTTCCCCAAGAACTTGTGTGTTAAATTGCGGATACCAAATAACACCCGGGCTATTTCATTATCCAACTGCCCAAGAACCTTATTAATTTAGTTACATTTATTAGCGTAGTAAAAGTAGAGAATGAAATAGTAGATGTAATGTTTGGGAAACAACTTGGATGAAGATAACAACAACAACAACAACAATACTCTTTATTGTACACCAATATACAGTAATAACTTAAAGGTATAGCTAGAATGGTAGGTACAACAGGCGGCCTTATCGCTAAAGAAGCAATTTCTTCCAGGCAACCTTAGGGAAGAGGACAAATTAATATAGAGACAGTGTAGTGGTGTACGAGTGCTTATTGAAATAGTACAGATATAATACATAGTGTCATAAAAGTAGCAAACAGGCAATAAATATTATAGCAGGTGGTCTGCAATGTTATGACGAAAGAAAGTACGCTTTAATTAATCTTTTAAAAATATTTAGAGATTGAGCGCGGCGTATGGACAATGGCAATGAGTTCCAAAGCTGAACAGCCCTAGCTGAAAAAGATTTTGCAAAAAATGAAGAAGAACACTTAGGAAAACTTAAGGTAAGATTTGTAGAAGATCGAAGAAAACGATCATGAGCAAGATGTCGATATCGGAAAAGTGAGTTTAAGTAGTCAGGTGCTATAGGATTAAACAGCACGGAGTAAAGGGAAGCAAGAATGTGAGTATCCCGGCGAAGGCGGATTGGGAGCCACTTGAGTTTTGTGCGAAATTCGGAGACGTGGTCATATTTCCGAAGATTGAATATGAACCGGATGCAAAGATTTTGAAGCCTCTCAAGTTTATTTAGATGCTCCTCTGTTAAGTCCAGATAGCATATGTCAGCATAGTCAAGTATTGGGAATAAGAGAGAATGGACGAGCGCAATTTTTATCTATCGCGCGATATTATCTATATGTACAATATAGGCATGTAAATACTAGGCATGTACTGAGTCATTTGTATTTTGGTCATTGGTCCTAATTATGCAAGGCTGAAATGCAATGCAATATAATGCAAGGCTGTCTCTACGTAATTGAGATTAAAATGTAATAAACCAAATGCGACCGTAATAGGTTAAAAGCATTTTACAATTTATGTCTAGGATTAGGTCACCCAGATAAAAATTCTACCATCATGGATAATGCCGTGGGAATAATGCTAAGTTATCGCTATTCACTTTAACACTTCCATTGCCTCTTTTGCCATTGATTCACCATTGCTGCGGCATTATAATCATGGACTATAGAGGTAAAGAGAGCCATTTCTGTGTATGAAAAATGTCCGTAAAAACGCGACCATAACGGGTGGCATTGCGGTGCGCTAGGATAAATTTTATTGAACTCAGCACACTTTACACCGCAGTTCCGTCTACAACAGCGATAACAGATACATTCATATCTTATTTATTGCGTCGGCGTCGCCAGCGCTACTGTCGTAGGATGGTGGTAGGTACTGGAACTAATTCTGTTTTCAGCAAACAGCTGTCCAGCTTTTTCAACTTTCCCCTCATATGAGATGGCTCTCCTTTCCTCTATACTTCGTAATTATAACATTATCTAAGAAGAACAAAATGTTGCCTTGTGGAAAAAATTATCATCCTAAGATTTTTAGACAACTTGAAAAAATGTAATGTTTTACTTTATTACCATTTATTAAGACATATTTTTGGCAAGTTATATCTCGGTTAATGAATTGTTTTTTTTAAATAATGATTCAAATTTAAAAAGTTCTTATGATATTTTCCGCTGACGTAAAATGGAATAAAGTTAATGATTTCAAAAAATATGTTGTATATTTTTTATGTCTGTTCTAACTACGAGTAACATCATAACATGATACCTCGATGGTTAGTATTATACATGCAAGTGTAATATATTACACAAATCAATCTAATTAGTTTAAATAATTATCATTAAGTTTAATGAATATGTAATGTCAGCGTCAAAACATATAGAAAAAATTAGAAAAGTTACAGGAAAACCGCGTTGGAAGTACATAAAATATAAAAAAAACTATTAGTTATTGCTTATGAAATAAATTAAAAAATAATCCTATAAATGTGTCATATGCTATGTAATGATTTATGTGCATAAACGCCATATTTTTAGTTGACTGCAATAACAAAGAACTAGAGAAGTGCTTGCCCATATTTCCTAATGTATCTTGACTTAGTACATTACTCAGAGGCATTAGACATCTTACCGTTTCCTGGAAGGTTTTCATGAAAGTTTTATGTATCTACGAAATAAATGTAAGCAGTGCTTATAAAAGCAAGGCTCATAAATCAAAATGTGTATTTTTCTAAATAGCATGGATCTTAGGTACAACTGGCAAAGACCCAACAGACCAAGAAGGGTATCGACCACCCTGTTATCTAGTTGGTAACGACCCTGCCTGCAAAGCGAAGTGTCCCGGGTTCAATTCCCTGCCGGGGCAGATATTTATGTGATAGATAAATATTTGTACTCGCGTCATGGGTGATATGGTGCTGTAAATCCCACCCGCAACACAGGGAAATCTACTGCGGGGTTATGTATTTCTATCAACCACAGAAGAATCCTAGAAGAATCCTCTCAGTGATCCTTCACGCTGTTAAAGCATGTATTATTAGAAAAGTTATGGTAATTCAACAGTCAACATTTCTGAAGTCGTCTAAAAGTTGCAAACAATTTGTATAATGCTATCTCAAAAGCACAAACTAAAATTTCAAGAGAATATCGTGTCTTTATGAGTTTGTCTCCTATATAACTTTAAAGTGCTCTCGACTATGCTTAACTTAATTCAACACTTAAGATCAACCCAAATTATTCAACTATGAAAGTACCTATCACTAGAAAGTGTAAGATAATAGGTACAAGATAAGGCTACTAATGTATCTAGGTATAGTATTTTTATAACACTGTTCTTCTGTTATCTTCTCATGATCAAAAATCATTCTCATCCATGACAGATTTTGCATCTTTAGACTTCTCTATCCTCTGGAAACTTTACTAATTGTATCTCTCCACAAAGTCATTCTTTGTTCCTTTTTCCCTTTCCTTTTGCGTTCATGTCGGACGTATTGTAATAGGGCGTTCAATTTGAATACCCGACCTAAAGTTCCAGGCAACCATTGAAAAACGAGCCTTCCAGTGTCTTTATTATTAGTTACGAGATCCAATTCCTTAATTAATAAAGTTCGGGGTCGACAGACGTTACGCTACAGTTATGCTTAAGGCCTTTATTATTCACTAGCACTTTCTCCGCTTCGGAAACCATATTTGATATCAATTCTTAAGAAGATATATAGTATATGGCAAGTACGTGCGTACCAAGATGAATATGGAAATTTAATGACCAACTCTTCGACTGAAATTAACAATACTAATTTAAGCATAATCTCAAGGGTCATGGTTTAGTACTGCGTCTTACTTGTTTAATTAGTTCACTTCGACCCCAAAATTTGTCGCCCTTCGGTATATCGATATTGGTTTAACTTAGAGTAAGTAATTACTTACTAAAACCCGTTAAATTATCTGGATAATTTTGTTAAAAGTGACGTTATCAGACATATCTATCTATAACAAGATAAAACATCAGACAGATATGACATAATTGCTATGTTGATTTTACTTGAGTAGGCTTTTTTTTAAATAGCCACAATATAATTAGACTACGTCTCTCATAAAATACCTCTTATTAATCAAAAGAATACACGAAATCTTAGTATGGGATTGTATAAGCGCTTAGCGCTCCAACTCAGAGTCACTAACGGATACTTAAATCGCTTCTTAGTGCAGAATTTATATGATTCTTTACTAAGGAGCGATTAAAGTAACCATTAGTGACTCTGAGTTGGGGCGTAAGTCTCTTTTGCTCAATTGCTTTAATACTTTTGCAATATTTTGCGCCATGTTAATTTTGTTCGTATCGTATCTAAGCGGCTAAGCGTATACCAAAGTGAATACCCATTTAAAAATATCATTAACAAACAAAACACGTACATTTATTTCTGAGTCCGATCCCGTATCAATCACTGTAATGGTCGTCGATTTGATTTGGGCAAACTGCTCCCTAAGCGATGCTTGACAATTATATTTGGTTTGACCTTTTTGAATTGGAAAATCAGATGGGCAACAAATCGGAGTAAAAAACCCAAACAACCAATTACACAGCAGATGCGTTTCCTAAATTCAATTAGTCTTTTATTTTTATGTATTTTTTACATTGAAGAATAAAGTAAAACAAGTACATAGCTTCGAAAACCATAAAGCGTTTGACACGTTGTATGATAAGAAAGAAATATAACTAACTATGATTAAAACACGAAGATTTTTTTAAAAGATGATTTTTGTGGTACGTATTTCATAATTAAAATTTCTCTCAGCGAAATGACAGACTAAACGGCGCGGGCGTTTAATCCTTTGAGCTATGTCAACGAAAATCTGTCCACTCAAACATTTTCCTCACTTTTTTGTAATGAGAAAAGTATGGTTAGTCACTTTTATTTTTTTCAGCTGGATTCATTATTATAGTCGGTGGTAAAATGCTAAAAACATCTCCTTTTCCTGTCTTTAATAATTCAGGCATTTATGCAAAGATTATGGTGGTATAAAAGTTTTCATTTATAAACATAATGTCACTAATTAGGCTACGTTAGATCTTTTTCTGGGGTTCATCCCCTATATGGGTAAAATAGGAATTGAGAATTTAAAGCTATGCTATTTAAGTCCTATGAAAATTGGTACTTTTTTATGGAAATATGTAGCTGGCAAACGAGCTGACGATCCATCTGATGGAAACGGCTATCGTCGTCCATGAACATCAGCAACACCAAAGGCCAGATGCGTTGCCGGCCGAAAAAGTAAGAAGAAAAAGGAAGAAAGAACTGGCTCTCAAAAGAAAGAACTGGCGCTCAAGCTCCCCCCTCCCCCCAGCCGGAACACGACGAGTCGTTTGGCCGCTGACTCAAGCTCAAGGGTGGTAGCTATCCGGGTGAACCCCATATAGAAATAAGAATAGTAATAATGGTATTAATTAACAATTAAAACAAATTAAGATAATTATAAAATCTTACAAAAAATACACCTCGTTCGGCTCTCGAACTCAGAACTCTTCGTTATAAGACATTCACCAACAACGTAATTCACACTCATCTTACAAAAAAATAAAGAACATTGATGTGACCTAAAGAATAAATAATGTTAAAGCATTTAAAGATGCTATTTCGTTGTCAATTTCATCTCATTTATTACTTGAAAAGCTATTGTTTTTATAATAATATAGTAAACAACCTGATCGTAAGTGGTCAACGTTTAGACATCAGTAGGTATCTATCTACGAGTAAGGCCCGTAATATCAATTGCAGTTTAATCTATGATTCTGAGTTTAAACTGTCGTTGTTGCTTCAACAAAGACAGTGTTGGAAGCAACAATGACAGTTTAAACTCAGAATTTAGTTTAAACTGCTATTGATATTACGGGCCTTAAACTCAGAATCATAGATTAAACTGCTATTGATATTACGGGCCTAAGGCTTCACTGACGAGTTGCCAGACTTACCAGCCACTGAGCTACATTACTTCTCCATAAAAATGAAGATATATAATAATTTCATAGCCACGTCTAAACACTTGATGAATAGGCTATTATACTCAATGAACAACCCATTTATCACGCTAACTTGTCAAGCGTATGTAATGAGCGAATACCGGAATAAACTACAACGTAACTGGCATCGTGTTTAATCATTAACATACTTGCATATGATATTAAATTCTTCAGTGCTTCTAGCTCTCTCAGTAGACGTTATCCATTGAATATATGGACGCTAGAAAGCAAACACATAGTAGTAACCCGTAAACATCAAATTGTTCATCAGAGCTGAAAAACTTTTTGATCTCTTTAAAAAAATTCATAACTTCTCTATTAAGCAGAGAAGTTTATGATTTTTTTTCGAGAAATCAAAAAGTTTATCGGCTCTGATAAACAATTTGATCTTTGCGGTTTACTACTATCATTACTAGGACATTGACCATATTGGGCAAGTGTTTGAAATAATGCACTAGCTAATTTAGCTCCAAACAAAATATCAAGTTGCAAGGAATCGTGAATATCGAACATTAGTATTTTATTCCTTTGTTCTCAATATTTGTTTTCCACATCATTGATGCCTATAGACTGATGTCATTGGACAACGATGTCCACTTACAATCAGTGAGCTCATCTGTTCGTTTGTTGACTATATATATACCTAAATAAGATTTGTGAGTTGTTCATGACGCCCATGACACAAGAAATCCTAGTGTGCGGCTATGAGTGTGTAGGGCTTTATAAAAAATTATGTGATGATGGTGATGCATTGTAAACAATAGCACTCTGATATTTATAAGCCGTTGTAATTGAAATGTAATATCCTAATATTTGTCACAAAACATGGACACTTTTAGCAATCAACTGAACTGATTACAACTATTGCCTGTGTTTTAGAGCTTTATCCCGAAATATTGACATCGTGCTGGCACTCGAAAGCGACGGAAAAGTAAAGAAAGTGAGAATGTTAATATTGAACCGAATGGCCGAAACAAAATGAATGTTTGGGAACTAGAGCAGGTGCATTTGCTTCATAAGTAAAGAGACAAAATACTTCTCAGAAACTTGGTCAGTAGTAATAACTGACTAGGCTATAAAATAAATTGGCTTGTGAAATTAATTGGACATAAAACTTTAATAAAATAAAAGATTATCATAAAAAAATTAAGGGTAAAATAAATATTTTAAGCAATGCTGTCATTGATAAAATTTACGCAATATTTTAGCTCGCAGCCAAATTAAGTCAATGCACAAATTCGAAATTGATCTACTATCAATATTCACCAAATTCTTAACCGATTTGAATACAGTTTTCTTACTGAATTAAAGTAAGCTTGAAGTAATACTCAGTACATATTTAATTTGTTCTGTTTACAAATAAAAACAATACCGGCTACTGAAACAAAACAATTATTAAAATGTTTACAAAAGTATCCTCATAATATAATAATTACGTTCATAATAATAAAAGTCACAAATTGTCAGTAAAGTGAAACAAATAATTTTGGAATAAACAAACTTTAAAATTGAAAACATAATATCTCTCGTGTTAGTATATCGTTCGCGGCTATGACAGCTACGAGAAAGAATTTGACGAGAAATAAACCATATTTTGCATTGTATTGTTTGATACTTTTTTCACTGTTATTTGTATCCATTTCCATCGCCGTAAAATATTATTGACAAGTTGTGCAAAATATTATTGTGAAACTGGTATTTTTTTTTACTGTATCGTAACGGTGTATCATCAAAACTGATGTAATTTTGAATTAATTTGTGTGCTGCATTGAACACCGGGAAAGAAAATTGACCTTCTACATTTTAATTATACCATTTCCAAGTATAAAATTTTACAATTAAATTATTTTTTTTAAGAGTGCCTTTTAAATTGTAATAATGTAATTCTGTATTGTAACCACACTTTATTTGCTTATGGGTGTATACCTGAGAACTAAACCCCTTATTCATAAAAACAAGCAAACTTATAGATGCTCTTAAGTGTTTTGTTTCTTTCACTCTTATGAAAAACGACAAAGATAAAATATATAACGGTGCAATTGCTAAAATAGATTGGTTAAGCGTTTATGAACAAGGCCGTAAAACTATAATAAACGTATGTAAAGTAAACCCTGTATAATTTACCCAACAAACATTATGTATCTTCCACTTAGACACACAATGTAACAAGCGCGGTAAATAATTTCCAAAGCTAGTTGAATGGCCCATTATTTTCGATGAACAGGTCATCTATCACCGAGGCTTTCAACGGACGTAATGAGTAGTAGCCGACCCTTATATCCCATGGTAGCAGGTACGTTTTTGATTATATTTAGAAAACCTGCTAACAATAAATTGAGTCTATTCGGCAACGTGACTACCAAACTTAAAGCATCTTGTATTATCACGCAAACGTTAATCATTCTGGTATCTTTAATATTTATGATGAAGAGGGATACAAATTAATATCTATCTGTATACATGTACTTATTATTATAGGCATAATTATAGGTAGATACTTCGGTATGTTCTAATTAGCTGTCTGTAAATGCTTGTGATGTTTTTAATTTGAAGTTACTCTTGAAGAAATCCGTAAATAATTTGTCTTACACAAGTTACATTATTCTTTGTGAGTCGGATGAAATAATTTTATTGATCAATATTTACATTTTGTTTATAAATTTTGTACTCAAGATAACTATTAATATAAATATAACACAGACAGTAGAAACACAGGAGTGTGGGTGGAAGTCAAGATGGAAAATTAGAAAATAAAATACCTAAGTCTTGCATGTCTATTTCTTACAAAAAACTACTGAAATACTTAATATTATCACTCTCGTGTCACATATAACATCCGAACCGGTTGGATTGGACCATATTCATACAACGAAGATGCTTTAATTTATTAATTCACTCTGTACAAGACACTGCTCTTAGTTTTGTCGCTGGGGTCTCATGTCTGAGAAGGCGTAGATGCCCTAGCTAGAGCATTGTAAACCACGCTGTCCTGTCTGAGTGACTGTAAAAGCAAGATCCAACAATCCATAAAAAAAAAATAAAAAAAAACCCGACTGCGTAAAAAAACTAAAAAGAAAAAAAAACAAGCCAGTAGTTCAGAATGTTGTTAAAAGTAATACTGAGCAACTACACCATAGAAGGACTTGACGTAGTTCGTCGACAATTTTTTTTCATTTAGACAATATGGCATTTGGTTGTCCCTGTGGTGAATTTTAATTATTGTTATGTCTTTAGTGACACTCGCAAGGTTAAGACGAATCGATTGACGTAAGAATCATCAAAATCGGTCAACTCGTTTGATCTTTACAAACCCCACATAGGAACACACATACAAACATACATACATAAACACGTTACCCTCCTTTGCGTCGCGCAGTCGGGTAAAGAAGAGTTATATGTAGTTATATTTTTCTGCTGCGAAGACCCCTCATAAGGCTTTTTAATGACAACTGGTACTGACTTTTTAACATGCCCTCTCATGCCATCATGCCTCAAGAAGGACCTTGAACAGGCATACGTATTACATTCTTCGTGCGAAATCGCTAGCATAATTTAGTATGGGTAGATTGCGTAGGTACATACCTAACATTATAACTCCTAAAACTCCAATAAAATATGACAGCTATTATTGTTTCATTCGTACGTATTGCGAATTGCGACTATAAATTCAATGTTTCGTGTGCTGTTTATATCGCGAGAAATTTAGAAGATATTATAGTCGTTTTCGCAGCAATTCCAAAGAGTTCGTAGAACAAAAGATGATTTATTTCTGGCTTGTTTATTTCGGCTGTTGGCTTTAATAATTCAATTATTGTTGAAACTGAAACATCTTTCAGGTATTATTGGAAATAACATTTATTTGTCTTTCTAACATTTATTGTGTAAAAGAACTTGAATTTAGTAAGTAAACTACGATGACGGCCATTGAGGCGGTTTGTTGCCCGTGTTACTACCAGTGCTACTACCAGTACCTAGTAATATCGATAAATTTCCCTTTGTTACTACTGCAGTTGTAAGTTGTAAAAAGGGGGCATTATAAGTAAAAGGTATCAATACACTCTACGTGCGTAGGAAGTAACAATAATTATGATTATTATTATTATAAAATATTTAGAATAGTTATTTTGAAGTAGTAATTATTAGTGAATGAATGTGAACAAAGTATTAGTAAATAGTAATTTTGAAGTGAAGATATTATAAGTGCCATCGTTCCTCTTGGATCTTTACTAATAACTGAGGTGGTATAGAGCATACTCCATCACGCTGATGTACAACTCAACTGTCTAGAGTTGAAATGGAATGAAACCTCTAAGTTTGCATGGCAACTGAAGGCCTCGGACATGGCTGAACGACTGATATCTAATGACAATAACCGGGACCGATGTAACTACTGACCGAACCCACATAAATAAATGAGTGAGATTCGAATTCCTTAGAACAACAAGCAGGAATCAATTGGTATAAAATTCGTAATATAGCATCTTTTTTATAATACAATATCAATCATTGACATAGCATGATAACTAATGCAAGATATGCGTAGGTACCTATAGAAATACGTAAACGTAAACCAAGGCTTATAGTTGGGCGTAGCCAGGGGGGGGGGGGGTTTCGGGGGTTCAAACCCCCCCCGAAATGTTAAGGACTGACATTTTTATGTGCTAATAAACCCTTAAAAAACATTTTTCTAGACGTCATTCCGAATCGAATGAGCTATCGCACATATTTTTGGGAACTTTATTTCTATTAAACACGTTTTTAAACTTTTTGACTACATAGAATAATAATAGATGGCACTACATACGTCGTGAGAAAAAATAAAGTCTCAATTTTCTTTAGGGTTATTGTATGTACTTTTAGTCGTTGTATTTTCTTGAACCCCCCCCCCCCCCAAACTAGAACCCCCCCCGAAACTAAAACCTGGCTACGCCCATGGCTTATACGACGGTAATTAATTAAACACCTAATCAGAATGTTCGATTTTACAATATACCTATTACGTAATTACGTACATAACTTTATCTTCTTAACCGACTTCAAAAAATGAGGGGGTATTCAATTTGTCGGGATCTTTATTTTTTAATGCCCTGAACGAGCAGGCACATCGATTATTAATTATCTACTATTCACGATGACATTTCACACCTTATTTGGTTTTCAATATACAATGAATCGGCTCTCGAGTTCCAATCAGTATGATCTAGTCTTAAATAATATACCATAGTCATCGTTCACGATTATTTTTATTCCGATTCGAGAAATGGCTTTCGTTGTTTGGTACGATCAGTAACACTCGTTATATTTTTTCTATTCAGACATCTGATCCGAATCAGTACGGACATAGAAAAATATTATGAAACCCCGGGTTATTCCCTTTTTTATTTTTAAAGAAAATATTTCTTTATATTATAACGGAAGTGATCTGAATTTCACTACGCTACCAAAAAAGTAGGGTGGGTAATAGGTAATTGCAAAATATCAACCGTGATATGAACCCCCGATGCAAAAAGAGGGGTTTTATAATTACTTCGGAGCCGTTGGTCCCAGTTAGTATCGTTAGACAATAAAATCGTTGTATAATTTAGATGACAAAACAAAATTGATGAAAACACATTAACACTACTTTAAAACACAACGCAGTTCATGGTTCAAAAGCGCACAAAAATTCAAAATTTCGTACCCGAGTATTCTGTATTAATAATTATGTTACAGTATTTGATGGTAGGAGTATATTACACAGGATAATTCATTCTGTCTGCTGACAAGATATCACGTATCCAACAAGCCATTTAGAGAGAAGGTTGATCACGTATTTAATTAGGACTGGGGTACTGATATCATCTTTCAAACACAGAACACTTCATAAAAACCCCAGAGAAATATCTCGTGACCAAATTTTAGCAAAATATCAAAAATAAATGAACCCTTTACGTTACATAGCTGGAAAAATACCGGTTATATTCGCGTACCTAAATTTTGGATAAAATCTCTAGTTCATTACGTGGATATTGTTAATTTTGATATTGATTAAGTTGTGATCGATTATATTACTACCGAGCGACTTTCAAGAAGAAATATTATCCAACGATATTTTGTTAATTTCTAATTAATCAAAGATTCAAAAACAATTTATAAATTATTTTAGTTCGTAAACACCGGCTATAGATTAAACTGTGTTGCTACTGTTTACGCCCACTTCGGAATACAATGTATCAATTAAAAAATTGTCAATTATTCAAATTATTGTATTCCAACCTACTTGCTTGACTCAAGCACCATTTCGCTTCTATAACGATGAAGATCAGTTCATGAATATCAGCATTAAAAAACGCGTCAATTACGTATAGCGAGCTTTTCTGTTCTAGATCTCCTTTGTTAGTAACATAATGTTATTATGTAGCACACAAAACGTTTCATACAATATTTTCCGCTCATTAATAACCACCAACAACGAAAGAAATGACAAAGACATATACGTAGAATGTCATCAACGACATTTATTTCCAGCCGTCAAACAGTATAATCTGACGGGAAATTGCATGAGAGAAATTATAATTATTATTCTAGTAGTTACTACTCATTACGGCGTGGACGGCTCATTTGCGACGTAATTTCCATAAAAAGAAATGAAATGACAACGTGATATGACTTGCGCTATTAACGGAGTTAGTGACAATGTGACAATAGCCTGGGTAGGGCTGGCTTGTTCTTTAATCTGAGGGCTGGCAGGGTAATGACATAATCAAATTGTATCCCTATAACATCTGCGTTGGATCGAGGGGTTTGACTTCATACAATACGCACGAATACCCTTGATAATAGCGTAGATATAAAGCAGGGGTGGAGGGACAAGGTGATTTATTACACCTTAAACGGATTGTCTCCGTTGCATACTCCCTATATCGAAATTGATAGCTTTTGGGGCATTCGTTGTAACTATTTGAAATGGACTCCCATATTTTATAATTCAAATCTTTTACGCTGGAAGCAGCGTATGCTTTGTATTACTGAGATAAACCGTATTTTGAATGTAAAAGGAAATTCCCACGGTGAATTCATTTTAAAAATGAATTTTTATGATGAATGGGTGGTAGCATTTTCATCGCAATCTAATCCTTTCTGGGCTATTTTTCATATTCTGAGCACAAAAAATGTGGATTCGTTCACTTTGTTTTTTCATTGGAAAGAAGAGAATGAGGAAACTGGGACACGGTGAAATACTATAGCGGGGAATGAATAGTCACCTGGGTAAATCTTGGTAAACAAAAGTATTCGACTAAAGTTGCGAGAAATGAAACGTCATTGTACAAATTGTTTTAAAAAGCAAATTTCTTGCTTGAACTCTAATTCTGAAGGCATAAAAGGTTCTAGAAAATACATTTTTAGTTCATTAAGGCGATATTATCCCAAGAAATGGTATTTTTGAAGGTGTTTTGTTCATAAATGGTACATAATACAATTCTAAAAAAAATATATGTTATTTTACAGTCTTTGTTCTTTCGTTCCCTCATACTTGATACACGATAGCAATTATTTCATTGGATAGAAATAAATCACAAAGTGGGGTCTAATCTGGCATAAAAATGGCGTTTTATTCGCGTTTTAATCGCTTCCAGATAATAAAAAATATACCACAGTATAGGTCCTATAGATACCAATATTTCTTTCTGATCATAATTTGAAATTTTGAAAAACTTCCCTTTCAATTTCTATTTTTTCCCTTTCCACGAGCAACGAAACGCCCGACGCGTTAATTTACTCAATTTTACTCTCGCGCCAGTCGCCTTCGAGGTAGGACCTGTGCTAATCGGCATCGCAGCCGCACGTTGTCGAATTTCCGACACTAATTTTAATTTCGAATTTGGCGCGCGCGCCTTCTGAACTTATATTACGTATTAGGTACTGTCCAAAGTATCCACACAGCTGTAATTTGAAATAATAAAAATTTTTCGTTTTTATACTTTAGTTACTATTATAGTATTTGGGTATTGGTATAAGTCAAGTGCTAATTACACAATTATTATCTAATACTATCCCAAGCCGGATGGGTGTCGTAAAAGGCGACTAAATCCGGCCCGCTGGTGGTAGGGCCCCTCGAGGGATTATATTGGTAATATTGATTTTAAATTTAATACCATTATTACTATTATTATTTCTCCATGGGGTTCGCATGGATAGCTACCACCCTTGAGCATGTGTCAGTCGCCAAACGACTCGTCGTGACGGCTGGGAGCTTGAGAGACAGTTTTCTTTTTTGAAGTTATACCTTATTTAGGCGCGTTATGAAATAAATGGAAAATTGTTTTGAAAAAATGATTATTGAAGTGAAAACTTCTTGAAGTCAAAAGTCAAAAAAGTCGAAAGTCAAAAATGTCAAAAAAGTAGTGATGGGCCGACTATGGGTTTTGCCGATCAGCCGACTAGCCGACTAGTCGGCAAAAAAATTGCCGACTATTCGGCCGACTAGTCGGCAATGCCGATCATCCTTACTTCGATCAAATTTTTACTCTTTACCACCATAATTCATCCTATTGTGCGAGGTAACGGTAGAAATGTTTCAAAAGCTATCGATGACTCCTGTTTTAAAGTAGCACCCTGTTTTATACATACACTAGCTGTTGCCCGCATCTTCGAATACGGAAATTGTTTTACCTTATTTGTACCTCTCTTGCAGAAGGAAATTTAAAAAACGGTGAATTTATATTGAAGTACCTACTTATATTTAGTAATTTATATACTGAAACCCACGATAAAATCACAAAGGATTCCTCCAGGAACGGGTTTTGAAAAATAAGCAATATTCACATTAATTTGTATTTTTTTTCTATTGTTTTCAAAATTTTGAACAACTGAAAAATATGTGTTCCATACAATTAAGCAAGGAACATTTGTTGCTTTGAAGCAAATCGGTTGATGTTTTAAAACTATTCCATACAAACTTTCATCACGTTTTAATTTTAATTTTCCGGGATAAAAAGTATCTTAAAATATGATCCGGAGTATAAGTAACAACTTTACCAATTTTCATCGAAATCCGTTCAAGGGTTTTCATGTGATTCCCGGACAGACAAATAGACAGTAGGGATGAGGCGTATATACTGGTACAGGTATAAAAACCCAGTATGAACTTGACAGTACGCAGACCGGGTATGTACCCGGCATACCCGGTCCGTACCCGATAGGTATGGTCGCCGGTCGGCACTCGGCAGTCTCGGTACCGCAAGATACCGGTCAACAGGTATGATGTATGTCTTTGTCTTCTCACTCACTATACAGGCGCTATAGTCAGAAAGAGACAAATATATCAGTTGCTTTTGTTTAGATTATTTTGCACGAACGAATGAAATGAATGAAACTCTACGCAAAATATAGAACAAAAATTTCATAGAGTCGCTTTGTTGCTTTTTTATATATATTTAAATATGTTTAGTTTGAATTTGATTTTAGTATAAAATATATTTATTCTAATTTTCCTCGAGACCCAATATGTTGTTCAGCATGGAGTAGTAGGTATTATTGCTACATCGCGAGGGCAAGAATATTTTATACCGAAAGCAACCCACGTTGTATGCTCGGATCATTTTAAAGAAGATGACATGTACATAACTGGCAAAGGCATAAGAATAAAAAATACAGCTGTGCCAACATTGCAAGTAAATACCACTTGGTTTATACCTTACTCTTCACCTTATTTTTGTATGTAACAATAATTTATAAAAACAATCACCTTTATGATATGGGCGAAAAGAAAAAAACAGATGTTTCATACATTTTATCGAGTATTGTAGATTTATATAATACAAGGAATACCCGATTTTCGCGATATCAGGGTTATAATTTTATATCACGGTTATAATTTTACAGTTAACCGATGATGCCAATAGAGCGATTATCAACATGCAATATATGTAGTAAAATAACTGACCTATCAAATGAAACTGAATGAAAAGATTTAAAAAATCAAAACGTCAAATAATAAATTAAATTTATTACAAGGAAATTGAAATATTATCTTAATATATATAAATTACGTGTCACGTTGTTAGTCTGCGATGGATTGCTAAACTACTTAACCGATTTTAATCAAATTTGCACACCGTATGCAGTTTGATCCAACTTGAAAGATAGGATAGCTTAAGTATCAAAATAAAAATAAAAACTTTTGACAGAAAGAAGTCAGTCCGGGCAGCTAGTAATGTATATAATGTCCCTACATCTACCTGGTGATGTTTAATATATGAAGCGGGCGAGGGTCCATATATATCTCTCTCTCTCTTATAGTTGTCTCTTCTTCATTACTGTTTTTCGTTTCATAAAATCAAATTAATCATAACGTTCCGAAAAAAGTTCACTTTGAAAATGTACAATTTATGTGTAGTAAAAATAAATAAAAATAATGTACTATTTTAAATAAAGACTACTGTATTACTTTTATTATCGCGTTTTATTTCACTAGGAGCTGCATAATGGTGTGTAGTGTAGTCGAAGCTCCAAGTCCATAAGGTGTTTATTTGTTGCAATCGAAATTGAACCGTGATGTTATGAATTTAGTGTTTAAATTACCTTAATAAAATACGACTAAAATAATATGAATGTACTTTACGTCAATAAAGATAGGGGTGATTTTAGAGTGGATGAAAATATTTTAGGTTGGAAAATATTTATTATTTTGAATTGTTTTATTTTCAAAAATTTTTTGGTCAGTTCGTTTGTGACTGCGGATGAAGCATTTGACCCTTGAATATTTGGTGCGTTTTAATTGTTCCACGGACGGATTGTGTAACTTTCCACGGATAGATGACGATTTATAAATTAATTAATATTAACAATACATTTATTACTCATACCTTACGCCATCAAACATACTAAAATCTAGACAAAAATAAAAAAATGAATATAGATTTTATTGGAAACATGCATAAAAAAAACTTGAGAGGTGTCAAGGGACACCCAGATGGAACGAAATTCCTTGCAGTCAGTACTAGGATAGCAAAAACATGCAAGCGAGTGTGCCAAAACAAATTTAAGGTATTAAATTTCGTGAGAAATTTCTCACACTCGCTTGCATGTTTTTGCCAACCTTTCTCACGAAATTTAATACCTTAGATTTGTTTTGGCATACTCGCTTGCATGTTTTTGCTATCCTAGTACTCTGGCTTGCTTTCTATGTAAAAAACTACGACGGCAAAAAGTGTCGTTACAACTTTTCGTTACCAAATTTTCCGCCTAGCCCCCTTTCGCAACGCACGATAAGGAACTTCGTTCCAATATAAAATACCCAATGACCTGAGCGAGAATGGATGCAAAATTTGCGAACCCGCGACCTCTGGGCTGTGACCTGTGTGAACGTGCACTTATTAAATATACCCGCGTACCCGTTACCTTATCAACTGAACCAACCAGTCGTCATCTATGAAATACCTATAGGTATTTTGATACCGGGTTTTAGTACTGGGTATATGGCGATACCCGTACCTGTGAGGCCGGGTATTGAATATTGCAGGTATGTCTCATGCCTAATAGACAGACAGACAATAATTCTGAAAAATATATTTTTGTGCTCTACTACGTTATTGAAGTGCCCCCTAATCAAAATTAAAAAAAAATATTCAGTGTACAGAAAATTTGCCCTTTGAGTTTTATTATAGTACTAGCATTTGCCCGCAGCTTCGCCCGCGGTAGAGATCGTTTTTTTACAAATCCTACTTACTTAGTTAGACATAGTTGCCTATGACTTAAGTAATTTACATGTATCGTTTGATAGCGTGATTCAGAATTTGCAAATGAATTTTACTAACGCCATCTATTAACAACATCCGGAACTAAATATCTACCAACTAACAAAATATCGATATTCCCATGGGGATGTTTTACCGCGATAAAAAGTAGCCTACGTTACTGGAGAGTCGATAGTGGAGAGTAGTAGAGAGGAGATAGTGAGGAGGGTGGAGACCCTCCTCACTATCTCCACGCACAAAAACCATACCATATAACAGCTTCGTTGCGACGTGAAAGACGGACAAACAAATAAACAAACACACTTTCACATTTATAATATTAGTATGGAGTATGGATAGATTGGAATTATCGATCAAAGAGGCGTTGAAGCAAAATCAAGGCGCATTGTCACTCACTTCAATTTTTTTTTTGTTATTATCTGATTTATTAAAATAATTAATCTAGTTACCTATGTTGATTTTATAATTTTGGAGTTTTCTTTAACTTTATTTTTAGTAGCGAAAATAAATGCCGACTATTCGGCCTTTTTTGCCGACTATTCGGCGAATAGTCGGCGACTAGAAAACATGCCGAATAGTCGGTTTTCCCGACTAGTCGGTTGTATTCGGCCCATCACTACAAAAAAGTCAAAAAAGTCAAAAGTCGAAATTCAAAAAAGTCAAAAAAGTCAAAAAAGTCAAAAGTCAAAAAAGTCAAAAAAGTCAAAAAAGTCAAAAAAGTCAAGTCAAAAAAGTCAAAGTCAAAAAAGTCAAAAGTCAAAAAAGTCAAAATTCAAACAAGTCAAAAGTCAAAAGTCAAAAGTCAAAAAAGTCAAAAAAGTCAAGTCAAAAAAGTCAAAGTCAAAAAAGTCAAAAGTCAAAAAAGTCAAAATTCAAAAAAGTCAAAAGTCAAAAGTCAAAAAAGTCAAAAGTCTAAAGTCAAAAAAGTCAAAAGTCAAAAAAGTCAAAAAAGTCAAAATTCAAAAAAGTCAAAAGTCAAAAGTCAAAAAAGTCATAAAAGTCAAGTCAAAAAAGTCAAAAAAGTCAAAGTCAAAAAAGTCAAAAAAGTCAAAATTCAAAAAAGTCAAAAGTCAAAAGTCAAAAAAGTCAAAAGTCAAAAAAGTCAAAGTCAAAAAAGTCAAAAGTCAAAAAAGTCAAAATTCAAAAAAGTCAAAAGTCTAAAGTCAAAAGTCAAAAGTCAAAAGTCAAAAGTCTAAAGTCAAAAAAGTAAAAAGTCAAAAAAGTCAAAAAAGTCAAAATTCAAACAAGTCAAAAGTCAAAAAAGTCAAAAAAGTCAAGTCAAAAAAGTCAAAAAAGTCAAAGTCAAAAAAGTCAAAAGTCAAAAAAGTCAAAAAAGTCAAAATTCAAAAAAGTCAAAAGTCAAAAGTCAAAAGTCAAAAAAGTCAAAAGTCAAAAGTCTAAAGTCAAAAAAGTCAAAAGTCAAAAAAGTCAAAAAAGTCAAAATTCAAAAAAGTCAAAAGTCAAAAGTCAAAAGTCAATAAAGTCATAAAAGTCAAGTCAAAAAAGTCAAAAAAGTCAAAGTCAAAAAAGTCAAAAAAGTCAAAAAAGTCAAAATTCAAAAAAGTCAAAAGTCAAAAGTCAAAAAAGTCAAAAGTCAAAAAAGTCAAAGTCAAAAAAGTCAAAAGTCAAAAAAGTCAAAAAAGTCAAAATTCAAAAAAGTCAAAAGTCAAAAGTCAAGTCTAAAGTCAAAAAAGTAAAAAAAGTCAAAAAAGTCAAAAAAGTCAAAAGTCAAAAGTCAAAAAGGTCAAAATTCAAAAAAGTCAAAAGTCAAAAGTCAAAAGTCAAAAAAGTCAAAAGTCAAAAAAGTCAAAAAAGTCAAAAGTCAAAAAAGTCAAAAAAGCCAAAAATGTCAAAGTCAAAATTCAAAAAAGTCAAAAAAGTCAAAAGTCAAAAGTCAAAAGTCAAAAGTCAAAAAAGTCAAAAAAGTCAAGTCAAAAAAGTAAAAAAAGTCAAGTCAAAAAACTCAAAAAAGTCAAAAGTCAAAAAAGTCAAAAAAGTCAATAAAGTGAAAAAAGTAAGAAAAGTCAAAGTCAAAAAAGTCAAAAAAGTCAAAAAAGTCAAAAGTCAACAGTCAAGTCAAAAACGTCAAAAAAAGTCAAAAAAGTCTAAAGTCTAAAGTCAAAAAAGGCAAAAAAGTCAAAAGTCAAAATTTGTGGAGTGGAGTGGAGTGGAGTGGAATAGTAAAACCTACAATTATCATCTTCCCGAAATTTTACATTCGTCTCATTATCTTGAAAACAAAATTTTTGAAGGTTTCACTTCTAAGTTCTAAAATGTGTGAATGGCACACATTTTAATTTTTTTGTTTTTATTATTTTTTACGTATCTTTAGGTATTTTATTTTAAATTATTCTTATACTTTTTATCATTCTCAACATACTTGTAAAATATCTTATCCAAAGGGTTTGAAGATTTTTGTACGGAACCTGGCATACCTACAAGTCCGCCATTTTGAAAAAAAAGCTCGTTTCGATTTTGAAGTTGGTTACTTTTTGTTAGTATTTAGATGATATTAGTCAATTTTGTATGTAAGTACCTACTTATTTGTAGGTGAACCGATTTTGATGATTCTTTTTTTGATAGAAAGCTGGTGCGTATCATGTGGTTCCACATAAATTTGAGGGAGATTTGACAAGTAGTTTTCGAGTTATTTTGAAGTTGGTTATTTTTTGTTAGTATTTAGATGATATTAGTCAATTTTGTATGTAAGTACCTACTTATTTGTTATCCACTCACCTTTAGTCTCCACTGGACAGTTTCGTTTCATAAAATTTCAAGTCAGTCTGCACTCACCTCTAGTCTCCACTGGACAGTTTCGTTTCATAAAATTTCAAGTCAGTCTCCACTCAACTCTAGTCTCCACTGGACAGTTTCGTTTCATAAAATTTCAAGTCAGTCTCCACTCACCTCTAGTCTCCACTGGACAGTTTCGTTTCATAAAATTTCAAGTCAGTCTCCACTCACCTCTAGTCTCCACTGGACAGTTTCGTATCATAAAATTTCAAGTCAGTCTCCACTCACCTCTAGTCTCCACTGGACAGTTTCGTATCATAAAATTTCAAGTCAGTCTCCACTCACCTCTAGTCTCCACTGGCCAGTTTCGTATCATAAAATTTCAAGTCAGTCTCCACTCACCTCTAGTCTCCACTGGACAGTTTCGTATCATAAAATTTCAAGTCAGTCTCCACTCACCTCTAGTCTCCACTGGACAGTTTCGTATCATAAAATTTCAAGTCAGTCTCCACTAGGGCTTCCAAATATTCGATAAAATTTATATTCGAATATTCGAATATTTTTTGGGAACTATTCGAATATTCGAATATTATTCGAACATCAAAAAATTCTTTAATAATCACGTGTTTATTAAACTTAGGAGTAATTTGCAAGTACATACAATATTTTGATTTTGTTCGTGTTAAATGAACGAATGTTTGTTGTAGTTTCCATAAATAAATAGTTGATTGTCTCTGAAAATTTATGGTTTTTAAGGAAAAGAAAAATACTGAGTTTGATGATTTCGTTAATTTATCTAACTTTATGAATTTTTTGTGAATTTTCAAGTATACCAAGGTAGCCAGCCATAGCCTGAGAGTACTTAATCACTACTCACTACGTCACCTACGTGTCATCATCCATCCACCCATCCATCAGCCTTTGTTGGTCCACTGCTGGACATAGGCCTCCCCTAACTTGTGCCACTCTGACCGGGCCTGAGCCTTCTGAATCCAGCGGATGCCCACTGTCTTCTTCAGGTCGTCAGTCCACCTGGTCGAGGGGCGTCCTATGCTCCTTTTTCCGAGACGTAGGCGTCATTCGAGGACCTTTCTTCCCCATAGATTATCGGTCCTTCGAACTATGTGGCCAGCTCATTGCCACTTCAACTGGCTAATTCTTTGAACTATGTCGGTTACCTTTGTTTGCCTACGGATCTCCTCATTTCTAATTCGATCACGTAGAGAAATACCGAGCATAGCCCTCTCCATAGCCCGCTGCGCTACTCTGAGCCTGTGGATTAAGCCAATAGTGAAGCTCCACGTCTCGGATCCGTATGTCATCACTGGCAACACACACTGCTCGAACACCTTCGACTTCAGGCACTGAGGTAGTGTTTTGGACGACAAGATATGACGCAGTTTCCCGAACGCAGCCCATCCGAGTTGGATTCTACGATTGACTCCTTTCTCGAAGTTGGACTTACCCATTTGGATCACTTGTCCTAGGTAAATGTATTCGTCTACAACTTCGAGAGCAGCGCCATCAACAACAACTGGTACGGGTGTGACATGGACATTGGACATGATTTTCGTCTTGTCCATGTTCATCTTAAGACCCACCCGTTGTGAGACGCTGTTCAAGTCCCCGAGCATTGTACTAAGTTCTTGCAGGGAACCCGCCAAGATGACTATATCATCGGCATATCGCAGGTGTGTGATGTATTCGCAATTGATGTTAATGCCACGTCGTTTCCACTCCATCAGCTTGAACACGTCTTCCAACGCAGCGGTGAACAGTTTTGGGGATATAACGTCCCCTTGCCTGACACCTCTCTGCAGTTGGATAGGGTTCGTTGCTGTGTCGTGTACTTTGACGGACATGGTGGCTGATGTGTACAAACACTTCAACACATTGATATACCGGTAGTCGATCCGGCACCGCTGAAGAGAATTTAGTACTGCCCAGGTCTCGATAGAATCAAAGGCTTTCTCATAGTCCACATAGGTAACACACAGCGGCAGCTTATACTCCTCGGTCTTTTGTATAATCTGCCGTAGTGTGTCTATGGTCTATGGTGTGTGGTCTATGGTACTGTAGCCTTTTCGGAATCCTGCTTGTTCGGGAGGCTGGAAGTCGTCAAGCCTGCGTGCAATGCGATTAGTGAGGGCCCTAGAAAACAGCTTATAAACGTGGCTCAGAAGTGCGATGGGCCTGTAGTTCTTCAAAAGGGCTTTATCGCCCTTCTTGAAGAACAGCGTCTCCACACTTCTGCCCAACGCTTCCGGGGTAGTCCCAGTATTGATGACAGAATCGAACAGATTTTGGAGCGCCACAAGGAGGGGTTTCCCACCAGCTCTCAGCAGCTCTGTTGTGATCCCGTCATCACCCGGTGCCTTGTTGTTTTTAAGCTGTTTCAGAGCCTCCCTAATCTCATACAGGCTGACGTCCGGGATATCTTCGGTATAGTGCCGGGTCAATTGAGCTCGCTTGTCTCTCTCCTCCTGGGAAGGTGGAGCTTGCGAGGAGGCATACAGCTGTCCATAGAATCTCTCAGTTTCTCTCAGAACTTCGGGCTTCGTCGAGACTATGGTGCCGGACTCGGTCTATAGGATAACTATATCATCGGCATATCGCAGGTGTGTGATGTATTCGCCATTGATGTTGATGCCACGTCGTTTCCACTCCATCAACTTGAACACGTCCTCCAATGCAGCGGTGAACAGATTTGGGGATATGACATCCCCTTGTCTGACACCTCTCTGCAGTTGGATGGGCTTCGTTGCTGTGTCTTGTACTCTGACGGACATGGTGGCAGATGAGTATAAACACTTCAACACCTCGATATAGCGGTAGTCGATCCGGCACCGCTGGAGAGACTTGTGAACGAGAAACCCGACACCACCTTGGGACAGGTGTTCGCCCTCCCGGTGATAGAACAAGTTTCCGGATTTGAGTATTATCGTGTCATCCTCCCCCTGTCTTCGGACTTCAGATAAACTCACAATTCTCCGGTTTGACTTGTCTATATCTTCTTCCAGCTCTTTTACCTTGTCGTCGGTCCTCAGTGTCCTGGTGTTATATGTTGCCAGGTGCAGAAGTCGTCGTTTGGATTGGTAGCCCGATCTCTACCGGCGATTCTTAGCACCCCTGCCCCGCCGTTACCATAGCCGCTACCGTAACTAGGAATTGCGGGGCTGCCGGGGACCGGGGGCCGAGGCTCATTCGTGACTAACATGCGGAGGTTTACCTACGTGTCATAGCTTTGAGTATTTACGAAGTTCCGAATCATGTTTCCAGAGGGAGACTCTTTCCATGTTCTCATAATTCGCGCTGAGATAGACCTCTATTCCCGTATATACAAAGTTACTCTATGCAAGTGATGTAACACGCCAATGCCGGTTACAAACGCAACGCGACGCCGACCGACGTCCCGGGTATTTCCGAAGTCCGAACACTTCCATATTCTGAAGAATTGCGCACTCTCACCGCCCAAAACGACATTTTGAAGGTCACGCGCCACCTCGTTAACTTTAAAATTGTATTTTGACTATTTTGTGCACATTGGAATCCGAATTTGGTGTCGAGTTAGGTTTTGTAGAAATTGATCGAATATTCGAATATTCGGTCCTTGTATTCGAATATTTCAGCGAATTTATTATTCGAATTATTCGAATATTCGAATATTCGATGAAAGCCCTAGTCTCCACTCACCTCTAGTCTCCATTGGACAGTTTCGTATCATAAAATTTCAAGTCAGTCTCCACTCACCTCTAGTCTCCACTGGATAAGCTAAAATTATCATTACTCTTATTTTATTACACCTAAAATTCCAATGAATAAATCAAAATAAAGTATACTTACACCCCAACTCAGAGCAGTTACTAATAATAATAATAATAATAATAATAATAAAACCCTTCCACACTCATACCCCCGCAGTAGGTTACAAGTATTTACCTGTGTCGCGGGTGGCATGTACTACACATATAACACATCACAATAACAGCCATGACACGAGTACAAATATTTATCTGTCACATAAATATTTGCCCCGGCCGGAAATCGAACCCGAAACCCCTCGCTTCGCAGTTCGCAGGCAGGTCCACTACCAACTAGGCTATGTAGGATCTACAGCTACGCACGGGGTCATTAACCTCACAGCCGCGCGCGGCCGGCTCACGGCGTGGCGGTCGAGTTTACACTCAGGGGAGCGGGGTAAAGGGCAGTGAACAAAATGCCTACAACGGTCGAATACGCTCGCCTTAAAAACACCTTTTTTTAAACTTTTTTATGGAAAAGAAAAAATATTGATTTTCGATAATGGACTCCCTAAACAAACATTGATTTACTTGTGTATCAAATTCATAAAAATAACTTTATTTTACACCGCAAATAATTGCTTTTCCCATACCAAATTTGATATTCTATCCGATAACTCAAATATTTGAGTTCATACTTATCATTCACCATTACGGAATAAGCGTGACACTTAAATTTTATACAATGAAAACGTCAACAAAGTTGCGTGTCATCATTAATATCTGATGTATACGCTGCGAGAAATAATTACTCCTCTCTGAGCAATTTATTGACAACGGTATCTCCCCCATCAATACAGGGTTGCCGGGAACGCGAAATGTGCAAACAATTAGAAAAAGCTCTTTTTTCGTTCTCTTGTGGGGCGACCCACAATAGCACTTTATGGCAACGACAGCTCGGTTCCATTTAAACACGGCTGAACCCATTCTACTACTGCACTACACATCTGTTACTTTCACACTGCGGATAAATCACGCCGTAATAACCATAATGAAAGCGCACTACTGTCGTCGAGGACTGCGCCTGTTCAAATGTACGATAACGTATGGTATTTACGATATGTTTTATGTATCTGTTTTGCCTGTGAACGCTTCATTATCATATTTTCGGAGTAAACAATATTTGAATTAAATTCTCATATGCTATGAGCGTTTATTAATGATTGCAAGCGGTATAGACGCATTAATCGTGTACTAATTAAGTCAAAAACGGCTACAAATATTTGCCTACATGACGTTGTAATGCCTGGGAACTAAACTAGGTCTCCTTTGTCCTCCTTCCTCCTCCTCCCATCAATAAATATTAATATTGTTTAATATCGTATCAATTTTTTTGTCTTTATATGATTTATAATCTTTTTTAAATGTTTACAGATAAGTAATTTTAATAGAATTTGAAATAATGTCATCTATTCCTAACGCAAAAAGCGTATACTTGGTATATATATTATACCAAGAAAAGATGGAATTTTTCGATTATAACAAGAATAAGCACAAAGTTGATACTTAGTAAAATCTTGTCACAAAAGGTTATTTCAAGCCTCTTGAATTTTCCAAACAACAATGGTATCGCCTCTGTTATCACGAAATTTTCGTGATTCGTTCAATAACGCTTCTTTGTAAGCTTCTTTTGTAAGTATTGAAGTACGATCTGAAGTTCCATTTTTCTCCTAAATACAATAAGCACTCAAATCGAAGAGCTCGATGCACGATCCGCTCCCGCCCTAACCTATCCGATCTCATGCATTTAAATTCAGAATTAGTAAAAAGCTTTGCCCACAGACTGATTTTTCAATCGAAGGTAAGCAAACCATTCTTTTAAATTCTAATTCCAGTTTTATTGAAAACGTGATTGATTTAACGTTTCCCATTCCAACGATTTGCGGGAAAGACGGAGATACGTACCTATTCTATTCGATTTTTTTGTCAAAACAAAAAGTCGACGCGAAACTAATGTTGAAAACCGGAATCGAAATGTTTGACTGTACACGAGTAATTCGAACTATCGGCCGTAATTTTGAAAGTTTTATAGCTATGTCCTGCCCTATATTGTGTGGAAAGCTGTGTTCCGATCCGATGATCCGATAAAACTTGATTGAGTAGCAAATAAACGTATATCCAGTCAATATTTATGTTTGATTTCCTTTTCATACTTTTTTGTGCCCGTATTTCGATTGAAGATACGGAATAAGTGATATAAATGAAACATGAATGAAGTGATGAATGGAAGCGCCAGTGCCGAAGAAAAATAACCTGCGCCAATGCCTTTTCAGTTCAGTGGAATCGTTATAATATTAGTATGAGAAATGGTGAAGTTTGATAAATATTTTATTTTCAAGCGGCTGGACAACATTAATCAGACTCCCCCTACTTGTTTAGATAGCCAGGTGCTAGTGAGTGTTATTGCATTTTTCCGCTTGACAGGGGTCGTTTCGTGCGAACAATCAGAATACCTTTGCGGTCCACAAAGGTCGCGGTAAGACAACATAAATAATCTATCAGGAGACAACTCGCCGCAGCTCTGGGCGTTGGAAAAATGTATCTCCGACATAAAGGGCCGGGGACTCGGTTCGTTACGTTTTGTTACTCCCTGGGGCGTACCTCACGTCCTACTGCAGTACAACATGAATGTTTTACACCGGCTTCGGCGTCACAAGTGTGATTTGTAACCACTAGTCAAATGGTTTTTGTTATATTGCTTCGAATTTTTTAACAAGTTGTAGAGGAGTTAAGAAGTTATTAATTAGGTATAAAGACAGGGTGGCTTTGTTGATCATTATCATAAACGTGAAAGTGACTAAAATATTATAAAAGGTTTTGAAAGTAGTTTGTGGATTCTGAGTGACTATAGGATTGGGAAAATAAAACATTTATTAATGATCATGATTCCAAAAATGCGTCATGTTGAGATGGACACATGATTGGAGATCATCTAATGATTCGGTTTTCCTGTTGTTCAATCGGCAAGGCGTCGTTAATGTCTTTGGTGTTACTGATGTTCATTGGCAACAAAATAACAGCAGATGTGACGGTAACTTATAATGAAATAATGAATCCCCTAATACTCCTTCGCATTGCTTGGCAACAAATCTTAGTGATATCTAATGTTTACACTTTGCTTTAGGTTTCATGATTCAACGTTACTACATCTACTTTTATAACCTTCCCATTTGTAGCCAAAAGTAAACCGGGTTTAAGTTCCACATAACGCGATAAAGGCACGTTTATTGTTTTTTGTACCGGGCCAAGGTTTCGCACGAAGATTTTGTGTCGTGAACTTAACCCTCATTTTACGACCTCTATACGAAACGGGTGCCCGTGATATAGGTAATCTTTTGACGCAATTTAGGGTTGACAATCACTGTAATCTCAAGAGTAATGTAGAATTTTAGGAAAAAAATTGTATTAAAATTTAAAGCCCTTTAAGGGTGATTAAAAATATGAACTTATAGAATAGCGCTTGGCTCACGGCTTTGCCGGCGTTTTCCAGGATAATAAGTACTTACGTATCATTTTCCAGATCATGATCTATGTGTATGCTAAATTTTATGAAAATCTGTTCAGTAGTTTTTGTGTCAAAGTGTAACATACATGTATACATCCTCACATTTATAATTAGCAGAAAGGAAGTAGGATTTCGCAACGCAAGGGAGGGTCCAGTGCGTTCATTTAACATCCGAAAGGGACGTAAATGAACTCGTATGCTCTGAAAGACTTTTGAGGTTTAGATGAATAAATTTTGAAGATTTTTCCCCTTTACTTCTCAAAAACACCGGCTAAATTGAACATGTTCCTCTGCTCACAAAAGATACTTTAATAGAAACCCATTCCTTATTTCTTTATCATTTCCTGGCGATATTTAATAAGAATTATCTGTGTTATTTATAGAACACACTTGACTCAAAGGATGGCGCGAAACATTTTTTATCTCGTTACTTTGTGGAACACATGTGTCAATTTTATAAATAAAAGATGTGGCGTGCTCAGAACAAATATCAAATGGATATGTCTTCGTCCTCTTTTAGATTTGCTGTCGCCGAATTGTTACTGCAGTGAATAAACATAAAAATTTATAAACATTCGAAATTGATGTCAAATATTTTTTATTTATTTATTAGGTCTGCCAACAATTATTGTTACACGATAAAATGGGAATGAGCAAGTTTCATAGATATTTTAATTATGTACGTGTATAACCTATTACAGGCGAACACCGTATGCAAATCAGATTGTAGTTGTATTTGTATAATTTATTAATAACCAAATTACTATTTTATAATAGCCTATTTTTGTTATTGTATCGTAGATAGACATTCAGATGTTTATTTTTTGAGGCAGCGTAACATTACTGTTTATTTTACTTATATTTCATAATTTCTCACATCAGCTATTTAGTTAGGTAACTTGACTCTAAATATCTAGAAAGATTAATAATTTATTAAAGCCAATTTATTAAATTCGAAAAACACGCAATAAAAATATAATTATTCCATGGGAAATATATACCTATATGTCAATACGTCGACTCCGAGAAATAACCTTTAATTTCATACGCTAAAAACAAAAACACATTATGCTTAGAACTCAAGAACTTTATATTATCGGTCAACACTTGTCTTGATATATTTTACTCTTTCCAGGAAATGGATGCGTTCCCGTGGGATACACTACCTAAGTTGGTAAGGAAAGGTACTTGTTAATAATTTATGTTTGTTTTTATAATGTAGTGAGTAACTGATTTCTTTTATTTTATATAAAATCGTGTATATGTGTTAACATGTGTGAAGTACCTACATACTATGTATGAAGTGAACTTTAGACCAGTACCACGTTACGGCAAATAATATTAAATTAAAATAAAAAAACCGAGAATTATATTTTCATTTATAGCTAAGAACACTCCCAATTTTCACACAAAAAATCTAGATCAAAATCGGTTCATCCGTTTGGGAGTTACGATGCCCTAGACATAATTATGTGTATGCCCTATACATATAGATACACAGACACGTCAAACTTATAGCACCCGTCTTTTTTCGTCGGGGGTTAAAAATGAGTGAGGTAAGGATATCACCTCGGGTGAACTGAATACTTACAGAGATACCACTGACACACGCAAAACTTAGGCTTATAGCTTAGGTACATACATATCGACGGTTAAAAGGCGACTTGATTCAAGCGCCATTTTGCAAACTTTACAGGAGAGCGTTTTAAAGTTTATTTTTTGAGAAAAAAAATCATTGTTCCTAAAGTATACCATAAAAATTGACGAGTCTCCCCAATCATAAAGCGGCATATTTTGTGCTATTTTTTGATATATATATAACAAATAAAAGGTGTTTTTTAACGGAGTTAGATGTAACTTGAGCCATTTTGCACAATTCTTTGATCAGGGCAGAAGGAATCAAAGTACACGATTACTATTTATCTGTTCAAAGCAAAATAATTCAAGTGTACAATGACTTTTTTAGCAGATCAAGGATAAATGATTTAAATCACTCACCTATTTGTAAACTGTTCATGGATAAATGAGTTAAACCGCTCACCTAGTTATAAACTGTTCATGGATAAATGATTTAAACCGCTCACCTAGTTGTAAACTGTTCAAGGAGTAATGACTCAAATTACACAGTGATGTAATAAGATTTAAAGCAAATTGTTTTAATCGCAAGATTTATTAAAATTTGACTTGGATGTAGGGAAAACGAATGAAAGGACATTGTCAATTCAAAGAAAAGTAACTTAAATGGCATACTTTTAAGAACTTAGACTTTAAAGTCGATTTTATACAACGAAAGAATTAAAATTTAATAAAACAATGCTTTTCATGAATCATTATTTTTTGCAAAAAGAAAATGGTTCTAAATGATATAAAGACTTAAAACTGGTCAAGGATAATTAGCACAAGTCATATTCTTCAATATACTAGTTCAGGTAAGATTGATTCAAGCGACAGAGATAATGTTTGAATGTTTAAGGCAAAATGATTTAAGTAACATACACTAATAAATCTGGTTCAAGCAAAAAGGAATTAACATCCTTTGTTTAATTATTTAAGATCAAGTAAAAAGAATTCAAATGCCGATACCATTTCATTCCATCCGAGGATAAATGGCTTAAACTACAAATAGTAAGAAAAACCCTTTTTTTTCGTGGGTCTATATACATGCTTTGAAAAAAACAACCAAATTCGCTACACTTGATACCGCGTAAGCAAAAATGATACCCAAATTGGTCATGGAGCCAAGCGCCAAAAAAGTGCTCAGATTAACCTCAAACCCGGCTCCATCGACGCGCAAAAATTCGCCGATTCCAATGATGTATATAACTCAATATCGCCCAGGATGGCGCTTGAATCAATTCGCCTTTTAACCGTCGATATTGTATTTTGAATAGTTAAATTACAAGCACAACCAACACATTAATAAATCCATGAACCAGTTTTTCAATACAATTATATAATATGTAGGTATATAATAATATATTATGTAAATCATGTGATCTATTTCCACGATAATTTTTGGTTTACCGAAAACATTAAACATTTATAACTTTGCAATGCTAGTGTTTGCAATTCAAAGCATTGCTCGTCGCGTCTTCGATTCTGAATCGATAAGGCAAGATGGTGAATAATACAAGTCTGATTGGAAAACAGTAAGCCAGATCGAAAGACATTCATAAACTTAAGCAACATAATGGTGGTCACTCACGGTCATTCCATCGCGTCATTTTTGGAGCCACGCCAAATGACATATGTCAAAATGGCGCGATTGGACATACAAATTTTTTATATCACTCCATCAGTTTTTCACATTCACGATCAAATTTTGGCTGTATATCACGCCATTTGACGCGATGGACTGACCGTGAGTGGCCACCATAATGAAGGTATTAGATATAAAGAGAAAGGAATTTGGATTTTTAGACACTAATATGAGCGATATTCGACGGATTTAAATATAGTCCTATTCTAGCATTCCCATCTGAGCAACCGTTAAAAAAAATATGACTGTACTAAAATTGGAAAAATGTGTCTATGCTGTTTTGCAAGTAAGTAATTATAAGCTTGTAAAGTAATTATCACACAGGTCACATAGTTCGAAGGACAGATAACCGATGAGATCGCAAAGTCCTCGAATGGCGGCCACGTCTCGGAAAAAGGAGCACTGGTCGCCCCCCGATCAGGTGGACTGATGACCTAAAAAAGACGGCGGGAAGCCGCTGGATTCAGAGGGCCCAGGACCGGTTGGAGTGGCACCAATTAGGGGAAGCTTATGTCCAGCAGTGGACTTTAAAAGGCTGTTAGATAGATAGATAGATAGATAGATAGATAGATAGATAGATAGATAGATAGATAGATATATAGATAGAAAGTAATTATCTTACCTTTTGTGGTCTCCACGACGCAGTCAATCATCCAGAAGAGTAGTGTGAGGTAGACAGTCAACAGCATCTTGTTAGAAGGATAGGATAGAACGACTCTACGGGGTTTCATGTTTCCGTGACTGGGGAATCCCGTCTCGTGTACCCAAGAGCAACATTAGAATGTTGTTATTACAAGGGCGATGTAAAGAGTTAATATTAGAACTGTTCACTGGTATAACATTGAATAACTTGTGAATTACTGGGGATAGTCATAAAGTTATTGATACATTTATTTTTATTTAGAGCGATATAGAATTTTAATTTAAACTTTATTTGGAAGTGAATTGCAATATTAAATTCATGTTCACTTATTAATAAATCTGGATATTTTTGTATTCATCATAAAAATCCTACATTTTTACATTGATATTATTTCCTGGAACATCAACGCTTTCCGGTTATCTGAAACAATAAAAAAACTTGTTAAACATATTGTACATCGAAAAAGGTAATATATTTTAAGAGTTAATTTTGCATAACCACAATACTTTATATTATACTAGCTGCCCGGACAGATTTCGTGCTGTCAATTTTTTTTTATTAAAACCTTCCGTGTGCCATAAGGAACATTGTAAGTTATCCTACCTTTCAAGTTGGATCAAACTGCACACGGTGTACAAATTTGATTAAAATCGGTTTAGTAGTTTAGGAGTCCATCGCGGACAAACAACGTGACACGTAATTTATATTGTATTAAGACTATATAGTGGATACCCGGCATGTTCCACTACGCAAAAAAAATCTGATGAGAATGTCAGATCAGTGTTTTTGAGTAGACGTTGAAGTTGATGCGCCTTACATAATAATATTATCTTTATTTATTTATTTATTTATTTAACTCTTTATTGCACACCAAGTATAGGACAACAACAATGTTACTTTACATTAAGCAAGTATACAAAAGGCGGTCTTATCGCTACACAGCGATCTCTTTCAGACAACCTTAAGATGCGGAATGCTGTATATAGATAAGATGAGGTAAGGTGCACGAGAAGTATTAAGGAAACTATAACAATTTAAAAGTCAAAACACAAATTTGTAATTAGGGATGACAAAATATGGAAGAAGGAAAAAGGAAAGAAGGAAGGAAAGTGATTAATTCTGAAGATAGTGGGCTTTTACTAAGTTTTTAAACGAATTTAATGTGCTTGCGTTATGGATACAGTTAGGAAGAGCGTTCCATAGGCGAACGGCTGTGACAGTGAAGGAATGTTTATAGAAGGATGAAGAATGTGCAGGAGTAGAAAGGCGTAGATTTTTAGAGGAGCGAAGAGTTCGATCATGGGTATCATGGAGGAACTGGAAACGTGATTTAAGGTAGGGGGCTTTATATATGTATTATCTTAAAATTTTGGTACGTGAAAAGTGGAAAATCGACTTCATCCATGGACTGAATGTGCTTTATGTATGTAATGGTCTCAAACAACTTTCGGATTATTGCCTTTCAAATGAAACCTTTTTGAGGCATATCGTATGGATGGTTTCAGAGTCTTTAAAGTACATCCGTACAAAAATTTTTGTGTTCTATAATATATAGACTTACATTTCGTAAGTTACCAGGTTGCTCTGCTCTATTCCTAGTGAAATAGGGCAGTTGCCAGAACTTGAGGCGCTTCAATTAGTCTCACAAAGCTTAGAAATTCGTCTTGTTACTGTACTTCTACCATGGCCATATTGTACATTCCTACACTGACCACTTTATAACCCCAAATATGTTTCCGCTAACCTAACGGTTCTACAATAATTTTGTAAATATTAACATTTGAAACACAAAGAAAGAAAGAAAGAAAGAAAGAAAAATTTGTTTTTTTAATTAATATTTTTTGTTTTATTATGATTTAGTTCTAAAATTCATAATTAAATTTTTTCTTAAATTGGTGTGATTTATAAACACTTTTTGAAAGTTATGCAATCTACGCCAATGCCTCAACAAAGCCTTATTATGATAGGGCCCGGGAGAAGAAGCAGCAAGAAACTATTTTGTTCCTACTCGCAGTTACAGATAGCGCTTAGGTATTACTACTTATGGCAATATTTAATATAAAAAACTCATGTCCAAGCAGACTTGTCATTTAAATACTCATCAAGTTTGTAATAGGCTTTCTTCATGAGAATAAATTGGCATGAGTTTTAAAACAGTATGGCATTTCTATTAATTCTAACGGGATTTTATTACAGATTTTGACACATCTACCCGTGAACGAGCCACAAGTTTTGCTGACAATGAGTCTTAAACTAGGCACAATTAATTAAGTCTTAGGTATTTCTTGTGTTAATGTTGTTTTTAATAAAACTATCGGAGTATTTCTTATCATACATAATATTATGTAATATTTTCCAAAATGTGTTGTGAAATAACAATTAATGTATTGGTTTCTTTAAAAAGATCTCTAAGAGACTCCCTAGGCTGTAAATGGCGAAAACTGTTTTTTTCTGTAATACAAATATTGACTCAATATCTGTGGCTGAGCCCCACAACAACAGACCGTAAGACATTACGTTGAAAGTAGCTAAAATGAACTAATCTTGCTGTTTCTACATTAGTTAAGAGCCTCACTTTCTTATCAGCATAAGTAGGTGTACTAACTACAACTCTGCGTAGCATATCTATACATCTCTGACAAATATTATCTACGAATATTTTAAGTGATGTTGAATCACTTCCTTTGGTTTCAATAAATAAATAAACACACACACACATACACCCCTGTAGTAGGTTTTTACCAGTGTCTCAGGTGGCATAGACCACATATAACACAAAACAATAGCATCCATGACCAGAGTACAGATATTTCCCCTCCTCGTTTTGCAGACAGGGTCGCTACCAACTTATCGGGTATCTTTCGAAGATTTCCCCCTCGGAAAAAAGGGGTCGCTACCAACTAGGCTACAGGGTCGTACATGCAATGGTCAATGGCTTCTTTATAATGGACTAAGCCGTATAAGCTATTAACAGTTTCCAAATCAATAGAATCCCCGCGGACCCCGCTTTCAATAAAGCAAACAAAATTATAAAATCCAGTTAATTATTCTAACAGCAACAATTTTGTTTTCATGGCATAAACTGAGTTTACCTTCTGTTTTTATGTTCTTCTTCCTGTTATCATAATAAAGTTTTGCAAGGTTATTTTGTTTGATTTCTGGAAGGTTTAATTTTTGAGTACAAAAACAATGTTTTTCTTCCAATTATTCTGCTTGCTGAGACCATTAGATAAGTGCAAATTGATACGATTGAAATGTTCCGAATCTTAATCTTACCATTAAAATATATCTACTATAATTTTAAATTGTTTTTGACGACCCTGGTGCATAGTTGATTCGGTCGAGCGAGTCGAAATGAGTCGCATTTACGCTACGTTCAGTTTCATACTAAGGGTGAGGCCAATCGAGCGTATTTTTTTGAGCTGTCAATCGCTAAAAATGAGTCACGTGCATTCGGTTTCACAATAAAGTCCTGTTTGTACCACACGACGACGCAAAATAAGTTGTGACTTTTGTATTTGTATGAAACCGAATTTTACACAACTCACAGGCCTCAAAGTTCAAGAAAATAATAATAATAATGTCTTTATTTGCAGGTATACACCCATATACACATAAATTGTGGTTACAAAACAGATTAAATTTAATTTAAAATTTAAAAGGCACTTTTAAACAAATGATACATTTTAAATTATAAAAAGAGCAATAGATAAAATTGTAAAAATTTTAAAATTGTAAAATATTATAATAATTAATAAAACTGTATTGGATATTAAAATAGTCTAGAAAAGTAAAACTAAAATTTTGTCAAACATTGTATAGTATAGTAGGTATTGTAAATATAATTAGAATTATCTTTGGTTCCCGACGCGGTGCACGTACCAGTGTCTCAGTATCGGACTGTCGAAGTACTCTGACAAAGTACGGAGGATAGCATTGTCTGAGTTACGGATACGCAGCCAAAACGCAGCAACCCTAGACCGTATTATCGCATAGAAATCCGGTATTCTCGCTTCCGCAAACATGCTGGAAGCGCTACAAAACCTGGGGAGTTTCATTAGAATACGATATATATCATTATATTGTACTCTAATTCCACTAAGCGCTTTTTTCGTGCAGTTTACCCACAGCTGACATGTGTAGAAGCATTGGCAATATGCCCTAAACAACATCTGCTTGACAGCATCACTGCAATGGTTGAATCTGCGCGCCAGCATGTTGCCGCGCACCGCTAGAGCTCTGCGTTCGCACTCCATGTTGTCGTCGTCGTGAAGGTTCTCTGTCAATATGTGCCCCAAATATTTGAACTTGTCTACACGCTCCACTGAAGTTCCATCCAGGATAACCGAAGGCACTCTGTCCGGACCCCTTCCCGCTTTAAATATCATGAGCTGTGTTTTCTTAACGTTGTATCTGAGCCCGTGACTACTAGCGTAACGTTCGCAGATACCAAGCAGCCTCTTTAGCCCCTTGATCGAGGGGCTCAGGAGCACCATGTCATCTGCATAGCTGAAATTATTCATGCACATGTTGCCAATACGACATCCGACTTTCGTACTCCTGAGCTCCTCGATCACATCGTTCATATACAAGCTGAATAGATCCGGAGATGTCAGCCCCCCTTGACGCACGCCACACTCTAACCTGTATTCGCTAGATTTGGCGTCGCCCCATCTCACAAAATTCATTTGGTTTTCGTACCAGTATCTCAACACATCCACGATATAGGTTGATACCCCGGTTTCAGTCACTTTCTTCCACAGTAAATTATAATTTACCAGGTCAAAAGGACGACTTGAATCTAAAAAGCACGCATATACAGATGTACCCTTATTAACGTAGTGGTAAACTGTAGATTTCAAACCAAAAATCGCAGAGTCTGTTGAGAGACCGGGACGAAAGCCAAACTGCGAAAATACACTTGGTGACCTCTTATTTGTATTTACATATACATAGAAAACTTAGTACGGAGCGCAAGTATGAAAGTATTATAAGTGTTTAGAAAGAATGTAAGTAGATAGGTAATTTCAATTCGCTCCAAATGAGTGAACCGTTTTGTAATTGAGTACTTTTTGTAACTTAACACTAAACTACATAACTCCACGTTGAAGGCCGCATTACATTTAAATTAAATTGAAATATTTTTACTTTGTTTTTGTTCTATCTATTTTATTAACCAGTAGATTTATCTGTCAATCTGTCTTTGTGTAATTGTCTGACAAAGTTGTTTGTCACATGTTTCAGAGTCAATGTTCCGTCACACGGCGAAGAGGTTCTCGACAGACATTTTAAGCAGAAATTCATTGTTGCCGTAAAGACTTTACTTAAGCATAAATATATTGTGAATAAAGAGCGAATGGTGGCGTCGTTTGATGTTTTCCTGAATAAATAAGAACAGCGAATGGAGTTGTGAACTTTAATAGCAATTTTATCTGGATTGTGTTGAAACTTAATGGCAAAAGTTTAATGAATGAGAATTAAAGCTCGTTTAAAATTAACCGTCACATTCACTTTTGTTCGTAGTATTTATTTCCTTATTTCTTTTCTTCTTCTCTTTTATTTAGTGAGCGGCAATACATCAGTGATGCCTGGTGTTACTGGCGATGGTGACCACTTACCATCAGGTGGTACGTCTTATCCTTTATGTACCTACTTACCTTACCTTAATAGTGTATTATAAGCCGTTGTTATAATGTAACTTCCTAAACTATGTAATATAATATATTTTATACCTCGAGAAAGCTGTACCATGCAATCCTAGTGTTGGACCTATGACATTATTTTTACTTAATAATTTCAAAATTAAAACATTTAGATTAATTTTTCATTCTTAAACTTAAACTTAAAACAATTGAATAACTCTAATCAAAATCTATATTTTAACCATCACTTTAAACTTTGTCTCTAATAGGCGACTAACCGAACAAAATAATTAACGACATAACTATAAAAGATAAACAATATCATATTTCTGACACGTCTTCCATTTCTGTTTCAACGTGTACCAAAATAAAAGGAAACTGGAGAAACGCCTGCTATTCCCAAGGGAGCCATTCCACGTTGATATTCTTAGATATAATTAACTCTTTTAATGTCCGGGGACATCTGTTTACGCCACTGCATCTGCTTTATTTCACGACGACGCGTCACGTGGACTTTATGTTTGGATCATAAGGTTACTATTTCTTTAAACTTGAGTCACTCTTGAGTCAAACTACACGCGAGTAAAACGTAAATTAACACAATAACAGTTGGTGTTTGTTCGTTGTGTTAAATACCTTTACGTCTAAACGATTCTGTGGGTCAAATTTTAACTTAATTACCTCTCGATACGAAACAGATATTGAAATAAGGACACTGATGATGCTTATCTACAACTCCAATTATAAAAATATTATTATAACTACATAATTATTATTATTATACCATTCACAATTTGTTAATTTGTAGCTCTTATCCAGCCGGTCAGTCTGATTACCATTCAGCATGTGGTATTTAAACTTTTTAACCGACTTCAAAAAAAGGAGGAGGTTCTCAATTCGACTGTATTTTTTTTTTTTTTTTTTTTTTTTATGTTTGTTACCTCAGAACTTTGGACTGGGCGAACCGATTTTGATGATTCTTTTTTTAATCGAAAGCTGGTGGCTGTCATGTGGTCCCATATAAATTTTATTGAGATCTGACAATGGCATCCATTAGAAAACCACATAAGTCGTAAATTTGTGTTAAGATGTGCGCGACAAATTGACGAATAACTCAATATCACGCCAACCGATTTCGATGATTCTTTTTTTAATCGAAAGCAGGTGCTTGTCATGTAGTCCCACATAAATTTGAACGAGATCTGACAAGTAGTTTTTGAGAATTTGAAGTCGGTTATTTTTTGTTAGTAAAATTTCTATTATTAGTCGGTATGAATAACAATCAGGTGATGTTTCTTTTCGTTGTATACTCGTAAAACCCTTAAATTATCCATAGGAGAAGTTTTGAAGTCGTAGCTGATTGGCGGTAACTTTCCTTTCCTATTAAACTGTTTACTTTTGTAAAAACCAAATAATGTGCTTGAAATTATTTAAACCAACAGTAAGTATATTATTCATTTACTTTATAAATTTTATTATTCATACCGCAAATAATACTAATTGTAAACCTCTTTTGAAATTGGTTAAATAAATACTTATAATATAACATAGAGGTGAGTAAAGAAGTAGGCCTAGCTTGAAATTTTACAGCCGACAGCTGTTCAAAGTGTAAACTTTTAATTAAAGGTAGCGTGTTTTCGGACTGTACTAAAAACATTGGTAACTTCTCTGTTGCTATTTTTTAAAGCTGTAAAATATTCCCGAATTCAGAAATGTGTGTTTTCCATTAAACACAGTTAATTAAATTTTACGTAATATTTTGAAGATAAATAATATCACCTTTTTATTGTTGTGTTTTGTCTGAGGGCTGGAGAGCTAATTCTTTCTTTCTTTTTCTTCTCTCTTTCTTAGCCGGCAACGCATCAGTAATACTTTAGTGTTACTGATGTCCATGGATGACGATAGACATTTACCATCAGGTGGATCTTCAGCTCTTTTGTCTGCTATTTCCATAAAAAAATTGTATAATTTAAAATAATTTCGTCAAAACTTTTGTAGAGTGTGGTTACAGAGGCATAAATTTTCCGAAGGAAAACAAGGAAAATATGATAAACTACGCTTATGTCAAAATGTGAATCAAAATGATAATGATTCTTCGACTGTATGAAAAAACCTAATTGCATCATTTTGAAAACCTAACGTTTAGCAGCTTCATAACTCAGCGTACACCGTATATCATTAATCTGCTTCAGACGTATGCATCCGTAAATATATTTTACCGCAAGAAGAAATAAACACATTCCAGTTTAAGCACAATTATTTGCAAAATAGTAGCAAAGGAATATAATTTCATTCCTTAGCTATCTCGTTTAGCGAACATTCTAAATAACATTAACTTTTAAGTAGCATACGAGCACGAAATTACACAAACAATCCGAACCAGAAATTAGCGAGTGCATTCCTATTTGCAAATTAAAAGAGGAGCTTACGTTTTAGTAACCAGATCTCGTCCTAATTTACTATTCCGTTTGTCTTTGCATCTTACTCAAAAAGGGGTAGGTACACGGGTTTAAATAAGCAAAGTAAAACTGTGTGTTTTCTCCGTACTGTGTTTTGCGCATGTAATTTTGCTAACAATGTCTTATCGTGGGGAAATTAGGGCTAAACAGTATCAGTTTCTATCATTATTTTTGTTTGCTGGTATATTTATGTTGGTATTTTCTTTTTTTAGCGTGAACGACACACGATAGCTAGATCTAGTCGGAACGCAGTCATAGCTAGGATTAGTAAACCGATATTGTTGTTTTTGTTTTTAAGTTTATTGCTGCTTTTGCATTGCTAGTTTTACGAGATAAAAAAAATTAAATAAGGCATCCATGTCATTCGTTAATTTATAAAAAAAGATTCCTTTAAATACAATAATGGGGCAAAATACTTAAGATTTTCCCATGTCCAAACTCACGCTGGAAACAATAATTCTTTCCGAATACCTCATTCCTGTGGCGCCCTGAATAGTCTGCCAGAATTATTCTTGTTTACAAAACTGTGCAGCATAAATTGGAACAGTCTACTAATCTTAATGGATACGACTTTATCGTTGTACACAAGAATCAAAACATAAAACCATAGGAGTCTTTGATGTGAACAGCGCAATGAAAATAGACACGCGTAAAATTAAATGGATACTAATCTTGGATGCTTGTAGAATTTAGCAGTGAGTCGCCAATCGCCAATGGGTGTTTCGTTATTAGCTGATGTGATGCACTTGTACCGTTTTCATTGTTCTCTGCACATTCCTAAGGTTGACTGGGTCCGCCTTTTGTACAATTTATTTGCTACGGATCAATAAAGCATAAATAAATAAATAATGCAGTGACACGGCACCGGCACGATATCGGTACGACACACTCAATAACACTACGACACCAGAAGCTATGTATTATTATAATTATTATCATTCCGTGAAACCTGCCTAGCCACCCTATTCTTGCTGGAGTCACCCGTGGTGTTCTGGCTGAGGGCTGACAGCCAGATCTATTCTTCATTCTACTCTATGAAAACACGTATCCAATTGGTTCCATTCATAATATCGTTAATTAGATATTTTTTATACCTACTTGTTGTGTATCAAGGGATGTAATTATACGGAGTAATAATATCTTTTTAGGATAGTATATTTCTGAAGAAATGTGTTTCATGTGAGTTATGTATTAGGAATAGAATAATTTCTATCTTATGAATATAGATAGTAACTATCTAAAAGTTCGTTTCCAAAATTAAATAAATTGGGTCGAGTTATTTTGATTACAACAAATTACAAAATATGTGTTGAATGTTTTAAATATTTGGCAATTAATTGATTTCCAATAACTACCAAAACACTTAAGCTACAAAGCGTTGTACATAGCATAAGTGTTTTGGTATTTATTGGAATAATTGGACAACATTATTATTAATAACACAATTGTAATAATAATATTATTCTTTTCTATTCAAAAACGTATTAATGAAGCTTCATTTTTGAAGCTCAGTAAAATTATGTTTCTATAGAGAAAACGAAGTTGACTTTGGTTTGGACATCATAATAAGATTAAAAGCTGAAAAGTAGTAAGTATAAAATCCTCCGGTATGGATTATTACTTTTTTATATGAAAGAATATATTTCCAAATTAGTCCCTTATTTATCAAAATTGAGCTCTGAACATAGAATCTATGAGAGATTCAGTAAACTCTTCAGATGTTATAGATATACATTATGTCGATTTTGATATATCATGTTCATGTTTGATGTACTTAATTTTACGAAAAAACTACGATTTTACTTCCAACGAAAATTGGTTTGAACGAGATCTAGTAAGTAGTTTTTTTTTAATACTTCATAAATCGTATACCGCAATTTACCTCGATCAAAGTTACAACGAACTTCAAGAACTTTTATATTATGTTACTTGCTGTTACGGAACCGTTCATGGGCGAGTCCGACTCGCACTTGGCCGCTTTTTAGTTTAAGTTATCTACGAGCAATCAGTACACGATGTTGCAGTGTTCTGTTAATAAAAACGGGCTGCACTCAACTCTGTTTTGTTTTGTAGCGCAGTTCGACAGAGCGCTGGTAATCTGCAATTGCAATTTCAAATATATACTGAGCCATGTTTATAATAAGTTTTTATGCAAATGTACGCAGTGTTAATCCTCGACAATAACAAAACATAGTATTTATTTTTATTGATTCTCCTAATGTTACATATTTGACTCTACTAATGTAATCTGAAAGTTTATATGTCTTTTATGCAAAAACTACTGAACGGATTTTGATGAAATTTTGCACACAGGTAGACCATAATCAGGAATAACTTATTAACTCGGAAAACACGGGCAATTTCATGGATAGAGCACTAATTCAATATAATTTCCTAGTACATAATTCAATCCGAAACAATTAAGTCATCCTTATCCTATCGTTCTACTCGTATATGGATGTACGTCGCCACTATACAAGTAACCTGTTCCTTTGATCTATACAACGAACGATCCAATCAACTCTGACATATTACAAGTTAATAATGAATTGACTTTGAACAGTGACAAGGAACTATGTGTTTCAAATTATTGTTTATAGAGACAAAAATAGTTCTACCAAAGTTCACTTTTAGGCCTTATTCGATAGCGTTACAATTTCAAGAAAACAAAAACTTCGCAAACAGCTTTTTTATCGCTTTAAGTGCAGTGGCATATTATAGTACCAACGTTAAATTTTATCGTAAGTAATTCATAAATAATTCATACATCCCGTGGGAGACGTGTCAATAAAAAGCCGGGATAGTCGTAAAATTTGGCGAATTACGCCCAAACTCCCTAAGGATATTTTTCCAATATGACGCAATATAAAATTTCCATAATTAAATTAGCCGGTTATTAAAATCAGATCTATGTATTGGGTTATTTACAAGGCGTTTTCAGCAGCACGATTAAAAATTGTGTTTACCTACGTGTTTCGGGTGTTTTATTGAAGCAATTTGTTATTTTCAATATTTTTAGGTTTTCCCTAATAACATTTAAACATACAACGGATACTCTATATGTATTATAATAAAGCGTAATATTTACATATATTTTCATATTAATATCATTCTAGATTATACTCTGGTTGTCAATCGTCTTACGCCCCAACTCAGAGTCACTAACGGTTAGTTTAACGCTTCTTAATAAAGAATCACCATAGAAATTCTGTACTAAGGAGCGATTTAAATAATCGTTAGTGACTCCGAGTTGGGGCGTTAATTCTTAAACTTCGATGTAGTCAATGTCATAACCTCAGTCACTTCAACCACCAATCCGCACTGGAGCAGCGTGGTGGAGTATGCTCTAGGCTCTTCTCAAGAGAAGAGACCAATGTTCAGTACTGCTTTAGTGGGCCATTAATTCGTAAGTATTGGACACGGGATTCGTCTCACAAAGTGAAGTGTACACGATGTAGTCCACCACGTTGGCCAAGTGCAAATTGCCAGACTTCACACACCTTTGAGAAGTTTGTTGAAAACTCAGGTTCCCTCATGATGTTTTTCTGAAGCAAGGATGCTTCGATGAAGAAATAAATTAATACAGAAGATCATTAAGTCGAACTCAGATCCTATTAAAATACTGCCTCTAGTTGATATTTTCGAGCCTAAATTAAAACATAATTTTCAAAATGACACGGACATTTTTATTATTAGTAGGTAGGTATGTGTACGATGTCGAATATAAATTAATGCAATAAATCGCGTAATAAAACATGTCAATAGCAAATAGTACAAGATTAATAAATATCAATCCGTTACTCGATGAAGCCATATCAGATGAAAATGGTGTCGCTAATTGCAACAATTTCACAGATAATTAATAATATCAGGTTTTCACCCTCGTCCAAATTATAGACCTATCCATTCGCAATTTCCACGCTAACGATGTGTAACGAGAAGTAATTATCTCGATCGATAAATATGGCTGGCAATTGACATATGTTTCTTCTTACATTCAATAAATCCGTCATCAGTCTAATAAAAATATCGGCCAAGTGCTTGATAGGCCATGCACAATGTACTTAGGGTTTGTAGTTCATCGACTATAGTTTTCCATTTAAATTCATCATGTATACTACTGCCTTGAGTTATTTTTACGTGTCCAATACCTACCACTTAACTACCAGGAGGGAAACACTTGATTCTAACAAAAATTATGTTTCAAATACCTTTTCAACGATATTTTACCTGTAGGGGATGTGCCTTGAAAAAGATATTTTTGAATATTTCATTCTACGACTTTGTACTTTTAATAAATATGTATAAAGCAAAGCAAAAGCAACAACCCATAACTGTCCCACTGCTGGGCTCGGGGTCTCCTCTCAGAATGTAAGGGTTAGGCCATAGTCTACCACGCTGGCCAAGTGCGGATTAGTAGACTTCACACACCTTCGAGAACTTTTATAGAGAACTCTCCGGTGTGCAGGTTTCATCACGATGTTTTCCTTCACCGAAGCAAGTGATAATTAACTTCTAATACGCACATAATATTTGAAAATTAGAGGTGCGTGCCAGGATTTGAACTTGGGCCCCTTCGTTCGGGAGACCAACGTTCTACCGCTAGGCTATCACTGCATAAATATGTATATTCATGCCAAATTACAGCTTTCTAGAACTAAGGGTTTTGGCGCTATGCTAAGGACGGACATGACAAAACTATAAGGATTCCGTTTTGACTATGGAACCATAAAAACGTGCTAGGGTATGAAAGAGTAACAATGATTATAAATTAAATTTCGCGAAGCGGGTTTCGTTAGTTAGAATGTCTGTAATTGCAAATATTCACAATTATTATTGTACAACTGCAAATTGTAGATCTACTCACACAATTTAAGACGAAAGTTACGAACACAAATGAAGTTGAAACCATTTAAAATTCTTATCACAAGTGCGCCGCCTTTATACAACCCCCTCTTTCCTGCCTAATTAATTTTGCTCCCTTTACTTTCACAGGCATACTTACTCTTCTGATTATTCTAATATAAATTAAATTAAGCGTTTTATTAAATTTGGTCTTTGACAGTTGTAATGTTTGACTAAAATAGTCATAAATATGGATAGTCGTATCCATATTTATGAGTAGGCGCATTCGTCACAGAGTAGAAATTAGTTTTAACATTTGTTTAAAGTGATCTCATTAATATTTGAAGTTAAAGCTCGTCTCGTCAGATCTCAAATCACGTTTACTCCTCTTATTTTTTTAGTTCATTAGTATTACATAAATGCCTAGTGAAAACATTACGAGAAAGATTTCTCAGTGTGCGATATTCTCCGTGTTGTTCACAAATAAATATGTATGAAATCAAATAAATAACCATCCTCTACGGTCCGATTTTCACGATCTTTTTTGCCACGTACTTGCAAGCTGTGGAATGAGCTTCCTTCTGAGGTATTCCCGGAGCGCTATGACATGGGGTTCTTTAAAAAAAGGAGTAAAAAGGGTTCTCCTTCAGGGTCAGCGATGCATTGGCGATTCCTCTGGTATTGCTCATGTCCATAGGCGACGGTTACCACTTACCATCAGGTGGCAGTCCTCTTAAATCTTAAATTTCTTTTCAGATCGACTTTTTTTTTCTAAACATTAAGTAGGTATGTAAGCGATAGCACTCAGCTAAACATATTATTAAACGGGTTAGACTTGGACCCAACATGTTGAATTCATTTCTAATTCATGACAGCAAACTGTGCGTGGGTAATTTGTATGGGAACAAAGGCATACCCTATCTCGGCCTTTGTGAACGAAAAGATATGTGCTCGTTACGATGTTAATGAATTAAGAGGTTATTCATCCAGCCCGCAATTAGACATATTACATTTGATTAAATTTAAATAATTTCGTTCATATATCTTTCTCTCCAAAGGACACATCTGTATGTCACTGATATTAAGAACTAACGCTCTGCCTGCAGCTTTGCTTGCGTTTTCCGGGACAATAAGTACCCTACAACTTATTCCAGATTATAGTTTACCTAAGTGCTAAATTTCATGAAAATTTGTTCAGTAATTTTTGCGTGAAAGAGTAACAAACATACATACATGCTCACAAAGTTTTATAATGTAAACGCCCCAACTCAGAGTCACTAACGGTTACTTTGATCGCTCTTTAGTAAAGAATCACCATACAAATTCTGTACTAAAGAGTGATTTAAGTAACCGTTAGTGACTCTGAGTTGGGGCCTTAGTAGGATAGACTTTGACCAAGAAAAATAATTCGTTGTTTTAATTTAACAGAACTAAAGTCGTAATGTTCCCAGTGAAATTGGTTTGAATAGTTATATTGTTTAATCTAATTTTACGAGGACTACGCGTAATTAAATGTGGTCTGGCTGATAAACTGTCCTATAGTAGCTAGAGGTACTCAAGACAGGCAAACAATAATAAAATCTAAAACAAAGATCCCGATGAATTGAGAATCTCCTCCTTTTTCGAAGTCGGTTAAGAACATTTGATAATGTTTTGATAAAACATTGCACATTAATATTCTGAAAAAAAAAACAAATATTTCCATTTTATGCAATGCTGATCATAATAATTATGATCATTATGATAACATTATAATTATAATAATATAATCTTATTATATATAAATTACGTGTCACGTTGTTTGTCCGCGATGGACTCCTAAACTGATCCAACTTGAAAGATAGGATAGCTTATATCTCAAAATTAAAAAAACTTTTGACAGAACGAAGTCTGTCCGGGCAGCTAGTAATAATATATATATATATATATAAAGGGCCCTTTTTGATACTTGTGTCCAGAACTTGCACCAACGCTTGTTAGTTTAATCCATACAATGCTACGCAGTCCAGTGTGTCAGATATTATACGGAGCAGACATTTAGTAATATTATCAGTTGCGAAACAAGACTCTTGAACCTCCCACTTGGACATAACTTCAAATAGTAACAATCTCCAAGTACCCTCGTCAGGAACAATCCTTTATATGTTGCTGGGATTCCTCAGATACTTGCAATATCAAAATCATTCAACAAGATACTCGAACAAGTTTCTCCATACCATATCGTACTCACTTCCTCGTAATAAATATGTTGGTTGGCATTAGTCGTATGTTATCCTGCTAACATAATTGAAAAAGTTTTGACAAGGGTTAACTGGTTTGCAGACTCTTGCCGTAAATTACTCTATTTATCTCCTTTTATGTATTATCAACGTGTTTGTCCCTTGTAATTACAGGATTATGATACTCGCATTTGTCAGTAATATTAGTCCTAATTTAGGGTCTGACTACAAATTAATCTTATTAATGAATCTTTCTAGTCATAAAAGGAGAAATTTACCAACAATTTTTGGAAAACTATCTTGTCAACTCTTACAGTCACGTTTTACACCTACGTATTATTTTTAAGTGCCATTAAAAATTTTATAATAACGTGAATTTTTATAATTAAAACCAAATGGCAATTTTATTTTAAAAGAAACAAATTAAACTAAATGATATGTGATGATTTTTTTAAATCTTTATTTGTTTATGGGGTTGATATGGTTACATGACGTGATGAGTTGAATGGAACTATATGACAAGAAGAATGATATACGAGTATGTAGATATGAATGTGATTGGACAAGGGGGACGAGGACGAAGTAAACGACCAAGAAAAGATATAGGATTATGTGTGAGACTATACGAAAGATAAGGGAGTCAGTGTAGAGGCGATGGCTGTTAGTAGAGAATGGAAGAGAAGAATGCATTAAGCATTAAGCTCGCCATTTGTACCGTAATATTTTTATTGTGGTCAATAAAGGTTAAATAAATAAATGCTAACCCCAAATAAAATTATGAAATGGGAAGAAGGTCGATTAAAAAATAAATTGTATTATTGTGTAATCATTATTACATTTTCAAATATTTGCTATTGCATATTCAGTTTAATCTTAAAATTTGCAAGTAACGTACTCGTAGGTAGGTATATAATATTTATATCTGTATCGAGTCATCGTTGTTTGATTTATCATCCGCCGTTTTGTAAGGATCTTATAAATAAATTGTTATGGAGTGCAATAAAGTGTAATAAATAAATAAAATAAGCCGGTTAAGTTTAATCGGACGTACATATTTTTTTTCTCATACATAAACATGTATTTTCTCATTGCTGTTGATATTTAATAATTTATACATTTGAGTAACATTTTATATTATTCTCTTGATTTATGTTTTTATATTAGTTGCTTGGGAAAAAATCAACAAGATAATTATGATTGGTTGAAGAATGTTAATCCTGTTAATCCTTCTATGATGTAGTTAATCAGTTTTACTTTTAACAACATTCTGAACTACTGGGCTTGTTTTTTTCTGTTTAGTTTTTTAGGGTTCCGTAGCCAAATGGCAAAAAACGGAACCCTTATAGATTCGTCATGTCTGTCTGTCTGTCTGTCTGTCTGTGTGTCTGTCCGTCCGTATGTCACAGCCACTTTTTTCCGAAACTATAGGAACTATACTGTTGAATCTTGGTAAGTAGGTGTATTCTGTGAACCGCATTAAGATTTTCACACAAAAATAGAAAAAAAAAAAAAATTTTGGGCGTTCCCCATACTGAGAACTGAAACTCAAAAATTCGTGTGGGGTCTATGAATAGGTCTATTAATAGGTCTTCAAAAATTATATTGAGGTTTCTAATATCATTTTTTTTCTAAACTGAACAGTTTGCGCGAGAGACGCTTCCAAAGTGGTAAAATGTGTGTCCCCCCCCCCTGTAACTTCTAAAATAAGAGAATGATAAAACTAAAAAAAAAATATGATGTACATTACCATGCAAACTTCCACCGAAAATTGGTTTGAACGAGATCTAGTAAGTAGTTTTTTTTATTAAGTCATAAATCGTAAACCGCAATTTACCTCGATCAAAGTTACAACGAACTTCAAGAACTTTTATATTATGTTACTTGCTGCTACGGAACCCTTCATGGGCGAGTCCGACTCGCACTTGGCGGCTTTTTATGCAATCGGGTTTTTTGTTTTCTTAATTATTACTTTTATTCGTGTGATGTAGAGAACTCTCAAAACGTATAAAACATATTATAATCTTCTTTGAGCTGATTTGGAAAGCTAAATTCCATTTGATATTTAATGGTATTGACATAGAAGAAAATCAAAGGATTCAACGTTCAAAGAATAATGAATTATGTTGGTAAAGGACGGCTCTAGCTGAGTCCGAGGTTACTTTTACACTTTTATTGTATTATGACGAGAATATGTTTAGATTTTCTGGATTTTTAACCGACTTCAAAAAAAGGAGGAGGTTCTCAATTCGACTGTATTTTTTTTTTTTTTTTTTTATGTTTGTTACCTCAGAACTTTGTACTGGGCGAACCGATTTTGATGATTCTTTTTTTAATCGAAAGCTGGTGGCTGTCATGTGGTCCCATATAAATTTTATTGAGATCTGACAATGGCATCCATGATAAAACCACATAAGTCGTAAATTTGTGTTAAGATGTGCGCGACAAATTGACGAATAACTCAATATCACGCCAACCGATTTCGATGATTCTTTTTTTAATCGAAAGCAGGTGCTTGTCATGTGGTCCCACATAAATTTGAACGAGATCTGACTGACAAGTCGTTTTTGAGACTTTGAAGTCGGTTATTTTTTGTTAGTAAAATTTAGATTATAACACCAATACTCGGCATCTTCGCCTGCCGTACAACAAATCTTGAGTTCGAATTCTGTATTCACATTTCTGTATTTTCATTTATACGTGGCATAACGTATAGGTATTATTATTATATGGATGGAGACATTTACAGTCGAAGAGTCTAAACTTCCCAAATAATAAACTCCATTTAGAATAAAATAATTATTTAAATTTTTATAAAAGATACAATTTTTAACTAATGGTTATTTTTTGGACCTCCATTTTCAACATAGTATATTATGTAAAAAATTTAATATTTGACTAAAAAAATATACGGGTATCTTAACTCATCATGAGCTGAACACATTTTACTATAATAATATATAATAAAATAAATTTTACTATAAACCCACCAATGTAACCATGATCCTTTCAACTGTACAAAATAACTATCGTGGGTACCGGTATTATAGTAAAATGTTCAGCCCACGATGACTTACATTTAAAATCCATGCAAACTATCGCATTTATAAGATTAGTATGATGTACTCGTACGTGTCTTTGTTCGCGACAATACGATAAGTGTGGTGAAATTATATTGACAGCGCATTGCGGCAGTGTTGGTCATTAAAGTCGCGTATCTACCGATATTGCATTTCTCCGTGATGAATTCGAGCATTAAGTAGACGGTTTATGCATTCGGTGATAAATTCGATCACGAATAGCATCGTAACGTACTCAATGGGTATTTATACATTTCTTAATGTTTCATTTAATATGTAAAGGTTAATTTAAATTGGGATACATTTTCTATATTTTTTCGTAAATGTTATATTATGGTAAGTGGTGACACTCTCACATATTTGTAGCAGTAGGGGAATCACCGATGCGTTACAGGCCAAAATAGAACGGTGAAAGCACTTTAGCACTGTAACGGAAACACACGGTTGAATATTGAAGTATTTAGGTACTTCTAAAATTATGAATACTTAAATACTTAGTTATAAGAATTACTTTAATAATTCATAGTTTAGCATTGTGTCGTATTTGATGGATATCACTACCAGTTATAGATAGTCACTACTTTCAGGTTTCAGGTTTTTTTTATCTCCTCAAAAAATATTTTGTATCATTTTCTTATTGCTACCAGTTGATACAGTTCCGCAAAGTTTAGAAAAGTATTAAATCTGTGCAGAGAATTTTCTTTCGCCCTTTCATATCGTCAATGGTTAAGGTCCTTGCCGAAACGGTGGCAGGAGCAAAAAATATTTTCGATAAAACAGTGAAAACAGTTCGAAAAAAGTGAACAACAACGACGCAATCGCTTGGAAATTCATTAAAAATAAATTTCAGCTAACAATGTTACTTTAATCAACTTTTTTGTCACGGAGTTAGGTATCTACGTTCCAAACGACTGTACTTACAAAGTGAGCCCTTTGTAGTTTTAACGCTTTTATAGTTTTTTAAAGTTCTGTACAATCTATTATTAAAAAAACTCGTAATTCTTGCATATTTCTCTACCTAATCCTTCAAACGAGAAAAGTAAAAAAAAATACTGATTTATAGACTAAGTTGACAAACGTCCATTTTGTATTATTTATTTATTTACAATCTTACCAAATTCTTTGGACAGGAAATAAATTGTACTATGATGAATCTCCGCTTGTGTAAATAAAATCTTCTGCATATTTTTATCTTTAGACGTTATTACATCTTTAAACGTTAAGCCATGTCAAAGGCCTATGAGTAGCACAAGAACTTCCAATATTTTGTCATGAACCTAGCCATCAATCCAGAACAATATGGTAAAGAAATCTTTGGTAAATAAATATCTCCACCCTGTCTTAACGACACGGAAAGACCGGTTCTTTACAGCGCCGCTTAAAGATTGAAGCTCGCTAAAATAGTAGTAGTTATCTACTTTAAAGTGCCGGCCATTGAATCGAATTTCAATTCTGGAAAGAAGCTCTCAATCCGCAGTGTAGAGCACCAGCTGTATTCATCGAACCGTCGGTCTCATAAACAATTTTCTCCGATACCAATATCGATTCCAAGGGGATTGAAATGAAAACACTCCAATGTAGGTTGCACAAACTTCTTGTTTACTTGTTCTGATTAGGATTTTTTGATTGCCGGGCCGTTTAAAGGAACTTCGATCTGTGGAAGCTTTTAAGTGATTTTGACTGTAGTATGGTTTGAAGCATTGACTTATTGTTCCATTTTCAACCCCCGACGAAAAAAGAGGGTTGTTATGTTTAACGTGTCTATATATCTGTGTGTATCTGTGGCATCGTAGCTCCCAAACGGATGAATCGAATTTTAATTGATAGTATCTAACTCAAGCCAATCAAATAGTTTCGGAGCAAGAATTTTGTTTCTTAGCTAGTTTAGTAATTTGATTCTATATCACATGCGTCATGCTCAGTTACCGTTACTTTGAAACGTTACCTGATATTTGATAGATATTAATAATCATGTAATGTAGGTTGTCAGTCACTTCATAGTAACAACAACATAGTAATGATAATATTAGTTTTATCTATGTTTGCATACAAGGACGTCGATGAATGGTTAGCCGTCTCTCCAGGATTTATCTCAAAAGGATGATTTTAACAGCTTATACGGAGGGAACTTAATACCTATTGACAATCTCTATCAGCCAACTCAATTTGAAGAAGAGAAATAATATAAGAATATCCCGGAAAATTAAAAGGTTTCCCCGGGAAACGGGATGAAAGTTTGTATGGAATATTTTTAAAACATCAACGGATTTGATTCAAATTTGCAATAAATGTTCCTTGCTTAAATTGATGAAATATATATTTTTCAGTTTTTCAAAATTTTGCAAAAAACAAAGAAAAAAATCAAATTAATGTGAATATTGCTTATTTTTCAATACCCGCTCCTGGAGGAATCCTTTGTGATTTTATCGTGGGTTTTAGTATATAAATTACTAAATATAAGTACTTCAATATAAATTCACCGTTTTTTAAATTTCCTTCTGCAAGAGGTACAAATAAGGTAAAACATAATTTCCGTATGCGAAGCTGCGGGCAACAGCTAGTTAAGTAATAAAATGACTAACATACATTATTTTTAGGCAGGTAAATCTTGCAGTTTGAGCAGGGTTATATTAGAGTTTCCCAAGGCTGTTCTCGTCTATAGCAGAAACGGTATTTTCGTTTAGTAGTATGCCACGTGCTAGGGTTGTTCGATCCAGGTGATTTGATACGATACTCTGGATCGTAATGAATATGCCAGTATAATTAATAATATAAACATCGATTCATATAATTAAATAAGTATTATAATATATATTTTTATATAATGGAAATACCTGACGATATAAAACTTAGTACGTACAAACTTTCTCTCTTGAAGAAAAATAAAGTAATATTCATGCAGAAATCCAACGCCAACAACTGATCTAAAGAAATCTACCTCCATTCCATAAAATGATCCTATCCGATCCACCATACATGTACCTATATCGATTCGCCAGTGGATCGAATGTCATTGTATCGATACAAAAATCGAGCATATCGTATCCCATTATATCGATCCACACAAGTATCGGATCGGATCGAACATCCCTACCACGTGCCGTATAGGGTTTAACTAGAAGGAAGTAACTCTTCAACCATAAATCCTTATTTTATTCATCGAACTCGTAACAGTTCTATTGCTAAAATGTTCTCAAAACGGAAGTAGTAAAACCGTATTTCATCGCACTAACTTTATCTACTTGATACAATTCAGCATTGTAACCATCGTGGATATATCGCACAAATACATATAATAGGTATCTTTATTTCAGAGCTCCTGGCTCCATGGTAGTAAATATAGCTAAATCACACACTATACTTTAAATAAATTTTTCATCCAATAATATGGTATTTTAGCTTTCCAGGCACATAATTAAACATAATATATTAATTTTCCTTCAAAATAATAAAGACCTGCTCTGCTTGGTCTTCGGACTTCGGACTTCAAAATGCTGAACGGGGTCCATTTCTTAAAGGGTATTAAAGGTAAAGGTATTGTTCAACTTTTTTGTCATTTTATTTGTTTATATCATTAACCAACAAACACGCAGACGTACACGGCTTCACACGGGCAGCATATTGTAGGGGAGAGGTGGGTCAATTGTAACGATGGGGCAATTGTAACACTTATATTTAAAATACATTTTCATTTTATTAGCTAACAGCGGTAGCTCATGGTCGGAATCAAAACTCCATAGCGTGCTGTTTTACCGACCGAACCGATAGATTTGAAAACACGTTTTGTCAACACGAGGACTTAATCTCAATAGTTTTTTTTAATTACTTACGTATTTGCTGTATTTTTTTTTTATCTTGAGGAATTAATAAACTTACATTTTTGCCAAAAATATTCTGCTGTGACTAATAGTAGTAATAGTGTATAAATAATATGTTTTAAGAGATACTTAGATATTTTTTGTTACTATTGACACACCTTTCCCCCTACCTAATTGGTCATCGTTGCCCCTGGACATCAGTCACAATAACCACATCACCGATGTGATATCGGACATGAAAAAAATGTTTATCGTAAATGTAAGTGTATTTTTTACGAAATCAATGTACCTGCATAATAATATTCTTCGTTTTCCTCTTACAGGACATATTTTTAACCGACTTCAAAAAAGGAGGAGGTTCTCAATTCGACTGTTTTTTTTTTTATGTTTGTTACCTCAGAACTTTGGACTGGGCGAACCGATTTTGATGATTCTTTTTTTAATCGAAAGCTGGTGGCTGTCATGTGGCCCCACATAAATTTTATTGAGATTTGACAATGGCATCCATGAGAAAACCACATAAGTCGTAAATTTGTGTTAAGATGTGTGCGACAAATTGACGAATAACTCAATATCACGCCAACCGATTTCGATGATTCTTTTTTTAATCGAAAGCAGGCGCTTGTCATGTAGTCTCACATAAATTTGAACGAGATCTGACAACTACGTAGTTTTTGAGACTTTGAAGTCGGTTATTTTTTGTTAGTAAAATTTAGATTATAAATAATCAAATAGGGATAGGTTTAAAATTCTTCTCCTTCTCCGGTCGTACCACGGATGCTGCAATTTACTGCGATATGACGCGCCCCGTTGCACTTTTTTTGACGGAATATATGTAGGTTCCAAAATTGGTAATTTTCCTAGGTTACAGGAGATGAAACTTCGTTGCCAAGGTTTTTCAAAACCTAACCTACTTAACAAATGATACCTAACATGTACCATTTTATCATTTGTTAGGTTAGGTGAGTTATTTACATTACTAATAAATGTATCTAATAACTACTGGCTCTCAAATGAAAAACTCCCACTAAATAGACAGATAAAGTTGTTTCAACTTATTTAGATAATTATGATTTCAGACAATATACATCAATCAACAATCAACTCAAACAATCATGCAACTGGGTATTGAGATGAAACTCTTCATTTCTAATCTGACACCAACACCTACCTTTTCAATATACAAGGTTGCTTGATAGCATGTTTGTATACATACCTAGTTGGTGATGTTCTTAACTAGAATTTTATTAGAAATCTATCATTATCAAGAAAGAAGAGAAGTAAAGAAGAATTAAGTTCAAAAGAACTTCGGTTCTAAAGAACCGGATAAAAATTCTCTAAAATCCGTTGCAACTTGGGAAAGATAATTGTATTTATTATTATATTAATTATAATATTTATTATAATTAATATAATATTTTATTAATTAAATATTAATATAACATTTTTTAATTATATCTACATTAATAAACTAAATTACTAACACATAAATTACAACAGTTACAAAAAATATAATACTGTTGTATATAACCATAATAAAAAGAAAACGGATAAATAAATATGGATAAAATTAAAAACTAAATTAAAAAATTAATGAATAAATATCTAATGAAACAAGAAATGTTAAATTGCCTATGAGATTAACTATATTTTTAAGGAAGGATAAACATTCCCTGATCAAAAACTAAATTAAGATTATACAGGCTACGTATATTTTGGTTGCTTAAAAAGTCCCAACTCATAATTCCAGCTCTGGCTGCTTCAATAATAATTAAAATATGTGCGACTAAATCTAAATAAAGGTTCATTATTTCGGTAGGTAACAAGTGGTAAATGAACTTGAAAAAAAACTGCAATAGTAGGTAATAATTTTAGTCCTACTTTTAATATTTCGATTGTTTTAAAAATAGCAAGTATTTTAACATAAAGTTACACTCGAAAAATGTATATTTTAGATTATTTAATTTAGAAATAGATAATTGAAAATAAATCAAACAAAAATGCTAATTTATCATTTATATTTACTTGCTTTACACTGAAAAGAACTTTAGTTCTTTTCAATGTAAAGCAAGTAAACCGCAATCTGTTTGAAAAGTTTGTACTTACTTGAAACTTGCTTCAAAATCCCAAAGCATATCTAAACTTAGCACAATATACCCGCGCTATCACTCACAAAACAAAACACAATATTCCCAAGATATATTCGTTAACACTTAATTTTTCAGTCAGTTTTAGTTTTCGTCACGTAACACAGACGATACGCAAGCTAGATACGTGCCAGCTTCCGCGCGATCGAGAGACATCTAAAAAATCTGAGTCCTGTAAGCTTATTGCCATACCGTTTCACGTTAAAGCTTCAATCCTACTAACACGCAACGAATTTTGAACTGTATCTTGTCGCAGTAAAGTTGAAACTCAATTCTTAGTTACGACGTTTCGGATCCCATCGCATAGATAGGGGAAGCACAGATGCTGCGCGCATGCGATTCAGGGGTCCACTGATCCACTCACACACACAAAGTTCACGTTTGTTGGTTTGTGTAAATGGATAGAAGACATTACATTGGTTGAGTTGGTGTCGGTCACTATTGTTCGAAGTAAGTGTTCGTTCAAATCTCCCCTGGAGGCAAATCTCGTCTTTTCTTGCAGTAAACAGTTGGGTTGTTCGCTCTAGATTTTTTCTGCCACGATTCCTCGGCGAAACAATTAAATTGATTTCTTTCTACCCTTAACTACTATTTGGTTCCTGACTAAGGTTAAATTAATTATACACTAATCTTTAACCACCACATAATTATTATGAAGAATTACAGGTAGCAACGTAAAAAAAGACTGTAAATCCAATAAATTAAAATATAAACCCAAATCCGTCAAATGATTTAAAATGCATTAAAATTCCATTGCATAAATTTTTGGTAAAATGCCTACAAATTAACATTGAAATTTAAACTGATAACATGTTACATAATTTTACAATTTAACCATAAACGTCGTAAAGCTATAAATAAACGCGGCTCTCGGTAGTGACATTTATGACCAAAAATGTATAAACGTATCGGAACAGCGTATTATGTCTATTTATTAGACTACACATCCATTTTTGCGTGCACTGTATTTACATCATAAACTTTATCTTTTTAATTTTTTTGCCATCTTTATCCACGCTGATAAAATAATAAAATTGATGGCTATCAATGAGCGCAGCTATTATTTTTTTTCTTAATTATAAGGCCCGTTTTACTGAACTGATCTTCAGATCTTTACGAACCCAAAATTTGATTTGATGTTGACACAAGTAAAATCATATGACTATTGTAAGTGACATTTGTAGGATCTGAGAAGTAGACATGGAATGAATACGGCCTAAGTACCTACATACATAAGTCTGGATTCAGTTTCAGAAAAATTAAATTTTTCTGAATTATTATCGCACAAAACTTAGTATGTACTTATTACACACAATATTTTCATTGCATAACTAACACATTATTAACGTAACGTTTGGGGTTTAGGTATTGGGAAAATTATATATTTTTAGCTACCAAAATATACCAACGTACCACTACGTTACCGATTTCCTATTACTGAAATTAAGTTTTTTATTTTCCACTACATGCCTGCCTAACTTATTAGCTCCTTTTATTTTTTATCTATGAAAAATACTTTACCCAGAACATTTCCAAATTAGTTTCTAGTGCACAATAAAGTGTAATCTATCTATTCATCTATCAGATTGTTTGTCTGCAGGTATTGGGATATCGTGATTGAGCCGAATGGTTCAACAACAGTATACGCATACGATTTGCAAATATGAATAACAATTAAGGGAAATCCGGTGGTTACTACATACAAGTACCAACTGTTGTGTGTATCACTGAATTCTCATTCGTCAACTAATGCTGAACGCACATTTGTCCGCACCGTCCGGGCCGGACGCGCCGCATTTCTTTGAAATCATATAAAATGCCGATGCGGATGACATATGAGCGTTCACCATTATCTCGCTTTTTAAATCGGTAACGCAACGCAACTCATCCGTTACTCCTAAATACAATTACCGTCACTTCAGTCGGTAATCATTTATTTGGGTTACGAATTTATCGGCCGCTTTGTTTGTTTGGGACCCAAATTTTTAAGCCGTCAAACTTTGAGTGAAGAATGAGATTTTTGAGCGATTCAATTTGTTCAAACAATGCTTTATTTTCAGCGAGCTGCGAGGTGGATATTAGTTAACCATCTCGAACAAAAAAACTTTAGAGACTCATTGATACACGCCTTAGCGTATAATTTCAGATAGAATTACCTTGTAAAAAAGTTTATGTTCTTTATAATTTTCTTAAGGCTACTTATGCAAAAACTTGATAATAGACTACATACGCCAATTCGGAAGAATTTTCTTGACAACGCACCTATACGAAACGTGTCTCCAACTTACTTTATCATTAAAAGTCGGGTAGGGAAGTTCACAATTCTATCAAATAGAATAGAACTTGAAAGAAGATTATAAAGCAATATCAAACGTCAGGATCACGCCGTTCTTTATTCGGCTAGCAGTCGACACGTCAGAGAGTTCTTAGATTCGCCAGAAAGATTCGCTTTAAGTTTAATTATAATTCATTGTCGTCCATGATTTCCTATTAAAATTAAACAGAAATATTTATATTATTTTGAATCTTATGTTTAAATAAAAAAATCTTATTTGTGTGAAATAGTAAAACACTTTGAAAAATGCTTCAAAATTATTTCCATTTACCCTAGCTTGTTTTATACGCAAGTACCTTAATAATAGACCAAAATGATTCATATTAAAATTTACTTTTTTCCTCAATAATAAATTTCATTCGTGGTTTTACAGTAAATACAATTATTGTGTTGTTATAAAGATACCTACGATGGAGTAAAATTGTTTGACTAACTAAAATGATAAATTATTCAAAGTAGATTCAGTATGTTCATTGTACAATAATATGTACATGCGACTAAATATCAAACGTCCCTTTAGCCAAAGCTAACCAAATCCATTCTCAGGTGAATTCAACAGCTTTGATTATACGTTTACAAAAGTCCTGCTCGATTTTCACCGAACTTGTTTAATTAAAGTTCTCGCACTCTTTTCCCTTTTGACGGAGAAATAATCCCTAACTCGGAATAAGGGATCTGTAGATACGTCATTATTAATATCATCCTTTAGCTGTGATAGTGATCGCATTTATGGGTAGACAAAGTGGAATTGTTAATATTAACTAGCTGTGCCTGCAATTCGTGAGAATTCCAAGATAAAAAATAGCCTATATGTTGCCTTATACCCTCCTCTACCTTCCCGTGAAAGTCAGCCATTCCAGAAATTATTCTGGACTAACAGAAAGACAAACAAACAGACAAAAATTTTAAAAAGTTTATTTGTGTTTTAGTAAGGCTTACTAATAGTCTAAATACTTACTTGGCAAAAAAATTTAAGTTTATTTATTATTTATTGTTTATATGTATTATACGATAACGTATTACGTATTTTTTATAGGATTTTTACATATTATATTGAATACATTTGCACGAACATGGAATATATTACATTACATCATGTTCTGCCATTTCCAGTTTCAAATTACAAAATAAATAAATAGTAAATTATAATTAATATTCATTAATATGTAAACTAATATTACACCGGATTTTTTAAACTTTTTGTCTATAAATATATCTATAACTTTGTTTCTAATCATCTCAAAAATGGCTTAACCAATTTTAAAACGGTTTTCACTGAAGTTTATATTTTAGAAAGCTTGGGGTAAGATTTCATCGAATATTGGTATGGTGAAAGAAGCGAGGGTAGTTACTACTTAATTATTAAACGAAAAACATGATTTAAATAATAAAAAAATATAATATTAATAAGGCTTTACACACTCTCGGTACTACTATTGCTCTCAAATAATTATGCACTGTAAAATCTTATCATTTTAAATTGTGACCTGATTTCAGAAAAATAGTCTAGCATTTCGTTAAATATTCCCAAGCGAATGTAGTGAAACAGCATATAAATATAATATGACTAGCTGCCCGGACAGACCTCGTTCTGTCAAGTTTTTTTTTTTGAGATGTAAGTTATCCTATCTTTCAAGTTGGATCAAACTGCACACGGTGTGCAAATTTAATTAAAATCGGTTCAGTAGTTTAGGAGTCCATCGCGGACAAACAACGTGACACGTAATTTATATATATTAAGATTTACCTACAGACACTTTTTTAAACGCAGACTTCTCATTGAAAGAAGCTTTTCTTTATGGACTTTTAATTCAGAATAAGGGTTTTAGTTACAAGAAAAGTCAAACCTACCTACCGACTACGAAAATTGGGGTTGAACGACATCGGTCAAGTTTGATAAGTATTCGTCAAATCGGCATTTCTTCAATTGAAGTATTTTAATATATATAGATTGAATTACAAAGTGTTATTCATATTTTATTACATACATCAACTGTATTTAACAAAATTTTAATGCTAAAAGAGGCTAAGATAATCCTAAGACAGTGGTACATTTTGGTGAAGTACGGATGAGCTGATAGTAGAAAGTCGATCCTGTTTTCGAAGGTAACTCATAACGTCCAGCTTAACTTTGAATGTTATGCGTTTTAATGATATAATCACATCGGGGTCATCCTTTTAGCAAAAGGAGATCTCCCATCAGGCGAGGTGACATGCCTTTAAAGTGACCGATTGACATTGTGATTGTATCTGTGTAAAAAGTTTCATAAGAATCGCTTCAATCGACTCCCACGGATGCTCAATGAATATATTTTAAATGATCATGTAAGTCAGCTAAAAACAAAATAAAACGTCAAAAATGTTTTTATAAACCTTAACTAAATCACACATCACAGGTTCATTTTCTGTTTGTTGGATTATAATGATGTCAACCGTTATTACCTTGATTTGTTTTCTATGTTCGCAGTATAATTCAAACGATTCAAGACGATTTCATCTGCGAACATAGAAAACATTCATACCTTAAAAAAAGAGGTCATTAATTCGATATAATTATATGTATGTATGTCACAAACAATATTAGAACAACTTATAACTTTTGAGTTCTGTTTTTTAATTTTTACTACACCTAATAACTTTTACAGTATGGACAATTCAATTTCAACAAACTTATTCCTATCGAAGCCGGTCGATATATTCCCTGTTCGAGGAGCGGTGGGCCAAGTTTTCGTACTCAGTATTTGCTTTCGGTTCGAGCAGAAGTTTCAATATGGCAGAAACTATTCTTGCATCCACATTATTACGACTGGAACCTTCCTATGCTATATGTTTGTCGGTAGAGTTATTTACCAACAATCGGCCGATATATTAATGTGGATATTACTTACGAATTATTTCTATATTATAATTATCAAAAGGACTTTCGTTACCAAAGTCTAGCAACCCAAGGATCGTTTTAAGAACTACTGGGGAACTATGGGAAAAGTGGAAAATCGACTTACCAATGGACCGAATGTGCCTACTGCATTGTTTAAGTGCTCTCAAACGACCTTTGGATTGTTGCCTTTCAAATGAAACCATTCTGAAGCATATCGGTTGAATGGTTTCAGAGTATTATAAAGGACATCCGTACAAACATTTTTGTGTTTGACGACCCTGTAGCCTGGTTGGTAGTGACCCAGCCTGCGAAGCGAGGGCTCCCGGGTTCCATTCCCGGCCGGGGCAGATATTTATCAATTTATGTGACAGTTATTTGCACTCGGGTCATGGGTGTTATTGTGGTGATATTATTATGTGTAGTCCATGCCATCCGCAACACAGGTAAAACCTACTGCGGGGTATGAGTGTTTACTTATAAATAAATGTTTTATATGTAGGAATAGAAGATCTCTGGATTAGTTAAAACGTTAATATACGTAGATAGTCAACGCACTTGTGGATATTGGATAGATTATTAGAACTCCTTTTTAGAACCAACTTCAAAAAAGGTATTAATTTATGTTTGTTACCTCATAAATTTTTCATATTTTTTTATGTTTGTTACCTCATAAATCTCGACTGGGTGAATTGATTTTGATGATTCTTTTTTTAATCAAAAGCTGGTGTTTGTTATGCGGTCCCACTTAAATTTAAGCGAGACCTGACAAGTAGTTATTGAGTTATCCCTAAGTCTGAAGAATTTTTTGTTAAGAATTATTCTTTATTTATTTCTCCTCTTCATGTATATAAACAAGTATGTTCCTTAGTATATGTGCAATAAATACCTACTGCTATTGTAGTATTGCAATAAGTTCTTGCCTATCAGATTCTGAACCCCGCCGTTGGGAATAACTGGACGTAAGTTATTGCAAATGTAAACAGTTTCTCGCTGTATTCGCTTGTCTGAAATTATATCTATGCATAAAGCTGTTAAATCTAGCAGTATTAACACAAATTACAGTAATACCTAACCATTTCCTTTTTATTTAAGACACTACTCGTGATCTGGTTGGGGAATTGAGAGTTACCACATTCATAATTCTGTCTTTGTTATCTTTTTTCTTTTCTTTCTTGATCAGTAAACCATTGGTGGTATCGTTAGTTTTGATGGTGTCTATGGGCAATGGAAACAACATACCACCAGGTGGCTCTTCACTTTAATACCCTAATTCTTACCGACTAAAATGAAGACAGAGTTACACTTTCTCACATTCTGAAAACACAAAAGATTCCAAAATAAGAATGCTTACGTGTAGTGATAATAAAGTTATATTACAGTGTACGGCATACTATCGTCCTATACATCGCAAATACATTAAAAGTAATCAAAATACACCAAACTTCTTAAAGTTCAGGGTTAGTTAACTCGCACAAAATTCGTCCCAGCAGTTTGTTTACAACTTAGGTAATATAGCTTCTTCCAAACTAGTTATCATAGAAATAAACCATGTCAATCACTCGTGCAAACTCCTATGTCTGTTAATCCGTGGGATATAACCTGTTTATCCAGACTTGCAAGTAAACAAGATGTCACTTCAGAATGGGCGCGTGTCTAACAGGGTAAGTAAGTTTTAAAAGATAAATTGTGCTTCTAACAACTTCACCCGTCTTCTCCTTCAATAAGTTTGCCTTGTTATTGATTTTTATAGAATAAGAAGCTTACTACGCTGTTATAGCTTGCAATGTGTGACTGTTATAAGAACTTGAAAAAGGATTTAGAGATTTATTTCATAAAAACGCTTTTGTGTTCTGTTCTAAAAATTGAATTTTTCACCACTTCTGAGTTTTAGATTATGTTGTTTTGTTTTATATTTTGGAAGAAATATTCAAACTCAATATAGGTACGGCTGTGATTTGGGTTTTGTAATCAAATAAATTGAAATCTTAACGTTTAACAGAATATGGAAATCATACGTTAAATCTACATTGTTTACTTTAAAACCTAAAGGTGTTTAATGTTCATAAGTTTTATACAAAAATCCTCCCTGATTTATTTTACAACTAGCAAACCCGCCCTTGCTTCAGCTCAGGAAAAATGGTCCTTTAGTTTGCATAAAGAATAGCACCTACTTCCTCTTAAAGTAGCAAGGCAGAATATTAGAACCGCACTGCAATGAGAGAGCACAGACAGACAGACCAATAAACAAACAATTTTGAAAACTCGTGATTTAGTTCTGTGGTCCTGCAAAAAATACTATTATAATTATATATTTGTAAAGAGCTTTTAATTAATTACAGAAGGACACCTACATTTTATTTATTCGGATAGATAAATTATCATAAAAAATAGAAATCATGTCTTTGCGATTGCCGTACTGATTCAGCTTTGACGGGTTTTCATTCCACAAAAAATAAACATCATGGTCTCAATTTTATTGTGTGTAATTTGAAAATAGCCTCAAATATAACAAAATCCCTCTAGCAAACAATAGCAGTCCGTCATAGAAATTCGTTTGTCCCCGGTTCTGCAGACCGTTTTCATACTGTAGAAATGTGTTTCAAATCCCACGTTACAATATTCAGAAGCTGCTATAAACAATTACCGCTTTGTCACCACTGGAATACAGGTGGAAATGTTTTTATCTTATGCTCACTGTGAATTATTATTATATGAATGTATCACGGAATACAGAAAAGGAACGAATTTGTACCACCTGATCCGTTTCAAGTACCTACATACAAATAATTTAAACCTGAATCCTGTGAAAAGTTTTAAATTGAAATAAAAAAAATGCTTATTGGGTTCAGTTTAGATGCATAGATTTAAAAAAAAAAGCTTCACACTCATAGCCCCACACTTGGATTCCCTGTGTCGTGGGTGCCATGGACAACACAAAACATAGACAAGGACATTCACACCCAGACCGAGAACGGAAATTCAAACTCATCATTCAAATTTCCGCCTCGCTGGGAATCGAACCCAGGACCTTTGGTGCGGCGGTGCGCATGGTAACCATTGCACCATACGGGTCGTCATTTTAGCTAGTTTCTCTGTAATTTAACAACTAGAATTAACTATTTTCATATTAAGGAGATAACTGAAGTCATTTTTTTAATTGTTACGTATCTAACAGTAACCATCCACAGAAAAACATCAGTATTACGCTATACGGCTAAGTACAACTAAGTTTGGTTGTTTTTTCTATAATTCAATAAAGCAATAAGCATTTTAGATATTCCCACGCGCCATCTCTTTATAGTCTTTACTCACGCCACGTGCAAGACATTGTCGTATCTTCTTCACCAGGAGCATAATACGGGAGTACACCATTAATTAATTTAATAATTTATGTCAAAAATGACTTTGTTGATGGTCTGACCCTTCAAAGGGTATAAGTAATTTCCTAAACTTTGGTAAAGTTCGATAAGAACTTAGTCACGACGTTACAGCTTGTTTCAACAGATCCTTTACAAACTTGTTAGTTACAAACTCTTTTTCTTTTAAATACGATACGCTTCATTATAGAGGTTTAGCGACTAAGAATCTTACAGCCTAATGTATAAACACTATGATTGTACAACATAAATTAATGATTTACATTAATCCCACCTGATGATAATTAGTAACGATGAAGTCCAGGATGGTAAGCGCACTCACTCAGTAAAAGCCTATTCACTCTCCTCTTGAAGACACCCACTAGGTGAGACCGTCACGGTCAACCATTTCCTGTCTTTCGTAGCACGCATAATGAAAGACGAGGCTAGCTGCGTCGTACAGGTTTGCGGTACATATATTTCCTTTGACCTGATGTGTAATTAATTCTCGACATTGTTTTAATACCTACATCACAACAATTTCTAAATGCCGATCACTGCAGGAAAGTTTGATTACAGTGTTAAACTAGCCAATGGCACCTATACCTAGTGCAAATGCAAAGTTTACTAACTGTATTTCGTCCAAAAATATTTCGTTTGGTCTCAATTCCAAAATTTTGATGAAGATTGGGTTTGTTATCAACCATGTATGTAAAGTCAAAGCTCATTTCAAAAGCATTATCGATCTAAATATTTCCTATTACAAAACATGGACTTTTAATTAATAACAAAAGTTCTTGTGCATACATTATATTTAATTGTTATAAAAGTTTCAAACATTTTATTTGCCTACCGATCTCACCACCTTTGTGAGGATATGAATTGTATAAACAGTCGAGTAATTTTCTGACGATTCAACCCCTCCGTTCTCCTAAAATAAAGCCTCCACAGTAATTTTAGTAAACATGATACATTACGGCTTCTTACACAGACAAACCCATGAAGGATTATTCTGTCCATTTGAAAATGAAGTTATTATGAACGAAATCCTGAGCAAAGGCTAGCAACGTATAAAAGGTGATTCTGAATGCGACCGAAATTAAAGTACGGTGAAGATTAGATACGAAAGCAGTAATTACGCTCGCTGCATTCTTACCTCTCACTGAACATAAATTATGGAGTTGCAATTATCTTGTAAAAGCACCTAGTATAACGCCAATGATTATCATCCCACATAAAGATAATTTTAATGATTTGCGTGAAATATCATACTTTCACGTAGGATGTAAATAAGCTGAGAACAAAGTTAGTAAGAATAAAATTGTTAATAGCGAGCGCCTCCTAAAAAATATAAGTAAAAAGATATCTATAACGTAAATGCACCAGTAGTGTAGGTACAAGGAACCAGTAATGGACAAACAAAAGAAATCATCTACATTAAGGACGTGAACCAGTTTTTTTATATTTGTAACACGGTAACAGAGACTTCAGTTATCGAGCTACCAAAGTTTAACATTCTAATCAATTCGGTCTGTTAGATACAAAAAGTGATTTAATGACTGTGAATGTATATTAGCGGCTTTTCTGAAGGAAATTATTTAATGGAAAAAGTTCCATCTGTAAATTTTTATTGCTTTATTTTAGTCAGAATGTGTTTTGTTTCATGGGTTAAATGATGGGATTGTGTATTATGAATTTCAACAAATTTTACTCTCAGTAATATTATTTACTATGGGTCTCTCCTTTGTTCTTAAACTGTCCATAACTGGGGTGTTTACCTTACATAGAAAGAAAAATATATTATAACTATTGAAAAAAAATTACGTATATAATAAAATACATAGATATGAGAAGAATTGCTTTCCAAAATTTTATCATAAGATATTTAATTTAGATGAGTTGTTGGATAGTGTATTCAAAACTTGGATCATCAAAGAAGCAATTAAAAGTATCATTTTACTTCATAAAGCTCCATAACTTGTTAAACTAGTCCTCATTAATAAAGTTTCCACAAACAAATGGCGTGCATGATAATTTTATTGGTCTCCGCAAAAGTAGTTAAAATTTTAACTGAACAATTAGCACACTAGGGGGTGAAGATTAAAAAGTTATCAATGAAACTAGTGAGAACTATTGAAATTGATTTATTATATTCGGTATCGCTATTTTTATTACCTGGAATGCTAATGAAAACCAATTTTAGGCGTATTGGCTTCAACCCATTAATGGCCCACTACTGGGCACGGGTCTCTCCTCTTGAGGAGGCCTAGAGCATACTCCACCACGCTGCTCCAGTGCGGATTGGTGGAGGGGTTAGTGGCCAACCCGAGTGTCGGAAGTTTTCAAACCGCCCGAGGGCCTCCGACATGGCTTAACGACTGTTATCTTATGATAACAACCGGGACCGACGGCTTTACGTGCCCTCCGAAGCACGGAAACGCTCAAGAAATTTTTGCCACTAGCGGTCACCCATCCAACAACCGACCGCGCCCGCTGTTGCTTAACTTTGTCGATCACATAGGATCGACGCAAGCCGCCGGGCTATGAGCGCTTCACCCCAATCCCACGCCGTATGGGTGTCGTAACAGGCGACTAAATCCGACCTACTGGTAGGACCCCTCGGAAGGATTGGTATTAGGGATTGATTGATTGATTGGACTGATAATATGGATTTTAATAGTTCATTAAAACCATCACTACTACCTATATAATCTTAACCCCTTTACTTTGATAGACAAGATCTGTGCCCAGTAATTGGCAGTTATGAGATAATTAATAAATCAACGGATATCTTTGGTGTTATTTATGATCAACGGTGGCGATAACTACTTACCTACTAGTATCAACTTAAGCATATTATTGGCTATTTATCTACACAAAAAGACTGTAAGAGATTTGTCAACGTTCACTTAAATAGCTTCGTGGACTATGACCTCTAAGTTGGTACCAAAAAGACGAAAGTGCCTCCAAGAAAATGAGATATCTATATCAGTCCAATAAAGTTTAATTTGAGTTCTGATAATAATAAATGACCAGTTCTCATAACAAGATAACATTTATTGTAATGAAAAGCTATTTCAAAATGTTATTCGCTCGGTAGCTTTAATGTAGGCAACTGGCAACATCTACGGAGATAACGATAAAAACTTTAAAAGTATACTGAAATTGTGTACTGACTCCGAAAGTAGTATAACTGATTAAAGTCGTTTAAAAAGTCCTTTTTGTTCAGCGTTCAGATCGGTTTAGATACTTTGTTCTTGAGGACTTTTGAAAATAATAGATCGATTGGCTACCATTGTCGACAATCGTTTTGTGCGGGTTGAATCGTTAAAAGCGTCATTTAAATACTTGCTTTTAATTAAATAGTATTTAAATATCGTAATTGTTGTGATAATGTAAATGTTTACTACAAAAAATAAACGATTCCAAAATAAAGGATAACTCAAAAACTACTCGTCAGATCTCGCTCTAAATAGGACTACATGACAAACACCAGCTTGCAAATATACACAGTAAAAAGCTTTGATGTATCGCATAAATTTGAGCGAGATCTGACAAGTAGTTTTAGAGTTATTCCTAATTTTGAAGAGTTATTTTTTAAAAGAATTATTTTTCTTCTTTCTTGGCCAACGACACTTTGTTGATTCCTTTGTTACTAATATCCAAGGGCGACGTAGATCTCTTACCATCAAGTTAGTCTTATATGTAGTATGCTAGTATTTTGTCTGATTACATATAAAAAATTCAGTTCCTTCCTTAGAAAAACGGATTTGATTCCTCCTCGATAAAAAAGGCTTCTCATTATAATAACAAAACTATCATCGTAATTTTTCTTTTATCTACAATATGTAGTCTCATGGAATATTTTTTATGTGATACGTTAACCTCCTCACTGAGCACTTGGCTCGAGTCCAATTTGACCCCAAGCGTAATATGTTATGAAGGAGTTTTACAACTTAAGTCTTTATCATTAGGATATTTCGTAATAGTTTGTTAAAGAGTATGAAGAAAGTTTAAATTATACAATATAATTTTTATTTTTTTGTTTGATGCAAATTATTAACGTTGCCTGTTTATTTAACAAGAGAAGCGTTTAAGACCTTCAAGTAGATCAAGATCATAGACTCGCCCATAAAGTAAACATCTCGAAAGCCAATCCAAGGTTTTCAAATGTATTTTTACTTTTCTATGACCTTAGTCTAAATTTTAAAAGTCGACCCTGTAGAATATTAGTCTTCTATAAGGAGCATTTTGATTGTATAAACATAATTATATAGAACAAATAGCTCATAGCTTGGTCTAAAATTGTTACTTAGCAAATAACGGAGACAGAGAGGCAAAAATAGTGAGCAACAAACTTCATAAAGAAGTTTAAGTTTTACCGCTGCACTTTGTTGCGGTTGGTTCAACAATTTAGAACAGATTTCGTAGTTACGAGCGCTCTGACAAATATAGATGGCTGATGTTCTTCTCTTTCAACTTATTATTAAGTTTTATCTCATTTTTAGGGCTCTACAGTAGGGCCTTATAGTTTCATCGTGTAGTAGAGCAGAGACCCTTAGTGCTAGAAAGCCGTAATTTGGCATGGCTATACAAATTTCTTAAAAACTAAAAGTGGTATTATACGTATAAAACGTGCAGGGATGGTTTGGACTGAATATGGAGCTCCTTACATCAGATCAGATCCTTACATCAGAAAACTCGTCTCATCACTAGGACTTTTCTTCATATCGATAATTTAATTTTACAGATAAAATAAGCAGGTCTTTAGTTAGGCAAGTAAATAGAATTATAATTATAATACAGTCATCAAGGCTCACAATGATAAACGAAGATTCTTACCTTATTTTACCATCTACAAAAATTGCAAATTTTAATTTTATACATTACAATCAGTGGCTTATCTCACTTTGCATAATATTCTTCACAAACGGTGAAGATTATCGCGTAGGCGACGGCGACGTCTGGATGTGTCTGGAAGACGAGGAGATTGATTTTTTAATCATTAACTACTTAAAAGTCTCTAACTAATTCTACGTAAATCACTATTTTATGTTGAAGTCGTATACCTGTTTTAGTTACAAATGTATGAATAGATCAAATTATCTATATACTATAATAAAATTCAAAGGGCAAATTTTCTGTACATTGAATATTAAAAAAAAAAATTGAATAGGGGGCACCTCAATAACGTGTTAGAACACAAAAATATTTTTTTTAGAATTATTGTCTGTCTGTCTGTCTGTCTGTCCGGGCATCACATGAAAACCCTTGAACGGATTTCGATGAAAATTAGTAAATATGTTACTAATACTCCGGGTCATATTTTAGAATACTTTTTATCCCGGAAAATTAAAAGGTTTCTCCGGGAAACGAGATGAAAGTTTGTATAGAATATTTTTAAAACATCAATCGATTTGCTTCAAATTTGCAACAAATATTCCTTGCTTAAATTTATGGAACATATATTTTTCAGTTTTTCAAAATTTTGCAAAAAAAAAGAAAAAAATACAAATTAATTTGAATTTGCTTATGTTTCAAAACCCGCTCCAGGAGGAGTTCTTTGTGATTTTATCGTGGGTTTCAGTGTATAGATTACTAAATATAAATAGTTCAATATAAATTCACCGTTTTTTAAATTTCTTTCTGCAAGAAGCACAAATAAGGTAAAACATAATTTCCGTATGCGAAGCTGCGGGCAACAGCTAGTTATCTAAATAAAGTTTGCCAAGGTGATTGTGGTTTCATTAAAAATGTATGTATAAAACATATGTATAACTAAACTCACCTAAATCTACATTTCAATCAATATCAACTTGGATTTTTGACTGGTCCTTTTTATTAAACAAACTTACACTGTCTTTTTATCGTTATTAATAATTTAGAAATAAGGCAGACACAAAATTAACAGAATTCAAAGATAAATCATCATTTAATACCAAAACTATTATAATATCTGTTTATTATTATATATATTATTATTTATTTAAACTAATCTTATTAAATCTTTCAATAAAAAGTAGTGTTAAAATTGTTAACCAAATAATTCTTGTCTAATAAAACAGTCTAGTATATATATACGTAGCGTTACGTTAAAATCTAAATCATCATAAATGTTTTTGAGGCATAGAGCAAAAGCGTAGTTTCATTTTACAATGCTTATCAACAAGGGGGAAAACCACGTTCATATAAATTCAACCCGCGAAGTGTATTATATAATATAATATTATTGCGTATTATTTTAAATTTATACATAGTCAGTAGGACCTTATCTGCACACTTTGCATAATATTTACACGTGCCGGTTCTAATATTGCGCCGCTGATTATCATGGCATAAGCCGAAGTCTTGCTAAGCTTGGAGCAACTTCATTGGATATTATTTCAGCAGCGCTTGGAAAAATAATGTGACAAAACAAAATGAAAAATTTTTGCATGGTAAAATCACATTAGAAAATGTGAAATCGTCTAGTGATGTCTAGTGTAAAACATGTCACTAAAACTCATTTCAAAAATTGATTTAAACTAAAAAAGTTGGTTTTAATACTGTTCTAATTCGTTTTGGATTGTATGGAGAAGTCGTTTACACTAGCTTATCTATTTGATTTATATCCGTCTTAAGCTTTGCGTATAAAGCCCAGACAAAGAAGCTACATAGATCGAAAAACAATTTACTCGTGCCCTAACTCCGATATTTAAAGTCCTTGTAACTATGTTTATATAACTTCGTAAGTCGAAAGCTACAAGGAATGTCTTTTCCAACTTTTAATAAAACATCCTTTTCTCGTTTGTGAGTTCCTTTTAGTTTATTCGGGCATTTCGAGAATTTAGGAGGGACTGGATACAACATTTTTAGTTTAGGGCAATTGTAACCACTACGAGTAATGGAAAATAAGGTTTCCCATACACGTTCAACATGAAACATACCTTGTTATTGATACTTATTGAGGATATCCGATAAGTGATCTGTTAGTATCAGAAACGAAAAAGCGGTTGTACAAAAATAAAATAGGTTTTTTGCCACCTGCAAACGTCTTTAGACCCAACCTATAAACTACTCATACAGTGTGATAAAAGACCATAAATCTCAAAAGTCCAAGTGCAGTCACTGATCACACACATTTGAAATCATCTCTTCATTCCAATTTCATCTTTCTTTCTTCCTTGTTCTTTCATCCTTCAACTTTCTTTTTACAAAGTAAGTGAAAACTTCTAATACAAGATTCCTTTAGTTAGGTATATTTTGAAATGTTTTAACGCATTTTGATTTCCATGTCTAATGATGGTCAGTGAAGCCAATGGTATTGCTGATCCATGTGCTGTGTGTGTGTGTGTGTGTGGTAACCACTTACTTCATGGATGGTAAAAGTCAACAAACGGATACAAGTGATACAACAACTAAAGTCGGTACGTTTACGGCTTGCCTAAGGCATTCCTGCAAAGCTCAGGAAGAATTATGCCTCATATTTTAAAGAGAAAGGCGGGAATTCGCATCCATATGTTTGTTCAGACGATTAGATTGTGCCATTATACCACTTTGCTTAAATCTTGCATATACGTATATGCATTTTTAGACGTTCAGGCATTGGTAAATTTGGGAATTGAGAGATTTAATTGAATATGTTTTGATTCATTCAATATTTATTTCAAAACTAGGATTGGTTCTTGCTTCTTTCGGGAATCATAATCCTTAAGTAAATAGACGTTCACAACGCAGTCGAATTCTGTAGGAAAAGCTTCTTACAGGATCCCAGTTGGAATAGATAGGAACGGATCCCAGTCGGGACCCATTGTATTATGTGTTGAAGCAAAGCGACAACAGCAACGGGTCATAATTTGTTTTAATTGTTGAAATTATATATAATTATGATATAGTGCGATAGGCAAAACAATTTACACAAGTCTTAACAGGTTTTCCAATTTGACAGACAAATAACACCAATTACTAAAATTGCTGTAATTTCTTCGGTAACTCGAAAATCATTAAAAGCAAAATACTAAAAGCAAAAATCAGATTACATAATTTCAATTTAAATAATCTAAATTTTACTAACAAAAAATAACCGACTTCAAAGTTACTCAAAAACTACTTGTCAGATCTTGTTAAAATTTATGGGGGACCACATTACTAGCACCTGCTTTCGAATAAAAAAGATTCATCGAAATCAGTTGGCGTGATATTGAGTTATTCGTCAATTTGTCGCGCACATTCTTAATACTTTACGACTTATGTGGTTTTCTCATGGATGCCATTGTCAGATCTCAATAAAATTTATGTGGAACTACATGACAGCCGTCAGCTTACGATTAAAAAAAGAATCATCAAAATCGGTTCGCCCAGTCCAAAGTTCTGAGGTAACAAACATAAAAAAAACAGTCGAATTGAGAACCTCCTCCGTTTTTTGAAGTCGGTTAAAAAGACGAGCCTGATCCTGTCACTAACATTAGCTTAATGGCCTCTTCTCTTGAGGATGCCTTAAGCATAAAACCTATGCTCTACTGGAATAGGTACTCCACCGCGCTATTCCAGTGCCTAATGGGTAGAAGGATTACTTATCGGAGGTTTTTTATCAACGCATTGCTGGTCTGAAAGGAAGTATTAAGTTGTGTCCACTGCCGCAACCATAGATAACCTCCAAGCCGCAACTGAAACACCAAAAATAAAATTACGGTGGATTTGAGGAGATCAGTGTCTACTCAAGCAGTTTTCCACGAGAAACGTGGCCAAAAACTAGGAGCATAGAACCTTGTGACCTTCACAGGTCTAGCCAGCTTAGCCTCTTTCATTGTTTAGGGTGAATTGGACAGGAAAGATTGGACGAGCAAATAGATCTACTAATATGAATAAGGAGTATTTATGTGACAGTAATGTTTTTCTCGGATCATGTCTATTTGCTATGATTTGTAACATAGAATCGTAGTTAAAAATTAATCGTCCTAATCGGTTTTATTTTGTTTCAGTACAAATCACAAATGTATTTATCTTCTTTAAAAAATCATGGTGATTCAAAAGTTATTTAACTTTCCATAAATGCTTCAAAACAGAAAAAATAATTGTTCGTAATTCAAGTGAAAAACCCCAATGTAGGCTAACTAAATATTTTACAATGTAGGTATAAATAGGGTTGACACGAAATATTATTACAACGATTATTTAACAATTTATTGCCATCTTAATATACTGTATCAGATTTTTTATATTATTTAAATGTTGTTTTAGGTACACAAAGTTGGACAAAAGAGCATCAATTGAAAACCAACGGCCGTGGTTTTTCCACGACCATTATGCTGAGCGTGAACCCTTTTCACCTATTATCTTACATGTAAGTCTTGTATTGTTTTGACTATAATTTATTGCTGTAGATAATTTAGGTGAAATAAACATTTCTTTCTTTCTTCCATTGGAAAAAATGCTTTAAGATTATAGCTATAGTTCACATTACAATTCATTGTAGTTGTTTCATTTTTATTATTAAGTTATGTCTATTGTAATATAATATAGATTTTGTAACGACGTCCAAATATTAAGTTAGTATTAGTCTACTTTGCAACAATCCGCGTTTAACATGTATGATAGTATATACTTTAAAACATGCGTGGCACCTCCCTCCCTCCCACAACGGAAACATGCACTACAATAATTAAACGTATATACCAACATACATACCAGCACCAACACGTGTTTCGCCCCGAAACAGAGCATCATCAGGGTAAGTTGACTCTACGATGGTTAGTCGGAAAGTGAAAGTGAAACTTTCCGACTAACCATCGTAGAGTTACCGACACTTAATAACAATGGATTTCCGCAAAGTAACGCCTGATACTATTAACTATGACGTCCAAATATAATTTTTTTTAAATATATTTATTAACAAGAATCACACAAAAATATAGGAGTATAAAGTCTTTTAAAATTGACAGCCCTGTATTTAACTTGCACTTAAATATGGCTCCAACAGAAATAACACTCCACAAAGGTCTTGACAAGTGTTCAAACAACAGAACTACTATTTCATATTTGCTATTGCTATCACTAATATTTACTATTCCTAATTATTTATTTCTAAAATGCATCATTTGCCAGTCTTCGACGAAATCCTCAAGCAGACAAAAGTGAATTTTTGGCTTATAGGCATTCCTTTTTACAGTTCTAAAATAAGTTTGCGATTTTATATTATTTTGTTTTGCTTAAATTTAACAGCCTTACAGGAAGTGGGATTTTTTATCTCTGAGTCATCGGCTGAAAATTTTCTCACTTTGACTCAGTTAGCCCCTTGTACTTGTGTTGGTATTCTATCAATTATAAAAATAATTATCTTGGTTTTAAAAAGAGAAAAAGTATTCAAACTCGTAGACGGCCTTAGGAGTTTATATATTGATATATCTAAAGATGCTGAAAAGATAAACCACGTTCGACGAAACTTTATATTCCTTAAATACCTAACTAAGTATTACTATATTCTCAACGGAGTTCTCATTTCTGTATATAACTTTTCAACGTTGATTATTATTTTATACCATTATACAGAGAGTAAAGAAGTGAATTTCATTTTGCCTTATGCACTTTATATACCATTTTCTACAGACACCTGGGCTACTTGGTCTGCAGTATACATTCACTCCATATTGAGTGGTAAGGTTAAAAAGCATTCATTATTTTTCTTTTTTTTTAAGAATAAATCTTATTTTTGTACCATTTCTACGTGGACATAAAACATAGATCATAAGTTAATATTGATTGTAATTAGCTCTTTTAAAAATATACTATAGTCGCTAAAAACCGGCTCTATTCTACCCTGAGTTCAGGTTGACATATACGTAATGACAGATCTCTGTTAAAGGCTAGATAGCAGGGCAATTGCAGCGTGGTAGGAATCTTCATCTCTTATACTTTTTCTAGACCCGGTCAACGGTTTGACAATGGCGAAATGCATAATCATATTGTTTCTATGTGCGTAAGCTCTTAAGTGCTCAGTACTTCCTTTTTTGCTGTCACTGCGTCAAAAAATACTTTGACTCATTACAGTCCCCACTTTCTTGGTCTTACCTAATAGAAACGATTCTTATATTGCAGGGTTCATCTGTGTTTTATTCTATACAACAGTGGATGCTCTTTATTATAATTTATCAACGAACATTTCAAGTCACTTTACGCTCATAAGTACTGAAATTATGAAACTAAATGACAGTAATTCCTCATTGTTGAATGATCTTGTGAAAAGACATCAATATATTTTGGAGTAAGTTGTTTTTAATGTTTTTATAATATGTCGATAGTGTTATATGGCATTTTTTAATGAACTTTTTCAACTTCTCAACATATTCCCATGTAAACACATATCGCACCTTTGGTGGTACAAGGGCACATCTTACAAATATCGTAAAATGACAAAAATTTAACAAAAAATATTTGACACCTGCAAAGTACATGGCCATATTCACAAATAAATGGGTCGTATCTCATGCAAAGAACAAACACTTTGAAGCAATACAAAGACGAATAATACGACTCGGAATGCAAAAAAAAACTTTAAAATGGCTCTCCTGTAAAATTACAAAAGTGCAGTTGAGCCCTTGTACCACCAAAGGTGCAATATAATGGACACTTTTATTATTTATCTTAACGTACGCAAAATGCAATTACATATGTTGCGGCAGCAAAGCTTAGCAATCAGATGTTATGCATTATGTATAAATTATTCATGAAATTTTGATTTAAATTAAGGGCTTAACTATTCATTTTAAACATATAAATAAACGTTTAGTGGATTTTCAAATGTTTTAAGTAAATAGGCAACAAACACGTAGATGGCATGGTGTGGTCTTCGGCCCCCATGATCATTAGTGTATCAATGCATAAGTGTATCAATGATACCTACATGAATAAATGATTTTGAATTTTTTAATTTGAATTAATAAAACCATAGGCATCACCTATGCTGTTTCTGCCAAGAAAGAAAAGAGAACAAAGAAAGAAACAATTGGATCTCAAATATTCTTAAGATAATATAAGAAATATCAATTAAGAAGATGGAATTATGAATTCTATAATTATTTTGTGAAGAATCTAAGATCTAAATATTATTTAAATACGATAACATTATTGTTTTTTAGCTTATCCGAAGACTTAGAAGACATTTTCACAGCTATAAACTTGTTCAACGTTTTGGTGGGCACTTTAGAAATATGTGCACTTGGATTTAATTTAGTGGTAAGTAGATTTTTTAACGGTTAAGACAGAAAGAGTTGCTTAAGGTTATGATGGAATTATTAAACTTAGGTATCCGAGGCAAGGCTGGGTTACTGAGTATGATACTTTAATTGAAATTTAATTGAAAAAAGAGTATATTTTAATTGAAATGGTTTCAAATATTTTCATTGAAACATTTGACACTTGTTCGTAAAAGCATTGATCATTATCAAAGACCAGACAATTTTTTTATATATTTTGAAGACAGATTCAATTACAGCTTATATGAGTTAAGGAAAATAGAGAAGCTTTACAACATACTTTTTTAGTTTTAATAGGCTTTTATTATAATATTAACAATAATAAAATTAAAGTATTGTAAATGCTTATTTACATTATGGTTTCAGATGGGAAAGTGGACGGAAATACCAGGAGTGGTGTTGTTTTTATTTTCAGTATTGCTACAAATTTTTATGATGAGTGTTTTCGGAGACAATATCATTAGAGAGGTAATTATAGAAGTGATTTTTATGTAAATAGCTGTAAGATCTACAGACGAACCAACTGAAGGTTCCTTATCTTCAGTGGTCACCGTTGCTCATGGAAGTCAATAACACCCACGAAACCTGAATACAGATCCTGATATCCAGATACAGATTGGGTCCCGTAAATATCTGCACCCTGTTATTGGTCGAAGTAACGCACTGATACACAACGAGTGGTTTCGAGTAGCCAACGTCAGTCAGGCCAATGATTGGTCGAAATTGTTCATCCAATGATTGGTAGAACGGTAGACAATGTGAGGTCCGTCTTCAGGTACTTCTTCGATGCTTGCCGTCCAGATACATCTTAATATATATAAATTACGTGTCACGTTGTTTGTCCGCGATGAACTCCTAAAATACTGAACCGATTTTAATCAAATTTGTACACCGCGTGCAGTTTGACCCAACTTGAAAGATAGGATAACTTACATCTCAATTTATAGTTGCAATATTATTTTATTGCAAATTTTTTTACAGAACGAAGTCTGTCCAGGCAGCTAGTATTGTATATAAAGTTCTTAATAACACCTAAAATATCACTGACGCGTTGCCGGCAGAAAGAAGGAACGTGGACCCGCATTAGTCTTTCGAATAGATATCAACCGTAATCCATCATGATGGATTAGTTAAGCGCTGAGCGGGTCTCTCATTACAATAAAATAATAATTTTAGTAGGTATACATCTTTAAACTATTGCAGTCTTATCGCTGAGAGCGACCAGACTGCGACTAGAAAGAGAGTAAAGAAAATGTAGATTTATGGGTACACCCTGTACATAATAAGGAGGAAAACAAAAGTAAAAAAGCATTGGTAAGTATTATTTATTTTATAACTTCTTAATAATATTTTCAGAGTAGAAAAATTGGTGATGCTGCATTCTTTTGCAAATGGTACACAATGGATATTAGATCACAAAAATGCATCTTGCAGTTAATTCTAAGGTAAGTTTCTAAAGTAACATTCTGTTGATAAATAAATATTATCTGCTACTCATCGACCTCAGATCACTCTGAAACAAGTTAGGCTCACGCAAACACAAGTAATGAGTATAGCTGGGTTACTATACATACATACATACATTCATACATACATACATACTACATATATACATTCTTTTTTCGGTGACACATCGGTATTCGGTAATGTCTTCAGTAAACTGGTGTCCATTGGCAACGGTAGTCACTTACCATCAGGTATATCGTCAGCAGGTGTATCGGCTAGTGACGTAAAAATAAACATCATATCTGGGGAGTTTCTTTCGCCGTTTTAAGCCATCCTTTCGAAATGATGGTATATTGAAATTATTTTACTTTAATAAGTTAATTGCTTAATCCTTCCGTATACCTACTTGATTGATTATGTATGTATGGGAGAAGGGGTAATCTACGGTGTTGGTTATTCAATAATATTCCTTTTACTTTGCTCCATGATATTATATTTCTAGTTCTCCTAACGTTCACATCAATACTTCCAAGTACTTCCACACTACGTGATCATCCGTTCTATCTTATTGACAATTCCTTCCTCTAAAATTATGACATTTCGTTTCTTATATGCCAACCTCTGCATCGGACAAGCGTTGTAGAACAAAGAGGTCCGTCCCTGGACCTTCACTGGAGATTCGTGGCCTCACCGACATATGTATATTACATAGATTTGTTTTTGAGTCATAGATTCGTTCAAACACTCAGGATAAAAAAGATATCATAAAAAGACATAAAAGTATTTTTCGTACAGTTTGTCTTTGACTGATATTTGTGCCAGTACACTACATTCGTGCAGCCACTCGATATGAATATGAATGGTGATCGCTCCGTTCTCGCAATACATACATACATTCATTTATTCGAAACCCCGTGTAAGTCGTATGAAATGAATAGTTCGTGAAAAGGGTACCTTTAGAACCTCAAACACTGAGTCTTGACCATGTTTCCACTAGCTCGAAATATTTATTTATACGTGCAACGAAGCGAGATAAAACTGACTTGTACTAATATAACATTAGGACAGTTTTTGATTAGTACTCCGGTCCTGTTCTATCGGATATTATAATTGCAATTTGATAATGATAGTCAAAATCAATTGGGTTTCTTTGGTATGATGAAACATGAGACGCCATGAGTAATATTTGGCATAAAAATCTTGTTACAATCTTGAATTACTATGTAGATACCCACTTCGAGGCATCTAAAACAAAAATTAAGCTGATTTTCCATTAAATGTCTTATGACGCGTCGATGACGCCCCTAGTATTAAGAAAATTTAAAAAACCTGTAACAGAAAACTGGTAAACCTCAGTAGGTTGTTAAAATTTTATTTTCTTAGCCGTTAATTAACAACAAAGTGCACGCAGGAACCTCGATGCAATTCACTTTCAACATTGTTGCGGATGCTTGGGCTAGAATTAATTTGATGTTTTTTCTTTGTACCTGTAACTTTCAGGTTAGTTAAAAGTTTCCTAAGAATTTCGAGCCCACTCTAGTTGCATTGTTTTAATTAATACCTTTTCTATTAAAAAATTAACTAACAATAAGTTTAGTGAGAAAGTAATTAAATCACAGGGTACCTACTTAATCACTACGTAACTAAATGACAACCGCTAGGCCATGTACCTTTCAGGTGCCTTACCATGAACTCTAATAAAATGTGTCATGTTCAGGACAGGTCAGCTTGTAGCTAAAACCTGACAGGAGTGTATTTTGTACCATGAACGTTTACCGATGACCTGCAATGCCTCTACTTCTGTCCTGCATCTTAGTCTATGACATGCAAGGTACTTGATTTGTACTAATTATGTTCTGAAATAGAGCGTTTTATCGGTTTACCGGTTTTCAAATGAATGCGTAATATTGATGTTTTTAAAAGTTTAAAATAACAATCTCAGTTGAAGATTTTGAGATTTGTTATAAATACTTAAGTGTTGTGATTTATTAACCTTTCGTTCTCTAAAATTACCAAAAAAATTATCGCTAAGTGATGCTTACATTTTTGAACGTAATCTTACACCACTTGACACTTGACACAGTGACATGTCTAAATGTCTATTAAAATGTGCGATTTATAATGCCGGTCACTCACATTCGCGCGAATACGCGAACCCACAAGTGTGGGACGACATTCGAGAATGATTATGCGAAGTTTTCGAGGCATTCGGGGTTTTCCAAGCTGTGTCGGTTTTTTGTCGCACATGACAGCGCGCGAACCTCGAACCTTCGTGTAGTCTCCCACACATTCGTGCGACCAGTTGCGCACACGACTAAAAAGGTGATGTATCTCTTAATTTTTCGTGGTTCGTGGTGTCTAATCGTACGACCATTTATTTTCTGTATTGAAAATGGATTTTAATGACAACAACATAATAACAACAGCAAGATTGAACATTCGTGAACAAAGTGTAGAAGGAAGCGGAAATGGGCTCGTATTGTATACCTACTCATATGCGAACCCATTTGCCTGACCACCCTTCACATATGTGCAAACATTCGTAAAAATGTCAAACATTTGCGCGCATGTGAGTGACCGGGGTTAGGAGCGATAATTTAAAAAGCATAAGTACAATGAATGTTTTTAAAATTTTCCAAACAAATGAAATGTATTTATTTTGTGATGATCGTGTATTTGAAATTCGCCATGGCTGCATCCCGTCGTGTTTCATCATCATCAACGAAATAGCCAAAACAGGACAATAAATGTTACTTTCGGTGAGCTGTAATATTTTGACGTTAACATATGCCACTTTCTGATGTCAATACGTCAACAATCGCGTCATGGTACACGAATTGCAGGGCAGAAGATCATTTTTGAAGTCACGTGACCGCTGTCCTGTTACGGTGACGTGGTCGCTGGCTGCCCTGTGTTTTAGCCAGATCATGGTAGGATATAGCAGGACAGGCCAATTATCGGCTAATATTGACCTGTTTTAAGAGTTCATGGTAAGCCCCCAGAACATTTCAGACATTTACTTTATATACCAATGATGTTGTATACTTTGTTATATACTATGTATTTGTATAAGCAAAACATGCATGTGTGAGACAGATCTAATAACTTCGCTTATAAAATTATTGTTACAGATCTTCAAAACCTCAGACTTTGACCGCATATAAATTCTCTAAAATTTCTTATGAAAGTTTTATTAAGGTAAAATAAAATACCATGTTTTTGTTTATAGAAACTGACTGCGTAAACCTACTTATGGAAGCGCAATAAAGATATTTATTTGATAAACATAGCAAAATTATACCGACTTATACCTTTCCTTACCAACTGAATATCTGTATAGTGTTGTAACAGACAATGATATGCTCAATTGTCTTTGCAAGTCGAAAAATGAGCAGAGAGCTACCAAATGTTAAGTGGTCACTCATGGGCACCAGCAACACAAAATACACCAACGAAGCACTTTTGAACTAGACAGAAGAGAAGAGAAATAAATAAAAAGGTCCATTTACCATCAGGTAGATAAAATAACATACGACTTCAAAATAAACTGAAAGTCTAAAATAATAAATGTACATTTTGTACCTAAATTTTGTGAGATTGCCAGCTAAGCCGACAAATATACAACAGTCAGGGTAGTCATAGGCTCATCTAAATTATTTATGTATTGTAATTGAGAATCACGTTGTATTTGTTAATATTTTTTTATTTTCAGATAATCAGCAGGTCTTGGTCATACTTTACAATCCTTAAAACAGTCTACAGACCCCCTGGAGAGATTGCTAATTAAAACTTAATGATATAAAGGAAGCGCTCTTAATATCTTGAACCGATTTATTTTTTTACTGACCAGAAGATTATAGAAGAAGTCTTCAGAAGATTTTTTGATATTTCCACTATTAAGGTTTTGTTCAGGTGTCTTAATTACGTTTCGACAAAAAATAAAATGATAAAATCATTACTTCGTTTTCTTTCACCTATATAATTATCTTTCCATCACTAAAACTAAAAATCCAATTGTTATTTTATTTTATTTTATTCGGAAAAAGTTCATTTCTCAATTTTTTTAAATGTGTAATCATATTTTTAATACCATGTATTATATTCCAATATTGAATAATAAGTCAAAATCATCAAAAAAATATTATATTCTACAGCTACCCATGACAGGTACAAAGCCACAATGAGACAAAATGGGAATATTCATTGTTAATTTTACTATAGTTATTCAAAATACTAAAATCGTAATTTTATGTTACACATTCCAAAATTACATTTTGAATTTTAACGCAGTAAACAGTTATTATGGAATTTAAAACGTGTCAGAAAATAAGGTAGGTGTGAAAATGTAAAAGAGAATGTACAATGAGCGTTTGCCACGTTTATTTTCAACATAAATAATTTCTGTTTGTCACCTTTTGTACTGACACGAAAATTACTTCTTTTACACATCAAACAGGTTTATAGGGTTCTAATTACATGAACATTTTTAAATGATATTTTTTTTGATTACGAATTACAGAAACAATACTTTATACCTTCTTGCCAAATTTCATAATTTTGCATGTCACTTTTTCGATTACCTTTCTACTAAACTGACACAATATTTTTTTTGAAATCGATAAATATTGAAATAGTTTTCACTTTAAATTGTATAGACATAAATATATAACTATAACAATGTAGGTAATAAGAGGAACGAAATTATTCGGAGCGCAGTAATAGTGGCTTCAGGCAGTAGAGTACAATAGCCGCTGCAGAGAAATAACTTTCCACTTCTTTTAAAGTGGAGGTTCCATTCAATTGTATACACTTCATATCAGAATACAATTTTAACTCGTTCTCATGTTATACTCACTATATATAAATAATGTTTCCTGATCTAAATCGCTTATGACGTACCTACATATGTAGATGATTATCAAATGAGAAAATTTATTTTAATAGTAAAATTTCACTTATATCAATTTAAAGGTAATTTTTTAAGTACGTTATGAGAACAGTCTATTTATGATATTTTTTGTTTCTCATAATTAAAATTAAGTATTTTAATTTTGTAAATGATAATATTATTTATTATTTTATTTCAAAAAATGCAATTATAAACCAGATTATATTTTTGTGCTAGTTTTGCACAGTGCCAACCCTGCCGCTTCACTTACTCAATATATAAGTTGATTATTCCAACTAAATCGTCTTGTACCATAAGTGCAGTCTAAACCATTAGTTACCTTTAAAGCTTTTCAAACAAACCAGTCAGTCGTTCTGAGAGCGAAATGGACATTCCTTCCTTTGACGAAATATTCAGTCAAATAAAAATGAATTTTTGGCTCTCGGGAATACCTTTTGAATCTCCGAAAATTACACTGAGATTCTATTTTTTAGTATTTTCCATTTCGGTTACTGCGGTGTGTGAGATTGCATTTTTTGTTTCTAAGATATCAGCTGAAAATCTTATTCTATTGACGCAGCTGGCACCTTGTACTTGTATCGGTATTTTAGCGAGCTTAAAAATTGTTGTCATTTCTACTAAGCGACTTAAAATATTCAAGTTGACTAATTGCCTTAGTCAGATGTACAAAGACATTATCGATCATGACATCAAAAGAGAACTCGTGAAACGGGAATTTGTGTTTCTCAAACATCTTATAAAGTACTTCTATGTTTTGAATGCCGTACTTATTTCGGTGTATAACTTCTCTACGTTGGTTATTATATTTTATCATTATATTACTACTAATAAAATTATTTTCATCTTGCCGTACGCTGTATTAGTACCTTTTGCCACGGATACATGGCCCACATGGTTGGTTGTATATCTACATTCTATTTCAAGTGGTGAGTTTTAAATTACTTTTTGCCATCAAGATTCAAACGTTATTAATTCATTTTAGTTTTTTATGTTGTGTCTAGTTGACAAAATAAACTAACGATACTATGTGTTCCCCGTCGCCCAAGATCATCACTAACACCAAAGGCATTCCCGATACGTTAATTTAAACTTTTTAACGTTTTGTGAAAGTGTTACTTAACGTTAAAAAATATTGTTGTATTTTCTTGAATATAATGCACACCCAATGCTTTTACCCAATAAGCAATGTACTTAGAACAAGTAAAATATTTTTCTCCTGCTATGGGTCAAAAATAACCGTAGAAACCATACGTAGAGCAACAAATTTAGAAAATGTGGCAAATAAATTAAGTCAATCTACGCTTCATACTTTCTGTCCTTTATTCTGGCCATAAATTAGAAATATTTTTTATATAATAAGATATGAAATATTATAAATAATATACTTAGTAGGTAACAATTTACTCGAATAGATAGAATTGGTGATCACGACAGAACAACATGAACATAATAGAAACCAATAGTAAACCGACAATGACCGACGAGGTATGTTTAAAACATAATTAAACATTGAAACTGGCATTTCAGGTTTTATTTGCGTGCTTTACTTCACAACGGTCGACTCATTATATTTTGTAACGACAACCCACGTTGCTACCCATTTCACACTGCTTAGTAATGAGATTATAAACAACAAGGGTCATAAAGCAGATTTCCTTAATGATATCGTTAAGCGTCACCAGCATATTTTAAGGTAAGTTATCTGGTAACAAAATAAAATAATTTTGTAACGCTTGCATTAAGTTACTTTCTGTGTCAGTTGCACTTTTTAGACATTTTTCAACTTCAGTCTCTATATGATTATAATTATATATTATAATGCTATTTTATGCAAATTCAAGCTTATTCAATTATTCTAACTTCACAATTAAAAAAAATCCAGCCAACTTAAAAAAATATAAATAAAATTGCACCTCCAAATAAACATACATGCACTCACACAAATTATTTTTTAGGCATAACATTTCATAAATTATTTTACAAATACTTTTTGTGTAATTTGTTTTTGGCCATAGCATTTAAGTAATTGTTTTGTCGGCAATAAGTGATTTTGTAAACGCTATTGGATTACCTAACAAATAAATAAACAAATAAATTCACGGAGAGATTACCTTACTCTTACTCTCTTTCAGTTTATCTGAAGATTTGGAAGACATTTTCGCAGCCCCCAACTTACTTAATGTATTAGTGGGTTCCCTTGAAATATGTGCGCTTGTCTTTACATTAACAGTAAGTAAAACTATGATTTAATTAGAGATTAACTTTAAAGATAATATAATATGAGATTAAGCTTTTCCATTTACTCTTTATTACAGAAATTGTGTATGTATTGTATTGTAAGTATTGTATGTATAGTGCCAATTTCATAATAATAATAATAACATTTGTTTAAATTATTCTTTTTAATGTTCAATGTATTAATCTTAATTTAATAAATAAATTATAGAATAAACTTGAAACTTTATTGTTTATGATTTAAATAGATTACATTTTCATCCTACATCAAAGCAACTGAATGTTAGCAAGTGTTGTTTCGCACGTACAAAAAATATTTTGATATAGGTATTAATATAATAGAAATATATTTTTATGGAAAATAGCCGGCAAACGTGCTGAGGATCCACATTATGGTAAGTGGCTATCGTCGCCTAAAACATCAATGATGTGTTGGTTGCCAAAAAAGAGTAAAGAAAAAGAAAATATCTTTTTCACAGATGGCTGATTGGTCGGAACTTCCCGGTGCGATACTCTTTTTATTCTCCGTCGTCCTTCAAATATTCATGATGAGTTTTTTTGGAGAAAAAATTATAAGGGAAGTAGGTATCTAATATTATCTCTAAAACTATTGTTTAGTTACTCAATGGCACATGTTATTTAACGGGAGTTCATAAAATGGCTACGCGACGCTATCAACGAGCCTCCGGCATTGCCGTCGGCTGATGGTCGCTTATAAATAATTTTAGTAATAGCGTAACGTTTTAAACGTTGCACTCCCGAACGCGAGGGCTTTAATTCAAATCCTCTACACACTGAGTAAATAATGTACGTACTGTAAGTTAAATAGCTTTCTTCGGTGAAGAATAATATCTTGAGGAAATCTACACTTAATATGGCGCCCCCATAATGTTCCCAAAGATCTGCAGTCTGCTAATGCGCACTTGGCCAGCGTAGCAGAAAATGACCTGTTCGCCTCAAATCGTGAAAGGAGACCCGAGTCGTGGGAAAGTTTTGAGTTGTATCTGCTGTTAATAATGAAAGATTTAAATAATGGTAAATATTATTTTCAGAGCAGCAATATTGGCGAAGCTGTGTACTCATGTAACTGGTATAAAATGGACCAAAGATCGAAGAAGACGATTCTGCAATTAATGCAGAGGTAATAACGTCCAGGATTGTGTAATTAAAAACTGAACTTTTGGTCAAAAGTGTCGCATATCTGGCAACAAACATTCATCAAAAGCAAACTCAGTATTCATTAAAATATTTCAACACAACAGAGATAACAAGCATGGTAGTAATATTTACTGGCGCACGGCAGCTAAATATGTATTACCACAATTGTGATATTACTACCGTTCTGTTGTCCATCAACAACCATAATTAATAATAAATAATGTTTTAGATCTTCCAGAGCACAAAGGTTGACCGCATATAAATTCTCTACCATTTCTTACGAAAGCTTTATTAAGGTGAGAATCTTCTCTTAAATATTTTGGTTGGTAATTATTTTCTAATCCGAGAAATGAACAGTCGGACTTGTAGACTGTAAGTGGTCATTTCCACTAGTGTTTAATAATTATATTAATATCAATGTTACTGAGTAATTATAATTAATATTAATTTCAATTGATTCTAGAAGGCTGGTGGGACCTAGCCTGTTAATTAAAGAACTTAAGTATAAGTTGTTGCAAGCCGTAAAAGAATTTCCGATCAATAAATAAAGAATTGACGACCCGTGTGGCGCAATGGTCACCATGCCGGATCGCCGCACAAAACTCCTAGGCGCCGGCCACACAGAACAGACGCAAGACACGGACCCGTCGCAGTCGCGGCGCCCGTTCAATCTACTTTCATACAAAATGTATACAGCCGTCGCGACGTAAAACATACAGAAAAGACGGGACGCCGACACGACGCTGAACTCGTCGGCGCCCTATTGCAACACATACAGAAAGGACAGGACGCGGGCCTGCGTGGACGCCAGCGGGGGTGCGAAAAGGACGCGGAGAGCAGATTCTCACATAGTACTAACTATACTTCAACATTCAATACCCGGCTTCACAGGTACGGTACCCGTCACGCCCGTTCCTTGTCTTTTCTGTATGTTTTTAAAAGTCGTGACGGCGCCCTGTCTGCGACGGGTCCGAGCCTCGTCCGCGTCTTACGTCTTTTCTGTCTGGCCGGTGCCCTAGGTTCGATTCCCAGCGAGGCGGAAATTTGAATGATAAGTTTGAATTTCTGTTCTCGGTCTGGGTGTGAATGTCCTTGTCTAGTGTATTGTCCATGGCACCCACGACACAGGGAATCCTAGTGTGGGGTTATGAGTGTGAACGATATAAAAAAAAATTAAAGAAATTCCGAATAGTGCGTGGTGGACTATGACATGTACTACTCACATTAACATCAACATTAAACCGCTTACATTATTTTTCAGATAATAAGCACATCCTGGACCTATTTCACTATTTTGAGAACTGTTTATAAGTCACCAGAAGCGATTAATCAGTAGAAGAGTCACAACTAATCACAAGCAAGAGCAATCATTGTAAACTCAAATTGTTACATAATATAATTACATAATTTCTATCATAATAGTGCTTATAGTAATAAACATCATTATTCATTACTCGTATCGATTATTTCACAGCCAACTATTGTCGTAAGAAGCAAAAATAATAATAAATTATTCACTACAAAAATCACATAATGACATATTTTATTTCTTATGTATTAATAACTTGTTTAAAAAATAAATCTTTTGAAACAAAAAAAAATCTTCTGGGTTTCACTATTCTGTATTTGAAAATAACCTAAACGCTCAAAGTAAAGGCTTAAAATTACAGCTTTATACTCGTAAGTCATTAAATTAATAATGTTCGTAAATTCCGACTCATTAACCCAAAACTTGAGTTCTAATTCGGTTATCCTACTTACCTCTTAATTTATCAACTTTTCAATATTTTACTCATTTCATTACGTCAGTGTTATAATGGTATTATGGAATTATGACCGTGAAGATTTATAATTATAAAATTACTTCCTTATCCCCACAAATCTCCAAAATATACAATTCATTTGTAAATACACATCACTGCTAGATTAACATTTTTATCAATACAGGATTTTATTTTTGACAAATGAATGCTTGACAACAATCAAAAATACTTCCGCTTGCCACTGATAGGTTCTTTCATTCATTTTTATCATTCATACTGGATTAACTTCTTAACGGAGTCAGTTTATCATTAGGATTTGTACATCTAGAAACGCAGCAGCGTGTCCAGCCAAGTCAGCAAAATCATAGCAAAAGAACTGGTGACGCAACGACGTGTGTAATATTACAGGAACCATTTCTAGCTACTTTTTTGCTTTGCTTTGCTTTTTGCATTAAATTTGTCACATTTATTAAACCCCTTGGCTTATGTAGAATTCAAAATTTCGTAAATGTAGCTCAAACAGTTATTGATATATTAATGTTTAAAAATCCGAATTTTGGTGACTGACTCACTGACATTGGATCAAAAACCTAAGTTTTCATTAGTTAGCTACCAACAAACCAAATTTTAGAGAAGTAACATAGGCATTATATGAACCTAACAGACTTAACGAAGGTAATTATACAAATATAATATAACCTGCAGGTACATGAAAACTAGCTAAGTCAAATGTAGAGCTTGAAATACATGTTGTTGTGACTAAAATAGGATTTTCTAGACAGAATTTGGCACCCATTTAAATCTCAATTCTTTTTTTGAACTTGGCTCTCATTTCACATTTATGTTTTTAATGAGATTTAATATATTAACAAAGCCCAGACTATACATAAAAATTTTAAGCAACTTCAAAACTGTTATTTTATTGATACAACGTGAATTTTAACTTTCTCAAGTGCTTATGATTTTATTATTATTATTTGTTAATTCCCTGTCAACGTTCTTTAAAATGTTAATCTCAAGTATTTAATTAATTTCAACTCAATGATAAGGCGCAAACTGAAAATCCATTCTGATAATAAAACATAACTTAGTTTATTCCAAACATATTGTTTAAATTTTATTTCTTCCAATTTTCGTCAGTTTAAAATGGATAAATTCTTCCGGTATTCACTCTGAACAACCCAGAACTGAAATAAGAAACAACAAAATTACACATTTTACACAGTTAATGAATGTAACATTTTTAACATGACTGAGTTACTGTAGTCCCCATCGTCCTTATCCTTTCCAAATCTATTCACAAACAGACGGACTTCTGAAGTAACAAACATAAAAAATACAACCGATTTAAAAACCACTATCATAAATTATCCATATCATGTATTTTAATCCTTCACCATATCCAAGGTCTGTCTGTATATTTATTTTCTTCTTTTGCATACTCGTACCACTTTCGCTGTTCTCTGTTAAAACCAAAAAGTCGACTTGCAGAGAACGCTTGCAGCATAAAGTCTACTTTATGTACCATTTAGCTTTAAGGTATGATAAAGTGTAATTAAATAAATAAAACCACCTCTTGTTTTAAAGTCGGCTAAAACATCTTAAAATACCTACGAGTATAATGATTAACAAAACTTACCCAGTCTTATTGGTGATACCATTTCCCATGGCTAGACGGCTTCCTCGACACGTGTTTAGTGAAACCTGAAGATGGTTGGAGCACTGATTTCCCAACAAATGGTTATATCTCACAGTAGCAACAAACAGTTGCCAAGCGCGGTTGTGTTCACAGAAACTGGTGAAACAGCCGGGCTGGGAAATGCCGCCATTGGGGAAGAAATCCACATCGCCAACAGGCAATCCCAAGCCAAGGCCTGATGGAGCCCCATCAGTATGGATACCCTCTACATATCGCGCGTCATTTTCATTCAATCTTGCTGGATTGGCGGTCCATAGAGAGCCCGCTGGGTCTAAACCTGTAACAAATTTTCAGATAAAGGCAACCTTCCCTTCAGAGTTAAGCTGTTAAAACAATTTAAATGATTCTAAATATCGTGCAAAACAATATCATGAGCGTAACCCTAAAAAATTAAGCTCATGATTTCAAACTATTAAGAACAACTGCATGGCATAGGTTTCTCCTTATAAATATGAAAGCCTATATTGCACACTCCATACTGAGATGCAGAGATTGACGTAGGGTCAGTGACGTCAGTGTTGGATGTAAATGTTGGAAGCTATCTAACAAAGGAAACCGGAAGCGGATGTCCGTCCCATCTAAAGCACATCTAATTTTTTACATTAGATGTTACCCATTCTGAGAACACAGGGAGCTTTAAACCTGTCAGTAAGTTACCATAAAAATAATAAATTAATTTTATTAAGAAGCTGACTGCACCTACCAGTTATACGGGAGACTTGGCCATCGAGTTCCCTTCCAGCAAAACCAACGGCATGAGCGCCCAGATTGAAACCGACCAAGTGCATGGAGCTATAGGGGGCGTCGGTGACCTCGTGTAGGAACTCAAGGAACTGACCAATTCCCCTACCAACAAATGGAGTTGAAGCGCTTGCAGTAACATAGTCTTGCAAGGCGACTACTGTCCAGTCCACGACTATAACGTTCACATCAGCTGTCTCTAGAAATGCTGAAACATAGAATATTTTTCCTGTTACATGACAAATTAAAAAAAAGTGAAATGGACTAAGCGGGTTTGTTTCTGTTTTACTTAAAATTATTTTTTGGTACAAAAACCAATATTGTTTAAACTTAAAATTATTATCTTGCGTAATCTTAATTAACGTGTCACGTAAACGTACATACAAAATACTTTTTTGTCACTGCTTACGCCCACTTAAGATTCACTGAGTAAGGAATTGGAAATTAAGGATTATTACCGTCTCTAATAGAATTGCTCATTGTTAACAACTGGTTAAGCAGCCATCCGTGAACAACTACTACAGTGGGTACTTCAGGATTAAAGTTTGACTCGACGATTGACTCTTTATCAACCAGGATTTCTTCTGTTGTTGGGTTACTTCTGTAAAGACAAAAAAGGAACCATATTTTTTGATAAAACTTTCCTCATAGTGGATATATTTTCTTGCCACTTAACTTGTAATTATGTAATACTAGCTGACCCGGCGAACTTCATATCGCCTAAAAATGTAACAAATCAGAAATCATTAAAATTGGTACAGCCGTTCTTAGCCGTTACAGTTTCTGTGTGCTCCTCCCTCTCCCTCTCCCTCTCCCTCTCCCTCTCCCTCTCCCTCTCCCTCTCCCTCTCCCTCTCCCTCTCCCTCTCCCTCTCCCTCTCCCTCTCCCTCTCCCTCTCCCTCTCCCTCTCCCTCTCCCTCTCCCTCTCCCTCTCCCTCTCCCTCTCCCTCTCCCTCTCCCTCTCCCTCTCCCTCTCCCTCTCCCTCTCCCTCTCCCTCTCCCTCTCCCTCTCCCTCTCCCTCTCCCTCTCCCTCTCCCTCTCCCTCTCCCTCTCCCTCTCCCTCTCCCTCTCCCTCTCCCTCTCCCTCTCCCTCTCCCTCTCCCTCTCCCTCTCCCTCTCCCTCTCCCTCTCCCTCTCCCTCTCCCTCTCCCTCTCCCTCTCCCTCTCCCTCTCCCTCTCCCTCTCCCTCTCCCTCTCCCTCTCGCTCTCCCTCTGCCTCTCGCGCTCCCTCTCCCGCTCCCGCTCGCGCTCCCGCTCGCGCTCCCGCTCCCGCTCGCGCTCCCGCTCCCGCTCCCTCTCCCGCTCCCGCTCCCGCTCCCGCTCCCAAGCTGCCCCGGCAAACTTTGTACCGCCTATCAATCTCTCCCTCTCCCTTTTCTTCCCACTCCTACTCCCTCACCCTATCCCTCTCATATTCTGTCAATCGCGCCAACTGTCAAACGACTGAATATTTCTAAAAAGACAAAAGATATGACGAAACTATAAGAATTCTGTTTTGACTTCGGTAAAAAAGGAGTCATAGAAGGCGCTAATATTAATGACTAATAGCTATCTATCACTATAATAACAAAATGTTACCTTATCCCGCAGGAACAGGTCTTTTTTCCGGGATAAAAAGTATTCTATGTCCCTCCCCGAGCTTTATTTTATATCTGTAGGTATAAATAACTAATCTATCAACTACATACTTATAACAAAATTTTACCTTATCCCATAGGAACAGGTCTATTTTCCGGGATAAAAAGTATCCTATATCCATCCCCGAGCTTTATTTTATATCTGTATAAATAACTAATCTATCAACTACATATAACAAAATTTTACCTTATCCCACAGGAACAGGTCTATTTTCCGGGAGAAAAAGTATCCTATGTCCGTCTCCTGATTCTAAGCTACCTCCTCACCAATTTTCAGCCAAATCGGTTCAGCCGTTCTTGAGTTATAAATAGTGTAACTAACACAACTCTTTTTTATATATATAGATATTGAGATTTACAGACTTTGTGATATTCATCATAATCAAATTTAAAAATTGCAGTGATGATCATTCAGACATCGCAGACATTGCAGTCATTGCCATCTCATGTTACGAAACGGTAGACTAGTAATTCCAATTATCGACCATATGGAGGAGAAACCTAAGTTAAGAACCCGCTAGTTAAATGACTGTTCCTTTTAAAAGCTACTAAAGACAAAGACGTATTTTTAGTTTTTAATACTATACCTAATAATAATTAGTTATCTATATAAAACTCTCAGCCAGTAAATGATAACATATCAACAAAGTAACGGCGATGCATTTTGCATCGCATGCATTGATGCAAGATTGGAACCCAAGTTTGACATTCAGGAGGCTCTAACGACAAAGATAAATCACATTACATCATACCTGGTGTACAGAAAATATCTGTTGGTTGTGGGATTGTTCAATTCTTCAAGAATCTCCTGATTAGGTTCCGAGTCTAAATCCACTTCATGCCCGAGTCCATCATCATCTTCAATTTGGATAAACCTCGGGTATTCTTGAGGCAATACACCATCATCCACAGGGATTCCAGATGCGTAGTACACTGTAAATTGGACATACTTTTATTATTCAATATTATTCGAAAGTAAATAATGTAATTAAAAATAATGACACACCTGCTATGCACAAAGATAACAATACCGAAGTTTTCATGATTCAGTGACAAAAAAACAACTGATTTGAGATTGAGCATTCTGAATATTTATACGTAAGATAGTCATCGATCTTTATTAAGTGATAATGATCAATACTACATGTAATTAGTTTTACATGTGGGGTCAAATTCCACTGCAACTTTCTGCGTTACAATCTTCAATTTGGTTTTTACACATTTTCATAAAGTTTATGTGTGTCTTTTTAGTCATCATACCTAATGTTTATTTCCTTTAGAAGAAAAAAGACCAGCTACGATAATTTTGATCATATTGTAATTGGTCTTATTTTTAACCGACTTCAAAAAAAGGAGGAGGTTCTCAATCTTATCTTAATACTAGCTTATACCCGCGACTTCGTCTGCGTGGACTTGAGAGTTAAATGAAAGTAATTAAAAAACATCCCGGGAAATGCGAGTGTTTTTGGCACCGAGGGTTTTATACAAATTTAGAGAACCGAACATAAGAGCAATATTAAATGATTCAGTAACAAAGTTAACTTTGCCGCTGTAAAACTGTCGTTCCTATGCATGGACATAGCGATCAATTAACCAAATACAAATAAGTTTAAGTTTTTTTGGAATGATACCTCCACGTATTCCTGAGAAAATAGGATCGATAGATAGACAGACAGACGGACAACGAAGTGATCCTATAAGGGCTATGTTTTTTCTTTTGAGAAAAAGTCTAAAACAATAAATAACCTGTAAACCCAACTTCCAAACTAAATTATACCCTTGACCTGATGAAGAAGCAGATCCATCTCCGACCTCGAACGACATGCACCCTGTTATTTGATCCGGGATATGAAATATTTGTGAGCCAAATTTCATCTAAATCCATTTAGCCGCTTTAGCGAGAGTAAAAAATATCTTAATAAACGCCTAAGAAATATTAGTGGGATTTTATATACGTACACCATCAGATCTTGAATTGGTCAATGTTGTACTGGTTTTGCTATGTCAACGTGACCATCAACAAATATTAATAAAACTGTTATTCCCAACCATTCTGGAGTTACATAGTCTGTCTCTAAGATACACAACCAGACCCAACCCAGCCCAGACCCTAATACAATATACTGTTATTTCGTAGCAGCTACCACACAACATTTACCATAATAATGTATTTTTTATACCACCAAAAAGTAGAGATTTCATGGAAAAAAATCCCACCGACTTTTTAAAAAAAGCAGATATTTTGACTTGAGAATAATTCTCAAGTCAAAATATTTTATTTTCGATTGAAAGTTAGGGTGCTTTTTCGGTGTTAAGTCAAAATAAGGTGAAGAAAGAAATATTTAAAATCAAAAAAATTACAGTGTGTTTGGAACATAAAAAGTGAAGTTTTCACCACATTTTGTGAGTTTGTTTTTTGTAAAAGAAAAATAAAAAACCAAAAACTTGGTTATTAGAATTTTTGACATAAAGTTTGAGATTATATGAAAAAAGTGGAAATCCAAAACTTGTAGATGAACTCAGATCGCCCGTAAATTATTTTTCCTTTCATTTTTATTATATTCTCTTCCTTTTTCAATGGGTTTCATCCTACTACAATTTTTTCACTTACCATTTTCAAAGGCTTCAGCCCTGGTCAATTATTAAGATATATCTACAGAGATAAATAAAGACAACTGAAAAAAAAGGTTTTACTTTGACTACACCTCCTCGAAATTAAACCAGGACATTGTAGGAGTTGTAGATTATAAATGACAGTTTAATTCAGACTACGGGAATACTGGACTGCTCCTATTTATTCATAGACATCGACAATTTTTTCCACGTAAGTATAAACAGCAAAACCTAAAGTAATCGAATTCTTCTTCCATTTTAATTACGTAGTGTTTTATTGACACTACTTCTTCCTTCTTTTCGACTTATTATGTGTTTTCATCTAAGCAAGTAATGTCTGTAAGACGGTCCCCATGCTGCTCACCAGATCACGCAAACTGCCGCTGCCGCCGCGCCGCTCTGTCTCCATGATCGGATCGGGTGGTTTAGCAGGTAGCTGAGGTGTACCATGTCAGGTTTATCGGTCAATGTTTGATCGCGCCGACCACGGGCTATATGAGTCGCTCAGGGACGTCTTGCCCCTCCGTATTTGACTACCTGAGAGCTAAACGCTTCTGCGCGAAGAGTCAGGGTCCGCCTCTCAACCGGGAGACTCTAGTTCTCCTGAGTTTATTCCTGAATAACTTTGGGAATTTAAAGTGTCCAAGAACCTGGCCCAAATACCAGACGTATATTTTATACCTATAAAACGTTTTAAAAGAAACTCATTGTTTAAACTGATTCGCCATTTGTGGATTAAACAGCGTGCCTGCATTACCATAACATTACTTTATTTTTACTACTATTTAAATAATAAATAACTCACTGCTAAATCATAAATAACTCACTCTAAACTTGATATGGAAATTTAATCATCCTCATATTTTTTTTATTTTTTCATTCTTGTTTTATTTCTTGGATAACAACCAATGGGTGATATGCCTTTAGTCTGATCTGATCACGGACGATGCTTTTAGTCATCCATGGAGGATGATGACAATTTAGCATCAGGTGGCTCGTCTGCTTTTACGTGGCTATTCGAAAATTCAAAAGTATTTTAGTTATGTATTTGTACACTTACATCCGGTCATAATTAGCCTATGCGGGGCCGCGCCGGCTTGGTACGCATTGACCAGTAGGTGACAGCATTAGACGATTATTCGCAAATATTTTAATTTCTTACTCATTGTGATTTGTATTTTTATTAATATCTACTTTGTTTTCCTACATCACAATAAGAAAATCTAAATTGTAATACTTTGTCAAAATTTAAGATTTTTATTTATCTGCAGGTAAAACAATATTTGATAATAAAATTTTCCTAAATTGTGTCATAATAATATTATTATCACTAACTCTGACCCACACCATCATACAACGAATTGAACATAGGAATCTGATAGCACAATCTAACATGTTTATGTGTTATTGATTGAGTAGGGTAACTAATTTCTTAAAAACCCAATGTTTTAAATATTGTAAATATGTATAGTTATACATTAATTTCAATAAAAGATTTGTTGACTCGTTCTCAGACCTACGTACATTTTTTAATTATGGCTTCTAGTTACCTAAACTGACATCTATTGTCGATTACCAGAACTAATTCACAGCAAAATTAAAAATTAAAAAAAATTGGTACACACTGATTTTTTTGAAGAAATAACGTATATTTCCGATACTAAACAATCTTTTATATCCCTCTATCGGGCACTTTCAGTATTTCCTGCAGTTATGTGGCGTATCAAAAAGTCCTATTTATTGATATCTCGGCTTCTAAGCAACGTATCACGATAAAAGATACACCAGATTTTAAGTTAGACCACCAGTAATACAACTGTGAAAACTGCACTCAATTTCATTCAGTGGTTTTGGCGTGATGCTGTGTCAAACATACAGACAGACAAGATTTTTAAAAATGACAGATTCGTAATCTATTGGTTCTATATAGTCCCCTGATACCAAATTTTCTTAAATATCTTCAATGTACAGACATTATTGAGTTACAGTTTTATAATATATATAGATAACTATATAAACTAGCTGCCCGGACAGATTTCGTTGTGTCAAAAGTTTTTTTTTTGAGATGTAAGCTATCCTATCTTTCAAGTTCGATCAAACTACACACGGTGTGCAAATTTGATTAAAATCGGTTAAGTAGTTTAGGAGTTCATCGCGGACAAACAACGTGACACGTAATTTATATTAAGATTACGTAATTTATATATATTAAGATTAAGTGTCACGTTGTTTGTCCGCGATGGACTCCTAAACTACTAAACCGATTTTAATCAAATTTGCACACCGTGTGCAGTTTGATCCAACTTGAAAGATAGGATAGCTTACATCTTAAAATGAAATAAAAAACTGTTGACAGAACGAAGTCTGTCCGGGCTGCTAGTTCGACTGTATTTTTTTATGTTTGTTACTTACGAACTTTCGACTGGGTGAACCAATTTTGATGATTTTCTTTTTTTGACGACCAGTGTGGCGCAATGGTTGCTTGCCGGATCGCCGCACCGAGGATCCTGGGTTCGATTCCCAGCGAGGCGGAAATTTGAGTGATGAGTTTGAATTTCTGTTCTCGGTCTGGGTGTGAATGTCCTTGTCTAGTGTGTTGTTGTCCATGGCACCCACGACACAGAGAATCCTAGTGTGGGGCTATGAGTGTGAAGCGTTATTATTTATTATTATTATTATAGATTTTTTTAATTGAAAGCAAGTGCTTGTCATGTGGTCCCACATAAATTTGAGCGAGATCTGACAAGTGGTTTTTGAGTAATTTTGAAATCAGTTATTTTTTGTTAGTCAAATTTAGATTATTTTATTATGAAATCGTTTTGATATGGAAGATTTTATTATAATCACTAAAGTTTTATTTATTTTTATTTTATTTTTTCTACTGTATATATTTTTACTTTTAATTCAATAAACAAACTTATTTTTTTTATTTTTTTTTTAAATCGAGTGGTTTGCAGCCCTCTATTCATGTGCCGCCCGGGGCCATGGCCCCCCGGGAACGCTACGCCACTGGTGTTTCTAAATAACAAGCAACTAGCTAAATATTTATTATTAGTATAAGATTATTAGTATAAGACTTTTTCTTCACGACTTCTTGACATGTTGTTCAAGTTCATCTAAATAATGTCTAAGTGTAAACCATGAGTTTTTTTATGTATGTGACGCAGAAGAGGTATTCTACGGTGTTGGTTATTCAATAATATTCCTTTTACTTTGCTCCATGGTATATTTCAAGTACTCCTAACGTTCATTCACAATCTGTGCTACTCTGTGATCACTCTTCGAATCCCATAGAATGTCCTACACGTATTTTTCTAAATAGATTGACATATTCCTTATTCTAAATACTTAGTTTTTCTTATGACTTCTTGTATGACAGCGTCTGCTTCGGCCGATCGTTGCAGAACCAAAGAGGTCACTCGCCGTCATATTATGTATGTGGGTTCCAAGTGCAAAATCCAAGTAATTATGTATTTTGTGGGGTCATTCTATGTTATGCTATGTACCTTATGTACCGTAGCCGTTAGATCGTATACCTTAGCAATAAAAATAGAATAGAAGACTTCGTAGCCCAGTTGATAGGTACCCTGCTGCCGTTCGAGCAATCCCAGGATCAATTCTCGACCAGGGCACACAACTATTTCTCCAGTCAAAGTTCGTGAGTAATACTTCTTTTAGATTTTTAAAATCTTTTAATCTAATGGTGTTTCAATTACCTTGGTTTTTAACTGTAATGCTTAAGCCTCAAATTAAATTTTTGTATTTTGTTTCCCAAAAGAAGGGAATGAAAGTAATTAAGTTTCCTAAATATAAGTTGATAAACATTTTAGAAGAGACTTGTAATAAAACTGTAAAAATATAAAGCGGCTTTAATAATTTAATATCTTAAAATTTTCAACTTTAAAATGGATATCTCCGTCCTGTGTTGACTCTGTACATGCCAGTTCTGAAAATAAAAACACATCCTAAGAATTTTCAAAATGTACAAAAATTGTATTATTTCATAGAAAATCTAAGTTGAAATCATTTTATTCCTCTATTTATATGATTATCTGTACTTTGCTTATAATACCTATTTCATTTGTTCGAAAAACTGACATTATTAAAATTACAAGTGGTATTGAAACTGATAAACATACCCCCATTTGTTTAATATACTGTTGCCCATATGAAACTGTCTTCCACGGCAATTGTTAGTTGTAATTTGAAGGCTGCTGGAACACTCATTGCCGATGAGATGATTTCGAGTCACCGTGGAGGAAAAGAGTTCCCAGGATCGGTTATGATCACAAATACCAGTATAACAGCCAGGCTGATTGGTGCCACCATTTGGGAAGAAGTCAGCGTTACCCAAAGGTGAGCCATAGCCAAGACCACTGACTGTATTGCCATCAGTGTGAATACCCTCGACGTAAACACCGTCAGTATGACGTAATCTGTGGTCATTACGATTCCATAGAGGACCTGCTGGGTCCAACCCTTAAAGGAAACAAAATTGACATTGAACATCAGGAAAGACTTACCTATACTTAATACTTCAGAAATAACAAGTAAACAACAACTTGTAGAATTAATTGAAACCAAATTGGAGAAAGATGAAGAAAAAGTAATTCGTTATAACTGAACTTAACGGCTGACTCAGTTCGTTACTTATTTGGATTAAAGCGGATTAAACAATAATGCGAGAAAGATTTAAATTGAGTTTTTATATAAAATTTAGATACTCAAAGATATAGAAGACCAAAGAAGTGGAATCAAATGATTATTGATTTGAATGATCAGGTATAATGATGATAAATTAATATTGACGTAAATTGAATTATTTGTACTGTAATCTCAGTGTAAAGATAAATATGTTGTTATTCCATACATAATAATTACTATCGAATAGCCCTTAACCGTACCAGGATCTTACTTAAGCTGATCTAGAAAGTGCGTAGATAAGTTACAAAATTTATGTTACAACGTCATGAAGATATGCATGCAGCAAAACGAGCTATTGGGCAATAGTTTTCATAGTCATTAATATTATCTACCATTATTACTCAGTACTAGCGGTTAGAACGTTTGTCTCCCGAAGAGGGGCCTGAGTTCAAATCCTGGCATGGACCTCTAATTTTTAAATATTATGTGCGTACTTATTAGAAGTTAATTATCACTTCAGTCAAGGAAAACATCGTGAGGAAACCTGTTCACCGGAGAGTTCTCCATAAAGTTCTCAAAGATATGTGAAGTCTACCAATCCGCATTTGGCCAGCGTGGTAGACTATGGCCTGTACCCCCTTACATTGTGAGAGGAGACCCCGAGCCCAGCAACGGGACACTTATGGATTACCATTATGATTGATTACGACCGTGTCTGGAGAAAGCTATCTGGATACACGAATACCGACTGACAGATAATTTCAAAACTCAACGAAACTATATCCGAGATCATGTGAATTGTTATTTGATAAATCAAAATCCAAAATTTTTAGAAATTCAAATTTTCCTCTCACCTGTTACTCGTGCCACACGACCTCCCAACTCCCGACCAGCATTTCCAACAAGATGAGCACCCAGACTGAACCCTATTAAATGCATTGTATTGAAAGGAGCGCCAGTAACTCGGTTTAATAATGCTAGAAACTGTCCAAGACCACGACCCACGGCAGGTACACCTCTTACTGCAGTCGGGTAGTCGGCAACAGCAAGTCTTCGCCAATCAATTATAATGATATTCGCTTCTCCTCTACTAAGGTATGCTGAAAACAGAAAACGTCTAAACGGCTCATTTAAGGTACAAATGTTTACTGTTTTATATTTTTCTTTTTACAGCGTACGATTTTACGTAGATACATATTATCACTCACCATCTCTAATAGTAGGATTAAGTGCAGTTTTTTGGTTGCTCAACCAACCGTGAGCTATTACCACTGTTTGATGGTTTCGGTTGAAATTTGACGAAGTAATGGAGTTCGGATTGTTGATGATTAATGTCTGAGGTGAAGTCGGGTTACGCCTGCAAATGTACCAAGTTAATAGTTTATAAACTAAATAAACGGTTTTATAGTGCCATTGTAGGAACAAAAGAAAAATATTGTGACCGTGTTGTTAAAATATGTAGTTAGTTCCCTCGTGTGGAGCCAACCCTAAAAGTCATGTTTATCATAAAATTAATTGTCATTGGAACCATAGCAATATCCAAACTTTTAACTTCGTTGAATGAAAGGCAGTAGTTCTAATTCAGCTTGCAAGATTTAAGGCAAACAAACAGGGCAAGCTAAATAAAACCGTTTAAAAATATAATCCCGGACTCTTGAATTTTTGAGTTGATAACAAATTTTGCATTTATGAACCATAATGTTGAAAGTCAAGTTTATAAGATAAAAAGTAATGATTTAGTTTAAATCCTTCAATGTCCTATTTTAACAGATTGCTGTAATACCTCGTGTACAGTAGGTAAATGTTGTTGGCAGGGTTCCTATTGATCTCGTCCAAGAGCTCCATATCGGGCTCGGCCTCTAGATCCACTTGGTGCATCACGCCATCGCCGTCCGGGAAATCAATGAACCGCTCGTACTGACGCTCCCCCACATGTTCTGCTAGCGGAACCGCAAGCGTGGTGTACACTACAAATAAATTAAAGATGTTAAAAATATGTTGATGCTTGAAAATGCTCCAAAAATATTATTTGTATAAAAACCCTGTAAAGGAAAGAAAGAGAGAAATACTAAGAAAACTTTGTAGTTTTGACGTCAAAACAGTCACTCTATTCTCTCACCAGGATTAACTGATTTTATTTCATATTGTAAGTAATAAAGTTAAGGTTTCCTTATATTAAGCGTTTTCCAAAATAAAAAATTTCTTGATAAAAATATTAACTACTATGCAATTTAATTTTCTTATTTGTGTTCCAGATGGCTCCAGTCAACTGTTTCGCTACAATTTTTTAAGTCCAATATTATAGTGTATAAAATATACTGGTGAAACATACCGGCAACGACGAGGAAAATCAATAGAGACGTTTTCATCTTGTCTTATCCCTTTTTGATAATACTTTAAAATTTATTAAGTAACATTATTTATACTTACGTAGGATTAGCATAACTTGATAATACCTAATCCTTATCATTTATCGTTCATTATGGATATCCGGTTCTCAAATTTGAATCATTATCAAATGTGCTAAAAATGCTATCTCACTAAGAATAAATTTTGTATGTGTGGCCTTAAAATTAATATCCGCTTTGTTACTAACGAGAGAGATAGTCATCATCATCATCATCATATCAGCCCTTATCTATCCACTGCTGGACATAGGTCTCTCCCAAGGTGTGCCACAACGCACGGTCCTCCACTGATCTCATCCAGACATGAGACAGATAGTTCAGGCAGTTAATACTTTGCTTGCAAACTCGTTTGTGTATTTATAATTAATTTTTGTTTGTTTTTTAATAGTTCCTTAATATCGTTATTAGGTACATTAATTATTTCTTCGCCTGGATAGCTATGTACCACCCTCTTGCTTGAGTCATCGCCAAACGACTAGTTGCGCTCCGGCTGGGGGTAAGAGCCAGTTCTTTCTTTCTTTTTGATCTGTTTTGTGATACTTTTGTTGTCGCTGATGTCCTTAGGCGTCGATAGTCACCGTCAGATTCATCGTCAGCTCGTTTATCGGCTATTTCCATAAAAAATAAACCTGATTGTATATAATAGGTTAGAATCTATTTACGCCATTCATGTCCCAGGGACATTGAGGTACTATACATAGAGAAGCTATCTCAAACAAAATGTGTGTTCCACTGCCGGCTTGCCCTCCGTTCTCTTTTCAAACTAGAAGCCGCGTTTGCACACTTGCCATAGAGTAACTTTGTATATGACACTTGTTGAACCAAGACAAGCAGTCACCGACTCTAAATCTTTACAAGCTTTTACTCCAACTTTATTTAACGTGCAAAAGCGTTTAAACGATTTCAAACGTAATTACCATTGATTCGTGTCAAAAATCCAACACTTGGTCACAAGCGTCGCGTCGGCAAGCATATTTAGTCCATTAACACGCTAGTGGCTTGCCAAGTTCAAACGCTCCTTATGATTTTTTCATTCAAAATGGCGGGAACATTGCTCAATAATTTAATTTAATTCGTTTTAGTTGATTTAAGTTAAGATTTTGTTTTCTTACTGATGATAAAGTGTTTACATTATCTTTTTTGTTTTTTGTCGTGCAATTGTGACACATTCTTATTACGCACGACGGCATTTTTTCAGTTTTTTCATAAACAATTTTGACATGCGGCCGCAATGAGCACAGCTGAGTGACAGCCGAGTGACAGAATTAAATGCAGCCGGCCGGCTGCAATGCACACCCCCGAACCCAATGTTCGCGGTGTCTGTTCTATATGCTAGTAATAGTAATTCTATGCCCAGGGACTATATTTTCTTGATGTAGTGTAGTGTTGAGATTTGATATTGCAGAGGTAAATTATTAAAAAATAAAACAATGTAAGATATCTCAGGCGGTTTTAATAAATACATTATTCTTAATAACGAAGAAAGTTTAAAACGGATATCTTCTTCCTGTGTTGACTCTGAATATGCCAGATCTGAAAAAAAATAAAAAAAACTTTTAAATTATTTCACAAATAGAATGCTCTATTATCCTTAAGTGACGTAGGCTATATTTGTATTTAAAAACTAGGATCTGTATGAAAAACCAAAGCATGCAAACTCGTCACTTATAAAATGGTTAGCTATAATCTAAATTTTACATACAAAAAATAACCGACTTAAAATTACTCAAAAACTACTTGTCAGATCTCGTTCAAAATTATGTGGGACCACATGACAAGCACCTGCTTTCGATTAAAAAAAGAATCATCAAAATCGGTTCACTCTGTCGAAAGTTTTAACGAACATAAAAAAATACAGTCGAATTGAGAAACTCCTCCTTTTTTTAAAGTCGGTTAAAAATATGACATTTATTCTGATAAAGAACCCAGTTCCGTAATTTAGATAACTTTAATGATTACCTAATGATAAAATTAATACAGAAAGAATAAACATACCCAAATTTCTCCAATTTACTGTTGCCCATATGAAATTGTCTTCCACGGCAAATGTTTAGGCTCATCTGAAGAATGCTAGAGCACTCATTGGCAATGAGATGGTTGTGAGTGACTGTGGCAGCAAACAATTCGAAGGCTCGGTTATGATCGCAAACACCAGTCAAACAGCCAGGCTGGTTTGTGCCACCATTAGGGAAGAAGTCAGCGTGAGCCAAAGGTAAGCCAATACCAAGACCAGTGGCAGTGTTGCCATCAGTGTGAATAGCTTCAACGTAGTAGCCATGAGTATCACGTAGTCTGTTGTTATTAAGATTCCACAGAGGACCAGCTGGGTCCAACCCTTTAATAAATAAAATTCATAAGACATTAGAAAAGAAAATTTGAAATAAAATATTTTGTAACTTTAAGGAACAAACAGTACATTACGATACGATGCGGAAATTGATCTATTATTGGATGGGCGTAACATTAAATAAACTAATCGGCTAATAAACTATAAGTGAAAACTAATCGAGCAGTGACGTGAGAAATCTTTATAATTCAGTTAATAATGAAAAGAGTAACAATAAAAGTCCAACTAAAAATGTAATTCAAGCATACGTTAACTTTTAATTATGATCAATTAAGTTACTGACGTTAATTCAATTGTTATCGTAATCTTTGAATCTGACATTGCAATGAACACTTGTAATAATGATACAATCATCAATCAATGTAAAGATAAGTTTTGTTGTTATTCTAAACAAATGAATATCTTAATCCAACCTAGAAAGTACCTACATGTTGATAAGCTATATAAAAACTTATCTTACAATATCATGACGACAATGGTTATTGTAATCGAATTCCTAAAAAAATATTGCTATTACACAATTTATACAATTGAACGACGAAGAGTCGTGAGGTGCGTCAGTACTCAAATTTTTATTATACTATCGTAGCTTTTGCCCGCGGCTTCGCCCGCGGTAAAGTGGTTTCGAAACGAAATTTTTGATTAATTTAGGACGATACGATTAGGATTATTAGTTAACAATAGATTTATTATTAGGATTAGGATACATAATATGCATTATATGATGGATAATATTATGTACATTAGATGATGCCCGTGGCTTCGCGCGCGTGGATATCGATTTTTACAAATCCCGCGGGAACCCTGTTCTTTTCCGGAAAAAATAGCCTACATGTTAATCCAAGGTATATGCTATTTTCATTCCAAATTTCAGCTAAATCGGTTTAGTAGTTGTGGTTGATAGTCGTGATTGAGGAACAAACATCCCATCATCTAAACATCTTCACAAACTTTAAGTCTAAGCCAAAAATATTCCTCATATTTCCTCTCACCTGTTACTCTTGCCACACGACCTCCCAACTCTCGACCAGCATTTCCAACAAGATGAGCACCCAGACTGAATCCTACTAAATGCATTGTATTGAAAGGAGCGCCAGTAACTCGGTTTAAGAATGCTAGAAACTGTCCAAGACCACGACCTACAGCAGGTACACCCCTTACTGCAGTTACATAGTCGGACACAGCAAGTCTTCTCCAATCAAGTGTAATAACATTCGCTTCTTCTTTTCCAAGGTATGCTGAAATTTCATAGAAAGTCTAATCTAGATCATCAAATTTTAGTCTAGTATCGTTCAATTTATATTATTATTATTACATTTATAGTTATTAATACAGCAGCGTCAAGAAGCGCCCCAGTCCTGAGTTGGTAAATTATCACATCTTCATCATACAACAAAGGATTCAATGGCCCTTCAACAGTCCATAGCATGACTTTGACCCATGATTTTAATCTATATAATCCTGTGCTATCAGCATATGTCATAACAATGGATAAATTTTATATTCTCCCAAAAAATCCTTAAATTTTAATACCGGAATTTAGCTCCCCTAGGATCTTACGGCTCATTTAAATTCAATAAATGAGTCGTTATTATGTTTAGGACCGTGACTTGAAAAGTAAACGCAAAATGTATTAATATAGTAGTTAATTAATGTAATTTTACTGATTTTTTTATTCATAATCTCTGCGTCAATTTTACTTCACATACTCTGCGTCAATTTTACTTACCATCTCTTAGTAGAGGATTTATAGCATTATTCTGGCTGCCCAGCCAACCGTGAACTACCACTACTGTTTGATGGTTTGGGTCGAAATTTGACGAAGTAATAGAGTAAGCATTGTTCATAATTAATGGCTGAGGTGTCGTCGGGTTCCGTCTGCAAAATTATTAACACATTTTGGTTTAAGAGCATCTGCTGACTATAGCGTACCATACATCATCGTGCTTGAAACGTGTCAGAAAAAAAATATGTTGTTTCTATTGGCAAAATGAAACTATTCTGCTAAACCGATCAAGATTTTCGTGTATCATACATGGGGCGTCAAAAATTGGGCTTAGTAGAGCGTACTGAGATGCTATCTGAGCTTAATACATTCAAATCACGGTCATAGTATGGTATTCTGTGGGCAGACTCCTTTGCACTACTTCCAAGTTCATGTTAATACATATTCATAATACTACATTAATCTTCCATTGGAATAGATATCACCAATACCTCGTGAATAGAAGGTACATGTTGTTGGCAGGGTTCCTATTGATCTCATCCAAGAGCTCCATATCGGGCTCGGCCTCTAGATCCACTTGGTGCATCACGCCATCGCCATCCGGGAAATCAATGAACCGCTCGTATTGACGCTCCCCCACATTGTGTGTTAGCGGGACCGCAAGCGCGGTGTACACTACAAGTGAAAATAGAACAAGAAGAAACTAAGTCCACAATTTATTGATTAAATTTTCCTAAGCAAAACATACCTTTGCAATAAAACCGTACTAATTGGAAATGCTAATGCAAAAATTGAAAAAATGTGTTACTTATTACGTTATTTTCTTTTTTATTTAAAATACCTAACGATACATGGGTGTGTAAAAATAAATATTGTAATAACATACCGACCACGACGAGGAAAATCAATAGAGACGTTTTCATCTTGCCTCGTCACCTTTTGATAATACTATAAATTATTTTATTTAACATTATTTATATACTTCTGAAGAAAACGAATTAGTGATAATGATAATGAACACGTACCAAGCTATGGTACGTGTTATCATTTATCATTCATCATAATATTAGGTTCTTGAAAATCAGTTTTAAATTACTAAAGAGATCTCATTGAAATAAGAAAAGATAATGACGCTAGTGACGCACAGTAGTCCAGAATTCGTTCGAAACCTCGGTTCTACAGGATATGAATTTCATGATATGAACGCCACAGCGGTGCATGGGTAAATATATCCTCAAGGCCTGTTTCACATTTTAAGTTTTACTTGTACCGATTTTAATTTGTTCTTTTTTTTGTTAGAAAGATGACAATATGTTCGAGAATATTACATATTTTGGACTTTTAAACGTTCAGAATCAATTTCCATATAAAGGCATGCCAAATTTATGTGCAGTACCTACGATCAGAGATTCAAACTTAAATACATAAAATAGTTGTGTTTAAGTACTCTGTGTTTCGAAAAGTTAACAAAATTTGAATGTAACGGACTTCGCCAAACTCACTATAGGTTTAGGTACTTTTCTCCGCTAACCAGTTCCATAAACATTAAACAGTGTTTAGTGATTTGGGAGGAATAAAATACAGATTTTGTTAAATCGATTGATATATTTCTTGCCATTATACTCGTGAAAAATATTTCTTTTACGGCTTCCTAAAATGGATAGCGATTACCCGTGTTTACTCTGAACATGCCAGATCTGAAAAACAAACTTCATAATTAGTATAACAAACACACTTTAAAATATTTTTATCCGATTAGGAAGTAGTGAATGCGTAATAATATTATCAGTTTGTGATGCTATCGCACAACGTTTTTGCTGAATAAAGTTATTTAAAATACATATTAGGTAGGTATTCTTTTTCATATGAAAGGCATAGTAAAAAAAAGTTACTTCTCCATCAATAATCATGAGACAGATTGTTGCTTTTATAAATTACTTTTTCCGTGTTAGCAATCATACAAAACCCATTAAAATGATTGGGTAGCGACTTGGATAGGGTTATGGAAAATATCTATACTCAAAAATAGCCTGATTCCTATCCTAAGGTAAAGGGCTAACCGTAAGAGCCAAGAGTAATCTAACCTCCCCTGCAAATTATGCACGTTACTAAGCAACGAACAAGTCTATAACTAACTTTTTGCATCTTGTAAGCTATGTTATAGGCAATAAGAAAATTTAGACTCGTATCAGGTTTTTTCTTAACTACCAACTACGAAATCCCAGGGTAATCCAAGAGTCGAGATAATCTAGGGTATCTAGTACCTATACATCTTATAATCACCCAAAAAATCAGTACGACAATGCTTACCCAGTCTTGGTTAAAATATTGTTGCCCATACGCAGTTCCGCGCCCCGACAAGTGTTCGCTGCAATTTGTGCAGTGGTCGTACAACGTCTTCCAACTAAATGGTTACGACTGATAGTTGCTGCGAAATATTCCCAAGCCCGGTTATGATTGCATAAACGGGTCGAACATCCTGGCTGTGAGATACCGCCGTTAGGGAAAAAGTCGGCGTCAGCGATAGCAGAACCAATGCCAAGATCATCTCCATCGGTGTGAATAGCCTCAACGTAGACGCCATCGCGACGACTTAAGCGATTTGAATTAATGTTCCATAGAGGACCAGCGGGGTCCAATCCTGAAAGTTATTAATGAAACATGAAAAATTAATGAATGTCCTTCATAAATCTTATGAGCATTCTAGCTGTGATTTTAAAAGTCTAACTATATATTGAAATGAATTCAATACACTACCTAAAGCCTGCTACGCACATGTTCAACTCGGCAAAGTCAGGCGGCAAAATCAAATATGTGTGGATATATTAATTATGTTTGACAAAGACCCGCTCAGCTTAGTTGGACACATACGAGTACGTCAACCCTAACGAAAGTCGAAGTGTGCCGAGCCGACTCAAATATACAGAGTGTCCAGCAACCAACTAGCGATAATTTAAGAGCATGAAATATACCAAATTTTATCGACTCTTTTCCTTTTGGAATGGCCGCCATTTTAATTTAAAAAAATATGGACGACTCCGCCGAAAGACTTCAATTTCTCTGGACTTAAAATTCCCATAGATGTGAAAAATCTATTACTTGAAAGGTAATAATACCATTCCAGTTTCAAGTTACAAAGGTCATTAAAAAAAATATGATACTCAATGTAGTCAAACTAGTTTTTTTGTGTTTTATAAAAAATATTATTATTATCATATTTTATTAAAATTATATTAAAAAGGATATTACGTACAAAACGACATCAAAATCATTGTTCTAAGTTGCATATGTTTGGATATGATTCTTATACGACTGTCCATACAACTTGCGTAGCTACGTCCTACATTGAAAAAAAGATACCCCCACATTTTGTCGATAAAATTACGTATATTTCATGCCCTTAAATTATCGTTAGTTGGTTGCTGGACACACTGTACATATAAGAATTTCGAACGTAGTGGTGTGATAGTAGTACATTGCCGATTGGCTTAAGCCGAATATGAATAGTGATTGCTTTGTACGATAAGTACCCGTACCACTGCTGAATTGAATGTGCAGCACCGAATATATGTTTAACACCCCTATCGATTCACTGCTCTGAACATGCTTTTGATCCTGATTGAGGAGGTTTGCAGATAGATAAACAGATAATATTGACCCCGTATTGAGTGAATTGACTTTACTCACCAGTAATACGCGCTGCTCGGCCTCCCAATTCTCTGCCAGCATTGCCAACGACATGGGCTCCCAAGCTGAAGCCTATCAAGTGCATAGATGTGAAAGGGGCATTGGTAGTTCGACTGAGAAACGCGAGGAACTGACCCAAGCTCCTCCCAACAGCTGGGACACCTCGAACGGCCGTCGCGTAGTCCGACGCAGCAACTCTTCTCCAGTCCGTACTAATAACGTTTACGTCAGCGCTATTAAGGAAAGCTGAAATATTGTATCAATCAACTGATAATAATCCCGGACGACGGACGTGTCAGTGGTAAGTAAGGCAGGTGAATGGTAGTGACGTAGTCAACCTCCAACAAAAATCTGCGTTTTGAAGGCTCAAAGATAAGCCACATAAGATGTGAATTCAGCTTTCTTTGTGGTGAGTTTTATCAAAAATCTATGTACTGACATGTTGATATCGGTGTTATAATCGTTTACAAACATACGAGTCGTGGGCTTATTTGCAAAATATGAACAAAAATGTATGTAAATATTCCATAGCACTGACCCCGTCTTATCGTAGGATTAGGTTCGGTATTCTGGTTGCTAAGCCATCCGTGGGCAATTACAATGGTTGGTACTCGAGCGTTGAAGTTGGAACGAGTGATTGAATTGGCATCATTCATCTCCAGGGTCTGAGATCTGCTTGGATTACGTCTGCGAAAAAAAAAACAAAAACAAGATGTTACCAACAGGAATGAACTATGGCCACTGCAATCTAATCAAGATTAGCGTTTGATAGAATTCATTAAGTAAGACTTTCTTCATTTGGATTGACTAACTAATCCATTCAAAAACCTGAAGCAGCAAAGTAAACGCCATTCTTCCTTAATTACACGAAGACTGACAATCAAATCATGCAAAACAAAATTCTTGTAGATTACCACGAGGTTTGAAGCGCTCATAGCCCGGCGGCTTGCGTCGATCCTATGTGATCGACAAAGTTAAGCAACAGCGGGCGCGGTCGGTAGTTGGATGGGTGACCGCTAGTGGCAAAAATTTCTTGAGCGTTTCCGTGCTTCGGAGGGCACGTAAAGCCGTCGGTCCCGGTTGTTATCATAAGATAACAGTCGTTAAGCCATGTCGGAGGCCCTCGGGCGGTTTGAAAACTTCCGACACTCGGGTTGGCCACTAACCCCTCCACCAATCCGCACTGGAGCAGCGTGGTGGAGTATGCTCTAGGCCTCCTCAAGATGAGAGACCCGTGCCCAGTAGTGGGCCATTAATGGGTTGAAGCCAACCACGAGGTTTACGTTTAAGCCATTACAATTAATTTTATAATTAAAGTGTTCCAGCACATAAAATGCATATTGATCAAAATATTAGTACCTTGTGAACAAGAAATATCGATTACTGTCATCTCTTGCGATTTCATTTAAAAGTTCATGGTTGGGTTCAGCTTCAAGGTCTACTAAATGCATTTCATTATCACCCCCTGGGATCTCCATGAAACGAGGGTACGTATGCTCTGCTACTGTTTCATCTTCTACCGGTACCGCAGATACGGCGAATACTAAAAAAATTACGACTCCATACTTAGGACAATTAAAAGGACTCAGAAGGATCGAGGAGTTTCCTTTACTTATGCTCGTAAGATATTATCATTATGTCATTATTATGTATCACATTGTGTTATTGTTGAAATTATATTTAGTTTTAATTATATACTTAGTTGCGAATTAGTCTTTGTATAAATGTGCTAATGTGTTTCTTTTTGAAGTGAAAACTTCTTTAGTACGGGGGTGACTTGAAATTTTATGAAACGAAACTGTCCAGTGGAGACTAGAAATGAGTGGAGACTGAGTTGAGTTGAGTTGAGTTGAGTTGAGTGGAGTGGAGTGGAGTGGAGTGGAGTAGTAAAACCTACAATTATCATCTTCTCAAAATTTTACATTCGTCTCATTATCTTGAAAACAAAATTTTTGAAGGTTTCACTTCTAACACGTGTGAATTGCACACATTTTAATTTTTTATTGTAGTAGAATTTGAAGGGAGTTGGACACGCATGCATGCAGTATTTTATTCTCAGAACTTATTTGTTTATGCGAGAGTTCTAGTGTGTAAAAGTTCCACTTAACCCAGTGTCTACTCATGCTGTAGGATGAAACATTTCTCCAATTAAATATTGTTCAGAATAATGACGATTAATAACGAGTTTGTTCTAGAAAGTGCACTGTAATCTAAAAAGTCTATGTACCTATCCAACAATTTTACACAGAAAATTTTTGAGTTTACATACCCGTAAAACCAAATAAAAGCAGCAAGATTGCTCGCATGTTTAACTGGCAATGTGTGTTGTTAGAAACTGTCCACTTTTCTCGAACTTCTTGTTTTTAAGTCGCGATAAACATGAATTAAGCAATTCATATCTTTATCATTATCTGAATATTTGTTGACATCATATCGTCATAGAAACTCGATCGAAACTGTATAAAATATTTAAGGTTTCGTTCCTAAAGGCATACTTAAGGGGCCCATAAGGCCCGGTGCACATCGGCGGCACGGCATGCCTACGCATCCCTCGCGCCGCGCCGCGCCGTCCCGAATGATGCCAAAGCATCCGATACGTATGGTGTTTCAGCAAGAATGAAAATACTATTATGTCTTCTGTGACTTCGCTTCAGTAATAAACGTGTGCCTATAGATTGCTATTCATTTATTTTAGGCACTGCATGAAAAATATTATTTTTGTTATAATTTTTGTACTTCTAATAACTAGTTATCAATTGTATAGAATAATTTTATAAATAATGGACGCCTACTTAACTACTGATGACACCGTACCCTGTAGATCAACTGGTCTACCTGCATTGTTGACATTTTTCAGAATGTTTACTGAATAAGATCAATAAGTTTTGTTGATATTTTTCATCTGCAGTTCTTCTAGAATTCCCGATTCCAGACCCACATTTGGCATAAGTTATTCATAACACAGAAGTTATTCAAGTTCAACTGAAAGTCAAGCAAAGTGCTAGCAAATCACGTGTGCAAAGCATTTTGACAACGCCATGGGAGACCCTTTATTCTTCTTGTTATCACTTTGTACTACGTAAGATACTCAGAGAGATATTGTTCAGTATTGTTCATTATGTTGGTATTGGCATGAACACATGACAACGAATCGAACCAAAATCAACATCATACCTAATTATTGAAGTAATTAATTGCTCTACTGATCTAATCGATTCAAAATCAAGATGGTTCAAGCCTGTTTTCTCATTAAAAGCTTTTATTATTTATTTTTATTGTAATATTTTTTAACATGCATTTGTAGGTTGTTAGCACTCAGCATGTATGAATTAAATCTTTACAGTCTGTTTTAGAACTACTGTATTTCATCTTACGGCAATAATGCTTTACATCTTTATGATAATGGTGACATGATACTATGCTCAGGGTTGGCTCCAAATGAAAGTACTCCTCGACAGATTATATTACTCTCTCTACGAGACGTCATGTCTCTATACGAGAAATCTCCTCAGCAGCTAACAATACATATTATGTAGTTATAACATAACAATTTAAAAAGCTTGATACTAAAATATTTATTACTACGTTAGTTGGTTGGCACTTAGCATGTAGAGGTATGTTTCAAATGTTGCATGCTGAAACCACTTTCTTGTAATAGATTAAATTTGTATATTTGTGGCATGAAAACTTTAGACGCTTTTGTTGGCCACCAACTCTTCCACCAATCTGCACTGGAGCAGCGTAGTGGATTATGGTCTAGACCTCCTCAAGAGAAGAGACCCGTGCTCGTTAGGGGGCAGTTAGTGCGTTTCCATTGAAGACATAATCAATAATCCACGCTAAATAATCCAGACCTGAAAAACAAACCAAATAATAAGATAATCAATTCCAGTCATGATAATTATGACCACAAGCACATTAATAATCTCCTTAAAAATATGTTATATCAGATAAGATATGACGATTGATTTTTCCATCAATAATCATGACATTAATGACTTTTAGATAGAAAAGATTTATTTTTATTACATAATCAAATTTTAATATTAAAAGATGTTTACCCAATCTTTGGTATTTTTTGTTACCCATACACAGTTCCAGGCCACGACAGGTGTCCATTGTAACTTGAGTAGTGCTGGTACACCGCCTTCGGACTAATTAAGTCCGATTGACGGTATCAATGGTTGGTAATTTTTATATCAATCGAATAAAAAATGGTAAATTTCTGCATCACATAAACAAATGCTAACTTGTTGGGGACAACAACACTTGGATGAATTAAAAAAATGGTTGTCTGTAAAGTCGGTTTACGGACGGTAGTTTAACGTGACAACGTCATGACAAAGCTCCGCTCCGCTCCGCCCCACCCCGCCCCGCTTCACTCAACTACGATCGCCTACGGCTCGCCTACGATACGCCGATTGTAGCCGATAGTGCCTCTCTCTCACTTTTGCCACTCTCTGGCTCGCGGCACGCTACATTTTTTCATAGATGCGCCCGGCGCTCATCGTTTTAATAGACGTTATCACGTCAAAAAACATGCACTTATTATAATTTTGTATGTCATGTGTTTATAATAAGATTGTGTAATTACAAGCTATTGATTTGATTATAAAGGGATAGGTTTTAAATTATAATACTATAGAACTTTTGAGGACATTCATACATACCATGAGACTATACATATAACATGAAATTATATAGATTTCGTTCATGCTAATTATGGTTTATGGACCCCTAAAAAGTCTATTAGATGTAAAATTTTTGAAGTTACAACTCTTAATATGTGGCATTTGGAGAAAATTGTGAGGTAAAATTTTTACGATGCGCACAGCATTCGCTGGAATTGTTTTGGATTGCTAGCACGCACGCGCCGGGTTATAGGTGCGAGCGAGAGGTACGTGATTGGACACATGTTATCCTATCTTGTCCTATCAATGATTGAACACTTCAACTGTTTTTGTTCCCCTTAAAATAAATAAGCCACTAAAATTATTTTAAAGTTCTATCATCTTTATTGATCGGCAACGCATCGATGATAATTTTAATGGCGCATTTCTTGAAATATTTGTGATAACGTATTCTTTAACTTTATGTTTACAATTATACATGCTCAATACCTCACAGAGTTTTGAAGTTATGATTCAATGAACTGTAAATCAAAGGTCACAATTTAAATGAAAATCATATCAATTGATGTACTCACTTTAATATCTTAAGCACTGAACCCAAAAGTTATGGTATGCAAATTATTGTAGGTATTACAAAGTTCCGTGTTAACACAAGTTTATTTGTATTTGATGCAATCAGTGAATGTATTTCTTGGAGTTATAGTTGCAGAAAATGTTCCGTACAGGTCTTAAAATGGATGACGGCGACCAGTGTCCAGTCTGAACATGCCAGATCTGAAAAAAAACAAATAATTGAAAAATCTTTTCATAATACATATACACAAATAGAAATACATATATACAAAAAAGCTATACAAAAAAATATACGTAAAATATTTTTATCCGATAAAAACACATTCAGTGGTATTTAAAACGCCCTCATAATTAATTAAAACAACTTCAAAATAAAATGAGAACATCATCAACGTAGTAGAAGTCAATTAAAAACGCATTATAACTCAATAATTATTCGTCACATCTCGCTTAAATTGAAATGCGACGACATGAGCCAGCTTTCGTATATAAAAAGAATCATTAAAATCGGTATCCCAGTAAAAAGTTATGAGGTAACACACAAAAAATACAGTCGATTTGAGAACCTCCTCCTTTTTTGAAGTGGTTAATAAAAAATACTGCTTTATCATCGTACTTTTTTGGCCTAATAAAATCTTAGGAACACTTATGTTATGGACACATACTAGATAAATTAAAACTTTATTTCTTACCCCCGCTTAGTAAGGATATCGTTGCCCATATGCAATTGCTCGCCACGGCATGTGTTCATTGAAACTTGAGTAGAGCTGGTGCATCGTCTTCCGACTAAGTGGTTACGAGTGACGGTTGCGGCGAATAGCTCCCAAGCACGGTTGTGGTTGCATAAACCGGACAAACATCCTGGCTGTGAGTTGCCACCATTGGGGAAGAAGTCGGCGTCAGCTACAGCGGATCCAATGCCAAGACCACCAATGCCTCCGTCGGTGTGAATAGCCTCAACGTAAACACCATCACGGGGGTTTAATCGGTTTGAATTTGTGTTCCATAGAGGACCGGCGGGGTCCAATCCTGAAAGAAAACGTGTACATAATTCTTGTATCGACAGCACTTCATCATAAAATAATTTGCTTTATACTACTAGCAGTAACAGCAAAAGCCTATCCTCGTGATCGACTTTATGCCGTTGCCGCACCACTGATTAATTATCCATCAATTACACTTATGATTGAAATAAGCAACTCAAAATTTGGCTCCTATGTGGCTTAAGCTATCACAGCTTCTGCAGTCTCTAGATATACATAGACATAGGTCGACAGTTTAGTGAGCTCTACGAAGGAATCCATTCAGTTATCAAAATTGCATGCTTTCAGACTTACAGTGCTTTTTTTGTTTATTTTAGAACTTTTCTAAATACATTGGATAATTTGGACAAAAGCAACAGAATATCTGAGTACCTACCAGTGATACGTGCTACTCTGCCTCCCAATTCTCTGCCAGCATTACCAACGATGTGGGCTCCCAAGCTGAACCCAACCAAGTGCATTGTTGTGTAAGGAGTATCGGTGACTCGATTGAGGAAAGCGAGGAACTGACCAAGTCCTCTTCCAACAGCTGGAACACCTCGAACGGCGGTCGCATAGTCCATCGCAGCCAGCCTTCTCCAGTCCATGACAATAACATTGGAATCACTCCTATCGAGGACAGCTGAAATATTTTTCAAAAGCAATTAGCTTAGCAGCAAACAATTCTGAAGAAACTGACTTTAATAATAACTCGACTACAGCCTTTCAATGTCCAAGTTTTAATAGATCAGTGTTTACAAACAAGTAACACAATATTGATCTTAATCCGCTTTCTTTTTTATCACTGATGATATTGTGTCGATCAGAACTGTTACCTCCATGTGTAATGGCAACGGTGATCATTAACAATTTCGTTTTGTTAGTTAATTTACAATCCTCTAATCATAAAAAAAACCACTGTACTGACCACGTGTTATTTCAGGGTTGAGGTCGCGATTCTGGTTGCCATACCAGCCGTGGACGATCACGACGGTTTGCACGCGAGGGTTAAAGTTGGAACGAGTGATGGAATTGGCGTTATTCATCTCCAGTGTCTGAGATCTCCTTGGATTTCGTCTGTAGGAAATAATAGCAAGGGATAAAAAATCATTATCTTAGTTGTCTAATAGCCTAGAACTGCAAAGTAATCTTTATTCCTGTAAATTTGTAAGGAAAAGTTCTTTCTGCATTTCGTTGCTCATTGTTTTTGAGACATTACAAATCTTCAAATGATATGTCCGTATTCAGAGATAGATTGCTATTTAAGACAATAAATTACAAATCGTCAAACTCTTTGATTACTTAAATTCGTTATAATTGTTACCTAGTAAACAAGAAGTATCGATTGTTATTCGGATTCCTGACAACATCGTTTAAGACGTCAAAGTCGGGTTCTGCCTCTAACTCTTCCACGGGCGCCGCAGATACGGCGATCACTAAAAAATAAAGTAATTTAGCATAAGTTGGTATAAATAATAAGGTAAATATTATTATAAGAAAAAAACATCTAAAAGAAGACAAGGCGTTATTGCCCACGCATAGACGTTCCGTACCCGTTCAGTCCACCTATGGTTCATCTACAGTCGTTACAGGCTCGTTCCCACATATATACGTATCCCAATGGATACGTATATATGTGGGATATTATTGACTTTGTGTGTGTGTGTATTACTGATTATTGAATCAGAACTGACTTTTGATAAATATGACACCAATCTTTTCAGATAAAAAGTCATTTTCCAGAAAGACAGGGAAGATAAAGAAAAACATCGGTTGGTAAATGACGGAGTTCTAAGTCTCCTCCTTTTTTCGGTTTAAACTCTGTTTAAAATCTCAGACCATTTTGTCTGTACATTTAATATTATGTTTCCAAAATTTCTATCAGTGGGCACTTAAATCTAGAGTTACAAGTCAAAAACATTTTTTTCTGTCTCTCTCTCTTTTACTGTTTGGTTGTCCGAGCTTGCCTCGTAGTCGATTTCGATGTGACCGATGAGTCTAATTATAATCTATACTATAATAAAACTCAAAGGGCAAATTTTCTGTACATTGAATATTTTTTTAAAAATTTGATTAAGGGGCACTTCAATAACGTGTTAGAGCACAAAAATATTTTTTTTAGAATTATTGTCTGTCTGTCTGTCTGTCTGTCTGTTTGTCTGTCCGGGCATCACATGAAAACCCTTGAACGGATTTCGATGAAAATTGGTAAAGTTGTTACTAATACTCCGGGTCATATTTTAGGATACTTTTTATCCCGGAAAATTAAAAGGTTTCCCCAGGAAATGGGATGAAAGTTTGTATGGATTTTTTTTTAAAAATCAACCGATTTGCTTCAAATTTGCTACAAATATTCATTGCTTAAATTAATGAAACATATATTTTTCAGTTTTTCAACATTTTGCCAAAAAAAGAAAAAAAATACAAATTAATCTATACTATAATAAAACTCAAAGGGCAAATTTTCTGTACATTGAATATTTTTTTTAAAATTTGATTAGGGGGCACTTCAATAACGTGTTAGAGCACAAAAATATTTTTTTTAGAATTATTGTCTGTCTGTCTGTCTGTCTATCTGTCTGTCTGTCTGTCTGTCTGTCTGTCTATCTGTCTGTCTATCTGTCTGTCTGTCTGTTTGTCTGTCCGGGCATCACATGAAAACCCTTGAACGGATTTCGATGAAAATTGGTAAAGTTGTTACTAATACTCCGGGTCATATTTTAAGATACTTTTTATCCCGGAAAATTAAAAGGTTTCCCCAGGAAACGGGATGAAAGTTTGTATGGATTTTTTTTTAAATCAACCGATTTGCTTCAAATTTGCTACAAATATTCATAGCTTAAATTGATGAAACATATATTTTTCAGTTTTTCAACATTTTGCCAAAAAAAGAAAAAAAATACAAATTAATGTGAATATTGCTTATTTTTCAAAACCCGCTCCTGGAGGAATCCTTTGTGATTTTATCGTGGGTTTCAGTATATAAATTGCTAAATATAAGTACTTCAATATAAATTCACCGTTTTTTAAATTTCCTTCTGCAAGAGGTACAAATAAGGTAAAACATAATTTCCGTATGCGAAGCTGCGGGCAACAGCTAGTTATAAATATAATACTCTTCCATGGTTAGTTAATAAATAGAAACTATGCCACAACGTTGCAAAAATATTGAATGCACCCATATTCAAAAATCACTCCAACTATACAATCAGTAACAATTATGAAATAGTTCTGACTGGTACTGTCAAGTGTTACACTGGACACGGAAAGCAATATATGAAAATTTACTTACCCGCGACACCGAGAAGTAATATGGAAAGTCGCATGTTTAATTTGCTAAATGTATTGTGAACAACTGTTCACTTCTCGAGCATTTTGTATTTAAATCCTATTTTTGTTTGATAATCGTACATTAATTAAGATTTCATATCATTCCGATACTTATCTTTCTGCGTATATTCCTAATTTGTTTGTTTAGTAAATAATATGCCATCAAAAACATAACTTGTAAAAAAACCCAAGTCTCGCAACTCAGTTCTTCTACCGTAAAAACTTGTGAGATCCATGTAATACCAAGTCGGTTAATTTATTCAGTTCCTACTTAAGGTTCCTTCTGTCTTAAGTTATTACGTAATTAGCTAACCTAACAAGTAACAACATCTTATAGTGACCATATCAATATTGAAAATCTTTTATGTTTTAAATAAATAGATCGACTTGACCATCGCATGAAAACACAATGTATCTCACAAGTAATATCTACCTACATATTATATTTGTTTAGTGCGATTGCCAAGTCAATCTATTTATTTAAAACATAAAAGATTTTCAATATTGATATGGTCACTATAAGATGTTGTTACTTGTTAGGTTAGCTAATTACGTAATAACTTAAGACAGAAGGAACCTTAAGTAGGAACTGAATAAATTAACCGACTTGGTATTACATGGATCTCACAAGTTTTTACGGTAGAAGAACTGAGTTGCGAGACTTGGGTTTTTTTACAAGTTATGTTTTTGATGGCATCTCATTTCTTTTTGTAGATAGTCCTACTTTTTTTCCTTTTACAAGTTATCTTTGAACATAATTATATCTAGGTACCTATCTACACCTATTATTCCATTATATCTAGGTACCTATCTACACATATTATATACATGTACACTGATTCATTCACTGCAAATGTAACTTTGTAATCCTATACCTTTATATAGGATTACAAAGTTATTTATGCAGTTGATATATCTAGAAAACTGGAGCGAAATTGCAAAATATTTTAGTTTTTCCTTGATCTATACACTAAACACTAATTGCGTTCCAAATTTGAAGCTTCTATGTCTGCTAGAAGTGCCTTAGAGTTTTGATGATCGGTCAGTCAGTGAGTGACGAAATTAAGCAACTTTGACTAGTTATAATTCTAAAACTACTGAATCAAATTGAATGAAATTTGAAATATAGCGTGTTTATACCATGACTGCTTGGTAGCTGAAAATTCAGACTTCTAGCTTTATCCACAAGGAAGTTATAGGGGGTCGAAAATGGCCTGAATTGCTTCGAGAAAAGGATGGTACGGCCGTGCCGCTTTTTTGCTCGACTTGGCGGGGGCACTGCCGTGCCCCCAGATAATTGATCAAAAGTAGTAGGTATTTGGTAATTTGGTAATTTCCTTTTTTATAATCCACGGCATGGGTTTCTTCTTAAAATTAAGGAGGCCTAGAGCAAAGGTACTCTATTATGGATTGGGGGAGGGGCTACTGGCGTGTTCGAGTTTTAACGATTGCCATCTAACGATAACAATCGGAGCTGACAGCTTTTTTGACAGCGAGGCATAAGAAGTTTAAGTTAAATGGTTGCTATAATGACTTAAAACCAATCGTATGGGGTAATCATATCCTTCAAAGGTATCAAATAAAAATAAATAATAACCAATACAATTTTTACACTTTATTTTTTTTATTGTAGCACTGTTTTATTTAGCCGTATTGGGGCGGCTTAGAATACTAACCCCAATCCTACGCCGGATGGGTGTCGTAAAAGGCTACTAAATCCGGCCCGCTGGTTTTAGGACCCCTCGAGGGATTATATTGGTAATATTGATTTTAATTAATAAATACTAATACTAAAATATTAATACTAAAATAAATAATTTCTATTATTATTTCTCCATGGGGTTCCTGGATAGCTACCATCCTTGAGCATGAGTCAGCCACCAAAGGACTCGTGTTTCGGCTGGGGGCTTGAGAGCCAGTTCTTTCTTTCTTTTTCTTCTCCCTTTCTTACCGGTACGCAACAGTGATGCCTTTGGTGTTGCTGATGTCCATGAGCGACGATAACCACTTAGCATCAGGTGGATCGTCAGCTCGTTTGACGGCTATTTCCATAAAAATGGAGCATAAAGTGCTATGCAATAAAAGTAAACAAAAAATGGTGGAAGGATAAATTGGAAAAATGGCAAACTATAATGCGTGTCTTTAATGTTTTTTTTACTTGATTGTGAAACACAAGAATACAAAAGGATACAAAAGGACAAGTTAGATTTTTTTATAATTAAAGGCAAACTTTGCTTGAAATAGTTATATTTATGAATAGTGATTACATTAAGCTTTAACTAATATGTAATCATATCTATTTTTTATCGTATTCCATTAGAAAGGATACACTGCTCTTGTGTTGAGTCTATACACTCCGGTTCTGTAACAAGAAACAGTAAATATTATTTTCAATCAATCACAAATCATTACAAAATTAATTATCTAACTCAGGCAAAAAAATTGACTCCAAAAACTTACCCAGTTTTATTCAAGTCAGTATTTCCCATGGGTAATGACCGCCCGTGACACAAGCCCAATTCTAACATAGAAACACTAGAGCACTGACGTCCAATAAGTTTATTTGGATGTCTATTGACCGTGGCAGCATAGAGTTCGTATGATCGGTAATGATTGCAGAGCACGTTAATAGAAACAATGCAGCCAGGCTGTGTACTGCCTCCGTTGGGAAAGAAATCGGTATCGCCGACAAACATCTTAATCCCTAATCCCCCAGCATTGGTATGTATAGCTTCAACGTAACGTGCATCCGTGCTACGTAATCTCTGGGGATTATTATACCATAAAGGACCGCCAGGGTCAAGACCTGTAGGACAATGGAATGGTAAATTAGTATTGAATTACTACATTTTGTTAAATATTTTTTAATTGCAACTTTCAGTTCCGTAGCAGACAGTGTCAGAGAACCAGATGTAGGTTTCTTTTCGTCTTTTCCATAATGCCTTTGATTATTTGGAGACAGGCCACTTGAAGGTAAATGGTCGCCACTATTGATTTCAGCTACGCTAAAAGGCATCACTAATGTGATTCCCGTCTAGACGAAAGCAGACCTGCTCATTCTGGTTTCTGGACACAACAAAAACTGGTAAAAAATCTAGGCTCCACAAACACGGAACGGTTGTCTTCTCCACAAGGCTGGATAGAGCGATACACCGTTATTAGGTGATGCCGTCGACTTTATTCACCAAGGTTAATTCACCCAGGTGTCTTAAGTCTACCAAATTTATTCACTTTCTGACAGAGGTGAATGTGCACTCACCTGTAATACGAGCAACTTTTCCATTGAGCTGTCTCCCTGCGCTACCCACAACGTGTCCTCCAAGACTGAAACCGATCAAATGTACCAGGTTGTATGGCATGCCTGTCGTCTTGTTGAGGAAGGACAGGAACAGTCCCAAGCCACGTCCCACCGACGGTACCTTCCGGACTGCTGTTTTGTAACCCAGTCGGGAAACTCTGCTCCAGTCCATGTAGATCACATTGACGTCATCATCGTTTAATAATGCTAGAACAATATATAACATTGTTAATTTGCTCCCTGTATACTTATTATGATGAGAGATATTATTATGACTATAAGTATAGTCCATACTTATAGTCATAATAATATGTTTTGAAACTACTCGTATTCGAAAATGTGTAACTTAAGTCATCGCGGACATTAAAATTTTTGGGTGCAAACGGATACTCACGGTTTTTGTATATTATTATTCAGATATTTCAACCAGGTTACGAGTGGCGTAACTGGGCTATAATAATATACAAAAATCGTGAGTACTATTAGCACCCAAAAGTTACTTGACATCCGTCGGGAAAACACATCATTTTGAAGTAAATACCAGACGATCTATCCATGGAAATTAGACAACACCAAAGGCATCACTTCGACACATTTCTTGACTAAAATAATAATATTATAAACGAGTAACCGCCCTCGCTTTGCTTCGGTTTTCTTATTTTTTACACCTTGGGTTACATTATTGGAGTTTTATTAAGGATCGCTAATTTTTTTGAAAATATAATATAGCCTATGTCACCCGGGGATAGTGTAGCTTCCCAACAGTGAAAGAATTTTTCAAATCGGTTCAGTAGTTTCGGAGCCTATTCAATTAAAAAAATCTTTCCTCTTTATAACATTAGTATACATAAACGGAGTTCTTTATATTTTCCGTAAAATTATTTTACATTATTATATCTTCATTCGACGAGCTGAGATAGGTATTATGTCAAGCTCACCTGCGAGTTTTAAAAGATTAGATAATAATAATCGCTCATAGCTGTGCTCAGTGGTGGGCAATTAATGGATTGTAACCAGATAATAATACATTTGTATATCCTACCCTTAATATACTCGTAACACTAATACAAAATGCCAGGAAATGTATTCCTTAGGATAATGTCACGATAACTCGCTTTTGTATATGGTTTCTCTTATCGCGCAAGAAGTTTTGATTCAATCGATCATTTTCACTGACACAAGCCTTCGGATAATGCGCGTTTCACAAACCTTATCATTTACCTACTGTTTCAGTAAAACTTGAACACTTGTCTTGTTCATTGCCTTTTTTATAGAAATAGCCGGCAAACGAGCTGAAGATCCACCTGATAATAAGTAGCTATCGTCGCCCATGGACATACGCAACACCAAAGGCATCACTGATGCGTTGCAGGCCAAGAAAGATGCCTTTATTCATTCTTCAGTTTCGACAAAACATAAATAATTCAATCATAGATCTATAATAATGTCATTCGTGTCCTATGTTCGTGTCACATAATTATTAATTTTATGCAGTATGAGCTAAACCCGAAACACTTTTTCAACTTTCCCTTCATATGAGATGGTCCTTCTTCTACCAATACTCCATGCTCGGAATAAATAGAAAACATGTAAAGCTAGATTCAACGCGCTTAAAATACAGCACAAAGACAAGGTAGTACTCACCACTTCTGAGTGTAGGATTTATCAGAGCATACCTATCTTGCAGCCAACCATGTACCACTACGACAGTCGGCACATGCGGGTTGAAGTTCGATGATGTCACCGATTCTGCGTCACCATACTTTAATATTTCTCCTAGATTACGATTACGTCTGTAAAAGAACATAAATAATAGTTTAAAAAAACTAAAAAAAACGCTATAGAAAATCCAACTAAAAAAAATATAAAATAAATTTGAATTAAGAATTTTGGAATTGTAATAAAAGTGTGGGGTGCTTTTAAAGATAATATTATCCCTTCTACTCATTGACACCATGCACCCGACGCTTTTATTACAATTACACGATTCTTAATTCAAATTTATTATCTATTTATTTATTTTTTTGGATTTACTATAAGGCGTGTTTTTTTAGGGTTTTTTAAAGTACGATATTATGTATTTTTTCATTTTTAGATTGATTTTTTGAAATGAAATTTAGGTATTTTTTTCTTTCTTTTTCTTTAAATATTGAATTGTCATCGATCCTTGATAACTCTACGAAGTTTGAAAGAAATCTGACCGTTTAAAGCTAATATATAGCGTGTAATTAGGTTTTTTCTTTCTTTCTTTCTTTTTTTTCTTTAAATATTGAATTGTCATCGGTCCTCAATAAGTCCATGAAGTTTGAAAGAAATCTGACCGTTTGAAGTGGGTCAAAATCAAGTCCAAAGAGAAGTTACAACACAACCGTACAGGTGAAGCTAATAAAAAGCGTGTAAAAATTTTGTAATTAATCATGCAACTTATTTGAAAATATTGCATTTAGGTACTCGTATCATTGTGAACTGAATAAGTGCGTAACATTCTGATCTTTTGAGAACATTTAGGTATGAAGAATAGGTACTCACTTCACCGAAGCAAGTACCTACCTATTAATTTTATTTGAAAGGTACGCACATTAAAACTGCCCTCCTAACGATAAACAACTTATCTGACATTTTTGACGAAAACGAGTTGTTAGCATATTCGTAATCAGCGAATTTGGCTGATAAACAACGATAAACAACGTATCTGACATTTTTGACGAAAACGAGTTATTAGCATAATCGTAATCAGCGAATTTGGCTGATAAACAACGATAAACAACGTATCTGACATTTTTGACGAAAACGAGTTATTAGCATAATCGTAATCAGCGAATTTGGCTGATTACGAATATGCTAATAACTCGTTTTCGTCAAAAATGTCAGATACGTTGTTTATCGTTAGGAGGGCAGAAAACTACTCGGCTATTGCTTACACAAAATAATTTTATAATTTAATTTTTCACTGAAAGGTATTGAAACTTTTCCAACCGTTTGCGAATCTCAAACAAGATTAGGAAAGCCACCACGACATCGTAGATACGTGTTAGATCTCATATAATTTTAAAAACCTGGGGTCGTCCAACACTGCACTAAGGCCACTAAGTCCCTTACTTACCTATAAACTTTGTAGTAGGTACGTGTTTGTTCAAAAGCGGATGTGTTTGAAACGTGAATTGTCTACGCGAAACTTATCTACCAGCTAGTGGGATTCAGTGGAGTATTCAAATAACTTCTCAGGTATATCTTGGTACTATTAAAAGCAGAACGTGATGCATAATAACGGAATATTATATCGCAATAAGCCGTTAAAATACTGGTCTTAGTAAGTTTAAAAAATTATTGTTTTGTTTAAAATATAAATTAAATATTTATCGTAATATGTGTGTACGACAAGACCGTGACCGGCATATTTTAAAATTTTGAAATGAAGTTTATAAGAATAAGTATTAGGATGAACAGAACAATCTTTTCCCTAAAATGCTTATTTATTCTAAGGTTTTCATTAAAATTTGCCGGTCCCGCTCTTTTCCTACATGGTGTAAATAAAAAATATGTTTTTACTATGTACACAGAGCAAAAGAGATAGTATGCAGCGCACACTAGCAAACGAAATGTGTGCGTAATGCGGAAGAGTGTATTACATATACATACCTGGTGTACAGCAGGAATAAATCACGTTCCGGTTCTGGGTCGATTTTCTCCTGAACGGTGTCATTAGGCTCCTCCAGAGCCTCTAGAGGTAGACTTAATACCTCTAGCCATGCTTCAACATTTTTGGATTCATCCGCAATCGCCGATGAAAACAACAATGCTAGAACAAGATAAACATCATCGTATTATTGTCATCGTCATGCATAATATCAAAACTGTAACGGATACATATCTGAACATGGAATGTATTTGAAAAAAATGGTTGTCTGTAAAGTCGGTTTACGGAACGGTAGTTTAACGTGACACTCATACCCATACATAGTCAGTTTAATATCCATAATGATCGCTAAGTATGGACATCATAACATCAAAGGCATTGCCGATATTATATAGTATATCACTAGTCAAGAAAGAAGGAAAAGCCTGCCTATTACTGGTTGCCTGATACTGCAACCGGCCGATATTATCCTTTTATTATTTATTTATTATTTTACAGAATAAACTGCTATTAAACCGTTTTATGTTAAGTTAGCCACGACTAATGCACATTTGAAACACCGGGGATTTTCACTTGTTATTGCCTAAGAAAACGATAAATAAATACCGTTTCCGTACTGTAACCCTACCCTAGCAGCAAGGCTATTCTGTTTTGTAACTCGACAGCGGAAACCGCGATGAGTGTCAAAATTCCTTGCCAAAGTTGACACTCATCGTGGATTCCGCTGTTGAGTTACAGAACAGAATAGCCTTGCAGTACTTAGGACGTTGGCAGATATTACATTGGAGATTGGCGACAAAACCAAAGAAAATGTTTTACGTAATTTTAAGTCCTTGAATTAAGTTATTGTAGTTTTTAACGATAACCGTTTATTGATTCAGATATAATTTCATTTTTACGGTGGCATGAATCCCTTTTTAAAATCAATAAAGAGAAATGGAGTTTTAAATAAAATCGTTCAGTGTCTCTCGCGAACGTGAAAAGTTTAGGTAATTTAAATAAAATATTGGCAAAAGTTCAACTCTTGCGCCATTCCGTGCTGGAAATTTGATTTTGAAAAGAAATTCGTCTTCTTCGAGTTGTTGTTATGCGAAAAAGAATCTTGGCATCTTCAACTGCTGGAAAACTTAGATTTGTTACAGAGAATTAAAAACTTATGTTCTCAATCATTCATTCACTCCTTCATCGGTTCACTCCCTGTGTCTCAGAAGTCATAGTCATAATGCAAAGACTTACTACCAAATAATATATATTTTATCCTGCACCATCCACGATACGAACCTGAAAGCCTTCGTTCATAAAGTTGAACTTTACAATTAGGTATTAGGCTAAGGATTCGTTAGAATAAATATAATATAGTTATAGGTACTTACAAAGAATTGAACTTAGTAGTTCATACAAGTCTTGTATGTAAATAATCAAAAAATTTATGATTACTGTAATTTAAGACTTCGTTTTGTCGTTACTACTTACTTACTGTGCACTAGTTTCGAAAAGCTTATAGTATATTTAGGTGCCTATGTGTAAAATAAAAAATGACTAAGTAATCATAAATTACTTCCATAAATTTCTCATTAATGATGTTATAGTTGCATGCGTTTATATTAGCACAGACATCAAGCATTTCAATAGGTATTCAATGAATATCTTTTTATTAAATTAATAAGTAGGTAACGAGGTCATTTTATACGAATTTTTTACTCTTTATTGTCATTTTGTAGTTTTCGTAAGTTTTCGGTTTGACTTTTTTTTACTGACTTCGGAAATATAAAAAAAATCAGTCGAATTTAATACGAGTACCTCACTCGTATTAACTTCAACTGATTTTTTTTTATGTTTGTTACCTCATAACTTTCGACTGGGTGAACCGATTTTGATGATTCATGTTTTAATCGAAAGCTAGTGCTTGTCATATGGTCCCACTTAAATTTGAGCTAGATGTGACGAGTAGTTTTGAGTTATTTTGAAGTCGATTATTTTTTTCTTTGTAAAATTCAGATTATTTAAGTTTTTATATCTCAAGATGCTCCATCACTTCGAACGTAATTTAACTACTCCTAATTTAAACTCAACAAGCGAAACAGAACGGTTAGGTGCAGCGCAGACGGCACACTGTCTGTGACGCTCTTTTAAGTCTGTGAAAATAGAACCTTTGCAATTATATGCAGTAACGCATACGACGCGCAATAATTGCGGCGCATACAAAATACGTGTAATTCGGGCAGCCCGCGCCGCACCGCGTCGCGCAGCTCCGCTCAAATGGTGTGCGAAAGAAATACAACGTTTGCTTCAACACGCGCTAACGCAGACGGCGCACACTTCAGTCTGCAATCTGCATTCGTTAGTGGTGGGCGTAACGTATGCGATATTAGCATGGCGCCAGAGATCGATTGAAATACAAAACAGACCAGCACTTTCTCATTGTTTCCGAATGAGTCAAAGCTGGTCTTAAAATAGATAACAGTTCATTAAATGTTGTTACAGATATTTTATAGAATTTGAAAAATTTATCCGGATATTGTTTCAGAATTGAATGTTTAATATGGAACTGTCCTTTCAGTAATCTCTCCGAAAGTATAGAATGTATCCAAAATTCTCTATTTCTTCTTTTTTTCTGTACTTCAAGTACAAAATAATGCATCGCGATCTCTGCGTGATTTCCATAGCGTGTACGTCACTACAGTTTTGTCGACAGAATGATCGAAGGTGTGCGTCGTGTGCTTTGAGTCTGCGAAAAATCCGAGATAGACTGTTTTCGCGCCATGTAGTCATTTGTGCGCCCGCAGTCTCGATCGCTCAAGAAGAGTGTCGTCTGCGCTGCACCTTAATTTACAGAAATCGCTAAGCAAGTTTCCTGTAAAGTTGAGGAAACAGGAGTACCTACGTCTAAAAGCGTCTGTAATTGACCAGACCAGCTATCGAATTCTCTCAAGATCTTCAACTTGTAATAAGTTTAAATTGGCTCTGTTGTCCATTCTAAGTTAAGAAACTTACAGCTGAATGTAATAGGTAGTAACAAACAGCCGTTGTCTATCTATCTCAACGTAATTAGTTACCTCAAAGATATTTATACTTATTATAAAAGTAAGTAATGATAAAGGTTTAATTCTTATTACGGGTATAGGATAAATGTGAAAAACAAGAAGTAATTTTTGAGTAACGTTACTAATTGTAAAAGTAAGGATCGTATTTCCTGGATGGATGGCGGATTAAATATGGCTGGTTTTAACCAACAAAGGAATTCGAGTCTATCCCACTAGTCCCATTCCCCCTTATTACAAGACGAGGTCTAAAGTTTAGGTTTAAACCATGACTAAATAGTCCAGGCTTGGTACGATACTGACTTTACGTACGATACTGAATTGTCAAAATTCTTTCATCTGAGGCTTTAGTATCATAGTTAGGCAATGGCTTATGCGTTAAAACGCGTCTTGTAATAATAATTTGCTTAGTCCAAGCTTCAAAGGAGGTTTAGTACCAGGACTAACGATAGACCTCGTTCTGTAATAAGACCGATTGAGTTTTTCCGTGATGGTGATATTTTATTTCATGGTTGTCAAAATGCGAAGTGAGTCAATTCGCGTCTGAGAAGATTGTACCCTGAGATTGTACCATTGTGAAAAATTTACCTTAATTTTGTTGAAGTTGTATACATAGAAGTTACATCACTGCTAGCAACTGGTACACATTACAAAGATTATTTAATATCATGCACATGAAACTCCAGTCACCATTTATCGTAATTTGAATTACATAAAGGGCTTCACCCTTGTCCGTATGCCTGACGCGGTATGATGGAATGGCGCAACCGATGTCAGTTGATAGCAGGATAATTAGCGTTGTAAGATTTGGATAGAAATCTTAAATGCTGTTTTCAGTTTCCCTTGAACTTTGCATTAACAGACAGGGCTATAATTAGAACACATTACAATACATGTATTGTGTTTTACTGTATTAATAATAAATAAATAATAAATAACGCTTCACACTCATTGCCCCACACTAGGATTCCCTGTGTCCATGGACAACACACTAGACAAGGACATTCACACACAGACCGAGAACAGAAATTCAAACTCATCATTCAAATTTCCGCCTCACTGGGAATCGAACCCAGGACCCTCAGTGCGGCGATCCGGCGATCCGGCATGGTAACCATTGCGCCACACTGGTCGTCAATATTCAATGGATTCTTTTTTTACGGATATAACCGGCAAACGAGCTGACGATCCACCTGATGGTAAGTGGCTATCGTCGCCTATGAACATCAGCAACACCAAAGGCATTACTGATGTATGAGTTGCCCACCAAGAAAGAAGAAAAAGAAGGACAGAAAGAAAAAAAGAACTGGCTCTCAAGCCCCCAGCCGGAACACGACGAGTCGTTTGGCGGCTGACTCATGCTCAAGGGTGATAGCCAGGCAAACCCGTGGAGAAATAATAGTACCTAGTAATAATTGTATTAATTAACAATTAAAAATATTACCAATACAATCCCACCGAGGGCCCTACCACCAGCTTCCAGATTTAGTGGCCTCTTACGACACCCATCCGGCGTGGGATTGGGGTTAGTATTCTAAGCCGCCCCAATACGGCTAAAACATTTCTACCCATCGGTTAACGGCACACTACATGGCACAAGGAAATCTCTTCACAACTGAAAAGGCCTAGAGAACTCCACCACGCTGTTCCAGTGCGCGAATTGGCGGAGGGTTTAGTTGACCCAATAGTTTGATGCCGCTCGAAGAACGAACAATCAATACCGACGACTATACGTTCTCTTCGAAACACAAAAGCACAAATGAAATTTTGTCACTAGTGATCACCTCATTAATTACAAAGCTAGAGCAAATAAGGGATTAAAATAGTAATATTTTAAACAAGCAATTAGCTGTTCGAAAAACTAGCGTAAATACTACATTAACTCTAACTTGTACTAATGAAAAATAATATACTCAACTAAGGAATCATTTGTACTAGCACTTAAAAGGATCATTACATGAAGTTATCTATGCGGTCTTGATTTATGACTAATATATTTACCCCAGAGCCATTAGTTGCAACGTTTGTCTGAGAAGATTAATATTTAGCTTTAATCTCTTAGCGGTTCACTGCGAGCCACTGAACTCTTTTAGTATTTTTACCCAGACGCAAAACGAAAAGTAGGTACCTATTAGGTAGCGTGTTTTTCTGTGTTTGTCTGTGGCATCGTCGCTCATAAACGGATTAATCGAATGAGCTATTGACAAACTTTTGTTATCAATAAAAAATTTGGAAATTAATTTTGAGGTCGGTAATGATAAAGATGGAAATACAAAATGTAATGGTGAGGCCAAACGTGCGTATTTTTTAACTATGAGTCATGTAATTGCTAAGATAACAAATAAGAGTTTTGAACTAACTAATAATTTGGTTAAATTTCTACTTTCGTTGATATGGTGGATAACCGGCGCAACTGACCGTGCTTGAACTAAAGGCGTCTCTTCATATAAATTGAACTGAGTTTTTAGCATTTCTGTGTCATAAATTATCATAAAAACAGTTCTATACCGCTGGGTTTTATAAGCCATTGAGATCTATAACCATAAAACCACCAATACTTTAGGGACTTCGTTTGCACATCGAGACGTTCGTGAGAGGGTGACGACACTCCAACCCATCCTCAACATTGGTAGCTCTTGCCTTGTCGAATACGAATCGTCACATAATGAGGCCGTGAATAACACTCGTTCTCACAACTCCTTACTACGCGTTTGATATGAACCTTCATATCCACGCAAGGGATTATAGACACTATCCTGCTAGTTATAGTCATTACTTTGGCGCGTTTAAGAAAGCAAAGATTCTTTAGATCGCTGTTTGATATTCTGAAAACATTTGAGAAATGATAGGGAATACCGTAATACTCCTGTTCATGTTATCGTTTACAACTTTTAATGAAAACCCACAATTTCGATATTACGCATTCTATAACTCTTCCCAAGGTTCGTAAGTAATTTCGTTCTTTGTTATAGCCGTATCCAATACTAAACTCGAATCAAGTTACAAAGCTCTAATAACATCGAAAATTCGCAAGACTTTCGAGCATCCATTGGTAAAGATAAGTATTTCCCTTTGCAATCGAAGTGAACGTTTGATGTCTTGTGATACTTCAACGTCTAAAGGTAAATTTACTAAACGTTTATCGAACTGCTGCCAAAGGTTAAACATAAAGCAGAACATCTACTCTTATTTGTAGTCATTTCATAATATATTATAATTTCGATTTACTTTAAAAATTATATAAAACAATTAAAACCATGGAATAAAGCCATTGAAACTTAACGTCATAAGAATATCTGAATGTCATCATAACATGATGATATCAGTTATATTATAACTGATCAATCAATCTTTTTATTTATTTGTGTACTAGAGAAACAAAATGGAAGGTGATATAAGAATGAATAGGCTTTTACTAAGTTAGTGCGTTTTACCATCCATGACACATCGTCACCCATGGGGTGGGATTGTAGTCAAGCATTAACTTATATGGTATAAAAAAAATAAGTATGTTTAAATGCCAATATTTGGCGTTTAACAAATTGAACCCAGAAGCCTACTGACCCTAGCATAACAGGCTTTGTCATTACCAATTTCAGTGCATCTCCGATTAATTCAATTGTCTCTATAAGCATAGACTCCAATACAGTTTTTTGTTGGTAGGTATATGCCTGACAAAATGTTACATTAGAAAAATTGAATACGTGGGTACGAATTCGATTGGTATCGGCACCGAAGTATTATAAATGCATAGATGCCATTCGTACCGCACTGTCCTACCCAAATAAACCAGATGCTATTAATAATAAAGGGAGCGCCAGTGGCAAACTCTTTGCAGTTTGTCACTGCGGTTGTGAATGTTTTTACTAGTAGATAAGCACTGCCGTCTTTTTAAATATTTATTGTAGCCAATTGACGCAATATATCCATTGCATGACTACGAACCTTGATTGGCTAGCAACGATTCGGTGGCATTCCTCCTATTGCTAATAAGAACTTTATATACATAGACAGCAATCTTCGAAGAGGTACCTGAAGACGGATCACACACATTGGATGAAAATTTTCGACAAATCATAGTCTTGATTGACGTTGAATTTAGACTCGTAGTCACTCGTTGGATGTCGGTTTGTAACGTCGACCAATGATGGGGCACAGATATTCATCCAATGTCACGTGGTCCGTCTTCATGTACCTCTTCGAAGCTCGCCGTCCAGTTCTATATATAAAGTTCTTGATTGCTAATGTCCATAGCGGGGATCACTTACCATCAGGTGAACCGTCTGCTCCTTTGCCTAGTCAAGAAAAAGGCGGATACTTTTATTCCTCTCATTATTGTTCATGATTGTTTCGCCAACTATCACAAAAAGTATAAACCGATTTTAAGCGGTTCTCACTTTATTCAATACTCAGAACTCAGAACGCTTCATTCTTAACTGAAATATTAATATAGTTATGTTTCAATAAATAATCCTATAATAATGAATCCTTTTGTTTTATAGATCTGTAAGTTGAATTTAAACGGATTTATTACGTATTAACTTATGTTAACGCAGGAATCCATCCATACTCCATATACAGGGTGGATTTTTGAGACGGGTCAGTAAGGGCAGGTACCTTAACCGTTATAGTTACAGGAAAACGTTCCTAGGAGACTATCCATAACTTTTTAAGATATTCTGAACTGCATTCACAGATTTTTGAAAAAATGTACGGTCAGCGAAAAAAGTGCTAAAATAATAAAAAAAATATTTTTATGCCTATCGATCCTACTTCGTATGGGGATCAAAATACTCTATGGGACAATTTAAGGTATGAGTACTAGAAATGTCAGAAAACGCTAAAAACATTTTCCATACATTTTGTACTGAAAAACGATAAATCAACTCGAAATATTCTTTATCGCCAAACAATCCTATTTCTCACTGCGATTAAAAGATTATTTAAGGCCTATTGAAATTTAAATACAAAAACTACGGTAAGACACAACATATCACACAAACTTAAAAATAGGTTATCTATTGTTCTAAATGACCGCCGTTTTCACGAATACATAAGTTCACTCGTTTTTGTACTGAGCAAGTAGCAGCGGAAAGTTTTCTTTGATGGATATTATTTAAAATCCTCGTTAATGCCTCTTTCAGCTCCTGAACACTGCCGTACTTTCTTTTGTAGACTTCATTTTTTAGGTGGCCCCACGAAAAAAAAACTCGAGAGGCGTTAGATAGGGGCTGCGAGGTGGCCACTTAATTGGACCATGTGTTCCCTTAACAGCACCTCTTGTAGCCCCGATCTAACGCCTCTCGATTTTTTTTGTGGGGCCACCTAAAAAATTAAATCTACAAAAGAAAGTACGACAGTGTTCAGGAGCTGAAAGAGGCATTAACGAGGATTTTAAATAATATCCATCAAAGAAAACTTTCCGCTGCTACTTGCTCAGTACAAAAACGAGTGAACTTATGTATTCGTGAAAACGGCGGTCATTTAGAACAATAGATAACCTATTTTTAAGTTTGTGTGATATGTTGTGTCTTACCGTAGTTTTTGTATTTAAATTTCAATAGGCCTTAAAGAATCTTTTAATCGCAGTGAGAAATAGGATTGTTTGGCGATAAAGAATATTTCGAGTTGATTTATCGTTTTTCAGTACAAAATGTATGGAAAATGTTTTTAGCGTTTTCTGACATTTCTAGTACTCAAACCTTAAATGGTCCCATAGAGTATTTTGATCCCCATACGAAGTAGGATCGATAGGCATAAAAATATTTTTTTTTGGATTTTAGCACTTTTTTCGCTGACCGTACATTTTTTCAAAAATCTGTGAATGCAGTTCAGAATATCTTAAAAAGTTATGGATAGTCTCCTAGGAACGTTTTCCTGTAACTATAACGGTTAAGGTACCTGCCCTTACTGACCCGTCTCAAAAATCCACCCTGTATATACTAATATTATAAATGTGAAAGTGTGTTTGTTTGTTTGTTTGTTTGTCCGTCTTTCATGTCGCAACGAAGCTGTTATATGGTATGGTTTTTGTGTGTGGAGATAGTGAGGAGGGTGGAGAGTAACGTAGGCTACTTTTTACCGCGGTAAAACATCCCCATGGGAACATCGATATTTTGTTAGTTGATGCTAGATATTTAGTTCCGGGTGTTGTTAATAGATGGCGTTAGTAAAATTCATTTGCATTTTACGCTATCAAATGATACATTTAAATTACTTAAGTCATAGGTAACTAAGTCTAACTAACAATGAGTAAAAGTAAGTAAGTAGGATTTGTAAAAAATCGATCTCTACCGCGGGCGAAGCTGCGGGCAAAAGCTAGTAGAAGATAAAGTTGTTGAAGTTTTATGCAGTAACAAGTTAGTAGCCATTATAATATAGGTCAAAATAGCACTGCAGGACCACAAAAAAACACCCCTCAATTTCCTGAAAATTAAAATCCATCGAGTAACACCGGATAGTAACGAGAAATACCGTAAAGGAAATCCTGTAATTTCTGAGAACAACGCAAACTGCTGTAAAGTTAGAACATAAAGCCAAATTTGATTAAATTGTTATCTACATTATAACTCCGCAGTCTCGAGAAAACTCCAGTTTATGTACAAATAATTTTAAAGTCAAACAACTGCTTTGGTTTATCACTTGCAGGACAATAACCACACCTTGTTGTTTGCTTAAAGTTTTGGTTAAGTATTAAGGAGCGTAATGGATTTCGTCCTTTACAAATAAACCTTTCTGTTTATTGTTCCTTCTCCTTTAATTAGTAGTTTCTTTTTCGTTTATTACCCGACTGCAAAGGAAGGGTTATGTTTTTCGCGCGTATCTTGTATGTATGTTTGTATGTGTAATGTTCTTTATTACCTCGTATCTTCCAAACCGCTGAACGGATTTATATACTTAAGATATCGTTAGATTCGTCTTGATAATAACCCAAGTGTTCTTAGATATGTGAAATAAAAAAATATGGTGGTTGTGAGATGCCATTGTTTAAAGTTTTATAAAATAAAAATGAATAATGCAATATGGGTGTCAAATTAAAGAACTCACCATAAGGATTTCAAAAAAGTATATCATGATAGGTTTTTTGATAGCAAACGGGGTTTTTTTTTAATTTTTACGTTTATACTAGTTTTGTAATACACTAGTGTTCTTCTATTGAGGAGCCTAGAACATACTCCACCTCGTTACTCCAGTGCGGATTGGTGGAGAGGATAGTGTTCAGCGCAAGTGTCCGAAATTTTATCTTACGATAATAACCGGAATCGACGTATTTACGTGCCCTCCGAAGCACAGAAACGATCGAGAAACCGACCCATCCAACTACCGACCACGCCCGCTGTTTTTTAACTCGGTTATTTATCTCCAATAGGCTGCTGGGTTCTAGATTACGTAGCCTATAAATATTCCTATCGATAAGATATTTAGATATCAACTCTTAAAATCTTAATTGAATTGAATTAGCTATTTCGTTTTAATATATAAAATCGATATCTTCTATTGCGTAATATTTTAATCGTATTAAGTTAACTTAATTAGCATTGATTATCTCCAGATAAGACAGTTTACGTTCCTAAATTCACGTAATAATAACCTTCGTTCGATTTGTTTTGATATTGTTTCAAGTATTTAAAAAAAAAGTAAAACATAGAGAGCTGAGATAGCGCTTCTTTACAACCTAACCTATGAACAAGACAGTAACGTATAGTATGTATACTTATATGCTCTTGAACTAAATCTGCAGTTGGGTGTAATGTTGGTTACCAAAATTAATGAATTTATTTTATATCTAAAATGCCATTTTATGGACATAATAATAGCGGTCATCAAGTTCATCAAAAGTAATAACGATATATTATTACGAGACAATAAAAGACATTACATATAATATAACATTTTAATTTTTAAAATGGTTTTTGTGACATAAAAGACACTTATTTCAATGTTACCAACATTACGCCCAATTGCAGATTTAGTTGAAGAGCACTATAACGCATCGGAGATGCCTGTGTATGTGTTGTTATTGTCAGTAGCGATGGTGGATACTTACTTTCAGATCAATTGGTCTGCTAGTTACATAAAAAAATCTAGTAATATTTCCCGAAACGAAAAGAAGCATGTTTATAATAGGAGAGTAATCCCTACTCACATAATAATAATTAACTTTAATAAAAAAAAACAACCGTGAAACGACGCGGCAGTAAAAACAGCTGTTATTGAATAGGTTACTTAAGTTCCGTTCATTAACGTTCTCGGTTAAAAGCCTTTTAAGACTAGCGTTAAGCTGACCCAGATACTGAAGTCACAAGTTGTCAATGCAATGAGCATAACTTTCTTAAATGTGGTATACTTGCAGCTGGGCAAAAGAAATTTGCTTACGAGGTATGAAAGGCTGCGTGTTGCGTTTCTTAAATAAAAACGTAGGGCTTTTGATAAATGAGTCTGTAATTTTACAGTTATTTCAAAAAACTTTTAAAGTAAGTATGCCGAAAACATGCCTTAGTTTCATTCTTTCGAAGTGTAATTTTTTTAAGATTTCACTTCTATCACGTACGAATTGTACACATGTTTTTAACCGACTTCAAAAAAAGGAGGAGGTTCTCAATTCGACTGTATTTTTTTTTATGTTTGTTACCTCAGAACTTTGGACTGGGCGAACCGATTTTGATGATTCTTTTTTTAATCGAAAGGTGGTGGCTGTCATGTGGTCCCACATAAATTTTATTGAGATCTGATAATGGCATCCATTAGAAAATCACATAAGTCGTAAATTTGTGTTAAGATGTGCGCGACAAATTGACGAATAACTCAATATCACGCCAACCGATTTCGATGATTCTTTTTTTAATCGAAAGCAGGTGCTTGTCATGTGGTCCCACATAAATTTGAACGAGATCTGACCAGTAGTTTTTGAGAATTTGAGGTCGGTTATTTTTTGTTAGTAAAATTTAGATTATTATTTTTATATATTACTAGCTGTCCAGTGTCCGGACAGACTTCGTTCTGTGAAAAGTTTTTTTTATTTTGAGATGTAAGCTATCCTATCTTTCAAATTGGATTGGAAACTGCACATGGTGTGCAAAGATTAAAATTCATTTTAAGTAGTTTAGGCGTCCATCGCGGACAAAAACAGGAATTATTCGAGTTAATTCCCCCTTCCCCGTTCCTCCATCGAACGACACGACGCACGGCGGGTATCCATCCTCTCGTCGTGAACATCCCGCCGGTACGGACTAGGCGGTTTGCATCCACATTCATTATACGCACCGCAAAGGATTGGAATACTGCCGTCCTCAAGCTAAAAGGCGGCTTAATATCATCTGCCCAATTTTTACTTTATTAACATTTTTTGATATTTCTTTGAACTTTATTAATATTAAAGTTCAAAAAAATATATATCTTTTGAGTTTGACGTAATATGACAACATTAACAATTGTTTATAGATAATCACTAGCACGATTTCAAAATAATCCCCCGTTTTTTAGCTCTACCTCAAAAATTGTTTTTGTCATTTAACCGCCTTTTAGTTTGAGGACGGCAGAATAGCTTGCCTGCGTCTGCGTTCCCGCCCACCTATGACGTGGATGACTTCAAAAAAAGAGTGAATAGGCTTTTATTATTTTTATTAAGTTAGTGCACTCAACATCCTGGACCTCATCTCCACTTACCATCAGGTGGGATTGTGGTCAAGCATTAACTTATTTCAAGTTAAAAAAAAAACAACGTGACACGTAATTTATACTTATTAACAATAAGATAACACCTGATAAAAATAAAATTAGTTGCCCAGGGTGAGGTAAGAAGGTTGAACTAATGAACCTTGAAGGGTGAGGTAGGTACAAGAATATAGACATAAGTTTCCCGTAGCCAGAACGGGTTACGATAGTAGATAAATAATCTACGAAGAAACTCCTCCCTATCAACATCCTATTATTTTATCTGATGATAAATTATATGGCTCGCTCGAGTAATGGAGACGTACAGTGACGCTGGTAACAAGATTGATCGATGCCGTTAATCGCTCTTAGCACTTTACTTGACGGTTGAGGTAATAATCGAATTTCTCTTGCCTGCAATCCCTTCTACGGCCCCCAACCAGATACCAAGTATAATTACTATGTATCATGTTGTATATTATTGACAATTTAGATGCAATATTTTTTTCATTTAGGCGCTCCACCCACTGAAGACGCGTCCCGCCGCGGTGCGCGGAGCGACGGAAAACGCGCGCGGCGACGGAGGCGCAGATCTGCCTTACTTAGCGGTGTAATCTGCTCCCCCGCGCGGTGTAGCAGATTGCGACGGCCTCGCGCTAAATAAACTCATGTGTTCACTGTGTTGTCGATCGTCGTGGAGAATGGACGAACTTATTCAATTTCAAGATGTTGCAGTTATATTGTCATTTTGGTTTTTGTATACAAGAACTAGCTGACCCGGCGAACTTCGTATCGCCTAATAATGTAACAAATCAGAGATCATTAAAATCGGTACAGCCGTTTTTAGCCGTTATAGTTTCCGTGTCCTCCCTCTCCCGCTCCCGCTCGCTCTCCCTCTCCCCCCGTCTCTTCCTCTCCCTCTCCCCCCGTCTCTTCCTCTCCCTCTCCCTCTCCCTCTCCCACTCCCGCTCCCACTCCACTCCCCTCCCCTCCCTGCGTTACATTATCGGGATCCGCGGAACATGCGCGAGCTGTCCGGCCGCGGGGCCAGTGATGATTGTTGCTACTCGTACAATCACGTTGTCACGTCAGTTCCTTTACTACGTAATATCTTCTGAATGGAATATCCAATTTGAGTAATTCAAAAAGTTATCTATAGGCATTGAAACAGTTTTGAATATGAAATGATTTATTTGGGTAAGGATTAATACGAAGGTATGGGTTTCATGATCTGATTTTGGTCATCTTTTTTATTAACTTTTAAAATGTAAAAAGTGGTTACAGTGACATAACGACAATAGTTGGACATATAGTATCGCGAGCTTTTTTGTAGATATTGATATGTTCTATAATATTGTAGAACATTTTTTTGTTCTATCATCAATAGTTTCCGCAGCGTATGCGATGAAAGAAATTTTTAAGCAAATTTTTTCACACTTTGGTTCACGTTACTGATGTTTTAGCAAGGATCCCTAATTTTTTCTAGTAATAAATATAGCCTATGTTACTCATGAATGATGTAGCATTCTAATGGTGAAAGAATTTTGAAAATCGGTTCAGTAGTTTTTGAGTTTATTCGTTGCAAACATACAAAAATACAAAAATACAAAGCTTTCCTCTTTATAATATTAAGTATAGATTAAAAGACACTGCGTCCATAGAAGATTTTGAATACATCCCTATTTACGATCGAGATCTATAAATGGATCATTTGCACTGAATTACAAAGACTTAAGAAAATATGAAGATAAATTCTTTTTATTCCTTATCTACACACGTATGTCAACTGCATCTTTTGATTATTTATTAAGCAAAATTCGAGCGACCATTACTGGAACAGATACAAATTTTCGTCCTTGCATTACGCCGGAAGAAAAACTTATTGGAATTCATTAGACGGCCATACCCACGGGCAAGTCTGCAGACATGTCCGCCGGGCCACGCTACTATAGGTCTGTGCAATGTTTGCTAGTGTAGGACCGTTGCAGTCAGTCTGGCAGACTTGCCTGTTGCAAGTCCGCGCGATCTCATTTTGTCGTTGTAGCAATAAGTTCAAAATTCCGGTAAAGGTCAGACATGCCCGGTCGCACCGCCAGTGAATTCCCCGCTTTAGGTATATCACGTCTGTTACACAGTATCAAATCACGCCCGGTACTGCGGAGCCGGTGTGCCATACCCCGCGGCACGCGCCGCGCTCCCGCGCAGATTGGCAGAAAACGCGCGCGGAGCGCCTTCCCGCGCGTTTCCGCGTCGGCAGTGTGTTGTGCTAGGCGTGATTTCTATATAAATTGAGATATTTGCATACAATGGTAAAATCTGCCATCCCGCGCCCCGTCGCGGTGCGCGGTGCAGTGGGTGGAGCGCCTTAAAGGTATTATTTGAAAAGCCAACTATTTGTCTATAACTCATTGTCAAGTGTCCCCAACCCCCCAACCCCCCCCCCCTCCCCCCCTGCTGTCTAAACGGTTGGTGTTGAACAAGTGAAAAATCCTCATAAATAAGTGATGATGAATTTACAAGGAAAACGATCACGGTTATGTTAGCATAAGTACCTAATTAATAAGTTGATAAACTTACTACTTCGGAATCCTACATTGCGCGTGGCCTGACACGCGCTTGCCTGGTTTTTTACCTCATATTTAATTAAAGAAAAGAGCTTTCACACCATCATTATGTGATATCTGTTTTAGTAAAAATTATTAGATATTATAATTATCTAATTAGTTATAATTAAAACACAAAAGCTTTTTTAAATTATTCTAGCAAATTACATGTGTTTGATAAACAACTCTATTATTACGTGCGTAGTTTCAGGTGAGTGGTTTCATAATATATCAAAGGCGTTTACGCTCACGATTCCTTGAATATTGAAATTAATTATATTAGAGACCCTTGGAACGTTTTTGTAAGAATAACAAAGTAGTTATTGTTAATAAATTAACAGATAATTGTATTAAATACACAAAATAGAGTAATGTAAAACTAAATTTTGCTAGATCAGGCTTCCTGAAAATCAGGAAATAAAACATACATTTTTTATGTAAATAGCCGACCATTAGTCACCTTATGGGGTGGGCCACTATATACTTATAAATTGTCATGAAATAATGATAATTATTATGGCAGGGTTTTCTGAAAGCGTTTTCAATAATGAATGAATGTGCCGTATCATTGCAAGCATTGCATTGGACAAGCACTATTTTTTCCGAAGCTAAGCGAGGGGGGTTTGTAAGTATTCGCTAAAATAGGCTGGATTTTTTCCACTAAACGAAAACAAAATCCTAACGATAAACGCTTCATCACTAACAAGCCACATCTATGGGGCCAAGGGGTTAAAATAAATACACTAAAGGGATTTACGGTGTGTACGAGCGATCAATATCTAACCGGCGTGACGAACCGGTCCATTATACGGAGACACAGGAAGCCGCACGATTTATCGCGACCCCGGCAGAGATACAACGTTGACAGGAAAAGTTTAAAGGGATTTCGTCAGGACTTCCTACAGTATGTACGTGATTTATGGTATACCATTACAATTTTTATTTATTGCTGTAATACAAGAGAAAGAAGGTACTCTTCTCTTTCATAATTCAATGTACAAAAAGAGGATACTTGTGAATCTTGTGATAGATTTTTACAGTTATACACTATGGGATAATATCAAATTGTTTAATACACCTTGTATACACATTGTTTGTGACAGAAATGTTCATGGGCAGCAGGGAATGGTGGCACTGCAAGCTTGTTTGCTATAAAAAATATATAAAAAATTACATGGTACTTATCTAAGTATATTATGTACAAGCGTAGGTCATGTTATGATACGACTCTGAAGAATTAGCAAGCATTATCTTATGTATTCTGTGGCATGGCAATACCAAAAATTCAGGCAAGACCAAAAGTTTCTCAGGTAGTTTTTTTCTGGCACAAATAATGATGTAGTAGATAAATATTAATTGTGCTCGGATCGTAGTTATTATGTTATTTAATTAAGCACGTTCATATCACCTGCCACAGAATTTCCTACGGTGGGTTCAATTTTCTTTATGAAACATTTAGTGTGTTGGTCGTGTTATTTAGGCCGCGTTTAATGTTGTTGGTGGGTTGTTATTTAGTTAACTTTCTATGTTAAATAGTATTTAATATTTCACAGCGAATTTTTTTATTATTTTCCATTTACGCTCTGAGGTCAACTTCTGACGTAAAGCAAGTAGTGAAGATAAGTACATTCTCTTATTAAAAGTCATATAATTATTCACATTTTTCTTCACATTTGACGCAGCATATTTTTTGATAAATAAGATTCGTGAAGGAACAAAAAGCCAGTTAAGGTTATCGACCTTTTGTTTGAAATGCGTTGCTTGATTTATAGTCCGCTGAAATAAATTGCAAGAAGACCGAGAACCAAGAACCAACAGAGAAAGATGGAGAACGAACCAACAAAGCTTGAGATATTAAAATTGTCGTCATAAAACATTTTCGCTGAACAACTGCGATAAAGCAGATCGCAACTATTCTTCCGAAAAAGTCTTAAGCAACAAGCTCGTAAAAGTAGGACATTAAGTTTGATTAAATGTCTTCCCCACTTGACCGCGGCCTTGTTATATAAAAACTATTACAGCGAGTAAAAGTTATTTCTCGAAATTACACTCACTGTCATCATGCCTTCGTGCCGAATGTACTGTATTGTTTCACGGTGAAGTGATAAGCGACGTGAGTTAACTGAATCTATTTAGTCCTGTTTGTTTGTATTCCAATTTTATTGATAGTTTAATTTAATAACACTATGATTTCACGGACGCTTCCTTCACAAAAATATTTAATGTATTTATAATCTAAATTTTACTAACAAAAAATAACCGACTTCAAAGTCTCAAAAACTACATAGTTGTCAGATCTCGTTCAAATTTATATGAGACCACATGACAAGCGCCTGCTTTCGATTAAAAAAAGAATCATCAAAATCGGTTCGCCCAGTCCAAAGTTCTGAGGTAACAAACATAAAAAAAAAACAGTCGAATTGAGAACCTCCTCCTTTTTTGAAGTCGGTTAATAAAAAGTAACAAGACTTTATAACTTTTAATATGTTAACTTTATATTTAGGTACGTAAGTAGATTATTCATACTTACCACCATTATATTAGGTAAGTTTTTTTGAACCTTAATCTCTATGCAGACACCTATTCAGCTGATTAATTAAAATTGAAGATCTTAAACCGTATATTTTTTGCATCGCTTGAATTGAATCAGATAATCTTTAATCATCGAACTTACCAAAATAGTTATTTCGAATCTGTCACTTTACTCGCCCCTCGTAACTCGGTCGCGGTAAAGCAAGTCACTTTACCCGCTGAACTGGTATTTGCAAGAGTTTTTGTCGCATTTTAGTCTAGCAAAAGTCCGAAATCTGTTGTATTAGTAAAGTAATTTGTCCCGGGTTCGCTCGTAGCGGACGAACTTTTCTAATCTAAACTGTTGGCCCGGTCCCGTTCAATCTTCGTGAAAACTCGTTCAGTACACACACACTCTTACTATCGATGAAAATGGCGGATGCCCGGTTTGAATTACTGTCAAGAAAAGTGTTGCTCGTACGTTCTGATAGGACCACTGAACTTTTTGTCTCAAACTTAGATTCCTAGAGTTTGAAACTAAAATTCATCAACGCAGCTAATGTAGGTACCTACTTATATAATATTTTTAGGCTAATATAGTAACTTTCGTATTCGTATTTGTTTTCATTTTAATCTTCAGTTTTGTATGCTAAACTTAACCAAATTCTTACTCTCTCACTCCCCAAATCAGAGTCACTAATGGTTACTTAAATCCTTCGTTAGTACAGAACTTGTATGGTTATTCTTTACTAAGGGGCGATGAAAGTACCTAACCGTTAGTGACTCTGAGTTGGGGCGTCAGTTTCCTAACATTTCTTTAGAATGATATAATTATTAATAATCCGAACTTATTCGATATACGCAAAGTATAACTAGGGTCGATGTGCCAGTATACGGCCTTTTAGTGGAGTTGGCCACTTTGGGCGAGTGAAAACATATGTTATCTACACGCAAAATAGTCGATCTATGTGTATTTGGATCCCTAATATAGTCAAGATGTGAAATAAAAAATAAACCAGTGCCCTCCCATGTATAAATTTTAAAATATAACGGATAAAGTGAAAAACTAGCGATTGTGCCAGTATACGGCCCCCTGTGCCGGTATACGGCCCCTAGTGTGCCAGTACCCGGCCACCCCTTAAAAATTAATAATAGGATCAGAATACAACGAATTATTACTGATATACAATATTTATTATTATTATAAACATTTACTCACATCTTATTACTGAAAAAGTGGCCAAGTGCGAGTCGGACTTGCCTTTGAAGTGTTCCATTGAAAATGTGCTATATCTCAAAAACTGCTGACTATATCTCATTCAAACCAATTTTCGTTAAAATATTCATTGAGATCTCCAGTATATTTTTTTTTTTAGATTTTTCACTCTCTTATTTTAAAAGTTACCGCCCGGCCACAGCTACTAGCGACGCGGATTGCGGCGCGGTGAGCGGCGCGGCAAGCGGTGAGTGGCGAGAACAAATGGTAGACAATGTATGGAGTATGCCACAGCTACAGCGGAGCGTTTTGCGGCGCGGTGAGCGGCGCGGTGAGAGTCGCGGCGGCGGCGGACTGCGCGGTGCGCGAGTGAAACAAATGCCGCGCGCGGCCATATCGGTGGACGAACTCAGCATGTATTATATTTATCTTATTATTTATATTTTTTTATTCTTGATGTATTATATTTATCTTTATTTCATGAACAATAGTAAAACAATCGGTTGCTTCAAAGACTAGTTCTCATCTTATTTTCTTAATAATCCATGTGACAGCTCATTCCATCATACCCTTTTGTATTCGTTTTTCTTATAATGACAAACATGACCGGTATCTTAATTACCTGCTTACATTGTTACGTTATTTATTTATTTATTACATTTAACACTTTATTGTTTGTACACCAAAACATAATATACATAAAGAGCACAAGGAAGGAACACAAAACAATGTCACTATTTATCTACAGATTATTTATCAATATTATTATATATAATATTATTATAAAGTAGTCTAAGTACGTCCACCGCTGACGCCGCCGCGGTCGCAACTAATGTAGCTGTGGCATACCACCGCAAATCGCGCCGCCCGCCGCGCCGCTCACCGCGCCGCAATCCGCGCCGCTAGTAGCTGTGGCCGGGCCCTTAGAGGGGGGGGACACATTTTATCACTTTGAAAGTGTCTATCTTTCAAACGATTGACTTTGAGAAAGAATGATTAGGAACCTCAATGTCATTTTTGAATACCTATCTATAGACACGCACGTATAAGTTACATAAATAAATAAAAAAATTTTACTTTCAGTTCCATGTATGAAACCCCCGCTAGACAAACAGACAGACAGATATGACAAATTTATAAGGGTTTTTTCCATTTGGCTACGGAACCCTAAAAAGTAGGTGTTTGTAAAAATTTTTTCTGTTGTTCGTATGCCAGAGAGGTCTCTTCTGCCATTCCCTTTGTTTCGAATATCATGAAGAGCTTTTGTTACATCTTCATAGGAGAACTGGGAAATCTTTTTATCTTCTTATTTATTTGGAGGTTCGTCAAAAACATTAAATAATAAATATATAATATTTTAGGGTTCCGTATGATTAAATTATTATAGATCACTAATTCAGGGTCTGTCTGTTCGTCTTTAACTGTCATGTCTTTGCACACATTATACATACCAAATGAAAAGGCTCGTTGTGAGGGTCTTTAAATATAAGATTAATAGTTTTACAGTTAAATATAAAAATAGATAAATATTAATCTTTCTCCTCCCTTCCCTAATCTCCAAAACTACCAACCAAGCGAAATATTCGAAAAAAAAAGTGCTTGTAACAGGCGAGGAAAATGAATGAAAAACAGGAGTAAAAAGGTGTATACCTATTACCTATACATGTATTATTGGTCATAGGTACGGAACCCTTTCGACACGGGTGTATTTCGCACTTGGCCAGTTTTTTTAAATGAACCCCACAATTAATTTTAATTTAAGTAGGTACCTACTAAATGTTAATCTCACAAAATACCATATAGCTAACTGTATTAGTAAGCGGAGACCTATTTAGTACCTGTTTATTTTGAATATTGTGAATCAGAAATATAAAGAAAACATGTGGCCGAATACTGGCTTACGGCATCTTTACACTTATGACTGGGTGAGCCAGTACCCGGCCACCCGGCCGTATACTAGCGTTTTACATAAATTGGTAGTCCAGTACCCGGCCACCTCATTTTTGTATAATTAAACGCTATAATTGGAAAAAATACACATTAATAATAAAGATCAGTTAGTGATGAAAGTAATAACACCAGTAACATAAGTAAATAACTAATACAAAATAATAAAACTTCCCTTCGAACGCCGCACTCCTTCGTATTTCTTAGCTTGTTTATCGCATGTGCGCACAACATTTAGACAAGAGGTAAACTGAATGGATTTTTTTAGCTTACTGTTTAAGTGAATAGATGTAAATATTGCAAATTCAAATTACTACATTATCTGAAATACGTTTAAAAATTACACTTTACTATTATATCATGTAGAAATCTTATTATCTCTAATTAAAGAAACGTAGTCCGTCAGGTGGCCGGGTACTGGCGCATGGTCGGCTACTGGCACATCGACCCTACCTCTGAAATTAAAATTCAAAACCTTAATGTGTTATTACATTCAAACTTAATTTTATTGGCGCAGTGTCAATTTATTATAGCTTTATTCTGTTTCTAATATCACAAATCAAACTTACAGCTAATTCTTCAGTGAGTTTATTATAATGATAACTATTATAGTTAATCTAACAATCCATTAACTACCAGATTATCGTCATCACAAAATGTCTCCTTTCTGGGTTCAAGCTCCTCACACTAAATATGGCAAAATCGCTACGTTAACCAAATGCGAAAAGGCAAAGTTTACACGCACGTACTCGCTTTATTAATACAGAATCGATTCCACATTGAAATCGAAATTCACGAGCATAATTTTGATGTCAACGGACTAATTCCTATTAATGGATACCAAAATTCAGTTTCAAGCTTAAAGGAGATAATAGTCGTGGTAAATCCAAACGGGAAATTAACTAATGTTCCTGCATTATCGCCAAGTAACCCGTTGTAATTGGAATCAAAGTTCATTTCGAACACGAGGGAATCAGACCAAAACAAGTTGTATGAATATTAATAGATAGGTTAATAGATAGGATAATTATGCATGTAATAATTGAATTTGAAGAAAGCGCTCATAGCTCGGCGGCTTGCGTCGATCCTATGTGATCGACAAAGTTAAGCAACAGCGGGCACGGTCTGTAGTTGGATGGGTGACTGCTAGTGGCAATTTCTTGAGCGTTTCCGTGCTTCGGAGGGCACGTAAAGCCGTTGGTCCCGGTTGTTATCATAAGATATGTCGGAGGCCCTCGGGCGGTTTGAAAACTTCCGACACTCGGGTTGGCCACTAACCAATCCGCACTCGAGCAGCGTGGTGGAGTACGCTCTACGCCTCGTCTCGTCGCCCGTCGTCAAGAGGAGAGACCCGTGCCCAGTAGTGGGCCATTAATGGGTTGAAGCCAATTGAATAACTTTTTTTGTTTTCTTTGCATGTTACATATTTTTTGTTCTCTTTCTATTATTTATGCACTCATTAGACGAATTAGTTTTATTTAGACCAGCTTTAGAAACTATGTATAAAGGAGAATGCCCATTTAGTATGGAAAAATGTAGGTATGTATGCTTTATTCTTATACATAACAAAACCCAACCCATTTAAAAGATAACATTGTATCGACTCATTTCACCAATCTACACCGGAGCAGCGTGATGTATGCTCTAGGCCTCCTCAAGAGGCCTCCACAAGACATGCTCACTAGTGGGCCATACATGGGTCTACGCGTGTTTTATTCAAGGAGGAATGCTAACATTTTTGCTTAAGGTATCTAATGATCTTGTTGTTTCAATCAATACAAAACATAATAATATCTTCAATATTCTTCTATCGAATACTTCATACTGTCCTCAATTCCCGATATTACGAAATAAAATGCAATAAGAATATCATAGAAAAGATACGAAACAGATGCCGCAGCGGTAATGATCGAACGCTTTTGTTTGTCGCGATGTAAAACCGATCATCTGACCCTAGGTTCAAGGATTTAAGGAGGTTCTAGAAACTTTCACTGAAACGTATCAATTTCTCAGTTCTAATGCCGTACGCTACCCGTGGTAAACTTAACGTTAAATACCCGTAGCATCGTTGTGCTGCTAATATTATTAAATTTTTATCAAAATAATTAACTTCAAGAAAACAATAGAAATATTTTACTATAGTACGAGTGCTTACGATATTTTTATTTTATTTTTAACCGACTTCAAAAAAAAGGGAAAAGGTTCTCAATAATTCGACTGTATTTTTTTATGTTTGTTACCTCAGAACTTTGGACTGGGCGAACTGATTTTGATGATTCTTTTTTTTGAGTAACTTTGAAGTCGGTTATTTTTTGTTAGTAAAATTTAGATTATGTACTCCAATATTTCGATAAAATAAATATCGTAAGTACTCGTATTATACTAAAATGTGTTCAGTTCACAATGAGTTAAGTTTAAAATCTTGTAGTACAATAGAAATAATTATTAAAACATACTTTATAAACCTATGTTTCTACCAGATTTCATCCATCATGTTTTATGGAGTCCTTTGAAGGGATAATCTCCTAAAATTTATGTTCTTGCACATATCCGGCCACATTTTACTAAAATCCTTCAAATAAGCGCCGCGACAGGCGCGAAGAACAAAAAGCCGTAAAAAAGGCAGTTTCGGCCGCTTAATATTAAATTTCCCGCTAGGCTCATCTTTACCGACATAAGCCATGTGTCGCATCGTCTGTTGCTAGCAAGTAAAATAAATAACTCAATAGAGGACAGCATCGTCAATCTCAAGTCGTCGAATAAGTAACTGTATGCCGGAATTTTGGTTTAAGGCTTGAAAATAGCTAAAATTGCACACATCGCTTTAATTTTAAAATTGACATACTATTTGAAAATAAAAAACAAGATAAATAATAAGCCTAGATAAATATTCACCCGAATACTAGGTACGTTTACGATTAAAATACGAAGTGGACCTAACACAAAGATCGATTTATGAATAAGCTAACCCAGAACACCATATTAAAACTTCAACATATACCTACAAGAAAGTTTTTTTAACGACAGACTTATCGACGATCCTCATCGCCTTGGCCAGATTGAGCTGATCATAATGTTGTTATGGAAAACAGACCAATATAGGCGATAGCGTATCGCGTACCCAATAATAGTGATACAAAGGATACTTAAGATGTCTCGCGTCGTTCCAGCGACGGTAATTGTCTCGTGTTTATACACGCAAATTAATGTTTCTCATAACACTTACAGACATTAGAACGAAAATTCATTACAGTTGATTCAAATTTCAAGCACGTCTGACGCGTACATTAAACTTACTTAGCAGTAGGAATAATGTCATTAACGCTGTCTGTAGAAAATGTTGGATTTATTAATAATGGTAGTCAGTTAATTGTAGTCGTAGTAAATGTAAACAATACTTATGAATCTACAATAACACGACGTGCCACCGCAGCTCATTCGTGAGCACGATTCATGCAACTGGGTCGAAATATCGGAATACAAAATAATAATAACGCGAGTACTTGTATTATAGTAGAATGCGTTCAGTCCACGATGAGTTAAGTTTAAAATATTGTAATACTTAAGATGTTTATGTAGATTATAAATGGAAAAATATTCAGGGCACAGATCTCTCCTCATAATTGAGGAGGTGTAGCCCTTGCTCCACCACACTGCTTCAGGTGATTGGTGGAAGGGCGACTGGCTAACACAAATGTTGTAAGTTCTTTGACGGCAAAAATTACAACCTCGACTTATGCCCGCTTGAAAGAAAATTATTCTTACTCCTCTCGGGGGGACTGAAACATTGCAAGATTACCAAACACAGTTTTGTTTGTAGTTACAAACAAATGTTAAATGAATATAAATTGAAGAATCTAGAAATTCTGTTTAAAGAAAACGCTTACACACTCATACCCCCGCCGTAGCCAGTAGGTTATTAATTTACCTGTGTCGCGGATACCATAGACTACACATATAACACATCACAAAAACACCCATGACCCAAGCACTAATATTTATCTGTCAAATAAATATCTGCCCCAGCCGGGAATCGAACTCGGGACCCCTCGCTTCGCAGGCAGGGTCGCTACAAACTAAGCTACAGGGTCGTTTGTTTTGAATTATTATCATCTGATAATTAATTTCGAATTGTTAATTCTCTCCTAATCAAAATACGCATGATCGCATGTCAAAAACAACATAATTAACTCATTTACGATGAATGATATGACATGACATACATATATTACTACAGTGATATTAAAACAGATGTTTAACTTACTCTCCAAAGCACAGAAGACCGTGTAATTTTGCCAGTAACAATCACCCATCCGATTTTCAATCATGCTGCTCAAATTATTCGATCAGCTACGATTGATATTGTCATTGATACATGTCATCTGGCTATAGCATTGTGTTAGAAAATAATGGAGTTTTCATAATTCTGAAGTTAATTAAGATATTTTTAATGTTAGATACTACATAGTATACCACAATGCGAGGAGATTTTTCGTCGATAATTATAAATAACTGAAATCTCTCTGAGTCTCTGAAATTAGTCTGTCATCACTCATCAGCCGCTACATCTAAAATAGTTTTGGTGAAACAAAACAATCCTTACAACATGAACACCGAAGTCGAAACTCGTTAGTGAGTCTTTATCGAAACTTTTCCGGAAAAAGAGTGTGGGGAACCAAATGCTGATAGTCAGAAACTTGACGCGCTACGTGATCCTTTTGACACAAGTTTCTCATTGAACCCGGCCTTTAGCGTTTCATCCTTTTTTCATTCCGAAGGCCGATCAGAACCAATTACGTAGCTAAGTTTGAGGAAGCTTGGTATTTAAGATCAGTTAAGTTTCTTCGTATTTATTTGTTCTTAAGCAAAATCTCTAATGGAGGTTTTTATGTACTTAACCAATGGTATATATAGTATGTATAAATCTCAATCATAAATCGTGTCTGTGAATTAAATTAATTCTAACAATAATAAACGTAATATAATAACAAAAAAATGCGACAAAGTCTTTCAATTCCGTCTCATGAAAACCACTGAACAGATATAGACGTCTATATTAATGGCAAAATATGATATTAGAGGCATAAAATAAGACAAATAAATTCGTATGAAAATACAGTTATGAAAATATGTGGGTATTTTTGTAGCTAGTAAGTGTTTTTAATCTACATATGGATATTGAGTTGATTTTGGACGTTCTATATAATGATTACAAAATCAGACAACGATGAGATATTGATATGATACTAATTATTGTCCATTATTTAACAAAACCGCGATTAATGGTTTATTTTTGAACGCTTTAACATCGGAAGTAAATAAGAGATAGTAAAAATATAAAGTAAATAAAAGTTGCCTTTTCATTACAATACCGAAGGAAGCCCTTTATAATATTATATATTACTACTTATTATAATTATAAGTACTATTATTTCTTCTGTGCTATTACTCACGATTGACTCAAATCTTAAAACAATGAGCGCTAAGCATAGTATATGAAGATTTTATGACAAAATCTTTACTACAGTTTTAATATTGTTTACTTTTCTTAGTGAAATAAAAAACCATTTGATAGAAAATTTAAAACTTATGTTGATTTTTATTTAAGAAACTCATAGTGGCTACTTTTAATACTAAGTATTTTTGTTAATACATTTCTTCTATCGAAGGCATGAAATTTTCGGGTACCTGTGATTCCTCTACTACTTGACGTCTTTTAAACTGAGGTACGATTGTTCCGTCCTTTTCTTTATTCTTGATGGGCAAATTCATTTCATTATTCCTTTTTTCTTTATTAGTGGTTTTGTTTATCTTTCGCTTTTCTGAAAATATTAATTGAGCTTCAAGAGAATTGCAAGAATAAGTTTCTGTTACTCTGTATACTTGACACTTAGACACGGGTGCCTCGGTTTGATTTTGTAAATCGAGCAATATTGGCGTGATTGTTTCCTTCACCTTTAGAGCATATACTTTTCCTTCGTTACTGTACTTTGAGACAGAAACTGACTTGTTATTCTTACTTTTCTTAGCCTTCGATTTCTTACTTTTCTTTACAGTTTTAACGTCTGTATCAGTTCCCAAGTTTCGTTTATTTCTATGTGTTGTATTTTCTTCATTATTATCGATCTCGTTAGGGACATCGCTTGTTTTAATATTTATCTCTGTGGCATGTGTATGAACCTTATGTGCTTTTATAGATAACTCCATGCAGGCATGACATTCCTTACACATCGGATTCATGAAAACAGACTGCAGGTCGCTAACTTTATTATCTTTAGAAGATATGTTGAATTTTGTAACGTATTTTGTTTCGAATAATTGCTTTTCATCTTTAAATTTGTTGTTATCTAAATCACTGGCCGATGCAATTTTACGTGAAGATTTTCCTACAAGCAGAACAAGGCATCAAAACAAAATGCAAATCAAACAATTTAACAAAGGAAAATTCTAATCATTAATTTATATGATAAATTCAAGTACTTCTAACAACGTAAAATGTATGCTAATGAATCTGCCAACAAAATTTGAGCGTCAGAAAATTTTAATTAAGTTCAGGCAGATTGAGTAACATAAACAAGAAAACCCCGGGGAAAGTGAATCAAAACAAAGCATCTCACCTAACGCTTGTGGCAGGAGCGCTACGAGCGCACACAAAAACATTGGACTCATTAGTCCCATTTGCAGCGACGCTCTGAAGGTGTCTCTACAGCTGCCGACAATCTCCTTACAAAAGTGCACTAACAAGCTTCGTTACGGCGCCGCTCAGTTTTATAAAACGCACACCGTATTGCTCACGCCGACGCGCGACGCTTCGCTTCGCTAAAATCTCTAGTCTCTAGTCTTCTAGATTATTCTAAACTAGTACTGCTTCGACTTTTAAAAGTTGTCCTACATAACCATGATGTTATTACGAAACACGTTGCAACTGATTAAGGATTCTCACTAAGTTTAACGCTCTACTAAGGCGAGAGACGGAACTTATATGGCATTATTCAGTATGTGTTCCAGTGTTTAGTCAACTTCGTGTGTTTAGATTTGGCTTCCCAATGTGACAAACAGATGTTTGGTCACCTCCGCTTCCGATTCGAAGCTATTGTATTCTCGTACTCGCTTAAAATGTTTGAGTTATATCGGTAATGTTACTATTTGCAATAAACGGTCATATGTATAATTTTCGTAGTGAGTCATGGGTGCCACAAATACAAAAAATGTGACAACCCATACATATCTGCTGTACTGAACCTGGAAATCCTGATTTGACATGCATCTCACCTTCACAAACATTCACATTTGCAATATTAAAAGTAGTTGGATAGTAGGATAACAATACATTATTTCCGTTATTGTTACAATTGCCTACCTTCGTACTTACACAAAATAAGTGCACACTCACCAGTTAACGTTATTCAAGTTTTAAGACAAATGTTCTCTTTCACGTAAGCCTCAATAAAATTACCATAAAATGTTAGGGCAGAGAACTCGAGCAAAAAGCGTCTGAAGTTCGTTTTGTAAGTTCTACCGTTACTCACAAAGATGTGACTTTTATGACGGTATCTGCTTTTGGTTATTTGTAATTCACGTCACTTATGACAATGTGCAATTGTTTCGATGTATGAATAAAACAGTATATTACGAGTCTGAGAGGATATAAAATTCTTTAATTTTCTTTGCGCCTGTATTTTTTAAGTTTACGATGTCAAATATTCAGTAAGTATAATTTCTAGACTATTTTAACATTCGGTATAAATTGGAGTAGATCGTTTGTATATATTTTTTTAAATACATATTATTTAATTATTGAATGCTAAATTAAAACAATGTGAACAATATTAAACGAAATATTATTAATTAATGGAGATAAAATAACACTCAGAATGGAGGATCCTCTACTAAAAATGTTATTAATTTGAGTAAGATTTATATTTTTACGGTGCCCAAAGGGCCCTTCTACAAGTCCGAATGAAGTACGCAATAAGTACCCTCAGTAAAACCGAATAATTAGATACGTGTTTAATTCGTTGATAATTTCTTTAATATAAAACAAAATTGCCAATAGCCACTCACGAGGAAAATGAGCATGCTACCACACAACATTAATATGCAAATCGGAATAAATTACAGAAATTTTCGAAGAGATTAATGTACAGTTTAATTACGCTGCATTGTAAATAAAACCCGCGGTTTTAAATTGGAAGTGGTCGAAAAGTTTCCCATTCCTGACTGTGGTTGGCTTACAAGGTACCTGTTTAATTTTTATAATAGATGCTCACACTTCGAACATGCAGTATATGTATAGATGTCGGTAACAGTCAAGGACTGAGAAGAAATAATGTGAACGACAACAGAGTTAAATAAAGCGGGGAAAGTGTCTATTCACACGTGCGATTCATTAATAAAATTACGTAAGGGTCTCGAGGGGAGCGGGGGGTCCTCAAAATCTCTACATGCATGCACCTTCTATGCATGGATGGAGGGGGTAAAGCCATTCTTACGTTATATTTTTTGAAGTCAAAATACTAATAATAAAACGTTACTAATAATAAGAAGTTTGATTTTACCAAATTATGAGTTTTAGTGCAATTAGGCCTTTTCGAGAACCAGGTAAAATCTTAAGTAAGAAGGCGAACCACACAAGTTTCCCCACATTACACAAGTTTCACAATAAAACAGAAGTTTCACCACACAAGTTTCACAATTCCACACAAGTTTCACCATTTCACGCGAGTTTCACCACACATGTTTCACCACACTACACAAGTGCAATTAATCCTTTTTGAAAACCAGGTAAAATCTTACGTAAGAAGGGGAAGGGGGAATCCGAGAAATCTTATATTGTGGTTATATTACATGGGGTTAGGGGGTCATATATGGTAAAATTTGTCCTTGCGTAATTAATTAATGGCCTCTAAGCCGGCGATAATTTGTATGAAAATGCATAGATTCAATCACACTTGCAACAACTATATTATAGAGTCTGAATGTGCGACGACAAATGTCGCAGCAACATTATTCACACGTACCTACCTATATTATTTTATGGCTATCGCAGATGTGAAGTGATCCTAACCTCTCTTGAAAAATTTCATAAAAATTGCTACACTGTACTACTATAACGCACATTCGTTAAGCCCACTTCGCCGTAGGACTTCGGGCAACTTTTAAACTAAGTACAAAAAGTAATTCTTATATAAATACCTATCAATAGTTAACGCTCTTAAAAGTTGAATAAACTATTTACAGGTATCCATTAAAAATTTAAATTACGCATAACAATGAAGTTTTATATCGGTTGACGACCCTGAATTAAAGTGAGATTTTTATAACTCCATTAAAAACTATTTGAAAGCTCGAAAATTGCTTTGACGTGAGAATTTGCTGAAAAAGCCCATGTGTTTCAGTGATTGAGGTAATCAATGAGGTGCTATTTGCGTCGAACAGGCACCAGCATTTGTGTTCAGCTAACCACACGAGCTCAGTAAACTCATTTAACTGTTCCCAATTTTAAATGCAACTTTATTTGTTTAAACTTACGAATACAAAAGAGAGATAGCTACATATTTCTTGTTACCAAAAACCTGTTAAAACATGTTTTTGAAGTGAAAACTTATTTAGTACGGGGGTGATTTGCAATTCGATGAAACGAAACTGTCCAGTGGAGACTGGAGTTGAGTGGAGGCTGGAGTTGAGTGGAGACTGGAGTTGAGTGGAGACTGGAGTTGAGTGGAGACTGGAGTTGAGTGGAGACTGGAGTGTAAACATTATAGTAAAGATTACTCTTTACTATAATGTTTTTACCGATTAATTACTTAAGAGTTTCCTTTCCTCACGATAATTTTCTTCATGAATCATGTGATAAGTAATCCTTTTATTAACTTGCCTAAAGGTCTATATCCGCCTCCCAATTCGGGCAAACGCACATGTAAAAACACTACGCCTTAAATAAACTTTTATTATTAAAAAAGCGGCCAAGTGCGAGTCGGACTCGCCCATGAAGGGTTCCGTAGCAGCAAGTAACATAATATAAAAGTTCTTGAAGTTCGTTGTAACTTTGATCGAGGTAAATTGCGGTTTACGATTTATGACGTATTAAAAAAAAACTACTTACTAGATCTCGTTCAAACCAATTTTCGTTGGAAGTTTGCATAGTAATGTACATCATATATTTTTTTTAGTTTTATCATTCTCTTATTTTAGAAGTTACGGGGGGGTGACACACATTTTACCACTTTGGAAGTGTCTCTCGCGCAAACTATTCAGTTAAGAAAAAATGATATTAGAAACCTCAATATCATTTTTGAAGACCTATTCATAAATACCCCACACGTGTATGGGTTTGATGAAAAAAAATTTTTGAGTTTCAGTTTTAAGTATGGGGAACCCTCATAATTTATTGTTTTTTTTTCTATTTTTGTGTGAAAATCTTAATGCGGCTCACAGAATACATCTACTTACCAAGTTTCAACAGTATAGTTCCTATAGTTTCGGAAAAAAGTGGCTGTGACATACGGACGGACAGACAGACATTTGCCATTTGGCTACGGAACCCTAAAAAGGGTACAAAATTCCTAACAATAACATGCAATCAGTAGCTCGAGCACGAATATTTGCAAGAAAGTATTCGTATGGTTAACGTAAGCAATTTGTATGGCATTTTTTCAAAAGCGCCCCTATCGTGCGTAAATGGTACTAAAATGCCATACAAATTTGACAAATTGCTTACGTTAACCGTACGAATACTTTCTCGCAAATATTCGTGCTCGAGCTACTGGTACTGTACGTTGTATACAAATAAGGTAAATAAACATTAAAATAATTCCGAACCAAAATAAACCTTTAAATAATGCAACATTTGCAGTATCTCGTATGGTTAAATAGACTACACGTAACGGGTGCATCCATCCGGATATCAACATTTAAACATAAACATAATAACACCAAGACAATAGCGATCGCCAACGGGGAAGTCAAACATTCCATTGTCGAATACAGGAGTAGTCGAGTGTAAACTCAGAAGGTAAACAACATATACATACATACAGACATACCCATACACTACATACCAACGCCAAAACAACATTGAAATATCGGCAATCAGACAGCACATAAAACAATTTGGTTGATTAATCAAAACTTGAGTGAAAACTTTCTCAGAAATCTTCCATTCTTTTTCATGTATTTTGATGGCCTGTTGCGTATTATTAACTAGCGATTTGGGCGCGGCTTTGTCTGCCCTTTTCGGGATAATAAGTACCTTAGATATGATCGTTAGTGCTCACTACAAAGGATAAAATTGTAAGTTGTAAATAGTGCCTAAGTCTTAATGTTTTTTATTATGCCCATACATACCTCTGTGTCTGACTGTCTGACTGTGTCTACTACGCGTTCACTTCAAGTATACCCTTACCTCCCGTCCCGCTCCTCGTACCGCACCTCATTTAGTACGGACAGCAACACTACCCGCGTATTTCTGAGGTCCCGTGCGACGAGTACATTCTTTAGTTTGTTGTTGATTTTGATGTTACTTTCGTTAAATTATTTTTCTATTGATTTATTTTACGTTGTTAATGACTAAAATAGCAAATGTTTTACACAGTGGCAAACGTAATTTGTTATTTAAGTTAGTGAAATTATTTGATTACTTTTTTGTCTACAGTACCGTTAGCTGTGAAATCGTAACGGTCGACGAGGGCAAAATTGAAGTAAACGCATAGTATGTCTGTGTCTGTAACTGTTGGAATAAAGCTTTTTTTTCTTTCTTTCTTTCTTTCTTTCTTTCTTTCTTTCTTTCTTTCTTTCTTTGATTCTAGATCATGGTTTACCTATGTAATTGTGTGTACCTATGTATGTACTTAACATGAAAATCCGATTCCTATTTATAAATACTGCTCATATTTTCTAGTATCGACTATGAATTATATAAAATGTATTTATTTATTGCAATAATCTTAAAAAAAATATTTCCATGCTACTTTATATTTACAGATTCTTTAATTTATCAACAAAAAAGGCTTACTCAATTAAAATCGAGATTCTACGAAAAAAACGTCGGTGAAAACACGGCAAAAAACTTTGCGTTTTGTAAAACAAAACAGAACGTGACGAAGCTTGTTATTCTTGTTAGAAATATATTCTGTTCTAAAGCAGCAAGTAGGAAAAACGAGTCCATCTCCATTGCTTCGCTATTTACTACGAGGTGCGAATGTTTAGTGACATTTTGCTTTTAAGAAGATGTCATGACTGATTATAATCAGAAAAAATGTTAAATTTAGTTGGCGAGTACGAATCTTATCGAACGCTTGTAGTGAATTTATATCAGAAGGTGTTGGGATAATAATGACATGAATCGACGGATGCTACACCTAGCCGGGTACGAGCCGTGCTTCGAACGAAGTACGGACGAGGCAAGGCACTAACATTTTACATGAGGCGGACATCGAGTGTTTATGCTACACCGTGCGACGTCCGCGTCCTCGTAAAATGTTAGTGAAGTTGCTCGTGCCCGGTCCGGCTCGTGCCCGGCACGGCGCGGTGTAGCATTCATCCCTTAATGTGGTCTCCGGCCGCACGATAATTATTGCGACTAGCTAACCTCCATCTCAGCAACCACGCACGATTTACCTTAATTCAACTGATTAGTTAACTAACCTATCCATGTGAAAGTTTGGTTGTTTGCATGTTATTTGCATGTTGTTATTCAATCACTAACATTAAATACACGCATAGTTTATAACCTGGACTAAAATCGTTTCATCTTGGAAAATGGAACATTTCCCGAGGGATAAGAGGTATTATTTAGACAGAGGGTTTGTTAAAGGTTCAGTTATAATCAGACCATAATAAACTTTTGACTATTTTCAGGAACCAATCTACTATTTAATAGTAGGTAACATTAAATTAATATTTTCACCCTTAATTAACTCTCTTGAGCCAATTCTGGCCCAACGACACCCGAACACGCCGTGGTATTTTTCATATCAATGGTCGACAATTTGTTTGTCAGAAGATAAATAAATTAACAATGAAAATAAGTTACAACAAAGACATTTAACGCGTTATCGGTCAAAGAGGAAACTCGTTTATTGACATTATATTATTCGTATAGACGTAAATTATTGATATTAGCCATGTTCCAAGCGTGTTCGAGTATTTTATGCATAACAGCAAGTAATAAGAAAGAAAAGGCACAACAAGTAACAAAATATAATGATGAGAACCAATCCAATTATATTGAGATCAACGGAATAAAAGACAGTTTTCTCCAATAAAATGTCAAACATACCGGAATTTCCGGTGTTTAATGAATTTATGGGTTCGCAGTGAAGAAAAGAGTATAACGTGCAGACAAATCACATTTCTCCAGCATAGTTATGAGTGACTAATTATTGATTTGTGATTAGTGCATAATTTAGTGATAAGTATTGCTTTGCACCTAACTTATCGGAAATTATGGATAGAAATTAGAAAGATTATTGCAAAATATTAATTTACATAAACACATTTACGTGTTTGCATCTATACCGCTTGCATCATAATTGTAATGGATTTTTACATGGACATTCGATTAAAGTGAACTTAAAAGCGGATAGCGATCCACCAATGGATTTTCATAATGGATTTAGTGGAAATCGTGGTATACCTACTGCACCTTTAGAGTTAATGCGTTAAAGCACTAGATATTTGTAAATGTACAGAACTCTATCGCCTCATATACTATTCAAGTCTCTCTGACATAGATAAACACTCCTTTTGTCTGTGTAGATATGGAATATGAAGTCGAAGCTATGAGGAACCTCTGCGCAATTTCAGCCTTCGAAATCCTTTGGATTCGTACACTGTTATACAACACTCGTATATCCCAATGTTTGTAGTGCCTTAGTATGTTGTACCTCTACCAATGAGTACTACTCTACTCACAGAAAATTCAAATCTCTAATAAATCTTTTGTTTTAATGTCGTGGCTCCGAAACTACTGAACCGATTTGAAAAATTCTTTCACTGTTGGGAAGCTGCACTATCCCCGGGTGACATAGGCTATATTATATTTAAAAAAAAATAGGAATCCTTAATAAAACTCCAATAATGTAACCCAATATGTAAAAAAATAAGAAAACGGAAGCAAAGCGAGGACGGTAACTGGTTTATTATAATTTTCTTATTATACCAAAGGGTATAAAGATAAATATTTATTCGTTTCACGCTTGCAAAAAAATTATGTTGAAACTTTACTGTGAAATAATTTATACACTAAAATAACACAGACTAATATTTACTACGGACAAATTCTGTGAACTGACAGCACTCAGCGTATGATGTACAAACTGGATAACGAATTGTAATAAATAAGCAATTCTAAAAAAAAGCAATTTTTTACAAAGCGAAGTGAGCTCAGGCAGTACAAATAAATCCAAAAAAGAAACAAAAATTCCGCGGATCCGATCACTACGAAACTTCCGAGTAGGTATCACCAGGGCTAATTAGAAGATTGGTCGAAAATTTCGGCAAAATTTGTTTGGAATCGGTAGGGAACACACTTATAGACAAAAATGTATAATGAAAGTAAGGTCACCAAAATAACAAACAGCTTTTGCGGGATCAGCAAATAATATAATAAAGTATAACATGATTTATATGATAAAATAGAATTGAAAGAATCAGCAAACAAATCTCCCGACCCAGTAATTAGTTCTGATGAAAGGTCGAGAGGTTACGGTCGAGTTCAATAAGAAACTTGTCCAAAGGAACGCGCCATATTGTTATATCTATAGTGAATTACCCGCTCTTGTTTCCAGGTAAGGTGGCATATTGACAAAGTATAACGAGCTCTGATTTTGAGTGGTTGAAAAGAGTTATCAGGCCATACTCATCTGAACGATTGCCAAAGTAGACCAGGTGACTTACTAATCTCACAGTTGCTGACCCCCTAATTTAATTAGTCTCTTTAAAATGATCTTCATAAATTTTATCAAAACATACTATTGATGTAAGTTGATGTCAAGGATAATAAGGAAGCCGTTAAGTGTGCATAGCAAGATGATTAACAAAATCAAACCACTAAGCTACCAGCCGCTTTCTATAGCATCATTTTAAATGCACAAAATGACGAAAGCATACAAATGTTATGACACAATCGTTGTTATTCTTACACACAACTACTTTGTCAATGTTATAATTTAAATTTAATGTATTATCGCATTATGCTCAAAGAGATTTAGAGTTGAATTAAATTAATTTCCCGTGGGCTAGTCTGGCTCATTCCGCTTATCAGCAGCTTTGGTGCTAGTTTTATTTGCGTTAAAGCAACCAGCATTTCCATATTATTTTTATTTTTATTTATGCAGTCGCGCTTCCTGTATTTTTACTGTCATAAGGTTAAACATTCGTATGCAAGACTTTTATGTGAAAGTCCTAAATTTTCAGATTGTGGTAATTGTACTTAGACAATTAAAGTAACAACAAAAATCTATTAACTTATCTTTTTCGTGCGTAATTCCGTATGAAAGCCATCTAAAATGATAAAAGTAGACTAAAATGATAGAAGTAGACATCAAACCCAGGTAAAAACTAATATAATTATAATTATATCTATAACGAACTAATACAGGCTTTTTTGTGCTACATTACTAAATTTTGCAATAATAATCTAAATTTTTAACAGACTTCAAAAAAAGGAGGAGGTTCTCAATCTTAATATATATAAATTACGTGTCACGTTGTTTGTCCGTGATGGACTCCTAAACTACTGAACCGATTTTAATCAAATTTGCACACCGTGTGCAGTTTGATCCAACTTAAAAGATAGGATAGCTTACATTTCAATTTATAGTCGCAATATTATTTTATTGCAAATATTTTACAGAACGAAGTCTGTCTGGGCAGCTAGTTCGACTGTATTTTTTTATGTTTGTTACCTCAAAACTTTCGACTGGGTGAACCGATTTTCATGATTCTTTTGATGATGATGATGATGATGATGAGTAAAATTTAGATTATACTAACAGAAAATAACCGACTTCAAAATTACTCAAAAACTACTTGTCAGGTGTCGCTCAAATTTATGTGGGACCAGCTTTCGGTTTAAAAAGAATCATCAAAATCGGTTCACCCAGTCGAAAGTTCTGAGGTAACAAACATAAAAAAAATACAGTCGAATTGAGAACCTCCTCCTTTTTTTGAAGTCGGTTAAAAAGATACCCAGATGTCTTATTGATATAATATCTCTTACGTTTTACTTAGACCAACTGGTTGGTCTTTTTTATGCTTTTAGCAGGCAAACGAGCAGACGGGTCACCTGATGGTAAGTGATCACCGCCGCCCATGGAACATTAGCAACACTGGGGGCGTCACCAACGCGTTGCGGCCAAAAAAATGACGATAGACCCGCTTCTTGAAGGACCCCATGTCATAGCATAGAGGGAACACCGGTGCAGGAAGTTTGTTCCACAGTTTACACGTACGAGGTAGAAAATTACGTGAGAACGGAACCATGGACGAATGCCAGGTATCCAGGTGATGTTGGTGGAACCTGGTACCCCGTGATGTGCGGTGTTGCACATGGTGTGCCGGGTCTACGGGCAATAAGAAGTCCCCGTGGACCAACCAACTGAGTTCAAAGTTGATATGGCGCCTTTACAGCATTCACTGCTTAATTGTTTTTCTTCGTATTTTTGCTGCCATGTAAGAAATTACCGAAATCTTAATAGCGTATCGTTTGTCAATATACAGAAAAGAGATTATTTTTACGCGCATTTTATGCCTGCAATAATTATGTATAGTCTCAGATCAAAATATTTTATTCCGTCTTTAAACCAGGTACGGTCCATGGCAACTTAATTCCATGTAACTAAGAAAAATCAGCCCCAGACTCTATCGTTTAATACAAACGAACCTAACGCGAATAAATAGCCTCATGGCGCCTGATAAAATGAGAAAAGAATTTATGGCTATCTCGGAAAATGCATGTTGGCTGGAACCTCTTTAGAATAGAAGGCGTTCTTTAACGCTTTGTTATTTGTTACGTTTAGTATTTACGATCGACGTGTCCTATCAGGAAAGTACAATGGGTAAGTCTTATTAACATGAAAGGATATATTCAAGAATGCCGTGAAGGAAATACGTAAATATTTGTTAACCTTTTCAAAAGCTGACAGAAGCCTCATTTCCATATAATCTTCTTAATATATATAAATTACGTGTCACGTTGTTTGTCCGCGATGGCCTCCTAAACTACTTAACCGATTTTAATCAAATTTGCACACCGTGTGCAGTTTGATCCAACTTGAAAGATAGGATAGCTTACATCTCAAAAAAAACTTTTGACAGAACGAAGTCTGTCCGGGCAGCTAGTCTTAATATATATTTTCGTGTCACGTTGTTTGTCCGCGATGGACTCCTAAACTACTTAACCGATTTTAATCAAATTTGCACACCGTGTGTAGTTTGATCCAACTTGAAAGATAGGATAGCTTACGTCTCAAAAAAAACTTTTAACAGAACGAAGTCTGTCCGGGCAGCTAGTCTTAATATATATTTTCGTGTCACGTTGTTTGTCCGCGATGGACTCCTAAACTACTTAACCGATTTTAATCAAATTTGCACACCGTGTGTGGTTTGATCCAACTTGAAAGATAGGATAGCTTACATTTCAAAATAATAATAAAAAACTTTTGACAGAACGAAGTCTGTCCGGGCAGCTAGTAAAATATATATTCCGAAGCAGCGCTCTACACTGCTCTGCTTTGAAAGAGTAACATACATCTTCACAAACTTTTAAATCTACCTACCTATATATATATAAAATACAAAAAAAATTGTACGGATGACTTTGAAACCATCCAACCGATATTCCCCAAAATCGTTTCATTTGAAAGGCAATAATACGAAGATGTATACAGGTTCATTCCCACTAGTTCTACTGGTTAGTTCTATCGTAGAACTAGTGGGAACAAAATGTAGATACCTACGGTTTTTGTTCCCACTAGTTCTACGGTAGAACTAGTGGGAAAAAAAAATCCCACTAGTTCTACGATAGAACTAAGCAGTAGAACTAGTGGGAATGAACGGGTATGAGACCAATAAAACAATGCATTACAATGGAATACATTCCATACAAAAAAATGCCTAGTAGCACACGCCGGGTATCCACTAGTTCATAATATTAGTAGGATTCGATGACCATGTAGCTCGTCTGCAGTTGCAATTTACAATAGAGTTTTGACAGAGCATATCTTCCTCGAAAAAATCTTCCCCTATGGCTTCAGTCCTTAAGTCGGATCTCGAGAAATATTATCTGTTTTAATGTCGATGAGCCACAGTTAAACTCCGCGATGGGCCATCGAATTAGCATCGGGCAGCTATTACACAGCCACTAGAGGGCTCTCCTATTTAAATACAACCAATTCAGGGGCTGATATTAAAATCTCTGTACTTAATGTGAGTATGGACCTTTTGAAGTCACGAATGCGAATTGTAGAAATTTTCTTTACTACTTAACATTTTAACCATGAAATTATTACTGCTTATTACTAGGCTATAACCTTTGGCTGATCGTTCAAATTCAGCAATCAATACCCTACAAGTAGGTGTAAATTGTCCACACACACAAAATGCACAGACAGGATTTTTAAATGGAGATTACAAAAATACAAAAAAGTTTATTGTATCTTCCACACACAGATTACAATAATTATAATCTTATCTTATTTAGAAGGTATCTTTTCAGGGTTCCGAAGAAATATCGGAAACTTTTATATTTTCGTCATGTCCATCCGTCCTTTCAGCAGCAAAGCGCCGAAACCATTAGTTCTACAAAGCTATAATTTGGCATGAATATACACGTTTATTTTAGTTATATTAATAAAATTGTAATGTAATTTGTGTGGGATCTTGCACGCAAACTAAGCCAAGACCTGTAGGTATTTTTCATTTTTATTTTTCACATCATTCCCTTACAAAAGTATTCATTAAATTTTATAATGTAACAAAAAAGCTCAGACTATTTGTAAGAGTAATAAAACCTGTATGAATTGGTACGTCTGTGTGTGAATGTGGATGTGTGGGTGTGGGTGTGAAGTGTGTTAATATATTTTGAAGACGAAGCTAGCTTGTCATTCTCATACCCGTTTATAATATTTACCTATATATAGGCAAATATTTTGATAAATGCCTAAAGTAAATCATTCAAGCGCTTATAAGTCTGCAATCAGCTTAAATATTTGTTTTTGTAAACGGCCTAGACTAAACAAATACGTGAAAGTGAAATTATAGAAAATTGCCAATAACTCGTATCGTCGTTTGTTATACGCAATCCTTACAAATAGGGAATATTGTAGACCTAATGTCCCCATTATCATAACCCATTCTATAAAACTGTGTATTTTATTTACCAGGCTTTTCTATTTCTCCAAAAGTAAAGATCCTATTCTTCGAATCTTTTCCAAGACTTATGATGTGAAATATCAGATTACATATTTTATCTTTACCAATTACCGATTATGATAATTGTGAAATACAAGGTGCAAAAACCAAATTTTACCAAAATAAATAACCAGCTTCAAAGATTTTTTTTATGGAAATAGCCGGCAAACGAGCTGACGATCCACCTGATGGTAAGTGGCTATCGTCGCCCATGAACATCAGCAACACCAAAGACATCACTGATGGGTTGCCGGCCGAGAAAGAGAGAAGAAAAAGAAAGAAAGAATATATCTTTTCGAATGTTTTTTTAAATCGGTCGTTCTTTCTCTTTCTTTTTCTTTCTTTCTCGGTTGGCAACGCATCAGTGATGTCTTTGGTGTTGCTGATGTTCATAAGTGACGATAGCCACTTACCATCAGGTGGATCGTCAGCTCGTTTGCCGGCTATTTCCATAAAAAAAATCTTTGAAGCTGGTTATTTATTTTGGTTATTTAATGTTGTGTTTGGTGTTCCTGATTTCCATGGTCAAGGATGGCCACTTACTATCAGGTTGATCGTCAACTCGTTTGTCAAGTCACGTAGTAAACATAAAGCTAAATCAACTATATATCTCACAACTGCGCTCGGATAATATCTTCTCACATTATACCTACCATTACTCCACGCATTAAAAATATACGTTGGTAGACTTAACATACTTTCGAACACAATAAATCCAAGATTGGAACCCAGGCCTACATATGCGGGAGACCAATATACATTTATACATACACACAATATAATACTCGTAGTGACGTAGCCTAACGAACTCTCTTTTACACATTTCAACCCGCACGTATTTTCTAGATATTCCAATTTATACGAGGATAAAATTTACGACGACTGTGCTTTAATCCTCTGAAATAAATTGTGATGAGGTATGAAACCTTTGAGTTGTGATTTGTCAGCGCATAGACTTGATTCGTAAATAATGATTTAGTCAAAGGTACCTCGTTAACTGTTAGTAAATTATAGTACAATTTTAATAGCTATTCAAGATTGTATTTTGCTAGCCAAAAACAATTTTATATTTTGTAAGCGAAAATAAATTGCATCACAATATTTAGATTAAACTGAAACATAATTTTTTTATATTGAAAGCCTTTTGATGTCGCTTGCAAATACAAATTGAGAATAAATAGTGTAGTTTATTTGGACCTAAACTGGTGACCCCGACAAATATAATATTGCAACCACATCCTGATTTATATATCTAATACCTTTAAATGAGCAATTCTTGTATAAATTATATAATCTGAGTCTCGGAAACGGCTGCAACGATTTTCATGAAATTTAGTATGCAGGGTGTTTCGGGGGCGATAAATCGATCTAGCTAGGATTCATTTTTAGAAAATGTAGTTTTATCCGTGTTTTCACGCAATAAAAAACTGCTACAATAGACTCTTCCTAAAATCTATTGACGAGTAGCAACACTAAATCTACTTCAGTAGATGGCGTTGTTAAGCAACACACGATTTATCAAAAAAGAATACTGAGCAAAGCTCGGTCATCCAGATATTTTTAATCTGGTTAATAGCGGTAAACTCATATCTCTAATAAAAAATATGTGTAAAATCTGATGAGGATACTAAACATTCCGGAACAAAGAGATTAATAAGTCAGAAGTCATGTCAAGTTTCGGGTTGACTCTGGTCAACGCAACCCTCGGCTAAATTACAACTATTCATCATATCCTAAATCATTTCCAGTTGGAGCCGACAACTGATAAAGCGTTAATTAATATTCATCTCCTGGATATATAATATGAACATCAGTCTGTCACGTTTATTTTCATTTTATTAAGTTAGTATTAGTCTACTTTGCAACAATCCGCGTTTAACATGTATGATGGTATATACTTTAAACATGCGTGGCACCTCCCTCCCTCCCACAACGGAAACATGCACTACAATAATTAAACGTATATACCAACATACATACCAGCACCAACACGTGTTTCGCCCCGAAACGGAGCATCATCAGGGTAAGTTGACTCTACGATGGTTAGTCGGAAAGTGAACATCGTTCACTGAGCGTGGCGTATTTATATAATATAATATATAATATGAACATCAGTCTGTCACGTTTATTTTCATTTTATTACGCATAAAAGTTTTAGGAGGAAAATCGTTTACATTTTAACTTATTTTAATTTATTCCTTCTCAGAAATAAAAGTAAGACACTTATTCCAGTTGTAATTGATGTAAATTAAAATTTTATAGAATTGTTGTTTAAACAGTATCTTAAACTAAGTATTGACAGTATAGACATTAATGTTTCCTCCCATCTTTCTTTTCTTTCTTTGTTGTAGCTCTTTTCGGAACAGATTTTTTGTTTAATTTGTAAGAGCATAACGTATCTATATTTTTTAAATATCATTGGTATAGGATAAGTAAATTTTAATGACATCATTCCACAAAATAACAATGAACTTGTTGAATAAACTTCAAAGCAGTTGAAAATAAGTAAAGGGGAAACCTACAATTTCATCCATTGTTTTACGACTCATTGGACGAAACTATTCCACTCTGAGAGTTATAAATGGAGACTACATAAATCAAGTATTAGTGGAGTACCGTTCTGCTTCTGTCAGGTTAAACTCAGTAAACAACTATCGCTTTCCAATACTCTCCCTTTCGAGAGTGTTAAAATTTTGGTGCTGGCTGTCTGGTTAGAACAAAGTAATTTGACTATATAGTAAAGTATTTTTAAGGTTTGGTCATCACAACTTTAATTTTTATTTCATATCACAAAGTATCAATTACCCAATTAAAATTCTGTATCAAGAAAAATCTGTTGTAGATGATATCTACAGACAGCACAGAGGTCTAACGTTTTAAATGATCTCTGAGTTTATAATCGTCAATTTGGCTCACCGCTCTATTTGGTTGAATGGATTTGCTATTTAGGGCCATAGTCCAAAGATAGGAATGTACGGTCACACGTGCGTTTAACATATTTCCTGTGATCCACATCATCATCATGACATAAATTAAGTACTGCTTGGTTCTGTAGAATACACCTCTAAGTGTCTTTATTTTCGTATCCTTGGCACCTTATAAAAGAGTAAGAAATTCTTCCGTACGATGCGCATACCTTGATTGGCTTTTCGCAAATAAAAGTCCCCTGAACATTTTTACAAAGGAACAAAATTCAGTTGCAAAATAAATAATTCACATAATGTGTGTTAATAATTATTTTTCGGATCGGTTACCTATAGAAAAGTCTGCAGTTGTTCTTACTTTAATGTCGGGTCTGCAAGGCTATTCTGTTTTGTAACTTGACAGCGGAGTTTCAAAATTGAAGTTCGAGTTCAAGACTCACTTCACTTTGCAAGTGCGTACTAGATGATGAGAGAATGACATATCAATATGATGCAAGTTCGCTTTTGTTTTGTAACTTGACAGCGGAATCCACGATGAGTTTCAAAATTGAAGTTAGAGTTCGAGACTCCCTTCACTTCGTAAGTGCGTACCAGATGATTAGAGAATTACATATCAAGATCTCGGACTCGAACTTCAATTTTGAAACTCATCGCGGATTCCGCTGTCGAGTTACAAAACAGAATAGGCTTGCTGGTCAAAATGTCAGTTTGAAAGTTCCATTAAAATAAGCGTTTCTCTGTAAAACACAAGCTATTCATATGTCTGTTGTTGTATATTGTTGTGTATGTTTTAATTAATTTCCGAAGAGCCATTGTGATTCACGGTGCAGGTTGAAATACTAAAAGAAAATTGAAATTTTAATCACCCTGCGTTAATCACAGTGATTGCATTCCCCGCTTAATGACTTGAAATATAATTTGCATAACCTGGATCTACGTACTGAGTCTGCGCTTTCCTCGTAACACGACACGAATAAAATTAAAACTCATTTGCACGATACTCAATCGAACTTTAATTCCGATCCCCCTTTGTTCGTTTCAATCACGACTTTTAATTTGACATTTCATCGTGTTTTTCATAAAATATTCGCGTAAACTATGCGAATATTGTAAATACCATTCCATCCGCATCAAGCGTCGAGAGGCTCATTAACGTAACGAGATGGAATTGAAAAGTTAATTTATTTTCTCATTTCATTTCTGTACTTTTAACTTTATTGAAACATTTCAATTGCAATATTTTATATCGAATTTCCTTTTAGACTCGACATAAACAATAACGTTAATTTCCATCGTAAACGATGCTGTAAAGCATTGCGTTGCATTGAGCATGCGAATGTACAATTTGATGAGGAAAGCTATAAAAAGAGAAAGATATCAAAGTTCCTTCCTCACTTGCACCATGCTTCCTTTGAGGTCCCTTTCTAAAACATATTCTAAAACAATTCCTACACCTTTCTACCTGAAACGTAATTATTATTAGTAATTTTGACAAATAGGTACATTAGACCAACGAATCCTAATCCCATATCGCTATACAATCGAAGGTGTCATTTCACATGTACGAATTTTTCCGAGCGTGGGTAATAGCAGATATTGGGATAAATAAATACGGTTTTTCCCCGGGCTTTCATTGTAGCCGGGCTCAAGCTCTGACGAATTACTGTCCGAGTATAATCTCTCCGAATAACGTCCCACTCAACTCGTGGTATTCACGAAGGATAATCCTTTCCATTTTTTCGAGTGCTATGAAAACGTGTCAAGTTCACACCTGCGAATGTTTGTCCACTTCCATTTCTGTGTAACGTTGCCATAGAGATAGGATTTTATTTGTTGAGCCGTTTGAAGGACTCATTTTTTAACCTTCGTAGGATTTCAAGACGTTTAATGTTTTCTTTTACAATAAGTAATAATAACCAGATTTGTCATCGCAATCCATAAAAAAATTTCAGGGCTTGGTCTCTTTGAAGAGTTTTATTAAGATATCATATATACCTAAATTAAAACTGACAGACTGCGCACTTTCAATAACAATATTAATGACTGGTTTGCCAGCAATGCTGTAGCATTTTCCAAACGTGACATAAAATTAAACGTACCGACACCACAATTTTGTACCTGTGAAAAATCAGTGCACCAGAAAAGGATGTTTTTTGTTCTTACTTACGCAAAGTACTTACACACTTAATACTTAAACACACAATACTTATGTTTTATTGAAGAAATGTTAATGTGTTTAATACTGCTTTGACCAGTTTGACCATCAATGAAAATAGTAGCTTTTTTCAATTGCCATCTGATACAATGCTACAAGCTAGCAATCACATAACACAATTACCAGACGCCGGCCGAGGCCATTTCGCTATAACCGAAACCAGACCCCTACAATCGAGCCAGTATCGAAACTCGATACACAAAATATGTCAAAGCGCTGATATATGACACGTCACCTGGTGCAATTGTGACGAAGCGTAGTGGAATTCACCTGCGCCTCCTCAAAGGCTGACGTACTGGAAATGAAATGTCAAAACGTGGTGCAAAGCATTTCATGTTCAGAAAATATGACGCTTTGTTTTATAGAACAACAAAGGTAGCCGCTTTCGATAGGGAAATTGCATTGTGACATCTGTTTCTTAGTATTCTCTATCGTCTTCTATAATTTTAGGAAGAGTGGCTGGGTTCGGGTGGCATGGTAGTGCGTTCTTCGCACTTTGAGAAGGCTATTAAATTAAAAGTAATTTAATTATTGATTAGGGATAAAAATATTTCCGACTACACTACTACTACGACAAGCAACGCTTCTGTAATCCCGCTAGTTTAACTGATTTATTTTTGTTACTAGTGTCACTTACCAGTAACAAAACACGGTTTATTGATATCAGCGATGTGCATTCGCTATCAGATGCTTCGTTTGTCCGTCCGTCCGTCCGTCCGTCCGATATACCTTAAGAAGTATAACGCCTTAGATAACATGCACTAAGGACTAACTGTAAAATAGCCATAAATTCAGTACCGATGCATTTCCATCCGACACAGAGCATCATGAAATTAAATTGTATCTATAAATGCTATCCGCGGTAGATTAATTGTAGAATAATGACAATATATTTCCGCCCAATAACGCCTAATAAATCAGAGAGTTTGCCGGCTGAGGTGGCAATGAACCGACCATATAGTTCGACGGACCGATAACCGATGGAAGGATATGTTCTCACACGAAAGCCACTCTTCGATAAAAGAAGCATAGGACGCCCCCAAACCCGGTGAAATGACCACGTGAAGAAATAAGCGGTTATCTGGTGGGCTCATTATAGGTCAAACTGCATGTCAGGGGAGGCCTTTCACCATAAGTTGACTTATAAAGTCTGATGGATGTATGTACCACCCAATACATAACTCTTATTTCAATATTGTATTACCTAGTATAGAATCCATTCAAAGTTTAGTTACCAATGCAGCTCAAAGAAAACTAATCCAAATAGATAAGGCCTAATCGAGGCCGGACTTAACCGATCAATTGGCTAAGTAAAAAGCTGCGGAGTGAGATAGATCACCCCATTCGTAAGCGTCGACGGCCCAAGCTCCTTCAAACCGAAAACAAGGTTACCAGGCACATTCTTCACGGAATTAGCACGATTTATGGCGAATACTTGATTTGGTATAAAACAAACAATAACAAAACATACGAGCAGCTGTTGATTTTATTATACTCAAAATTCAACTTACGTTTATTTGTGGCCGCAGTAGTTGATAGACTGACTTAAAATTACTTTTTATTTAATGTTTTTATTGATTATTATCCGAAATTAACCTTAGTTACCTAAATATGTTGCATAAAAACGTCATCTACAGCTAGGTAATTTATACTACAAGTAATTTATAGTAGTAACAAATTGACTTTCCTTACATTATTTCCTTCTCCGTTCCATATTCTTTAATTTAATCCATTAGCTCATTTCATGCAAGCACAAGGCTTTCGTTTGATACGCTCTATATTGTGATGCACCTGTGTCTTGACAAGAATATGCTACTGATGTAAAGTCCCATGACACATTCGACTATTATTTTGTACAATTACTAATATAGATACAAAGTAGACGAAATAAAAATAATTATACTTAAAAAAATATTTTAAAAACAAACCTTTAAAATGACGTATAGTGCCGCTGAGGAACTCACTTGTCCAAAGTCAACACTGAACGTAGTTTCAAGTCACCAATATCATAAAAACGCATTTTCATCAAATGAATTTGAGAAATTTCAATTCCATAGGATGAGAGGAAGTAGAGAGCTACTTCCTACTCATTCTACTGAATTAGAATTCAGCTTACAAGATTTGACCCATACAAATTCAGCAAGTTAAATAAATTCTTGTAAAAACAAAATTCAGTAAAGTCTTTTAATTGTAAGACTTAATCAATAATATATAATATAATTTCATTTCATATAATCCTTATAGGACTGAAAGGAATTCCCCTGTCGCTTGTAATTTGTTTGCCTTGAAATATTGAATTTCGAGCATCACCATCACAAAAGTTCTCAATAAGTTGAATATTTTCTAGTAGACTTAATCCAGCCAAAGGACTGCTGTTCTGTTGGGTTGCTTAATAACTTCAATCAGTTATTATTTGCTATGAGACTTTGGGCATTGCGCATTTCATTGCAAGCATCGCAACAAGGCGACCGACGCTATGAGAATTTCAATTCCCAAAATGTATTAAACACTTGCATACTACCATCGGTTTAACGTCGGATATTTGGTGTTCATTTTATTTTTATTTTTAACGAAGCATAATTTTAAACGCTGGTATTACAGCACGATTAAGAGAAAACAGTTATTTCCGAAACGTTATGGCTACTAGTGGTTTCAGAAGATTATCCAAACTACCAAAAAAGGGCTAGTATGAAACGAGACTAGCTAAAATGCAGCTAAATATTCAGGCACAAAATTTCACAAGCACACTTAATAAGAGTACGCCGGCAGTGCCAGCACGACTGAATAGCTTTCACTAAAGGGAGAGAAATTTCCTCATAAAGCTCATGTGAGCATACGGTTTCATTAGAAACTCTTAACTGGTGTAGAAGAGCAAAATGCAATACCAAACGTTTACGATACACAAATACTTAGGCTTTGGCATTTTGAAGTTATTTTAACAATGTATCAGCAGTCAGTTTAAATAATATTTGTATGCGCTAACAATTTTTTAAAAAGTATCGTCAGAGTAGTGTAAACAAAATTTCATTTCTCAGCAGAATTAATTGCTAACATTCCTATTAAACTCACAAAGATGACTCCAGGTTACCAAGATATAGCAAATATGTATATTAAACTTCGGTTGTAAAACCTCAAAAATATCTAAAGTTAATGACAGCAGAAAACAGCTGAGCGCAGAAATTGAGCTTGAATATGTTGTTGAACATCGTGAACAAAAGACACATTCAAATAACTTACTACAAAGTACTCACAAATGACAATGTTAAAATTTATAGCGAAACTTGTTTTCCACCAATTTCCACGCTAACTTTAAAATGACATTTGAATGTCTCGACTCTTATCTACGTCGTGGAAAGTTTCTAAATTACATAGAATTTTAGAATTTACGAGTTCAAAAAAGGTTATTCTCGGGAGGGCGCCATATATCACAAGTTTCGTCAGTGTATCCCACGCCACGAGTTGCACAACCGATGAGAAATTAATAGTGGTTTGCTCTTCCTTCCGACTGCTTTAATTGCCCTCACTTACCGTCTAGTGTGAACCGCAACTTAATAGTTGAAGCTAAGTTGAATTATGTCGACAGCAGCTGCACTTCGAATATTATATATTTTTATTTTTATTTACAGCTACACAACTATGTTTTAAATCCATACATCCGTTTATCTGTATATATTATAAAACTGTAACTCGATAATGTCTGTACATTGAAGATATTTAAGAAAATTTGGTAACAGGGGACTATGTATATAGGACAAATAGATTACGAATCTGTCGTTTTTAAAAATCTTGTCTGTCTGTATGTTTGACACAGCATCACGCCAAAACCACTGAATGAAATTGAGTGCGGTTTTCACAATTGTATTACTGGTGGTCTAACTTAAAATCTGGTGTATGTTTTATCGTGATACGTCGCTTAGAAGCCGAGATATCAATAAATAGGACTTTTTGATACGCCACATATTTGCAGGAAATACTGAAAGTGCCCGATAGAGGGATATAAAAGATTGTTTAGTATCGGAAATATATGTTATTTCTTCAAAAAATCAATGTATACCAATTTTTTTTAATTTATAATTTTGCTGTGAATTAGTTCTGCTAATCAACAATAGATGTCAGTCTAGGTAACTAGAAGCCATAATAAAATTATAAAATGTACGTAGGTCTCAGAACGAGTCAACAAATCTTTTATTGAAATTAATGTATAACTATACATATTTACAATATTTAAAACATTGGGTTTTTAAGAAATTAGTTACCCTACTCAATCAATAACACATAAATATTATGTTAGATTGTGCTAACATAACTATAGGAATCTGTTCCTAGATTCAATTCGTTGTATGATGGTGTGGGTCAGAGTTAGTGATAATAATATTATTATAACACAATTTAGGAAAATTTTATTATCAAATATTGTTTTACCTGCAGATAAATAAAAATCTTAAATTTTGACAAAGTATTAGATACAATTTAGATTTTCTTATTGTGATGTAGGAAAAGAAAGTAGATATTAATAAAAATACAAATCATAATGAGTAAGAAATTAAAATATTTGCGAATAATCGTCTACTGCTGTCACCTACTGGTCAATGCGTACCAAGCCGGCGCGGCCCCGCATAGGCTAATTATGACCGGATGTAAGTGCAATACAAATACATAACTAAAATACTTTTGAATTTGCAAATAGTCACGTAAAAGCAGATGAGCCACCTGATGCTAAATTGTCATCATCCTCCATGGATGACTAAAAGCATCGTCCGTGATCAGATCAAACTAAAGGCATATCACCCATTGGTTGTTATCCAAGAAAGAAAACAAGAATGAAAAAATAATAAATTATGAAGATGATTAAATTTCCATATCAAGTTTAGAGTGAGTTATTTATGATTTAGCAGTGAGATATTTATTATTTAAATAGTAGTAAAAATAAACTAATGTTATGGTAATGCAGGCACGCTGTTTAATCCACAAATGGCGAATCAGTTTAAACAATGAGTTTCTTTTGAAACGTTTTATAGGTATAAAATATACGTCTGGTATTTGGGCCAGGTTCTTGGACACTTAAAAATCCCAAAGTTATTCAGGAGAACTAGAGTCTCCCGGTTGAGAGCCGGACCCTGCTGTCGGGTAGAGGATCCTCTCATTACCGTAAATCTAGCTGGTACCGCGGTTGCGAAACTCCCCAAATAGTCGGGGGGCTCTTTTGAATCTTCGCGCAGAAGCGTTTAGCTCTCAGGCAGTCAAATACGGAGGGGCAAGACGTCCCTGACGACTCATGTAGCCCGTGGTCGGCGCGATCAAACATTGACCGATAAACCTGACATGGTACACCTCAGCTACCTGCTAAACCACCCGATCTGATCATGGAGACAGAGCGGCGCGGCGGCAGCGGCAGTTTGCGTGATGTGGTCAGTGATGGATTAAGACTACTTGATGCCCTAAGCAGTCCACGCCTGTGGGCCCCCCTATCCGTATGTCAACGTGGTTTTTTGTGCTCCTTCTGGTACCCCCCCCCCCCCCCCCAGACGTGATGCCCTAGGCAATTGCTTAATTTGATTAAGGGTTAATCCGTCACTGGATGTGGTGAGCAGCATGGGGACCGTCTTACAGACATTACTTGGTCAGATGAAAACACATAATAAGTCGAAAAGAAGGAAGAAGTAGTGCCAATAAAACACTACGTAATTAAAATGGAAGAAGAATTCGATTACTTTAGGTTTTGCTGTTTATTTTATTTGTTTTATTTATTTGTGTATAGGAAAAAATTGCCGACGTCTATGAATAAATAGGAGCAGTCCAGTATTCCCGTAGTCTGAATTAAACTGTCATTTATAATCTACAACTCCTATGTACAATGTCCTGGTTTAATTTCGAGGAGGTGTAGTCGAAGTAAAACCTTTTTATTCAGTTGTCTTTACTTATCTCTGTAGATATATCGCTGAAGCCTTTGAAAATGGTAAGTGAAAAAATAATAGTAGGATGAAACCCATTGAAAAAGGAAGAGAATATAATAAAAATGAAAGGAAAAATAATTTACGGGCGATATGAGGTCGGGAAGTGGAGGGGGGGGGGGTGAGTTTTTAATGGTAAAAAACGGTTTATCTCGATATCCGGCAAAACTGCAAGTCCTATGGAAAAAAGTTAAAGGGTAAAGTTGTCTTTGAAAGATCTACAAGTTTTGGATTTCCATTTTTTTCATATAATCTCAAACTTTATGTGAAAAATTCTAATAACCATGTTTTTGGTTTTTTATTTTTCTTTTACAAAAAACAAATTCACGAAATTTGGTGAAAACTTAACGTTTTATGTTCCAAACACACTGTAATTTTTTTGATTTTAAATATATCTTTTTTCATCTTATTTTGACTTAACACCGAAAAAGCACACTAATTTTCAATCGAAAATTCTCAAGTAAAAATATCTGCTTTTTTAAAAAAGTCGGTGGGATTTTTTTCCATGAAATCTCTACTTTTTGGTGGTATAAAAAATACATTATTATGGTAAATGCTGTGTGGTAGCTGCTACGAAGTAACAGTATATTGTATTAGGGTCTGGGCTTGGTTGGGTCTGGTTGTGTATCTTAGAGACAGACTATGTAACTCCAGAATGGGTGGGAATAACAGTTTTAATAATATTTGTTGATGGTCACGTTGACATAGCAAAACCAGTACAACATTGACCAATTCAAGATCTGATGGTGTACGTATATAAAATCCCACTAATATTTCTTAGGCGTATAATAAGATATTTTTTACTCTCGCTAAAGCGGCTAAATGGATTTAGATGAAATTTGGCTCACAAATATTTCATATCTCGCATCAAATAACAGGGTGCATGTCGTTCGAGGTCGGAGATGGATCTGCTTCTTCATCAGGTCAAGGGTATAATTTAGTTTGGAAGTTGGGTTTACAGGTTATTTATTGTTTTAGAGTTTTCCTCAAAAGAAAAAACATAGCCCTTATAGGATCACTTCGTTGTCCGTCAGTCTGTCTATCTATCGACCCTATTTTCTCAGGAATGCGTGGAGGTATCATTCCAAAAAAACTTAAACTTATTTGTATTTGGTTAATTAATCACTATGTCCATGCATAGGAACGACAGTTTTACAGTGGCAAAGTTAAGTTTGTTACTGAATCATTTAATATTGCTCTTATGTTCGGTTCTCTAAATTTGTATAAAACCCTCAGTGCCAAAAAAACTCGCATTTCCCGGGATGTTTTTTAATTACTTTCATTTAATTCTCAAGTCCACGCAGACGAAGTCGCGGGTATAAGCTAGTAAAGATATAAAACTAGACAAGTATCGCTGAATTAATCTGCCAGTTTTATTCTTCCTCATCGAAATACTTAAATTCGGATTATACTCTTAGGGTTAAAAACGCAAAAAGTCAAACACGCACTTTTTCCTTTTTTACCTATGGCTACTTCAAAATACATTGGAAGCAATAGCTTCCCATCTGTTGGAAGATTTTGTCTCAAGCTACTACTACCAATTTTTTATTAGCTTTACTTAGAAATTAAATGATTGCAAATTTTGTGAAATAAAAATTTTCCTTTTTAAGCCGCCGCCGTACCACATGAACAGAAAATGCATTTTTTTAAACGTTTACCTACTAGTGAATACACAATATCCCCGGACTAGAATTATATTCGTCATGAGCAACATGGGCTTTAAGAAAAGCCAAGAACAAATGTTCTTCAAACAATCTTTTAGGTAAAGGGCCCCCTCGCTTCGCAGGTAGGGTCACCATCAACTACGGGGTCGTCAATCATTATGACGTAAACTTGGACGACATACTAATAAATAATATGGTTACTGAATGACTATAGAAAGTGGGATATTGTCATGAATATACATAATATAGCATGCGTAAAATACAGCCTCCGAAACATGTCATGTAACATCGTGAGAGATTTACTGCTGCCAGAGTAATGAAACCTAAGTTGCTACTTTCTTTTAGCCATTAAGGGTGAATTTTGCTTGGAGAGGAGTATGATTTATTTTTATTATGATGTAAATCATACCAAGTACTTTAAGTTAAGGAACATGAAGTTTTAAAGTTATGTTACATGAATCTGACACTTATGGAGAATTAATGATGCTTCGTATTAATATGTAATTTAAATTAACCCTGGGCGTGTTATATTTCACTGTATATAAAAATAAAACTGGTCAAGTGCGTACCAGGCCGTGCAATGTAGTGTTCCGTAGTAGTAAGTTCAGTTAGGTTACCTTACTACTTACTTTAACTACTTAAGTTAATGAGTAATAGATGATAGTTTTCCTTTTAAATTCACAATATTCTACTATCGTGATTTTTTTCACATGTCCAACACAGGTGACAGGGAGAGGGGACATTTTACTGTAACAAAAATTAGCACTTTCAAAGCCGAACATTTCACAAATCCCTGAATCGCAAAATAGTCTTTGCGGACTTATAATATTTTTGAAAGACCTTATTTATATTCAAAAATCAAATATCGTTTATTAATGTTGGTAAGTAAGATAATTAAAAAGCTACTGACACTCAGAGGAAGGGAGGGATTTGTCACGCATGGCTGAAAGTATTGACTTCGTGGATTGTTGAAAAGTTACATAAATGAATACCTACTTAGGTATTACTTTGCCTTTTAGTATGGCTGTCACCCTGTGGAGCCGCCTGTGTGTATAAGTAGCGTTATTTCTGTTGGTTTCATTATATTTTTAATAAAAATATAAAACGGTCCAGCCGGAGCATTAGTAATGACTTTCAATAGCCCCTTTTTACACAAAACGTAGAATCCTCCAGAGCGCCCATTGACCCTCAGAGCTTTGAAGTGAGTTAATTAAATTCTGCTGCTTATATTACAAAGAAAATTAACTTAAAAGGCTACCAGAATAATGCGTATTGGCAAACAGAAACCCTAAATGCTTTTAGATTTTACGTTACAAAGAAGTTGTTAAGCACGGATTTACAGACCCTGTTTAAATGATACGAAATTCAAGAGTACGTAATACAAGTATTTTACCCGCTTTATATTAGCTTCACCTGTATGTTTGTTTGTTTGTAACTTCTCTTTGCACTTGATTTTGACCCACTTCAAACGGTTAGATTTCTTTCAAACTTCGTGGACTTATTGAGGACCAATGACAATTCAATATTTAAAGAAAAAAAAAGAAAGAAAGAAAAGAAAAACCTAATTACACGCTTTATTTTAGCTTTATACGGTCAGATTTCTTTCAAACTTCGTAGACTTATCGAGGATCGATGACAGTTCAATATTTAAAGAAAAAAAGAAATAAAGAAAGAAAAAAAACCTAAATTTCATTTCAAAAGATCAAACTAAAAATGAAAAAACAAATAATAGTTTAAAAAAAACTAAAAAACACGCTTTTATATGAAATCCAACTAAAAAAATAGAAAATAAATTTGAATTGAGAATCGTGTAATTATAATAAAAGCGTGGGGTGCATGGTGTCAATGCGTAGAAGGGATATTATCTTTAAAATCACCCCACGCTTTTTTAACAATTACACGATTCTTAATTCAAATTTATTTTCTATTTTTTTAGTTGGATTTCCTATAAAAGCGTGTTTTTTAGTTTTTTTTAAATATTATTTATTGTTACTAGCGTTCTTCCGTGGCATTGCCCACGTTTTCCGAAAAAATAAGTACCTTATGTCCTATTCCAGATCATGGCCTAACTGTGTGCTTTTCATGAAAATACGTTTAGTAGTTTTTGCGTTAAACAGAAAGAAACATCCATACAAATGATGATATTTTTAATATTAGTAGGATTAGTTATTAAACGAACTTAAAATAAACAAAAAAAAACTAATTAACTAATAATACCAAAAAGTAAATTATAAGATTTTAACCAAAGTATTAGATATATTAAAAAAGTATATTTACAAGGGATATAATTATATGGTTTTTTTGTGGAAATAGCCGGCAAACAAGCTGACGATCCACGGTAAGTGGCTATCGTTGCCATCAGCAACATCAAAGGTATCAGTGATGCGTTGCCGGCCACGAAAGAAAGAAAAATTCCCAAAATCCAATTGTCACCCAAAATTCCCAAATTAGGCATTGTACCTACCCGAACGCTGGCAGCGTTGCCCCGCTGCCGCGCTGTATTGCTAAACTAATTCTTTGACTAAAGTAGCTGACAGCCTTCAGGTCTCCAGAAGTGCGGACTAGTCGACATGTCTTTCATGAAAAATTTCATGTCTTCCGACCACGTACCCAAAGTTTAGGATTAGTTGAATTACAGCTCAGAAGACATAATTGATTACAGTGCGTCCAATGTTTCTAATAGTGTTAATTTTTTTGGCCCATACGGTAATAAGAATTGTAAGCATACCTAACTCGTAATCGTTCAGTATAAAAAAGAAAAAAAAGCGGCCAAGTGCGAGTCGGACTCGCCCATGAAGGGTTCCGTAGCAGCAAGTAACATAATATAAAAGTTCTTGAAGTTCGTTGTAACTTTGATCGAGGTATATTGCGGTTTACGATTTATGACGTATTAAAAAAAAACTACTTACTAGATCTTGTTCAAACCAATTTTCGTTGGAAGTTTGCATGGTAATGTCCATCATATATTTTTTTAATTTTATCATTCTCTTATTTTAGAAGTTACGGGGGGGGGGGACACACATTTTATCACTTTGGAAGTGTCTCTCGCGCAAACTATTCAGTTTAGAAAAAAATGATTTTAGAAACCTCAATATCATTTTTGAAGACCTATTCATAGATATCCCACACGTATGGGTTTGATGAAAAAAAAATTTTTGAGTTTCAGTTCTAAGTATGGGGAACCCCCAAAATTTATTGTTTTTTTCTATTTTTGTGTGAAAATCTTAATGCGGTTCACAGAATACATCTACTTACCAAGTTCCAACAGTATAGTTCTTATAGTTTCGGAGAAAAGTGGCTGTGACATACGGACGGACAGACAGACAGACAGACAGACAGACAGACATGACGAATCTATAAGGGTTCCGTTTTTTGCCATTTGGCTACGGAACCCTAAAAACGTGTATTAAATGAATGAAAGACATTTGCATCGATGCGGATTCCCTGTGTTTCGGATGAGATAAACATAAATAGCACACCCACGATCCGAATTCAAATAATTGTGGAATACCTCTTTCCTAACTGGAATTTGGACCTGGTACGCATTTCAGACAACAGAAATGAGATTTTAAACGTATTTTATTGATCGCAATAAATAAAATGATTGTTTATACGTATTTGTCTTATCTTCATTTATTTCTATTTAGGCGTAAGAAAATTGGTACAGTTAAAATTTACACGTAAAAGGAATGTAAAATAAAATACTTTTATTATATATGCGTTATAAGACATCATATTAACAAAAATAAACATTACACACACTACCGTGTTATGGACACGGCACTATTGAACCTCTGCCTCCTACACACGACGAATATAGAAGCATTATTTCAAAAATTCCATTATGGTTGCTAATTAGCCGACCCCAGTAATTTGTACAATGTAGCGTCATCCTTTGTAACGGACATTAAGAGACCTATATCACGTTTCTTTGTCTGTACAATTCAAAGTACACTCATCCACAAAACAAATTAATTTTAGCTCTAGAACAAATGTTGACTCGTTCGACCCAAAAATTGTTGAGTCTCCGAGTAATTCCAAATAAGTTTGGATGTACCCAAGCTACGTAGACGACGTGGAATATTTTATTGAGCGAGAAAATCCATTAACATATACGATGTCCACTAAAAATCCATCCATAATACATTTCGACCGGAACTGTCTCCTCATGGTTAAAAGTTGTTTAACTTTGCGGGTTATCAGAACCTAACCCAGGTGTTTGTTAGTTGATCTACTCCTACTAGGGCGTGATTCATAAAATATTCATTCTTGATTGATTCAGCTTTTGTGGCAACCCGATTGCGCCCCCTTGATATTATATTTTTACTATTAGGATAATTTACATTTAACATAATTATATTAAACATTAATAAAACATGGATTTAAATTCAGTTGTAGCCTTAAAGATGAATCTATGCTTAAACAACTTCAAGAGCTGAGTAAGAACAGGTTCTTCCTAAAGCCAACTTTAAATGAACAACAAAATTAAACAATTCATTTTACAGTGAGTCTACGCAAGCGTGGTAATCTTTAAATGGATCAGATCAGATGGGATTTTTCCTAGACATTTGATCTCTGCCTCTGGTGTGTGTGTTGCTTTATATCGTAGAAGTAAACCTGATACTGATACTTTAATAAAAATACCTGAAAATAATGAAGTCACGAAAATAAAATTAACATTTCCTGGTAGGCGATAACCTCCTTTAGATACTTATAATTTGAAATAATTGCTAAACTTATTCGCTCTTAACAAGTAAACCACATATTGTTTAGATAATAGAAGTTACGTGCATGTTGACTAATATTGACTAATATGTGTTAATTTATCAGTACAAAGTCTTATGTTTATGATGTCGTTACAACTAGATGAACAATAGTAATGTATTATTGTCTTTCTTCAATCTATATAAGAGTTAAGGGTGCATCAGACGGCAAATGTACTCTGTTACTCTTGGATATCCACTGTTAATGATATCCAAAACTTTACAAGTGAAAAGCAATTTATCTTTTCCTTAACTAACTTTCAAAACTTGCAACCATATATTAGTTGGAAGGTGGTTGCTACTTAAAAAAAAGCGGCCAAGTGCGAGTCGGACTCACCCATGAAGGGTTCCGTAGCAGCAAGTAACATAATATAAAAGTTCTTGAAGTTCGTTGTAACTTTGATCGAGGTAAATTGCGGTTTACTATTTATGACGTATTAAAAAAAAGCGGCCAAGTGCGAGTCGGACTCGCCCATGAAGGATTCCGTAGCAGCAAGTAACATAATATAAAAGTTCTTGAAGTTCGTTGTAACTTTGATCGAGGTAAATTGCGGTTTACGATTTATGACGTATTAAAAAAAAACTACTTACTAGATCTCGTTCAAACCAACTTTCGTTGGAAGTTTGCATGGTAATATACATCATATATTTTTTTTAGTTTTATCATTCTCTTATTTTAGAAGTTACGGGGGGGGGGGACACACTTTTTTCCACTTTGGGTATGGGTATGGGTACACACACACGTATGGGTTTGATGAAAAAAAAAATTGAGTTTCAGTTCTAAGTATGGGGAACCCCCAAAATTTATTGTTTTTTTTTCTATTTTTGTGTGAAAATCTTAATGCGGTTCACAGAATACATCTACTTACCAAGTTTCAACAGTATAGTTCCTATAGTTTCGGAAAAAAGTGGCTGTGACATACGGACGGACAGACAGACAGACAGACAGACATGATGAATCTATAAGGGTTCCGTTTTTTTGCCATTTGGCTACGGCACCCTAAAAAATACAACCCTCGCAAGAGTGTCGACAGAATTACACAGGATGCCTAGGATGGTACAAATTCTATGATCCTTTCATTGATTCGGACGTCATCGCTTCTTTAGTAAGGTATTTATTAGTAGGATTGTACTAAAGTCCTGTAATTACGAATGTCAATGATGAGTCTTGACGATAAGTTAACATGGAATCAAAAATGGACAGCTCAATTGACAGTTTTGCGAATTGGACATTCCGCGAATTGGACATATTAACATACAGAATAAGTGTTTCTATTTGAATAACTATGATATAAACTTTCGGCAGATTAAATGCAAATTGCATTTTAGATGTCCTATCGACGAAATGTTCTAAGAAAAATTTTCTACGGAAAAACTGAAGTTGTGATGAAAAAAGTTTTTCCGATTTCAATACACAACTGTATAAGACGATATTCGCGATATGAGTTTATTAAGAACAAGAAAACACTGTATGCAATTCTATCGCTTCATAGTCAATATCGTTACCTAAAAAAATATTGGATTTTAATATTATTATTAATGTTTCTTTTTGTATCATCAGTACATGAAATATCCTTGTTTGGCTTTAATGTAAATTAAAACATAACAAGAATATTGGATATCAATATCTGGAAGGTTTCTGATTTTATGGAGTTTGTGATATCAAATCATCTATGTAGATAGATGATTTTGTTTATTCTCTGAAATCAAACTCCTTATCTATGATGATGAATCATGCAACTTAAATTAGGGCCTAAGAATAATCAACGGATTTGGATTTAGTATTTCAGATATCAAGCTAAACTTTTTCGTCATTGCAATAAAGTTCTAACTTCTCCGACAAAACCACTGAGAACTGTTGCAGGAGGACTGCTAACAAAATTAAATATTTTAAGACAACATACAAATTTTTGTCCTTAATCCTTCAGTAATTAGTATTAATGTTGTCGCCTTACATCAAGGCATCAAATAGGCACTAAGATTTTTGTCTTTTGATAATAAAAACGTCTTATGGCCGCACTCAGAGTCACTTAATGGTGACTTAAATCGCTCCTTAGTAGGTACAGAATTTGTTTTGTGATTCTGTACGGAGCGATTTAAGTAACCGTTAAGTGATGCTGAGCGTAGTCGTTACTCGTTAGTTTCTCATTTTCCTCTTCTTACAGTAAAATACTATATATTTCATGTTAGGTATCAAACATTGCCAAATATGTACTTACCTTGACCTAATTTTAACTGTTACTTATAATAATTCTTACTTTTAAATATTGATAAGGAAAATATGATTAAAAATGTTTTAAATGTATGCAGTTATTTTATACGAAGATAGAATGTTCGATCGAAATGCAATTATACAATATTACTATGCAAGTCCAATCGAACGCTGCTGGCGGCACTAACTTCAGGACTTGGAGAAGTTCACCCACAGTAAGGTCAATAAGTTTATTTCAAAGATTTTACATTCAAGAGTCGAATCTAATTTATGAATCAGTTTAAAGTTTACGTCGGTTTCTTCGTGAAAGACAGTCGATTTATGGTTGGGGATTACTGCAGTTACAACCAATATGTCCGTTGCGCGAAGTATTAAAGACGGGGAAGTGCTCCAATTCGTCTTTTAATAGACATGTGATGAAACTTTCGGTGCTTTTTTAATATTGTTGAACAATGAGTTGTTCTGACGTCTCCATTTTCACTAAACCGCCGAATGTGTTTTTTTGTTGGCATCATTTTACCGCACAAATGAGAGCACGCTCAAATATTGCGTTAAGTTTGGGATTCCCATTAGAATTATTTACTTGACACAAATAACTTTCTTCTTTAGTTTCTATATCCTAGGCACTGAATAAATAAACATGACGATTATGATTATGAATACAATTTACGCACCATAAATAATTTTAAAAATAAAGTTACGTATTGGCTCGCGGAAAATTTATATGACCTATAAGCAGAGGAAGCTGCAATAATGCAAATTTTATAACTTATTTATTGACCATTATTATTTACGATTATTGTTTCTGTAATTTGTAATTTATTTCATTTCATATTTTATTTTTTCGTAATTTTTTAAATCACTTGACATCGTAAATTATATTATTAAAACTTTGAAATTCTTAAATTTACATAAAAAATTATTGACATTTGTTGAAATTTACATATTTATTGATATTGATCCAAATTGAATGATTTTGAATGATTTAATAAATAATTTAATAGGAAAATTGTGGTGTACAACATTGTTAATTCTAATAATTTTAAAAGTAATTTAATAAGTTAAGTAATTTTATAATAATTTTATAATTTACTATTGCATACCATACATGGTTGAATGTATTGGATTTCTATGACATGTACCACCTATATAAAACATACATTCTGGCAATAAATGATTTTGAATTTGAATTTGAGTTGACATCACAGATTTACAAAAGCCTGACAGTTGGAAGCTAACTTTTAACAGGCAACTTTTGTTCAACTGGCTAGAGAAACAAAAGAGATAAGCAATTATGGATATGCTAATATGCGTTTTAACAAGCAACGATATTCGTAGGATATTTTACCCGTGAAAGCATTTCTGTTAGCGAGCTGTTTGCAGGCTTAAAAACTCGTAATTAGCTCCACTCTTCATGGTTTTTGAACCTTAGGTTTTCGTTTTCCAGCAAAAAATTCAACGTTCGTTTTAAATTTTAATGCATCGTTCGTACTATTCTATAAAAGACAATTTTTAATTTTAGGAACTCTTATTTTTACACAAAGACTGTGTGTTGCTTAATGCACTAAGTTTCGGTTAATTTTATCAGAAGTAATGACGATGAAGATAACAAAGATGTTGAAGATGATGATGACGATGACGAAGACGACGATGTCAATTATACTGACGATAATGAGGACGACGACTAAAATAATGATCACAATAACTGTGACTCTATTGCATTCTGTCAACATTATGACAAATTAAAGGTTAATAATGATCTAAATTTTTAAACCTCATCTAAATCTTCTAAGCACAAGCGCTTTATATCAGCTTTTAAGACACACACAAACTGGATACCTACTAAATCTGAATTAGAATATCGTCGTCTCTCATTGTCTATTTAACTAAAGTCTGTAGTGAGCCAGCTAGAAGTAGGAGCTGAGGTAGCTTGAATATCTCAAGCGTATCACGACGGAGCCCAACTGCACGGTATCCAGAGACACTATCTGCCACTACGTCACACCCCGAGCGAGCGATTTGCATAAAGCGGCGCGGACATCGCGTTGGCGGCGCTTCAGCTTGTACCTCATTAGCATAACTGCTCAATTATTTTGTGCGGAATAGTCGCTTTACAGACAAATTTTGGTTTTCGCTCCGCACTCTATCGAGCGTCCGGCTGGGCTGCGGCTGGCGTGGTTTATTATTATAACGTTACCTCTGGACGTAATGTTGAATCAAAAAGCTACAATAATCACTACGGCTTAGAATAACGGCGATGTTTAAAATCAAATGATCCGTCTTATGTGCTTCATAACTACTAGTGATTATGAAGGGTGTAATGTTTGAACTAACTAAAGCTTAGTTTGTTCGAGACGATGGGCTTTGGCTATGCTAAGTACGCTAGGTGGCGTCAAGGTATACAGTGTAACAACAATCATGCATCAGTGACGCCAACCACGGTACGGAGGGTTTTACTGACGGTATTATGCAGACAAAATTACCTATATCGTATTGTTATATTTGTTTTCAACTATGATAACGGGATTCATGATAATTGTAGGTTTTGGACCAGATTAATAGATAATTAACGTAAAATTAAAATGGAATTATTTCTAAACTTTTAATGTCCTTTTAAATTTAATTTCATATTACAATGTTTTTTTTTCATTTAAACATTTAAACAGCTAGTTCATTGATCCGGTCGCATGTTTTTTATAATAGGTAGAAAATATATCCTACTACAAAATTGAAAATATATCGCATCAATGCAGATTTGAGCTACAACTTTATTTGAATTCAAGAAAGTCTCGGAAAATATCACGATATTCATCTCACTTCCCGGTGCAAGAATGAAAAATTATCGAATGCTTTAGATATGGAAACCTTACTTCGAAGAAAAAAGTGAAGAAATAAAAATGAAAATCTTATATGAATTGTATTGTACTGTAAAATATCCTTTATACGAAATCACCCCAATTTCGTGAATGATTGTACAAAATACTTAAACATTGTACAGTCATGTCGTGACACAAAATTTCGTACATATTTTTGTCGAAATGAAACAAATTTCAATTTGAACGAAACGAGCCAGTCTCATCACAGTTTGGAGGTCGCGAGCACTAAAGACGCATGCTCAGAGGCAGTTTCAAGGCAGTTTCAAAAATGGCTTCCTTGAAAGACGGTTACATGTTTCGCTATGATCGAGAGCTACATTATGAAAATTGCCTCCTCGTCGTAAACTGTTATTGTATGCGAAGTGGGTGTCGTCGCAAACACGGCTTAGAACATGTCTCAATTTATGCAGGCTCTCATCAGCTCATACCCAAGCTTAACCTTCATACAAGTTAATTGTAAAACTAAGTCCTGTAATGCTTTTGTAGCTAACGTGAGATGTTTACTAAAATATACCGCATCATAGTTTATTACTCGCTTATCTTCGGGATAAAAATAAATATTTTCTTTTTTAGATTTTCAAATAGGTATTCATTAAAGACAATTACCATCACGATGTATGTACGCATTTACCCACTGTTACAATGGAAAAAAAGTTATTCTCGTACTATAGTACATAGAAACGTCTTAACGACTGACATAATTTAAAAAAAACTTTTAGCCTTATCTTTTACGAATAGTGAAGCTTTGTACTCGTATTAGGAAGAATTCTTAAGTCGGTTCGATAGTTTCAGCGTTTGCTCCGCATAAAGACAAATAATATTACCCAACATAAATAATTGAATACGTTTTACGCTTCATAAACTGTAACAGAAAAACTAGGGCAAATAGAGTATCTGACGTGTGATACAGCCATGGTACAACCCCCTAATATCTTTAATATGAGACTTTAGTGTACAGTGACACATTACCTAATGCAGAAGTCTTAAAAATAATTCCACAAACATTTCAGTTTGCGGTTGAACGTGTAAACAAAACCGGAATCCGCATAAAACATCTGGTTGTTTTATATAAATGTTATTACATCAAGCTTTGGCGCTAATCCATGAGCCATGAAGAGGAGTGAGGGCAGTTTAGTGGTCAGATAAACAAAATAATTAAGCGTTTATAGCCAACCCGCGGGACCGGTGCCAGCCAGCTTTATGTAAATGCAACGCCGCGGGCGACCGTGTGATCCATGTTACACTTCCTATTATGAGAGAACTCTTTTATATTTTAGAAAAATTTTGCAATTTTCTACTTGAGAGGATTCTTACGTAACGTTTTAGTTACGTAAGAAATAATATCAGTAAATAATGAAATCATTAATAGAGTTTTTATGTCAATAGCTAACATGACCAAACGAGCCATCTGAGTGCTCACAGTCACCCATGAACATCAGCAGCAATTACTAATGGCATCACCAATAAGCATTCGCAATAAAGGAAGAAGACACAAGAAATTAACTGTAAACAGTCCACTTGTCAGGGCCAGTGGCGTAGCGTGGGGGGGGAGGGCCGGGGGGGCCCTGGGCCCCGGGCGGCACATGAAGAGGGAGCGGCTAGCCACTCGGTTTTTAAAGAAGAAAAAAAATATGACATTAAAATTAATTTCATTTAAATTTTAATGAAAATTGTGCTATGAAAAAACAAGATAAGTGCATTTTTAATTAATAAAAAAAAAACAATTTGAATAATATAGGGGCGGCAAAGATCACTGGGGGGGCGGCAAATTTTCGGTCGACCCCGGGCGGCAGAAGCCCACGCTACGCCACTGGTCAGGGCTATAATTATTTATCATTAAAAACGTCTCAAACATGGCGTTTATTTATATTATGTGACGTATTTATTATTATGTGACGCCAGGAACTCGTAAATTGAAGTCAATCTGATTTACACTTGCACTAGTCTTAGTAATCAAATTGAAACTTCGCGCCACACGATGGGTATAGCTACTCCTAGAAACTAAGCAACATAGCACCAGATAAACTTCAAACAAACTAGATCCAGAGTCTTCCATTGTATAATTGTTAAAACAAACTAATAGACCCCGCTGTGGTCAAACTCCAGCAAGACTGCATTTAGCTCCGTCTGTGGATTTGAACGGCCAAGTTGAATAGTGAAATCACTGTATTATGTTCCTAATTTTGATATAGAAATGGGCAAAGGTCTACAATTTTTTTCTTTTTAAAAAAAGAGGGCACTGGGAGGTTTTTTTTTAATTACGCTCATTTTTTTTATTTCGACAAAACAAACCTACTTAAAAACGGTCCTCATTATGATTGGCCGTATTAATATTATATTTTGTAAAATACCGTAAACAAACTTATTAACTTTTTTAAAGCAGAGGCAGTGCAGAGGTATATCAAAGTTAGCTATACCGAAATTTTACGTTTTTACAAAGATGACACAAATATAAATAAGAAGTTTAACTTAAGACGGAAGTCTGGAAAGTTCTGAAAGTTAGCAAACAGACGTTTTAAGCATATCATGGTGGAAAATTCAGAAGAAATTCCAACCGCATAAACACTAAACCGTTACAAGATTTTTTCATTTGCTGAACACGAGAAGTGTTTTTAATTTACGTTAAAAAGACAAAGAACTTTGTTCAGGTATTTCTTTGTACATTGTCTTAAGTTATTTTCCTTCTCGAACGTTCGAGTTCCGATACGAAACGTATTGTTCGAGCTGCCGAGAAACTACGCATAATAGACCACGTCCTTTGATGTCCATACAAATTATGTATGGAAGTTCAGTCCAAGCCGTTAATAATGAGCTATTGTTTAACACTGCAATATTAATAATTATCGAGGGAAGTTGAAACACAAACTTTGAACTTTAACATAAGATAAGTTAAGTAAGCTTTTATTACAAAAGTCAAACAGTTATTTTTAAACGAAACAAATTAATGTTTCCACGCAATATAATTACATTTAGTCGTAAGTTGTAAAATCAGAGCAAAGATGAAAACGTAAGATAATACAAAGCCCTTTTGTAACCTTTTCCAACCAAAACGATTCAGTGCAGTCGGCGGATTTTCCTTAGAGCGCCTATCTGTATTATAGTAATCCCTTTTATCTCCGCTTTCACATATCACGTTTGCTCGACAAAAAGTCACCCTTTCAATGGAATTTGCATGTGAATAGCAGCCACGAATCTCGGTGTTAGTGACGCCCGAGAATTTAAAAATTACTCAACGATCTATGTTAAATATTCACGAATTTTCCTTTGTCCATCGATCCCACCCAGAAGTGTACTCCTTCAAGACTTTCCTTTGTTTAAGACAGTAGAGGAGTTAATCGATTATCCGTTTCAATAATCTATTTATCCATAATCTCAGGAAAAAATTATAGGAAAAGTAACCGTCAACCTCTTGTGATTTTTTGACGATTGCGTTCCAACCACAAATTGCATTGTAATATAGACTGTACTTTACGAACTAATTTGAGGATTGTGGAAAGATGTTGCAGTATTTTGAGAGCTGAAAACGGCCATAAGTCCTTCGCATTGAAAATAAATCCAATGATAATGATTGCCACGTCAGCATCACCTCAACTTGTATAATTTATCACGTAATATTAGCACACATTTGAAATAAAAAGGTTACAACTCACAGGTTTTTGATGAATTACTTTAATATTATAATATTTACTACAAAAAACTAAATGTACGGTGACAGTAAATGTTTTTATCTACAAAAGAAGGTACTCATGTTACACCTAGCTCACTTAGTTTATGAACTAGAATATTTTTGAGCTTGTTTTCGTCCTCCTGTAAAGTGTCGATTTTTTACTCGTATCACTTATCATAGGAGGCACAGAATAAAAGCTTACATTATATTATCCCGACACTAGTATACAGTACAATTACGGATAACAATAAAATAAATTAATTTACAAGCAATTATAATTTTTATCTTTAAATTAAACCCTTTTTAGGGTTCCGTAGCCAAATGGCAAAAAACGGAACCCTTATAGATTCGTCATGTCTGTCTGTCTGTCTGTCTGTCTGTCTGTCTGTCTGTCCGTCCGTCCGTATGTCACAGCCACTTTTTTCCGAAACTATAGGAACTATACTGTTGAAACTTGGTAAGTAAATGTATTCTGTGAACTGCATTAAGATTTTCACACAAAAATAGAAAAAAAACAATAAATTTTGGGGGTTCCCCATACTTAGAACTGAAACTCAAAATTTTTTTTTTCATCAAATCCAAATGTGTGGGGTATCTATGAATAGGTCTTCAAAAATGATATTGAGGTTTCTAATATCATTTTTTTCTAAACTGAATAGTTTGCGCGAGAGACACTTCCAAAGTGGTAAAATGTGTGTCCCCCCCCCCCCCCCCCCGTAACTTCTAAAATAAGAGAATGATAAAACTAAAAAAATATATGATGTACATTACCATGCAAACTTCCAACGAAAATTGGTTTGAACGAGATCTAGTAAGTAGTTTTTTTTTTAATACGTCATAAATCGTAAACCGCAATTTACCTCGATCAAAGTTACAACGAAATTCAAGAACTTTTATATTATGTTACTTGCTGCTACGGAACCCTTTATGGGCGAGTCCGACTCGCACTGGGCCGCTTTTTTATTAGTAAACTTCCTAAAATAACTAAAATTTTACTCTGTCATGTCTATCACTTTTTCTGTGTATTTTGCTACTCTTTAATTGTTATACTCGTATAAACGAATGCGCATGTTACGCCTGCGGTTGTATTGTGTGTTCTATCATTAATCGGGCTAGTTAATGATAATTATCCTCGATGTGGTTACCAACATCATTACTACTGTTGCCTGAAATATAATAAGTAACAATAGTCATGAAAATATAGCTCCAGTCCGACATGATTTATCTGGTTTTGTTTTGGAGTCACGTGATGATATCGTTTTGAAAGTAGGATATACTTTTGTGTAAATTTTTGTATTAAAGCTAGCGCTGTGCCCGCGTTTTCCGGAATAATAAGTACCTACCCTATAATCTTACGCGAATTCATTTATCCTATTGTCATACTAATATTATAAATTTGAATGTAAGTTTGTTTGTTACGCTCTCACGCGAAAACTACTTAACTGATTTGGCTGAAATTTGGATAGCCTATACCCTGGATTAACACATAGGCTACTTTTTATCCCGAAAAAGTTCAGGGTTTCCGCGGGATTTGTAAAAAAAGCGGCCAAGTGCGAGTCGGACTCGCCCATGAAGGGTTCCGTAGCAGCAAGTAACATAATATAAAAGTTCTTGAAGTTCGTTGTAACTTTGATCGAGGTAAATTGCGGTTTACGATTTATGACGTATTAAAAAAATACTTACTAGATCTCGTTCAAACCAATTTTCGTTGGAAGTTTGCATGGTAATGTACATCATATATTTTTTTTAGTTTTATCATTCTCTTATTTTAGAAGTAACGGGGGGGGGGGACACATTTTACCACTTTGGAAGTGTCTCTCGCGCAAACTATTCAGTTTAGAAAAAAATGATATTAAAAACCTCAATATCATTTTTGAAGACCTATTCATAGATACCCCACATGTATGGGTTTGATGAAAAAAAAAATTTTTGAGTTTCAGTTCTAAGTATGGGGAACCCCCAAAATTTACTGTTTTTTTTCTATTTCTGTGTGAAAATCTTAATGCGGTTTACAGAATACATCTACATACTTACCAAGTTTCAACAGTATAGTTCCTATAGTTTCGGAAAAAAGTGGCTGTGACCAGGGACGGTTACCGTTACGAAAAAAATACCGGTAAAAGTACCAAAACATTTCGTTCCGTTACGTTTGTGTGACATACGGACGGACAGACAGACAGACAGACATGACGAATCTATAAGGGTTCCGTTTTTTGCCATTTGGCTACGGAACCCTAAAAATCGATATCCAAGCGCGCGAAGCCACGGGCATATAAATCTAAATTAAATAATGAAAAATTTAGTTTTGAAACCACGGGCAAAACTAGTAATATATTAATCGGTTTAGTAGTTTTTGCTTTAAAAAGTAACTAGAATTCTAAATTATAATTATTATTTAACGTCGTTACTCATAGATTTTGAATAGTACCTCATATTATTCTAATTGTATATTAGTTCAAATGTGCATTATATATAAAAATAGGAAATATTAAATTATATCAATTAATCTTTATATCATTTTATCGTTATACTAAAAAAAGTACATTAATAGGCATTCGATCAAATGATCGTTAGTACTTTTGTTATTCTTGTAATCTTCATGACGTGTTCGTTATGTTATTCATTCATGTACCTATCTTATTTTGAAGTCCGTTATTTTTGTCAAGAATACATTTTCAGTGCCACCTAAATTACAGTAGAAAGTATCGATGTAACTTGGCATACAAAATAGTACGGAAAGTTGTTAGCTGTTTGTTTTCCACCTGAATGTTTCTGGTTCGCCCGCAGATACGATCAGTGCAGTGGAAGTTTATTAGCGCTTGCGTGCTAGCGGAACGCGGGCAAGGCGGCTAACTTCTATGTAAACAGCAGCCAACCGTAGTTGTACTAAAATAAAAACTAGTAAAGCAAGGAATAATTTAAACTTTGAAGCATTGCTAATTAGTTCTTAAAACATTGGAAAATTTGTTCTTTGAATTGCTGTAAAATCAAACTAAAATAGGGTAAGATTGCTTATGTTGTACCAGAGTATAAATAAGATCCTAGTGATATCTGTAAATGAAATGAATTGGTATAAAATTGAACTATTTAGTTATAAACATAAGGAATTGCTGGCTACTGTTAAAGAAAAAAAAATATAATAATGTTTTCATTCAATTTTGTTACTCATTTCTTAAGTTACCTATGGAATTTAACTTATTGTTAATAAACCTAGGTAACTTACGCCCCAACTCAGAGTCACTAATGGTTACTTAAATCGGTCCTTAGTATAAAATTTGTATGGTGATTCTTTATTAAGCAGTGATGTAAGTAACCATTAGTGACTCTGAGTTGGGGCGTAAATCTCGCAAGACAACGTCTCTATGTAGTTTTTAGATATCTAGTCTAATAAATCCTCTGTCATAAAAAAATACCATAATAATTTATATAGCACGCAATTTTATTAAAATAACTTTCAAAGAGAAAAACATCTTGGCGTATTGATTCTTCTCTGGCGCGTAAAATTGTTCTAGCCTTCCCCACTCATACATTTTGCTCAGTTTCTCCCCGCTCAAACTGTATTGTATGCAGTGAGAACTCAATCACACAGAAACGGTTACGTCTTTGCTCACTTCTCAAAATGCACAAACTTTGCGCATGAACTTTGAAAATTTCAGTACTGCGAACGCAAGAAACTTTGCCGGGCCATATTCTAAACAAATACGAGTTTGCAGAATGCCGCTTTTCGTGCATTGTTCATCTGTGCGTCAATATTATTCGAATGTATTTATGGATTATTCGCAAAAGGACAGATAATCATAAGGACAGATTGTCAAAATTACGAAATACAGGTATCTGGCCGAAAATATTTATTTATGATAAAACCATAACCGGAAGTAGTTTTAATTTAAAAAGTATGTGTAGCACGTTATTCGAAGTAATTTTAAATTAGGTATGTTTCGGCCGGATCACATTTTATTCGCAGGATAACTTTCGTCTTTGGTCAATATTGGTCTTCAATATTTTATTATTTATATTGTGGTCAATAAAGTGTACATAAATAACTATAGACCTTGCTAGACGTATTGCATCACCGGTTTTTTCGATACTATGTGATGCCATGCCGTTCGTTGATACAATGCTGTGTCGTGATTTTCTACGATGCATGTACGATGCTTCTACGAGTTACGATGCAATAATGAGTTTTATCAAGTTGCTTTTTTTAAATATAAACACGATTAAAATTGTTCAAGGCCTTCATAACATGAAATACCTTTATTACCCTTTGCTATAAACATCGTTTCCTTTTCAGTAGTACTATTATTATTATGCAAGCTAATTCCAACGTTAAAACTAAGAACGCGAGTCTTTTACCTGAATTGTGTTCTCATTTCAAACGCATTCTACTATTACCCAAACCTTTTAGGATACGATCCTGCAAGATATAAATCGCGTCTACTTAGTTACCTTACAACTCACCCTAACTGACTTGTGTTTGAGTTATATTTGTTGGAGGGCGCAAAGCTGCTTAAACGAGGGTGCCAGCTAAGTGTTTTAGAGACGGCGCTCGCTAAGACTTCTCAAGTCGAATCAGTCATTATTATTCTGGAGAACGAGCTGCGGGTACACACCTGCGCGCGTTACCTACAAATAACCATGTAAACCTGACAAATTGTATCACATTCATATTGGTCACGGAGGCGCTGTTGCGGAGCGGCCAAAAAATAAATGGGAACGGAGAAAAGTTGAACATCTCGTCGCTTTGCATGCAATTTTGGGGGCTAAGAGATTCTTCATGGTGTAGAGTTGTCACCTGATTTTTTATGTGAATAGAAGACAGAGTGGAAAAGCCATCTTATAGCAAGTAGTCACCATCGCAACAATAGCATCACCGATGCGTTGCTATAAATATGCTATTAGTAAATAAGTTGCTAAGAAAAAGATCAAAGCAACAAAGTAGGAGCCTCAAGCCAAAAGGTTAAAAAAACCTATCCATTGTTAGCACTCGACAAAAATGTATACAAACGCCATATTTCCATAGAAATTGAAGCGTTCAACAACGCTTGATTAAAGCACTAAGCGAAACCGGAGAGTGCAGGAAGGTGAAGCTTTTCATAATACCCATCTGTTACTGTTTGCCAACACATTCAAGTGTACGGTAATAGCTTTTGCGTTTCGGTTTAAAGGTGAGGAGTGTGAGTAGTATAGTATTGGGCATTCTGCCCCACTTGTTCGCTCAGGCGTTTGCCTTCGCGTCGTGGGGCAGAATGCCCAATAAGATTTCTGGTAATTAGGGCTTATAGATACATTTTTTCCACTGTTTCACTCTTCTATACGCCTCCTCCACGTGGAACAGAATGCCTGACACTGTTTCTGGTAGTAAAGCGTTATACCGCGTTGTCGATGGATGAGATATTCAGTCTACTTACTACATACGCTAATAAATGTTAATGTGATGAGTATAATTACTCATTATCAATCAAACTACCGTCCACTCAAATCATGAAATTTGTAAAACAACCACAATCGCTGAGTTTTAACACAATCTGTGAGGAAGTTTGTAAAGCTGATTCTCGTCATGGCGAATTATTGCCTAATTCAATACGATGCATCATATGCGGGCCCTCCAACTGTGGAAAAACAAATTTGTTAATTGGTCTCCTTTTACATGAAAATGGCTTGAGATTTCAAAATGTTTATATTTATTCGAAAACTTTACAACAACCGAAGTACATATTTTTAGAAAATGTTTTAAATCTTATACCTGTTATTTCGCTTCATAAATATCAGGGAAATGAGGAAGTATTAAGGGTTCAGGACGCAAAACCAAATTCAATTATTATTTTTGATGATGTTGCTTGTGAAAATCAAAATAATATGCGTGATTACTTTGCGATGGGAAGACACAAAAATATTGATGCTTTTTATCTGAACCAAACGTATAGTAAAATTCCTAAACAGTTAGTTAGAGACAATGCGAACTTGATTATCCTTTTTAAGCAAGACGAAATAAATTTAAAACACGTTTATGAGGAGCATGTTAACACAGATATGACATGGACTGAATTCCGCGAAATGTGTTCAGAAATTTGGAAAGAACCCTTTAATTATGTTGTAATTAATAAAGATTGTTCTAAAAATAAAGGATGTTACAGAAATAAATTTGACACTTTTGTGGTGTTTGATTGAAACAAAAAAATATTTAAATAAATTACTTTTATGAAATCGTTATTCTTTATACGACGCTCAATCGATCACTATCTTGCTGTCATTATGGAACAATCAATGAAAAGAAAAATTGTGAAGGCTGCAGCAGCTGTAAAGAAAAAAGTAAAAATTATGAGGAATATTGACATCGATAATAAGCAAGCATTGGAGACAGTTTTCAAGCCTGTGACTAAACCTCTCAACTTAATTGCAAACGCAAATAATCATTCTCTCCTTCCTACTATAGACGACGAAGAAACTAAAACACCATCCATAAAAAGCATTATTCAAGAAAATGTTACCCCTAAAATTAACACTGGAAAAGTCATCGATCCAGACGAATCTCAATCTGACACCGAAAGTGATTATTCATATCAATCAATAGAAGAAAGCAAATCAGACCGCGATACATCATCCTGGTCAGTATCATCAGAAGCATTAGAAGATATTCCATTTGGCGTCAGATTAGAAAACGGAAAATTAATGTTAGGTTCAGCTAGCGTAGCAATTGGTGATGATTATATCACAGTAGCTGGACGCAAATATCATAGTACACCAGGTATAAAACAGTTGCTGCTAAAAAAAGACGTTGATTTAAGTTTAGTCACAGACAATGATATGCAAAATTATAAATCAATGTTACTTGACACCAATGCACATCGACGGGACTGTGATCCAAGTAAACCAATAAAGAGTAATAAAGGACAAAAATATTTACAAATTGTAAAACCCCTATTTAAATTTCAAACACAACACAAAGGAAAAGGTCTACCTTTAATGAAAACATGGAAAACAAACATAGATTATGTGTATTGGGATGATCCAAATGAATTGGTGGAGAGGTTGAAATTATTAATTGCGTCTCGAGATGCTGGCAATACTGGATTAGACAATGAAATTATATCAATTATTGAAGAATTGCGTGAAAGTAAAATTATAAATAAGTAAATAAATGTTTGCTGATGATGGATGTTTTTTCATTACACTACTAACCTTCGAATAAAGTACACTTTCAACATGAATGTGGATAAATTCGGGCACTATATTCATAAAAGAATGCGTCTGTCAGAACTATTTGACGTTTATGATAACGCTTTAACAAAAACAGAAAACGGAGAGTTTGATTTAAAATCGTCAAGACTTAGAGGAATTAAATTACCCATAGAAGCAGACGATGCTGTGAATAAGGATTATGTTGATAATTTTCAGGATAATTTGATAAAAGAATTACATAAACTGAATGAGACATTGCGTTTACAAACCATGACACATATTCAAAATTTTGTTCAAGCTACTATAAAAACAAAGATATCAGACGTTTTGGCTCATTTGGAAGATAAGTTTTATACCAAATCAGAAATTGATAAATTACTTAAGAAATCTTCGTAATGATGAAACAACAAATAGTTAACGAAATACACAAACAAGCACGAAGAAATTTTCTTCGAAGACCTGTTATTCTAAAGGGAATAGATGACTTATGGCAAGCCGATCTGATAGACATGCAAAATTTAACAAAGTTTAATAAAGGTTTCAACTACATTTTAATTGTGATTGACTGCTTTTCTAAATACGCTTGGGCGGTGTCAATCAAATCAAAAAATAAAATTTGTGTTACCAATGCATTCGAATCTATATTATACAATAGTCATCGAAAACCGATTAATTTGCAAACTGATCTAGGGACAGAATTTTATAATAACGTATTTCGGAATCTCATGAAGACACACAATATAAACCATTATTCAACTTTTTCTACCAAAAAGGCTTCGATTGTCGAACGATTAATTAAAACTATCAAAAATAAATTATATAAATATTTTAGTTTAAATGGAAGTTATCGGTGGTTAGGATTACTAGAAGTTGTCTTAAAAAAATACAATAATACGAAACATCGTACTATCAATTGTAAACCAATCGATGTAGATAAATCTAAGGAACCTCTAATTAAACAAAATATTAAAAAAACCCACAAATATATATCATCAAGGACAGGACCAAAGTTTAAAGTCGGTGACTATGTTCGAATAAGTAAATACAAACAGCATTTTGAGAAAGGGTATACTCCAAATTGGTCAACTGAACTATTTACGATAAAAAATATTAATAACACAGTTCCAGTTACGTATCACTTAGAAGATCAACGTAAGCAAACTATATTGGGAACATTTTACGAACACGAGTTGCAAAAGACTAAATATCCTGATGCTTATTTGATTGAAAAAGTTATAAAAAAGAAAGGAAATAAGCTGTTTGTGAAATGGTTAGGTTTAAGCAATGATGAAAATAGTTGGATTGAGAAAACTGCAATTCAAGGCTAAAATTGTTATTAAATAAGAAGTTTAGTCGTATTTGTTTCATTGCAACTTTGACGATGCAAGGAGGTGGGCTAGTTAATAGTATCATTAATAATTTACCGTTTGAACTTCATTTGCCTGGTTATAATTACTGTGGACCTGGCACAAAACTTCAGAAACGTTTACTACGGGGTGATAGAGGGGTGAATAAGCTAGACGACGCTTGTATGCAACACGACATAGCATATGCAAAACATACAGACCTACCTAATCGTCATAAAGCAGATTTACAACTTCTAAATATGGCAAAACAACGCATTAAGTCAAAAGATGCTTGCAAAGGCGAAAAACTAAGTTCATGGTTAGTGAGTAAAGTTATGAAAGCCAAACTTAAAACCGGTGCTGGCGTCAAAACGTTTAAAAATTTTGTATCTAAAATAAGATCAAAAATCAAGAAATTTAAACACAATGATAGTAAATCTTTAATCGACGCTGCTTATTTAGCAGCTAAAAAAGTATTTCCAAATAAAAAGAAAATTCGAATACCACGTGTAATACCCATACCAAAAACTGGAGGTATTCTACCTTTGATTCCAATATTTGCTGGTTTATCGGCATTAGGGACCTTAGCTGGCGGTGCAGCTGGCATTGCGAAAACCATTAATGATTACAAATCCGCTCAGAAAAATTTGCAAGAAACACAACGACATAACAAAGCTATGGAAGGTGTAGTATTAGGCAAGGGTCTATACATTAAACCGCACAGAAATGGTCACGGATTATTTATAAAGCCCTCAAAAAACTGAATTGTAAGCTACCTAATCGTCCTCTAAGTAATATAGATATAATAAAGTACGCATGTGACATCCCCCACTTCAGAGGAGTTTTTATGCGAGATCAATTACCAAGAACACCAAAAGAGATCGAATGTGGTATTGTTAATTTGGATGAGTCTAAGAACAAGGGGACGCATTGGGTGGCTTATGTTAAAATATATGACTATTGTGAATATTTTGATAGTTTTGGCGATCTGAAACCGCCTAAAGAAATAATTCGGTATTTTAAGAATTGTAATGTTTGTTATAACTACACAAGATATCAGTCATTTAATACAGTGAATTGTGGTCATTTATGCTTAAAATATCTATGGCAATTTTGGAATAAAAATGTATAAAATATGTATCATTCTTTTATTTTCACCATTTGCAATATGTCACTCACTTTGTCGATAACAGGAAATTCGTCAAGTTTATCCACGTACTATCCAAACACTCTGCAATTAGATGGACAGTATGAATGTGCTTTATTGCATATCTCAACATTTAATTCCATTCCAAATATTGATAAAACTAATAATAAGTTATTCTATGGATCTAATGAAGTTATTGAAATCCCTGAAGGGACTTATGAATTACAAGATATCAATGATTATTTAAAATCTGAAATAAAGGATGCATCAATCAATCTACAGTGTAATAACAACACATTGAAAGCAACTTTGTACTGTACAAAAGATATTAATTTTTCTGAGGAAAATACCTTTAGAAACTTGTTAGGGTTTAAAAAACAAATATTGAAAGCAAATAAATGGCATGTGTCACAGTTTCCAGTAAACATTTTACCAACAACCGTGATCAGGGTTGAATGTGATATCGTAAGCGGCTCATACATAAACGGCGAATCAAGTCATATTATTCATGAATTTGCACTAAACGTACCACCTGGATATAGGATTATAGAAATACCTAAAAACGCAATTTACTTCCCCATTAACCAGAGCAACATAAGCTGCATTAATATTAGACTTTTAGATATAAATAATCATTTAATAAATTTACGTGGTGAAGAGGTACAGCTGTATTTACATCTTAGAAGAAGAAATGATTGACTATAATAAATATACGCAACAACCAACTACACGTATCAGTTTGACTCAAGAAATCAATCATACAAGAAGTCGTAATAAAAAGAAAATAAAATTAACGAAAAGCAATAAGGCATTCTTAAAAGCGATCGGCTTATTAAAATGAATATTTTAGACGTTTTATCGACTCCGTCTTACGACAATAGTGTGGAAGGAATTGAATATCATTCTTACAAACCCTACATTACTAGTTTTAATAGAAATGATGAAATCCGCATACCAATCAATCAACAGGATTTATATGTACTACCATCAGCAAGCACCTTGTATTTGGAAGGGAATGTTATCGTTAAAAAACGAGATTCTAAGGATCCTGTCACCAGTGTTCAATTTACAAATAACGCTTTATTGTACTTATTTCAAGATATAAGGTATGAGCTAAACGGAGTGGAGATTGATAAAATAAAGAATGCAGGCGTTACGACCACCATGAAATCTTTAATATCAATGAACGAAAGTGAATCTAAGATAGCTTATTCTTGGGGGTGGGATATTGATGGTATAAAAAATGGAGGTAAATTTTCTGCTTCTATACCACTCTGTAACATAATGGGCTTTGCAGAAGATTTTAAAAAAGTTGTGATAAATAGTAGACACGAACTAATATTACTAAGAAGTAACACAAACTTGAATGCTGTGAAACTCAATACCGGTGAATTTGTAGAAGACGTTCAAATAAATAAAATTATTTGGCGTGTACCACACATTAAAATATCTGACAAAGAAAAGCTTAATTTTTTGAAACTGTTAGAAAGAGATAAACCGCTTCAAATGATATTTAGAAATTGGGATCTGTATGAATATCCAGCTTTACCTAAAACTACAAAACATACTTGGGCAATTAAAACTTCGTCACAAATAGAAAAACCAAGATATATTATTATTGGTCTACAAACAAATAGAAAAAATAATGCAAGTTCTGACATGTCTCAGTTCGATCACTGTCTTCTTCGCAGCGTTAGAGTCTATCTCAATTCAACATACTTCCCTTATGAGAACCTAAACGTTAACTTCGCAAACAACAACATTGCCTTATTATACGAACAATATGTTAGATTTCAACAGTCATATTATGGTCGTCGTCCAGAGCCCTTGTTGAGTGAGAAACAATTTAAAGATTTAGCGCCGTTATTTGTTGTCGACTGCTCTAGACAAGTAGACAATTTGAAGACAGGTCCGGTTGTGGACGTTAGAGTGGAAATTGAAAGTGATTCTGATATACCAGATCAAACCGGCGCGTACTGTCTTATATTAAACGACTGTATAATTGAATATAAGCCACTGAGTAATACTGTAAAAAAATTATCATGAAGCAGGATACCATCATAGTGGATATTCAAGGATTTAAAGATCAGTACAATAATTTTATAGTAAAAGAATTAGCGTTCGCAACACGTGATTATACGCAATTATTCTTAATAAAACCCCCATATTTATTCAAATATTTAACAACTGATGAAAAAAGACAAGTAAAGTGGCTGGAAAACAATAGAGGTATTCATTGGAACGAAGGACATATTGACTATAGAGAATTTCATCGTATAATCGTTCCCTATCTAGAAAACAAAAATATCTTAGTGAAAGGTTTGGAGAAGGTTACGTGGATAAAAAACATTTGCGAAAATTGTGAAGTGTCAGATCTTGGTGAAGACCAGTGTCCTAACATGTTTGAATTACATAAAAAATTCTGTGATAACAATTTAAATTGTAATGTACACACAAATCATTGTGCTTTAAAAAATGTGTTATGTATAAAAAAGCATTTAGGGTGGCACTAAAATGTTTTGTTTTGGTTTTATAAATAAAAATAATTTCTTCAGTAAAAATGCATTTTTATTTTTTAAACATAATAAAATAATAACTTACAATAACAATAGTATCTTTATTAAAAATCATTGTCTATTAAAGATTTCGATATTTTCTTAACTAGCGATTCTGTATCGTCCATAACACTATCCATGGCATCCTTAACAATGTACTGCGCACTTATCACAACGTTCTCACTTTCACTATCGCTGCAGCTTGTTTGAGAATTGTTGCTGCAGAGATCAATAACAGAAATTTTTATTAACCTAATGCCTCGTCGTTGTAATCGGCTCATTACAAAAGATTGTGTAGCGTTATGTTTTATCAAAGTTTCTCGGCGACGTTGCTTGGACTTTTTCTCTTTCGTTAGTTTGTATTGCTCGGGTTCACAGCGATTCAGCTCGGAAAATCCTTCGTAAGGATCCTGAGCATACTGGCTAAACACAATCTCTGAATCAGATACCTGAAACAAAAATAATTATCCATTTTCAAATCTGATGTGCACACACAAAAATCACTAATATTATATCAGATTCAAATAGGTACTTTACTTACCGTGCACATAATTATTATAATAACACAAGTACTAGGTATAATACTGTAAAAACAACTTCTCAATTCTATTAATATTCCGTAAATAATAAAAAATAAACTAACTATCAACTTTATATATTCAAATCAATCCAAAATTGTTAACTTAGCATTCAATCAAGGATATAGATTAGTTGTTTGAAAATCACTCTTTCAGATATAGTTTTATAGTTCAATATATTAAAATAATTTAGTATGAATTGTAAACTGCAAGTCTGCATAAATATATCATACCTTCTCATAAAGTGCGATGAACTGTAACATGTTATAACATGTTGCGTGTATCAATAATACCTACCATTCCGGAGCATTATTATTATTATTACGCAAGTATAAGTTATTGTCATGAATTGTAAAAGCTAAATATTTAGGTATTAAGAAGAAAATACAAAAAAATATCAAGGAAATCCTTCTAAAGACATAGGTAGGTAGTTAGAAGCCACCTTCGGTAAAAAAACTATAATATTATTAGTTTAAATAGATCAATAAAACAAAGATTATTTTTAACAAAGGTTGTTTATTTATAAGTAGGTATATAATATTACATAAAACTTACTAATAACTTCTATAATTTACAATCTTATTTACGTACATTTTTAAGTTGTAATAAAACTTGGACACTGAATGAATACAAATCATAGGTTACTTATAGTTATTACAAAATCAATTACAGAAATGTTTATTAACTTTATTATTTTTTATATTTACCTAAGTAGGTACATATTTTACTAAGAACATTTACATAATCTCTACATATTATTATAGTAATATAAAATAAATGATATTTATATGCCCATTAAAACCAATTACGAATATCAATATTTAGAATTGAAAGATCCTTTTAAAATTGAACAATGCCCCCCCCACGCTCGGGTTGCAACATTGCAATTTGATATAGCACGTTTATCATCATTACTTGATAGTGCTATTTTATTCACGCTTTGTGTAAATATTTCATGCTTAATTAAATAAGATATTTTTTCGATGGATAACATCTCTATTAAATAATACATACAGAATAGAATTTTCGAAAAACCCTGAATCAATTATTATAACTATTTACTATTATAAACTGGGTTATAGTAAATTGGGAAACTACTAGGTGGTGTCCATAGTTTATGGAGGGTCAAGTCAAATTGGGCATTAAGTTTTTTTAACAGGTCAGTTCCTATTAATCCGTCGTAAAAATCATCAATGTCTTTTATATAAAACTTATAACACATGTTCCTTTGGAATAGTCTATGCATTGGTAATATTATTGCCTGTAGAGTGTTTTCATTATTAAAAGGTTCGTAAATTTTATGACTGGCGAAATATTTATCAGCTAATTTACGGCTTACAAATGACTTTTCCCTACTCGTGTCCAATAAAAAGTTGGCATCTAAATATTCTATGTATAAATATGGCAAATATGGTAAATTATCATCTGCTACGTTACTTTGCGTCGCAGAGGTTAGGGGATAAAAATTTATGTTTCCCTGCGTGCTCGTGCTTGCTTGCGAAACACGATGAAGGGTACTCTTTGAAGGAGGAGCTAAATAACGCGGTTTGCTTTTTTTCAGGAAACAAAGGAACGGTTCACAATCGTAATGAGGGATAGTGGGAGTTGCTTTTTCTTGCGATGAAGATGTATGGTCTTGTTGTATGTGACCTTCCTGGTTGACGATAGAAGAGGGGTTGTGCCCGTGTTGTCGCTGAGCGATCGTTTCCGCAACTGCGTTAACTACATTATCCTGAGTAATACCTGCATGACTAACTGTATCCGCGGCTTGCCTAAGAAAATTCATTCTTAAAGGTGAATACAAAGTTGCGCCTTTAAATATCTAGAGTAAGTTCCTTGTAGGTTAGTGAACAAATTAACAATAGTTAGTGTTCAAATTTAACAATAACCGTTAGCAACACAAGTTTACTGTTTGCCTTACGTTTTCTACTGTTTTCGCGTGTTGGAATAGTCGGCTGGTGTATAGTTATTGAGTTAGCTGCTAAGTATATCAGACTTTATTACCAATTATTGCTGTAGGTCTTCAAAACTTCACATCTTCAATTGCATCTCTCAATCTCTCATCAAAGTGACGTGCTCTGGAATAAGATACGAACATAATTTAATAACACATATTAAATAATAATTTTAATACACTTTTAATTATTTTGTTACGGGAATAAATTTTAACAACAGATACAAAAATAATCACTAAGACACATCTACAATTGATTTTGTAATAGAATAGATCTAAGAACATTAATATTATTTTAATGTGGAGATCGAACCAACAATTAATACTTAGCCCTCGAGCAGGACGATAAGATAATAATATTATAAGCCACTTTGCCATTCATCATAGAATGGATTATTTCTTTTAGGAACCGCGAAAATACTCAATCAGATAAAAATAATGAAAATTATCATAGTAATATGAATTAACAACTAAATACATACCCAATATTCACAATAAAATAATGTCGTCTCTGTTAATTATGTCCAAAGTATTAGCATTCCCTCGTTAAGTAGGTATTTCTATACCTGCAAATGTAGTCAACAAATAAAATATTTGCTTCAAACCAGCACCTCTGCTGCCTCACAGTTCATAATAAGTGATGATCTGAAATAAAAAAACAAACTTATTATAATAATACTGTTAATGACAACAAAAATTTAATGAAATATAATAGAATATAATATTTAACATAATAATTACCTTATAATAATTTTGCTATCGATTTTACCATTACTATAAATACCTATAACTTGTACTCAGTAATCGAATTAAATTTAAATTAAAATACACATTTTGCGTGCAAATAGTACCAATACCTATTGTGTTTTGTCAAAACAAAAGTGTCGTGTTCCATCCGGTTGCAGTACTTAACGGTATTTTGCAAGATTTTTCATTTCGATCAGGGTTGACATCCAAATGCAAATAATTATGTATTATTATTACCTATTTACTGGAACAAAATGTTGTATTTATTACTTAATTATTACATACAAAGTTATCTACGTTAAAATAGGTATAGAATATTTATTTAAGAATGCTAATGGTCTGTTAATTTACCGAATTATTCAATATTTTCTCGATATGTAATTACCTAAACTAGAATACAAAAGACTCAGTGAAACGTAAATAACAAGCCCTTTTAATCATATATTTTTATTTTTACAATTTAAGTTGGAATGTTTTAAATTTATATCGTTTGTCAACCCTAACAAAAATATCATATTTTTCAACACAATACTTGTGATTATTGCACACCTATTTAAAAGTGTTATTCAGCAATACGAATTTTTATTATTACGCAGCTAATTTGGTTATGGATGTCACTTCCACATATTTTAGTGTAAAAATGGGATCATCAGTCTATACATAGTACGTAACATGTAGGTATGACAATTATTTTGGTAGCCCTAAGTCTTTGTGTTGCGTTAGCAAATAATGATTCTAGAACATTCTTAGTTATCATTTTTTTACAAATGTAATACGTACAAATAAGAAATGTCTAATTTGTGTATTATTTTTATTAAACACACTTACATTTCATTTTACCAAATTTACATGTCTTTTCTGACTTATAAGCTAACGTTTTCGGAGCTCGGTACATCAAATTCGAGCCTCGGATAGGAACAAAGTACTCCTACAACGACTACAGTGCAACCAGCGCCGAGTGCCTCCACTCTGCAGTTCAGTCCATCCAAACAGTGGTTGTATTGGTAATTATACTTCAAGTGGCTGCCATTTAAAATGTAAGTCTTTATAATTTTTATTAATTTTCATATTTTACTTCAACCAATTTATATTTCAGATACAACATGTAGCCAAATACTTTGACATTTTTCACTAACTTAATTTACTCATAATTGTTATAATCGTCAATAGATTAATTATAAGTGCGAGTTAATAGTTTTATTATTACTAGTTCATTCCAAGTAGATAAACATTAACTTAACATTTAATCCTTTTTCAGCATAGGTATTTCAAGTAATAATATCTAATTAAAATTTAACAATTTACAGGTCGGACTCTGAGTGCGATCAACGCAGCAACTCTACAGATGTTGAACACAGTGCCGAGCTCCTGCGGAAACATTCTACTCCTACAAGCAAGCGTAAATCTACGAAGAAATCGCCTGCCATTATAAGGTAATCATACTAAATTTACATCTACTCGTTATATTTAAATTATAATATTTCAAATTTTGTACTTACGTTCGATATATTTATGTGGCGTTGCGGTCAGTAGTTGATTTTTTATTACACACATTCACTTTCTGTTACTGAAATAGTTTATGATATATAAATTATGGGAGATATTTTTTTATTTATTTTGAAATAACCAGTAATAGGCACTGGTTATTGCTGCAAATGTCGATCAAGTTTATATTTATTCTTGTTCATGATTTATTTTAATATATTTCACTAATCTTATGATTGCAGAGTAAAAATTTATTTATTCTTCGGTAAACTTGACTTTTAAGATAAGACTATATTGATTCTTAATATAATTAAATTGTTACTCTCATTTACAAGTAACAACATTTTATTTACATGACCATGCAGTATGTAAATTAATACAATTTTTGTATTTATTGTGTTATTTTTCGTAATGATTTTGAAAACCGACACAATCAGTAAGTTATTTTTTACTTATACGGGTTATTTATGTTTGTTACAGAAAGAAAGGGAAGACTGTGGACATCTTCAATCTTACTCGTGATGGCGGCAAATCCAAAGATCCTCCATCGCGCGTGCTGTCCACGTACTTCGTCAACAGAGTTGCAAACGGCAACGAACGTCGGGCGATCAACACAACGGGGGACTACCTTATCGATTTGAAAGTCTACCAAACCAACGATGCGCGCAATACTGATGCACAAGAGCTCTGGAAGAAAGCGCTAGTACGGATAAAATTCCAGACTCAAGACGATACACCGCAATGGCGTAAGCTTCAATCTTTGGTGCACTCGGTGGATGAACTGTGTGAGGACCATCCTACATTTATATCAAATGATTGTAATCTGTAATTAACATTAATATTATAACTATGAATACATAATTTTTACATATTGTTTTGTTTCCTTTCTCAGCTGAAACCGCGTTATTTACAACAACAAACAGTTATTTTGCATTTCTAATTTAGAAATTTTAATGAAGCTTTCTGTCCCACATTACCAGAAATCTTATTGGGCATTCTGCCCCACGACGCGAAGGCAGACGCCTGAGCGAACAAGTGGGGCAGAATGCCCAATACTATACTACTAGTGTGAAGTTGGCACAAATACAGAAGGGACATTGAACTTTCACAAGTAAAACAATATCTTGTTGTTTTTTTAAGGATGGTATGAATGGTTGGTGATGTTTTCATCTGGATTCTATGTTTGGTGTTGTTTGTTAGAAAAAAAGAAAGAAAGACGTTTATTCCTGTGCCAATTATGTACACACATGAACATAGATACCTATCAAAAAAAAATTTACAAACAGACAAAAAATAGATAAACAAACATAAATATTTCCTACGACATTGGTCTGTAACACAATCTATTTGAATCTGTTACACAATCTATTTCAATCTATGACGATAATTTACTACACACTAGATGATTCTTTTAAAGCAGTCTTGGCTTGGACATTAATTTCATAAATAGTCATAATAAGTGATCTCTAGGGAAAAAAGCCTCAGTGATTTCTTGCGGTTTTTTCTCCCGGGACAACACGCCGCAGAGATTTGCTGAAGCAATGACGCAATTTGACCTTCAAAAAGTGTTTGTAAGAACTTAATTCGAATAAAATATATTTCACTTAATACATTTATACCTATCGATAATTATGATTGTAACCGATTCGTTTTAGTAACCGACTTCAAAAAAGGGAAGAGGTTCTCAACCTTGTTGTATTTTTTTATATTTGAAAGGATACTTACTATTCCAGATTAATTCCATATTTATCAACATTCGTTTCTGAATCTTAAAATTCTGAAAGTTTATATATTGTACCTACTTATTATTTGTTTCGGAAGTCTATTTCCAAGCGTGCTTGTATAAATAACAAAATTCATCGACTGTAATACTCGTAGCCCGTAGGCCGCATAAAGCAAGCAAACAAGAATTACTAACGCTTTGATAAAACTTTCATTCTACCGTGAATCTCTCATCCTGCAGGAGCAAAACCATTTACCGGAATGAAAACTAGCTATCCTAGATAGAGACCCACAGTATAAATTACAAGCGTGCTAATATGTACCATATAGACATTTATATTGATAATAAAGCATTTTATAAAATACAGTGCTTGTCCGAAATTAATGTCAGTCATAAACGCGCTATTTTTCTCTTCCCGGAAGCTCTGTAGGTATTATATTTGTATTGTTCTGTTCTGTTGGTATTGTATTTAAAGTCGCTGCAGTCCTTTGATCATCGGTAGATACTTGGGAAGCAATTCCAAAAATTTCCGCTTCCGTGCCTCAGAGGACACGTAAAGCTTTAAGTTCCGATCACGGTCAAGTTGTAGTAGTATCATAAAGACTTCCGACACCTCGCTTGGCCACTCCCCTCCACTATTCCGCATTGGGGCATCAAGGCAGGTAGAGTATACAGTATACTCCCGTGCCCTAGGAGCCAGATTACGATGATCAAACATTTAAAATGTAAAGTGTAAGCGAGTTTATTTTACCTAGCCGTCAAGTTGCCTATGTCAGTGAATAAGTGAGAAGGTATGCTCAAGTGTAGTAAGTTATTAATGGTTAATGGCGGCTATCACATCGCGGCTTTAACACTTTAAGTGCGGTCGGATCTGTCCGTAACTTCGCTAAATTATGCACCTTACAGCGTCGACAAATTACTGTCGTTTTGAATTAAGCGCTGTCCCAAGCTTTTATGCGTAGGTAGAACCTACTTACATGCCTTGGGTTTTAAACAAAGAGGCCTTTGAACGTAATTAGTTCATTATTCTCTTACTCGCTTGTTCTGAAGGTCTTGATAGGATGTCAAACGTTTCACGTTACAGAAACGGTAAATTAGCAAGCGTAAAATTAATCTGATTCGCCCTCTGTAAAATGGCTATAGAGCGAGGTTTTTTAAAAACATTCAGGTTTAATTGTTGTTCATATAGTAAAAGTAAAAGTACATACTTTTACTTTGAAAATAAATTTCTATAATCCCTAAGATACATATCCTAGGAATTATAGAAATTTATTTTAGAAAGATAAGGCTTTGTGATTGTGTGTGTAGTTTCGGACACAGGGATTGTAAAATTTCCATTTTGGTTTCATATCTTTCCAATGATGGAATTTTTATAAAAAAATATGTACTGTAAATTAGGGTAGGTACTACTGTAATATATAAGTATTTATAGCTTCCCGGACAGACTTTGTTCTGTCAAAAGTTTTTTTATTTTATTTTGAGATGTAAACTATCCTATCTTTCAAGTTGGATCAAACTGCACAAGGTGTGCAAATTTAATTAAAATCGGTTCAGTTGTTTAGGAGTCCATCGCGGACAAACAAATTGACACGTAATTTATATTATACTAGCTGCCCGGACAGACTTCGTTCTGTCAAAAGTTTTTTTTTGAGATGTAAGCTATCCTATCTTTCAAGTTGGATCAAACTGCACACGGTGTGTAAATTTGATTAAAATCGGTTAAGTAGTTTAGGAGTCCATCGCGGACAAACAACGTGACACGTAATTAATATATATTAAGACTAGCTGCCCGGAAAGACTTCGTTCTGTCAAAAGTTTTTTTTTTTGAGATGTAAGCTATCCTATCTTTCAAGTTGGATCAAACTGCACATGGTGTGCAAATTTGATTAAAATCGGTTAAGTAGTTTAGGAGTCCATCGCGGACAAACAACGTGACACGTAATTTATATATATTAAGATATATGCCAGTTTGTAGCACTGAATGAGGTGCGGCATGTGGGTGGCAGGAGGCAGCCCTGAAAGCGTGGGCTTGTGTATATTTAAATATTTAGCAAGCTAGTTTCAAGCATGAGTCTCAAACTCCTGAGTTGACGTTTCGTTTAGTTAAAAGACAAAAATTAAGCATTAAAATGTTGGGTTATTTAACTCTGTACTTATTTCACATGGAAGATTTAACTCCATAGGTACTTAGTTCACATAATATCAAATGTGAGCTTTCTATGTAAGGATCCGTAATAAATTCGATTGACCTGTACCTACCCTAAAACTTTTCGTTACATAAAGAACATCTAAAGGACGCCATGTCAAATATTGCGTTACTTATGTGTAATACGTATATTAAAACAGTTTTAATGTACCATTTTCCGAAATAACAATGGGCTTTTTCAATTGGATTAATCGATGTTGTTTGTTGATTAATTGGTATTTTTAATTTAACTTACAATTAGAAACTTAAACTAAATTATAACTTTAAATTATAATTATAAACAAACTTAATTGAGTCATTACTGTATTCAGTTATAAAGTTATTGATTACACAGTACCGAACTAATTTAAGTGAGCGTAGCTAACAATAAGTTTATTCTGTTAAAACTGGTGGTATCAAAATACTTTGAGCGGCGTTCTTACTCGTACAATAAAATACGCTTTGAAGCTCTATAATGTTTCTGATATAAAGTCACGTTTTGGATATAGTTTTATGAATAGCAATATTCGAATTCGGGAGCGGGTCGTCTCAGGCAAGTTGTCTGCAATACGCTTATATTCGAATCTAGATTTTCATCGCACTGCACATATCGAAGATTTAATAAAATCCCCGGCATGCCGCATCTTAGTCTTGCCTGGTTACCTCCCTACACGTCCGTTTTATTTTTATTCCATCTGATGCATTTTAACATTAAAATCGCGTATTACTCTGCATTTTATAGGTCGATTAAAATTTTCAACCCGTATAAAATTGGTAGAGCGTGTAACATCTGTACTTGAGTGCATAGTCGTGGTAGATGTTTGGTCTATAATTTCACGGATCAAGCTCAAATCTCTCCTTAGTGAGATCATTTTATTCAAATTCAAAATTCTTAATCATTTAATCATGTAGGTCATCATGTCAGTACACTTATGAACGTATTTTTTTTTATTCTACTACCAGTTCGGAAAGGTATTTTGTTATGGAGGAGATGAAATTACCCCCGACAAAAGAAGAGTGGTGTAAGTGGTGTTATAAGTTTGACGTGTCTGTGTATGTCTATCTGTGGCATCGTAGCTCCCAAACGGATGAACCGATTCTGATCTAGTTTTTTTTTGTATGAAATCTTAGCTATTGAAACTTGTCTAAATGAAACTGTCGGGGGTTTTTTAAATTTTAATTTAAGTTCATGACAAATGCAATCGTTATAAATGTTATGATTAACCATACATGATACCGTATAATGATGTAACTGCTGTATCCACTGTAATTCTGTTTTGTGAGTTAATCGCCGCTGTGGTACCGATGTCACATGTTTTTGAGTTTAGTACTTAGATAAACGAACAGAGCTTGATAACAAATGAAACATTCAAGATAATAATCATAAAAACTATCAATGCATCGCTAACGTAGTCAAAAATTTCGACTCGTACCTATTCGGTACGTTTTTCGGATACGATTCATTAAAATACAGGTAAGCCTATAGGCTTGGTATCCGGATATTATGATCCTTCGATAACGACCTTATGCTCTACTCTGATAAGAAGCTGCCAATCCATTTGCATAATCCCTCGGGTATTTCATAGGCTATTTCGGGTACTTCACAAAATCTTCCTAGGGAGCTCACCTTACGTAAACTAATCCAATAAGACTAGAAAAGATAGCCTAGTGGTCAGATGTTTTATGGTTGATTCGAATTGAAATTATGCCGCACCTCTTATTTATGCATCTTTAAAAATTAATTATTACTTATGTGAAGGAGGATATTATGTGATACTGCACTCTTATGAACATTTTATGAGGGAGATTTTCCAACCTTCCAATATCCCACTTGAACTTTCAAGGTAAGGTTTCTAGGATAGGAGATATAGAAGGATATAAATCCATCCTACATGATCCTACTACTTGTAAGCTTTGAAGGAGGTTTGTAACCTGCATTGGATTTTAAATTTTTTCTGCATTTTTTTAGTACTTCTACTAATGTATAAATGTCCTATATACTTCGATAATATTTAAATATCATTTAGAAGATAGGTATATGTATAGATCCTACTGCAAAGAAGATAGTATAAAATCAAGACGTGATTAGAATTCAGAGCGCTGTCTGAAGCTGGGCGCGAGACATCCGTTCTATTGTGTTGCTGAAATATAAGGATGAAGGCATTTTCAAAGAAAATATCAAAAGAGTATTTTCACAATACTTTCATAGAACTAGGTATTTTCA